>LR999457.1:10466602-11931107 GCA_905216605.1 Arabidopsis arenosa | reverse complement strand
TCATCATTCCGTACAAAACCTCCGCGATCTCGATCTCGATCTCGTCTTGCACAGCCACCGGAGACTTTGGCGGAAGCGGCTTCTGTTTTGGTCCCGGAGTCTTCAAAAAAAAAAATTTAATTAGTCCAATAATCAGAAGATAGAGATGAAGAAGAGAGTGTGAGAGACTAACCATCTTCTTCCGGACTAAATCGTTGGTGAAGTGAGGACCTGGTGGTGATGGAGAAGCTAACAAAGAAGCTGGACTTGATATTTGCCGGTGAAGTTGTCCTCCGGAAGCGAAAACTCCTCCTCCTGTAGTCCAAGACTCATGCGATCTCTTAGTAGAAGCTGTAACCGTAAAATTCGAAATCAGAGGAGATTTCAAATATCAAAACCAAAAACGTATGTGGATAATGCAAATTTTCCACCTCTCTACCTGACCGGGCTTTTCTAGGAACCGACACACCGATCATTTCGTCGGCGGCTTTCCATGAAGAAACAATAGGAGATGATACCGGCGGCGGCGTCGGAGAAGGAGACGATCTGAAAACTTTAGTCTGAGGAAAACTTTTTCTCTGATGGTGATGATTTGTCAAAGCCGGTGGAATCATCTTCATCGCTCCGCCGTCGTCATATTCTTCATCGTCGTTAACACTCTCCTCGGAGGTATCGTCGTCGTCATCTCCGCCGCCGTCGTCAATATTACCTTGTATCATCATCAATCGTTCTCCTCTTCTCCTTTTACTCCGGCTATTTAATCGATCTCTCTTCCTTTCCCTCTCTCGTTCTCGATCTCGATCCTTCTTCGTACTCCCTCCGCCCCGATCTCTTAACCTCGCCGTCTCCGGAAACTCCACCGCACTTTCATCCTCTGTGATTAAATAACAACAAACACAAAATCAGAGATCAAATATTTCTCCCAGATCTGAAGAAATTTAAAGGAGAAAGGAAAAAAAACCTGGAGAGTCTCTGAAACTTCCGGCTCTATGTCGCCGTCTAGAGAAACCATTACCGGCGGCCGCCATGGGCACTCTTCGAGCTTCTCTATTTCTCTCCATCTCTCTGCCTTTTTTTTCTGTCTCTCTCGACTTGCTTCCCATTATCTTCCAATATTTGTATAAAAAGCAGTAAGCAAAATCCACGGCTCATATCTTCTGCCATAAAACCTATTAGTAATCCACACCGTTGGTCTGATAGATCCAACGGACTTGATTAGAGAAGTTTCCAGCGTGGCGAAATCTAGTCCCTCCAAATATTTAATTATTACACTCTCATCAAAAGAGATTTCTCTAATAAACTAAACCATATTTCTTGTCCTTTTTTAAAAAATAATAATTTGACACGACCGATATATTTCCTTATGAGGATTTTTTAATTATATTAATTGATGACTATAATAAAACTTGAACCTCACACAATAATCAAACACATGACGAAAATTTAATTAATTGGTATATACAAAAATCTAAATTTAATTGTTTAGATAATATTTGATTATTAAAATTTCTCTTGATTCACCAAAATTATATCGAAACTCATCAAAATTCAAATCATTTATAAAATTTTCTTTCAAAATTCACAAAAAACATCTCAAAACTCATCAAAACGCAAAAATGAAGAATGTGACGAAAAACTCAAATTTTATCGAAGCCCACACCCAAATCAAAAGAAATAATCATACAAATTTCAAGAATATTATAGTCATATTTGAGCTATAAAGTTTGATTCAAATTATTAATATCTAAAATCCAGTTCAAATAGTAATAGCAGTTTAATAATAATAAAAATATTAAATTTTCAAGATAATTATTTTTCTTTCTTTCTCTGGCGATATCCCCAAGACAACTTTTCAACAATACATTTTTCGGATCTCTATAATTTTCGGCCGGCATCGGCTTCTCTAGCGTTGGTCGACTCCTTTTTCATAATTCTAGTTTTTCAAATTTTTCTTATGTATAGATTTAGGTAATTCTTATGGCAAATCCAAAATTCCAAATCTCCATCCTTTGCTCCTTCGTAACGATGGTGTTGAAAAATCTGAGTCTGACAACTTAATTTGTTATACGGTTTCAATACTAGCACCATCTCTAACTTATGTGGTGTGTCATCACACCTAAAACTCACCAGGAGATTCGTTTTTGGTACCACTATGTATATATTTCAGAGTTATGTTTAGACACATCGGATTTACAGTTACGGTTCGCAAAAAGAAAGTTCAGCTACAAGATAATGCATGTCAATCGTAACAGAGAGAAAACAAATTTAAAGGTGGACTATAACGGATCTTATGATCGATTAGCGAGTAAGATTACTCTTAGGAAAGCATCGCCATTCTCTCTTCTACTGTATTTTTCTAGTGTATGCAACATACGTCTAGGTATATAATCAGGGCCGGCCGTGGGCTAGCCCATGAAACAAGAGTTTTAGGCGCCAAAAATATCCTATATATATTAAGAGCAGCATAGTTAAATAGTTGTTTCATGGTCTAGTGTTACGTAAGGATATTTTTCTCTTACACAAGCATCTTGGGTTCGATTCCTCACACTGTTTTTCTTTTTCTGCTTTGGGCAGCAAATATGATTGGGCCAGCTTTGTGTGTAATAATTGTGTTACAACAATTCTGTATAATGTATTTGTAATTAGTAATTACTCCTTGAAATTAATAAAAGTTTGCTTTGTCGAAAAATATATATTAATTTAGGATATCTAGAAAATATTTTATTTTTTGATATTATGATGACGGTTTTTTTTTCTTCAAAGGGTGTATTTATATAGGATAAAAGTTACAAGGAAAATCCAAAATGGAAGAACCATGCTGGAGATGCTATGTGTTGATAAGAGGAAAACCATAAGTAAATTACCTACTTACAATGAGAAAACTGGGTAGTTAAGAAAAGAAATACTACACAAACAAAGATCAAGGATGCCATACTAAGTGAGCTCAAAAGCTTGTAGAATGATGCATAAGATGAAACTTTTGTCTTTGTTATGACTGTATCTTAACAACCAATCATCATCTTCATTATTTAAAAAAATAACTGGTCCAAAATGAAACTTCAAGAACTTTCATCATTTGCTTACCGAATCTCACAAGGAAAAATTGCTCTGAGAGGAAGTATCCTTCAGAAAGATCACAAAAAACAATTGTACACATATTGATAGTGAATCTTTTATTCCTTCATAAAGCATAGAATTAGAAGCCGACAACAATTAAATCACAGAGATAAAATGTCGGTCAATCTTTAAATTTTTTGATTTTGTCAGTTATGGTGGATGTTGAGTGATCAGATAGAATTTTCACTCCATTCCCTTGTCTACATTGACGAATGTCTTGATGTCTCTATATAAAGCTTTTTAGAATTTTTGCGTTTAGGATACTCACCAATCTCTACTTTTCCTTTTGCTTTGTATCTAGTATCCATTGTACCACTTGAAGAGGAAGTAGAGTCAGTTGAGTTAGAGTTGATTGATGAATATGAAGCATGCACATTCAGTGTTGTGGTTAGTCCAGGGTGAAGGGAATGAGTTGCCTCGAATTCATGTTTATTAAGCAAATAATTATCGAGTAGGAAGTGCGGCTTGTGATATTGGACTTTGAGATGATATATGAGAACTTGAGAAGGATTTCTATGAGTAGAGTTTGAATTTTGAGCTTCATCACATACATGAACTAGTGGAGCTTCAAGTATAGTCACATGTATGACAGATGAAGCAAGAAAAAGACAATGAGTACTGAGGTGATTAATACGACCATAGTTAATGCAAATCCTTCTAAGCCTTTCATATTCAAAACCAATCATCGCTCTCTGACCAGTTTCAAATCTTACTCTTCTAAAGAAACGTAAAATTGAGGGTTGTGATTCCAATTCTGATTTTAACCCGAATATAAGCATTAAAACAACGAATTATGTATCATACATTTAAATTTTAACATCATAACATTGAGGGTTATATCATTAAAACAATGAAATATGTTATATATATATATATATATATCAATATATGTCTTTTACATTTGAGTTTTTCATGTATTTTTAGTATAATTTGTGTTATTCTTAGTGTTATACTTAAAAATATTCTCAAAACAATTTCAATAGATTGATAAGTGATAACCATTTGACAAGAATTGTAACTAAGTTTCATGAATGTTTTTTTTTGTGAATATATGAGTTGTATATGATATTCTTGTTATTGTCTATATTTTCACTTTACAAGTGTAAATGAGTTTAGTGATGTTAAAAAGGGAAAAAAAAATTGTCAGGTACACAAAGTTTAGGAGAATGCATAGTCATATACATAGCCGATCCTAAGCACATGATGATGTAGCATGTATATATATATATATAATCGGCTATCAAATTGCATGAATGTCTCGTTAGTCTGGTGGTAAAATCCTACAAAAAGTGATTTGAAAGTACTAAGTTCGATCCATTTCACCTTCATTTTTTTATCTTTTTTTTACTCAAAAAAACAGTTTTTTAGTCTTTTTGGTAGTGTATGACCCTCAAAATCTGTAGGTCAGCTCTGATAACACATGCCATGTCAACGCCGAAATTTATCGATCGGTGTATCGAAATTGTATGTCTATGATGTTAACCACGTGACGCTGCATAGTTTATATATATAATTATATAATACATTTATTTTGTATAACCGAAGATATAATAGTATAGTTGGCATGTATAACTATGCATTCTCCTATGTGTAATTGTCAATCTTTTTTCCTTAAAAGAATGTGAAGACCTTAACGGCGGCAAGGGTTGTGGCTTTGTTGAGGTGGCTGGATAGGTTTGCTCTTCTCCTTAACGGCGGGTTTATCTTCTCAGATCGGGATTCACGGTGGTGCACCGCCTCAGCTTTCCTTGATCTGTTTTAGTCGGTTCATGGTGGTCGCGTTTTCAGGCTGCTCGGGTCGTGGTGGAGCTCGAAGGATGGTTGGCGGCGCAGGCTGAGGCTGATTCTCTGTGGTGGTTGCCCAGTGGCAATGCTAGGACGAATTTTCATTGGGGTCAAAATTATACAAAACAAAAAAACACTGAAATGTATCTCGTAAGCGACTTAAAAAAAATAATTATAAGTCCAAATTTTAAAAAGTTTACATGGCATTAGTTAGTATTATGTATTTGGGTTTAATCTAAAGGATCAAATCTTTTTGTAACTAGAAAACTGTAGGTTTTCTGTCTTTTTTCAAGTAAAACATGAGTTGAAATCAAATTTATAGGGGGTCAATTTTAAATTTTCAGTGGGGTCAATGTTACAATTTCTTAAAAAACATAAAGGATAATTAAATTTTGTTGGGGTCAGTTGACCCCCCTCCACTACACTTGCCTCCGCCACTGTGATTGCCGACGTGGTCCTCCCCTTCGTGTCTCAATTTGGGGTCATGGCTCCAAGTGTGGGTCGTCGGTGCTGCAGTTCGAATTGGAGTGTGGCGGCTTGGTTCTTCTCCGGTGTGGCAATGGATTTTATGTTCATTCTGAGAAGTTCTCTCCTCGGTTTGTGGTCCTTCAATGCTTTGTGCATTGGCTGGATTGGGTTTTTGGATGTTGTTTTGTGTTCTTTGTTGTGATGCAGCTTGGTGAAGATAGCGAGAAGCTTGGTAAGGGTTTTGAGGTTGAATAGAGGCGGCGGTTTGGTCTAGATGGTGTTCTCAAGCCCGTGGGAGCTGTTTCTTGATGCGTCATGCTCGGGATTGGTGGCCAGAGGCGGCTTCTCTGGCTGCCCGTTGGTGCTCCCGTGCCGCCGGGTTTGTTTATATCCTCTCTAGCGGTTCCGTTTTTGTGTTAGTTCTCGGAGAAGCTGTAAGCGTCCCTTCGTTCTGAGGTTTGAGGACTGCTTCAGATAGGGTCTGCTCGTGGCAACAAGGATGAGAGCTCGAATTCTTTTGAACTGAGGCAATTACGCAAATTTCCAAACTTCGCGGTTTGGAATCGATGTTTCTTCCTTGAGCTTTCGCTGGTGGTTTTCGCTTGTTTTTCCTTGTTGTGTTTTGTTGTCTTAATTTTTAGTTGTAGTTTTCGGTCTGTCTGTCTTTCTCGTTTACTCTGTAATTTCTGTAACAAATCTAAAATTGGTATAAAATTTCACTTTTTACCAAAAAAAAAAAAGAAAAAAAAAAAAGTATGTCAAGACACTAGAATATGCATCGTGTAAAACTCCAATGAATTCAACGGCAAAGACTTTAACGGACAGCGGTCTTACAAAAATTAACGAAATGCACCCTGAATATTTAAACTACAGCAATTTAGTACCTTAACTTTTGTTTTTTAGTTTAAAAGTCATCACATCCTAAAAGTGGTGTCGAAAGTTCGCAATATTCGCAGACAAAGCAAATCGGATCCAAATCGATGATTCCGGCGAGGAGGTTTCTATTATCTCCGTTTGTCGGCGTCACGTTGATCGCCGTTCTTGTCTCCTTCTACTTCAGATCTTCCCTCAAGCCTCCACAGCACCAAGTACTCACTTAGTCACTTCTCTTCTTTCTAACAACCTTCCCTGTTCTGAAAATTTCAAACAGACACGAACTTAGCTGGAATTCAACATCTCTTTTGTTTCGTAGTCTCAAATGAAGTCTTTAGCTTCTGTTACTTTTTGATTGAGACAAGGTCTTCAAAAACCAATGAAGTTTGTCTGTGTTTGTTATGTATGTGTCTGAGTTTAATTAGAATTGAAATAGAGAACCAATAATATGATGATGTCTCATGTCTTGGATTTGATGGTTTGTTTGTGTTTCTGTTGTTGTTTTCAATATCAAAAGAGGTTGTTCTCTGTTGAAGAATTGGCTTTGTACAATGGCACTGATGCAACATTACCTATACTCTTAGGGATTCTTGGGTAAGTTCTTTTTTCTTCCTTCTGCTGTCAAGTAACACATGTATGTTACATCATAAACAAATTGTAAACGAGTATACAGATCTGTGTTTGATGTGACGAAAGGAAAATCTCATTACGGTAGTGGAGGAGGTTACAACCATTTTGCTGGAAGGTCTGTTTTGTTTGATCAATTATGTGGAGAGATTCTCACATGTTCTTCTATATCTTTGTATTACTTGCATGTTTCTCGCTGATGGGAAGTTTTTCCATGTAATTCTTTCGCTCAGAGACGCTTCTCGTGCATTTGTTTCTGGGAACTTTACAGGTACGAATTGTTTGCTGCATTCTTCAGTTTAAATTTTCTAGGAAATAATTACCATGCCTGTTTGATACAAAGAATTTGTGGAAATTTTGTAGTATAGGTCTTTGCTTCTATTGGTACTTATGGACATTGACATGATATCCCCGAGAAAAATCAGATTTCATTCTCTTCTCTTTCTAGTGTTATGCGGAAATTTTCCGGGTCCTCATAAACCATATTAGTCATGCATAAATAAGTCAGAATCATCCAAACTTTGTTAGCTATTTGCAGAAGATTATACAGCAGGTCCCTGAAATCTGTGGAAACTTCTCATCTGTGTGTTATGATTATTTTCTTGTGCAGGAGATGGACTTACAGATTCGTTACATGGGTTATCTAGCAGTGAGGTAATACTTTTTTTAGCTCCAAATAATTTATCAACGAAATTATGGAAACGTCTAAAATAGTCTTTTATGTGCTTATATCTTCATAACTATTACTTTCTAAGGTATTGAAGTAACACATAGTTTGTTAACTGTTTGATATTCTATAAATCCGATTATGTTTAGTTACATGTTTGATAAGGCGTGACAAATATTTCTTGTCCGCAGGTGAAGAGCATTGTTGACTGGCGAGGTTTCTACTCCAGGACCTACACGTAAGTTCTTACTTATATATTTCATTCACACAATAGAAAGCTGATGCATAGTAAAACTGAGAAGGTGGTGTATGGATAATGCTTAGCTCACCTTAATCCCTATATAATAAGGTCATCTTGGTTTCGTTCTCAGCTTTTAATTTGTGATCGACAGTCCTGTTGGGAAGCTTGTTGGGCGGTTCTACGATAGCCAAGGGAATCCAACTAAACACCTGAAAGGAGCTGAAGCAAAAGCCTCCAGAGGTGCACAACTCATGGAGAAACAGAAGACTGAGGAAGCCAAGCAACCGAGTTGCAACTCACGATGGAGTCAAGATGAAGGTGGAGAGGTATGAACTCTTGTTATCTTCTCTCAATCCGGAGTAAAGGGGAGAACTATAACATATAAAATGAATACTTGATGGGACTGAAAGCATAAGGATACTAAAGGATAAGCTACTTATGCAGGTTTGGTGTGATGTTGGAGTACCAAGACTGGTACAGAGACCTTTGGAGATTGCAATAACAGGTTCGATGAGCAAACGTTGCGCTTGCTTTGAGGAAAACCAACTTGATCAGTCTGGCTTGGAGATTTATAAAGACTGTGAGCCTCATGCCAAGACTTGCAGGGTTTGAATATGATTCACGAGACTCGTTTTAACAACTTTGCGATAGCTAGTTCCTTCTTTGAGCCATGTACTCTTTGTATAATATAGCACAGAATTCTTTTTTTGTATGGACGCATTGCGTGTAGTTTATGTGTACATTAAACGGCAAATAGTTCTAAATACTACTTTTCTTTGGTTACACACCTGGCCGTTTTTCTTTTGCGTCGACGATTGCTTGTACATTATGTGTAATTTTGCTAAACGACAAATAGTCTACGTGTATTTTGGTTACACACCTTGCCGTTTTGCTTTTGCGTCGATAGATTGCGTGTCGTGTGATAAGGAACACTGGGCGCTTCTTTGTTGAAAATTTTGGCGCTAGCTTCTTCAGGGTTACTAAATTTTGAAATCGAATTTCTTCCGCAAATTTATTAATCGGAGAATCGATAGGCGAAATTGAGAGTAAATCACCGGAAAAAATGGTGTTTCTCTCTCGCAAAAAACCTCCACCGCCACAGCCTCCGTCGTCGTGCTCAGCTGCTCCGTCTCTCAAAATTCCTCAGCCGCAAAAGGAATCCGTTGAACCCGACGCGGTGGAGAAGATGACTGCGATTCTAGCGGAAGTCGGATGCACACTGATGAATCCGTACGGTCCGCCATGCCTTCCTTCCGATTTACACTCTTTCCGCCGCAATCTCACTACTCGCTTATCGTCTTGCTCCGCCAATTCCGGCGAGAGAGATAACGTCGGTGCTCTTCGCTCAGTTTTCGTAGCTGGATTTTCATCGTACATTCAATCTCCGAGTAATCTTCGTAGGTCAGTAAATTCCAACTCGAGTTTTCCAAATTAAAACTGAGATTCACCAATTCGTAATCAGCTTTGTTCATATATCGTTGTAGAGTGCTTTCTTCTTCTTCAACAACTAAGAGAGACGAGAGTTTAGTTCGAAATCTCCTGCTTGTATCTCCGATCCAACTTGATATTCAGGAAATGCTACTCGAGAAGCTTCCGGAGTACTTTGACGTTGTTACAGGATGTTCTTTGGAGGAGGATGTTGCTCGTCTTATCATCAACCATTTTCGTTGGCTCGACTTCATTGTTAATCCCGATGTGTTCACCGATAAGTTGATGCAAGTTCTATCAATTTGTCCTTTGCACTTAAAGAAGGAAATTATTGGATCGTTACCAGAGATTATTGGGGATCACAACTGTCAAGCTGTGGTTGATTCTTTGGAAAAGATGCTTCAGGAGGATTCTGCTGTTGTTGTTCCAGTGCTTGATTCTTTCTCTAACCTCAATTTAGATGATCAATTGCAAGAACAGGTGAGGTTTTTTTGCTTCATCATTGGTTTAAGGTTCTTTATAATACATGGTACTGATGGAATGCCAATTTTTTTTCTTTCTTAAAGGCGATTACAGTAGCAATATCATGTATTAGAACAATAGACGCAGAGCACATGCCGTATCTACTTAGGTTTTTGCTTCTTGCTGCTACCCCAGCAAATGTTAGAAGAATCATCTCCCAGATACGCGAACAGTTGAAATTCACCGGAATGTCACAACCTTGTGCTTCTCAAAATAAACTCAAAGGAAAAGTACCTGCATATAATGCAGAAGGTTCTATTCTCCATGCTTTAAGATCAAGCCTTCGATTTAAGAATGTAAGTTGGTTTCACTACAGTTGGTCAAGAATGTTTGTCATTTTGGGGCATCACTTTATTTCTGTTTATAGATACTCTGTCAAGAAATCATAAAGGAGCTGAATAGTCTGGAGAAACCTCGGGATTTCAAGGTAATCGATGTATGGCTGCTTATTCTCATGTACATGAACGGGGATCCTATCCGGAAGAGCATCGAGAAGATATTTAAGAAGAAAGTGGTTGATGAATGCATACAAGAAGCCTTGCTTGATCAATGTATAGGTGGTAATAAAGAGTTTGTGCAGGTGATCTTCATGACAATTTTGAGAAGTGTCTGATACATGCAAAATGTGGGAATGTTCTTTTGCAGAATTAACACGACTCACTCATTGTTCTAGGATAATTTTGCGTCATTTGTTTCTTTGGCTGAACACCTCTTGTCATGCAAAGAAGAAAGGGCAAGGAATATTGGCTCTCATATCTATACTCGTCTTTTTGAAGGGTTTTCTGACAATTATTCAAGACAAGAGGTAAGAACATGTTAGCATTTCGTCTCTTAGTATAATAACTTTTGCATAACTAGTTCACTTTTGTTCTAATTCGAATTGGTTGCAGATTCTAGGTGCCCTAGTGACACATGTGGGATCTGATAACAAATTTGAGGTCAGTTCTGTCTTGGAGATGATGACAGCTCTGGTGAAAAAATATGCACTGCAACTCCTTCCCTTTTCTTCCCACATAAATGGTATCTCTGGAACTTTTTTGCATATACTCACTAATGCTGATCGATTTGCTTTTCTTCTTCTAATATTCTGATTGTTTTGTGTTGTATAGGTATATTGGACTACTTAGAGGGATTTACAATTGAAAATTTGCATAAGGTGGGCATTTATCTTTACAATCTGCTTGATATGACAATATAGTGTATATAATGTAGACATAATCGCAGGTCTATGAGGTTTTCAGTCTCCTCGCACTATCAGCTCGTGCAAGTGGCGATTCTTTTCGATCTTCAATTTCAAATGAACTTATGATGATAGTAAGGAAGCAGGTAATATGAATTATTTTGCCTTCTATTTTATTTGGTTTCTTAAGGGATGGTAGCTCACTCCCAGTTGTTTGGTTTTTTATTGGCAGGTTAGTCATCCAGACCTCAAGTACAAAAAGATGGGCTTAGTTGGAAGTCTTACGATTGTTTCGTCACTTGGGGATGCAAAGAGTGTTCCTGACTTTTCATCATCGCAGGTAACATCCAGCTATCCATATTAGTTGACTAAAATTATCTTTGTACCTCAAATTCATTTCCCAAGAGGAATTTTCTTATGTCCATTGAATTTTTCATTTAGCAGGTTTCAGATTGTGGGGAGATTTTGGAGCTCTTAAAGACATCTGTTGACTCTTGCAGACAGTCTAACTTAGCCCTAATTATGTTCTATGATGAATTTGCTACCATTCTTAGCCAAAAATTACTTCAACCAGAAATTATGGAGTGGTGAAGATTTCAGTAACATTTTTCTGCTGGCTTGTTTAGTAGTTTTCAAGGCTACACAGTAATCTTAAGCTTCATCCAGAGTAAGTTTTATACTGCTTTTCAGGATTGGGAAGCATCTGGGAGAATTTGAGTCGCTATTTCTAGCCGATCTTGAAAACGGAAAAATGTCTGATAAGGGTTCATATTCTGGACTAGAAGGTACAAATATAGTAATATACTAACCTTGGTTCTACTTAAATTAATTAAATCTCTTCTGAGCATTGCATGGATTTGATCTTCATTTCTTTTCTTCTCATCGCTTAGGGGATCTTTGGATGAACTTGGATGGTAGTATATCACCAATCTGTTTGAATATTTTGGCCCTGGCATCTTCATCCTCAGAGTTGGTTTTATGAGATTATCCCTGGTTTCAGTTACCGTTGAAGATTTCTCTCTGACAACTGTTGACTGAATTAAGAATCAAATTTCCCGCAGGTCCTGTTGTCTGCAGATTCTTCCTTCAAATTTTCTTTTGCTATCAACTGTAAGTTTTTCTTTCACTTGCAACTGGGAGGCTATTTCAAGATATCATAACGAACCTGAATGTGTTTTTGTTTACATTCAGGTTGAGAGGTTGACAAATGATGGATCCCTTGCGGGGATTGATGCTCTGCTCGGATGCCCTTTGCACCTTCCTTCTTCAAAAGTGAGGGACTAAATTTTCGTCAAGAAACATATTGCTATGTTTCCAGTAAATGACAAGTTTAAATCTGCTCTCCAATCTCTGCACGATTGCGGAACAAATTGTTTGGCATATTTTGGAAAAGTTGAAACTCTAAACATGAACCCTTTTAAGAAAGACATTTTCCAAATTTATATCTGTTTATACTGTCACTGTTTGCTGGTGTTTGAATTTTCCTGTCCTATGTTTAAGTACTTTGCTGCAGCTAGTTGGCAGTCTCTGGCAAAGAAGCAGAAAGAAATCCTCTCTCTCTCTTTATATTATGCTGCAAACTGGATACGAGAACTCGTGAGTAACATGACCTTGTATATCTGCAATATTGTTTTACTATAATTCCTTTTATATATGTTTTTGTTTTCTGTTGCAGCTGAACGCCTTTAGTTCCCAAATTGATGAAAAAATTGGCTGCATTAGTCAGGCTACAGAAAAGGATGTTACAACAAAGCTTCTAAAGCGACTCAGAAATTTAGTGTATGTTCATTCTACATTAAAACCATCTAAGCTTCCTAATGTGCTGCTGTGTTTTACGCTCTTGTTTTAGATGTTTTTGGTCGTCATAAAGCCTATTCTTGATGAAATTCTGATGAAAATAATACTTGGTAAAACAGATTCCTGGAAAGCTTATTGAGCAATTTGATTACACTATCTCCTCAGTCTCTACCAGAGCTCCACCCTTATTCTGAATCTCATGTAGAAAATCCGGGGAAGAAGAACGAGAAGAGGAAGCTAGACGATGATGCCTCCCAACGCAAGGGAAGCATGAAAAATAACTTGAAAAAATCGAAGCACTCAAATGTGAATGAAAAGCTGCGACAGCCAACTATTATGGACGCATTCAAGAAAGCAGGAGCAGCGATGAGTCAAAGTCAAACACAGCTACGTGGAACCCCTTCCCTCCCATCTTTGGATGGCAGCACAGCAGCAGGGTCAATGGACGAAAATTGTTCTGATAATGAATCTCTAACTGTGAAGATTCCTCAAGTTTCCTCGGCACTCGAAGCTCAAAGATTCAAGTTCAGGCCTCTTCTTCCTCAATGCCTTTCCATCTTAAATTTTCCAAAGGTCGGCCTAGTCAAACCTCTTTATCTGGTTGAATATTAGTATCTACTAGTCTTTTGAATGATGGTCATAGATACTCTGTATAAAAATCCCATGAATTCACATTGAATTTTAGCCTGAGTTTTATTACATTATTCTTGGAAATGCCATCAAAGGCAGCACTACCTGTCTAACATAGCTTATATGTCATCACAAAGCTTATAGGACTGATTAATATTTTTGGCTTTCACATATAGGTTCTAAGCCAAGACATAGGCAGCCCTGAGTATAAAGCTGAGGTACCAAGACAAATACCAACATATTCTGTCAAACTTATTTTTTTAGATATGAGGAGTGCAACTTAACGCTTGTTATATTCTTTGCTAGCTACCCGTGTATCTGTATCTCTTACATGATCTTCACAACAAGCTGGATTGTCTTGTTCCTCATGGTAAACAACATCCTTTTAAACGTGGAAGTGCTCCAGGTTATTTCGGGAGATTCAAATTGGTTGAACTTCTCAGTCAAATGAAAGGACTTTTTCCAAGCCTCAGGATACATTTGAATATAGCTATTTCCTTGCTATTAAAAGGTAAAATAACTGGAGATGATCAACCTGTTGCGAGCTAAAGATATTGATTTTTAGCTTGTTCTAATGTGACCTACATAATAATAGGTGATGAAACTTCTCAAACTTTTTGGAGAGATGAGTTTGCTATGGCCGGAAATCCGAACATGTCCAATATTGTGGTTTCTGAATCTCTGGTTTACACAATGGTGTGCAAAGAAGTTTTATATTCTTTCAGCAAGGTAATTTATTCTTATCCAATGCCAATTTTGTGATGTATTTGGTTACCACAGTTCCTAACTTGACTAGTTGTACATTGGTTGGATTTAGTTCCTTTTAGTCTTAACTTAGGTACAAGTATGCTAATCTCAATTCCCAAATTCTTAATTTCTTTTTTCCTGCGTCACAGATGTTGACCCTCCCTGAGTTTGAAACAGACAAATCACTGCTGCTGAATCTTCTTCAAGCCTTCCAGCCAACTGAAATACCAGTAGCTAGCTTTCCGGACTTTCAACCTTTCCCGTCACCTGAGACAAAGGAGTACTTATATATTGGCGTTTATTATTTCTTTGAAGATATTTTGAATAAAGGTAATTATTTTGCTTGGTTTACTGATACTTCCCCCTATCGGTTGCTATCTTATTCTAACTCCCATTGCAATTGTAAAATGTTGCTGCAGCATGTTCCTTCTCCTTTGATCTGGCCTTTGAATGTCTTCTCATTCTACAGTTGGTTGTGACCTCTGTACAAAAATATCTTGGTAAGGTATCTGAAGAGGCTAACAAAAAGAGAAACCCGGGTCATTTTCAGGGTCTTGTACCCAGCCTACATGCCAAACTGGGAACTTCTGCTGAGAAACTTCTCAGGCATAAATGGGTCGATGAAAGTACTGATAATAAGGGTTTAAAGAACAAAGTATGTCCATTTGTGTCAAATTTGACGGATAGCACAATTTACAGTAGTGCTCAATATTCTGAATGTGTATAGCTTTGGGTTTCCGCAGGGTGAAATGGTTCAGACCATATTGCGAATATACCTGGAAGCCAGTGGATCCACATCTGATTTGCTTGATGAGCTTGCTTGTAACATTTTACCTCAGGTACATGAAAAAATCTTTCTCTGGGCTCTTCTTTCATAGAGTTTGACGCAATAGGATAGCTTTGATGACACAAAACGTCCACTTCGCTTATGGTTCATAGAAACTAAACCCATCTTCTCATGTTGCATTGATTAAGTGTTACATCCTGAAATGGAAAATCTGCAACTTCAAATGGTTAAAAACCGATGACGTATTTCATATAGAAAATTATATCATATAATTTATTCATTTCACGTCTCTGGAATTTTGGTTGCATAAGGCGTCTCTATCCAAGTCAACAGGAGAAGATGACGATGCCCGTGATCATGAATTCCCTACCCTATGCGCAGCTACTTTCAGAGGATGGTACAAGACATTGGTAAGGCAAATTCTAAGATGTCTCATATTTATTCCAGTCAGTAATCAATATTCACACTTTCGCTGGTGCTTTATGCAGCATGAAGAAAATCTTGCAATTCTCAACAAACTGGTCAGTAGTCCTATCTTTGTTTACTCTGAATCTTTACTTATTAAAATCGTCTCTGCTATACAATTTTAAGATCTCACCTTTGTGTTCTATCATCTGTATCCTGATTAGGTGAAGACGGTTAGCTCAGAGAAACGGCAAAACTGTCAATCTGAAGCTACTGAAGCACACTTGAAAAACATTCAGAAAACTGTAAATGTGGTAGTCTCTTTAGTCAACTTGTGCCGATCTCATCAAAAGGTTACCAATTTTGTTGCTATGTATCATGAGTATTGCGCGTGCAACCAGTCAGATATATGTAATTTTGATGGTGTTATAATGACTTAAACAGGTTACAATCCATGGCATGGCTATCAAGTATGGTGGGAAGTATGTGGACTCATTTCTAAAAGGTATAATATTTTCCAGCTTCTTATCATACAAGCGTTCAGTTACCTGATTAGCTGGCTTATTGATTTGAAAACTTGATATTGGAAAACAAAAAATATATGCAGTTTTTGATTTCTTGGAAGCACATTTTCAAGATCACAAAGAACTAGTCATCCAGTTGGTATGTTGTATTGTCCTACGCCTTTTCCTTTACTATGTCTCTCTCCCTCAGACCACTGAAAGTTTCACTACTGAAATGTTAATTAGGTCAAAGATCTCCAGAAGGCTACAAGAACATTACAGACTCTATGTTCTGAAGCCAAGGTTAGTTTCAGATACCAGTTTGTTATTTCTTATCAAAGACCGAATAAATATGACAATGGAATATTGGTTTTTGGGAGGTTAGGGTATGAAACAAACAGCCATTACCAGCAAAATACCAGCAACAAAGAGATCCTTAGAGCGTTTTTTGTTTCATGTGAAGGCTCTTCTCCATACAACATCACGCGGCTCCAACTTCTGGATGGGTACTACACAAAAAAACACTTAGTTTTGCTTTCTTTTCTTGCTCGAAACTCACTTATTTTTCTTCGAATCCTCTACCATTGAGTAGCATTTGAAGACTTTGTTTATGGAAACTTGAATACTGCTGATTGAATTTGCAGGTAGCTTGAAACACAAGGACTTGAGAGGGCAAATAGTGAGTTCTCAGGCTTATGTAGATAACGAAGCAGATGAGGTTGAAGAAACCATGTCCGGAGAAGAAGAGCCCATGCAAGAGGATGAACTTCCCTTGACACCTTAATTAAACTGCTAATAACTTTCTACAGACTACAGTAATCAATTTCATAGTATCTTACATTTACCCTTCTATATAGTTTGGTGAGGTTGAATCTTAGAGAAACAAAATTTGTGATTGTTTCTCATAGCGTAGTTATTAATTAATATCAAATAAATATAGTTATTTAGTTGGTTCAATTTTTGTAAAAAAATTCACTCTTTTTATAAGTCTACTTGTTCTGTTCTACTTCTTGAATTTTTAGATCACAGCACCAAATTTACATAGCACTTGTAGATCCCAGCATTAGTCTAGTCTATGACCAATGAGGATCCAGAAACATGCTTCACGTGTCATTTGGTAATAATGCTGGGAGTAAAAGGAGTCGTCGTCGCCGTCAAAAAAAGAAAGCAAAAAAAAGTAAAAGCCTAAAAGGAGTTGGTTAGGTAAAAGTACAATGTAGACTTTGTTATGAACATCAAGTAAAAACAAAATTCAGAACATAAAAAGAAAAATCAGAGAATCATGAACACCTCATATTTCGGCTTGGGTCGTCACGTCTCCTTTCATGTATTAAAAGAAGATAAAAGGAAAAGGAGACAGCTAAAGTGCACGTGGCAATGTGGCATGTGAGCAGTTCCAAACTTGAAAAAGACATGCTTCACGTGTCTTAATTCCTACCCCTACCATTTTCTCTAACCTTTTTGTATTTCGTATTTCCAAAATTTATCAATGGCTCCATTGTCCATCAAAACTATAAAAAGCTCTGTTTTACCACAACAAATTCCAAAATAGAAGAAGGAAAAAAAAAAAAAAAGCCAAACGCATTCATATTAAGAAGATTGCGTAAGCGTAACACATTTCAAGTTTTCAACTTCTTACAGAATAACAGAAGTGTACACATTCGAGACATGATCCAATAGAAACAACTTTTAAAAAACTTTGCGTTCCTTATTATTACAATGCCCACATTTCAAACAAACCCACATGAAGCTAAGACACCAAAATACCTCTTAGCTATGGCACCATTCACCATCACGGCATCCCCATCAGTCATCACCATCACCATTCGCCATTCACCATCAGTCTATACATAGTCACAAACACTAATCTCCTTCCAAACTCCTAAAACCCTAAATGAGTCCTACAAATAGGAGTTTCCATCACAGAGCAACCAAAAATACAGCTCCCCCGGAAAATTCGGTTATTTTTCCGGTTTTACCAAACTCCCACTTTCAATTTTACTCTTTCTCCATCTTTCAACCACCATAACGAGGAACCTAAGAAGTTTAAAGAGAAATCTAAAGAACAACATTAATCACCTGAGCCCTGTGTATGATTTTCTACACCAGCTACTCGACAAACCGTGGCACCGTCCATGATCTCACAGTTTGTTTCCTATATGGTTAAACTTTAACCCCTCACAAATTCAGAATTGACCTGACCACCACTTGCACGCGTCGTTGTAGTTGTTGATTCGCTAACTGGCGATGCACTACGACCAACGTTAAGTAAGAAATTCCGCTGGTTTTCATTGGTATGACGAAGACTCGCACGTAAAAGTTCGGCAGGCATTTCCCTCTTTATAGCTAACTCCAACACATCAGCTGCATTATCTTGGTTCTGACCATGGATTGTTTCATACTTGCTCCTGCAATATTTAGTAAGAAGAGAGAAGAATTCATCAAACGATGCTCTCCAGAGTCCATCATTCGGGTTCCCGTGGTTGCTGACACGCGGTGGAACCACCGCCACTACTACTACTTCAGCAGCTCTCTCAAGAAGAGATACCAAGACAACTGAAGCTCCATCCCCTGAAGGACTTCCTATTGGACGGAGAGGTGGCTGTTCTGAAGAACAAACAACAGCTGCAAGACAAGCACTCAATGCTCGGAGGTCCATTGCTTGAACACAAACCGTAACTGCTTTAGCAAGATTAGCTATTGTCTCTGCTGCAATGCTATCTGACGGTAGGCCACCAAATAGAAACCTGAGGTGGCGGAATACAGCCATACAGACAACCCGAGCGATCTCAGTACCCGGAACAAGAAGCTGTAGATACTTTGTCAGCAATTTTCTACCCTTAGGAAGAGTAGCTATGCGTAGAAACACGATATCATCCTTGGCGGTCAATGCGGTTTTCTGGCCGGTTTTGCTAAAAGGATCAACAAGTTGAAGTGATGTTGCTAATCCTTCTAGAAGTATCTGGCGTTTTCTCCTGAGCTGTGCACCACCGTCTTGTGGCCTGTTGAATTGGAGAGTCCTATCAATGTCAACTATATCGATAAGAACTCCAAAAGCATCTTCAATTGTGACTCTAGCTGCGACAAGAGGCTCATCTTCAAGATGCTTAAGACCAGACCTTCCATCACCAGAGCTAGGAGGAGAGTCAACCTCGAGTAGCGCTCGTGGTCTGCAAATAGAAGGAAGCGTAATCTTTCCAAGAGCATCCACATGAACTTGTGGTTGTTGATCAGAACTATTACGGGACCGAGATTGGTGGTCCTTCAAATGAGAAGGATACAACTGAGGCTTCACTCTTGATCCGGATGACTTTTTCGCAAGCCGAGCTTGGTGGTAATAATCATTGACATAAGGGTCACTACTGTGTGAACTGGAATGCTGCATCTTGAGAATACTCTCTATTTCTTCTGAAGTCATGTACTTTGATCTAAATTGCAATCCGCTTTCGCTTTTCTGGCTAGCCAAATCTGAGGTCTGTTGAGAGATGCCTCTGTTCTTTCGACTTCTATGAGATGACTTATGTTTGTGTTCTCTTACTTCACCAGCCCCAAAAGGAACTTTATGTGATGGAGAAGGATAAGAACTATACAGCTGAGATTGTAATGCAGCAAGATGAGCTAAAGATTGTCTCTGCTGAAGGGAAATCAATTGTTGTGAAGTAAAACCATTCCGAGGAGGCAATTGTTGCAGATGCTGCTGTTGCATTAGACTGTGTAACAACCCGGAATGATCACCGTGCAGAAGGCCGGGGTCGGTAACCCAATGAGGAGGTTGCTGCACCATGTTACCAAGAGTAGGACCACATGAGGCATATCTAGCCAAATTATTACCATAATGCGGCGATCCATGTGACAATCCTGAGAGATGGAAAGTAGAATTCGACAACGGAGAGGCATTTGGTGCTGAAAAGTTCGACTGACTACCACCAGGAAGAGAAGGAGCACGATGAATATGGCTCGGTGAAGACTGTTGAGATCTTTTTCCGGGTGAAGGAAAAGACGTAAAAGTCGATTCTGGTACAATAATCGGTTCGCTACTGTAATGTTGTAGCTGTGTTTGCTGCTGAGGATATGAGGATGTCCTGTACAAAGATGAATTAGCAGACGACTGTGGCTGTGAAGACCAACTAGCTTCCTGAACTTGTTCTTCAAGCGTGTTCTGATCCAGCCAGCTTGTGAACTCATTATCTTGTGTCCAATCTGTAGCAGTAGAACCTGAAGACAAAAGAACTGTTATAAAGAAGCTGATAATTAAAAAAAATTTGTTGACTTGTAATCATATTTTCAACTTCACACTCCAATCATTCACCTCCATAAGTGTATATATATCTAAAAGTACAAGCTCACAGTTTTTACCTTCAGTTGCATAGTTCAAGAAGAAGGAAAAGTTACATAGAAGAAGAAGAAATAAAGATAGCTACAGAAAATATTGAAAGTAAAAACAGTAAACCAAACTCACTTTCTCTTGAAAAGGACCCTGATCCTCTGTCACCAATTACTCCAACGTGTTTGGGCCCGGTAACATTTCTGTTCAGCTGCACAAGATAAGACCAAAAAATAAGATAAGTTAAAAGTAGAGAACAAGTAAGAATAAAGAATCTAAGAAAGACAGATAATTTCTCTCAAGAGAGACTATGAAAATGGTAACAAAAGGATCATCCATAAGCTAACCTTTGCAAAAGTTGTGGCAAGATCATCCATCTCAGATAGTGATCCTAAACCAGCACCCTGAAACCACAAGTAGATGGTTGTTTTATCATTCATTTATCTCATATACATATTTATCCAAGAACTCAGTCCCAATGAAAAAAAAAACAAATTACCTCTCTTTTATCAAACAAATGATACTCTTCATCATCGACATGTCCACGAACAGTAGCATCATCATCAAGACCACCCAATTCCACTTCTTCAAGACTTTGACCAAAGAACTCATATTGAGATGCGTCAAAGAGTGCACTATTCTTTTCTGCACAAAGACAATAAGATCCGGTTTCATCAAACACATGAGGTAAGTGACAATTAGTTGACCAGAAAATTCAAGTAAAATTAACAAATCTTTGACATTTCAATCATTTCATAAAACTTCAAAAATCAAATCAGTAAATCTTATAGGTACTACAAAACTTGAAAAATCGAATCAGATACTGTAACAAGAAAGATACATCAAACATGATTCAAAATTAAGCATGAAACAAAAAGTATGTTTCTTTAAAAGTTTACACCAATCTGAAGCAAATCAAATCATCCACATCTCAGATCAAAGAAAACTGATGAATCACAAAAACAAAACACTTTATTCGATTTGAAGACACTAAGAGAGGAACAAGAAAGAGAACTAACCTGAAGAAGTCCGAGCAAAGGTATAGAAATCTCTAGAATCAGATCTCTCCATGATCAACAGAAGACAGCCAAAACACAAAAAAAAGCTAATACGATCGAATCTCCAAAAGGGTATTGCTACTTGTTGTTAGAACTAAAGAAAAAAAGGAAAAGTTAAGTAAAGATTAGCTGAAATCGCTAAGGGTTCCCGATTTTCCGGGATTCATGAGAAAGAAGAAAGTCGGAAGAGGAAACTTCTCTTCCTAAAGAAGAGATTTTTTGATTAGAGTAGAGAGAGAGAGAGAAAGAAAGAGAGAGCCTTTTTGTATTATCTCTGCCCTGTGTTGTGCGTAACATTGACACATCTCGAACAAATCCTCCTCACTTCTTTGTCTGAAATAAGCATTTTCACTTTCTTTTTTTTTTGGTTAAGTTAAAATCAAAAGAAATATTCGGGAGAGAAATAAAAATAAAATTCTTTTTTTTTGTCGTCAAGGAAAAATTCTCTTCTGTTGACAAAAATCAAAAGTAAAATATTCTACTTTTGGGTTTTCTTTATTATCTTTCTCATTAATTAATTAATGTTATACTCTATGTTTACTAAAATTAGTGATAGTGAATACAAAAGAATAACCTCTTTTAGTGTTTTTGCTTTTTTGTAGTTTTTTCTATTTAATATTATCTGTTATATTTTTTTGCCATCTACTAAATATTTATGATAAACATTTTTATATCATGTAAATCTAATTTGAAACAACATTAGGAAAAAATATCACACGATTTCACAAACAATTTTGAAACGAAATATTGTATACATAATTATGCAACACTACATTTACGATTAACAATTTTATTTTTTAACATATAAGACTACAACAAACATTTATATATGTAAAACATATATTTCTAGCATAATTTGCATTACCAAGTTTTAGATTTTATATGAAACAAAATTCCACAACATTATTCGTTTTATTTTATATGTAATTGTTTTGGATAACTACGAAAAACAATTTGATTGATATAGCCATATAGGTCATACCACATCCACTAACTAACTATATGATACTAATTAATTAATTATTAAAGCGATCCTCCTATATATGATTCCACCAATTTTCTCCTTTTAACTTTATGTTTTTACTTGTTTGAAACTCAACCAAATAAGTTAGTTATAAAACTTATTTGCATAGAGATTAACAAAATTAAATGCATATCGACGAAATAAAATAAAATAACTGGTGAGACAAGTTATATGGTCCATGTGAACGTATTTCATCTGGTCGGTTCAGTTTGATCTCATTTTGGTAATTTATTATACACAAATTCAAATGGTCTATTTTATAAATATGACACCTATACTATATACTTACTTGCGTAGACACGATATAACCGGCCAAGCAAAAGATTAAAAATTATATAATTAAGAATTTGTAATTATGATGTTAACAGTCCATAATTGTAGACTATAGTCTAATAGTGGCTAGAAAGTCAAGCATGCAGTTTTAAATTATAAATCTTTGACACATTTAAGCAGAATTATACATAAAAATATATTAATTGATGCGAGACGAATTTTCGAACTTTTGTTATTTTGTTAGTGTAATGAAAGGTGAATTTCGTGATCGAAAACGAAAGTGTTTGAAAATCTTAAAATGCCTATAGGAAGGTTTTCGAAAATTTCGTGTAACTGACAATTAAATCAATAATATTGATCATGCAATTTAATCGACAAGAAAACTTACAGGAGTTTGGGAGAAACCTTTTTTTGTACGTTAGGTCCAAAAAAAAAATACAACATAGTCTGTAGTTTCGAGGGAATTTCCGATAGCAATAGTATACATGTTTAATTTTGTAAATAGTATCAATGTGTATGTAATTTTGTAAAGGTTAGTCTAGTGTTATGAATAAGCAAAGGATGTATATGTGAAACTAGAATTAGCAAGCAAATATGAAATTGGCCAATAACAGATTTTTTGATCGATTAACTAGTAAAACTACTTTACATTAAACCTCGGCATATTTTTTTTTATTTTTTTCGACAAATAATTTCATTGATATCAAATCGAAATTACAAAGTCAGTATACAAAACATTCGAAAATAAATTATTACATAAACAGATATATGTGCCATATAGTGAGAAAAATACACAATATAGAAGTGAATTTGACGATGCTTTCTGTAAATAAGTCTTACTCTCTAATGGACCATTAGATCCACTATTTCCCTTCTCTATTTATGATCTTCTTCTAATGCGAATATGTGCGTAATTAGCATATCTTTGCCGAACCTCCGTAAACCACACCGCATAAAACCCCATGCTTCCAAAGATGATTCTGAATTATTGATGTGATACCTCATTATGAAATATTTTGACTTCGTTTTCTCTCGATTCGATCCCACATACTTTTGTTTGTAGTCACCACAATCCACCGATCATATATCTCCGCCATCATTACGCTTTCCTCCCGGTTGATAGCCGGAAAATCCATTGGCAGCAAGGGAAAGCACCGGAAACAAACCTTCTACATAGAAGGACATTACCACCGAATCGATGTTACAAGAAAGGAACGAAATTCTAGAGATGGATCTGCCATACTTAACGAAGACCTCTGGTCAAATTGATCTATAGGCCAAATCAGAGATGGATCCCATAAGACGAACAGATTCTGGTTTGGAACCCATAGAATCGATCCCTTATAAATCATCATCGCAAGGAGACAAAGAGTGTGGGTTTAGCCCTGATTTGCCATTTAAATACAATTTTTTTTTTATCACCATTTAAATACCTAAAACCTAAGATTATTTAAGAAATTAAGAATTAGAGAAACTAACCAATAGAAAGGGGCCAACGACGATAATTATGTAAATACCTCTTTTGAAGTTTGTTCGGCCGTAATAAAAAAGAAACTAGAATTACAATCTAAGTTCACATTTACCAGGCCGGATAGTAACAATATAAAGCCTAAACTATAAATGGGCCTAACCTAACGGCCCAATAACAGTTGCTAGGGTTTTCTTTAATGTCCTCTCCTCCTTCATTTTCCGCATCACTATTAAAGCCGCATTTCTCATAGAATCCGCCACTTAGGGTTCTTCGCAGCCACAGAGAGAGAGAGAGACGAAGAGAGGGATCTACGAAACGAAGCAACAATGGTGAAGTTCTTGAAGCAGAACAAGGCCGTGATCCTTCTTCAAGGTCGTTACGCCGGAAAGAAAGCCGTCATCATCAAATCCTTCGACGACGGAACCCGTGATCGTGCATACGGACACTGCCTCGTCGCCGGACTGAAGAAGTACCCAAGCAAAGTCATCCGCAAAGACTCAGCGAAGAAGACAGCTAAGAAATCTAGGGTTAAGTGTTTCATCAAGCTTGTTAATTACCAGCATCTGATGCCTACACGTTACACACTAGACGTGGATCTCAAGGAAGTGGCGACTCTTGATGCTCTTCAGAGTAAGGATAAGAAGGTTGCTGCTCTTAAGGAAGCTAAGGCTAAGCTTGAGGAGAGGTTCAAGACTGGTAAGAACAGATGGTTCTTTACTAAGCTCAGGTTCTGAAGAAATTTCGATTTCGAAGAAGACATTTTGAGCTTTTTGTTATCGTATTTTTAGTTTCTCTAGGGTTCATTTCCTATGGTGAAAAATGTGGATCCTGTTTTGGATTGTGGAAGATGTTTTGTTGAAGTTTGGATTATGGATTTTGTCTTTTATTTTGATTCTCTATTGCATTTTGATTTATACTTTTGTTTCCATGGAATTATCTGCTTAGGTTTTTGAGAATTCGTCACTTCTTTAGTCGATTATGTTAGGTTCTGGAGATTCATTGCAAGAATCCTTGTTCATAATCTCGATTAGAAAATGAAACATGTTCTAGATTCATAACCTTGGAAACTAAAATTGGTTTTACTTAATTGTCACAATCACGGGTTTGAATCAGGAAAATTTCAATACCTAAATGTTAATATATCTAAGGTCCTGATAAAATGGCTAATATATCTCCCTTGTTTAAGTTTCTACAACAGTAGTTTTGATAGAATCAGCAAATATATTTGCAAAATGTTGAATATTGTAACGTTTCTGTCACTTTTTTTTGGTTGATCTTGTAAGATTCTGAATATCCCATTGCAAGAAGCTTATTCATAATTAAAACCCAACAAAATTTCAGAGTTTCATTGTCTAGGAAATTGAAAATTGTCATCATCAAGCTCACAGATACAACCAATGATTCTGTTAATTACTTATTTCACTGATACAAACCTTAAAGAGTATAATTGGGACGACCTCACAAATGTTTTCTCGTAAATTGTGTATAACAAAACGCAAGCTACAAAAAACAAACACTATTGCGGTATTGATTATCTGATCTAATCCAAGACAGATTCGTAGGTTTGTGTGAATTCAGTATTCTCACTTGGGAACCAATAAATCGACAGCTAAGTAATAGCTTCCTACGATCACCGTCGATGCAACAGAGCTTCGAGCCATCCTTATTCCGATTCCTCGGAACAGGAGATTTCTGTCTGTAGGATGTATTCCTGTCCATCTCTCTAATCTCTTCCCTGGTTTATTCCATCTTAGAAACTTCCTCTCTTTTGCTGTATACTGTTAAAAAATCAAACATAAAAGAAAATGAGTTTCATATCTCTTTGTAAGATAAAGTGGAAAGCCATGAGTGGGGAGTTTCTTTAAACCAACCTTTGGCAATATTACACACTGTGCACGTGTTCTTGCTGTATCAAAGCTATGTGATGCTGCAGCTGCAATGGCACCAGAAAACCCAGCGGCAATGCTAATGGCTACTGGCGATAAAGGTCCAATTTCTTCTTCAGAACTGAATTTAACAAGTTTCCGCATAACAATCACTACATTTTCGAGTAAATCCAAGTTCAAGTGGATTGAGAATTCAGTGTGAATTGAGAGCTTGCGTACCTGGGCAGAGGATTCATCCCGACGGCTTTCCAACCGACCATTGCCTCGTGAAGAAACTGCCATGTTGAGAAGAACACTCCTCCGTAAATACAATCTCTTACAAGACCCGAACGTAGATTCCTCCATAAAGCTCTATATCCTTCAAGTGATGCAACATCGAGCGGTCTTTTAACATCCATGGCTGATGGTGGGTTTCCTGTTCCAGTCATCATCCACGGATACTCTTGCAAAGCGGCTGTCATGTTTGGGTGTTTGTGATTTAAGACAGATAAGAGACTGACTGTTTGTGTCAATGACTTTACATCAAGAGTGTATCTTCTTAGCAGTTTTGTGAGCATGGGTGAAACCGGTGCGGTTTCTGCAACAGCGGAAGCATTTGGAGCCCGTGAAGCAGCAGTCACTTGTTTTCGGACTTTGATTAACTCAAATGGAGAAGTCATCACTGTTTCTGCTGCACCTCCCACCATCCCGGCCAGAAAAGCTTCACCGACACTCACATAGTTATCATGTCGACCATCTGGAACAAAATAAATTCATATAGGAAATACTCTTTAGATTCTTTAAGACAAAGGTTTAGCTATGATCATTTTACCAACATGTACAGTATTGTCCAAAAAGGAACCAACTTTAAGTGTAAAAGCCATGAATGGATTTGAATACTGCTACATATTCTAACATTCATCTATGAACAAATGATTGCTTTCTTGTCTAATCAACTGATGTTC
The DNA here is from genome assembly GCA_905216605.1 of Arabidopsis arenosa. NCBI lineage: Eukaryota > Viridiplantae > Streptophyta > Magnoliopsida > Brassicales > Brassicaceae > Arabidopsis > Arabidopsis arenosa. The sequence goes on along the minus strand of LR999457.1, from coordinate 11,904,371 downwards.
TTGAGATAATTGACAGAAGAGCTAGACACAAAACCTAATCTTGAATCATCGACATTAGACACAACAAAGGAGACATGGATGTATGCAATACCTTTGTAGAAAGCTGTTAGAATCTCATAGACACCAAACCTTGCACCAACACCTGAAATTCTTCCCAAAGTTAACGATCCAAGACCACTGTACAGACCTGCATTTGTGTCCAACATTCAACAAAATGTCATTTTGCCTAATGCAGATATAGAAAATGATTGAAATCTAAAGAGACCTGAATAGCCAGAGAATCGAAGAACTCTATTCACAACTTGAAAGGAGCTTAATTTCTTATTGGGTCCTGAACCAACCTGCACAGTTCAATGCTTAAATCAATCCCCAGATGAATCAAAGTGATAGAAAGAACAATATGGTGAAGAAGAGGGACGAAACCTGGATTATAGTTTTGATGGTATCCAGAGGATAAGCGAGAGCAGTTCCTAACGAGACAGAGGCAGAGGCAGCGATGGCATGCGTCGCAAACTGATGATTCTCAAGAAGCTTATCCATCTCAAGTCGTCGTCTAACTGTTCGACGAAATGCCTCAGCGAAAACAAATGTACATATACCTATACGTTTTTGTCAGCAACACTACAGTATTAGTATTCACACATAAAATGTCACTCACTCTTGTAACAATTTCAAAATTACGATTTTTTAGAAGTAGATCAACAAGTTCTTATCCTACTTGTGAATGTTGATCAATCACAAATAAAACAATTACCTCTGATGATGTTTAAGTCAAGAAGAAGTTTCTCTCACAGGAGATTAAGTAAACAGAAACTTCGTCTTCAAACTCAATGCTGTTTCACGTTGAAGCAAAACCCAGATCAGAGACTGAGAAGACGAAGAAGAAGACTGACGCTAATCGAAGAAGAGAAGACGACGCCGTTTTAACAAAATTGCCCTAAAAACCAAACGACGTCGTTTAGTAATTACGGAATAACAAAATGTTAAAAACGGAAAACAAATTTTAGCAAAATTGGGTTGGTGACGTCATGATATAGATTTGCCGATTTATAGGTCATAAACCAGGAAAAAGCTGCCAAACCTATTTCTTCGAACCCTAAAACGGGCCGGGTCGATTTCTCCGACATTGCAATCCTCCATCCTCCTCTGATTCTCTCCGCCGTTCGTCGGAAATCTCCATCTCCGGTTGATTCCAGCTTCCTCTTCTCCAGAACCGAAGCAATTCTACCGGAATTTCATCACTTTCTCCGAAACCGATTCTTCGTAACCGGCCACAAACCAAAACAGGTTCTTTTTCTTCATCTCCTTGTACAAACAAATCCACGGGTTTGTTTTGTTTCTATCGAAATTGTTTAACCCGGCTAAAGAATTTCGATGCATGAGGTTTGCGAAATTTCAAATCTTTTTTCTTGAAAAGGTTCATTAGAGGATCTATGCTTAATTTTGTTATAACCCATTAACAAAGTCTCTACCTTTCTTTGTCTTCTTCCTCAGGCTTAATGGATTCAGAATTAGAACCTGTAGCTCTAACACCTCAGAAACAAGACAATGCATGGAAGCATTGTGAAATTTACAAATACGGTGATAGACTTCAGATGCGTTGTCTCTACTGTCGGAAAATGTTCAAAGGTGGTGGTATCACCAGGGTTAAGGAACATCTTGCTGGTAAAAAGGGTCAAGGTACTATCTGTGACCAAGTTCCTGAAGATGTGAGGCTTTTTTTGCAGCAGTGTATTGATGGAACTGTGAGACGTCAGAGGAAGAGACATAAATCTAGTTCAGAACCTTTGTCTGTTGCTGCTTTACCTCCTATTGAAGGAGATATGATGGTGGTTCAGCCTGATGTGAATGATGGTTTTAAATCGCCGGGTAGTTCGGATGTGGTTGTGCAAAACGAGAGCGTGTCGGGTGGGAGAACAAAGCAAAGAACTTACAGGAGTAGAAAGAATGCTTTTGAGAATGGTAGTGCGAGTAATAGTATTGACTTGATTGGTAGAGATATGGATAATTTGATTCCGGTGGCGATTAGTAGTGTGAAGAACATTGTGCACCCGTCCTTTAGAGATAGGGAGAGTACAATTCATATGGCGATTGGTCGGTTTTTGTTTGGTATTGGAGCTGATTTTGATGCAGTGAATTCTGTTAATTTCCAACCGATGATCGATGCCATTGCCTCTGGAGGATTCGGGGTATCTGCCCCCACGCATGATGACCTTCGAGGTTGGATACTGAAGAATTGTGTTGAGGAAATGGCGAAAGAAGTTGATGAATGCAAAGTGATGTGGAAGAGGACAGGCTGTTCTATTTTGGTTGAGGAATTGAACTCTGATAATGGCCTTAAAGTGCTTAACTTTTTGGTAAACTGCCCTGAAAAAGTAGTCTTTCTGAAATCCGTGGACGCGTCTGAGATATTATCTTCTGCTGATACATTGTTTGAGCTACTTAGCGAACTGGTTGAAGAAATTGGCAGTACCAATGTTGTTCAAGTGATTACAAAATGCGAAGATCACTACGTTGATGCTGGGAAAAAGTTGATGCTTGTGTACCCTTCTCTATATTGGGTTCCTTGCGCTGCACATTGCATAGACCAGATGCTCGAGGAGTTTGGGAAACTTGGCTGGATAAGCGAGACTATTGAACAGGCTCGAGCTATCTCAAGATTTATATACAACCGTAGTGGTGTTTTGAATCTGATGTGGAAGTTTACTTCTGGCAATGATATCCTGCTACCAGCATTTAGCTCTTCTGCCACAAATTTTGCTACATTGGGTAGAATTGCCGAGCTCAAATCCAATCTGCAGGCTATGGTTACTTCGGCAGAGTGGAATGAATGTTCATACTCGGAGGAACCAAGTGGATTGGTGATGAATGCTATCACTGATGAAGCCTTTTGGAAGGCAGTAGCTTTGGTAAACCATTTAACGAGTCCTCTTTTGCGGGCTTTGAGAATAGTGTGTTCTGAAAAGAGGCCTGCAATGGGGTATGTCTATGCAGCACTGTACCGAGCAAAGGATGCAATCAAGACACATTTGGTTAATAGGGAGGATTACATAATATACTGGAAAATTATAGATCGATGGTGGGAGCAACAACAGCATATTCCTTTGCTTGCTGCTGGTTTCTTTCTGAACCCGAAATTCTTTTATAACGCCAATGAAGAAATGCGCAGTGAGCTTATTCTATCGGTGCTCGATTGCGTCGAGAGATTGGTTCCTGATGACAAGATTCAAGATAAAATCATCAAGGAGTTAACCTCCTACAAAACTGCTGGTGGAGTTTTTGGAAGAAACTTGGCAATCAGAGCTCGGGACACAATGCTTCCTGGTATGGTTAATTTCCTTGATTTTCTTGTGTAAATCTTCTCGCTTGTACTTCTCTTACTTGACTCTCTTTACATGCTTGGTTCTTAGCTGAGTGGTGGTCTACATATGGAGAAAGCTGCTTGAACCTCTCACGTTTTGCGATACGCATTCTTAGTCAGACGTGCAGTTCATCAGTTAGCTGCAGGAGAAACCAGATACCCGTCGAACAAATATACCAATCGAAGAACTCCATTGAGCAAAAACGGCTCAGCGATCTTGTATTTGTTCAGTACAACATGCGCCTCAGACAACTGTAAGTCATAGATCTTGCCCATCTCAGCTAACTTCTTTGTTTCCAGGTAGTAAGAAAGGATACAAATAATGGTTTTCTGTCTCATCTAGGGGTCCTGAAAGCGGGGATGACACACTAGACCCGTTGTCACACAACAGGAGAGATGTTCTTAAAGACTGGGTTTCTGGAGACCAAGCTTGTGTAGAAGGAAATGGAAGCGCGGACTGGAAGTCGCTAGAATCTATTCATAGGACACAAGTAGTACCGATTATTGATGATACTGAAGACTTGGGCTCAGGTAAAAAGATTCAGCATCCTCAGACAATATTTACTTTTTGTTTTCGAAGATTTGAGATTTGAAAAAAAGATGAAATAAATGTGTACAGGTTTCGATGATATTGAGATATTCAAGGGAGAAAAAGAAGTGAGAGATGAAGGTTATTATACAAACACATCGGAGAAGTTATTCACATAAGATTTATCATGGTTTGTTTAAGCCTCTTCGTCGGCTCTTTCTATCTTTCAGGAAGCTAGCTATTTGTAGTCATAGGTTTCGATTTGTAATTTTAGAGTCTTCCCCTTAGTTTTATCTCTTATACAAGACGTTTCAGTATTCTTATTCTTCGTACTCCATCATGCATTGTCCTATTAGGTTTCCATAGAGTTTGGGTTTTATTGTCAGGTCTGTCCAGATTTTAAGTTGTTTGAAAAATATATTTGCTGTGGTCATGAAATCCAAATGCCTATTTTCTTTCATATATATTTGATGGATTTGTTAGAACATGAGAGTCGCAAAGTCTCTATGGCATAATTACTCCTTAGTTCCTGTCAAGTTTTGACCAAATATCTAAGCATACACAACAGAAGGACTTGTCACAATGTGTGATCCATTCAACCAAACCAGAGACAATTTACTGGTAGTCATGATAGCAGGAAGTGACAACCTAGGACGAAGCCTCTTTACAAAAGCAGCTATACCTATACCTGTGACATAAGGGCAAGCCATAGATGTCCCCGACATGAAATAGTAGTAATCTACACTTTCTCCTTCTACTGCTACCAATAATATCAACCACCAGAGCTTCTATTGCGGGTTTCAAAATGTCCCTAACGATAGCGTTTGGACCACGAAAAGAGAATGAGCAACAACGGAAGCATTGTTGTCCTTAACTGACTCACTCTTTGGTATGCTTCTGACTGGTTTTCTATTCTTATCGAAAAATAAGTAACTAGCGTAGAGTGAAAGTTGGTATCATCCAAAGCCTATAGGAAGAGAACCAAGACCATTGGTAATCAAAACTAGATGTTTTAAAGATAACTCCATAGGCTCCATTATGTTCAAAATTTTTAATAGTTTGATCAACCCTAAAAATATAAAACAAAAAATATTTAAGTCACACTTTGGACTGTTTCCACCAGAGTTCGACTCCTCCAAATCGCGTTACCCCGCGTGACTATGGATTGTCTGAAAGATGTAAAAAAAAAAAAAAAAATTCACACTTTGGACATTATAACATTTCAATGGCCCATATTGTTTGCCCATACGGCCCAGCCAATTAATAGCAATCGGAGAAAAAAAGAGACAGAGATAGCTAAAGAAGGTCTACGATAGCTCCATCGGACATCGGCGGCGACATGACTTCTTCGGCGGCGATCAGATCTGATATCTACGACAGAGAAGAACGCAAGCAGTTAATCTTCCTTCTATCTATTCTTCTTCTTCTTCTTGCTCTTGTTCACTGTGTTCGAATCCGTCAGATTTTCTCTTGATTGCTCAATCGTGCGTGCAGGCAATACCAAGCACATATTCGTGGCCTGAATGCTTACGAGCGGCATAAGAAGTTCTTGAAAGACTACGGTACTACACTTCTTTCAATGTCTTTCGATTTGTAGCTTCGATAATAGGTTTTAATGGACAACGAATAAGGGTAAATAAGTGGCTTTCTATTTATCCAAAATCCATTTTGTCCCAAATCAAAATTCTGGTTGATGAACAGTCTTCTCCTCTGAGCTAGGAAGGAGGCTACAGTCAGCCATACAAGTCTTCTTTTTTTTTGGTCTCCATTAGAAAGATTATACCTTTTACCTTAGAGTTAGCTGCTATTTGAGGAGGTTTGGTAATCTTTGTTTCTTGCAACTTTACAGTTCGTTTTTATGGGAAAGATAAGCCAGCTGAAGTCAAATTACCGGTTAAAACGGATCAGGACACATTAAGAGAAGGATACAGGTATGTTGCAATTGTCAATATGTTTTTGTTTTGGAAAGTTAGGATGCATGCTTTTTTGATGAATTTGTAAGTTTCTTGTTGAATCTAAGTTGGTATTCGCCCGCCATATGTTTGCATATATCTATTACTACATCCGCCTTTGTATGTTTTCTCTTAATTTTGGGTTTGGCTTGCAAAGGTTTATACGTTCTGAAGAAGATGATTTAAATCCTTCTTGGGAGCAAAGACTGGTGAAGCGATACTATGATAAGCTTTTTAAAGAGTATCCTTTAAAACATGGTGCTGCTTTAGAGACATTAACACCTGGTAGATTACTTTTAGTTATGGTACTAATACTATTTTACGAGAGTGTATATAAGTGCATGTCTGTCTCCTTGACTGGTTAAAGATACTGTATAGCTGACATGTCAAGATACAAGACTGGTAAGGTAAAGTCTAGTGTGTGAATACCACATCTCATTGTAGATTTCTGTAATCTTTTGTTCAGTTGATTTATTTTGAATCTTTGTAGATCGGTTTAAGATGGAGAACGGAAAAGGAAGTAATGACTGGGAAAGGTTAGTATTACTTCAAACTCTTTTGTCTATGATTTCTTTTGAAGGAGCTGTGATAAGAGTTTTAAGTGTAAATGCAACTGCTTTCTGTCAGGGCAGTTTTTGTGTGGGAGCAAACATTGTGATGAAAAGGAAGGGTTAGCAAGCTATGAGGCATGTATCTTTAGAGAGTTTCTCAGTTACTGTTTTGATGTTTGTGTCGGATTATTTCACTGAGCTTGTTGATTTTGCAGGTGAATTTTTCTTATCATGAAGCTGGAGAAGATAAACAAGCCCTTGTAAAACTCGTAGCTTGTGAGAGGTAGGCACTCATTGTACACCTTACTATCACTATACTTGTATCTTGGTTTGTTTCTATGCTTTTGGTTAACACTTTCTTGGTCTAATATCAAACGTTTTTGGCATTAGATGTGCAGAGAAGCTTTACTACAAAAAAAGAAAGGAGAGTGAAAGATCAGAGAGTAAAGAAAAGAGAAAGCAGAAACGAAAACGGTATGGATAAAGAGATTGATGTCATTTTAAAACTAAGGGTCACAGTTTTGTTTTGGATCACATTAAGCTAAAAACATTAATTTTAAAATTCAGGAGTCAATCACACAGTGAAGATGACACAGACAAAGAGGAGAAAAGAAAGGAGGGTGAAAGATCAGAGAGTAAAGAAAAGAAAAAGCAGAAACGAAAACGGTATGGATAGAGAGATTCACGTCATTTTACAACTACGGGTCACAGTTTTGTTTTGGATTACATTAAGCTAAACACATTAATTTTGAAATTCAGGAGTCAATCACGCAGTGAAGATGACACAGACGAAGAGGATAGGAGAAAAGGTGAGGAATTTGCAAAGTTCTTTATATTGCACGTCTATTCTATATAGAAAAAGTTATGGATTACTATAATTTTGGGAAGGAGTTAACAGAGTGTTTCATATTGCAGGGAAAACGGGAAAGTCCAAGTTGGAAGGTGGTGATAGAGAAGGCAAGGATGATGAAAACTTCGATGAATACATGGAGGGGATGTTCCCGGGTAAGGGGTGAAAATTTGGGACTTTCGAGTTTCCAAAGGTATCACAGGGATATCTTTTATGTCATAGCCTAGATTGAGTGTAAAATTACGTAATCCCTTGTCTACTGAAAGAAACGGAATTTTAATATTGAGAAGTTCTTCAGAACACAGACCATAACATCAAATACTTTTATTATCTCGAGTTTGGGGTTGATAGCTAAGTATACACAACAATAGGACTTCTCACGTTGTGTGATCCATCTGACCAAATCAGAGACGCCGACACAATACTAGAAATACCCGCAAGACTCTTGCCAGAGACTGTAACGGTGTAAGACTTCTTCTCCCCTGGTGACTTGAAAGAGAGCGTATTCGGTTCGACCTTGATACTGAGTTTAGGATCGCCAGACAATATTGCCTTGTAAGTGGATCCCTTTTTCCCAACATTGGTGACTGTTCTTGAAAAAGTGATATCTGAAGATTGTGAAGCTGAAACTTTGGCTGCCATTGAAGGGTAGTTGAGATTTCTCATAGTAAGCTTTGATTGTTCAGAACAACTAAAGGTTCCACCCGCAATAGTACTAATGCCATTAGATGAGTAGTCCAAAGAGCAAAGCATGTTCAAGTAATCCTCTTTGGCTATTTCGTAAACAAGTCCTGGATCAACTGCCACAGTAGGGTTAACAAATCCTGATCCATATGCAAACTCAGCTTCTGCATTTTTTGAAGCGTTCATTGCCCAAGCTGCATTAAAACGAAAAGGATCGATTCGGATCTCATTTAACTTAAATTCTTCCTTCAGGGAATAGATCGATTTGATGTTGATAATTACCGGTAGTCATGATAGCAGATTTGACAGCAGAAGCAGACCAATCAGGACGTAGTGTCTTGACATAAGCAGCTACACCTGCGACATGAGGGCAAGCCATAGATGTTCCGGTCATGAAATAGTAATCCACGCTTTGTCCTGGAAGCGCGGTTTGAGCCAGTGGTGAATATGCTGCTAATATATTGACTCCTGGAGCTGTTATATCCGGCTGCATATACATCTCAAGACATCAGTCAATCCAAATTCCAACAAATGTAAATTATAATCACAGAGTCGGTTAGTTTTGGTTTGAGTGTCTGTTACCTTCATAATGTCACTAAAGAGAGTGTTTGGACCGCGAGAAGAGAAGGTAGGAACGATTGGAGCATCGTTGTCTTTAACTGTCTCACTCTTCAATATAGTTCCTTGCGGGTTTCTGTTTCATATCGAAAAATGTCATTAACATCTTAACAGAAACTAATCTAAGATTTTTTATGTAACATTCTTACGGTGAGGAGAGAATGTAAGATCTTAATGCTTCATAATTGGTATCATCTAAGGTTGCAACCGCAATAGGACCAAGACCGGGAGTATCAACATCGGTTACATGAAGGATAGTTCCAACCGCACCCCCTGATTTCTGTTCCATAACATTATTTGGAACATCACACACCACAATCTTTCCCTCCACCGTGTTCAGGCAACCGCTAGCGCAACCCCTAGCATAGAAAAAAAAATGTATCAAAAGATATATCCATAACATATAACTTCTTGAGTTGCAAGTTAGGTCACTATAGATTCTTTGAGTCACAAGTTACCTTGCTAGCTCCTCTGAACAGTTGTTTGAAGCTGTTTTTCCGTACGCCAAAGGATACTTCTTTCCCTTTAAGTCAAAGTCATTGATCGATCTTCCCTGTATGTACATAATCACCATGATCGACGACAACAAACACATTTCGTATATCAACTGAAACAAGGGAAAGACTTCTTACAGGTATCATCTTGCCTTCTCCATTAACCACATTAGTAACAAATTTTCTATCAGTAGAGCCAGCAGCCACCGATATAACCCACGGTGCAAGGTTATCTGCTTTTCCAAGTGCAGAGCCGGCGTTTCCAACAGCTACCGTGGTAACAATCCCTTTGGTCATCGCGTGAAATGATCCTATAGCAATAGGGTCATTGTCAACTTTAGTAACACCGCCTCCAAGAGAAATGGTTATAACATCAACCCCATCCGCTATAGCATCGTCAAACGCAGCCAACAGTCTATCGCCACTACAACCCGCTGGCTCACACACTTTGTAAACAGCAATTCTACCTAAAGGCACACCGCCTCTTGCAGTTCCTTCTGCCACACCGTTCATACTCACTCCTTTTACTTTGTTTCCTGCGGCTGTTGAAGCAGTGTGTGATCCATGAGCGTCACTGTCTCTTGCCGAGTCCTGCACATAGTGTCGTGCTCCAATCACCTTTCTGCATTAGAAATTGGATTAGAAACTTGGCAGACCAATCCTTTCTTGTCACGCAAGAAACTTTGAGAAGAAAAATGAAAATGTTACTAACCTATTGCAGGTGAAATTAGTTCCTCCTGCGCAAGTTCCTTTCCATTTCTTTGGTATTGGGCCAATGCCTTCGTCTGAAAAGCTCTTGGATTCAGGCCAGATTCCGCCGTCGATTACACCAACTATTATATTGCTCTCGACCTCAGGGACATGGTTGCTCTTGTCACCAAGTCCCATGAACTCATAAGACCTTGTGGTAAAAAGCTTATAAACGGTGCTTGGGAATACGGAAACGACACCTTCCATGCCTTCACATTACACAAGACACCACCATCATCAAATTAACCATCATGTCACGAGTTTAATTATCTTTTATAATTATAAAACTCACCAATAAGTTTATCTTTTTCAGATTTAGTAAGTTTGGCTGCAAAACCATTGAAACTTCTTCCATAGCTTCTAACCAAAGAATCTTCTATGGAATTACTGCAGAGCAAGAAAGACAAGTGACAAGAATAACGTAAACAACAAGCAACAAGATTTGGGTGATGATTGAGATTTGAGAGTCTTATATATAAACCTTGATTCGATAACTTCTTGAAGGATATTCTGATGGTGAGACATAGGAGAGTAAGTATCTTTTGAAGGAAGAGCTCCCATGTAAGCAATATACACCTGCGTCAAGATGTTACAAAGAATGAATTAGGCCAATACAAATTAAGATATAGATTAGTTATTATGGTTACGAGACGAAACAGAAATGACTTGCCTTTCTTTCATCTTCAAAAGCTGTAGGAATTTGACAAAGGCTCATGAGAAGAACCGAGGAAAGACAGAGAATCAAGCCAAAGGAAGCCATTATCGAGACTTTCAATTGTTGATTATAATTCTCAATATGTGAAGTTGCTAGTACATGGTTCTATATATGTAAATATGTGGTTAGTGTTTATAAAGAGAAATGATCGTGACAATGCAATGAATATGGGAATTAAATATATACAGTATATTTCATTCCATTCTATGGTAATACGAATTTTAAATTCAAAAAAATATATATATGAACTTGTACTAATTCAAGTTATTTTTATTCAAAAATATATAGTAAAGTATTTAATTAAACTTATATTTGATCAAAAATATATTATCCATTTCATTTTGTTTTTAAGAACTAGATTATCTATTTTATAATCATTTTATATAAATATTTAGTATTTTTTAATCTAAAAGAAAATAGAAATCTAAAAAAATGTCAATAAATTTGATCGATTGCTGTTTTCATAAAGTTTCTTTACTCCACAAATGTGATCGATTGTTGTTGTTAGGATCCATTTAAAATATTTTTTTTGTATTTATTTATTTTAAATATATAAACTATAATAAGTACATAGAATGGGTTTAATACTATAGTTAACATGATTTTCTTTGTTTGAGAATGGATTGAATACGATAAACAACATGATTTTCTTTATTTGATAATTAATAAAAATGATAATATGATTTATTCTTTAGTTTTCACTAAATCATTCTCTCGATTTTTTGGTAAATATGGGATAATATCATTGCCATATCTCTATATTATTAATTGAGAAGTACATGCTTGAAAAAAGTGAGGAGTACAGTGACCTTAAAACTCTAAAGAAACTACATTAATAAGGACATTACATATCACTATGATTTTATTATAGATATTTCAGTAATTTTTTTTCCTTTCCACAGATATTTTGATATTATATATTATGATATTCAGATTTTGTAGTATATATATTTCAAAATATATCATATCAAAAGAAATATTATAGATTTTATGATTGTTCATATGAAAATTTACTTCCAAATAAGATTTTTGGAAATCTTATTTGGAAATTTCTTACGCCGAAACACAAATATAATGCTAAACACAAATATAATGCTTTGCAAAAAAACATATATAATTATTTCTAAAATAAAATTTGCTTGCATATAATTTGCTTGCATATATCTATACAATAAATTGAGAAGTACATTTACATGAATGCTATTACGAAATTCACTCAAAGAATAATTAACTACTATGTATTTTTCTAGGGAGCAAATATACATGCAACAGTAGAAAAAATTATGTAATCCACTTTGAGGTTTTGATAACTCAAGGAGACTAAATGATTATCGAGAACTTTTCAATAAGACATTAAATTTAGCTATATCTTTGTTGTTTAATAAATAAAGTTTACAACTCCGAGTATTGTGTTGTAGATTTGTAGATTTATCATAGTTCATATATGGATTATAAATCGCAGAAGGGACTGGGGAGTGAATAGAGTTGTTATTCATAATGTCAGGTTAAAAGAGCTAAGTCCAAGTTGGAGGCCCTAGTCCTAGACCGAGTTTAACCATGAAATGAAGACAAACAGAACCACTTCTTATTTAAAGAAACTGAATTTTAATATCAAGAACATATACTAGTATATCACATACAATAACATCAAATACTTTTATTGTCTTGAGGTTGGAGTTGATGCCTAAGTATACACAACAATAGGACTTCTCACATTGCGTAATCCATCCGACCAAACAAGAGACGCCGACACAATACTAGAAATACCAGCAAGACTCTTGCCAGAGACTGTAACAGTGAAAGACTTCTTCTCCCCCGGTGACTTGAAATAGAGAGTCTCTGGCTCAACCTTGATGCTGAGTTTTGGATTCCCAGACAGTTTTGCCTTGTAAGTGGATCCCTTTTCCCCAACGTTTGTGACGGTTCTTGAAAAAGTGATATCTGAAGATGATGAGGCTGAAACTTTGGCTGTCATTGCTGGGTAGTTGAGGTTTCTCATAGTAAGCTTAGATTTTTCAGAACAAGTAAAGGAACCGCCCGCGAGAGTACTAATGCCTTTGGATGAGTAGTCCAAAGAGCAAAGCATGTTCAAGTAATCCTCTTTAGCGATTTCGTAAACAAGTCCTGGCTCAACTGCTACTGAAGGGTTAACATATCCTGATCCATACGCAAACTCAGCATCTGCATTTTTCGAAACGTTCATTGCCCAAGCTGCAACAAAACAAAAAGGATTCACGTCACATGTCACTTAAATGATTTCTTCAGTGAATAAAACGGTTTGATGTTGATAATTACCGGTAGTCATGATAGCAGATTTGACGGCAGAAGCGGACCAATCAGGACGTAGTGTCTTGACATAAGCAGCTACACCTGCGACATGAGGACAAGCCATAGATGTTCCAGTCATGAAATAGTAATCGACACTTTGTCCAGGAAGCGCGGTTTGAGCCAATGGTGTATATGCCGCTAATATATTCACTCCTGGAGCTGTAATATCCGGCTGCAAATATATATGTTTTAGTTGTCAAGACATTGATCTAAATTCCAACAAATGCAAAATAGAAACACTAATTAAAGTTCTGTGAAATTTGTTTCGAGTGTTTGTTACCTTCAAAATGTCGCTAAAGAGAGTGTTTGGACCACGAGAAGAGAAACTAGCAACGATCGGAGCATCATTGTCTTTAACTGTCCCACTCTTCAATATAGTTCCTTGCGGGTTTCTGTTTCACATCGAAAGTTGTCTTAAACATTCTTAAAAATAATATAATCAAAGAATGTCTAAGGAAAAAGTCTTACGGTGAGGAGAGAACGTAAGATCTGAATGCTTCATAATTGGAATCATCTAAGGTTGCAACCGCAATAGGACCAAGACCGGGAGTATCAACATCGGTTACATGAAGAATAGTTCCAACCGCACCCCCTGCTTTCTGTTCCATAACATCATTTGGAACATCGCACACAACAATCTTTCCCTTCACCGTGTTTAGGCAACCGCTAGCGCAGCCCCTACAAGAAAATAAATACCAAGAATTGAAGGTATATCGATAAAGTGAAAATTCTTGAGTCACAAGTCAGAACACTTTGGAGTCCTTCAGTCACAAGTTACCTTGCTAGCTCCTCTGTACAGTTACTTGAAGCAGTTTTTCCATAAGCCAAAGGATACTTCTTTCCTTTTAAGTCAAAGTCATTGATCGATCTTCCCTGTATGTTCATACTTAGTCACCATGATTGATGACAATATCATATTCATATATCAACTGAAACAAGAGAAAAGTTCCTTACCGGTATGGTTTTGCCTTCTCCATTAACCACATTAGTAACAAACTTTCTATCAGTTGAACCTGCTGCCACGGATATGATCCACGGTGCAAGGTTAGACGCTTTTCCAGGTTTAGAGCCGTCGTTTCCAACAGCAGCAGTAGTAACAATCCCTTTCAGCATTGCGTGAAACGATCCAATAGCGATAGGGTCAATGTCGACTTTAGTAACACCTCCACCAATAGAAATGGTTATAACATCGACTCCATCGGCTATAGCATCATCAAACGCAGCCAACATTCCGTCTGCATTACAACCTGCTGGCTCGCAAACTCTGTAAATAGCAATTCTACCTAAAGGCACAGCACCTCTTGCGGTTCCTTTTGCCACACCGTTCACACTCACTCCTTTTACTTTGTTTCCTGCGGCTGTTGAAGCCGTGTGTGACCCGTGAGGTTCTTTATCCCTCGCGGAATCCTGAACATAGTGTCGTGCTCCAATCACCTTCCTATAAAATTTTGGATTAATCTCTATCTTTGGATCCTTGTGTGTCAAGCAAAGAAAATTGGAGAAGAAAAAAGAAAGTGAAAATGTTTCTTACCTATTGCAGGTGAAATTGGTTCCTCCAGCACAAGTTCCTTTCCATTTCTTTGGTATTGGGCCAATGCCTTCGTCGGAAAAACTCTTGGATTCAGGCCAGATTCCGCCGTCGATTACACCAACTATTATATTGCTCTCAACATTAGGGACATGGTTGCTCTTGTCACCAAGTCCCATGAACTCATAAGATCTTGTTGTAAGAAGCTTGTAAACGGTGTTTGGGAATACCGAAACCACACCTTCCATGCCTTCAAATCACACATAACGTCATCATCATCATCATCATCATCATCATCATCATCATCATCATCATCATCATCATCATCATCATCATCATCATCATCATCATCATCATCATTATCAAATTAACCATCATAAAGAATCCCATAATCTTTTATAATCATAAAAACTCACCCATAAGTTTATCTCTTTCAGATTCAGTAAGTTTGGCTGAAAAAACCATTGAAACTTCTTCCATAGCTTCTGACCAAAGAATCTTCAACGGAACTGCAGATCAAAAGAAGAAAAAATAATAACGTAAACAACAAGCAACAAGAGTTGGGTTAGTGAGATTAGAGAGTCTTATATATAAAACCTTGATTCAATAACTTCTTGAAGGATATTTTGATGGTGAGACATAGGAGAGTAAGAAGCTTTTGAAGGAAGAGCTCCCATGTAAGCAATATACACCTGCGTCAAGATGTTACAAAGAATGAATTAGGCCAATACCAATTAAGATATTGATTAGTGATTTTCGGGTTAGGAGACGAAACAGAAATGACTTGCCTTTCTTTCATCTTCAATAGCTGTTGGAATCTGACAAAGGCTCAGGAGAAGAACCGAGAAAAGACAGAGGATCAAGCCAAGAGAAGCCATTATCGAGATGTTGTTAAGAATATTTAATATGTGAAGTTGCTAGTACATGGTTTATATATATACGTGTGTAAGAGAGAAATTATCTTAACAATGCATTTATGTTGTAGAGATTTATTTATTTTTTAGGTTTTAATTATATTTCCTTAAGCTTGTTTTTGTGTGTGTGTGGAGATTATGTATTTGAATCTGTTTTGATTGTGTACATTATGATTGATGACTTATAACTGTGTATATGGAAGCAAACTCCATAAATCATAAATGTACACAATCATAATAAATTTTAGTTACTTTGATTCTTTACTAGATAAATATTCCCAATTAAAATCAAATCAAAGACTAGATCTTATAAGATGTTCCGAAAAATAAAATAATCAAGATCTTATAATAGTATTAGATACAAATTTCAAAACTCAAAAATATTTAAGACCTATTTCAAAAATAAAATAATCTAGATCTTATAATAGTATTTGATCATACTTATTTTTATAAAATTTCAATTTATTAATTATATGATATTTTTTTTTTGATATTTTTGGATCGACAATGTGAGACCCAACTCCTCAATAAACCCATTATAGGCCCAATAAAGTAAAAGCTAACTGCCATATAACGTTTGCTTTGTGTGCAAAAAACTAGTTAACCTGAAATCCTAAAATAACAGATCTGAGGTACTTTCTTTGGGGTAATGTTTGGAGGTTCAAAACTAATCCGATCAAGCTAAAATTTGGGGAGAGTTCCTTGTTATAGAAAAATTCAAATTCAACGGTGGGACTAAGAAGTTAACGGTCCATTCTGAAGTTACTGGTGCGTTTGTTTAGATACTTAAGTGAGCTGTTCTTCGTCATCAAAAGGTAAAGGTGAGGGTGTGATATGCGGATATGCGATTACAAGTTTCTAATTTTATGCTTCATGATTCACTTGCATAGGATTAGATATGTTTGCTTAGTAGTAATGACTTGTTAGTTAGTATTGATGATATGATGATTGTTCTAGTGATATATGATGACTGAGTTAGTGACATTGTGATAACAAGTTAGTATATGGGTTATATGAGAAAGTGGAATTACCATCTTTTGAGATGATGAACAGTGGAAAAGTGAAAAAGTGGAAAATGGTTTACATTGAATTGATGGGTTCTTTGTAGCTCAATAATAGACTGACGAGTCCAATGGAACCAGATAGGTTCAAAGGTCCGGAGAGATGACCGAACCTGGAATTAATGTGGAGATCTCGCTAAGGGCGAGAATGAGTTTTGTGTTATAGTTTTCATAATGATGCAGACTATATGAGTGTTGTGTCTTTTTCTATGTGATTGTTGATTGTTGTGTAAAGATAGTTTCATGTATCGTATTTTTAGTAGGCGGAAAGAATCTTCTCACTGAGTAATTCTTTACTCACCCCTTTTTCTCCCTTTTTTCCAGGTTAAGGTGAAAATCGTGAGTATTAGCGCAAGTCCGTCTCGCTTGTGGTGTATTTCGGGAACCTCGGGTTTATTTTACTTTACTGTTATTTTCTTATATTTCTAAACTCGTTTTTAGTTATGTTGGAAAAAAAGTTTTCAACTATTTTTGACATTATTTAAGACAAGTTTATATTGAGTTTTTAAAACAAGAAATGATTTCCGGAAAAGTATGACATGATGAATTAAGAAAGTGGGATAGAAGAAAAGAGGAAAAGATAAGTAAAGTGGAGAAAAGGCTTTCAACTATTTTTTTTCTACGTTTTCGTAAATATATTCTAAGAACTACTCGAACTCGTTTTTTGTCATTTCGCGTATTAATGAAATATGAGTATTTTTCACCAAAATATATCTTAATGATAATAAATCTAGTCCTCACGATCTTTTACTAGACCAATCGATCAACGAATTTATCTCAGAATGTCTTGACTTGTCTAAAAGTGTCATATTATTAATGTCTTTTTGAAGGATAAATAAATTCTTCAAAGCATACGTACATCCAGTGATTCCCATTCCACAGTTGAGCCAAAGTAGAGAAGATCGTGTTGAAGTAGCATTTCAAATTCCCGTAAGCTGATCCACGTACAAGAGATCTCTTACAATTTCAGAAACTTTTGCCTTCCAAAAAGGCATTTGTTTTGTTTTAGTATCTAGCAATTGACTAAATTGTTTCATAAGATCTTATTAGTATATCAGGCCACCTCTTGAATATGCATGCTATATTCGAGTAGTTAAAATCCCTAAACCAACTTCCTTGTTCGACAATGTGATAGTGAACCAAGTAACTTTTGTTTAGTGATGGCCTTCTACTAAGCTTGACAGAGGAAGAGCTGTAGAAAGAATGTATAGCTCTTTGGAAAGAAAAAGGTCCTACGCCCGAAAAAGGTTTTCTCAGAGATGACCAAGTTGGAAGCTGTAAACTTCCATTTACGAGATAAAGCGTGCCATTCATAATCATGGAGATATTTTTGACATTCAATTACACAAGTGGTTACTTGATTCGTTTAGCCTATGTCAATGCCAATTCATATGTCTTGTGCATATGTATAGTTATCGGACAAATTCTCTGTTTAATTTAGTAAGACTTTGTTTCGAAGAAATCCATAAAGGCGATATTAATTTATTGTATACTGAAGTCAATGTAATGTTTTAATTTTCATTCCGCAAAGTACTAATCATATTCAGATATTTCCCGGACCACCAAAAAAGATTATATGACCAGCCTTAGGGTATTTATGAGTGCTGTAGTCGTCAATTACTGTGTAGCCCCGATCGTTGTCCGCGAATTCTTCGAGATATGCCACTCTGCGGTCAACGTAATTAAAACCGTCGAGTACGGTTATACGTTTGATATATGCATCGTAACGCATATCCTCAACAGGATAATGTCCATATCCCATTTCAGGACTCGGCAGGGATGCACTGTACACTTCTCCGCCCCACTCGACGTAATTTCCAGAGCTTTGATGAAACCTACTCGACGGCCAAAATCCAACTTCTTCCGCATTATCACCAAATTGCAACCACCAATTTCCATTTTTTTCGTCCTATTACCCGAAAATAATAGGTGAATTTTGACATTAGATAAAGAAACACAAAGTATATCAGAAATTTTTTTGAATGCATAGTCGTACTCATATTTAATCAAACCTTGATTAGACCGAAGATTCCATAGTGACTTATCTTAGCACCACGGATAGACACTGGCAACAATGCCGTACCAAGAGGGAAATCTTGACGAACGAGTAACATCCCAACGTTGCAGTTGCTATTGTAACATGATTTTCCACCTGACTGTTCCATAAATATATACATTACATTATATATGCTAAATAAAAAATTAAAATGGAAAATTTACTAGCATGATGTGACTCACTCACATTTGTATAGACGAAAGTCCGAGGTTGGCTGTCCTTGTACAATGCTGGATTTACCTGAATTAATAAATATAATTTGTGTTTATTAAAAGGATTTATTCGACAATATATTGCATATTTTGTTAGTTACTAAATAAATTAAGCAAATAGAGTCCCCTTGTAGTCAGATGTTTTTGTCGAGTACAAGTTGTAGACGACAAAATAAATAAATTAAGTAACTTACGGTGAAACCGGTTTGGATGAAATCCTTTCCAATCTGAATGTGAAGTCGAGAAGCACTGAATTGGGCTGGCTTAACCTTAGGAGCGGTTATACAAAGTTCCATTGTTGCTCCATTGAACCTCTGGGTTGGGTCTAATGACCGAGCCACAGCAAACTAATCCCGTTCATTTTCATTCAATGACCAAACGTTATTATCAGTATATAAATATATCAAACTGTGTTTTGATAATCTTGTTTTTTTAATTACAAGAAGCAACTTACATGATGTTTGTCGTTATGGAGGACACTATTAGAATTATCAGTGGTAGTGTTCCAAGAGCCACGGGGTTTATGGTTATCGCCAAATGAGTCCAATCTCAGAAGATCGTCTTTAGTGACTCTTTGTATGGGGACGGTACCAATGGGACAACCCACACCATTCTCCCATAAGTAACCAAAACCGGTATTGTTTGTCTTTCTTTCTCTCATTCCTTTCTATATCGGACGCATCTAAGACATGTCGAACACCATAAACATATTACTATCTTTTTTTTTAATGTTTCTAAAAGAATATAAGTATATAGAACCGATATATCCGAAATTATACCTTGTAATGGTATGTATGATTTTGCATAGAAGGATGATCAAATGCTGGTTGCTTGAAGAAGTCCACACATCCGTATCTTTCTCCATCTATACTCTATCATTTTCAGCCATTTCTATAGAAGTTAACATATATTGCTTAATTGTATAATGTATAGAAAACAACAACAAGATTGTGAAGATATATAAAAACCTTGATGATCTTGACAGCCGGTTTGTTGATAGACTCAAGTCTCTTCTCGATTTCTAAATCTTCAAATTTAGAAAAGCTCTTGGCTTCTACGAAGCCATTGTTCTGACTTGTAATTATGTGACTAAAGATGCAACACAATAAGAACATCCACATCGCTGGGCCTCTCACTTCCATTTTTATTAACAATAGAGAGAAGAGAGAGAGTTTATTGATTTTGAAGCATTTAAGATAAAGGTTAATATATAAAGGTCAGGGAGGCTGAGAAAGGAACAAAACATTTGGTTCTTATTAATTCAAGACTGTTGACCAAATTTATTTTGAAAAGACTTATTTGCTGATAAAATTTAATCAATTAAAATTTAATAAAATGTATTCAACAGATTCTTACTAATTCGTGAGAGACTTAGTGTTTGGTCAACAATTCCTAAGAGACTAAGGAGGTGTTATTGGTTTCTAATTTACAAGAAATTTTGATGACTTTAATAAAATCATAGAAAGTAAATAAATGAAAGATGCTAAACTATTGCTAGAGAGTTTTCTATAATCTTGTTGATTAGTTTTTATAATCTTGTAAAGTTTTCCAAACAATCTCTCTATTTTGATGATACTTTTCATGACTTTATTTTGTGAAGAAAAAGATAGAAAGTCATAAACAAATAATATAATAATTTAATTCATTAACAATCATAGATTCTTTTGTTTTAATTGAATAACGCAAAAATTTTAATGACTTTATAAAAGTATGAATCCAATAACTCCAGATTTATGAAGATTTTAGATTATTTTTTACAAATCTTAAATTAATAACACCAAACTAAAAAACTTTTAAAAAATCCTGATTGAATAACAACAGATTCTACATAACATTGAAAGTCACTAAAAGTCTATTTAAATCACAAACCAATAACAATATTAATGAGTTAACATATAATACAATTGATCTAAATTAATTTGGTAGAGACTTACAATATGGCTACAAAGTAGGTCCACCTTTAATTAAATCAAGTAACTTACAAAGTATGACTCTACCTTTCCTAGCAGAGTTCGACTCCACTAAGTCGTGTTATCTTGCATATTAGGGATTGACTATAGCTCAGATCTTGTCGATCCAAAAATGTTTTTAAAAAAAAAATTAAAAGAAGCAACTTACATGATGTTTGTTGAAATGAAAAACACTATTAGTATCATAAGTGGTAGTGTTCCAAGAGCCACATGGTTAATGATTATCGCCAAGCAAGTCTAATCTCAAAAGATCTTTTTTGGTGATTCTTCGTATAGGGACCGTACCAATTGGACAACCCACACCATTCTCCCATAAGTAACCAAAAGCAGTATTGTTTGTCTTTTTTCTCTCATTCCTTTCCATATTGGACGCATCTAAGACATGTCGAACACAATACACCTATTACTGTCCTTTTCCTATTATGTTTCTAAAAGAATATACGTATATAGAACCGATATAAAACCTTTACATTGTCATGGTAGTGTGATTTAATTTATCATAGAAGGATATCTTACTGGTTCAAGTAGCATTTCAAATTCTCATAAGCGACCAATTATTTGATCAGAACAAGCAATCCCTTCCCTCTCCAACCTTTAAGCTGATCCCCGGGACAATTGTCGTAGGAGATTGTACGGCCAAAAAATGCTGCGTTTTTCTACGGCCAAAATCGTAGGAGATTGGTCGGAAATAGACGTTTCCTACCAATTTTCTACGAAAAATATTTGAAGGGAATCGCCCGTAGGAAATAGAATTTCGTAAGAAATTCGTTCGAAATTTCCTACGAAATTTGTTCGTTAGAAATCGCGTAAGAAATTTCGTTGGTAGGGCATTTTTCACCATTATCCTTCCAAATTTTCGTAGGGAATTTAGTCCTTCAACTTTCCTACGAAATATTTCTCACCAATTACCTACCAAAATTATCTTACCAGTTTCCTACGATACCTCTCATACCAAATTCCTACCATTATCGAAATTTCAGAGACAATTTTAATAAAATTATTTATATTTATTTGTTGCAAATTTTGGTGTTTTGAAAAAATTAAATTTAAAATTCTAAAGAAACTTAAAATTAAATTTAAAATTAAAATCCATACAAATTAAATTCATTGTACAAGCCATTCTAATATAAAGATTCAAATCCTAATCGATCTAGTACTCTTGAGTCGTCTTCGTGTTCATCGTCTCATTCTGGACTGGCGGATAACCCATGCTTGTTAATTCCATTCTCCCTCGTGAATTGCATCGGAAGACGCTGTAAAGAATCGAACACAAGTCAAAACCAATAAAAGTAGAATAAAAGACACTAACAAGTGCAAGTTCTATGATGATCTCACCAGTCACCAGTCTACAATGTCTGCCATCAACAGGTGCAAGTGTAAATGTTAAGAATTGTTTCTCGCTTGACGAATATGATGATATAATCTTTCTTGGACTCTTGCAACCTTTTCTGTTAAGACCATTTGAGCTAGTGAAATCTTGTGGAAGATACTGCAAACACCAAAATAAAAGAAGAGTCAGATTAAACCAAACAAAATCAAAATGAGATTTGGTAAATGCAGAAGTAAAGTAAAGTAAAGTGAATAATAGAAACGCACCAGTGCATCTGTTTCTCTTGCAAGAGATGTCTTACTTTCAGAAAATTTCCCTTCCAAAAACGCATTTGTTTTTGTTTTAGTATCCTGAAGTTGACTTAATTGTTTCATAACATCTAATTAGTATATAACGCCATCAAAATGGAGCAAGCTCTAAGGAATAGTAACTAAATGAGCTCGAATATGCATGCGTTATTCGAGTAGTTAAAATCTCTAAACCAACTTCCTCTTTCTACAATGTGATAGTGAACCAAGTAACTTTTGTTGAGTGACGACCCCTCTACTAAGCTTGACAGGAAGAGCTGCAGAAAGACTGTATATAAGATATACATTTCTTTGGAAAGACAAAGGTCCTAATTAAACCGGAAGCTCTAAACTTCCATTCACGAGATAAGCGTGCCATTCAAGGGGATATTTTTGTTTATTCGATTACACAATTGGTTACTTGATATGTCAATGCCATTTTCTATGTCTTATGCATATGTATAGTTATTAGACCAATTCTATGTTCAGTTTATTAAGACTTTGTTTTAAAGAAACCCATAAAGGCGATATTTATTGTATAATCAAGTCAAAGTAATGTTTTAATTTTCATTCCACAAAGATTTAATCATATTCAGATATTTCCCGGACCACCAAAAAAGATTATATGACCGGCCTTAGGGTATTTGGAATTTTTATAGTCGTCTAAAACTTCGTAGCCATGAGTGTCGTCCACGAATATTTCGGTATATTCCACTCTGCGGTCAATGTTATTAAAACCGTCGAGTACAGATATCCGTTTGATATATGCATCTTGACTCATATCGTGAGCAAGAAAATATCCATATCCCATTTCAGGACTCGGCAGTGATGCGCTGTACACTTCTCCGCCCCACTCGACGAGATTTCCAGAGCTTTGTTGAAACCTACTCGACGGCCAAAATCCAACTTCCTCTGCCATATCACCAAATTGCAACCACCAATTTCCATTTTTTTCGTCCTGTTACCCGAAAATAATAGGTGAATATTTTCATCAGTTTAAGAAACATAAAGTATTCAAGCAAAAATATTCGAATGCATAGTCGTTTTCCTAATTATTCAAACCTTGATTAGACCGAAGATTCCATAGTGACTTATCTTAGCACCGCGAACAGAGACTGGCAACAATGCCGTACCAAGTGGAAAATCTTGACGAACGAGTATCATTCCAACGTCGCAGTTGCTATTGTAACATGATTTTCCACCTGACTGTTCCATCAATATTTACATTATATATGCTAAATAAAAAATTAAAATGGAAAATTTACTAGCATGATGTGACTGACTCACATTTGTATAGACGAAAGTCCGAGGTTGGCTGTCCTTGTACAATGCTGGATTTACCTGAATTAATAAATATAATTTGTGTTTATTAAAAGGATTTATTCAACAATATAATACATATTTAGTTAGTTAATAAATAAATTAAGTAATTAGAGCTCGTTGCCCGGTTCTTTTATGAGTGCAAGTTGTAGACGGCAAAATAAATAAATCAACTTACAGTAAAACCGGTTTGGATGAAATCACTTCCCATCTGAATGTGAAGTCGAGAAGCACTGAATTGGGTTGGCTTAACCGCAGGAGCGGTTATACAAAGTTCCATTGTTGCTCCATTGAACCTTTTGTCTGGCCCAAACGTCCGAGCCACCGCATACTAATAGCGTTCATTTTCATTCAATAACCAAACGTTATTATCAGTATAAATATATCAAAATGTTATTTGATAATCTTGTTTTTTTAATTAAAAGAAGCAACGTACATGATGTTGGTCGGGATGAAGAGGACTATTAGGATCATAAGTGGTAGTGTTCCAAGAGCCACGGGGTTTATGATTATCGCCAATTGAGTCCAATCTCAGAAGATCGTCTTTAGTGACTCTTTGTATGGGGACAGTACCAATGGGACAACCCACACCATTCTCCCATAAGTAACCAAAACCGGTATTATTTGTCTTTCTTTCTCTCATTCCTCTCCATATTGGACGCATCTAAGAAATGTAGTACAGCCATAAACATATTACTGTCTTTTCTTTTTATGTTTCTAAAAGAATATAAGTATATAGAACCGATATATCCAAAATTATACCTTGTAATGGTACTTGTGATTTTTCATAGAAGGATGATCAAATCCTGGTTGCTTGAAGAAATCCACACATCCATATCTTTTTCCATCTATACTCTATCATTTACAGCCATATATATAGAGGTTAACATATATTACATGATTGTATAATATATAGAGAACAATAACAGGATTATGAAGATAAATTCAAACCTTGATGATCTTGACTGCAGGTTTGTTGATAGTCCTTAATCTCTTCTCGATTTCTAAATTTTCAACTTTAGAAAGGCTCTTGGCTTCGACAAAGTCATTGTTATGATTAATAATTATGTTACCAAATATGCAACACATTAAGAACATCCATATCATTGGGCCCTTCACTTCCATTTTTATCAACAATAGAGAGAAAGAGAGAGTTTATTGATTTTGAAGCATGGAAGATAAACCTAATATATAGGGGTCGAGGAGGAACATAACATTTAGTTCAATTAATTCATGACCGTTGACCAAAAGTTTTGGGAAATACTTTTATGTTGATAAATTAATCAATTAACATTTAATAACATTTAATAAAGGCCTGTTTGGTCAACAATTCCTGAGAGATCACTAATATGTTAATATTATGAATTAACATATTATACCTTTGATTTAAGTTAATTTGGTGACTTTAATTACAATAGGCTACAAATTATGTCCACTTTTCCACTTTTAATTAATTCCGTATCATTGTATAGGTCTAACCCGCATAACTCTTTTTTTTATTCTGCTCCAACCCGACCAGATCGGAACAAATCTACAAAGTCTGTCCACGGAAAAAGGCGTATTTCAACCCAAACAAATTACAAAGTGCGTTTTTATATTTCAACAAATATACAGTGCTTTTTTCAACCTCAACTCTAAAACCATTCAAAAAAACTACCCAAACTATTAGATTTGTACGTAAAACTACATTGACTTAAACAAAATTAGTCAACTCTTTGTTTTCGTTCATTTAGACGACAAGATGGCGACTATGTATCATTTTATTTTAACCAAATGACATGGCGAATTACAAAGTTGATCCTTCAGCTTTGAAGAACAGTGGTGATTTTCAGAATATTTGTGGCATTGTTCTTGTCATCTCAAAATATGATGTGAGAGTAGGCTTGATTCAATATCCCTTCATACTCGTTAGACAATTACATTAAACAATTGTACGTGCATATTTAGTTGTACAACAAACACTCTTCATTATCAAGTAAACTCATGATCTTTTACACATCAAGTCTAATCCAACAGAAGGAAACCGAAAAAAAGAAAGATAGAAGAAATTCCCACAGAAACATGAGAACAATGCCGGAAAACCAAAGGCCATTATAACTCAAAAGGAAATTACTTTATTCAACATGATCACAAGAGACATACATACCCGAGATAAAAAAAAAAAAAAAGAAGATCAAGGAACCCTAGAAATAAAACCTTTTAGAAGTCTTTTTCACCTTCACCGTATCCTATTCTTCTTTTTTCTTCTCCTGGTCTAGTGTAACCATTCTGTCCTTTGCGATTCGACCCCGTATATACTACCGCAAATTCACGGTGTCCTTGTTTTTTTATTCTAACGGGTTATTACTCTCGTCTGACATATCCACCCACTGTTTGTTACAGTCTTTCCCACCTTTGTTGTGTTACATAAGTGCCTGTTTCACGGAAGACTTAGTCCTTTGAAACGTCTGATGTGGTTATTTTACTGAAGTCATAGCACACATTTATTTTTTCTCCCTTCTTGGATCTTATCATTGAGACCTCAATGCCAGATTGTCACTTCATTCGATGACTTCACATTTCACTTGAATTCATCTATGTTGCTCTCTGAATGAATTCTTGTGCCACACACAACTTTCTTGAGACATTTTCTGTACCAGCTTGAAACTCATATCTTGATCAAATCTTGAGTTTCAAAGCCTATAACAATGTACTTTCAATTTTCCCCTTTGTTACTAAGTTTTGGAAATCAAGCTCACCTAGTAATCAGGCTGAGTTGTCACCGCATTCCTAAAGATTCTGAATCAGTGTCTAAATCTGTCTCAGCAAATGTATCATAGCATATTTTAGCAGCTACAAAAGTCAACATCATCACAATATACTAACAATATCTCTATTGATTGTTGAATTTAAGCTCACTTGATCTAGCATTTTCAGGACAACCTCTGATTCAACAATATAGGCGAAGAGACAATAGAGATGGTCAGCAAATGCAAAGTTTCTTGTAACGGAGGCTAGATGCGCAATTTCGAATCATGCAATCTATTATGGTGACGATCGAGTCTGATGTTTGAAGTTGTTAAGGAGAAGGCATGCAATGGTTCGTCTTAGTCCATAGGCTATAGACTAAGCAATATCTTCCATCTCCAACCTTTAATATGATCCACAAAACAAGAGATCTCTGACTTTCAAAATTTTGTTTTCATGCGAAGAATTCATTTGGTATTAATGTTTTAGTATCCAGAACTTGATTAATTTTTTTAATAAGAGTAACGAAATGAGTTTGAATACACATGCTTTATTAGAGCAGTTAAAATCTCTTAGGCCCAAACCACCTTCTTCTTTCGAGAATGTGACAGTGTACCAGGTAACTTGATTGCTCGAGTAATTACTCGATATATCTAACCGCTAGGTAGTATATTCGAGGTCGATCCACAAGGACCAAAGATACTCTAAAGATTTCCGAGACTCGTTCTTAGCTAAAGCGGAAAGGTTGTTTTGTTTGGGTTTTCAGTTTGTAAAATAAAAATGCAAATAAATTAAACGGTTTAACTTCAAGATTTAAAGACATTGGGCATTAGGGTATTTCAGAGATTAACGAACAATGGAAACATGAGACAAGGAATTCAACAATTAAGAACCGTTCTCGAACATGAACACATTTAAACCAATTCTCTTTCAAGACATTAATCACTAAATTTGACTATTCGATTACTAAACTTTCGCATGCAATTTCCTAGTCAAATTCGCATTACCAAACAAGTTCATTAAGTTCACAATGCGTCCTAACGTCAACTTTCGTTGGTTAGAAATACATTGCTCAATCCACATTCTTTCAGGCTAACTATCGAACACTTTTGATGCATAGAAAAACCTAGAATCTACAACAGGGTGATCAATCCTATTCTAGCATTAAGAACATGTGAATCAAAGAACCTAGAGAATGAGAATTCCTAATACAATTAATCCGTTAATCCATTGAATCTCCTAATTAGAACCCTAAAACCCAATAGGATAACTACTCGCACATAGAAAAAGAGATAACAAAAATCAATGAAGAAAACATGATGAAATTGTAGAAATAACAAGAAAGGGTTTAGAAATCTTCTCCAAGTGTCAAGAGGATGGATTCCTTTGCCCAAAGTTGTTTACAAACCAAATAACAAAGTTTAGAACTGAAAAATATCAAAGATAATGTCTCAAAAGTCGAGCATAGGGTTTTAAAACAATAGGAGACGAGCCGGGTCGGATCTGGAGTGACTCGGGTCAAATCTGGGCCAAAACTACGTCTGGGGAAGGGATCGATCGATCCAAAGGAGGATCGATCGATCCAGCAGTGTCTGGAACGTTTCTCATCCGTCAGGGAAGTGGATCGATCGATCCACAAAGGGATCGATCGATCTGGAGCTTCTGGTCTTCAGCTCTGCAACTGCTTCAAATGCTCGCCAGAATGACCTGTCTTCACTAATTCGGGTATAACTATTGAATGCACCGTTAGATTTCCTTCAAATCACTTGGAAACTCAAGCTAACATCTTCATATAGCTTGTGTCAAAATTTCAGAAAGATCTAACGGTGGTAAGTCTTCCATCTGAGGCCAAACGTTTGACACTTCTAACCTAAACTGCATCTCCAAATGTGTGTTTTTATCCCAAAACATCTCGTTTTCCTTCGAAGCAACCTCAAACCTGTAAAGACTCGATAAAGGACTAAAAAACTCTAAAAACAAACTTTGACTCTATAAAATATATGATCTAGGAAAGAAAACAAAGACTCAAAACCGATAAAAACACAACATATCATAACTCTTGCTGAGTGATGACCCTTTTACTGAGCTTGACAGAGGAAGGAGCTTCATAGAGAATGTAGAAAAGATATACATTTCTTTGGATAAACAAAAGTACTACACCATAAAATGGTTAGCCCAGATATAACCGAGTTAGAAGCGAGTTATAAAGTATCTTATTTCTTTATAAACGTCCATTAATGGAGACACTTTTTTCATTCGATTACACTTTTTCATGAGAAATAAGATACCTTGTTTTAAAGAAACATAATAAAGGCATTATTTATTGTAAAATCAAGTCAATGTAATGTTTTAATTTTATTTATATTATAAAGATCTAATCATTTTTAGATATTTCCTGGACCACCATAAAAGATTACATGACCGCCACGACTAGGATCTCGCGTGTCTATCACTCGATATCCTCGATTGTTGTCAGAAAAGACTTCAAGATAGTCCAAATTGCGGTCTATGTTATAATTATCGTCGAATATGGCTATCTGTTCGATATATGCATCATAACTGATATCTTGAATTGGGAAATATCCATATCCCATTTGAGGACTCGGCAGTGATGCGGTGTACACTTCTCCACCCCACTCGACAAAATCTCCAAAGCTTTGTTGAAACCTACGCTCCGGCCAAAGTCCAATTTCTACTGGCTTAACACCATATTGATACCACCAACCATATTTTGTGTCCTGTTACCAGAAAATAATAGGTAAATTAAGACATCACGTTTATGTTTGTCAAACTTTTGAATGGTTAGTCGCACTCCTAATTATTCACAACCGAATTTTCTTATTCTTATATAATAAATAGTGTATTATTTGTCAGCAAATAGTAGTATTAAGAAAGAGAAAAACCTTGACTATACTGAACTTTCCATAGTTACTTGTCTTAGCACCACGAATAGACGCTGGCAGCGCCATACCAAGTGGAAAGTCATGACGAATGACTATTATTCCAGAGTCGCAGTTGTTATTGTAACATGATCTTCCACCTGACTGTTCCATCAATGTTAATTAGTTCATATATATATTTTAAAAAAAATTTACTAGCATAATGTGACTGACTCACAGATGTAAAGACGAAAGTCCGAGGTTTCATGTCCTTGTACAATACTGGATTTACCTGAATTAGTAAATAATATTTGTGTTATTGAAATTATTTATTAAAAAGTATAATTAATACATGTTTTCAAAAGTTATTGAGTAAATAGAACTTGTAGCTCGGTGCAAATTAAATAAACTTAGAGACTTACAGTCAAACCGGCTTGGACGAAATCCCTTCCCATCTGCATGTGAAGTCTAGAATTACTGAATTGGGTTGGCTTAACCTTAGGAGCGGTTATACAAAGTGCCGTCGTTGCTCCATTGAACCTCTTTCCTATGTTCTTCGTTCGAGCTACCGCAAACTTATCCAATTCATTTTTATTGAATGACCAAGAATATTATCATTATAAATATATCAAAATGTTAATTGATGATTTTTTTATTTTTTAATTAAAAGAAGCGACTTACATGATGGTGGTTTGGATGAAAAGGACTATTAGGATCATAAGTGGTAGTGTTCCAAGAACCACGAGGTTTATAATTATCAACAAATGAGTCTAATCTCAAAAGATCGTCTTTGGTGACTCTTTGTATAGGGACCGTACCAATGGGACAACCCACACCATTCTCCCATAAGTAACCAAAACCGGTATTGTTTTTCTTTCTTTCTCTCATTCCTTTCCAGATTGGACGCATCTAAGACATGTCGAACACAAACATATTACTGTCCTTATCTCTTTATGTTTATACAAGAATATACGTAAATAAAGCTGATCCGAAGTTATTATACCTTGTAATGGTATGTGTGATTCTTCATAGAAGGATGATCAAATGCTGGTTGCTTGAAGAAATCCACACATCCGTATCTTTCTCCATCTATAGTCTATCATTTAATGCCATATACATATAGAGGTTAAGATATTAACTGTATAATGTATAGAGAACAACAACAAGATTGTGAAGATATATAAAAACCTTGATGATTTTGACTGCGGGTTTGTTGATAGTCTTTAGTCTCTTCTCGATTTCTAAATCTTCAGATTTAGAAAAGCTCTTGGCTTCCACGAAGTCATTGTTATGACTTACAATTATGTGACCAAAGATGCAACACATGAAGAACATCCATATCACTGGGCCTCTCACTTCCATTTTTATCAACAATAGAGAGAAAGAGAGAGTTTATTTATTTTGAAGCATGTAAGATAGATTTAATATAAAGGTCGAGGAGGCTGAGAAAGGAACAAAAATAGTTTGCTCTCCTTAATTCAAGAGCGTTGACCAAAATGCTTTTTGGAAAGACATTAATAAACATATATTAATCAATGACATTTAATAAAATGGATTCAACGATCAACAAATAAACATATTAATACAAATTGATTTTGATATCTCAAGATTTCCTGGAGACTTATATGTTAACATATTAATCAATAAACTTTACCATTAAACCTCTTTAACTTAATAATTGATAAATTAATAATTAATATAAATTAATATTTTTTTCTGTTTCGAGTCGGACTAGTATATATAACATTTGAGATAATTCACAAAATAGTAAAATAATAATTTTTTGATAGCCATGTTTAAATGTATAGTTTCATTGATATATTTGAAACTAATAAGTGTATAAACTTAGAAATTATAGAAGAAAATTCAATGAACTACGATTAAATTGTTGTTTTGTTTTCAATTTGCATTAATTATTGTTAAAGTTTAATTTAAATATTTATTATATTAAAAACTATGTTGACGATGTCTTAGTGCGAGTGAGGCAACTAATTCAAAACACTCAAACGACTGCATCAACAATGTTTTCTAGACATGAAAGTTGCTCTCTAACTTTTGCGCCTTACTTAATCAGCCTCCTCGATCCTATATTATAAACTTTCATATTTCGTCATTCGATATCACTCAATTCTCTCTACCTTTCTCTTTCTTATCTTTGCACTCTCATGTTGACAAAAATGGAACCGATAATCCCAGAGGTATGGATGTTTTTGATGTGTTACATCTTTGCTCATAACATCTTTTGTACTACGTTCTAAATTTGTTCTTCAAAATATATATATACTAGAGAGTGTCCCACGCGATGCGTGGGTTACGCATTCAGTTGTTCTTTATATAGAATAAAGTTTACATTAAATTATATATGAAGTGCACATGTAGTTGTTAACAAATGTTATGAGAAAAATTTAAAAGATATTCATTTATATGTTTTTAAATTATGGAGTATTAAAAAAACACATTACTTCAATACAGTTTTTGAAGATATTCATTTCAATGCAGTTTAAAAATTTAGAAGTACTTTTGTGAATTATAAAGATAAACTTCATAATCTTTTCTTGAAAATAGTATATATATAGACACTAAATAGTATGTCTTTCTAAGGTTTTTAGTAATAAAACTCCTCAACTAAAGATGGATCGTAAAAAACCCTCTCAACTATATATTTAGGGCCTGATTGGCAAGAGACTTTGAAGACTTTAGGTGATTTAAAAGTTCTCAAAGTCATTTTTTAACCAATCAAACTTTTAAGACTTTATTAATTTCTAAAGCCTTTAAAGTCTCTCACCCTCAATTTACTCTTCTTTTCAGTTTTTTTTCTAAAGCCTCCTAAACGTGACTTTAACTTAAAAAGGAATAATAAAATTAAACTTTTATTTTTCTTCTTTCCCCATCTAATTTAAAAACTCGTTTTAAGACTATTACTATTTTATTATTGAATAATTTTTATTGATTAATTCTAGTTTTATTTTTTATGTTATTTTGAGATCAAATTTGAATGTTTTAAAATAATGAATATTTAATATGAGAATATTTATATATCATTTATTAATGATTTTTTTTACTTTTCTAAAGTTTTATCAATAAAAAAAATTATTTATATCATTATTTTGTCAAATGAATTCATTTTTATCATAATTTATTATTATAAAAAATATTTAATAATAACAAAAATAATAGTTACAGTTTCAACAGTTTTTTCGTTACCAATCAGATTTTAACAGCCAAAGTCTCTACAGCCAAAGTCTCTGCAGTCAAAGTTTCTACAGTCAAAGTCCCGACAGCGAAAGTCTTTTACAGTTAAAAGTAACAACCGTTACCAATCGGCCCCTTAATGAGAAAACCCCTCAACTTAAAATCTATTATTACAAATGCTTCTCCGTCTACATTTTCGTGAAAAGTGCATGGACTACAATTAAATTGAAATTGAAAACGACATATATACACTTAAACAACATGAATTATAAACAAAAACAACAAACGTCCTTCGATCCGATTATAAATCCCCAAACCGTAGCTCTAAATTTCTCAAAGTGAAAAATCTAAATGGATGAACCATAATTTATCATAGTGAGATTCTCTGAAGTTTGCGTAGTGTCAAAATCGATTAGGAGAGATACTAAGAAAGGTTATGTTTTAAATTGAATTATAGTCCGTCCAATTTTCACGATACTGTAGACGGAGGAGAATTTGCATTAAAAGATTTGAAGTTGAGGAGTTTTTTTCTCTAAATATAATTGAGGGGTTATCTTACGATTTATCTTTAGTTGAGGGGTTTGATTACTAAATTATATATAGATCACCGCTTTTTCGTAATTTGTACACAACATTTTCAGGTGCAAATGCATCTATATAGATGCTAAATGTGTAATATATTAACAATTGTCTAGAAACAATAGATTAACCTCTACAATTCAGTTTGTTTGGTGTATGTGTTGCGGATATAATTTTAATACATGCATAAGTTTATATTAAAGTCTTGGAAACTATTATTTAAGAACTAAAGATGTAGTAAATATGTTTTTTTTTAAGATTTAGAAGACATGATTTTATTTAAAAAAATTAAAATATTGCTAATCATTAAAAAATAAGCAATATTTTAATCGCCTTATTTTAGAAGACATGCATAAGTGAATTACCAGACTCGATATGTCGATTTTCCACTTATATCTAGGCCCGATGTATAGATTTTAAATTTTAAATTTTTAGTAATTTAAGCATTGTCACATTTTATTGTCAAGAGTCTCAAACCTTGTATATGTCTTTCAAGGCTTTTCATTTGTAGCAAAAAATTTGTAACGCCCCGACCGTCATCTCTCTTAATAGGTCCGACATCTTCTCTCGGCCCGTGGACTCACCATTTTTTGACGGTCGATCCGTTACGTCCGGGAGATTTTAAAGACTTGTTTACCGATTCTACAAATCACCACATGATCTTTCCCTGTGTTTTGTCCTCACTCACACACACAGTTCCGACAATCACTTCTCGGAAGGTCACCCATCCTGAAAATTTCCTAGCTTAAGCACGCTTAACTGTGGAGTTCTCTTAGAACAGTTGACCAAAAAGATAAGTGCACTTTGGTGACATAGGTGGCCAAATCAATTCTTTTAAACCTCTCCGCATGCACTACCATATCCCTTAAACCGGGGTGTTACAATTCACCCCCACTAATAGATCGCAACGTCTTCGTTGCGCAGGAAGACCGTCACCCCCGGCGGTGTGAGCTCTCTTTACTCCACACTCGTCTGGATTCAGCTCTGAAATCACTTGTAACACCCCGACTGCCATCTTTCTTAATGGGTCCCACGTCCACCATCTTCTGACGGTTGGTCCGCTACGTCCGGGAGGCTTTAAAGACTTGTTTACCGACCCTAAAAATCACCACATGATATTTTCCTGGGTTTTGTCCTCACTCACACAGTTCCAACAACCACTTCCCGGAAGGTCACCCATCCTGAAACTTTTCCAGCTTAAGCACGCTTAATTGTGGAGTTTTCTCAGGACAGTTGACCGAAAAGATAAGTGCACTTTGGTGGCTAAATCAATTCTTTTAAACCTCTTCGTATGCACCAACATATTCCTGAAACTGGAATGTTACAAAATTTCTCGTAATTTAGATGACCACGATTCTATGTAGTGCTCTTTTTCATGTTAATGGCTTTTAACTATTGATTGTTTTTTTTCACGTCTTACTTTTGTTGTGTCAAATATTCGTGTAGATTTTGGATTCGTTCTAACATTTTTTTTGAAAGGATGGAATGTTTCATATTTGTAATTATTTGAAGTATAAAAACATATAAATATCAAAATTATATTTTTTTTGGTAATATATAAATTATTTTTTTTTGATAATTTTATTGTCTCCATTGGAAAAACATAAAATTAGTGATTTGTTAATTATGTTCTTAGAGTAAACGAATAAATAGATGTCAATGTCTTGACTTATATCAATCTAGAAATTAACTATTCCTTTTGTTCCATTTTTTAAAGTGATTTTAAAGTCTTTTTCCATACAAATTATGCATTTTTTCTTGGAATTCTAATATCAAAAGCTCAATTATTATCGGAATAAAAATTACTCACCCAATGACAAAAACTATTAAAAAGATAAATGATTTCTGGTACTTTTCAGTGAGGACAAAACACATGAAAAAATATATATGCAAGTCTCTTTTTTTGTGCGGCTAATTATACTCTTGAACCATTGTACTTTTATATTTTCCCATTTTAAATATCTTATTATATTACTTTAGGAAACACCATTCATGTCCTTAATTTTCAAATGAATGCATACAAGTGAGTTTTAATGATTCCAACCGTTACAATATTAATTACTATCCCATTAAACACCAAGTAACCATATAGTTTTTTTTATGGGATCATGTAAAATTATATGTTAGTTATTTTACAATCAAAACCCAAATAATTTTTGAAATGAAACTAAATGTATTTTCTATAAATTATTTAAATTACACTCCCATAACCCTAATTTTAACAATAATCCCAAAGACAACAAATTTTTTTTCTTATAATCCACACAATTTAAGTTCTAGTGTTAAGCTTCATTCTAATAACATCACTTTTATTAAATTCACATTGGGAAAAAAAAGAAAAATAATCTTAAAGCAAAAAATTTGAATAGAATAAACATTACAATTATATTTATATGATTACATGTTTGTTCACATAGCAGCAAATGTAATTATGTGTATAGTACAAAATATACAGAGAAAAAATAAAGAAATGAAAAGATTTCTTAAAAATGTATTAATTTTGTTTTTTTATCTCTATCACATTTTACATAATTTAAATAGAATACAAAATACATAAATATGTAAGAAAACAATCCGCGGTCTATAACTAAAGAATTTTATAGCCATGGAATCCTCATTGAGTGATAATACATATATATATATATATAAATTTTTAATAAAAATAAAGATAGAAGAAGTACGTTTTTGTATCGTTTTAGAAACAAATAAAAACTAAGAAAATATGGTCAATATATACCATACAATCTCTATAAATAAATTAAAAATTCTTACTATCATTATGTCTTAATTTATTTTTCAACCCATTGAAGAAAATAAGAAACAAAGTAAAGTTAAAGATTTGAAGTATCATAAAGGAGAATGAGAGAATGATTATTTTAAAAATAAATAAATTAAAGTAGTTGCAATTTTGGTAAAAGAGAATTCATCTCAAAACCTTGTTTGTTTCTTATGCATTAAGTGTATATTTTTATTTAGATTTATCTGTTGTAATTAGGATAAAAAATTGATTTAAAATATAAAAGATAAGAGGTCATTGGTTAAAAATACTAAACCATACAAACTATACCAGATCTAATAGGTACTATTTCTTATAATAAATTATACCTCTTGAAAGCAAACTTTTAGTGATCATAAACAAACAAAATACTATTCTTCAACTTCATCATGATCATCATCAGTCATCACCTTCTCCTTCTTCCTCTATTCTTCAACTTCACCATCACCTTCTCTTTTTTCCTTTACTTAACATAACAATAACCAAAAGCATGACTTATGTTTTATTTGTTGAAGTTTAAACTAATTTTGTTATAACTTATACTTTGCTTCAAGCTTCTCAAACACAATTTAGTTTATGTGAATTTGCAAAGTGGATCAACAGCTTAAGAGTGACATAAATTTGTGTGTTAATGTGTGATTAAAAATATATATTTGCTATTTATATCGAAAAATTTGATTAATATTATTAGGGTATATATGAAAAAACGTTACATGAGTAATTGAGTAGACCATAAAATTTTTGTTTTGAAAATGACCCAATTATTATTGAGATCATAATGAGATTTTATTACATAATCTTTAGTCCCAATTTTTTTTTCTCATGACTATCATACATATGTCTTTGGGCTCTTTTTTTTTCAGTCAATTTTATATCTACTGCCCTGTTATTGCGAGTGAAACTATTTATATATATATAAGACTCTTTACGGAATCATATTTTAAAATCATATGAATTATTTAAATATTGATAAATGATACATCATTAGGATAAAAATATTCAACTATTAAGAAGATATTATAAAATAGTTTAACAATAACGTTACGTGCCAAATAGTTTAACAATAGTTTAACAATATTCAAAGTTAAAATGAAAGAGGACAAGTGTCATCAAAAGAGAGTGCCAAATGTCGCAATGTTAGGAAAAGTTAGAAAAAACCTTCTCATATTATATAAGATATATATATATATATATATATATATATATATATATATATATATATATATATATATATATATATTGTAGGATTATATGTTGCATAATTAGGCATATATTTGATGGTTGTGATTCTTTGATGTTAAGATTATTTCTTATTTGATGTTTTTAATGATAGATATCGTGCTATGTAGTTGATACATGATTACGATAATGATGAGTTATGAAGTTAAAAATGTTAAATAGAGGAATACCGCCCAAGGGGGGATGAAATGATATTATTGTCTGAGGATGATGCGTGTACTACCCTTCAATGATGAATAGCGGAACCTGGTTTGCAATGGACTGACGAGGTCATTGCAGCTCATTATGACGAGCCCAGTCGAACTAGATCTCTTCCCTTCTGGATTTATAGAAAATACTCAAACCTTAAGTGGTTTTGTTATAGACAACATGAGGACTATGTCAAAGACCGAATCTGATTGAAGTCTCTTATGAGAACCCACAAGATCATCAAATGCAGTACAAATTAAAATAATCCATCAAGAAAATCAGAAAAAAATACAAATAAGATCCCAAATATCTGAAACAATTAATTAAACAAATGCCAAAAGGCAAAAGCAGTACTTGTAAGTTGAAACCACATAATTTCCAAATTAAAAATAAAAAGCAAATAACAAAGGGTTTTCTCTTTATATCACCAATAGCTAGATTAAACCAAATTCCATCAGAACATTACGATACTAAGTTCTGTGTGACCTTTTGGAAGTTCTTTTAGCTTGGTCACTGCCGCTTCTATCTCTGACTTGTTACTTAGAGAAATCGACGCTGGTTGGATTTTCATAGTCATGACCACTGTTCCTTGCGTTATCAATCGTGAAGCTAAAGCAAACTCTTCTTTAGAACCGCTAAAGTTAAACAGCCATACAGTATGTACACGGAAGTGACCGTTGGGAAACGGTTTCGTCTCTTCCCAAAACTTCCTCTTTGTTCTTCCGATGGGAGTCTCACCTTCTTTCCTGGGAGCATTGCTTTTCTATATATACAAAAAAAAAAAGATACAGTATCACTTATAAACCAATGTTGTTAAACATAATTGGCTATTTCAACCAGAACACATGAAATTTTAACGTACCTTAAATAAAATCTCGAGTTCTTGCATTTCGTCGGGCCATGCAGCTAAAACTTCTTTGAGCATATCTACCTCTTTGGTATTCGTTAAGTCTATACTCACTGACATTGATGCGTAAAATTTCATATATTCACTGGGTTCACTCATCATGACTTCATGCCCAATGCTTGTTTTGTCCTTAGATTCATATATATATGTCAAAATATCAAACTAAGTGTTAATATCATAAACATATTCTCTATCAAAATAAAATTGCAAGCAAAAGAAATATATACCTGATCAGGAGGGCATGATATATAATAGCTGGTGTGAGGATATAATTTTCCGTTTACCCAATAGTTTCGATTAAACTGGAGGTTAGGGTTCGCAATGACAAATTTCTCTATCTCACACGAGAGAGATTTGACGGTCAGGATCTCAAGACTGGGTGTAGCCACTTCAATTCCATCAATTTGAGAACAACATGATAAGCACAAGAACTTTAAGTTGCGGTTCTCAATTTTCAGAGGACCACTTTGTTTGTGGCAGTGAAGGTCTACAACAAGCACTTCCAGAGAAGGGCAAGACATGAGGACCACATTAAAGACTTCAATCTCGGCGAAAACGGCAATGAGTTTTAGCTTCTTTAGATTCCAGCAGTTGTCGAAACCATGTGGATCTTTTAAGTTATACCTACCAAGATGGAGTGATTTGAGGTTTGGATGGGAAAATGACTTTGGAGGCAAGTCAAGTGTCAAAATGGAGTTTGGTACGAAAGGGCCAAAACAGTTTATAAGTGTGAGATGCTTGACATGTTTCACATGAATCAATGATCGAATCCACGCCTCGACCATCCCATCTACACATTGGTGTGCGAAATGGTAGATTGTAAATCGTTCGAAATTGCCACTGTGATCGTTTATAACCTACAAGGGCAAAGAGTGATTTAGGATATTTGAAAATGATAAACATAAAGATATCACTTTATTATATATGTATAAATCCGTTGGAATCTTTTAGGACACAAGCTGGAGCAGTTTTCTTACAATTGAATTGCAAATAATTATGTAGAAAATTGTAATTTACAACACATTTAATTAGTCTGTATACAAGTCAACTGCAAATTACAGGCGTATCTTTTGTGTATGCAAGTATTTATTCTAGATTTAATAAGCCAAGAGATCAATTAGATTTCCTATTCACTACAATGATGGCAAATTTACTGTATATACTCAATTTCTAATGTATGTATTGCTCATAAAATTTGAAAATATAGCCTATTCGCGCCAAATACCGTTAAGGCGTTAACCTCATAAACGAGCGAATTTTAAAATAAAACATATATTCATTGTTTATCTAAAACAATGAACAACCGAGATCCTTTATTAATGATTCATGGGTAATCTTAGGGTTTTGTAATATCTCAACCTAGAACATCAGTTTATTCCCAGATCTATTTGTTTATTTGTGAAAATGTTTTATCCAAAAAGTTGTAAAGAGAAAATTTTGAGTGAAGAAATGGACCTTTGTCATCCATCCAGCGGCATAAGGACTAAAATCGATGAAAAGATATCTGGATATCTTTATATATCGCATGTCCATAAAGATCTCAGACGTCTCCTTCCACACATCCCCCCATCTCTTTGATAGAACACTTGTTCTAACAACTTCTTTTGTAGACAGGCTCGATAAGATCTTCAGCAATAGATCTTTAGAGAGTGTGCTGATTCGATCATCGGTATTGACCGCATCAACAAGGTCACCTTTACCTCGTGTATCAGAAGATGATAATGATATCTCCATGGATTAGATCACTAAAGAAGGAGATGGATTCTTTTGTGAAGAAGAGAAACACGAAAAAGAGAGAATGCTTTTAGACTTGAGATGCTTCACATGTTTGAGTAAAGCAAGAAGAGAAATGGAGGTTTATGCTTGATGTAGTTAATTACGAGGAGACAAAAAAAGATTATTTATAGACAGAAAATATTTGGGGTTGTTGTCAAAATTAAATTTAACCCTTATTTT
Source organism: Arabidopsis arenosa (assembly GCA_905216605.1). Lineage (NCBI taxonomy): Eukaryota > Viridiplantae > Streptophyta > Magnoliopsida > Brassicales > Brassicaceae > Arabidopsis > Arabidopsis arenosa. Next base: position 11,864,417 of record LR999457.1, on the reverse strand, counting down.
TTAAATTTTCACAAGGAAAATTTGACGTTTTTACCAAAAATAAATTTGACTTTATTTTCCTTTAAAATTCAAAAAACTGGCCAACAAATAAAAATAAAAATCAATGTTTTCCTTCTTTACACAACATTTTACCTCATAAAACAGATCCGCCAAATAAAGTAAAAGAAGAAGTAAATCTGCAAAATACAAAAGCAAAACTGCAAATAATTTCGGTAAGTGCAAATTTGGAATTACAAAATTAGATGGTTACATTATAAGAAAGGCATAAAGAGATTTTTTAATTAAAAAACAATTTAGAAAACAATTTTCCCAACTTGCACTATAAAACAAAAATATTCCAACAAATTAAATTTTGTTTTCTTATAACTAAAATAATTTTATCTCAACAGTTACTTTTAAAAGTTCAATACAAACAGATATAAAACTAATTATGGTACCTAACTTTGTGTGTGAGTCAATGATTAGCTTTTTCAAAAAAAAAAAAAAAAAAAAAAAAAAAAAAAAAAATGATTAGCTTTTTCAAAGAAAATTATCGAGAAATAATTTCCTTTCTTTCTGATACATGCATCAAGGGATTTATTGCGTGAGTTAAATGATACACGTCATGTGTTCACGAAGAAGACCAACAATTTTTTAATTAAGAAGGTTAATAGAAAAAAAAATTCTAAATTTTTGAAATAACTGCCCTAAGCAAGGCCTTAAATATTTTTAGAGCCGGCCCTAGTAAAGAAAACTCGCCTTTCTTTAAAAACTTTGCTTCAGCGCCTTCTTTCCAGTTGCACTGTTCTTGAGGATCTAGTTCTAGAACGTTTAGACATTTAGGGTAAGTGTCTGGTCTTTCCAGAGACTAACCCTAAAGATATTATGAGGTTCTCAGTTTTATGTGTTTGTGTTACACACTCCTTCTTTGAAGCATTTCAAAATAAGGGTAAATATGAAACTGATGGTTATGCCTAACATACGCTGATATCGTTAAGTTTGTTAGATCATCACATCCGTCAAGCGGCTTTCATTATGCGTAAGAGTCAATGCCGAAGAGGTAATCTGTTTCCATCCATGTATCAATCTCATTTTAGAACAATACGTTTTCTTGAGGTTGAATCCTTCGTCATTGTGTGTAGGCTTTATATCCTGAGGGTATTTTCTTCAACCAGCTTAAAAATCTGAAGATACGTCCACGTGATTCAAATTTGTCAAAGCTACTTGTCCGGTTACTTAAAGATTCTCCTAATTTTCGAGAGCTCGAAGTCTCTCTGAATGATGTAAGTTTCTTCGATATCGACCTATTTTTTTGATTTGATTTGCTATAGTATTTAGGCCAAGCTTCTATGATTGATCTCAGGATCATACAAAAACTTGTGTGGATCCAACAGTTTGCTGGGAGAATCAACTGAATTGTGTTCCTAAATGTTTGTTGTCGAGTCTCGAAACTTTCAAATACATGGATCGCGAAAAGTGATGGATTTGGCAAAATATATTTTGAGAAATGCTCGTTGCTTAAAGACAGCGACAATCTTATTTCAGTCTCCTCTAGAGACAGATCCAGGAGTTGTTACTTTCTTTTCGAGGTTCAACAACTCATACTACTATAATGTTTTCAGTTATATGTTAGGACTTTAGTTATGGGATCAAAGATGTAACACATCAAGAATGGTTGGCAACAATAAGAGTATGAAATTTATGCTTCATTGTATAAACCAAGGAAAATAAACTGTACATTTAATATATGTTCTTTGGTCAAGGTGTTTTTGCAGTCTGCAACTCTTACACGACTTTGAGCTATTTCTAGATTCAAGATCCTTGACTACTGTCCTAAGTTTACTAAATTGATTCTGCAAAAGAGATGGGAAGATTTTTTCCAGATGCTGAGAGAGCAGCGGGACGTTTTGCTTCCATTCATTCGCGCTCAAAGGAAGATCGTCCAAGAGAGAGGAACACGAGAAGAGGAAGCTGAAGGAGGACGAGATCGTGAGCTAGTTATCGAAGTTTCTCATCGGTGGAGCTAGTGCAATGGATAATTTCATGGCCCTAGTTAAGCATACTCGACTTTGTTTATATATAGGTAATTGAAGATCTTATTAGGTTTTTTTTCGGTTCCTCTTGTTTTATTATTCCTCGCCTCTGTTCTTCTTGGAGTCATTGTTTTCTATTTTAAGAATTAAGGAGGGCAGATAAGCCATACGAGGAATCTCGTAGATTCTTTGGTAATTATCAAGATATCATTAGGGTTAGTCTCTGCCAAGACGGGACCATTACACTTAACGTTCCAAAATAGTTATATTCATCCCGTTCCACGACTAGATTCTCGAGAACAGGGCAATTAGAAAGAAGTTGGTGAAGAGAATTTGAATCTTTGTAAGTCACCCTTTCAAGGAGCAAATATTTTAAGGAGGGCAGAAAAGCCATACGAGGAACATCTACGAGAATCTCGTCTAAAAGTTTCTAAATCACTAGCGATTTGCAGATATACAAACTACTCGGCAATTTAGTAGGATTCTCCATACGTTAAAAAGGAAAAAGGTTGATGGTTTACTGACCAAAGCAGCGAGAAACAGCAAATACAGTATTATCGTACTCAAGTTTAGGCAACCACGTCCAAACAAATAATAAAATACTTGTGCTTACAACAATTTTAGTTGGAAGAAATAATAGTACCTTCACGAGTAAATCATTAGGTAACTTACTAATCTTGTACATATCTTCATAATCTCCAAGTTTCGTTAGTTTATTTTTTATTGGTTTTAACCAATTTTCTCTAATTGTTGACATAAACACCGACTCTTAAAATAACAGAGCGAGGAATAATAAAACAAGAGGAATCGAAAAAAAACCTAATAAAATCTTCAATTACCTATCTATAAACAAAATCGAGTATGCTTAACTAGGGCCATGAAAATGGTCCATTGCACTAGTTCGAGCACTAGCTCACGATCTCGTCCTCGTTCAGCTTCCTCTTTTCGTGTTAGTACTCTCTCTTGGACGATCTTCCTTTGAGCACGAATGAATGGAAGCAAAACGTCTCGCTGCTCTCTCAGCATCTGGAAAAAATCTTCCCATCTCTTGAATCTAGAAATAGCTCAAATTCGTGTAAGAGTTGCAGACTGCAAAAACACCTTGACCAAAGAATATATATACAGTTTATTTTCCTTGGTTTATACAATGAAGCATAAATTTCGTACTCTTATTGTTGCCAACTGTTCTTGATGTGTTACATCTTTGATCACATAACTATAAGTACTAACATATAAATGAAAACATTATAGTATTATGAATTGTTAAACCTCGAAAAGAAAGTATATATCTACTCCTGGATTATTATCTCACGTTCATTCTCTGTCTCTAGGGAAGACTGAAATAAGATTGATAGATCGATGGAAACAGATTACCTCTTCGGCATTGACTCTTACGCGTAATGATAGCCACTTGACGGATGTGATCGATCTGACAAACATAACGATATCAGGGTATGCCGAACTAATATCTGCCTCCTCTAAGTTAGGCATAACCATCAGTTTCATATTCACCCTTATATAATCCATAATTTTGAAATGCTTCAAAGAAGGAGTGTGTAACACAAGCACATAAAACTGAGAACCTCTTCATATCTTTAGGGTTAGTGTCTGCAAAGACCGGACAGTTACCCTAAATGTCTAAACGTTCTAGAACTAGATCCTCAAGAACAGTGCAACTGGAAAGAAGGCGCTGAAGCAAAGTTTTTAAGATCACTACAGGAAATGTGGGCATTAACAGCGGCCGTTAAACGCTATGAATTAGATATTATAGCGTTTCCTAAACCGTTCTGACAGCGCCCGTTACAGTGCAACTGGAAAGAAGGCGCTGAAGCAAAGTTTTTAAGAAAAGTGAGTTTTCTTTACTGGGCCGGCTCTAAAAATATTTAAGGCCCTGCTTTGGGCAGTTATTTGAAAATTTTAGAATTTTTTTCTCTAACCTTCTTAATTAAAAAAACCGTGGGTCTTTTTTTTTGATGAAATGTGAAATTAATATATGAGTGAAAAGTTATTTACAATAGTGTAAAGTGTCCCTGAGACTTAACAAAAACTGTGGGTCTTCTTCGTGAACACAGGACGTGTATCATTTAACTATGTATATAAATGTTTTTCTAACTCACGCAATAAATCCCTTGATGCATGTATCAGAAAGAATGGAAAATATTTCTCGCTAATTTTCATTGAAAAAACTAATCATTAACTTACACACAAAGTTAGGTACCATTAGTTTTATATCCGTTTGTATTGAACTTTTAAAAGTAACTGTTGAGATAAAATTCTTTTAGTTATAAGAAAACAAAATTTGTTGGAATATTTTTGGTTTTTAGTGCAAGTTGGGATAATTGTTTTCTGAATTGTTATTTTATTTAAAAAAATCTCGTTCTGCCTTTCTTGTAATGTAACCATCTAATTTTGTAATTCCAACTTTGCACTTACCGAAATTATTTGCAGTTTTGCTTTTGTATTTGCAGATTTATTTCTTCTTTTTTTTATTTGGCGGATCTGTTTTATGTGGTAAATGTTGTGTAAAGAAGGAAAACATTGATTTTTTATTATTTTTTTCCAGTTTTTTTAATTTTAAAGGAAAATAATGTCAAATTTATTTTTGGTAAAAATGTCAAATTGTTCTTGTGAAAATTTAAAAAACAAGGGTTAAATTTAAATTTGACAACAGCCCCAAATATTTTCTGTCTATAAATAATCTTTTTTTGTCTCCTCGTAATTAACTACATCAAACATAAACCTCCATTTCTCTTCTTGCTTTACTCATACATGTGAAGCATCTCAAGTCTAAAAGCATTCTCTCTTTTTCGTGTTTCTCTTCTTCACAAAAGAATCCATCTCCTTCTTTAGTGATCTAATCCATGGAGATATCATCATCATCTTCTGATACACAAGGTAAAGGTGACCTTGTTGATGCGGTCAATACTGATGATCGAATCAGCACACTCTCCAAAGATCTATTGCTTAAGATCTTATCGAGCCTGCCTACAAAAGAAGTTGTTAGAACCAGTGTTCTATCAAAGAGATGGGGGGATGTGTGGAAGGAGACGTCTGAGATCTTTATGGACATGCGATATATAACGATATCCAGATATCTTTCCATTGATTTTAGTCCTTATGCCGCTGGATGGCTGACAAAGGTCCATTTCTTTACTCAAAATTTTCTCTTTACAACTTTTTGGATACATTTTTTCACAAATAAACAAATAGATCTGGGAATAAACTGATGATCTAGGTTGGTGTTATATTACAAAACCCTAAGATAACCCATAAATCGTTAATAGATGATCTCGTTTATTCATTGTTGAAGGGAAAAATCAAATTTTAGATAACCAATGAATACATTTTATTTTAAATTTCGCGCATTTATGAAAGAGAAAGGTTAACGCCTTAACGGTATTTGGCGCGAATAGGTGATATTTTCAAATTTTATGATCAATACATACATTAGAAATTGAGTATATACAGTAAATTTGTCATCATTGTAGTGAATAGGAAAAATCTAATTGATCTCTTGCCTTATTCTATCTAGAATAAATACATGCATACACAAAAGATACACCTGTAATTTGCAATTGACTTGTATACAGACTAATTAAATGTGTTGTAAGTTAAAATTTTCTACATAATTATTTGCAATTCAATTGTAAGAAAAGTGGTCCAGGTAGCATGTGTCCTAAAAGATTCCAACGGATTTATACATATATAATAAAGTGATATCTTTATGTTTATCATTTTCAAATATCCTAAATCACTCTTTGCCCTTGTAGGTTATAAACGATCACAGTGGCAATTTCGAACGATTTACAATCTACCATTTCGCATACCAATGTGGATATGGGATGGTCGAGGCGTGGATTCGATCGTTGATTCATGTGAAACATGTCAAGCATCTCACGCTTGTAAACTGTTTTCGTCCTTTCTTAGTAACCTCCATTTTGACACTTGACTTGCCTTCAAAGTCATTTTCCCATCCAAACCTCAAATCACTCCATCTTGGTAGGTATACCTTAAAAGATCCACATGGTTTCGACAACTGCTGGAATCTAAAGAAGCTAAAACTCATTGCTGTTTTCGCCGAGATTGAAGTCTTTAATGTGGTCCTCCTGTCTTGCCCTTCTCTGGAAGTGCTCGTTGTAGACCTTCACTGCCACAAACAAAGTGGTCCTCTGAAAATTGAGAACCTCAACTTAAAGTTCTTGTGCTTATCATGTTCTCAAATTAATGGAATTGAAGTGGCTACACCCAGTCTTGAGATCCTGACCGTCAAATCTCTCTCGTGTGAGATAGAGAACTTTGTCATTGCAAACCCTAACTTCCAGTTTAATCGAAACTATTGGGCAACTGGACAATTATATCCTCACACCAGCTATTATATATCATGCCCTCCTGGTCAGGTATATATTTCTTTTGCTTGCAATTTTATTTTGATAGAGAATATTTTTATGATATTAACACTTAGTTTGACATTTTGACATATATATGAATCTAAGGACAAAACAAGCATTGGGCATGAAGTCATGATGAGTGAACCCAGTGAATATATGAAGGTTTACGCATCAATGTCAGTGAGTATAGACTTAACGAATACCAAAGAGGTAGATATGCTCAAAGAAGTTTTAGCTGCATGGCCCGACGAAATGCAAGAACTCGAGATTTTATTTAAGGTAAGTTAAAATTTCATGTGTTCTGGTTGAAATAGCCAATTATGGTTAACAACGTTGTATCTTTTTTTTTTTGTATATATAGAATAGTAATGTTCCCAGGACAGAAGGTGAGACTCCCATCGGACGAACAAAGAGGAAGTTTTGGGAAGAGACAAAACCGTTTCCCAACGGTCACTTCCGTGTATATACTGTATGGCTGTTTAACTTTAGCGGTTCTAAAGAAGAGTTTGCTTTAGCTTCACGATTGATAACGCAAGGAACAGTGGTCATGACTATGAAAATCCAACCAGCGTCGATTTCTCTAAGTAACAAGTTAGAGATAGAAGCGGCAGTGACCAAGCTAAAAGAACTTCCAAAAGGTCACACAGAACTTAGTATCGTAATGTTCTGATGGAATTTGGTTTAATCTAGCTATTGGTGATATAAAGAGAAAACCCTTTGTTATTTGCTTTTTTTTTTTTTTTAATTTGGAAATTATGTGGTTTCTACTTACAAGTACTGCTTTTGGCATTAGTTTAATTAATTGTTTCAGATATTTGGGATCTAATTTGTATTTTATTCTGATTTTCTTGATGGATTATTTTAATTTGCATTTGATGATCTTGTGGGTTCTCATAAGAGACTTCAATCAGATTGGGTCTTTGACATAGTCCTCATGTTTTGCCCCTTTCTCGAAGTGTGTGTATATCCTAGCAACGGAAAATGTGATCTATTAAAGATTTAAAACAAATTCATTGAAGTGTTCTTAACTACTTATCTAGTCTGGATATATATCCTTTTCATATTGTCTATAACTACTTAAAGTTTGAGTATTTTCTATAACTCCGGTAGGGAAGCGGTCCAGTTCGACTGGGCTCGTCATCCAGTTAATGAGCTGCAATGACCTCGTCAGTCCATTGCAAACCAGGTTCCGCTATTCATCATCGGAGGGTAGTACACGCATAATCTTCGTTAATTTTTTACACTTTTTTTTGCCTCACTCGCACTAAGACATCGTCAAAAAAAATTAATATAAAAAATATTTAAAATAAACTTTAACAATAATTAATGCAAATTGAAAAAAAAAAATTAATGGTAGTTCATTGAATTTTCTTACATAATTTCTAAGTTTATACACTTATTAATTTCAAAAATATCAATAAAACTATACATTATACATGGCTCTCAAAAAATTATTATTTTACTATTTTTTTAATTATCTCAAATATTATAAAAGTCCGACTCGAAACAGAAAAAAAAAATTAATTTATATTGATTATTAATTTGTCAATTATTAAGTTAAAGAGGTTTAATGGTAAAGTTTATTGATTAATATGTTAACATATAAGTCTCTCTGAAAATGTTGAGATATTAAAATCAATTGTATTAATATGTTTATTCAACGGTCAACAAATGCTTTTTGGAAAGACTTATTAATAAACATATTAAAAAGCATTTTGGTCAACGCTCGTGAACAAAACTATTTTTGTTCCTTAATTCAAGAGCGTTGACCAAAATGCTTTTTAATATGTTTATTAACATAATTGTAAGTCATCACAATGACTTCGTGGAAGCCAAGAGCTTTTCTAAATCTGAAGATTTAGAAATCGAGAAGAGACTAAAGACTATCAACAAACCCGCAGTCAAAATCATCAAGGTTTTTATATATCTTCACAATCTTGCTGTTATTCTCTATATATTATACAGTTAATATCTTAACCTCTATATATATATGGCATTAAATGATAGACTATAGATGGAGAAAGATACGGATGTGTGGATTTCTTCAAGCAACCAGCATTTGATCATCCTTCAATGAAGAATCACACATACCATTACAAGGTATAATAACTTCTGATCAGCTTTATTTATTCTTGTATAAACATAAAGAGATAAGGACAGTAATATGTTTGTGTTCGACATGTCTTAGATGCGTCCAATCTGGAAAGGAATGAGAGAAAGAAAGACAAACAATACTGCTTTTGGTTACTTATGGGAGAATGGTGTGGGTTGTCCCATTGGTACGGTCCCTATACAAAGAGTCACCAAAGACGATCTTTTGAGATTAGACTCATTTGTTGATAATTATAAACCTCGTGGTTCTTGGAACACTACCACTTATGATCCTAATAGTCCTTTTCATCCAAACCACCATCATGTAAGTCGCTTCTTTTAATTAAAAAAAAAAAATCATCAATTAACATTTTGATATATTTATAATGATAATATTCTTGGTCATTCAATAAAAATGAATTGGATAAGTTTGCGGTAGCTCGAACGAAGAACATAGGAAAGAAGTTCAATGGAGCAACGACGGCACTTTGTATAACCGCTCCTAAGGTTAAGCCAACCCAATTCAGTAATTCTAGACTTCACATGCAGATGGGAAGGGATTTCGTCCAAGCCGGTTTGACTGTAAGTCTCTAAGTTTATTTAATTTGCACCGAGCTACGAGTTCTATTTACTCAATAACTTTTGAAAACATGTATTAATAAATAATTTTAATAACACAAATATTATTTACTAATTCAGGTAAATCCAGTATTGTACAAGGACATGCAACCTCGGACTTTCGTCTTTACATCTGTGAGTCAGTCACATTATGCTAGTAAATGTTTTTTAAAATATATATATGAACTAATTAACATTGATGGAACAGTCAGGTGGAAGATCATGTTACAATAACAACTGCGACTCTGGAATAATAGTCATTCGTCATGACTTTCCACTTGGTATGGCGCTGCCAGCGTCTATTCGTGGTGCTAAGACAAGTAACTATGGAAAGTTCAGTATAGTCAAGGTTTTTCTCTTTCTTAATACTACTATTTGCTGACAAATAATACACTATTTATTATATAAGAATAAGAAAATTCGGTTGTGAATAATTAGGAGTGCGACTAACCATTCAAAAGTTCGACAAACATAAACGTGATGTCTTAATTTACCTATTATTTTCTCGTAACAGGACACAAAATATGGTTGGTGGTATCAATATGGTGTTAAGCCAGTAGAAATTGGACTTTGGCCGGAGCGTAGGTTTCAACAAAGCTTTCGAGATTTTGTCGAGTGGGGTGGAGAAGTGTACACCGCATCACTGCCGAGTCCTCAAATGGGATATGGATATTTTCCAATTCAAGATATCAGTTATTGCCTTAATTATGTTTCTTTAAAACAAGGTATCTTATTTCTCATGAAAAAGTGTAATCGAATGAAAAAAGTGTCTCCATAAAGTGCATTCTTATTTCTCATAAATAGACGTTTATAGCATTTAACTCGCTTCTAACTCGGTTATATCTGGGCTAACCATTTTATGGTGTAGTACTTTTGTTTATCCAAGGAAATGTATATCTTTTCTACATTCTCTATGAAGCTCCTTCCTCTGTCAAGCTCAGTAAAAGGGTCATCACTCAACAAGAGTTACCTGGTACACTGTCACATTCTCGAAAGAAGAAGATGGTTTGGGCCTAAGAGATTTTAACTACTCTAATAAAGCATGTGTATTCAAACTCATTTCGTTACTCTTATTAAAAAAATTAATCAAGTTCTGGATACTAAAACATTAATACCAAATGAATTCTTCCCATGAAAACAAAATTTTGAAAGTTAGAGATTCCTTGTTTTTTGGATCATATTAAAGGTTGGATATGGAAGAGATTGCTTATTTTATAGCCTACGGACTAAGACGAACCATTGCATGCCTTCTCCTTAACAACTTCAAACATCAGACTCAATCGTCACCATAATAGATCGCATGATTCGAAATCGTGCATCTAGCTAGCCTCTGTTACAAGAAACTTTGCATTTGCTGACCATCTCTATTGTCTCTACGCCTATATTGTTGAATCTATGGTTGTCCTGAAAATGCTAGATCAAGTGAGCTAAAATTCAACCATCAATAGAGATATTGTTAGTATATTGTGATGATGTTGACTTTTGTAGCTGCTAAAATATGCTATGATACATTTGCTGATACAGATTTAGAAACTGATTCATGAATCTTTAGGAATGCAGTGACAACTCAGCCTGAGATTCTAAGACAGGATTGAAGCTTGAAGATAACCGAAGTACAAATTACAAGGTGAGCCTGATTTCTAAAACTTAGTAACAAAGGGGAAATTGAAAGTACATTGTTATAGGCTTTGAGACTCAAGATTTGATCAAGATATGAGTTTCAAGCTGGTACAGAAAGTGTCTCAAGAAAGTTGTGTGTGGCACAAGAATTCATTCAAAGAGCAACATAGATGAATTCAAGTGAAATGTGAAGTCATCGAATGAAGTGTTAATTTGGCATTGAGGTCTCAATGATAAGATCCAAGAAGGGAGAAAAAATAAATGTGGGCTATGACTTCATTAAAGTAAGCACATCGGACGTTTCAAAGGACTAAGTCTTCCGTGAAACAGGAAGCAGTTATGTAACATAACACAGGTTGTAACAAACAGTGGGTGGATGTGTCATGTGTCAGACGGGAGTAATAACCCGTTAGAATAAAAAAACAAGGACACCGTGAATTCGTGGTAGTATATACGGGGTCGAATCGCAAAGGACAGAATGGTTACACTAGACCAGGAGAAGAAAAAAGAAGAATAGGATACGGTGAAGGTGAAAAGACTTCTAAAAGGTTTTATTTTTAGGGTTCCTTGAAGCTATCCCACTTATTATTGTTCTATGATGTACCATTAATTAGTTATAGGAGATCTCTCATATATAGTGAATAAGATTTTGTAAAACGTTATTCTAAACTAAGCAATTGTGTGAAATTGAGTTAATAACTAACATTTTTTTTATCTAATTTCCTTAGATAGAATCCATCTTCATTGATGATCTTTTGAAAATAATCAAACAGTATCAATGAATTCGCGAGAATCTGTTCTTTTCTTACTGATTTTGTGGCTATGTATAATTTTAGGGGAGAAGATGTGAGCACTGAAAATCTGCATCAAGGTTTCACATGCACACATATCTTTGAATCCACATTTGAGAGCAAAGAAGCTGTTGCAGAGTATAGTGCTCATCTTGCTCATCCTGCTCCCGTTGAATTCGCCACCTTCTTCCTTGGCATCTTGGATAAAGTCTTGGATATAGACTACAAGCCTACCTCTGTCTCTCTCTAATTATGTTGCAGCAGCATTTTCATTTTTGATCTTCCTTTTTTTTTTATCTCGGGTATGTATGTCTCTTGTGATCATGTTGAGTAAAGTAATTTCCTTTTGAGTTATGATGACCTTTGGTTTTACCTGAATTGTTCTCATGTTTCTGTGCGAATTTCTTCTATCTTTTTTTTTTTTTTGGTTTCTGTAACGCCCCGACCGGTCCACTACGTCCGGGAGGCTTTAAATACTTGTTTATCGACCCTACAAATCACCACATGATCTTTCCCTGTGTTTTGTTTTCACTTACACAGCTCCGACAATCACTTCCCGGAAGGTCACCCATCCTTAAATTGCTCCAGTTCAAGCACGCTTAACTGTGGAGTTCTCTCAGGACAGTTGACCGAAAAGATAAGTGCACTTTGGTGACATAGGTGGCCAAATCAATCCTTTTAAACCTCTCCGTATGAACCACCATATTCCTGAAACCGGGTGTGTTACAGTTTCTTTATGTTGGATTAGACTTGATGTGTAAAAGATCATGAGTTTACTTGATAATGAAGAGTGTTTGTTGTACAACTAAATATGCACGTATAATTGTTTAATGTAATTGTCTAACGAGTATGAAGGGATATTGAATCAAGCCTACTCTCACATCATATTTTGAGAAATGCAACAAATATTCTGAAAATCACCACTGTTCTTCAAAGCTGAAGGATCAACTTTGTAATTCGCCGTGTCATTTGGTTAAGATAAAATGATACATAGTCGCCATCATGTCGTCTAAATGAACGAAAACAAAATGTTGACTAATTTTGTTTAAGTTATTGTAGTTTTACATTCAAATCTAATAGTTTGGATAGTTTTTTTTGAATGTTTTAAGAGTTGAGGTTGAAAAAAGTACTGCATTTTTGTTAAAGTATAAAAACGCACTTTCCAATTTGTTCGGGTTTAAATACACCCTTTTTCCGTGGACAGACTTTGTAGATTAGTTCCGATCTGGTCGGGTTGGGGCAGAATAAAAAAGACTTATGCGGTTTAGACCTATACAATGACACGGAATTAATTAGAAGTGGAAAAGTGGACATAATTTGTAGCCTATTGTAATTAAAGTCACAAAATTAACTTAAATCAAAGGTATAATATGTTAATTCATAACATTAACATATTAGTGATCTCTCAGGAATTGTTGATCAAAATTCAAACATGTATTTATTAAATGTTATTAAATGTTAATTGATTAATTTATCAACATAAAAGTATTTCCCGAAACTTTTGGTCAACGGTCATGAATTAATTGAACTAAATGTTTTGTTCCTCCTCGACCCCTATATATTAGGTTTATCTTCCATGCTTCAAAATCAATAAACTCTCTCTTTCTCTCTATTGTTGATAAAAATGGAAGTGAAGGGCCCAATTATATGGATGTTCTTAATGTGTTGCATCTTTGGTAACATAATTATAAATCATAACAATGACTTTGTCGAAGCCAAGAGCCTTTCTAAAGTTGAAAATTTAGAAATCGAGAAGAGATTAAGGACTTTCAACAAACCTGCAGTCAAGATCATCAAGGTTTGAAATTATCTTCATTTTCCTGTTATTGTTTTCTATATATTGTACAATCAAGTAATATATGGTAACCTTTATATATATGGTTGTAAATGATAGAGTATAGATGGAAAAAGATATGGATGTGTGGATTTCTTCAAGCAACCAGGATTTGATCATCCTTCTAAGAAAAATCACAAGTACCATTACAAGGTATAATTTTGGATATATCGGTTCTCGATACTTATATTCTTTTAGAAACATAAAAAGAAAAGACAGTAATATGTTTATGGCTATACTACATTTCTTAGATGCGTCCAATATGGAAAGGAATGAGAGAAAGAAAGACAAACAATACCGGTTTTGGTTCCTTATGGGAGAATGGTGTGGGTTGTCCCATTGGTACCGTCCCCATACAAAGAGTCACTAAAGACGATCTTTTGAGATTCGACTCATTTGGTGATAATCATAAACCTCGTGGCTCTTGGAACACTACCACTTATGATCCTAATAGTCCTCTTCATCCCGACCAACATCATGTACGTTGCTTCTTTTAATTAAAAAAACTAGATTATCAAATAACATTTTGATATATTTATAATTATAATAACGTTTGGTTATTGAATGAAAATGAATTAACGCTATTAGTATGCGGTGGCTCGGACGTTTGGGCCAGACAAAAGGTTCAATGGAGCAACAATGGAACTTTGTATAACCGCTCCTGCGGTTAAGCCAACCCAATTCAGTGCTTCTCGACTTCACATTCAGATGGGAAGTGATTTCATCCAAACCGGTTTTACTGTAAGTTACTTGATTTATTTCTTTTGCCGTCTACAACTTGCACTCGATAAATGAAACGGACAACGTAACGAGCTCTAATTACTTAATTTATTTATTAACTAACTAAATATGTATTATATTGTTGAATAAATCCTTTTAATAAACACAAATTATATTTATTAATTCAGGTAAATCCAGCATTGTACAAGGACAGCCAACCTCGGACTTTCGTCTATACAAATGTGAGTGAGTCACATCATGCTAGTAAATTTTCCATTTTAATTTTTTTATTTAGTATATATGCTAGTAAATGTATATATTGATGGAACAGTCAGGAGGAAAATCATGTTACAATAGCAACTGCGACGTTGGAATGATACTCGTTCGTCAAGATTTTCCACTTGGTACGGCTTTATTGCCAGTCTCTGTTCGTGGTGCTAAGACAAGTCACTATGGAATCTTCGGTCTAATCAAGGTTTGAATAATTAGGAGCACGACTATGCGTTCAAATATTTTTGCTTGAATACTTTATGTTTCTTAAACTGATGACAATATTCACCTATTATTTTCGGGTAACAGGACGAAAAAAATGGAAATTGGTGGTTGCAATTTGGTGATATGGCAGAGGAAGTTGGATTTTGGCCGTCGAGTAGGTTTCAACAAAGCTCTGGAAATCTCGTCGAGTGGGGCGGAGAAGTGTACAGCGCATCCCTGCCGAGTCCTGAAATGGGATATGGATATTTTCTTGCTCACGATATGAGTCAAGATGCATATATCAAACGGATATCTGTACTCGACGGTTTTTATAACATTGACCGCAGAGTGGAATATACCGAAATATTCGTGGACGACACTCATGGCTACGAAGTTTTAGACGACTACAAAAGTTCCAAATACCCTAAGGCCGGTCATATAATCTTTTTTGGTGGTCCGGGAAATATCTGAATATGATTAAATCTTTGTGCAATGAAAATTAAAACATTACTTTGACTTGATTATACAATAAATATCGCCTTTATGGGTTTCTTTAAAACAAAGACTGTTACAAAGTCTTAATAAACTGAACAGAGAATTGGTCTAATAACTATACATATGCACAAGACATAGAAAATGGCATTGACATATCAAGTAACCATTTGTGTAATCGAATAAACAAAAATATCCCCTTGAATGGAAGTTTACAGCTTCCGGTTTAGGACCTTTGTCTTTCCAAAGAAATGTATATCTTATATACAGTCTTTCTGCAGCTCTTCTTCTGTCAAGCTGAGTAGAAGGCCATCACTCAACAAAAGTTACTTGGTTCACTATCACATTGTCGAAAGAGGAAGTTGATTTAGAGATTCTAACTACGAATAAAGCATGCATATTCAAGAAGTGGCATGATATACTAATAAGATCTTATGAAACAATTTAGTCAACTGCTAGATATAAATAAATTTCTCAAAGTAAGAGATCTCTTGTACCGTGGATCAGCTTATGGCCTTATGGGAATTTGAAATACTACTTGAACCAGTCGGATCTTCTCTACTTTGGCTCAATTGTGGAATGGGATTCACTGGATGTACGTATGCTTTGAAGAATGTATGTATCCTTCAAAAAGACATTAATATGACACTTTTAGACAAGTCAAGACATTCTGAGATAAATTCGTCTATCCATTGGTCGTGATTCGTGAGGACTAGATTTAGTATCATTAAGAAATGTTATGGTTGAAAACACTCCTATTTCATTAATATGCGAATAACAAAAACGAGTTCAAGTAGTCCATCATATGTTTACAAAAATACGTAGAAAAAAACATTATATTTGTTGGGACAAAACAATTATTTCTAACTAGGTCCTCCCTAAGGCTAATTGATTCCTAGAAAGTAGAAACAAAACAAGGTAAGAATAGGGTGAGCAATCTAAAATTGCTTAGTAACTTTGGTATCATCCTGGTATGAGTCAAATAAAGCCCGGCGTAGAGGCCAGGCAAGTGAAACCAACGATTGGGGCCTCAAAATTTGTGACCTTTTAAATTAAAAATTGTTAAGTTTTGGGTATATTACAAAACTATAAATTTATTCTGTAGAGCCTTTTTAAAAAAATAATATGAATTTTTAGAGACAAATTAATTATATCTTTAACACTAAAATTTTGATTTAATAAAAAAAAACCCCCCTAAAACGTTGATTGCATAAAAAAAATCAGACACTACAGTTTCTTCTTCGTTGAACTTGGTTACATGATACATGATACTAGACGCTATATTTTTTCCTTTCGTCTTTTGCAAATTGGTTTTTTTTAAAAAAGCTACAAATACGATAATGATTCGTTTATTGTTTTTGTAGTATAAGAAAAAAGTAAAAAAAAAATAAGTTTTGTGTATGGCACTCGCAAATGGCGGACCGACACTGAGTCAAATTACCTTAGATCACTCTCTTAAATAAGAGATCACTATAGTACTTAAGGGTCGAATTTTCACATATTTCTTTTGTTCATACAAAAGATATAAGTCTTTGAATCAAGCTAAACAGAAATAATTGTAAACTAAAAGCAGGAGAAATATTTAATTCGACGTAAATTCAGAGGAAGAATATATAGTTAGGCTTAAGAATTTCCTAGGTAAAATCATAATTGCAAAATAGATAAATTTCTAGGAATTATTTTTGCTCACCTAAGATAGTTCAGAGAAAATCACACTCTCGTGCTAATTAATCCGAAGATCAGATTTTAGGTAGCTAATCTAGAATAGGCTTTGAGAACAATCCTAGATGAAGAACTTTATAGATTTATCCTAACAGTTTAATCAAATCTAAATATTCATCTAAATCACTATGAGAATCCTAACCCTAATAAGCAGACTACTCAGACATCATCATAGAAACATAAGACATAGTTGAATAGAATTGCATAAAAAAGAGATTAGAGTTAGGAAGATCTTCTCTCTACAAGTATTGAATTTTGAAAATAAGCTTTCTCCAATTCTCTCCCAAAAGGTTCAAGCTCAAGAATAAAAAGTAGAATGCAACATAGGTCTAAACAATGACCCAAAAATCTATATATAGCTATTAAAAAGTTTAAAGACTTAGTTGCGAATAGGAAAGTCTTTTGGGGTGATTCTATAATTCTTCAAAACATAATTGTTAAGTCGTTCGATGCTTCTATTGTCACAACGGGTGTCGGTCGACACTCACACCTTGATCCGGCTCCAGATTCGTTTCTTCAGCTTAACTCTTCGGTTTCGCTCCAAAATGCTCCACTATCTCCAATCCAGTTCCGATCGTGTAAGAACCTGAAAAAACTCAAAACGTACTCTAAAAATAATAAAAAAAAAACTCTAAAAACTATACTTATATCATGATTAAAAACCGTAAAAACCATGATATATCACATCCCAACACTCGCCAAATTGCTGACTTTGAGTAGACTTATAGAATATATGGAATATAATAGATTGGTGGAGATATGTTTATTCATGATTTACATGAATATAGTATTAATTATGCGCATTTTCGATTAAATTTTTGGAAATGATGTTCAGTAAGACCCACATTTTTTGTTAAATTTCCTTTACTATTAACCGTAAAGAAAATAAATTAAGAGGATAAACAAGTTTCTAAGCCTTAGTGAAAGCGTATACACCTCGATTCTCTCTATATAAGAATTCATTTATTAATATATTCTTTCTTTCTTATGTATTATTATACCTTGTCTTATTTCTTGCTTGTTTTTTGACTCTTCTTCTAGGTTACTTACTTGAACAGAACCCAAGATTTGTAATTTTCAAGTTAGTGTGTAATGTCAATGATAAAATAATCATGGAGATTGTAAGATATGGATAAAATCAGACAATGGCCATGATGAATTGCTCTTTAAGATACTATTGTTTCTCCTAACAAAAGTTGATGTAAGCACGAGTATTTTATCGAAGGGATGGAAGTTTCTTTGGATGTTCGTGACTAAGCTTGAGTATAATGATTTTACAATGTTTACTCAAGCTTAGCCAACCAAATCCAAAGAAACTTTCATCGTTTCCATAAAATATTCGTGTTTACAACAACTTTTGTTGGGAGATACAATAGTACCTTCACTAGCAAATCATCAGGCAACTCACTGATCTTGTCTATATCTTACAATCTTCATGATTCTTTTATCATTGACATAAACACTGACTTTAAGAATACAAATTCTGGGTTTTGTTCAAGTAACCAAGAAGAAATGCCACAAAACAAACAAGAAATAAAATCTTATACAGAGGAACGAAAGAAAATCTTAAATGATCAAATCTTATATAGATAAGCAAGTCATACGCTTCATTAAGGCTAGGCGGCCAACAAACATGATTATCCCTTTCATTAAATTTATTTCTGGTTAAAGGAAATATTTAAAAACTGTGGGCCTTATTGCACATGAGTTCCGGAAAATTATTCGAAAATGCTCATAGTTGATACTTGAACTATATTAATGTAAATCTTAAATTAAAATATCTCTACAAAGCCTCTATATTCCATTTATTATATAATCCTACTCAAAATCAACAAATTGTTTCCTGTGAATCGAATTAATGTCCCACTCAATTTCTTCGATTTTGTAAAACGACTAATTAACTATTTCAATATTTGTGAGAATCTTCATTAAGTGTAAAATAAGATACAAAGCAAGGTTAAATACAAGTGAAACTAAACCACTATGCTAACCAAACTATACAAGAGATTAAACCAAGGTAAACCAACTATATACATTCTAATACTCCCCCTCAAGATGAAAGGCACTTTCATCTTGGACTTGAAAACTCCATGAATATGTGTCCTCCACAACTTTCTAAGTGAGAGCAGCATCAATGGACATGAATATACATGGCTTGAAACTGAAAACATAATGAGCTTCTGGTGGTCTTGGTCTTGAGGCGCTCTTGTCCAATAAAGCTAGTAAGCTACCATCACCATTAAGCAACAAGATTAGATGTCTCTTGAATAACCAGTCCACAATGATCACTGTATATAACGGGTAGAAAGCCAAAAAACAGTGTAGCTATTGAACCATCAATAACCAGAAGAAATAGTGGACTAGCAGGTGACTGAACTGAGCTTATTAACCATGACAGCATCAAAACTAGCCAAAACAGAACTTGCTCCACAATAGCAACAACTATGTCCAACTGAATTAATCTCACTGCAACAAAATCTTGAGGATGATGATTTTATAGAAGCCACTGAAATGATCCACAGAGAAAACCAACAGTTCTTAACTTCATAGTACCACCAGAATGTGATCCGAAATTATAAGAAATGGAGTCGGCTTGGCCGTTCTGTGAATCCCACTAACATGAGAAAGCTTGCGTGAATAAGTGACTGTAGAAAGATATGCAGAGTTTGTCATCAATCACAATGGCATGGAAACCAACAAACCCGACTATTGGAGGAGATATCACTTGCAATCCTCCAAAGTTCAGCAATAACATGTCAAGAATGACATAATCCATAGCGATTAAAAGTAGAAATCCATAGCAATCTTCAAGTATGGTTGGTAATGTTAAGACCATTTCCAATGAAGAAGCTCTCTCGCTAACACGGCAAAACGCAAGAAAATCAACCACAGATGCAGCTAGGTCGAAGCATCATGTATCAATCATCAATATAATAGTTCTGCCTAAACCGTTCTAACTGAAGCTCCCCCTCTCGAAGAACAACATTATCACCAACGAAGATAATTCCAGAATCTACAAATATCATTCCATAAGCTAGATTCATACTGAGAAAGGGAAATATCCATGAACATACCGCATCTGGACTTGAACCAAAGTATAATGACCCTCAATTCTTCAAACGCATATCGATTACGCTCAATCTAGGAGCTGAGATAGTCAAATCGGGGAGAGAGAGAGTATAAAATTGAGCAATTGAAGCTCGCTTTTGATGAAACAGAGCTCGATTCAAACAAAAAAACGCGAACAACTTTGATGAATCAATCGGATAATGAAAGATCAACTCTGAACCAGAACAAATAATCGATTGCGACTACGATAAACGCGATCAACTCGATCGGAAAGAAGACGAAGAACAATTAACATGATATAACAGAAGCGCGATCGATTTGATGAAACGATCGGAAGAAAAACAGATAAAGATGGATGATAACACGATCAACTATGATCGGAAAAAGATGAACACGATCAGCTTTGATCGGAAACAAAAAAAATATATGAAAGAAAAAAAAATAACAACCGGAATCGAAACAAGATTTCTCCGGTAAAGAAACACAATCAACCAAGCTGAATACTTCGATCGGAGAAGAAACAGATCGAAGAAACAAATCGGAGAACACGATGGATTGATCGGAAAAATCAACCAATCGGAAAAATCAAACGATCAATCAAAACAAAATTGATCGGAGAATCAGAATCTCCAAGAAAATCGAGTGAAGGATCGAAAAAAAAAAACAACAAAGAATCAGAGATTCGAATTAAGCGGAAGAAGTGAATGAAGATTGGGGAATTTGCTCTGATACCATTTCAATATTTGTGAGAATCTTCATTAAGTGTAAAATAAGATACAAAGCAAGGTTAAATACAAGTGAAACTAAACCACTATGCTAACCAAACTATACAAGAGATTAAACCAAGGTAAACCAACTATATACATTCTAATAAACTACGTCAATTTACCTCATCTTCTCGACAAAAAGTAGTACCGGACTACAGAAATTCCTGATTTAGAGTCGGATTTGATCTCGCTTGCTTCTTAATTGTGAATTTTGCATATATAAATAGTGTCCACTCTCTTTTATCTATTGAAACTGCTTCCTTTTTCGCTCTTGGAACCAAGGTTCCCTATTTTCTCTTCTAACCCTAGCTAGGTGTACTTAAATACTCCTTTAATTTCCTCGAAAGGACGACATTATTTTGAGAAGAACATTAATGATGTCATCTTCAAGTCAACCACTTGTAATGTGCAAACATAAAAACATCTAACATATAGAAGAAATGTCTAAGTATTTTTAAGGAATAACATGTCAAATATAAAAATAACTTGTCATATTGAAATGAATAGCATTTTCTTTGTATAAGTAATGTGTTTTAGAAATAAAAAGTGTGTTTATGAAAAAAAAAGCATTGGATCTGAAAATATAACATGTCATCTGAAAAATGTGCATGTCATGTAATAGATCATAAACTTATACAAAGATTTGTATAAGTTTAGAAAATATAGCCTACTCGCGCCAAATACCGTTAAGACGGTAACCTTTTTCTTCATAAACTCGCAAATTTTAAAATAAAACGTATTCATTGGTTATCTAATTTTATTTTTCCCCTACAAGGCTACAACAATGAACAAACGAAATCATCTATTAATTCATGGGTAATCTTAGAGTTTTGTAATATAACATCAACCTAGGCCATCAGCTTATACCCAGATCTATTTGTTTATTGGGAAAAATGTCGAAAAATGCGCCAACTTTCAAATTTGGGACGATTAAAGAATGAACTACCGAAATGTCTCTTTAATCACAAAGTTTCCGTTGACCACTCGTAAAATAGCTAAGTTTTCGCTGACCTGGCCAAATAAGGCACCACGTTAAGTCTCCGTTAGAACGAAGATGACGCTGTTAATATGCCGTTTACGGTCTCCGTTTAAGCAAAACGACGACGTCTCTTTAGAGACTGAATTACAAAAGCCCCAAATCGATTTCAATCTCAAAACAATCCCTAACCCTAGAAAAAAAACATTCTCAAATTCTCTCGAGCTCTGCTTCTGATGAGTTCAAGTTCTGTCAATGCAGGTGTCTCCGAAGAGCGTGGTGTGCCGTCGAAGTGTGTGTGTGGATTAGGGGTCACGATCTTTACATCTAAGACGCAAGAGAACCCGGGACGGCCATTCTTTCGATGTGTTAGCAAAAGAGATGCAAAATCGTGGACAAACAAAAAAGATGTAAGTTGAATATAAGTAATCAATTGAGATTTGAACAAGCTAAATTGTGGTTGTATTGTGGTTGTGCATTAGGATCACTTGTTTAAATGGGTAGAGGACGCCGTGTTTGAAGAAGTGGAAGATGTTTTACCAAGACTAGCCATCATTGCAAATGAGATTAGCAAAGCCAAATCAGAGAAAAATGTGTTAAAAGATCAGATACAAGAGTTGAAAGAAGAAACAATTCTCATAAAAAAGGAAGCTTCCAAAGCCAAAATGTGCTTGAATGTGTGTTTTCTGTGGCTTTGTGTTACCACAGTTGTGGTTGTCTATGTAATGTTTGGTCAGGGGAACCAAAAGAAACTTGCAATTGGTTATTAAGTGTATGCATCTTTTGTAATGTTGTATGAACATGAATGCATCTTAAAATGAATAAAAATGCAACATTGAAACAAAACAAACATGTCTTAATACCAAAAAGAGAACAACCAAGTGAGTGTTACATGAGTAACTAATCCGAGAAAACACAAACAAAACAAGACATGTTTTTGATGAGTACCTAATCCGAAAAACACAAAACAAAACAAGACATGTCTAAAACAAGAAAATAACATAAGCTGCATCAAGTCTTTAGTTTATGTTTTCTTTTCGAACATCAACAACATGAGAATTGGTATTTGATTGAGGATTTGAGTCACTATATAATGTAGGATTCAACTTTCATTTTTATGAACATTGATGATCTTGACAAACGGGTTTATTGATAGTTTTGAAGTTTATTTTCAATTTTTAGATCTTTGAATTCAGAAATCTTCTTAGCTTCGATAGAGCCATTGTTATGATAATTTCAAAGTGCTAATTTAACTTTGATTGGTAGCATATTCAGATGATAGTACAAAATGTAACACTTCTTATATATGAAACCAATCAATCAAATTGTACGAAAATAATAGTACAAAAATACTGGTTCAAAAATAGTATTATAAAACACAAGATGAAATAGTGTTAAACACAATTAAACACAATCTCGGATAACTTTCCTACAAAGTTATCAATAGTCTCGTATTCTTTCATCTTAAGGCGATCGAACTCGTCCATTAGTGTTTGTAATCTTGCCTCTTTGACCCGCTCTACTCCCATGTGTCTTGCTTTGATTGCTTCCCACACTTTATTTACTGTGTCTAGCTCTCCGACTTGCAAGATAAGTACCTCGGGTATGGACTGAAACAACAAAGCTCTCGACATGTTGTTGTTCACACTGTCTGTCGTCCCTTCTTCTATGATTTCCCAAACCTTGTGCACCTTAAGACAAATCTTCATCCTTATGGCCCATACTATATAATTTGTCGAGTTAAGCATGGGACATTGGATAGAATAAGGTCTTCTTCCTTTTGATTTCTCCGTTGAAGGTATAAGGTCTCCCATGGCTTAGTCAAAGCCTCGTGACCGAGTCTCTATCTTGATTGCTTTGCTTAAGCTCTGATACTAATTTTAGAATTTAAAGATGTGATTAAGAACTCACTTATAAAGAATGACTCTCTTCATTGCTTTAGAAACTCTCTCCAAACTAAAGCTCTCTCAATCTCTCTAAACTCTTCAACTCATAAGTTATGCCACACCTTGGCATCTCCTTATATAAGAAAACACTTAACCAAAGCCTAGTCTCATTGGGATATATTTAGCTAACTCCTAAATATATATATCTTTAGATAACTCCTAAAGATTCCAATCCTAATCTCTTTTGTAAATAACTTGTGACTTAAGTTATCTTCAAGCGTAAGTCAACATTGAATTCATCTATGTTGTTGCTCTCTGAAGCAAACCTTGTGTCACGCACAAATTTCTTGAGACACTTTCTGTACCACCTTGTAACTCATCAATTGATCAAATCTTGAGTCTCAAAACTTGTAATAATGTACTTTCCATCTCCACCTTTGTTACTAAGTTTTAATAATCAAGGTCAACTTGTTCTTGTAATTTGGTGATCTTCAAGCTTCAATCCTCTCTCAGGATCTCAAGCTGAGTTGTCACCGCATCCGTAAAGATTCTGACTCAATGTCTAAATCTGTCTCAGCAGATGTATCATAGATTCTAACAATCTCTCTACTGATGGCTGAATTTTAGCTCACTTGATCTAGCATTTTTTAGGATAACCGTATATTCAACAATATAGGCGAAGTGACAATAGAGATGCTCAGCTAGCTAGTTAACTCAAATCGATTGAACTTGAGTTGGAGCAGTACAAATGGAAAGCAAGGTTTCTTCTAACGGAGGCTAGATGCTCGATTTTGAATCAAGCAATCTATTGTGGTGACGATGAGATTCTGATGATTTGAAGTTGTTAAGGTGAGGCTATGGTTCGTCTTAGTCCACATGCAATAGAATAAGCAATATCTTCCATCCCCAACCTTTAATATGATCCACAAAACAAGAGATCTCTTACTTTCAAAATTTTGTATGCATGCGAAGAATGCATTTGGTATTAATGTTTTAGTATCCAGAACTTGATTATTATTATTTTAATAAGAGTAACTAGATGAGCTTAAATATACACATGCTTCATTACAGTAGTTAAAATCTCAGAATGTGATAGTGGACCAAGTAAGTACTCTTGCTGAGTAATGAACCTTTACTGAGATTGACAGAGAAGGAGCTGCAGAGAGAATGTATAGAAGGTATATAGTTATTGGACCAATTTTCTGTTCAATTTATTAAGACCTTGTTTTAAAGAACATAATAACGCAGACATATATATGTAAAATCAAGTCGATGTAATGTTTTAATTTTTAAATTATAAAGATCTAATCATTTTCAGATATTTCCCGGACCACCATAAAAGATTATGTGACCGCCGCTATGTCTAGGATCTTGGGTGTCTATCACTTGATAGCCTCGAATGTTGTCCGAGAAGTCTTCGAGATAGTCCACATTGCGGTCTATGTTATAATTACGGTCGAGTATGGATATGTGTTGGATATATGCATCATAACTTTTATCCTGAATTGGGAAATATCCATATCCCATTTGAGGACTCGGCAGATATGCGCTGTACACTTCTCCACCCCACTCGACAAAATCTCCAAAGCCTTGTTGAAACCTATGCCCTGGCCAAAGTCCAATATTTATTGGCTCATAATTACCACCCATTTTCAACAACCAATTTCCAGATTTTCTGTCCTGTTACCAGAAAATAATAGGTAAATTAAGACACTGCATTTATGTTTGTCGAACTTTTGAATGGTCAGTCGCACTCCTAATTATTCAAACCCGAAGTTTCTTCTTCTTATATAGTAAATAGTATATTATTTGTCACTAAGTAGTATTAAGAAAGAGAAAACCTTGACTAGACCGATCTTTGTATAGTAACTTGGCCTAGAACCACGAGTAGACACTGGCTCCAATGCCAGACCAAGTGTTAAGTCATGACGAATGGCTATCATTCCAACGTTGCAGTTGCTATTGTAACATGATTTTCCATTTGCCTGTCCATGTAAATTATTTCATATATATATATATATATATATTTATTCAAAAAAAGAATTTACTAGCATAATGTGACTGACTCACAGATGTATAGACAAAAGTCCGAGGTTGCATGTCCTTGTACAATACTGGATTTACCTGAATTAGTAAATAATATTTGTGTTATTGAAATTATTTATTAAAAAGTATAATTAATACATGTTTTTAAAAGTTATTAAGTAAATAGAACTCGTAGCTCAGTGCAAAATAAATAAACTAAGCGACTTACAGTCAAACCGGCTTGGAGGAAATCCCTTCCCATCTGAATGTGAAGTCTAGAATTACTGAATTGGGTTGGCTTAACCTTAGGAGCCGTTATACAAAGTTCCATCGTTGCTCCATGGAATCTCCTTCCTATGTCCTTCGTTCGAGCTATCGCATACTTATCCCATTCATTTTTATTGAATGAGCAAGAATATTATCATTATAAATATATCAAAATATTAATTGATAATATTTTTTAACTTTTAATGAAAAGAAGCGACTTACATGATGTTGGTCGGGATGAAAAGGATTATTAAGATTATAAGTGGTAGTGTTCCAAGAACCACGGGGTTTATGATTATCAACAAATGAGTCTAATCTCAAAAGATCGTCTTTGGTGACTCTTTGAATAGGGACCGTACCAATGGGACAACCCACACCATTCTCCCATAAGTAACCAAAACCGGTATTGTTTGTCTTTCTTTCTCTGATTCCTTTCCATATTGGACGCATCTAAGACATGTCAGAACACAAACATATTACTGTCCTTTTCTTTTTATGTTTATACAAGAATATACGTAAATAAAGCTGATCAGAAGTTATTGTACCTTGTAATGGTATGTGTGATTCTTCATAGAAGGATGATCAAATGCTGGTTGCTTGAAGAAATCCACACATCCGTATCTTTCTCCATCTATAGTCTATCATTTAATGCCATATATATATAGAGGTTAAGATATTAACTGTATAATATATAGAGAACAACAGCAAGTTTGTGAAGATAGATAAAAAAAACCTTGATGATCTTGACGGCGGGTTTGTTGATAGTCTTTAGTCTCTTCAAGATTTCTAAATCTTCAGATTTAGAAAAGCTCTTGGCTTCCACGAAGATGCAACACATTAAGAACATCCATATCACTGGGCCTCTCACTTCCATTTTTATCAACAATAGAGAGAACGAGAGAGTTTATTGATTTGGCAGCATGGACGAAAAAGGTTTAATATATAAGGGTCGTGGAGGCTGAGAAAGGAACAAAATAATTTGTTCTCCTAAATTCAAGGCCTTTGACCAAAATGCTTTTTTGGAAAGACTTATATGCTGATATATTATTCAATGGCATTTAATAACATGGATTCAACGGTCAACAAATAAACATATAATATATTTTGAACTTTTAAAGTGTCATCGGGTACCACTTTAAACTTCGGAAAAATTTCACTAACACGTTCGGGTACCGTTTGGGTTCGAGTCGGATATTTCGAGTTTTATAATTAAATATATCCAAAGTACTCGAAAATACGTAAAATATCTATAAAACTTGAACTTTCTTTACCCAAATTTACTCAAAAGTATATTAAATAACGTAAAATATCTAAAATCCGAATATTTTAGACACATGTTATTAAAAATATGAATATTAACAAGTGGGTATTTTAGGGTATCTGTTCGGATTAGGGTTTTTGGGTTTGGAAGTCTAAAACTCGTTCAGGTATTTTAAATTTCAAGTTCGAGTTCGGATCGGATTTTTCGGATCGGGTGCTCGGGTTTGGATATTATGCCCACCCCTACTAAAAACCACCACTTTAATTTTACTAACACTTTAATCTTCCAAACTAGCTTTTATGTTTGCACCGCCATAAAGATGAATGTTTCGTCAACAGAACAATTAATTTATGTTTGTTTAATATAAATTTATAAATTAATTTAAATTTTAATTAATTTTATTATTTATTAAAATTAACAAAAATCTAAAAACAAAAATAAAAACATTATCTTCTTCGTCTACTCAATGTCCGACCATAAAATTTCTAGATAAACCTCAAAAACTAGAGACTGAAATACAAGAGAAGCTTAAAGTAAAAAAATAGAAACAAAAAAATTTAGAATCTGAGTTACAATAAAAACTTTAAATAGAAGAATAAAAACCAAAGAATATCGAAGTTTAGCTGGAAAATGAAGAATTATCCGTATCGGAGAAATCTATTAGGAAAGATTGATCCAAAAGCGTTTTCACTCAATCAAGTGGATAAATTGGGATCTCGTAATACCAATTACAACAACAAGATGGTGAACAAAGACAATGAACTAAATGAAAAATCTAAAAAATTTAGTAGTCGGACATTGAGTAGTTGAAAATGTTAGTTTTTTTATTAATCGTAAATTCGTAATAAATAATAAAATTATTTTAAATTTAATTTAAATTAAATAAATTTACATTAAACAAATATAAATTAATTGTTTGGTTGACGAAAGTTAATGTTCAGTTATCTTTTATGGCGGTGCAAACAGGAAAGCTAGTTTGCAGGTTTAAAGTGTTAGTAAAATTATTTTGGTGATTTATAATGTTAGTAAAATTCTTTCGAGGTTTAAAGTATAATCCGATGATACTTTGAGGGTTAAAAATGTGACTTTTCTATTTAATGTATCAACATTTCCTACTCATACTACTTTAAAGATATGCCTAAGTTAGAGGAGGCGGATATTGACTCGACAGACCCTGATATCGAAAAGTTTGTTAGATCAACCACATATGTCAAGCAGCTTTCATTATGCGTAAGAGTCAACGTCGAAGAGGTAGTTTATTTCAATCCATCTATCAATCTCATTTTATAACACTAACTAAACCATTCATTCGTGAGGTTGAAGTTTTCGGCATCCGTCCAGGCTTTATATCGTGAGGGTATTGTCTTTAAACAACTTGAACATTTGAAGCTATATCCATGTTATTCAAATTGGTCAAAGTTACTTTCCCGGTTACTCAAGGATTCTCCTAATTTACGAGACCTCGAGATCGACTTGAATGAGGTAAGTTTTTCGATAGAATCATTTTCGTTTGGTTTATTTTACAATAATTAACGTTTAAGACTAATTCTCATTTTTGATCTCAGGATGATAACGATAGTTTTGATCCAGCTTGCTTGGAGAACCAACTCAATTATGTTCCTAAATGTTTGTTGTCGAGTCTCGAAACGTTCAGTGGACATGGATATATGGATCGCAGAAAGAGATAGGTTTTTGTAAAAAATCCTTGAGAAATGATTGTTGCTTATTTAAGTCTCCTCCAGGAATGGAGAAGAAGCATGGAATGTACGAGGAGTTTATGTTTTCTTTTCGAGCATCAATAACATGAGAATTGGTAGCTGATTGAGGATTTGAGTCATATAATGTTGGATTCAACATCCATTTTTATGAACCTTGATGATCTTGACAATGGGTTTGTTGATAGTTTTGAAGTTTATTATCAATTTTTAGATCTTTGAATTCATAAATCTTCTTGGCTTCGATAGAGCCAATGTTATGATAATTTTTTGGTTGCATATAATTAAGATGATAGTACAAAATGTAACACTTCTTATGAAACCAATCAATCAAATTGTACAAAAATAATAGAACAAAAGTAGTGGTACAAAATAAGTATTATAAAACACAATAAAAGTTGTGTTACAAGATAAAAGTGATGGTACAATGTAAATCCCAAAATGTAAGGTTTTATGTACTACTTTAATATTTAATAATGCCTTTTGTTTATACTACTTCAAATTTTTTTACTGCACTAATATTTCATATGGCACAAATCAAAGCCTTAATAATTTACCATACTAATGAGTACTTTTTTTTAGATAACCATAATAAGTACACAAAATTTGGTAAGTATGGTAAATTATTAAGGCTTTGATTTGTGCACGCAATGAAGATCCTTCTAAACGGATTGAACACGACGTCGTTTATGTTCTTCTCAAAATAACGACGTCGTTTTGAAGAAATTTAAAGGGTATTTAAGTACACTATAGGGTCAGAAGAGAAAATAGGTTATCTTGGTTTTGAGAGAGAAAAAATAAGCAATTTCAATGGATAAAAGAGAATAGGCAGTATTTCTGCGAAATTCCTAACTAGGAAGCAAACGAGATCAAATCCGACTCTAAATCTGGAATTTATGTAGTTTGGTACTATTTTTTCGTCGAAAAATTGAGGTACAGTGACGTAGTTAAGGTATTTACATAAACGGAGAAATGGAGTGAGACAGTAATTTGATTCACATGATGATTTTTAGTAGGCTTATAAAATACACATAGATATATATTAAAAATTTTCTGGAACTGATGTGCATTAAGGCCAACATTTTTTTATAAAATATTTCCTTTACTATTAACCCTACTAGGACTCAGGACCCCCGCGATGTCGCAGGAGAATATATTTCAAAAATCATTTAAAAAAATATCAAACGAAAAAATCATAATGAATTGTAATAATTTTGAATTTTTTTAATAACAAATCACTATATATTTTACAAAAATTATGATAAAGAAAACCCTTACAAGCATATTTTAAGTATATTAATATTAGAAAAACAATAATTTGTAACTAAAAAACTATTCCCAAGTGCAAAAAGCATAAACTAATAAACCAAATATTACAATGGTTTGATAAATAAGCCAAAACGTTCAACGTCAAATAAACCAAATGCTATTGTGTTAAATTAAACGGTAACAACAATTCATTTAAATATATTTTAGTATTTAAATATTTTTTAAAAATATGACGAATTTATCCGAGAAACGCAACCGTAGATATCAAATATTCCAAAAACTGCAACGGTTCGTCAATTATACCAAATGTTGCAACAGTTCATCAAATATACTAAAGATAACAATGGTTCGTAACACAAAACCAAAAGTTGCAATAATTCGTCAAATAATCCAAATGTTGAAACAGTTCAATTAAATAGTTACAATCTCATTTAAATACAATTTAGTAATTAAAAATTAAGAATTAAAATAATAATTTATGAAAAGGTTACACCGAGAGACGCGGCGGTAGATAAT
Source organism: Arabidopsis arenosa (assembly GCA_905216605.1). Classification (NCBI taxonomy): domain Eukaryota; kingdom Viridiplantae; phylum Streptophyta; class Magnoliopsida; order Brassicales; family Brassicaceae; genus Arabidopsis; species Arabidopsis arenosa. The sequence goes on along the minus strand of LR999457.1, from coordinate 11,833,904 downwards.
TAAATGTTATAGCTATTTATAAAATAAACAAAAAATTGCAATTGTTCGTGAAATAAACTAAATATATAAACCAAATGTTGCAATTGTTCGTAAAATAAACTAAATATTGCAATGATTCGAATAAGCGGTTTCAACTGTTTATGAAGAGTTACAATAAAAAACGTAACCGTAGAAAACATTCAGAATGCAATTTATAAAAAAAAACATAACCGTAAAATATATATTTTAATTAATAAAAACATTAACGAAAAGTTGCGATAAAAAGACGCAACCGTTCAGATGTGCAAATGGTATTTATTAGATTGCTATTATATATAGATTTCCTTTTTGAAATCACTCGATTCTCTCTATATAAGATTTCATAATTTAAGATTTTCTTTCTTTCTTATGTATTATTATTGCTTGTCTTATTTCTTGCTTGTTTTGTGACTTTCCTTTTGGGTTACTTACTTGAACGGAACCCAAGATTTGTACTTTTCAAGTTAGTGTTTACATCAGTGATAAAAGAATCATGGAGATTGTAAGATATGGATAAGATCAATCATTTGGCTGATGAATTGCTCGTTAAGATACTATTTCTCCCAACAAAAATTGCTATAAGCACGAGTATTTTATCGAAGCGATGGAGGTTTCTTTGGATGTGTTTGCCTAAGCTTGAGTATGATGACAACAATTATACACAATTTGAACAGGTTACAGTGTTTTAATTTCTTAATTTGAATATGCAATTACATAGAGCTATCGTCATATAGAAAGCTTGAGTCTCACGTTTATACAAAATTCCCTACAATCTATTAGGCAATCACTCTGAAACATGAGACATATGCTTTCTATGTCGAGAGCTCTATGTAATCCCAAATTCAAATTAAGAAAACATTGTATAGCGTTCAGATTGTGAATTATAGCTATTACCATACTCAAGCTTCATCAACCACAACCAAAGAATTAAACTTCCATCACTTTGATAAGATAAGCGTGCTTACAACAACTTTTGTTGGGAGATAAAATAATACCATCACGAGCAATTCATCAGGCAACTCACTGATCTTGTCTATATCTTATAGCCTCCACGATTCTTTATCATTGACATAAACCACCGATTAGAAGAATAGAAATTATGAAACAAGAAATAAAATCTTATACAGAGGAACGAAAGAAAAATCTTACATGATCAAATCATATATAGAATATCGAGTTATACGCTTCACTAAGGCCTAGGCGGCCGACAAACATGATTATCCTCTTAGTTACATTTATTTATGGTTAAAGAAAATTTTAAAGAACTATGGGCATTTATTGAACATGGTTCCACAAATTTATTCGAAAATGCGCATAATTGATACTATATTCATGTAAATCTTGAATTAACATATCTCCACAAAAGTCTTTATATTCCATTTATTTTATAAGCCTACTCAAAATCAACAAATTTTTTCATGTGAATCGAATTAATATCTCACTCAATTTCTCCGATTTTTGTAAAACCCCTAACTACGTCAATGTACCTTATTTACTCTACGAAAAAGTAGTACCGGACTACATAAATTCATGATTTAGAGTCGGATTTGACCTCACTTGCTTCATAATTATGAATTTTGCAGAAAGACTACCTACTCTCTTCTATCTATTGAAATCGCCTCCTTTTTCTCTCTCGATCGAAACCACGATTCCCTTTTTTCTCCTAACCCTAACTCGGTGAACTTAAATACCCCTTTAATTTCCTCAAAACGACGAAGTTATTAAAAGAAAAACATTAACAACGTCGTGTTCAAGTAAACCACATGTACTATCCAGACATATAAACTTCGATGTATTTATAAGAAATAACATGTCAAATATAAAAATAAGTAATGTGTTTTAGAAATAAAAAGTGTGTTTAATTAGGGGAAAACAAGCATTGGATCTGAAAATATAACTTGTCATCTGAAAATGTATGTGTAATAGAAAAAACAGATGGTGCCATGCAGACAAAGGGGATATGGCGTCTTGTAGACAAGAAAAAAGCAGAGAAAATCTGGGATTTGCAAAGAACAACGAGGTTTGATTCTAATTAGATGTTTTTTTTTCTAACAAGTATATCAAATTAGGTGTATCTTTTGTGTATGCATGTATTTATTCACATGGAAAAAGGCAAGAGATCAATTATCTTTCCTATTCACTACAATGATAACAAAATTACTGTATATACACAATTTCAAAATTATTCGCGCCAAATACCGTTAAGGGGGTAACTATTCACTTTCAAAAACGCGCGAATTTTAAAATAAAACGTATTCATTGGTTATTTCCCCTACAACAGTGAACAAATGAAATCATCTAGCTATTAATGATTCATGGGTTATCTTAGAGTTTTGTAAGATAACATCAACCTAGGATCATCAGTTAATACCTAGATCTATTTGTTTATTTGTGAAATATTTTTATCCAAAAAGTTGTAAAGAGAAAATTCTGAGTAAAAGAAATGCACCTTGGTCATCTATCCAGCGGCATAAGGACTAACATGGATCAAAATATTTCTGGCTTTCTTTATATATTGCCAGAAAATCTCAGACGATTCCTTCCACACTTCCCCCCATCGGTTTGATAGACGCTCGTCGTAACAGCTTCTTTTGTAGACATGCTCGATAAGATCTTAAGCAATAGATCTCTGGAGAGTCTACTGATTCGATCATCGGTATTGACCGCATCAACAAGGACACCTTACCTCGTGCATCAGAAGATTATATTGATATCTCCATGGATTAGAAACTAAAGAAGGAGATGGATTCTTTTGTGAAAAAGAGAGAATGCTTTTAGACTTAAGATGCTTCACATGTATTAGTAGAGCAAGAAGAGAAATGGATCTTTATCTATATATGCTTGATGTAGTTAATTACGAGGAGACACAAAAGTCTATTAAGAGACAAATAAATATTTGGGCTTTTTTGTCTAAATTAAAATTTAGCTCTCTTTTTTTTCATAAGGACAATTTGACTTTAATTCTTTACCAAAGAGAAATTTGACTTTATTAAAATTGGAAAAGAATATATAAAAATCAATGTTTTCTTTCTTTTCAAAATATTTACCACAAAAACAATACCTGCCAATTAAAAAAAAGGTACAAAAGCAAATAATTTAGGTAAGTGCAGATAGGCATGTCAACTAGGGCCAAAGTCCAATGGTTGGTCCGGCCCAACCTTAAAAAACATCGGATTTGGACTTAAAAAATATATGTCCACAAAAAATCTGGTATTTTGGACTAGAGGATTTTTTGGGCTTAGTCCGGCCGGGCTTGGACTGGCCTAAAAAATATCTAAAATATTTTTTTTGACTTTTTTTGTTTAATAAATTCATTTAATTGAGAAATGTTTAAAGATTTCTTTGTAATAGATTTAAAAACTCTAAACCTAGTTTTTCTAATTGTACATTACTATAAATCTAAAAACTAAATCTTGGCTCTACTACGTAATTTCAATTCTTCTAATTTTATATTATATTTGGTGTGAGTTTAAATTTATTTGATTTTAAAAAAATTTCTTTTAAACTAAATTGGTTTAGTGGTTATCTAAATTTCGATTGACTCGTTTCATACATAGATTCTTTTTTCAAGAGATACTACAAAGAATCGAAATTTAAATAACCACTAAACCAATTTAGTTTAAAAGATAAAATAAAATGAAAGTTTACAGATTTTAAAAATTTGAAAAGATTCTCCAAATAACTTTTGCGTATTCTCAAAAAGTTTTGCCAAAGAGTTTACATGTCTTTGTTTTGTAATGGAAGGACAAGGGAAATGAGGAGTGACCTCAAAGAAGAGCACGATGCAGTAAAAGGTGTAGAATAATGTTGCAATGTAGATGTGAAACAGAGAAAGAGTATTAACAAGTAAGAAAAACAATCTAGAAGTTGTGTAATGGAATCGTGACAAAAAAAATGCTTGGAATAAATCCACAACTTTTTGTTTATGTAAATCGGATGTATCAATATAATCTATAGTGGTGGAGAGGATGAGAATTGAATATATAAAAAATTATGTAATCGATAAAGAGAAGGAGATGATTGAGATACCCAGTGAAGCAAAAATAAAAAGGGAATCACAGCTGTTTGAACAAACATATCCTAGCCGGTGAAATTAGGATCAGTAGTAGCCCGTGTTCAAAAAATCGCTAAGCGCTAATTGGGCGTTGAATGTGGGCCTAGCACCTAGCAAAAAAGTCAGAGATTAAACAGGGATTAATCGAGAATTAGTTTTAAGGTTATTTAATATTTTAAAAACATAATAATCCATTATTTTTTTAAAAATTGCATTAAACACATTAAAACAAGAGTTTAAGGTCAAATTTATGATTTTTATACAAATTATGAACATAAAAAGGAATATTTTGAATTTTAGATCCAGAAAAAAAATGTAAAAAAAAATAAAAAAAATTGGGCTAGGTGCCGTCTAGGCGGACAAAAATTCGGATTACTAATTTTTTTACCGATTTGGACAAAATAGCCCCTAGGCGGCCGATTTTTAGAACATGGGTATAGCAGCAAAGAATATGCAAAAAACAAGCGAATGATATTTACAAAATAATTTTACAATCTCTCTACTTTGATGATACTTTTCATGACTTTATTTTGTGAAGAAAAATATATCAAATCATAAATAAGTAACATAATAATTTAATTCATTAATAATCATAGATTTTTTTGTTTTAATTGAATAATACAAAAATTTTATTGATTTTATAAAAGTGTGAATCTAATAACTCCATATTTTATTAAGAATTTAGATTACTTTTTACAAATCTAAAACTAATAAAACAAAATTTTAACACAATTTTTAAAAATCTTGATTGAATAACAGTAGATTCTTTACTATTAAATAAAATAGAGTTAAGTCCCTAAAACTCTATTTAAATCACAAACCTATAAGGCTATAACACCACCTTAGAGCCGGCCCTAATATCCTCGATTTTCTTTATACCATAATTCAAGATTTTATTAGGTTTTCTTCCGCTCTTCTATTTTATTGTTCCTTGCCTCTCTTCGTTTAGGTTGCTCAGACAGACAGAAGCCTAGTTTCGTATTCCACAAGTTGGTGTTTATGTCAACCATAAAAGAAGCTTCGTTAAAACAGAACCTTGGAGATTGTGAAGACGTGGATAAGATTAGTCAATTGCCTGATGAATTGCTCTTGAAGGTACTATTGTTTCTCCCAACAAAAGTTGCTGCAAGCACGAGCATTTTATCGAAGCGATGGGAGTTTCTTTGGATGTGGTTGCCTAAACTTGAGTACGTTCATAGCAATGATTCAGTGCCTGAACTAGCAATTTTACGGAACTTTATTTATTTGAATCTGCCATTACATAAAGCTCAGGTCATAGAAAGCTTTCGTCTCAAGTTGAGAAAAGAGCGAACTTGGCCGAGAATAGTTAAACCTGAATATATCACTACGTGGGTTGTAATTGTTGTTTCCCGATGCGTCCGTGAGTTAAACCTCAACATTTCTTGTATGCGCAATCCTACTAGCTTGCCGAGCAGTTTGTATACCTGTAAATCGCTTGTGATCTTGAAACTGAAAGACCAGATTCTCGTGGCTGCAGTTCCTCGTATGGCTTGTCTCCCGTCTTTAAAAACTCTGTTCCTTCGACGTGTGGATTACTCATATGAAAGTTCTCTTCAGGAACTTCTTTCAATTTGCCCTGTTCTCGAGAATCTATTTGTCGAACGAGATGGTCTTGAGGAGTATAGTTGCTATTTTAAGACATTGAGTGTAATTGTCCCGTCTTTGCTGAGACTAACCCTAAAAATATCAAGAGGTTCTCAGTTTGATGAGCTTGTGATAGACACTCCTTCTTTGAAGTATTTCAAAATTACGGATTATAAGGGTGAATATGAAACTGAGGGTAGTGATGATAGCTACTCCTTCAATTTTAAAGATATGCCTAACTTGGAGGAGGCGGATATTATTTCGACATACCCTGATATCGATAAGTTTGTTAGGTCAATTGCATCCGTCAAGCGGCTATCATTATGCGTAAGAGTCAATGTCGAAGAGGTAATCTGTTTCCATCTATCTATCCATCTCATTTTAGAACACTAAACCAGGTTTTATTGAGCGTTATTCCTTCACCATCATGTGCAGGCTTTATATCCTGAGGGTATTGTCTTCAACCAGCTTGAGAATCTAAAGCTATGTCCATGCGACTCAAATTGGTCAAAGCTACTTGTCCGGTTACTCAAAGATTCTCCTAATTTACGAGAGCTCGAAGTCTCTCTGAATGATGTAAGTTTCTTCATTATAGACCTATTCTTTTGGTTTTATTCACTATAATATTAGCCAGGCAAAAAAAATATATATATATTTAAGCCAAGCTTTTATGATTGATCTCAGGATCATAAAAACAGTTGTGTGGATCCACCAGTTTGCTGGGAGAATCAACTGAATTGTGTTCCTGAGTGTTTGTTGTCGACTCTCGGAAATTTCAAGTGGACAGGGATACATGGATCGCCAAAAGTGATGGATTTGGCAAAATATATTTTGAGAAGTGCTCGTTGCTTAAAGACAGCGACAATCTTATTTCAGTCTGCTCTAGAGACAGAGGATGAACGTGAGATAATGATCCAGGAGTTGTTACTTTCTTTTCGAGGTTCAACAACTCATACTACTATAATGTTTTCATTTATATGAACCTTGGAAGTTTCTTCTCAATTTTTAGATTTTGGCTTCGACAGAGCGATTTTTATATAAGAGTATGAAAAAAAACAATAAGAGTATGAGATTTATTCTTCATTGTAGAATCTATAAAAAAAATATACTACTTTTATGTTTTTGGTCGTGGTGTTTTTGTAGTCAGAAACTCTTACACTACGTTGAGCTATTTTTAATTCTTATATCTAGATTCAACATCCTTAACCACTGGCCTAAGTTTACTAAATTAATTCTGCAAAAGAGTTGGAAAGAGATGGGAAGAACTTTTCCAGATGCTGAGAGAGCGGCAAGACGTTTTGCTTCCGTTGATTCATGCTCGAAGGGATATCGTCAAAGAGAGGAAGAAGAAGATAAAAAAAGAGTATGTGCATTCATATGTTGATACTTTGTCCGATCTGGAGCTTCCAGATGAGAAGATGAAGCTGAACGAGGAGTCGCGGCGTTGCAATGGATCATAGTGAACCTGGTAAAAATTCTGGAAATATCTGTTTAAGGCTCTTGGTGTGTACTTATGAGAAGTACTAGTTTGAGTAAAAAGATTAGGGCTTCATAGATGCATTGGAGGATTCTCACATCATGAAACCTTTGTAAACTAACACAAAAAATAAACCAGGAAGAGAGTAATTAAAGGTAAAACCAAGTTGTTCCCACTGAGGAACTCTTTTGCTGAATTAAGAAGCTCCCAATAACTCTGGAATCAAGAATCTGAAGAGCTCCTCCAGACTCCTTGAGAGATACTGTACTAAAGTCCATTAACGAATCAAAAGATCCTTGAGAGATACTAAACGTACCACTCTTGTCTCCACTAAGTTATATATAATTCGCATTTGTTTTACGAATCAAATGTAAAAACATTAAATAAATCTTTGGTCACACTCACAACAGCTTCCACTTAGCTTATTTCAACCACGGCTAAATTGTTAATTTCGAGATCATTTTTATAAATTGACCACGGCCCACTTGTTTATTCGAAGACCCAAAAATTTCTTATAATAAAATAATGTCCATAATTATTCATCTAAATAATTAATCAAATGACTAAAGAGTTTTTGTCTACCCCAAGGCCCAAGCCCTAGATATATTACACGAGCCCGGCCCTAGTAAAGATTTTATTAGGTTTTCTTCGGTCCTCTGTGTTATTACTATTCACCGCCTCTGTTCTTCTCCTACAAGTTGGTGTTCATGTCAATGATAAACACACCGTCGTGAAAATCAACAAAAAACCTTGGAATCTCTGAAGAAATGGACAAGATCAGTCAGTTTCCTGATGAATTGCTCTTAAAGGTACTACAATTTCTTCCAACAAGAACTGCCGTAAGCACAAGTGTTTTGTCGAAACGATGGGAGTTTCTTTGGATGTCGTTGCCTAAGCTTGAGTACGATAATACCGATCAATCATCCTCTCAACTCCAGAGGTTACGTGCTTTTATTCATCTACATTTGCCATTACATAGAGCTCCCGCCATAGAAATCTTCCGTCTCAAGTTTATTAATATACCAACAGGAATCTTTAAACCTAAAGATATCAAACTGTGGGTTGTAATAGCACTTTCTCGCTGCGTACGTGAGTTAAACCTCAACCTTCGTTGTATGTGTCGTGCTACTAGTTTGCCGAGTAGTTTGTATATCTGCAAATCGTTAGTGGTCTTGAAACTGATAGGCGATGAGATCTCTGTGGATGTTCCTCGTACGGCTTCTCTTCCCTCCTTAAAAGCTTTGCTCCTTCGACGTGTGATTTACTCACATTTAAATGAAAACTCTCTTCACCGACTTCTTAGTTGTTGTCCTGTTCTTGAGGATTTAGTTTTGGAGCGATGTTCAATGGACTATATGGGTGAGTCCGAGATTTTTCGAACAGTGAATGTAACGATCTCGTCCTTGCAAAGACTAGCCATAGAGATACCAAGAGATGTTGATATGGATGAGCTTGTTGTAAACACTCCTTCTTTGAAGTATTTCAAATTAGTTACAGAGGAGGATAGCTACTCCTATGATTTTCAAGATATGTCTAAGTTGGAAGTGGCGGATATCGAAACGACATTCCCTGATATCAACAAGTTTGTTACACCAATCACATCTGTCAAGCGGCTTTCACTATGCGTAAGAGACAGCGCGGAAGAGGCTTTATATAGTGAGAGTATTGTCTTCAACCAGCTTGAGAATCTGAAGCTTTGTCCATGTGATGCAAATTGGTCAAAGTTACTTGTCCGGTTTCTCGAAAATTCGCCTAATTTACGAGAGCTAGATATCGATCTGAATGATGTAAGTTTTTTCGATAGAGTCTGTTTCTTTTGGTTTAATTTACTGTCATTAATCTTTATGCCAAACTCTCATGTTTGATCTCAGGATCATAAAGATAGTTGTGTGGATCCACTGGTTTGCTTGGAGAATCAATTGAACTATGTTCCTGAATGTTTGAGGTCGAGTCTCGAAACTTTCAAGTGGACAGGGATACATGGATCACAGAAAGAGATAGAGCTGGTTAAATATATTATGAGAAATGCTTGTTGCTTAAAGACTGCGACAATCTTGTTTCAGTCTACTACTCCAGAGACAGAGGATAAACGTAAGACGATGATCCAGGAGTTGTTACTTTCGTCTCGAAGTTCAACAACATGCCAACTCGTATTTGATTGAAGATTTTAATCAGTAGATGTTTTTTCATATACTATAATTCTCACTTGCAGTTATATGAATCTTGATGATCATAAACAGCGGGTTTGTTTATCGTTTTGAAGTTTTTTAGATCTTTGAATTTAGAAGAATTCTTTGTTTCGACAAAGCCATTTGTTGCGACTTTATAAATGTGACCAAAGATGTGACACATCAAGAACTACATCACTAGTTAAAAGGTGTCTGAAGTTTGCTGATACCCAGGATCACGATATTTTACGCTTAGAAATACTAGACATGAAGTGGTGAATGTAATGATCATAAAAGCAAGAGGTTAGAGAGATTCATGGAGTCATACAACAAATACTGGTTCTTTAAAGGGAATTGTGAAGAGTCATATCTGGCTAAGAATATCGAACCCGTGGAAGAAATTATCACAAAGGATTCTATTTTCTACCTCATCAACTCATCCGTAAATCTCTCGATCACAAATCCAAGAGATTCACACAATCGTATCAATCCTTGAGACTTTCCTGCAACAGTTGAGCCAACTCTGACCCTCAAGAAGCTACCTGTCCTTGTTCAGTCTAAGATCGGCGAGATATAAGCCTTGAAAGAGTGATGGTTTACTTGCGGGTACCTACAGGAGCAAACACTGGAAGCTGGTTTGAGGTTGTGTCTCTTTTGAATCTAGCTTCCCGAGGCAATGTCAATGTCATTCTGTCTTGTCCCTCTCTTCCCGAGTCTCCATCGTGTCTTAGGCTATCTCTATTCGGGATATTTACCAGGGGCCCTCCAAAGAATATTGAGTCACCTGTATACATCAGTCTCTCTCCTTGCTGCTGCGGAGGTGGAGCCTTTCCAGACGATGAATCTTGAGGCGGATGAACAACGGGTCTTGGATTCTGAGTGTTACCCATGTGTGAGCTAGGAATTGGCTGGTTCTGTGAGGATAATCTAGTTCTTGGCTCAGATGTTGTTGCAGGAACTGATATATATCTACCTGCCTCTTGGTCCCAAACAACTGATGTTCTTCTCACATCTCTCAGAAGAGAAGCTGCAGGAGCAGGGAGAAGCAGTGGATCAGCGTGGTTTCCTTTCTGCATTATCTTTTCATCAAAGGTTGAGTGGATCATGTGATTAGTTGCTGGATTAAGAGGTGGCCGGGAAGAATTTGACGCGGCCACTGCAGTGAAGCGGTGGCCAGCTGTATGATACTGGGGTAGAGGACTAAGTGTGACGGTCTCATGAACATGACTTGGACTGCTGAAACTGCTCACACTATGGGTCCCCGTGTCGTACTCGTCCCGACTACCTTGGCTTGGAGCAAAAGAGTTTCTAGAATGAGACAACCTTGGATCATTGTTTCTTATTTCTTTACTCAACACAGCCCCATTTGCTTCTGTGCTTACACTGCTGACTACACTGATGGTGCCACTTCTGGAACTAAGCTCATCATCATGTAAATGACGGTTTTCTATTGGTCTTAAGACAGATGAGGATGCTCTGGCTCTGGCTGCTGCCCTTGTAGCTTCATTTGAATTCAATTTTGCGAGTTTCCAAGCACTAATTTTGACAGGTCTCTTTGGAATCTTGTTGCCCCTCTCTGCTGTTTCAGCTGCATCTGGATCTACGGTTGATGGAACCATTCTGGGGTCCAAATGAGGAATCACTTCATCCTGTAACAGATGACAAGTATCAATCCGACATGTCAATAACTGAATATACACTCAGTGGAAGCTATATGAAAATTGCTATGTTTACGGTTCTTGGAAAAGTAAATGATACCTGATAATCAACGAACACTCTAGGAGGAGTGCACCAGGCTCCCTTGTAAGGTAAACCGAGGGAGCTTCCACCACTAAAGCCGGTCGTGGCAGATCCAGAGGGAGAATACAGCACGTTAGGAAGTTCCTCATCAATCGAAGCTCCAGCTGGTGCCTCGCTCATTGCTCTCATTGCCACAACATACTCGTAAGTTGTAATACCCTATTGGTATATAAACACGAAAAAATGAGTTTGCATTGCTTAGAACATGTGATTAGCCCAATTACAAAAAAAAGTAGAGAACATATGTTATATACCACATCTTCTAAGCAGGAGACAGGTTAGAGGAATGGATCATATGGTCTTAATCATAAAGGGAAACCAAATTCTATTCTAGAACTATGAAGAGCATGCATTTTCATGTGCTACTCAATTATTTTGGGAACAATGTTGACTATAAGATTAAAATAACAATGAATGCTTTTTATACCGTCTTAGCAAGATTCATACCAGTAAAGCGAATACATTACAAACATAAAAATGCGATATTGACTTCTTCCGGACTAAGAATACCTTTTTAATGAGGAGCATGTGGAAAAAGAAAAGTTCACCCAATGGAAACAATGCCAGCATGGAAACAGCAGTACAGAGACCCTGCATAAAACGTAAGATATCATCAGAAACATCAACAATAGATGCACAACATATTGCAAGTGCCTTACACTAAGAAGAATACTTACAACAACAGTGGCAAAAGGTGCCCGAGAAAATCCATTTCCAAGTCTATTGACGATTTCGGTTTCCATGTCCTTTTTATTAACAAACACACGCACTATAACTGCAATCCCAACTCCAGCTTCAATAAGGAGCTGAGAAAAGAAAGTTTTATTGATTATTGGTTAAGCAAACAATGAGCTTGAGAAATTGCATATAAGGAGATATACATACCCAGAGAAGACTGACAGCCATCAGGGATATAAAAGTCATATAATTCTTGCGACCGACGCAATTGTTAAGCCACTGTTGCATTTAAATACAGCTGAGTCATTTGATCATACCCATAAAACTCTAGTCAATCAGCTACAAGAAACACTCAATTGTCATAACAGTAAGAACTTTACCCGGCAATGATGATCGAAACAATCTACACATTTGTCGCAACTTCGACAATGCTTGCTAAACTTACGGACCTGTCACAAAGAAGGAATAACGGTGATCAAAGGATAAAGCGGTTGCTTCTTACTCTTCAAGCATAAACTTAACAATTGTAACATAATACCTCAGCATTGCACAATGTGCAAAACAGAGCTTCTTCCCTATCCCCCTGCTGTTCATCCGTCTCATCTTTGCTACGACAATCTTCATAAACAAACACGCCACAGCATATCGCCAAAGGATTAAAGCAAGAATTTTTTTTAGCATCTTCCACTCTTTGAGCATCTCCTACAGTACCCTTCACGCTAGAGTTTGCAGGTAAAGTAGAAGTCCTCGAAGCAACCGAAGGCGAAGACTGCATCTGGCTGCCAGTTTCATCAAATTTTCTCGAGATATCTTTGGCAGCAGGTAAATCATCACCTCTGTTCGCACCTCTATCGAATTTCGACATGATTCCTGGATCCGCAGGATTGATTGCAGTACACCGAACATAAAGAACGAAAACAATCAGAGCCTGCAAACACACATCGACACAAGCAGCAAAAGGGTATCAGATATGCAAAACTGCCATGTCCTCTAAAGCGACTAGCATAACCGCTGAATCCAAACTGTGAAAACCATCAATTGAGGAATAGGTAACATACCACAGGAGAGTAAACACCGAGAAGAATATACTCCCAGATACGTCCTCCAACAAAAGGAGCAAAAAACGCATAGTATGCAACACTCAATAAGCAAAACACCGTAATCGCAACCACCTGTTCAATATTCACAAATGAACTAAAACCCAAATGCGAGAAATTGGAGAGAATTAGAGAAAGGTTGAGATAAAGACCTGAAATTTGTGAGCAGGAAGTTGCCAACCATGTTTCCTAACCATTTTTGCTTCCCCTAAAAGCTTTAACACTCACGAATCACAAAATCCAAACGAAACCCTAACGCCGCCGCAAATCGTAAAAAGGGACAATTTTGCTTGCAGTTTCGTGAAACCCAGAAGGATTTAAGGGAAACCCAGCTGAGAAAATATCTTCTTTGTCTTCGTATCTCTCTCTATCTAACTAACTATGGTAGGTCAGTCATAGTCAAGTGACGAAAGAGGAAAGTAGACTCCTGTAATAAATTTAATTTAAAAAAAGGAAAATAATGAATGTGAAATTAGAAATGACCTAAGCGAATTCAAAGTTAGCAAATTTATAGTCGAATAGGGAAGAGAAAGCTTACTGTGTAGCCATGGCGGAGACCAAAGTAACTGGAGAAGGAGGAAGAAAGAGAGAGAGATTGGAAAATGGAAGGAATAAAAGAGAGAATTTTTAGAAGAAAGAAAAAAGACAAAATAGAAAAGCGTTGACAGGCTAAAAGAGCGAGACGGACAAATGAAAGTGGTTACTGGTAGGGCTGGGCAAAATATCCGTTAGATTTGCTTCGATCCGTTATTCGATTCGATTCGATTTGAAAAATCCGGATATCCGTAACTTTTCAAAGCAAATCAAATATTAAAAATAGGTATTCGTAAAAAATGGAGCAAATATCAAATACTATAATTCAAATTGGCGGATATCCGCTTCGCTCCGGAATACATACATATATATAAATTATTATATATATAAATTATAATTTTATTATTCTTGTAAGCGTTTTATAATTTTTAATCTCCGAATTAATTGTTTGAACTACTAGTTTGAACAATTAAAGGAGAAATATATATATTTTTGATAAAATATTACTATTTTTAATAAAATTTTACAATTTTTGGATTAGATTTTTTTATTCAATTTTTTTTGTTTAATTTTAAACAAATACTTAACGGATCGAATATCCGGCAAATAGTTTGGATTTTAACGGATATTCGAACAGCCGGATATCCGGTCACTAACGAAGCAAATACGAATCGGAAAACTTAGTATTCGGAAAAAACGAATCGAATAACAAATACCACCAAAAACCCGGATATCCGCTCCGTGCCCACCCCTAGTTACTGGTTACTACCCAAAGCTGTATCTTTCAGCTGACGTGTCTATTTCACCTCTTTTGATATTTTCTTTTTTTTTCATCACCAATTTAATTTTTATTTTAAATAGAGAAAATTTGTTAGTAATGATTAAAAGAATGACAAGGAGTAATTTTAAAGTTTCTCATTATCTATAATCCTTCGAAGTGCAAATGTAAAAGTGAATAACTAGACATGAAAAGTTCGTACCGCATCATATTATTTATGTAAACAATAGTTTTTAGGAATGATATTTTGAATTTTAATTAAAAGCTATAGTTTGGAAAGTTGAGCAAATCATAAGATGAGTTGTATGAAATGTTTTGAGTACTTTAGTTTGGTGTACCTGGATTTTGAATTATTTTAAGTTCACAATATATGGCATATACATCGAAGATTTGTGATCTTGTACTCTGCTGGAGACCTTTTAGGAGTGAAATTTGCAATTTTCTATTTGATCACGTTAAACATTTCAAAAATAAAAGATAATCTACGATTTTATATGTTTAAATGTTTGTTCTAAAAACAAAAGAAAAGCTTGATTAATACATAAAAACCTAAAACAGCGACGCACCTAAAACGCGCCAGACGCGCTTATAAGAAGAAATCGCGTCGAGAACAAACGCTTTGTGTCAAATTAGTAAAAGGCGAGTAAGGGATTCAAAAAAAAAAAAAAAAAAAACATCTCTTCCAAGATCCCTAAAAATTCCAAAAAAGGAACCCTAGATTTTCTCTTCTCTCACGCTCCTTCGTTTCCTCACTCGCTTTGGCTTCCCCACTCGCCTGCTTCGTGTTCTTCTTTCCTTTGCTCTTAAAACGTCAGAATTTTGCGTTCTCTTCCTATGTCGCTCTCTGGGTGGCCATGAAAATGCAGTAAAAAGCCCTCAGCAATCTAAAGGCTTGAAATTTCCTGAATTTCGTAGTCTCTTCGTTTGAATTCTCAGGTTTCCTGCCCTAAGATACATTAAAGTCTCTATCTTGTATGCTGATACTAATGAAAGTTTAGTTCTTTCACTGAAATTTTACTCTTTTTGGCTTTAGAACCAGAACTTTTCTACTACTAGAAGTATGTGGTTGAAAATTTCGAATTTTGTAGTCCCTTAATTGAATTTTCAGGTTTTCTTCTCTGTTTTACACTAAAGTCTCTATCTTTTATGCTGATACTAATAAAAGTTTCTTTCACTTATTTTTTGTGAAATTTTACTCCTTTTTGGCTTAGAACGAGAACTTTTCTACTACTAGAACTATGTTGTTGAAAATTCTTAACTTTCGTTTGATTCCGTTGATTTCATATTGCTATGTGTGTTTCAAGTTTGATGTTTTTGGGTAGAAGATGTCTCTCTGGTTCTTATGGAGTTTGGTTGTGACATTTTCAGGTGCTACGGTTGATTATCTCTAGTGGAGAGGTTTCAGTTTCCAATTTCATGGAAGCCCATGGTGGGGTAGTTGCTTTTGAGTGTGTTAGTGAATCCATATGTGGCTAAGGTTAGGATGGATTTGCAAGAGAATCAGGTTAGTGATGCAGGGGATGAACATATGATTGACATTGTAGTTGAACCGCATAGTAACAGAGATATAGGAATTGTTGATGAGTTCAATATAGGAGGAGATGTTGGATTTAGTGGTGATCTGGATCTTGAGCCACGAAATGGTATAGATTTTGAAACCCATGAAGCAGCGTATATCTTTTATCAAGAATATGCGAAATCTATGGGTTTTACTACGTCGATTAAAAACAGCAGACGTTCCAAGAAAACTAAAGACTTCATTGATGCTAAGTTTGCTTGTTCCAGATATGGTGTGACTCCTGAGTCTGAGAGTAGTGGTAGTAGTAGTCGAAGGTCAACTGTGAAAAAAACAGATTGCAAGGCTAGTATGCATGTGAAGAGAAAACCGGATGGGAAATGGATCATTCATGAGTTTGTAAAGGATCACAATCACGAACTTTTACCTGCTCTTGCTTATCATTTCCGGATTCAGAGGAATGTCAAGTTAGCTGAGAAGAATAATATCGACATTTTGCACGCGGTTAGTGAACGGACCAAAAAAATGTATGTTGAAATGTCGAGACAATCTGGGGGATACAAGAATATTGGGCCTCTTCTCCAGACCGATGTCAGTAGTCAGGTTGATAAGGGTCGGTATCTGGCTTTGGAAGATGGAGATTCTCAAGTACTGCTTGAGTACTTCAAGCGTATCAAGAAAGAAAACCCCAAATTCTTTTATGCGATAGACCTGAACGAGGACCAACGTTTAAGAAATTTGTTTTGGGCTGATGCCAAGAGCAGAGATGACTATTTGAGCTTCAATGATGTGGTATCCTTTGATACTACTTATGTCAAGTTTAACGATAAGTTGCCACTAGCTTTATTTATTGGGGTGAACCATCACTCCCAACCTATGTTACTTGGCTGTGCATTGGTTGCTGATGAGTCTATGGAGACTTTTGTGTGGCTGATCAAAACATGGCTACGAGCCATGAGTGGTCGAGCTCCTAAAGTTATACTCACTGACCAAGACAAATTTTTGATGTCTGCTGTTTCAGAGCTCCTACCAAACACTCGTCATTGCTTTGCGTTATGGCATGTGTTAGAAAAGATTCCTGAATATTTCTCACATGTGATGAAGCGGCATGAGAATTTCTTGCAGAAATTCAACAAATGTATCTTCAGATCTTGGACAGATGATGAGTTTGATATGAGGTGGTGGAAAATGGTCAGCCAATTTGGACTTGAGAATGATGAATGGCTGCTATGGTTGCATGAACATCGCCAAAAGTGGGTGCCCACATTTATGAGCAATGTGTTTCTGGCTGGCATGTCGACATCTCAACGTTCAGAAAGTGTGAACTCTTTCTTCGATAAGTACGTCCATAAGAAAATCACACTGAAAGAATTCTTGAGGCAATACGGTGCGATTCTGCAGAATAGGTACGAAGAGGAATCTGTTGCAGATTTCGATACTTGCCACAAACAACCTGCATTGAAGTCTCCCTCTCCCTGGGAGAAGCAAATGGCAACAACTTACACCCACACGATATTTAAGAAATTTCAAGTTGAGGTCTTGGGCGTTGTCGCTTGCCATCCTAGAAAGGAAAAAGAAGATGAAAATATGGCGACGTTTAGAGTTCAAGACTGTGAAAAAGACGATGACTTTCTTGTAACGTGGAGCAAAACTAAGTCAGAACTTTGCTGCTTTTGTCGTATGTTTGAATACAAAGGGTTTCTTTGTCGGCATGCTTTGATGATTCTGCAGATGTGTGGTTTCGCCAGCATCCCGCCTCGATATATATTGAAAAGGTGGACAAAAGATGCTAAGAGTGGAGTATTAGCTGGTGAAGGAGCAGACCAGATACAGACCCGAGTTCAGCGCTATAACGATTTGTGTAGTCGAGCCATTGAATTGAGTGAGGAAGGTTGTGTGTCAGAAGAAAACTACAACATCGTATTGCGCACACTAGTTGAGACCCTGAAAAATTGTGTTGATATGAATAATGCTAGAAACAACATCACTGAGTCTAATAGCCAGCTTAATAATGGTGTTCATGAGGAAGAAAACCAAGTAATGGCTGGCGTAAAAGCAACAAAAAAGAAGACAGTTTATAGGAAAAGAAAGGTATGTTTTTTCACTAAAGCTTCTCGCCAATCTAAACCTTTGTGCATTTTTTTAGTTTCAAAAGCTTCAAAGGCTTAAAAGAAGATCCTCAAATTGATCTTATGAAGGTACAACAAGAGGCTGGCCAAATGCTTGAATCTCAACAGAGCTTGCAACCAATGGTTTGTGCTTTGGTTTTATCTTATTAGTTTATCATCGTAACAGCACATTGTTTAATGACAGTAAGAGTAGGATGTTTTGGATATAGCCTTATAGTTTTAACATTTTGTGCAGGAAAATATAAGTTCAGAGGAAATGAGTATCAATGGTTACTATGGTCCTCAACAGAACGTTCAAGGATTGGTATGCTATGTTAGTTGATTAATACAAACCTTGTTAAGCGATTCGACATCTATTATAAACCCTAATAATACTAAACCTGTTTTCACTGTGGATATAGTTAAATCTAATGGAGCCACCTCATGAAGGCTACTATGTGAATCAACAAACCATCCAAGGCCTGGTAGGGTTACATATACTTTAAATTCTTGAATCTCCCAAATCTGTGCCAAGTAAAAGTTAATGACATACGTTTGACTCTTCAGGGACAACTGAGTTCGATAGCACCGGCGCAGGATAGCTTCTTCACGAATCAGCAAGCCATCCCTGGGCTGGTACATTATAAAATCCTCCAAACTGAGATTAGAAGCTGTATAATGAATGATCTTATTGTAAATATTTGTTGCTTGATTGCCCCACGCAGGGCCAAATCGATTTCAGACCTCCTCCCAATTTCACTTACACTATGCAGGTCTCAGCTGCCTGAATAAATTATTTCCTTCACAGTATCATTGTATGCTAGAACCACATGTTGATATCTTCTGTTTTTTCGTTCTTTCAGGAAGAGCATTTGAGATCTGCCCAATTACCTGGTAGTTCATCAAGGCAGCTGTAGTAAACACGTTTTGATTTAGTTTGAAGAGAAGTTTTGTCTAACGAAGCATATATGCAAGAAGCTGTTCCAAACATGAGAAAAACACAAGATCTTCCATGGAGCTTAGTTGCAATGACAAGATGAAATCTTTTAGATTGGTTTCTGTATATTATGGATCGACTTTGATGTATGAATGTGGGGATGAAATATTGTCTATCTGACTGAATAATTTAGGGATTTAATAGAAGCATTTTGTAACAACACCTTCATCTAAACACATAGACGTCTCCACTGTGTATTAGTTTAAGAAGTATTTTGGATATCACGCCTGGGCATTCAGGTACGTACTACGTAGCTCGGATTCAGGTAAAACCCGATCGGAGTCAGGTCCCTCGGGTAGAGGATTTTAGGACTTAATAGGGTAAATATAATAAATTGGTCCGAGTCAGTCGGGTTTAGATTTTCAAAACCTATACCCGAAAAATTTGGGTACTCATCGGTTTGGGTATATTTTACCTGATACTCAAAAAGTACCCCAAATATTTGTATGTTTTTTGGGGATTTGGGTTAAATTTCGAATATTTTGCTAGATTTCGGATATAATCGAGTACAAAATATTGGAAAATATACCAATATTTCGGATATTCGAATATCCGTTCGGGTAATCTTGGATAACCGGATATCCGTTCGAGTAATCTTAATAATCGGGTATTCGTTCGAGTATCGGATCTAATCAAATACAAATATTTTGGATATTCAAAGGTAGTCTCGAGTAATCGGATTAGCCGCTCGGATATAGGGTATTAGTAATACCCGGAGCGGAACCGATATCCACAGATATTTGGGTCATATTCATAACCGAAATTTTTAAGGGTCGGTTCCGGTTCAGATTTTCGGGTTCGATCTATTTTTCCAGGCCTAATCGCATAAATCAAAATTGTTAAAACATGTTTCAACTTATTTAGTAAAAACAAAAAGTTCATCCTTAGATTAAATGTGGTTAATTCCGACCAAAAAAAAAAAAAAAAAAAAGATTAAATGTGGTTGTGGAAGCCCCCTTGGCCCATTGGTTGATCAAGGGTTAATTAATGCTTCTACACCAAGAGGTCTGGGGTTCGAGTCCCAGATACTGCGATTTATTAATAAATTTGCAGATTATTGGAGGCAAGTGTGCAGGAGATCTCCAACGATGTACAATTATAGCCGTTCGCCAGGATTCTACGCAGAGAGAGAAGTGTCCATTAAGATCGTGAAGGAGGAGGTGAGCATGAAGAAGGAGGTGTCTTCTGTCGTGAATTTAATAAGGGTCGGAAGGAATTGTCCGTTGTAGAATCGTCTATGTAACAGTTCTCATAATTTGCAATAAATAATAAATCCAGACGATAAAAAAAAAAAAAAAAGATTAAATGTGGTTAATTACACACACATTCCCTGGTCGTCGTGGTAGGTAGGTGTGTCCTTTTTGACAAACAAAACAAACAAAAAAGGTTTCTTTATTCAGACAACATCAAAATTGGGGAGGAACCAAAATTATTAGAGTTGGTGAAACAAACATTTGCAAAAAAAACAAAAGTCTCGAGATTGAGAAAGATTCAATTTTCAATGGAGAAAGTGAATCAAACCTTCTTCTTGTCTCATGGATCTCCAACTTTAAGCATAGACGATACCTTAGAAGCAAGACAATTCTTCAAATCATGGACTCACAAAGTTCTTCCTCAAAAACCCAAATCGATTTTAGTCATCTCTGCTCATTGGGACACCAAATTCCCATCTGTCAACACTGTTCTTCATAACAACACGATCCACGATTTCTCTGGCTTCCCTGATCCTATGTACAAGGTAACAAAAAAAAAAAAAAAACTAACTTTTTTTTGTCTCAATAGATTCACAATAAGGTTCTTAGATCGTTGAAGGATGCATAAGTTTTGATTTTTATAAGTTTAAATCATCTCTATTGGGGTTGATTTTGAATGTTTGTTTGTAGTTGAAATATGAAGCACCAGGAGCAATTGAATTAGGGAAGAGGGTTAAAGAGTTGTTAATGAAAGAAGGAGGAATGAAACGTGTTGATGAAGATACAAAGAGAGGACTTGATCATGGTGCTTGGGTTCCTCTTATGTTGATGTATCCAGAAGCCGATATACCGATTTGTCAACTCTCTGTTCAATCAAATCAAAATGGGAGTTATCATTATAATATGGGTAAAGCATTGGCTTCATTGAAAGATGAAGGTGTTCTTATCATTGGCTCTGGAAGTGCTACTCATAACTTGAGGAAGCTTGATTTCAATATCACTAATGGCTCATCGATTCCTTGGGCTTTGGAGTTTGATCATTGGCTTAGAGATTCTTTACTTCAAGGAAGGTTAGAAAGTTTAAACCTTTTGTTGCTTCAATTTTGTGATAAGTTATTGATTGTTTATGTGTTTTGCAGGTATGGAGATGTGAATGAGTGGGAAGAGAGAGCTCCGAATGCAAAAATGGCGCATCCGTTGCCCGAGCATTTGTACCCGTTACACGTCGCGATGGGTGCAGCTGGTGAAGATGCAAAGGCAGAGCAAATCCATACAAGTTGGCAACTTGGTACCTTGTCTTATTCTTCTTATAGCTTCACTTCTTCCCCTTAGAAGAACATTTTAAACTTTATCTCCTTCACTTGTCTTTGACTAAGCTTTTGTGTGTTCATTTCTCTCTTTAATAATCCAAATCCTGTATTGTATACAAATACAAATCCTTTATGTTCTATAATGTATGAATATGTCATGTGAATTTCAATAAATTGTGTTCTTTGTAATATACATTTGTAACATCTCTGTGTTAGCTTAGTGGTCGATCTATGAAAGTTTTATTCGAAGTGGTTTGTCTTCTTCGGTTGTGACTTCAAAATTTCAAATAACTAAAACTTTTAGTATTTACTAATCATTTTTCTTTGATACATAATAATAGCTCACAACAACAATAAAAACACTAAAAAGTTGTACAGGCAACAATACAATTGACCAGGGGCGGGTCTTCCCTTTCATTACTTATTTCACGACGAGAATATATATTATCCAGAATTACATTAAGGCTCTACGGCTTGCTAGACTCTTTTATTTCACGACGAGAATATATATTATCCAGAATTATCTTAAGGCCCTACGGCTTGCTAGACTCTTTTATTTCTTTCATTATATTTTTTTCATTAGGAAATCAACTTACTCCACATCACCGAACTCGTCTATGGCCCCTACATTTTTAACATAAACTTTTAAACCATAAACCTCCCTGGCCGAACAAATCATATTTCCATTAGATGTTTTGAATACTATCTTGTATCGACACCGTCGTTGGCATTTGTTGCAGATGGGTCGACTTAGACGATTGTTAGGAATAACCTCAACCTTCTGCATACAGTCTTCGTTAATTGTTCCTGCTTTTATATAGGGGTCCTCTCCTAGTATACATTTAATATGGAATGTGACTCCACACTCATTGCATGTATAGTATCCTTTCTTCGGATTTGTTTTTTTCTCACAAACTTGGCACCAATAAAGACCACTTGCATTTTTCTCATAACAAAGGGTGAGAATATGCTCATCATCCTCATGCTTAACCTTGTATGGAAGAGTGGCACAACGAAAGCATAAAGAAAAATCACATTTCGCACAACTTGAACTTCGAATATAAGCTGATTTTGTTCGACATATCGAACATGCTTGAGCAGTTTTCCGATCATAGATTAAGAACAAAGGATGTGGATGAGATGGATGAACAACCACTTCGGAAAAGGAAACACATCTTACGTCCACAGAATAAGAGCGACACCCTTCGCTACACATGTAGCTGAAACCGCACGAATATCGATAACAAATATGACAAAAGAAATATTTATCAATCGGTCTTAGAATTAACCGGTGGGGATGCACCATATTATATTTGAAGCGAGGAAGATTTGCACATGCTTCATGAAAAACGAAATCACATTGCATACATCTATAAACATTACCATCATCAAGAGGGAGTATGCACGCTTGACAATTTTGTTCTCCATCAAAAAATCTTTCAATATTTTCATGAAGTCTCATCAGATGGTGCGCATGACTAAAATGTCGTATAATCCCATTATCTATCTCCTCAAATGACTTCAAATTATTTTCTAACATCTCTGGTTGGTCCTCAAGTTCTTTTTCATCCCATATATCAAGCCGAGTAGCACACTTAGAGTGCACAGCATAAACGCAACCCTTTGTGCAAGAATATTCTCCATAGTTTTCGTTAATCTTCCGTCCACAAACTCCGCAAAACAAATTTTGGAAAGGAAGAGAAAGAGTAAAAGAAAGACGGTGAATGTGATAAGATATTTGTATGACACGCGGTAAGTAAATACAGGTTCTATGGACAATAAAATCGCATTGGAGACAAGAGTAGAAGCAATATTTGCTATCATCCAATGCACAAACATCACAAGTAAGTGAGGCTTTTCTGGGAAAGTAGTGGAGCATATGCTCATGCCTTTTTGGATTGTTTATAGCAGAAAATTCTCGTTTTCTTGCACAAACAGGATCCAACCAAAGATCACAAGTAAAAGAGTAATAACCTAATCCCTTTATCTTTAATCCACAAGAATGGCATTCCTTATCATAAAATCTTGTTGTGCCATAATTATAGTCGAGAAGCTGAAGAGGATTTTTTGGGTGACAAGGGGAAAAGAATATAGGGGGAGACTCAACACATTCTTTGTGGTAATAGTCTTCACATTTGTTGCAAAAATAATAGGTCGTACCACTTTTATGATAATTGTTGCAAGCATAGCAGTAGTGTTCGCCTTCTTCATTGTTGCACCCAAGAAACAAGCGAAGCTGATGAGTCTTGTCTTCGGCATCATCATAATCAGAGATATGATAAGAGTTGTAGATTATTGAAAAGGATGACCCACTAATTTCTGTCGTTTTGCTACGCGATTTTGCTGAAATTATTCGTCTGATAGGGCAAATGACAAGAGAAGGAGGAGGGTAGTCGATAGAATTCATGGGAGCTATTCAAAAGAGTTTTTTTGATGGTTAGAGATTTTGAGAGTTTATGAATGAGTTGTTATGACTAGGCTGACTAACCTACTTATATAGACGACCAACATTGGAGATCATTTTCATGTATTCTATAACTTTATTCTATTTTGTTTGTAAAAGCAAACTCATCATTTCCCAAAGTATTAATACTATTCTTACATTCTATGTTCACGCAAGTAATAATAAAATAAAATATATTCCTTGTCAAATGAAAAGGGGAAGTGTTGTTGGAAAACGTAACATTATTCTTTTCTTAATTATTTTACCCTCTTCTACGGTTTAAGTATAATAATTTTATAAATTTAGTGGTTCTAACCTTTAACTGTGGAAGCCCCCTTGTCCCATTGGTTGATTAAGGGTTAATTAATGCTTCTACACCAAGAGGTCTGGGGTTCGAGTCTCAGATACTGCGATTTATTAACAAATTTGCAGATTAATGGAGGCAAGTATGCAAGAGATCTCCAGCGATGTACAATTATAGCCGTTCGCCAGGATTCTACGCAGAGAGGGAAGTATCGTCAGGTCGTGGTCATTGAAGGTGTCCATCAAGCATGAAGAAGGAAGTGTCGTAGGCGTGGATCTAATAAGGGTCGGAAGGAATTGTCCGTTGTAGAATCGTCTATGTAACAAGTTCTCATAATTTGTAATAAATAATAAATCTAGACGGCAAAAAAAAAAAAACCTTTAACTATTTTTATGGCTTATTTCTTTTTATTACTGCTCTATGTCACTATCAAACCCGACATTTCTCATTTTGATTGATTAACACCGGCAAATGGTACATGTACATAACTTAATATTTCTGGGAACACATAAAAACAAATTTTATATTCCCCCATTAAATAGAGTTACACTTACCCATACATGAAGTTTGCATGAATTTAAAATTTAAATTAGAAAAAAATGTTATGCATTATAGTAAGTACTAGGATTAAACCCGCGGTTCACCGCGGGCATCGGTTTTATGCAGTTTTCCTATTAAGTATTTGATAATGTTCTATATACACAATATATAAAATATGTTTTTTTTGTTTTGTTTGTTGTTAAATTTTTAATTAGGAGAAGGGGTTTTAATGTGGTTAAACATGTGTATTATTTTATATATCTGTATCAAAATTTAATATCGTATAAACTTTTTGAATATGGATATATCAAATTTCAAATATATTCAAGTTTTTTATTCAACCCGCGGTACATCACGGGTATCGATTTTTGGTTTTCATATTATATATTAAATAATGTATAATTTATAATTTTATAAAAGTGTTAAATGTTCTTTACAGTTAACTGAATCAAAAACGTATTGATTTATGTTAAGTAGAGAGAAGAGAATGTTTAGATCTCTTTGGTTAGATCTCTTCCTCTCTATCTCTCACTCAAATTTGGTGTGTTTGTTCTAGAGAGACACAAAAGCCGTTTTCCTCCAAAGACTATATTGTTAATCACTTAGATAATGTTCTCTTACAACCATATAACCTAATACTCTTCTTAATAAACGAAACCCCTTAACACATATGGGCCCTAATTACTTATATGGCCCAATGGACTTTTCTTCTTTCTTCTTCTTCCTCCTCCTCCTACGACAAAACACTTGTTCTTCTCTTCACCTTATGCTTCTTACGATTCTTCTCCTTTCATCATCATCTTCATCTTCTCACACTTCTCTTTGTCTTTTCTATTATGTAGGATTAAGTTATGAATCAACATCCAACACTCCCTCTTGATTCATTTGCTTTATCCCCAAATTTTGATTTAGGGATTTGATTCCCTTGCTCTTTGTTCTTCTTCTGGTGATTCGCCTCCTTACTATGCAAATCCCTTTTGCGACATTGGCACAACTCACTGGTGAGTTCGCTTTCTCACTCAACGCTTCATTCTTCACAAGCTTTTCAATTTGCTTCGGAATCGTCACTCTTTGTTTTGATTCCGATTTTGATTTTGCTCTGATTATGCTTGATCTTAACTGAGCCTTGACTTTCTTGTTCCTGCAGATGAGTTTGTGCACAATCTCTGTATCCCATCTCCCTTTTGCTCTTATTCTCCATGAGTTGAGCTTTCTCGATTTCTCGACGGGGAGTTCTTCTTCATCTCCTCTTGAATCGATTTTCCTTTCTTTGCCGATCACCTGTCTGCAATATTTTGTCTGCAATGCGCTTGCAAGAAATAAGAAAGACGTTTGATATTTATAGTGAAGTAGAATGTTAGGGTTTTTGGCTTTAAAAGTTTCGAAAATCTTGTAGAAGAAGCACAAAATATTGGATACGTTAACTATCATATCTTCTTGATTGACATCAAAATGAATGATACACGATTTTAGGGAAAATAAAGATATTGTGTTGTAGTTTATGGTTAGGATTATATTAGATCAAATATTTAAGAAATTTAGTTAGCAATTAGGCGAGATATAGAGAATATCTTACAATGTAATTCGAATATGCCTTTAATTAGATACCATATATGTTGAATGGTTAGGATCGAATAATTGTTTTTTGAAGTTGTTAAACCCGATTAGTGATTCGTTTTATGTATTAGGCAATATTTGATCCACTAACCACCCGATTAGAAACACGCGGATCCCCTAATCGTTTAATAAGATTTAATGACCAAATTACCCTTGACGATTTTGATCAACAATGTACAAAATCTAAAATTGAAATTGAAATTGAGGCCAAATTAGACCATTTTTCAATTTGTACTTCCCTTTTAATAATAAGGGGATGGTAAAGGACTCATATCCCCCAAAAGATAATTTCCCGACCCGTGCCTTTACGGCTTTACCCGTTGGAGTCAATTATCTTTACCCAAACAGAACATTTTCATCATCCTTACCTGAAAATCTTGGTTATCTTCTTTGTCAAAAAAGTAGAACCCTCTTTCAATCTCTGTATTAGCTTTTTTTTATGCATTTTCAAAATCTCAAGAAATGTAAGTTTAGTCTTTAGTGAATCATAAGCAATTCATCTCTCATTTACACTCATCTTCCTTCAAGTTAAAATTGAGTCTTTTGCCTCTCCTTAGATTTCACTCTGTTGATCTTCTCTTTAGTTTGCACCACATCCCATTTTTGGCATGAATCGTTGCGCCGCTCACGAGTTCAACGGATTCCGGCGATCCACGCAGCTCCACATCGAATTTCTGTAACAGCATAGCTAGTGCGACGGTTGATTCCATTAGGGCAAACTGGTCTCCAATGCATTTTCTTGGCCCTCCACCAAATGGTAAGAACGCAAAGTCTGATATGATCTGTTGTCATCATAAAATACCAAACAGAGGCAACTCTTGTTAGAAGAGGAAAGATTATTTGAGAGAATGATCCCACCCTAAGGGAAAGATTTGCAAGCTTTGGAAGTTCACCTCATTAGGATATAGTGCCCCAAGGCTACGAGATGGATCAAAGCCAGCCCATCCTTCAATTCCATTGCTCTCCTTTGTTCTTAAAAACCTCTCGGGCTCAAAATCGTGGGGATTATCCCAAAAGTATGGAGATCTATGGAGATTATACACCTGAAAGCAGATACACAATAGGGTAGTCAAAGAAAAGCGGGGTTTCAATGAGAAGCATAAACAAATACAGAAACTACCACTTACAGAAATGAAGATATCAGTCCCTTTTGGGACTTTATGACCTTCTTTTTCACCTTTGTATCCTCCTGTTGATAGGAAATTAGACATATGTGAGCTCTGGACTGTAAGTGCACTCTATACCAGGAGATCAGATAAGTGCACAAGTTGCCGGAACAGGATTGAAGCTGTTCTTGGATACAGGAGTAATGACCAAGCAATTGTTGCTGACGTGGAATAGGCGCCAAATGAATGAATGACGTGGTGATCACAATAGAATAAGTTCAGTTTGGCAAGAAGATATTCGATGGAGATTTGGAAAGATCCAAGATCGAGAAGACTAAACCTAGAAGATTCGAAGACCTCGTGAATATAAAAGGGGTGCTAAGGCTCTTGCTAGGGTTAGCCGTTTTTGTGAAGCAAAAAGGTAGTGCAAGCTTTTTTGTTCTGTTAGAGAGTAGGCGTTACTCTGTTTGAGTTACAAGAGAGATTAGAGAGTGTGTTCTTGTAATTCTCTTGTGAGTCTTAGAAATCTCAGGTGACAAGCTAAAAGTAGTTTTAGGTCTTGTGTAAAACCAGTTAAGAGAGTTGTAACTTCTTAATCAGATTTCTAATAAAGTAATACTCAGTGTTTCTGAGTTTGGGGAATACGGTTCTGAGTTCATCCAAATTTCACTTGGTATCAGAGCAGGCATCTGAACTAAGTTGTACTTGACAACAGGTGAAGATCCTGCGGAAAGGATGGACTACCCCAAGGAGTTTATTGCTATCGGCAAGTCAATCATGCTGGAAAAAGGAAACTACGGTCATTGGAAGGTGAAGATGAGAGCACTCATCCGTGGACTTGGAAAGGAAGCTTGGATTGCTACTAGCGTTGGATGGAAGCCCCCAGTCACTAAAGGTGAAGATGGAAAGGATGTGATTAAGTCAGAAGATCAGTGGACTGATGCAGAAGAAAAAACAGCTACAGCAAACTCAAAAGCTTTGTCTTTGATTTTCAACTCTGTGAACCAGAATCAGTTTAAACGAATCCAAAACTGTGAATCTGCTAAGGATGCTTGGGATAAACTTGCTAAAGCATATGAAGGAACAAGCAGTGTAAAGCGATCTCGGATAGATATGTTGGCATCGCAGTTTGAAAATCTGACCATGGATGAGACAGAGACCATTGAGGAGTTCAGCGGCAAGATCAGTGCTATAGCTAGTGAAGCACACAACCTTGGTAAGCAGTATAAGGACAAGAAACTGGTTAAAAAACTGCTGAGGTGTCTTCCCTC
The DNA here is from genome assembly GCA_905216605.1 of Arabidopsis arenosa. NCBI lineage: Eukaryota > Viridiplantae > Streptophyta > Magnoliopsida > Brassicales > Brassicaceae > Arabidopsis > Arabidopsis arenosa. The sequence continues at coordinate 11,805,290 of LR999457.1, read as the reverse complement.
AAGGTTTGAGAGCAAGAGAACTGCTATGGGAACTTCACTGGACACGGATACAATTGAGTTTGAAGAAGTGGTTGGTATGCTTCAGGCATATGAGCTAGAAATCACTACTGGTAAAGGTGGTTCCTCTAAGGGTTTGGCCCTAACTGCATCTGGTGAAAGGAATGAGATTCAAGAACTGAAGGATGAAATGAGCCTGATGGCTAAAAACTTTAATCGAGCAATCAGACGAGTCGAGAAAAGAGGATTTGTAAGAGGTCAGGGAGCTGATAGAGACAGAGATCGGAGTGGAAAAAGAAATGAGGTTCAGTGCCATGAATGTCAGGGTTACGGACACATTAAAGCTGAGTGTCCATCTCTGAAGAGAAAAGAGCTGAAATGTTCAGAGTGTAAGGGGACTGGACATTCGAAATTTGATTGTGTTGGATCAAAATCCAAGCAGGAGAGATCATACATTGTTGAGAGCGATAGTGAATCTGAAGATGACGATTCAGATGATGAAGTGAAAGGCTTCGTTTCCTTTGTAGGAATCATAGAAGAAAACTCTGACAGTGATGTAGAAGACAAAGATAGTACTGTTCAAGCTGATGATGAATCTGAAATGGAGAAGGATCTTGATATTGATGGACAGTTCAGAAAAATGTATGACAACTGGTGTCTCCTGAGTAAAGAGAAGATTGCTTGGATGGAAGAGAAACTAGCAATTTTGGAACTAAATGAAAAACTGAAAGCTGACTTAGCTCTGGAGAATCAGAAGAACAGTGAATTAGTTCAGAAACTCGGGTTGGAAGAGGAGAATGTCAGAGTGCTTACTCAAGAACTCAGCGATACCCGCAAAAAGATACACATGTTGAACAGTGGAACAAAGGACTTGGATAGCATCTTAGCCTCTGGAAGAATAGGAAAATCCAATTTTGGATTGGGATATCAAGGAGGAGAAACAAGTGGTAAGACGAACTTTGTGTCAAGCAAGGTTGTACCTGGGGTTCGAACCCAGACAGGATTCAGAAACCAGTCTAGATCTGTTCCAGCAAGACAACAGTATCAGAACCTCAATCATAGTCAGACAGGCTTTCAAAACCAGACTGGAGCTGTTCCAGCAAGACGACAGTATCAGAACCTCAATCACAGTCATTATCACAGGTCAGTGACAGGTTACGAATGCTACTACTGTGGACGACATGGTCACATTCAGAGATATTGCTACAGGTATGCAGCTAAGGTAAACCGGCTGAAACGACAAGGTAAGCTATATCCACATCAACACAGAGCTTCAAAGATGTACGTTAAAAGGGACGATCTGTATTGTCATGTGGCGTATACTTCTGCTGAAGCAGGTGGGTCGAAGCCGTGGTACTTTGACAGTGGAGCATCTCGACACATGACAGGAAGTCAGTCTAATCTTAACAACTACACTACTGTTAAGGAGAGTAAAGTCACATTCGGTGGTGGAGCTAAAGGAAGAATTAGAGGAAAAGGAGACTTGACTGAAACAGAGAAGCCGCAACTCACAAATGTCTACTTTGTGGAGGGACTCACTGCTAACTTGATAAGTGTGAGTCAGCTATGTGATGAAGGATTAACAGTGAGCTTCAACAAAGTCAAATGCTGGGCTACAGATGAGAAGAATCAGAATGCTCTTTCAGGTGTTAGAACCGGTAACAATTGTTACATGTGGGAAGAGCCAAAAGTTTGTCTTAGAGCTGAAAAAGATGATCCCGTGTTGTGGCATCAACGCCTTGGTCACATGAATGTCAGAAGCATGTCCAAGCTGGTCAATAAGGAAATGGTTAGAGGTGTACCTGAGTTAAAGCATCTTGACAAGATCGTGTGCAGTGCTTGCAACCAAGGAAAACAGATTAGAGTTCAACACAAGAAGGTGGAGGGAGTGCAGACCACTCAAGTATTAGATCTCATTCACATGGATCTAATGGGACCAATGCAGACAGAAAGCATCGCCGGAAAGAGATATGTTTTTGTCTTAGTTGATGACTTCTCACGTTATACTTGGGTAAGATTTATCAGGGAAAAATCTGAGACGGCCAACAGCTTCAAGATCTTAGCTCTTCAACTGAAAAATGAGAAGAAGATGGGAATAAAACAAATCAGAAGTGATCGCGGAGGTGAGTTTCTAAGTGAAGCATTTAACTCTTTCTGTGAGTCTCAGGGAATTTTCCATCAATACTCAGCACCTAGAACTCCACAGTCCAATGGTGTTGTTGAAAGGAAAAATCGAACACTTCAAGAAATGGCCAGAGCCATGATCCATGGGAATGGAGTTCCTGAGAAGTTTTGGGCTGATGCCATTAGTACTGCATGCTATGTCATAAACAGAGTCTATGTCAGGATAGGGTCTGATAAAACTCCCTATGAGATCTGGAAGGGAAAGAAGCCAAATCTGAGTTACTTCCGAGTGTTTGGATGTGTCTGCTACATCATGAATGATAAAGATCAGCTGGGAAAATTTGATTCTCGCAGTGAAGAAGGTTTCTTTCTTGGTTATGCTACCAACAGCTTGGCATATCGGGTTTGGAATAAGAAAAGAGGAAAGATAGAAGAGTCAATGAACGTTGTTTTTGATGATGGGAGTGTGCCCACCTTGCAAATAATCGCAAGTAATATTGGTGAAACTCATAAATCAACTCCAAGGATCCAAGAAGTGGAAGCAAATGAGAATCAAGATGTCAGTGAAGGACTTGAATCAGAAGAAGAGTCTGATGAGGAAGTTCACCCAATCCAAGTACACCGTAACCATTCTGCTGGGGATGTAATCGGAGATCTGAACGGTGAGAGGGTAACAAGAGGGATAAAACAGAACTACAGACAGATGGCTTCATTCGCATGTTTTGAAGAAATCATGTTTTCCTGTTTCGTCTCCATGACAGAACCTAAGAATGTTAAAGAAGCTTTGGACGATCACTTCTGGACTCTTGCAATGGAGGATGAATTAGAAGAATTCTCAAGAAACCAAGTTTGGAATTTGGTTCCCCGGCCTCCAAAGGTGAATGTTATTGGAACCAAGTGGATCTTCAAAAACAAATGTGATGAAGGAGGAAATATCATCAGAAACAAAGCTAGGCTTGTGGCACAAGGATACACTCAAGTTGAGGGACTTGATTACGATGAAACTTTTGCTCCGGTTGCAAGGCTTGAATGCATAAGGTTTCTTCTTGGCACAGCGTGTGGTATGGGGTTTAAACTACAGCAGATGGATGTCAAGAGCGCCTTCTTGAATGGAATCATACAGGAGGAAGTGTATGTAGAGCAGCCCAAAGGATTTGAAAGTCTTGAGTTCCCGGATCATGTGTTTAAACTGGAAAAAGCATTGTACGGATTGAAACAAGCACCTCGCGCGTGGTATGAGAGACTTACTACTTTTCTGATTGTGCAAGGATACATACGTGGGAATGTTGATAAAACTCTGTTTGTCAAAAAGGACAGTCATGGGATGATCATCATACAAATCTATGTAGATGACATTGTTTTTGGAGGAACATCCGACAAACTTGTGAAATCGTTTGCACAGGCAATGACAACTGAGTTCAGGATGAGTATGGTAGGAGAACTCAAGTATTTTCTGGGGTTGCAGGTGAACCAGACAGATGAAGGCATTACCATCTCACAGAGCACATATGCCCAAAATCTGGTAAAACGGTTTGGATTGTGTTCTAGCAAGTCGGCCAGAACTCCCATGAGTACTACGCAGAAACTCTCCAAGGATGAGGCTGGTGAAAAGGTAGATGAAAAGATATATAGAGGCATGATAGGGAGTCTCCTCTACCTCACTGCAAGTAGGCCTGACTTATGTCTCAGCGTAGGACTGTGCGCAAGATACCAAGCTAATCCCAAGGCTTCTCACTTAGCAGCTGTGAAGAGAATTGTCAAATATGTGAAAGGAACAGTGAACTACGGGCTTAGTTACACCAGAGATACTAGTTTGGCACTAGTTGGCTACTGTGACGCTGACTGGGCAGGGAATCTTGATGATCGTCGGAGTACTACTGGTGGTTGCTTTTTCCTAGGAAACAACCTCATCTCATGGCACAGTAAGAAGCAGAATTCTGTAGCATTGTCTACAGCCGAGTCTGAATATATTGCCCTTGGCAGCTGTTGCACTCAACTCCTCTGGATGAGACAAATGGGCCTGGATTATGGTATGTCATTTCCTGAACCTTTACTTGTTAAATGTGATAATCAAAGTGCAATTGACATCTCTAAGAATCCTGTGCAGCATTCTAGAACTAAACACATTGAGATAAGGCATCATTTTGTTAGAGAATTAGTTGAAGAGAAACAAGTTATCATAGAACATGTACCCACTGGAATCCAACTTGCTGATATTTTCACTAAGCCTTTAGACTTTGACACGTTTGTGAACTTGCAAAAGTCCCTGGGTGTTTGTGAACTCTAACTATCTTCTCGTTGAGTGTTTGTGCTGAAACAGGGTTGGTTGTACAGTGAGAAGTGTGTTTTTCAAAATGTTCCTGATTAACAAGTTTTTTTTTACAAATCTTCTGCTGAAAAGTTCATCAAGAGAAAGAGCTACCTTTCATGTGTTGGAGCTGCAAAGTCAGTAAATTATGTGATGGACAATGTGTGTAGAGCATTCAGGAAGGCGTGAAATGCAGAAAGGAGCAGAAAAGAAGCATTTCATGTCATAAGATGAAGCATGAGCTTATCTAAGTCACGGGGGACAAAGGAGAAATCTTGTCACTAACCCGAGGGAACAAAGGAGAAATCTTGTTTACCTAACAAATATGTGAGAGGAGCAAACATCGATCAAAATAAAGGAGGATCAGAAGCAGTCTTATAATAATAAAAAAAAAAAAAAAAAAAAAAAAAAAGGGGGAGCTGCTGTCCTCTACCTGCAATCTCCTCTCACTGCAGAAAGGAGCAGTAAGATGCACATTAACAAGGTCTGAAACGCATTCTCAGCCTTGTGGTTACATAGAGCCTGAATGCTGCTGCATAGTCTGTCACATTCCTTGTCAAAGGACTCGCTAGCTCTCTGATCTATGACAGTGTGAAGACTACTCTTGAAGAATCAACATTCTCATATGTGTTGGAACAGCAGATTATGTGTTTTTGAGTGTCTAAAAAAAAAAAAAATGAGCTTAGCACTGTACAATTAGCTTTGGGACTGCGCAGATGTCAACATGTGGAAGAGACGGTTGTTGTTCTGAGTACACTGATAGGGACTTGTTCTATGTCAATCGCTGTCTTGCTTCAGAAAATTGAGTTGGATCTTCAGAGGTACCATGTAAAATTATAAAAAAAACAACTAAGTACTCTGTGTTTACTTTTAGTGCCTGCTCTGATTGATTCTTGATTAAACCGGTTTTATACCCGGTTAGCACTAATTTTTGGTTTTGAGTTTTCTGTCTAAAAGGAAAACACGCGGGATATTACAAGGTTTTGTGTTTCCTTCTCTTTGAGAATCGTTCCCAATTCCTCTCTCAAACCCTAGCCATGGCGAGAACTCGTGCTGCTGCTAAGCGCCCTCATCCCGATCGATTGGAGCTCAATGATTCCGACAGCTCAATTGAGGAAGTGCCCCCGAAAGCAGCTCGTCGATCCTCGAGTTCTGTTCCGCCACAAGGTGCTGCGGCTGATACCGGCACTCCTATGCCGCAAGGTGCTGCGGCTGACTCTGGTACTGCTCCGCCAGACAAATCGATGCCATCTTTTTCAAAACCGACTGGCCACAGATCTGCTCCATCCTCCTCGCACCCTCCAATCAACGATCCGGTGCCAGATCTGCTGAAGAACTTCATGAAGACCCGCGGGAACGTCCCGTATGACTCATCAGACCGCTGCAGCATGCACCGCTATCATCAAGCAAAGAAGGATGCAGCTGACCCTTCGATTTGGAAGCCGCCGTATGCTCCGATGAACAGTCGCTTCCTCACATCTCAGGGGATTGAAAGGTACAAAGATTTCACTCACCGGGAATTTCATGACCAGAGATATGTACCTCGTGGCCCTGCTAGTACAGCTGTGATGATGAAATTGATAGAGGAGAATCACCTGTCTGACACTGTCAGTGAGATTGATCCGTATGTCAAAGAAGTTGTGCTGGAATTTTACTCAAATTTCCACATATTCAATGAGGTAACCAAGAAGTCGCCTGTGTTTGTTCGAGGGAAGATGTACGAATTCTCACCCCAGATGATCAACAAAGCGTTTCGTACTCCTGCTATCAAGTGGCATGCCAAGGCTGAGTATGAAAGAGCTGAACTGTCGAAGCATGCCTTGGCCAAGTATCTGTCAGATGGTAAAGTTGTTACCTGGAAGGACCTGCGCACTCCTGTGATGCCTACACATCTGGCTGGCCTGTACTTGATTTGTTGCATCAATTGGCTTCCATCAAAGAACAATTCCAATGTGACAATTGATCGGGCTAAGCTTTTGTATCTTATCAATGAGAAAATCCCTTTCAATTATGGAAAGCTGGTATATGATCAAGTGGAAAGAGCTGCTCGCTTTCCAGGTCAGATTCTGAACATTCTGCCATTCCCGAACTTGATCTATCGGGTACTTATGTTTCAGAGGGAGATTACCTTGGAGAACTTTGAAAAACCTGATCCACCTCCAAAGAAGTTCAATCCAGAAGTGAGAGGTGGTATTGATCACCCAAGACGTCGAGGAGAGTATGTGTTTGGAACCTCATTGGCAGGAGACCTAAGATACGCGTCCACTCTCCTGCTGAACATGGCTGTCCGGTTGGAAGGTAAGTTTTTCACGTTTCCTTACTAGAGTCTTGAGTGCATAGGTGTAATCCTGTTAGATTTTTTTTTGACTCAATTGTGTCATACAAGCAGGGGAAGATTATGGGTTAGTACAGCCTTCTTCTGATCAGTCTCAGGGTGTGAATGCTGATGCCGAGGCTCAAGGTTCTGAACCTGAAGCTGATGACTCTTATGCTGAGCCCGTTGATGAAGGCTGGCCTTCTGAGAACTCTAATTCGGATTCATTTGTGGATTCATTGGATGTTGACAATGAAGAAGGGTTTGAAGACACTCAGTCAGGATAATATAGAATAGATTTGGAGACTGAGTGGTCTAGGATTTAGGGGGAGTCTTAACTTTTGGCATTACTTCGGATTGTTTTTGTATGTATGCCATGTTTTCTCTGTTTTTCAGTATTTTGAGAACAAGGATCCTGTGTCTGAATATTTTTCGGAGTTAAGACTTAATTTTAATAATTCCGCTGTGCATTGTTTTTCGTTGATATGATGTGTGCTTGTGAATCTTGAGAGAATCATTGCAGGATGGCTTGAATTGACAAATTGAATCAAAAAGGGGGAGATTGTAAGTGCACTCTATACCAGGAGATCAGATAAGTGCACAAGTTGCCGGAACAGGATTGAAGCTGTTCTTGGATACAGGAGTAATGACCAAGCAATTGTTGCTGACGTGGAATAGGCGCCAAATGAATGAATGACGTGGTGATCACAATAGAATAAGTTCAGTTTGGCAAGAAGATATTCGATGGAGATTTGGAAAGATCCAAGATCGAGAAGACTAAACCTAGAAGATTCGAAGACCTCGTGAATATAAAAGGGGTGCTAAGGCTCTTGCTAGGGTTAGCCGTTTTTGTGAAGCAAAAAGGTAGTGCAAGCTTTTTTGTTCTGTTAGAGAGTAGGCGTTACTCTGTTTGAGTTACAAGAGAGATTAGAGAGTGTGTTCTTGTAATTCTCTTGTGAGTCTTAGAAATCTCAGGTGACAAGCTAAAAGTAGTTTTAGGTCTTGTGTAAAACCAGTTAAGAGAGTTGTAACTTCTTAATCAGATTTCTAATAAAGTAATACTCAGTGTTTCTGAGTTTGGGGAATACGGTTCTGAGTTCATCCAAATTTCATGGACTGAGTCTTTCTCTAGTTATAGTGGAGATATTATGTGTTAATGAAAGCAAATTTGTATACATAGTACTTAGCAAGTGCAAACTTCAAGACATACCGGGTAAGGTTTCTGGTTTGAGAGTGCGTCTGATGAGCAAAGGTGGCTGAGGATAGAGACGAAGGACTTCTACAACGATCAGTCGTATGTACCTACAGAAGCATGGAACAAAGCGGTCAACAAATTAAATAGAGACCAAAGGAAAAGATGAAAGAAGATATCTTTCGAGTTAACGTACTCGAGGTTTTTCATTGATTCATAAGTGGGTGGACCTTGACCAAGCACAGCATCAATCTCAGCTTGAGCTTTCCTAATTTTTTCAGGATTCTGCAAATTTAGAAGAGAATTATAAGACTATACAATGAAGTTTTAAGCAGTCATGGAAAAAATGTAAACGACTCTTAAGTGCATACTTGTGACAAAAGGAAAACAGCCCAAGTAAGAACTGCTGCTGTTGTCTCATGACCAGCAATTAGCATAGTCATCAAGTCATCCCTCAGCTGTTGAAACAATTGTGTGAAAAATAATGAATCAAACTTAAAAGAGGAGAATAAACTTTTTAATCAGAAAGTGATAAATCTTACCTGCCGGTCATCAATATCAACACCACGCATATCGACTAAGAACCGCAAAAGACTTGCATCCTAAGAATCCAAGAGTACACAATCAGAGGAGTTTCAGAATGGGATTAAAAAGGGAAGGATTTTTTTAACACTTGTGCGAGATAAACCTTGAGATTAGAGTAGTCCCTTTGCTGGAGCTTCTCCACATCTGTTTCCTGGGAAAACAAATAACAACATGAGAACAGAACAGCCGAACCACGAACAAAAAAAAGAGTGAAATACCTGTCTTGTCTCTTTAGCATTTTGAATGAGGCCATCAAGGCAGTCGTTTATAATCTTCAGATCGCTTTGGAACTTCCGTTGCCTCGGAACTATCCATCTGGCTGGAGGAAATTTCCAATAAGGGAAGTAGAAAGTAGACCGATGCTCTGCCTCGAAAAGAGTTCCATAAACTGCCTGTGATGTAACAGAAAATATCAATGGACCAATGTACCTCGAAAGACTAGTGGAGAGCCAATTCAATAGTATAATAATTACCTTGATCACAGGGGACTCCTTTGTGACAGAGCCAAAGTCGTAGTTGAACACGCTAAGACCTATAATATCAAGAGCTAGACTCGAGAATTCTGCTTCCAGATCCAACTCAATTGTGTCCTCCCCGCTTGAAGTTTCTTTCTCCCTTAAGAGTTTCTCAGATTTCAAAATCATTTTCTCCGAACAGTCACTAAATACTTTGACCATGGCCTCTAGATACAATTTATGAAATGCGGGAGTGATAGCTACAACAGATATTGGAAGGAAACAATCATTAGTGCCATGGGCTTATGGTACTGCAATATCAGAAGAAAAAAAAAAAGAGATTACAACGTGCTTTTACCTCTTCTTCTTAACTTCCAGGTATCAAGGTCAGCCGGTATTAACCCTTTTCCCATAATCGGCTCTAATATCTCAGCAAGAACTCCCTAGAGAAACACAGGACACATTACTTGATGGTAACGAAGATAGCCAAAAGAAACACTTATTATTCCATCGAATACTCAGTTACCTTGTCATAAGAAAACGCGTTTTCCCGAAGGACATGCCTTGCAACAATAGGATCTGAGATGACAACAAAGGCTTTTGGACCAAACGCAAGTTTATACACTCCTCCATGCTTAAGTTAAGAATGAAACACAGTTGTTTATAAGGATTAAACTTCTTCAAGTAAAGCATTGAGAAGTATTCACATTTATATACCTCCAAGAACCAGTCATAAAGAGATAAAAAGAGAGGCTTTCCAAACAAATCAGAGACTGCGCCTTCAGCAGTAGGCATTGACCCCAAACTTCCACCACTTAATAAATTTGTCAAAAGGTTGCTCGCATTGTCCAATATGTTACCACTCGTCTTTGGCCTCATAGATTGGCACCTATAAATGTCTCACCACAAAAACCAAACTCAGTTTACTACAATTATACCATTACCAAAGCTCTTATCTGGTTCTGAATTTCACAACCCACATTAAAAAGCTTTCGAATTGTTTCAGCATCCGTCAGGTTTGTGTCCATCTCGAATCACATCGTCTTAAGCTCGTAAAGAGAGTGATCGATAATTAAGCCCTAATCTTCTTTGATTTTTTTTTATATTGTTTTGGATTCGAATGGGTATTTTCAACTCCGGTAGTACTATGTTCGTCGAGAAGCACATGAAGAAGATCAAAGCTCTTCAAAAGGTTATAGTCAAGTTAAACAGGGTATGTTTCATCTCTCGAATCCATTTTAAGATATATTAACGAAGGTCTAACATTTGCTACATTCAGAGGAGCTGGACATTCAGTGCCTTCCTTCAAACCAAGCAGCTCTCTCGCGTTTTTCTCGGCGTTTCTCAAAGGGCTTCCTCTGCCATTGACGCAGTAGAAACGCAAATAAGAAATTAAAAAGATGATTTGCTAATCTAATATTAAGTCTTCGAAATTTCAGAATATTTGAAATATTTTGGGTTTGGTTTACATTAGCTTGTGAGATGGATTGTATGAGAAAAGATGTATGTTACTATGTTACTTTCTATGTGATGATCATAATGATCAAATGAAAAATCGCCAACAAGATTTTGGAATACTACAAATTTAGCGTGAAAACTGAGAACACATAGACATCATCTTCCACAAGATTTTCGTTCTCCGAGTCTCAAAACAATTCATTTGAATTATGTTAATTACATACATTATCTTCTTATTAATTGTATTTATAGTTAAATCTTATCTACATCATAAGTGAATAACTAGTTTACGAGAAAAGTTAGCAAAAATACTCTATATTTATTGTCCACGAACACACTATTTATGATGAGATAATTCATTTAATTTTTTAGAGGAAAGAAAGATCAAACCTCTTTAACTAGGGACACTTTCTGCATCATAGACCAGCTTTTATCACCCACTGAATTTTACGAATCACGACTCATAATTAAAAATTTTATTACTGAATGTTATAAACTTATAAACGAAAATAAAAACATATTAATCATCAAAACCGAACAAAAAAATTAAACTTTTGAGCCCATATCTTATCATTGTAATAACATTTTAAGTAAAAAAGTTATTAGAACTAAAACAAAAAAAAAACATATATCTAATTTTTAATGGCCTATAAAATTTTGGTTCATAATCCTTGGTTTATGTTACTTATTATACCTTGGTATATGGTAGACTGATAAATGAAAATATATCCAATGTGAAAGCGGGGCATAGAAAATCCGAAAGTGACTTCCCTCTCACTCATCAAACAAAGTTGGAGGCTATGTCATAACCCATAACCACTAAACAAAACCACTTTTCTTTTGTTTATTTGCTCTCACATTTTCTAATTAAACATGTTTTCAAATTATTGCCGAGACTAACAGCTGTCAAGTGAACTACGCAAGAGTAAAACATGTGCATATTTAAGACTAATCAAATGAACAAAAGATTATGCATTAAGTAAAAGTATATATTTTAGTTTTGACCAACGTGGTTTAAATCTCTCAGTTATTAAATTATTCCATCCGTAGTGGTATTATCAATTCGTTGTTTGGTAAAGTTCTTACACACTACTCGGTTGAATTCTCAAGCCTGATAAAAAAAAAAGGAGAAATTAGGTCCATTGGTTACCACCAATAAACTTCTTTTACTTTGGACCATGATGTAAAAAAGGGCTTCATCCACGAGTCAATATACGAACTCATTCGAATTTATCCCTATAAAATCTTAGTTTTAAAGATGAATTGGTATAAACAACAAAAAAGAAAATGGAAATCATTCGACCACCTCAATAAACTAAAGCCACCAATTATCACATTATAGTCTTCCATATCCACTTAAATAAAAAAATAAAAGATTAAGAGTAAACAAAATATAAATAAAATTTCATATGCACATCGGAAACTCATGATCTTAGCTTTTAAATAGACATCTAGTTTTAGAGTTTTCTTAGGTTATAAATAGACATATCTTGCGTAGATCTTCTTCACAACTAAAACCTCAAATGGATAAACACACTAAGAGCATCTCTAGTCTATTAATTTCTTTGTGGTTAACAGCTCTTTTAATAGTAGTCGACGTGGTTACATGTGCGAGACAACATCATAAAAGTTTCTTGGCCAAGGAGGCAGATCTCGTGACAGATTTGCCCGGACAGCCTGATGTGAGTTTTAAACACTATGCCGGTTATGTTCCTGTCGATAAATCCAACGGAAGAGCTTTGTTTTATTGGTTCTTTGAAGCCATGGATCTCCCCAAAGAGAAACCTTTAGTTCTCTGGCTTAATGGAGGTAACTCAATATCATTATATATATATTTTGTAATGATAACATGTGAAATAGTAGAGTGATTATCTATTTATTTATTTTTGGTAAAACAGTTATGCTAAGTTTGTCGTTTTTTCTTTTGTTTTGTTGTCTGATTGGTGAATATAATCAGACTTTTTGTTATGTATATATGTAGGTCCAGGGTGTTCTTCTGTGGGATATGGAGCAACACAAGAGATTGGTCCGTTTCTCGCGGACACCGAAAAAGGACTTATATTTAATCCATACGCATGGAATAAAGGTAATCTTGTTTTGTACGTAGTATAAAATAGTACTATACTTTTATCATGATTTACAATAACTAAATCATAAATGATCTGCTTGTGCAGAGGTTAACATGTTGTTTTTAGAATCTCCCGTCGGCGTTGGTTTTTCGTATTCAAACACAAGTAGCGATTATCTAAATCTTGACGATCACTTTGCAAGTAGGTCTATTATTCAATTTGATGAAGATTCACTTTTATAGTTTTCTCACATATTATAAATATTTTATATTGTTTTGTTTATAATTATTTTTATTTTCTTAATATTTAAATATAAGTTTTTCACAGTAAATAAAAAGTACTGTAAATTTATTAAAATACCCTCTATCAATATTTTATTAATATTATCACTGAAAAATATATAGAAAAATTATTTAAAACAAAATCAGTTAAAAAGCCCGAAAACACAATATTCATATAACAGAGAGAGTAAACGATCAAGGGCAGTTGGTACGTACTTGAAAATTTAAAGTTTAGGCTTTTTTTTTGTTAAAAACTCTAAAATAACACCAGTTTGATTATTAATATATTGATTCGTATATAATAAACTTTTACATATCGCCTTTGTAAATAAATTTTCTAGTTCCGCCATTGGCTACCACTATAAACAAAAACACGTCCATTAGATTAGTTGATTCTAGGTTTTGGCTCGGATGTTTAACACATGGCGTGTGCTTATACCCAACGAGCATCTACACCGCATCATAAGTCGGGTCTTTTAGATTCGGATCACTCAAGTTAAAATATAAAGTGGATAGATTTTTATCGAACATATATACATACTTTAGTTTAGTAGACATAACTGTATGTTTTAATTTTTTTTTTTTTTTTTTCTGTATGTTTTAATTTGTTTCTTTTCTTTTCTGCCATCAGAAAAAGACGCATACACGTTTCTATGTAACTGGTTCGAGAAATTCCCAGAGCTCAGACGAAATGATTTCTATATTGCAGGCGAAAGTTACGCAGGTTAAATAAAAATCATCTTATCTTTCGTTTTAACTTTTAACTAATTTTTCTAATTCGGTTTTATAATTTATTTTGGACAAACGTGTATATATTTGCAGGAATATACGTACCCCATTTAGCAGAGGTTGTGTACGATAACAATAAAAAGAACAATGATTTGTCGCTTCGCATCAATCTTAAGGGTTTTTTGGTAAGTTTGAATCTCTCCATACTATCTAAGTGTAAATAAACCAAGTAGTTGCAATCGTATAGATTCTTCCCCCATAAATTTTGATGTGTTGAGAATTCTAAATCGTGACATAAATCCTAGTCAGGGCGTAACTGAGCACAGCCGGGTGAAACATTCGTGTTGGGGCCCCAATTTTTAACGAGTAATATGTATAGATTTTGGGGGCCCCAAACAGTAATTTTTTGTTTATATATAGATTATGAGACCTCCAAACCGTAATTGTTTGTGGCCTCATAACTCGTAGGACCGGCCCTCCTAGTCATATATATAAAAGAAGACCATTATGCTTGTACCTAATTGATTTTGAGTTGAAAATCCGTATATTATAACCATATATTCAAATTCAATCCGTCCCATTTTTTCTTCTTTTTGCTATCTAGTTGGGGAATCCTGATATATCAAATTTAGATGATTTGAGAGGCTGGGTGGATTATGCATGGAGCCATGCAGTGATATCGGACGAGACACATAGAATGATAAACAGGTTGTGCAATTTTAGCAGCGACGATGTTTGGAACAAAGGCGAGTGCAATGAAGCCATAGCACAAGTTGACAAACAATACAACGAGATTGATATCTATAGCCTCTATACCTCAGTTTGTAAGGGGGATTCTCCACAATCATCATACGTCGCATCAGCACAATTCAAAACAAACTATCACATTAGCTCTAAGAGGGTATGTGTATAATTTAAAACCTTACATAAACCAATTCTTCCCCGTATCATTTTTAAAAAATTTCCACACATTAATTACAAAACATATTAAAACTCAATTACATCTCTGGAAAGAATTTCACTATTGATATTTTTGTTGTAGCTAAGATTCTTTTTTTAAAATTTTATTTGAAGTTAAAAGTAGATATTTTGCGCCAAAACTTTCATTGAAATCGAAAAACATTACTTATTTTGAAACACAAAAAAAAAAAAAAATCGTAAACAACATTTTATTTGAAAAGTAAGAAGCATATATGATCCTTCAAATTATTAAAAATTTTATATACTAACTGTATATGAAACTTAAGAAAATTTCTATTGTTTGCATGCTTTTTAGATGCTGCCAACTAGGCGCTTGGCTGGATACGACCCATGCTTAGACGATTACGTGAAAATATATTACAACAGAGCAGATGTTCAAAAAGCTCTTCACGCAAGTGATGGAGTTAATCTCAAGAATTGGAGCATTTGCAAGTATATGTTATAAGCCCGCAAGGTGGTGGGCTAGTGGTAGGGCGAGTCTGGAGTTGAGGGTGAAATCCCCGAACCCAGGTTCGATCTTCCTCCCTCGCTGTTATCAACACTTTGTGGGAAGTCTGGGCTTGGGCTTCGGCCCAGGCAGTTTACCTGGTAGTCTGGTAACAGGCGATCCAGCTATCCCCGGGCATTAGTCGGAAAGCATTCCAAACTTGGGTTAGGCAGTGTGGTAGCCCATCCTTCGGGGTGGTAGTGAGTCCACATGGTAGCACTTCGGTGCGTTCCCCCCAGGGCTGACCGGATCAGCCGATCGGGTATATCAAAAAAAAAAAAAAAAAAAAAAAGTATATGTTATAAAGCTTTTTTTCTTTCTCTTTTGTATGAGATATGCATGATGGAACTTGTCTGAATATATAGTTTTTGGTATTCTGAAATTGCAGCATGGAGATCTTTCATAATTGGACTTATGTAGTGCAATCGGTTTTGCCTATATACGAGAAACTCATCGCGGGAGGATTGAGGATATGGGTTTACAGGTAAATTACATTCATGAAAACCAAATCAAAATTTAATGGAGAATAATAAAACATATTAGCAAGTGTCGTTAGCTCAACTCGTAAAGACCCTAGGCGAAGCTTAGAGGTCGCCGAGTGATGTTTGGGGCGAAATAAATATTACATGTTGTGGTTTCGGACCTGGAAGGATTACGCGCTTTGGTCCAAAACCTCCTCATATTCAAAAAAAAAAAAACCATATTGGCAGTCAAGCTTAAATGAATAATACAAATTTGTGTTTTTTCCTACACAAGTAACATATTGGGAGACAAACAAATGTCCTACATGAGAAATTCAGAAATATAATAGTCTAATATATAAGTCAAATATTCAACTCCACTTAGAATGAGGTCTGGTGGGAAGGAGTGAAAAACCAATTCGTGCGGGTTTGACCACTTGGTCCAAAACGGACAATATGATACTAATACTAACAGGGAGTTAACTTGGGCTTGGAGAACCCAACATAACTAAAGTTTTGCTATTCAAAAATATATAACGGCCATCCCACTAAACCGTTGGTTTGGTTTCGATGGCTCAGCGGTGATACAGACGGATGTGTTCCTGTACTCGGAACTCGGTATAGCTTAAACGCACTCGGATTACCCATCAAAACAGCTTGGAGGCCATGGTACCATGAGAAACAGGTGAATACATGAGTACATATGATTGATCTAGTTAACTAGTTATTTTAGATTCTTATTTGAGTTCGATCTAGTTAACCGGTTATTTAGAGTCATATTTGATGATTCTTATATTACAATAAAACAACAGGTAAGTGGATGGGTTCAAGAATACGAAGGTCTAACATTTGCTACATTTAGAGGAGCTGGGCATGCAGTGCCTAGCTTTAAACCAAGCAGCTCTCTCGCTTTTTTCTCGACGTTTCTCAAAGGTGTTCCTCTGTCGACATCGCGGGTAGAGACGGAAATCAAGAATTGAAGAGATGGTTTAGTAATCTAATATTGAGTCTTTAAATTTTCAGAAAGTTTGTGAGATTGTGGGTTTGGTTAGTTGTTACGTTAACTAGTCAGGCATGCCACAGGAATAAATAAAGATCTCATTGTAAGAGTGATGTTGTGTCATGTGTGTTACTATGTTTTATTTTTCTTTTTCTAAAAAGTGTGTTACTTTCTATGCAATGATCAAACATGAAATGCACAAAAATTGGGTTATATATCTTCTTTGTCAAGATGTAGAACCCATCGTTTAACACTTTAATCTCTGTACTAGCTTTTTTGCATTTTCAAAATGTCAAGAAATGTAAGTTTAGTGAATCATAAGCAATTCCTCTCTCATTTACACTCAGAGCTTCCTTCAAGTTAAAATTGAGTCTTTTTGCTTCTCCTTAAATTTCACTTTGATCTTCTCTTTAGTTTGCACCACATCCCATTTTTGGCATGAATCGTTGCGCCGCTCACAAGTTCAACAGATTCTGGTGATCCACGCAGTTCCACATCGAATTTCTGTAGCAACATAGCGAGTGCGACGGTCGATTCCATAAGAGCAAACTGGTCTCCAATGCATTTTCTTGGCCCTCCACCAAATGGTAAGAATGCAAAGTCTGATATGATCTGTTGTCATCATAAATACCAAACAGAGGCAACTCTAGTTAAGAGGCATTAGAGTTACTTATTTCTTCATTGAGAAAAATGATCCCATGCTGAGGGAAAGATTTGGAAGCTTTGGAATTTCACCTCATTCGGATATAGTGCCCCGGGGCTACGAGATGGATCAAAGCCAGCCCATCCTTCAATTCCATTGCTCTCCTTTGTTCTTAAAAACCTCTCGGGCTCAAAATCGTGGGGATTATCCCAATAGTATGGAGATCTATGGAGATTATACACCTGAAAGCAGATACGCAATAGGGTAGTCAAAGAAAAGCGGGGTTCCAATGAGGAAGCATAAACAAATACAGAAACTACCACTTACAGAAATGAAGATATCAGTCCCTTTTGGAACTTTATGACCTTCTTTTTCACCTTTGTATCCTCCTGTTGATAGGAAATTAGACATATCAGTCCCTTCTGGACTAAGTCATTCTCTAGTTATAGCTGAGATATGATGTGTTAATGAAAGCAAATTTGTATGTGCAGTACTTAGCAAGTGCAAAATTCGAGACATACCAGGTAAGGTTTCTGGTTTGAGAGTGCGTCTGATGAGCAAAGGTGGCTGAGGATAGAGACGAAGGACTTCTACAACGATCAGTCGTATGTACCTACAGAAGCATGGAACAAAGCGGTCAACAAATTAAATAGAGACCAAAGGAAAAGATAAAAGAGGATATCTTTCGAGTTAACGTACTCGAGGTTTTTCATTGATTCATAAGTAGGTGGACCTTGACCAAGCACAGCATCAATCTCAGCTTGAGCTTTCCTAATTTTCTCAGGATTCTGCAAATTTCTAAGAGAATGATAAGACTGTACAATGAAGTTTTAAGCAGTCATAGAAAAAATGTAAACGACTCTTAAGTGCATACTTGTGATAAAAGGAAAACAGCCCAAGTAAGAACTGCTGCTGTTGTCTCATGACCAGCAATTAGCATAGTCATCAAGTCATCCCTCAGCTGTTGAAACAATTGTGTGAAAAATAATGAATCAAACACAAAAGAGAAAAATAAAATTGCTATTCAGAAAGTGACAAATCTTACCTGCCGGTCATCAATATCAACACCACGCATATCGACTAAGAACCGCAAAAGACTTGCATCCTAAGAATCCAAGAGTACACAATCACAGGAGTTTCAGAATGGGATTAAAAAGGGAAGGATTTTTTTAACACTTGTGCGAGATAAACCTTGAGATTAGAGTAGTCCCTTTGCTGGAGCATCTCCACATCTGTTTCCTGGGAAAACAAATAACAACATGAGAACAGAACAGCAGAACCAAGAACAAAAAAAAAGTGAAATACCTGTCTTGTCTCTTTAGCATTTTGAATGAGGCCATCAAGGCAGTCGTTTATAATCTTCAGATCGCTTTGGAACTTTCGCTGCCTCGGAACTATCCATCTGGCTGGAGGAAAATTCCAATAAGGGAAGTAGAAAGTAGACCGATGCTCTGCCTCGAAAAGAGTTCCATATACTGCCTGTAATGTAACAGAAAATATCAATGAACCAGTGTACCTCGAAAGACTAATGGAGAGCCAGTTCAATAGTAGAATGATTACCTTGATCACAGGGGACTCTTTTGTGACAGAGCCAAAGTCGTAGTTGAACACGCTAAGACCTATAATATCAAGAGCCAGACTCGAGAATTCTGCTTCCAGATCCAACTCAATGGTGTCCTCCCCGCTTGAAGTTTGTTTCTCCCTTAAGAGTTTCTCAGATTTCAAAATCATTTTCTCCGAACAGTCACTAAATACTTTGACCATGGCCTCTAGATACAATTTATGGAATGCAGGAGTTATAGCTACAACACAGATTAGAAGGAAACAATCATCAGTCACATGACACTTCAATATCTAAAACATATAGATTACAACGTGCTTTTACCTCTTCTTCTTAACTTCCAGGTATCTAGATCAGCCGGTATCAACCCTTTTCCCATAATAGGCTCTAAGATCTCAGCAAGAACTCCCTAGAGAAACACAAGAAGTTACTTGATGATACTATTGAAAACAAAAGAAAGGGTTATTTATGTTACCTTGTCATAAGAAAAAGCATTTTCCCGGAGAACATGCCTTGCAACAATAGGATCTGAGATGACAACAAAGGCTTTTGGACCAAAGGCAAGTTTATACACTCCTCCATGCTTTAAGTCAAGAAAAAACCCACAGAATCAAACAAGGCTGTTAACAAAAATAAAATAAAGCATTGAGATGAGTTCTTATAGTATACCTCCAAGAACCAGTCGTAAAGAGATAAAAAGAGAGGCTTTCCAAACAAATCAGAGACAGCGCCTTGAGCAGTAGGCATTGACCCCAAACTTCCACCACTTAAAAAATTTGTCAAAAGGTTGCTTGCATTGTCCAATATGTTACCACTCGTCTTTGGCTCCATAGATTGACACCTAAAAATGTCTCACCACAAAAACCAAACTCCGTTTACTACAAGTACACTATTACCAAAGCTCTAAATCTATCTTCTCTGGTTCTGAATTTCACAATCCAAATCAAAAATCTTTCGAATTTAACTAATTTCACAGACATCTACAGATAACTCTGGATTTCAAGCAAAAAGTCAACAAAAAGCCACCAGCTTTCATCAAACCCAGACCTAATCTAAAAGGTGAGATCAAAAGAAGCAAAACCCACCTGATTGAAACAGAAGATCTCCGTGAAGAAAGGGTTTGTGGGTAGAAGAAACCCAAGAGGCAGTGATCGGTCCTTCCAAGATGAAGACCACCGCCGCCATGGAAGTAGCTGGAATGAGTAGCGGCGGCAGGAAAAGCCATGGTTGCTGCAACCATCTTCGAATGAAAAAAGATTGAACATGCTTTCTTCTTTTCTTTCTTATCTTTTTGCTGAAAATGGCCACTTCAAGCAGCCCAAGCATAACGACACAGATTGCACTTGCAATAAGATTTTCTTTAGTACTTACACTGACACGTGTCCTCCATTTCCAGATTTTGGAAAAAATTATTGCCACCTAAGAAAATCGCGGTTGTTTTATTACTGTAATTTTGGACTATTTTGGTTGATAAATAATAAATGTCAAAAATTTTAAATTTTTTTGAAAGATCGAAATGATAAATTTTTTGAGGATATATATGTTAATTATGGATATATATGTTAATTTTTGCAAGATAACATTATCATTTCGATCTTTAAAAAAAATTTAAAATTTTTGACATTTCGATCTTGCAAGATAACATTATCTCACCTATTGAGGATATATATGTTATTTTGCAAGATAACATTACCTCACCTATTGTTCAATTGATGGAAAGTGAGGTTCAAGCTTGGAACACAGCATAAACGGAGGTTGTTGGAGGGAATCACTCGTCTAACTTATTATGTTTGGAGAGGAAAGATTTCACAGGTTATCGCTGTTTTATTGATGGGTCAGGAAAAGATAAAGAACATTTTTCAAGTTTAGGATGGTAATGTTTGAAAGCAATAATAAACTCCGATACATCGGAAGTTTATCATCGGAAAAGAGAAAGAAAGAAGAAGCTGTAACAAACTTTATTCAACATCAAAACTCTGTTTACAACAACTTAACCTCTCTAATAACAACGTCATTAAGCTTATATACATAAGATTAAACCAAGATCAATAACCGGAAATAACCAACTGTAAACCGGTCCATATATCTCCAATATACCCCCCTCAAGTCTCTACTTTCGAACTGTCTGGTTTGGAAGATAGAGACTTGACAGAGACATTTGCTGTAGAAGATGATGGAATGGACCTGGATGGAGAGCCTTAGTGAGAATATCAGCGTGTTGATTCTCTGTTGGAACATGTAAGGCCTTGAGATTTCCAGCTTTAATCTGATCACGAACCGTGTGACAATCGATTTCTATGTGTTTGGTACGTTCATGGAAGACAGGATTCATAGAAATATGAAGAGCTGACTTATTATCACAGAATAGCTTTGCAGGACATGTCACCTTGATGTGCAAATCTTTGAGTAATTGCTGAAGCCAAATGATTTCACAAGTAGCTTGAGCCATACTCCGATATTCAGACTCTGTACTACTCCGGCTAGCTACTGCTTGCTTCTTAGACTTCCAAGAAATGAGTGAAGTTCCAAGATAAATGCAGAATCCTGTAATGGATCTCCTTGTGTCTTTACATGCAGCCCAGTCAGCATCAGAAAAGCCATTTAGACAAAGTTCAGAATCTGCAGAGTACATCAGACCTTGACCAGGATTAGCTTTGATATAACGAAGAACCTTATGAGCCGCCTGAAGATGAATGTCAGTAGGAGCTGAGATGAATTGGCTGAGTTGATGGACCGCAAATGTTATATCTGGTCTGGTGATAGTCAGATATAGCAAACGGCCTATTAGTTCCCTATAAGAAGTAGGATTAGTCAGAACAGTACCCATATCTTTAACCAAATGAAGTGTTGGATCCATAGGTACTGAACTAGGCTTGCAACCAAGTAAACCAGCATCTTCCAATAAGTTTTGAGCATACTTCCTCTGGCAAATAGAAATCCCTTTTGAAGATCTTGAAATCTCTAGACCAAGAAAGAATCGTGCAGGACCAAGGTCTTTTATTTTAAACTCAGACCTCAACAATGTCTTTAAAGCTTCTACTGCAACATCATCATTACTTGCAATCATTATATCATCAACATAGACCAATGCAGCAACAAAAGAACCAGATGTCATCTTGATGAACAAAGTGTTGTTTGCAGGTGACTGAATAAAATTTGCTCCCAATAATACTGAAGAAAGTCTCTTGTACCATTGACGTGATGCTTGTTTCAAACCATAGAGAGACTTTAGTAATCTGCAAACCGGATTAGGAGGCAAAACTGTATCCGTAGATGGTGTGTAACCTTGAGGAAGACTCATAAAAATTTCCTCATCAAGTTCACCATGTAAAAAGGCATTAGACACATCCATTTGTGTCAAACTCCAGCCCTTAGCAGCAGCAAGACCAAGCATTAACTTGACACTAGTTAGCTTAGCAACAGGAGAAAATGTATCCAAGTAATCTATACCTTCCTGTTGAGTGAACCCTTGAGCCACTAGTCTTGCCTTGTGTCGCTCCACTGTTCCATCTGGGTTATACTTAATAGTAAACACCCATTTGCAACCTACAACATTTTTACCCTCAGGTAATGTCTCCACAGTCCAAGTCTTGTTAAGCTCAAGAGCATGAAGCTCTTCATTAGCCGCCTTAGTCCATTTTTCAGATTTCATGGCTTGAGAAAAAGTCTTTGGCTCTGTTTCTGTATTATAGGCCATGATATAGGATTGAAAGAGTGGAGTATATTTATCATAAGAAATGACAGAGGAAAGAGGATATGGTGTAGTCTTTTTAGGTGATGATATAGTGTTTGTATGAACTGGTATAGGAGGTTGTATAGTAGTAATAGGAGAAATATTTTATGTAGGTGGTAAAGTAGAAGTAAAAGGGACTAGTGAACAATGATAGTCAGAAAGATATGTAGGAGCTCTAGTAATTCGTTTAGACTTAGTAATGGGAACAGTACTAGAGTCTGTTTCAGGTGTCTCTGTATTAGTGGGTATGGTAGTACTAGGGTCTGATGCAGATGATGATGCAGATGCATGTGAAGGAATAAGAGAATCTTCATCAAGCAGAGGCAAACTATCAACAAAATGCAAAGGTGCAGGTAAAGGTAAGATGGTGTTTAGAAATATATCAACAGCTTTAGACAACAATTCACTAGTTTTAAAAGGAAAGCTAGTTTCTTTGAAAACAACATTCCGAGAAACAAAAATAGCATGTGAATCCAAGTCTAGAACCTTATATCCTTTATATCCAGAAGGATATCCCAAGAAAACACAAGGTCTAGCACGAGGAGAAAATTTATTCCTTTCATGAGCATTTGTAGAAACATAACAGAGACAACCAAAATTCTTTAACAAAGAGTAATCAGGTTTCTTCTTAAGTAACAGTTCATATGGTGAGATATTATTCAGTAATGGTGAAGGTAAACGATTTATCAAGAAAGCTGCAGTAATAACACAATCACTCCAGTATTGCATAGGAATATTAGATTGAAAAAGTAAAGCTCTAGCTACATTAAGCAAATGTTGATGCTTTCTCTCAACAACAGAGTTCTGTTGAAGAGTATAAGCACAAGAAAAATAGTGAATCATGCCTTGTTCTTTAATCAATTCAGTGAAAGAAAGTTCAGGAGCATTGTCAGAACGAATTGATTTTATTTTGGTATTGAATTGTGTAGAAACAAGTTTAATGAAAGCAGGAAAAACTGTAGAAACATCCTATTTATTTCTTAGCATGTAAACCCAAGTTGTTCTTGTACAATCATCAACTAAGGTAAGAAAATATCTAAAACCTTCAATAGATTCAGTACTAAAAGGACCCCATATATCTAGATGAACAAGATCAAATGGTTCAACAGCAAGATTATTATGAGACACATAAGCTAATCTTTTCTGCTTAGCTAAAGGACATATAGAACATGGTGAAACATCACAATCAAATGACTTTAAAGAAGGAATATGACTAACAAGTTTCTTCAGAACAAGAGATGATGGATGGCCTAGACGCTGATGCCAAAGACTTCCATCATCAATAACAGATCCAGAGAAAGAACATGCTGCAGGTGTTGATGTAGAGAGGGATGTGTTCTCAGTCTCAAGAATGTAAAGATTATGATAAAGTTTACCCCTCCCAATCATCAAGCCCTGAGAAAGTTCCTGGATTAAACAACAAGAAACATAGAAATGAGCAGAACAAGATAAAGATTTGACTAAAGAACTAACACTAATAAGATTGAACTTAAAATCCGGAACATGTAGAACATTATGCAATATCAATTGTTTAGTAATATGCACAGTGCCTGTATGAGTAATGGAGACCCTAGTACCATTAGGTAAAGTAACAGTGACTCCAGAAACAGACTTTAGTTCTCTAAACATTGCTAAATCTGAGCAAACATGGCTAGAAACTCCACTATCTATAATCCAAGCATCATGTGGTAAGAATTTTTCTAAAGAGGATAGTATATGATTTTGAAAAGTGAGATTATTATTCTCATACTTAAGGCTAGTAGAAGGAAAAGGGATTATAGTACCAGAAGTAGAAGTGTGAGCCATTAAACCATGTTCAGAGATTGTAGCATTTGGACTAGGGTTACTTGAAGAAGCTGCAGGCTCTTGAACTTGAACTTGAGCTTGAAACTGTGAAATCATTTGTTCTATTTGCTGAGGAGAAAAATCTTGAAGATTTGAATGATTCCCACCTTGTGTAACATATGGCATCTGATATACATTGGTTCCAGGAGTACCATACTGATTCATCATCATAGTATTGTAAGGATAGCCATCAGACGGATAAGCACCATTCTCTGTATAGACATGAGCCACTGCATTAGCTTTCTGCATTGAGTTTGCATATGGCATCATTTGAGATGGAAATTGCATCCGAGGCTGTGTTTGTATCATTGGTCCCCATGGTTGTACCATTAACTGAGGATTAGTCTTGTAAGGATAACCCTGACCAGCTATCTTCATTCCAGGTGGATAACCATGTACTTTGTAACATTTCTGAATAGTATGTCCCACTTTCCCACAGTGAGAACACACTGGTTTCTGAGATGGTCTAACAGTGTTGTAAGCTGCAACATAAGCATTATCAACATCATTCATCATGGGTGCAACACTCTGAAAAGCCACATTATCAACACGAGTAGTTGGTTTCACAGTCTTTTGGCGTTCATCTTGAGTAACAATGTTAAAAGCCTCCTCAATTGTGGGAATAGGCTTAAGCATCAAGATGTGACGTCTAGTCTGATCAAAACTTTCATTCAGTCCCATAAGGAACTTTGTAACTCGGCTTCTCTGTTGCAAACTTTCCCATTTAGCAGCTGCATCACATTCACAATGACCACAAGTACATACTGGAAGTTCTACATAATTCCTATGTTCTTCCCAAAGAGTAAGTAGAGTAGTATAATATGTGGAGACATCCATAGATCCCTGCTCTATCTTACTAAGTTTCTGCTCTATATCAAAAATGCGTGGTGCATCATCTTGCTTAAAACGCATCAACAAATTGTTCCATATACCTTGAGCTGTGGAAATGAATAGTAGACTCTGACCAATTTTCTTGTCAACAGAATTCATCAACCAAGTACTAACAATGTCATTGCACCTAGACCAAGCACCAAAATCACGATGATCTTCAGGTGGTTTTGAAATCGTACCATTAATGAAGCCCAATTTGTTTCTGATATTCAAAGCCATTAAGATCGAGCGACGCCAAGAATGAAAATCAGAAGCAGTCGTCAAACGATCCGAAACAAGAATAA
Source organism: Arabidopsis arenosa (assembly GCA_905216605.1). Lineage (NCBI taxonomy): Eukaryota > Viridiplantae > Streptophyta > Magnoliopsida > Brassicales > Brassicaceae > Arabidopsis > Arabidopsis arenosa. The sequence goes on along the minus strand of LR999457.1, from coordinate 11,779,892 downwards.
GTCCAGCATGATCCGTACTATGTAGATAATATGGATTCTCGTATTGATTAACTGGATAACAAGACTGTTCACCAGCGTTAATCGGAGGACGAACCACCGGAATCGTAGATGGAGGTACATAAGTTCCCATTCTCAGTTTAAGAACAAGGAATTACAAAGAAAGTGAGACGAATTTGGATAAAGAAACAAAGATTCGTCAACACTAGAGGTCAAGCGAAAGAAATCAAAGAAACAGAACGGAGAAATAGATTCCGGTGAACTGTGAAAAACAAAAGAAAATCGCAGAAAGCGATGATGAAGAAATCAAAAGATTCAAAAGAAATCAAACCGAGAAAATCTCTTCTCCGATGAAGAAGATGAATGCGGAAACTTCAGATTTAAGCTCTGATACCATAATAAACTCCGATACATCGGAAGTTTATCATCGGAAAAGAGAGAGAAAGAAGAAGCTGTAACAAACTTTATTCAACATCAAAACTCTGTTTACAACAACTTAACCTCTCTAATAACAACGTCATTAAGCTTATATACATAAGATTAAACCAAGATCAATAACCGGAAATAACCAACTGTAAACCGGTCCATATATCTCCAATAAGCAAGTAACGAGTCACCACTTATGAGAGCATGTAACTTTTGGTGAAGTCTTTTTCCACTATATTCTAAAGTGGAAGCGATAGTGTGGGTGATGAGAAAGCTAATGTTATAGTCGTTACAAACTATTCCTATCTACAGAAAATGGTGTCTACGCCAATTTTGATGACCGGCTTTTAAGATTTATTTAGAAGAAATAGAGAAAAATAAAGAAATTTTCACGTCTTTTGCTATTTCTCTTGTTCTTCGTAACAATAATTTCTAAACGGGTTTATTAGCACGGAATGTCCGTGCCTACCCGCACTATATCATATATGTAAACATTGTTCTTCCGATTTGGCTTAGCGAGCCTTTCAATTAATGCAAATTTATTGACAAAATACTTTTAAGAAACTGAGAAGATGAGGTGGATAGTGCAAAAATAAGGAAAGACAACAAAACTTTGCTACTTTTTCTTGTCAGTATTTTTTCTTTTTGTTTGGATGATCCGGACTAGAATATGGTTCAGTCACATCATTCAACTTAACTTCTCCGATTAATTTTAGGTATGAGCCAGTCCGATAAAAAAACCCTTGGTCCACCGGATTTTCCGTTTAAGTTTGACATGCGATTAGATGAACCTGGTTAAATTTGCTTTGTAAAAATATCGCAACACAAACGGTCACAATTTTTGCTTTCTATATACACATGTAACATGTTTTAAATGGAGTACTTAGACAAAAACAAGTTTACGCCTTGTTTCAGATCCAACTACCATGAGGAGACCACATGCAATATATTATCGTTGTTTCTTTGTTTGTAGGTAGCATGAAATGTGTGTAGTGTTAATAGGTTGGGTTCAAGCACTTAGGCAATCTAAGCACATGTATCTTGTTTTTATCCACATGATATATCCATAATTAACATATAGCCCATAAACAGTAGGTGAGGTAATGTTATCTTGCAAGATAACATGAAATATGTTGATGAGTATTGTGGATTTCCTCGAAACAAGATCAAATATCGCTTGTTGATCAATTATCACTAACGACAACAAAGATAGGTGGTAATACTCAACTGTCTTGGACCTTTCCGACCAAAAATCTTGATCAAGTATAATTATACATACTATCTACGGTCTATAAAACATAACCCTTCCTCAATTAGGAAAAGAGATTTTAGACCAGATATATATTACATTCTTTTTTATTAAAAAAATATCTCATTTATAAATGAAAAAATTCCCAAACTTTTCAATCTTACTCACTGGAAATAGCTCAAAAATGATTAATTTCTCTTGACCTATCGTAATTCGGATCCGTTTTCTTTCTCAAGTTTTCTGATTCTTTCCGATTTTTAATCAAATTTTGTGATTTAATTTCAATACTCGTTTTAGCATAAAGAGTATTCAGATAATATTACAGAAGTGTTCCAAGGTTTTATATATACGTGTTTGTTAATTACTCGCATGAGATTAGCGGTCTAGTACAAAACAAATTTTTTCCCTCAACAATAATAACAAGAAATATATTTTAAAAAACTTTTAAATCAATTAAAGATATTATCTAAAATTTATAAAAATAGTTTGATCTTCTATTGATTTACATTGAAATGTATTATGTGAAGGGATATGTACATTAGCTAAATGAATGGCTGTGTTTGGATATGAATGTAGTCATGTACAATTAAGAACACACCTCATTATTTTATATAAGATAAAATTGTAAATAATGACATTATAACGATAAAAATGAAATATTTAGTACTCTAATCCTCGTTTTCAATACATTTTTTTGGTTAAATTTTGTTACTTAAATTTGTCAAAAACAAAAAAAAAGTTATTTTAAAAGAAAATTCTTATTCTAGAATTACATGTATGTGAGAAATGAGAAATGCAAATCGACAACATCGAAAATTAGGCGACGACATCCTTTTTATAACCCACGTGTCATAAAAACAAACCAAAACCAACGGCTGTGATTTGTTAGATGGTCTTCCTTTGACCAAGTCGAACCAATCAACAAGTTTTAAGAAAATAAAAGTTATTAAGATGAGAAAGTCCATAAATACTGAACAAGGGGCTCCTCTTTGATATATATCGCATAATAAGAAGATGGCCAACCCTAACAACGACTGGTCTCAGTTCTACAACAACCAAACCTTCTTCACCACCACAACCTCCACCGTCACAACCACCACCACCGCCACGTCAGCTGATTCTCCTCTGAATCCGGAAAGTCGCCGTGTTACAAAGCCAACACGTCGGAGGTCTAGAGCCTCCCGTCGTACACCTACTACACTTTTCAACACCGACACAGCCAACTTCAGAGCCATGGTGCAACAATTCACTGGCGGTCCATCTGCTGTGGCTTTCGGGTCTTCGTCGTCGTCTGGTTTTAGTCTCACCTCGTCCGACCCCACTGCCGGAGCTTCTTCCTCAGGCTATCAAGCTCCTTGGCAATACGCTAGTTTGCAGAACCAAACGTCTCATCATCACGAGCTGCCGCAACAAGATAGACCCTACTTGGTCTCGTCGTCAAACCACGTGAGTACTCTTGGCTATCCTAACACGGTGGTTTCCAATGGTTTTGTAGCGGCGGATGAGAGTAAAGACGGTGGAGAAGGAGGAGGTTATGCTCCGTCTTCGGAGACAAATAGCAATATTGCTTCATGGTTGCAATGAGGAAACGGTGAATTATTCTTTAGAAATGTTTTTTTTTTCTAATTTTTACCTATTTCGAGGAAAAAAAAACATAAAGGAAGAAATGTTAGGTATACTGACTTTGTTTGTAGCAGAATGAAAACTTTGACTATTGTAATTTTCTTTAGTTGTGTTTATTTATTTTTCATATTTTGAGGACTTTGTGGACGCATAAATTGAATAAACTTAAATAGCATTTACCAAAATGAGAGATCGTCAATTCGAAGGTTAAGAGCTCATTTAGAAAGAATAAATTCTTAAGTGGCTTTGGGAACAAATGTACTCAAACGTGATCACATGATATGGGATAAAGTTATTCATAATTTTTCGACTACAAAATTATACATTGTGATGTTCATAGTTTACTTGTATTCGAACCTCTTGTTCAAACTATCCTCTGGGATAAAGGACATCGACTTGTTATGAGCATTCATACTTTTATGGATAAAAACAATCGTTAGTATAATTTCATATAAGTTTTATATATATCCCGCATAAAATGTACTCATTTGATAGAGTATTTTATAATAACGAAACAATTTAAAATTTAACTTAAGATCACTGTATGGGTGTCATGATATATACATAAATTCGATTAGAAGGTCCCGTATTTTATTGACTTCAAATTCTTGATTATTTCTTAAACTATATGTATCCATGATTATTTCTTAAACCAGCATTGGTGTGTGAAACTAACTTGTACATGGAAAGGTCTATATGAATTGTCTTTTCCTTTTTCCTTCCATGTGATGATTAACTTTTAAGAAAAATCTTAGTTGGCTTTTCAATTTAATGAAGAATTTTCTCTAAAGAAAGAGAAGTGACGAATAAATATTACGTCGCCGTTGCTTTTCGTTCAGAAACTAGGGAAAGGTGAAGGTAGGCTACCAACATGTGAAGAATCTCACGTGCATGCTTTTCTCTTTTCTTCTTCTTTTTCCCTTTAGTCTCACATAAAATACGAGTAACAAAAAAAGGGTTAGAGACGAATGGCCCATATTTAAACTTATACTTTCTCTGGAGATAAAAGAATCGTTAATGTGAAAATTGTTTGCTGCTTATTAATCACTGTTGCGCTTCCATACTTTTTGTCGCATGATTTTTCAATGGTGGCAATCCGGAGATCTTCCGAGCTTGGTTATGTATGATGGGAACCATTTGGATATGTTAATAATTTGGTTTTTGCCTTCCTTTAATCGGTTTTGAAAGAACCCGAACCGAATTAGAACTTTGAACTGAAATTCAAATTGGTTTATTCTAGCTTGGTTTTCATTTTGGCCCACCAGAACTTTTTTGGGTTTCAAGTATAAGAAGATATATAGAACTGACGTAAGAGACGGGAAAAAAAAAAGAGAAGAAGAAAATACAAACGGCAAAGACGGATTTAAAGCTTAGAAGAACATGAACGGCTAAGAGTTTTATTTACGAAATGGCAAGGAAAAAGAAGTTATAAGTAAATAGCAAAATATTACTTACTGCATCGTATTAAAACCAAAAAAAACAAAGACTTGTGTGTATCAACAATCTTTTTTTTTTCTTTTTCTAAAAGCATTTTTACCATTAAAATGACTTTTTTCTTTTATTAAAATGCGTTTTTCCAAATTGAGCTACATCTTGGATTTTTATAAATATAAAACAGTTAAAAAAAAAGTTTTCGGAATTCGGCGTCATCAATAGAGAAGAGGATCAGAACCTGGTGATAACCGGAAGCATAGAACCCGAAGCACTAGACCAACGAATACAAGATCCACGACTTCGAGGCATCAACTTTGGATAGGAGCTATCTATAGAAGTATTATGATTATGTTTCTCATCCCTTTATGACAAACCGCCTAACCCGCTACAAACTTCCGGAATGAAAAAATCTCCGACAAACCGAGTCTCCGCTGTCGGATCCTGATCTAGCAATACGACAATCTCAAATCTAACACCCCTCCCTCGAGATCTGGCGATCCCCATATACTCGAGCAAAGACCACCTCAGTCTGATCCGGTGGAAGTTAAATCGTAATAGTTTCAGAGGCTGATAGTTCAATCAAGCACCGAGAATCTAGAATCCACAACCGCCATCTAAGAACCCTAGGGATCTACATTTAATCACCGAGACACTCAACAAAATCCACTTATTCCCAATGACTTTCGCCGCAGCTGTAATAGCTAAAGTGACAGTTAACCCGTGAGAATTCTCTGATGCGAATCCACAGATGTCCTCGATTTTGACTGGACTTGACCACGAAACTTTTCTTCTGCCAAGATGGAGCCAAACCTACATCAAATGGGAGAGAATAACTACACCACCGTTGTCGGAGAGGGTGTCTCAATTACTATAACTTCTTCTTTGCAAATCCAAAACCTACACTGAAGATCTAAAGAACCTAAAGTTCATATCTAAAAGTGAAAAAATTTCAAGAGATAGAATTTTTTTTAACAATAGAACGATTGCCCCTGTATAGAAACAGTTAGATAGTACATACTGGCAAAAACGTTGGGAAGCATAAACGAATATCTCCTAAAATGTAGTAATAAGGGAAGTCCAAACCCATTATACATAGTCCAAGTTAGATCGTCATATATGATATGACATCATGGAATGACAGATAAGGTGTAGGGCTATTGGAGGCTCTATTTAAAGTGAAACATTGTGCTCTATTTATATTATACTTCATCAGTTTTTTTCTAAGTGATGTTTTAGAAGAATGCACATAAATTAAGAAATCATTTAATTTTTGTTTATATCTAAACTAAAACATCATTTATTACCTAATCAACCAATAAAAAACAATCTTATAGAATATAAATCGTCAAAACCAATAAAAAAATAATTAATTTTGTATTGAAAATTGAAAATATCATTTATTTATTAACAAAATTAGAAGCTTAAAACATCAGTTATAAAATAACTGATGATACATATTAAGAGATGAGATGATATAGATTGCGCTACAACAAAAGAATTGTATTGTGTGATACAAGAGTTGACATATATAGACTACAATATATGCGAGTGTGTGTTTGACGTAACTGTCTGTTGTGGCATGGGTTTGAGATCATTGGAGAAGCTATGTGGGCCTTGTTTTAGATAGAAGCTCAAGCTTGAGGAGCTTATGTTTCTTGCTCTTGAAAAACATATAAATAAAACGTAGCCATGAACAAAAAAGATTATGTGTCTAAGGTTTATTGAGAGAGTCACAGATGTGTGTGTGACGTCTCCCTACCAAACAAAATTGAAGATATATATGTTGGTGATATCTCTGTTGGTAGTATCTCTCTGAGGAAACTATAGTCGCCGGAGAAGACATTGATCTGCTGCCATGTGCCCATGTTCAAGTATTATAGGAGTACGCATAACTGTTTTGTAGAAAATCTACACTAGTCAGAAAAGACAATTACTGGTAGTTTTCTTTCATTGTAATTTTAGAAAAGAGTGATAAATGCCATATAGCAATTGTAAGTTGCAGCATCTTCTAGAGAATGATTTCTAGACTTGATCCCAAAAATATAGATTATTAACCAAATCTGTTAACAAATTTCTGTGTCATTTTTACTTTATACTCTTTACACTTATTACACTCTTTTATTATATAAATCAATAGATTTAGCGCACAATTTGACGCACAAAATATACAACAACCACCTGTACGTGTTACCTGTACCCGGACCAACATGTCCCCATGCAATCGAAGAGCACTAGTATCCTATTCGGCTCAAATATTCTTTATACCCGTGACTTCTTTCAAATCATTATGATTTTTGATTAATATGTTTACCAAAACCATTAATATATCATATGTGGCTGACAAAAAAAAACTATATATTAAAAATAAATACCAACTAATATCAGTGTTCAAACATTGCCGACCTATGCACTCACCATCTCTCAATTCTATACTATTTTACAAAATTGTCGTCTATCACTTTTTGGCTTTAAATGTGAATTTATTTTAGGTTGCAAAAATTGAAAAAAACTGAGAAAAAAGCCAATTTAGAAAACCGCGCGATTGGAGGGAAAGCCATAGAAACTTAAAGATAACAACATTTAACAACCAAAAACCAAACCCAAAAATTCTCAAAGAGGAAGAAGAAATGAGCGTTAATGGTGAGAACAAGGTCTCAGGAGGAGGAGAGAGTTCATCTTCAGATCGACCTGTTAGAGTCTACGCCGATGGGATCTACGATTTGTTCCATTTCGGTCACGCTCGTGCCATCGAACAAGCCAAGAAATCGTCTCTACCAATTTCCTTTTGTGTTTTTTCTTCGATTTCGCCGGAATTGAGAAATTAGGGTTGTGAATTTGTGATTTGTGATTCAATTTTTGGAAAATTAGGTTTCCGAATACGTATCTACTTGTTGGATGCTGCAATGATGAAATTACCAACAAATTCAAGGGGAAGACTGTGATGACGGAATCTGAACGATACGAATCTCTCCGACATTGCAAGTAATGTTTAATTGCTATTATAGTTTCTTTCGTTTTTTTTTTTTGTATGGTCTCCTGCCAGGCGCCACTCGAACCGACGACCTTTAAGCTATTGACACTTGGTTATAATGGTGTTATGTTAATAGGTGGGTTGATGAAGTGATTCCAGATGCTCCATGGGTTCTTACAACAGAGTTTCTTGATAAGCATAAGATAGATTACGTAGCTCACGATGCTCTTCCGTAAGATTCGGTTATTTCCATTAGAGAATTAGCAATTTGAATAGGTTAATGATCTGTGGTTTGTATTTGTTTGATAGCTATGCGGATGCGACTGGAGCTGGAAACGATGTTTATGAGTTTGTAAGTATCAATATAGAGATGTTCTTGTTCTTTTGGTACTGACTTTGTTATCTCTTCTGATTCGTAAATGTTTGGAGTTGATTTTGTGCAGGTAAAGTCGATTGGGAAGTTTAAAGAAACTAAACGAACAGAGGGGATATCGACATCGGATATCATCATGAGAATAGTGAAAGATTATAACCAGTATGTGTTGCGTAATCTGGATCGAGGATATTCAAGAGAAGAGCTCGGTGTTAGTTTCGTTAAGGTATGCTCTTCATTCTTTTCTTGTCGATAACCAATATCTGATTGATGTGATGATAATGGTGTATCCAACTAATATGTTATGGGCTTATTTACTATACAAACAGGAGAAGAGGCTTAGAGTGAACATGAGATTGAAGAAACTACAAGAGAAAGTGAAAGAACAACAAGAAAAGGTGAGCAGCGAGGAATCTGATCTTATGCGTTAATGATGCTGCTTCATGTATATCCTTTGATGCACGGCTTGTATTAGTTTATACACAGAACAAGTGCAGAATGTTTGGCTAAGAATGGTGTTAGAATCGCCCATTGTGGAAATTCTGAATCCTGAATCTTTTTCCCTTTTGCAGATCCAAACCGTAGCAAAAACCGCTGGGATGCACCATGATGAGTGGCTTGAAAACGCTGATCGTTGGGTGGCTGGATTTCTTGAAATGTTTGAGGAAGGTTGTCATAAAATGGTAAGCAGCATAAGAAAAGGGAATGATTCTCAACATTTGTGATTCCAAGCATGAATATCTCAGTCACTAATGTCTGGTTGAGTGAGGTTTTCTCAGGGAACAGCCATTAGAGATGGGATCCAGCAACGGCTAATGAGGCAAGAATCAGAAGAGAACCGGCGCTTGCTTCAAAATGGACTAACAATTTCCGAACACAATGACGATGAACAAATGTCAGAAGGAGAGGAAACGCAACATGACCATGAAGATTGCTTAAATATGAGCAACAAAGGGATTGAATCAGTAAAGAAATGAGAGATTTTGGCTCATGATTCAAAGTATTTCCAGATACAGAACCAAAGTCTACTAGATTCCACCAGTAATGGCATTAGGCTTGTTTATTCAACTGTAATCGCATCAGGCTTGTTTATTCAACTGTATATCAAACTCTGCTTCACAATCGCTAGTCGCTACTTGTTTCTAAGACTCAAATGCATCACAAGTTGATATCTATGATCAAACACTCCAAATGATTACATAGAGACCATATATAGAACACAGACCACAAATTGAATCAACTCATCAACGGTATAGTAATGTTGAATACTTAAAAAGATAGAACAAACAAATTAGACTAAAATTAAAGTGGATATAATCTTAGCATTTGAAGTCGAGTAGCTTAGCATCAGCGACTGAATCTCTCTTCTTTCTCGATTTCTTGAAATGTTTTGAAGCTGCCTTTAACACACCATTCCATCCCTAAACAATAATAATCACATCTGTTATAAACATTAACAAAAAAAAAACTATATGATAAAAACAGAGAACATTATCTATGTAACATACCTTGGTAGGAATAGGAAAGCAGCCAATTTTAGGAGAATCATCATCATTCTTCATCGAAGTCATGTCTAATTTCAGTAATTTACTCTTCTTCTTGTTCTTCTTCTTCATTGACATCTTCATCTTCTTCTTGCCTACTTGAAACTCTCCGAGTTTAAGATTCCGACAAACGCAACTGTCGGAGTCTAGATCTGAAGGACTAGGGTAATTTCGAGGCAAGAGAGGAGACCAAAGAGAGCTCTGTGTGTAGTCGAATCCGAAAGCAGAGTTATCTGGAAATTTGCAGAGAAGCTCACGACACATTACTGGCTGCAAATACTCAACTACTTTGGTTGTAATAAGAGGATAATTCTCCTTTTCTTCTTCTTCTTCTTCTTGTAGATTTCTTTGATTTACCATTTTGTTCGTTTCAGATCTTTTTTCTTCTTGTTGCTTTTTCTGAGTTTTGTGTTCTGTCTCTTATATTTTGGGTCAAAGGATATGAAGAAGAAAGACGACCGTTGGGGTAGGATTTAGTACACGTGTCATGTAATAATTGGATAAATAATCTACTTCATGTCCGAAAAGTTACCGTTGGAAGAAGACTTAAGATTGCGATCGGCGCAGGATTACACATTACATTGTACAGTGCCGCACGGCCGAATCTTAACATTTTAATATTATTCAAGTCTTACCGTTTTAATTTGATATACGGTAAAGGTTTTAATTTTAAAATCAATTAACATTAAATTCAAAAGATTTCAAAAGTCCTTACCAAAAAAAAAAAGATTTCAAAAGTATCACATACTTGTAGAAATTTTGAAAGGGTTCCTAGAAATTCTTACGCATAAACTAAGAAATCATTTAAAAAAAAAAACAAATTATAAACTAAAACATCACTTATTATGTACAAATCTAAAAACAATTTGACATGGAGGGAAAAATGAGGCTTTACGAAATGAATGGACGTAGCTAATTTGTTAGGATGGGTAATAAAATTAAAAACACATTCAAAGCACTATACATATCAGAGAAATTGATGTTTGCAAGCTCTTATCTCTCACGGTACATGTCTGTGCCACTCATGAAGCACTACCAAGAAGCCAAGAGAGTTCTAAGGTATGTCAAAGTCACATCTCACTTTGGAGTTCAGTTTACAAGTGTCGAAAACCCAGAGTTATACGGATACTCGGACAGCGATTGGGGAGGCTCAAACGAAGACAAAAAGAGCACGTCTGGGTACGTTTTTACTCTTGGATCTGCTGTGTTTTGTTGGCAATCAAGTAAGCAGCAAACAGTGGCTCAATCTACTGTGGAGGCGGAGTATATCGCAGTGTATGCAGCGGCAAATCAAGCTATGTTGGATATGGGCTTCACCCACTAAATGCCATTTGGCCCAAACAGAGACCCAATTATTTATTGGGCCTGTTGTCTCTCCAATTCAGCCCACCAAGCTTGGAGGGTAAAATGGTAATTTGCTGAGGGAACAGAAGAGACCTTAGGTCACAGTTCTTGTCCTATAAATAAGGCACTATTTGTAACAGCACCACACACAAGTCAATACCCAGATAATCAGAGAATTATTCATAGCGTATACGTTCGTTTGTAGTTCTTTGCGTATACGTTCGTTCGTTGTTCGTAGTTCTTTGCGTATGCGTTCGTTCGTTGTTCGTAGTTCATTACGTATACGTTCGTCATTTGCTCCCTGTAACTAACCGATCTCGTTCGTCGTTAATAAAGAAGTCACTTCGTTCTCCCCGAAAATCTTATAGTTATTTGTTGTTACAACCTCGGTACAAACAAGCTATTTGGTTACAAAGGCTGTTGAGGGAAATTGGTTTCGAGTCTCAAGATGGTGTTCCTATCTACTACGACAACAAGTCAGTGATCGCGATAGGGAAAAATCATGTGCAACACAAAGCACATTGAGATCAAGTATCATTTTGTTCGAGATGCGGAACACAAGGGACTTATTCAACTCAAGTACTGCCAAGGCCCAAGGGGAAGTTCAACTTGCAGCTGATCTACTCACGAAAGCACTTGGCGTCACAAGATTTGAAGAACTAAGGAAGAAGCTTGGAGTAAGAGAGAAACTCAATTAAGGGGGGGATGTTGATCGATAATTGAGTTTATCATAATGTTTTTAAGTTTGTTAAGTTTATACATTAACAGTTATGTATTGTCCAAAAGTTGTCGTGTTAAGAGTTACAACTCTTAGTCTTAGTATTGTTTCGATGTATCTGTTTGTAACTATATAAAGACGTTGTCTATCTGTTGTAAACACACAAGTTTGTGATTCAATAAAAGGTCAGTTCTCTGTTATTCTCTTTTGTTCTCTTTCCATTGTGTATCTCAGAAGAAACATAACAACAAGTAAACACCAAGTCCACAAGTCCACGACCACCAACTCCAGAGTTCGATGACGTAGCCCCACCTCCTCTCCTCCAGGCTTCTTCAAGCCTCGGCCTCGGCCGGATACTCCAACACCGATCACCGTCAAGCCTCCACCAGATACTCCAAAGCAGGTCATTATCAAGTCCCCACCCACACTTCCAACAGTCCCCTAAACCTCTGTCGTAGACTTATAATTTTCTTTCTCAAAGCTTTCTTAGATCGATATCTCTTTGTGTGTCACAATAAAATAAAATGATTTATTATATACTTTACTTTGCTTTGAAAATATATTTATGTAAGAGTCTTGTGTACGTTGAATCGTTGACTAGATATATTTAACTTTTAAAGCAATAATTGACTTTTAAGTGATAATCGCTTGTTCAACATGTATGAACTGCTGAACTTGTTTGGCATTATTACCAATGACGAGTAAATAAACCACATAGATCATTTGTAGAACAAACAGTGTCACATCCTCAAGAGAATTAACATATCCAGCTTTGACAACAAAGCTCCAAATACCATGCATGCATAACTTGCTTTAAACCATAAAAATCTTTGTCGCAATTTGCAGCCGTAAGACGAATCAGTGGCGTCAACAAAATCCAAAGACTGAACTACGTAAATCTCTCATCAAGATGGCCTTGAAGGAATTTTGTGATTCATTTGCCACCAAAATTCTTTTACAATTTGAGGCTAAACAGAGAGTCATAAGACGCGTCCCAAATTGGTTGCGATTAAATTGCCACATCTATTTTGTGATCAAAACTCGAGTAGTAGCAAAAGTTTGTGACTACTTTGCCACTTATTTTTTGCTACTTTAACGCATCTTTTTCGTACACATTTCACTTCTTCTTATTCGCTACGATTTAATTTTTTTCCTATATCCTTCTTCAAAGCCGAACCTACCACCAAACTCATCCAAAATACTACCCGTGGCCCCTACGCTATTATATATGTCAGATATTCCTTAGCAGTCCTTAGTTCCTTATTTGGCGATAAATTTGCATTCAAGGCTGTCTCTATATCCTCAACTTGCGTAGTAGAAATTGAAACCTTAAAAGATAGATGTTCTAGAGTCTATCATATATTCAAAATAAAAATTAAAAAACAATTGAATTTGTTTATTAAAATTCCGATATATCTAAAATTAAATTTAGTACATCATTTACATATTAGGACATAATGTCCCACATCGGAAGTTGGAAGGGATCCTAAGTAATATATAAGGGATATGGGCCACTCCACTCATTGCTAATTGGTTTTGAGTTGGAAGTCCATAGAACTTAACATGGTATCAGAGCCCGATCCACACATGTCCAACCCGATCCGACCCAAAGATGGTCCAATCATCGACAAGGCCCAAAATTGATGCCGTCGATCTAAGTCCGAACATTCCGAGATTAATGGCCAAAGAGCCATCATCTCGAGGGGGCGTATTAGGACATAATGTCCCACATAGGAAGTTGGAAGGGATCCTAAGTAATATATAAGGGATATGGGCCACTCCACTCATTGCTAATTGATTTTGAGTTGGAAGTCCATAGAACTTAACATTACAGTTATGTGATAGTAAATTCCGATAAATTGTTTCTTTTTGAAACGTCTTGGATATATACTTCCACTCCATTCTCAATTCCGAGGGTGTCTTGTACCACAAGGTTCAGCACTTACACCGAAAGAAGAGAGCATTAGTCGTTCCGTTTCAAAATTTGTAATTTTATGTGAATAACGAAAGTTTCTAGCATTTCGTGGAAAATGTCGAACCAAATCATAGTCACAATTCCGTGTATAAATGTCTTATCGAAGCATTTGCAAAGCACGGGAATGAGAAAAGTCTTGATCAAAGAAATAGAAAGATCAATCTCGTTTACGTATTTGATAAAAGGAAATTACTTAGTTTTTTCCTTGTTTAGTTTCTTAGAAAATTCTACAATTAGATTAAGAACTAATCTATATATATGAAGCTCACGGGAACAAGTTCTATTCATCGGAGCAATAAAACAAGCTTTTAGAATTCACTACAAACTTTCTTATTCTGAAACCAATTCACGTTTCTTAAGATCCTATCTAGAGATGGGACTTGAGAAAAAACAAAACCTCTCCTTCGTACTCATCTTTCTACTAGTCGGCTTCTTTGCAGTCTCTTACGCTTCCGTTCCTCGGAAAGTAAATCCACATCGACGCCTCAATATCTTGAAGTCCTTCGGAAAATTCTTATCCAAGCTTTCACCGAAAGTCTCCACCTCCAAGCCTTCACCGGAAGGCTTCCTCCACACGCCCTTTCCGTTTACTCCAAAACCAGTCCAAGTCAAGCGACCACGACCACCAGGCCCACCAACTCCAGAGTTCGATCTTCCACCTTACGTAACCCCACCTCCTCCAGGCTTCTTCAAGCCTTGGCCTCCGCTGGGTGCTCCAGAGCCGAGTCAGTTTTAAGTCCACACGTATAGTTCCAACAGTCCGCTAAAGTTTGTCGTAGTCGTCAAAGGCTGCTTCTCGTTCACAAGGCTTTCTTAGATCGATCTCTTGGTGTGTACAATAAAATAAAATGATTTATGTTTTAGATCTCGAGATCTAAGTAATATATATACTAGATAACCGTCCATGCATATTACTTGTATAAATGTTCTTAAACAAATAAATTAAATATACTTCGTAAGCTAGAAACAAAATACACAAACACATAGGAGATGAATGGGATGATTAACAACTCATATATATAAAGTTTAGAGGGTTTTCTTTATATTATATAATGACAAACATAAAAATATATAATTCAAATTTAGTTATTCAAAAGTTTACTAAAACTTAAATATTCAATTATATTGTAAGATATAAATAGAAAATGAATTAAATTTAAATTTAATCTTACTAAGCAATATGAGTCTTAACTTTTCACTTTAATCACTTAAATTGAGTCTTTAATTATGTAGTTATTATGGAACATAATAACCACATAAAATGATATAACTGAAGCATCATTATAGTACTTCTCGTGTGAATCTACCTTTATTTTTGAACGTGGCAAAGTGACATAACAAAAAAAATAAAGACATCAATAGGTGAAGAATTTATTTGAGAAATGTATGATATACATGACAAAGAGTTTTAATAGTTTAAAAAACAAATCTACCAGTACAGAAATGTGAGAAAATAATCAAATATTAATGGAAAATATGTATTAAACTCTATAGCATTCATTTTTTGCCTCCACTACAACCCAACTATCAGTATTTTTGGATGCAACAGTACTCTAGGAAATATTCCCCTTCACTTAAAACTTAAGTTGCTTCACAACATAATCAATCTTTACTGTATTCTTCTCGTCTTTAATCTCCTTGATTCTCTCTTTAATCTTAATGCATAAGAGCATGATTATAGGTGGTTTCTTAGAAATTAATCTTAGCAATATTTAAGTAATTTATTTGTAAAAGTGATTGTTAAGAGATAGTACTTTTGAGTTAAGATTTTTGTGTGATTAATGGTAGGCTCTTAACATGTGGTTCTTAGAAAAATAAATATTAATATAAAAATAAAATTTATAATTATAGAAAATTTAATAATTGTTGCAAATTAAAAAAATTAAAACATACATGAGATACAATTTATAACATAAATAACATAAAGCACAAATGTTTTAAACTTAATTTCTGGAATATTTTGTCCATATAAGCTCGACCAAATCCTTATTCAATTGTTGATGCATGGCTCGATCACGAAGTCGATTTCTAGTGGACCATCATATCGACGAGATTTTGATAAAGAACAAGAGTTTAGAAAAGATTGTTTTGTGGTAAAAAGAACAAGAGTTTAGAAAAGTAGAAAAGATTGTTTTGTGGTATAAAGAACAAGAGTCTTTGGTAAATCACTTGGAGTATAAAGAAGAAGAGTTGCAATTGATATACATTTTATTAATAAGTGTGTTTATTTTTCAATTATAATGAAATCTCCTAAAGCTATATCTCATAAAAGATCGTCACTTATAACAGCTAGATCAAACAAATCTTGAATATGATACAAGATTCAGTATCCAATTCATTAATTGAGACTAATTTAGCTAATTTTCCATATGATTACAAAACTAATTGCTCCTATTCCTCTCCCTCTCCCTCCTCTTCCTCTCACACCACTTCCTTCAGCTTCACCACGCGAAAGCTCGCTCCTTGCTCTTCTTCCAGCCTCTTCCATACTCAATTGAGGCTTAGGAGCTTCATCCTTGTAAGCCATTAACTCAAAGAAAATTCAATGAACAGCTGTATCATTAAGAAAGAACAGTTGAGTCATTAAGCAATCATAAGACTAATACCATCGGAATTAAGACTACATTAAGAAATGAACAAACGCAAGCGTTAAAACACACAACACCAAATGAAATTGACCAATACCAACGACCAATGTGCACACCTACGATGAAATTCCCCATTAACAGAGCCCAATCCTATAATCAAAACTCAAACATAGAGAGAAGAGAGTAAGTGAGGGACCTGATACAGAGGTGATGATTGAGTGCAAAGAAATGATTTTATTGAACTCAAAAGAAATGATTTTATTGAATTTTTTGATTCAACATATTTCTACTTACAATGTAATGCACAAACTGCTAACATCAGAGAACCCTAATTTAGCTAACATCAATTCCCAAATCATGGAATCCTAATTTTCTAACATCAATTCCCAAATCGTTGAACCCTAATTTTGCTAACACAAAACCCTAATTCATCACGATTTGTGAATGAAATCAGAGAGATTCTTACCATGGAGAACGAGATTGGAGAAAATCGGAACCAAACTCTCCGATTTGGCCACTTGAATCTCCGATTTGGTGAACCAAAGTGGTTCTGATTTGATGAACCGAAATCGCCGATGGTGCCCGGCGTCGGAGGAGATGATGATAACGACGTCAAAGAAGAACTTCCGACTCATTTCTCGTCTCAATTCGACGGATCGAGTAATGTCGGAGAGATCGAGAAGAAGAATCTGTCTTTGCTTTTGAGAAAGAGAGAGAGGAAAAACACGAGACATTTTTTTTTCTTTCTTTTTGTTCAAAACGCGACACGTGTCGTCTCTTAAGAGAAGAAAAAACCTCTTAACTAAGGAACGTTTCAACGTTTCTTATGGATTTACTTGATTAATGATTAAATTTTAATTGTTTTTTTCCTAAGATTTACACTAAGAGGCTACCGTTAATGATGCTCTAAGTATCAAACTCTTTTTGAGTTAGTCAAAGAGAATGTTTTTTGCAACGAAAACAAAATGTAGTGCAAATTCTCTTGCTATACATAACAAATTTTGGATTTATCAAAAAAAAAAAAAAAAAAAAAATTTGGATTTATCTACTCTCTTGTTTTGAATATCTCTAAAGTAACTCCAAAGATTGACATTAAGTAGAGTTTCTTAGTTGTATGTCTCCAGTGGAATTTCTTAGTTGCATGTATCCTACTCTTCATAACTATATATTCACAAATCACAACAGTAAAAAAAAAAAAACGTCTATTGTACAATAACAAAACGTCATAAAGTTAGTCAAAATTCGTGTATGGTATAATATTTTGTCAAAATTTTTGTTAGCATTCTGTAAACATTCCTTTATTACGCCATAACATTCTTTTCACGACTTAGCTTGTTAGCTTGGTGTACAAATATTTAGAGTCAAACATTGGTTCCTAGAAAGATGATATTGATGATATCAAGTTTGAAATAAAATGTCATTGTTTTCTGCCTTTAGCTAAAACTTCTCAAAAAATCCACAGAGTGAGGATATCTGCAATGGATCAGTTCGGGAAGTGGAAGAAGAAACTAGTGTATGTAATTGTCTATCAGAAAAATAAAATATTCATCTAAGGATCTTTTACTTGCCATTCTAATCTAAAATCAATGTTTTCTTTCTTTTTACTTTAGATTATTGCTGATTTTGTTGAAGTTTTGTCGTTCAGGTAAATTAGTTTTCATTGATTAGAAAACATTTGGTCCGGCTTACCTCATTAGATCCTGATTGATTTACCTTTTACTTGCAGGAAAATCCATAAAGCATTCTTGAAAAAGAAATCGGATATGTTTTTCTTGTGTGTCTTAACTCCGCGCTCCTATGAAATCACTAAACAAAAATCTGAGATCTTGGACGCTAAGGTATAACCATTTTCATTGTTGATGAGCCAAGAAATCGTTAAGTTACTATCAATACTTAACTCTATCTAAAATTCTGGTATTTCATTTTATAGTGCATGCCGATCCAAGAATATATAGACCAACCGTTTAACCAGAAGAACGAGATGTTCAAGTTCGCGGCTAATATCAGCAAAAAAAAATGTGAGGAAGAATACTTTGGATTTTCCATTGTGCTAACTTCCACATCAGCTCGTAAAAAGAGCTTTCTCTACTGCAATGCTGATCACGCCAATCGCCTTAAATCATGGCGTGACAGCCAAGTCTCCACTTCTCTCTGATAACATTCTCATATGATTTTGTTTTATCTCGGCATTTTGTGTGTGTCGAGTGTAATTTAAATTAAGACCATTTTCCTGAGGCAATGCATCCGTTTGGAATTTTGTCTTTATATCTATTATGTTAAGAAAATCTTTCATAGGCAATTGCATCATTTGACAGTATCTTCTCCCGACCCAATTCTTTTTATAGATAGGCTCTACTTGGTTCATTCTTCAACCGAATCCTCGCTTAACCTATTTTAAATTATCAGTTGTATGTTTCTTGCCTAGTGCAGTACACTGTGGTAAATAGATGTAGAAATCTAAAAAAGTGTTGGGGCTTTTAGAGGATGCTATTATAACATAGGACCTCGTTGAAGCCCAAACTGTTATTACCTGCTATGTTATAAACAAGAATGGAGAAAAACCGAATTGGGTCATCGCAACGTTGCGTCTCCGTATAGCTGTCACAAAGGCAGCAATTAATTAATGATTGGTTGAATTAAGTTTACATTTAGGGCTCAAACTATAAAATAATGTTAGTCGTAGTAGACTTAGACAGTTAATTAGACTTTGAGAGCTGTTTGATTCTTCTTCTTTTCTGCACGTTTAAATTTCCTAATATCAATATTGATTTACTATTAAATATGTACTAAACACATGATTACGTGAGAAGACACTTTATCGCACATCCACACCATATCACCCTATGTTGATGGGAAAAACGGTCAATATTAACTCCAACTATTTTCATGTGATTTTTTCAACCTAAACTCTAATCCCTTATATTTATTAATCTGAATCCATAGGATTGTCATATTTAAGATCCAGGTTTATGCGGGTCGGCTCGCCATAACCCGTTAACAAAATGGGCTCGCAACATGGCATGTTAAATGGGGCGGGTTCTCCCGTATTGAACCTAAAAATTATTCTTGTTATCACTCTAAAAAAAAATTAAAGTGTATCATTTCACAAATTCTCAAAAATTTAGATGACAGTTAAGATTAGTTATTATAGATAATCTGCGCAATGCACATTTTATTTATTTATTATTTTTATTTTTTTTTATAAACCCTATCGGCTGATCCGGTCAGCCCCGGTAGAAGCGCACCGAAGTGTTTCAGAGTGGACTTCTCCCCGAAGGACCACCACACTGTCTGTCCCGAGTTTGGAATGCTTTCCGACTAATGTCATGGGTAGCCAGATCGCCTGTTACTGACTACCAGGTAAACTGTTTGGGCCATTGGCCCAAACCCAGACTTCCCACACTTATGTGATTTTTGTTTCCAGGGTGGATCGAACTTGGGTTAGTTCCTTCCAACCTATCCCCAGTTCTCCCTTACCACTAGACCACATACGTCTGGGCTCGCAATGCACATTGATAACAATCCAATCTTCTTCCCGATCACACAAAAATATAGCATGTTCAAACTATAAACTGTTACTTTTTTTTAGTAAGGTGGTGATTGTTCATATCTGTACTCATTTTTTATTGGCAAGTATACGTTCAACAAAATCTGATAACAGATATAGTTTAAATTCTACTTCAAACAAAAAGGACAGTACTCACGATATGCATGTTCTATCTTGCAGAGTATTGGAGAGTTGACATTGATATAGAAATGAAGATAATCCCGACAATTTGGGGATTTCTGTTATGATAAGAAAACTTATACTCTGGCCCGATGTTTCAGCACAAAAAAATAATGGTGTGATCACATGCAGAGATCCATGCTATACTCTGGACCATGCATGTGAATACTGCTTCATTTTTTATATATATATACTCTTAACAACGCATGTACGATTCATTCTTACGAGTTAAGTGACATTTTTCTCATTCTCTTCTTTAAAAAAAATAACAATAACAAACAAATTCTTAATTTAGAGGAGCAGATTCACGGGTTACCCTATTTTGACTACACGACAAATCTCACCCGCAATCTCGTACACACCTCCATATGTTAATTTCTTTAAATACTATTTCTTCCGGTTTTAGTTGATATTTAGAAAAAATAATTTATTCTAAATTAAATAATATTTTCAATTTTTAATATAATATTCATTAAATTTGTATTAATTAGTTTTAACAATTTACATTCAGTAAATTATTTTTTTATTGGTTGATTAGATAATAAATAATATTTTATTTAGTTTAAAAATAAAAAATAAAGAAAGATTTTTTTAATTAGTGTACAAAAACATTAAACATCAAATAAAAAAAAAACGAAAGGAGTAATTAGTATATCTAGTATTGCCCATTATTAGTATTTTTTAATGCTACATTTTTCTCAATAGGTTTGAATGAACTAATTTATCCTTATCTTATATATACTTATTAACTATATTTATTCTTATATATCTATTTGAGTTTCTTTTTCCTTTTTTAGTAGTCAAATCACTACAAAAAAAAGATCATTTTATATCACTTATTTTGAATATTTGTATTACTTATAATTGATGTAAAAGAATTTTACATCACTTAAGTAAATGATTTAAAAATTAATGATGCAAATAATTTACATCATTTTGTTGACAACTGATGTAATTATACATAATATTTGCATCAGTTTTTATAATTGATGTTAATTTTGTATCAATTACAAAAAATGATGTTACCTTTTTAAATCACTTTGTATAAATGATGTTAATATTTTCATCATTTATAAATAATTGATACTAAAACTAGTGTCAAATTTCATTAGTGATTTTAATAATTGTAACATTTATAATAATTATTTTATTATTTAATAAGAAAATTATTTTAATTATAATCTTATTCTAAGAATAAATTTAAACGTCAACAATATCTTTCAAATAAATTATTTGACTTAAGTTTTCGTGAGACCACTACACTCAATTATTAGAAAATGGGTTAACCTATTTATAAAGGATAGATTCTTATCCCTCCTTAAGAAGTTGTCGATGTGGGACAATTTAAAAATGCCTCCTTAATACAATTTTACATCAGTTTTCATTGATATAAATTTTGTATCATTTAAAAAGTGATCTTAACAAAAATTAATAAATACATCAATTATCTAAATGATGTAAATTAATATTTACTATCAGTTTTTAAAAAGTGATACGAAATAATAGCTTTTAAATCAGTTTTATATATTTGATGCCAAACTAATTAATTATAACATCACTTAGTATAATTGATGCTAAAACACATCATTTATAAATAAATGATTCAAAATAATATCATTTAGTGAAGTGATACAATTTAAGTGATTTAATATGATCTTTTTTTTGTAGTGAATACTTTTTTGAGTTTCTGTTAACGACGACTCAGACTATGTCATAAAAGATCAAATATATGCCATAGAGACAAATAATATAAAAAAATCATAGATAATCATCAATCACGGACTTGCTCAATCAGTTCTCGTGGAAAGCTGAGATCTATTAAAAGGTGTGAGGAAGAAAAAAGACTAAAAACGTAAACCAAAACTGTTTGACCAAAACAAAAACGTTCAATTTATCTAAATCAATATAGGTTCTATATAAGATACAATAAATATCAAAAAGCTGTTCGAATTCACTTCTTTACAAAAACGCGAGGAACGTATCAGAGCATTTCCAACGCTCAGATACCTTTCTACTTTCTCATTAATAATATTTTAATTATTTTGATTATTTATTTATATTTTAAATGATAATTAATAATATTGGCCAATCAAAATAAAGTTACATCTGAAATAGGTGTCTCATAGAAACTTATCTCCTTTTCTTTCCTACTTTTTCATTATTTTCAATTATTTATATCATAAAAAATTTGCTGAGACACTACCGATGTGGATGCTCTAATATCATTCGCAACATTATTCTTGTGATTTTCAGAAAACTACTATCTTCTTCCGCCAATTAGTATTTTTTTGACCCAAGAAACAACTAAAAAGGTTTTGAATAGTTGAATCATCTATCGTACGTTTTCTTATATAAATGAAATATGTATCCTTAGAGATATAAGTATATCACATGTATGTTTCATAGGTTTTAACCAATCGACAATTATAATGATTTATTTTCGATTTTTGAAATTAGTGGCTTGTAAAACATGTTTTATCCTGGTGGTTAGTAAAAGCTACTGTAGGATATATCATATATGTCAAAACTTCACAAAACGTATTAATAATGATAGTGGTCAGCGTTTACTTCAGTACTTGTTAAAAAAATCATTGACCTGAATGAATATATGAATTAAGTTTTGTGAAGGTTTTTTTTACATGTACTTTTAACTACTTCGTTGCTGCTAGGATACATCGTAATCTAATTAAATAATTAATCTAGTAATTAATTAAGGGAAACACTGACCAGTATCATTATTTTTACATGTTTATACATTAAGCATACTATAGCTTTGGACCTAGCTACTCCATAGCATTGATTCTATTTTCTCTATTTGTGTGTTTGTTCTGGACAATATCTAGGCTACAATATCAATAGGTCGAGACGAAAGAACTATATATTCCAAAAAATTTGCCTAAAATCCTCATGAACAAGTGGACCCAATAATCAAAGGAGCATGAAAAGAGGAAAGATCTCTACATGTCTTTGTGGTTTTCTGAAAAATGAGGTGTCTAATTCAGTCAAATGATAATGACAAATTCCTTAGTTAGTTGTCTCGCCACTTGCATTGTTGTTTTCATAAAATTGAGAGGTATCTCTTCAGTCAAATAATATTGACAAATTCCTTCATTAATTGTCTTGCCACTAGCCATACATTAAAAAAGAAAAAACAATTTGCATAGTCGCAGTCTCGCAATCCTTTTTTTTTTGTGAGGTAACTTTACAACATGTTAGCCTAAGTA
This sequence comes from Arabidopsis arenosa, assembly GCA_905216605.1. Taxonomy (NCBI): domain Eukaryota; kingdom Viridiplantae; phylum Streptophyta; class Magnoliopsida; order Brassicales; family Brassicaceae; genus Arabidopsis; species Arabidopsis arenosa. The sequence continues at coordinate 11,756,699 of LR999457.1, read as the reverse complement.
TATACCATTATTATCTTTACCTTGAACAATTGAAATTTACCACACAAAAAAATTCCGGAAAGTTTGACGAAAACCTTTTACTTTTTGTTTTCTCTTGATAAAAGAAAACCTTTTTACTTCTTATGACAAAGTGACCTGTAAATTAATGTACTTAATATTATAGTCCAACGTCAATAATCTTACTCGCAATTTGGCACGTTCATAATATCATCACGGATGATGCAAATGAGAAGATTATTATAAATATAAAACTAAATATCTTAGAGATTACTTTGGTCTATAAAAAGAGGAAGACACTCAACAGTTTAACGTACTTCATCACTTCCTTGTCACAAACCAAACCCTAAACCCTCTTTCTCAACATGGGGCTTCTTCACAAGCAAAACCTCTCCTTTGTGATACTACTCCTCCTAGGTCTCATCGCCGTCTCTTATGCTTGTGATTGTAGTGACCCTCCTAAACCATCTCCACACCCCGCTAAACCGCCAAAACATCCCGCTAAACCACCTAAGCCCCCAACCGTTAAACCACCTACTCACACCCCAAAACCTCCCACCGTGAAGCCTCCACCTCCATACATTCCATGCCCTCCTCCCCCGTATTCTCCAAAACCTCCCACGGTGAAGCCCCCACCACCACCAACCGTGAAGCCACCACCACCTCCCACGGTGAAGCCACCACCACCACCCACGCCGTATACTCCACCACCACCCACGGTGAAGCCACCACCACCACCAACCGTGAAGCCACCACCACCACCCACCGTGAAGCCACCACCACCACCCACGCCGTATACTCCACCACCACCAACGGTGAAGCCACCACCACCACCCACCGTGAAGCCACCACCACCACCACCAGTCGTTACCCCACCACCGCCAACACCAACCCCAGAGGCACCATGCCCGCCACCTCCACCAACCCCATATCCTCCTCCGCCTAAACCAGAGACTTGTCCCATCGACGCTCTGAAACTAGGCGCGTGTGTGGACGTTCTAGGCGGTTTGATTCACATCGGACTAGGGAAAAGCTACGCTAAGGCAAAGTGTTGCCCACTTCTTGAGGGTTTAGTGGGTGTTGACGCTGCGGTTTGTCTCTGCACCACCATTAGATTGAAGCTTCTCAACATTGACCTCATTCTTCCCATTGCTCTTGAGCTTCTTCTCGACTGTGGTAAGACTCCACCTCGTGGCTTCAAGTGTCCTGCTCCGCTAAAAAAGACTCCTCTCTTGGGTTGATCTCTTTTCTATTCCATTTGATACAATAAAAAAGGGTTTGAAACGTTAAGATATATATTCTTCTTTATGTTTTGTGATAGCGGAAACAGTAACTAAAAGGATCTAAATTTCGTTATTTTATTCTTAAAATATGAAGCAAAATTTTATGGAACTGTTATAAGGTGATTATGTACGTTGAAATATTGTTATTTGAAATTTGATTTTTAAATTAAAGGACAAACACTACGCAGTGGTCATTACTCAACGTGTACATGTGGTGTGTCATCCTTGACCCATACTAAGACAGTCGAATAGATATATTTGTTTTTTTTGTGTGTTTCAGTATATGTATTAAATAAATACGTTAGTTTTTTTTTTTTTTCCCTTTGAGCACCATAGATAAGTTAGTTTAAACAATGTTATAATATAGAAAATAAATAGATCTAGAAAACAACAAATTAAAACATTTTGCAAAGAAAAGAAAAGAACAAAAGATTATGCTCCTCCCTGGTTTTAAGAGTCTAAGCGTACGATAACAAAGAGTTAATTTTTGTCACATAGAATGTAGTGATATCAATGATCACCATCACCGATTACACGTAGTACATATTTTTTTATCCATTAATAACAAAGATTGTAAAAATCTGTAAACGAAAAAACTAATAGTATATATGCGTTTTGTCAAAGAACAAAATAAATAAACAAACATTCTATTCATTTTCTATCATACCGTAAAAAAGTGAACATCAAAATATAGTATGAAATGACAATCTGCAATAAACATTTAAAACATCAATCAATAAAAACTTCAACTGATAGATATCAGTGTTTTTCAGTCTTTAGACAAAGACAACCTTCGAGGAGTCCATAATGTCATATGTGATACTATGTCTCATTTTTAATAGAAGTGTGAAAGGAGTTAATCCACACTATTTAATCCGTCTGGTTAAGTTTAATTATCATTTTTAGTTTCCCAAATTTTTCGGGTTCTAAATTAATAACTCTATATTTAGCCATGTATACCCATGATCGCATGTTTAGCATCTCATTTCACGAGTTTTCGAAATTGAGTTAATATAAAAGGAAAATCACAAAACTGGAACATCATTTTTTTGGTGCGATAGTTTTCTCAATTTTATCATGATCTTGATGCTTATCGACATAGATATTTTGGATGCAACTACTTCAATTCATAGCTTAACATAGAGTAAATAGATCAATTTTATCATGCTCTTGATGCTTATCGACATCTATATTTTGGATGCAACTACTTCATAGCTTAACATAGAGTGAATAGCATCATAAAAACATAAGGTACACTTATTTTACTAAGTTTAATGACCATATAAACAAAAAAAAAATATTATTTACCATATAAACAATTAAACGAACAATCTCATCAGAATTATTTCTGGCTAAAAAAAATTAATAAAAAGTTTTTATAAAATAAACTAAGCAGCTATAAAATAAATTTATTTCATATCGATCTAAACCCAAAACAAATTGTTTGAACCCAAAACAAATTGTTTGACAAATTATAAAAAGCACAACCAAGTCACAAAAAGTTCGATGGTTGGATCATGCATGTATTGAGCATATAATTATAATAATGCTTATAATATAAAAATATACACTTATGGATTAGCCTAATGGGTCATAATGTACATATTTTAAATGATCTTCTCGTTGCGTTAATTATAAGCCTATGGGCTTAACTTATTCGGGTTAAGCTGTTACCTAGTTCCCTTGTTTTCAACTAATGTTAATTATACCTATAGAAGTAGATCATTCTCGGTGACTGGGTCACTTGGAGAAAGCTTCAAGCTTACTACACAATGATCATATTGCTGCAGATATCATTGTTCATCCTGAATTATTCAAATTGGAGATAGAATCTATATAAGTCCTACAAGATTTCACTCCAGTTTAATGAGCTAACACGCAAGCAACATAGCTTCTGAGATGTACATTCATGGCTAACCAGTTGCTCTTTGCAAGCTTTCGAACGGATTTGGCGTTGCAAGTTATGGGTACGTCAAGGTTTCTTTGTCGACAATCTACATGGTCGTTGATGTATCTGAGTCTTTTCAAGGTTATGTTTGGCGTACCTCTAATCCACATCTCCCATTTTGTTATTTTGGACAATAAACCTTGAGAGTGGACGAAGTTGAATGAGAACTGAGAATGCAGAAATTTCCACTCGGTAGGTCCATTCGGTTTGTACCCATGATTGCATGTTTAGCATGTGATTTCACGAGTTTTCGATATTGAGTTTAAAAAAATAAAAAAAAATGGAACATCATTTTTTGGTGCAATAGGTTTTTCAATTTTATCATGATGTTGATGCTTAATGACATAGATAGTTTGGATACAATTACTTTATATCTTAACATAGTCCATAGAGTAGTAAATAACATTATAAAAACATTAAAGATACATGACTCTTTCTCTCGAGATTGGACTACCAATCATATAGTGATACTTTAGTTAATGTATCTATGGTTGACAAAAAAAAACATAAAACACACTTATTTTGCTAAGTTCAAATGACCATATAAACAAAAAAAAAATTATTTATCAAAAAATTAAACAAAAAGTTACATAAGAATTATATTTCTGGCTAAAAAAAAAAATTAGTTTATAAAATAAACTCAACGGCTATGAAATTAATGTAGTTCATATCATATCCATCTAAAACCAAAAACATATACACTGTAGTTTCACAAATTCTAAAAAGCATAACCAAATCACAAAAAAGTTCAATGGATGGGTCATGTTCTCAGCATATAATTATGACAAAAAAAAAAAAGGTTTAGCCTAATGGGTAATGTGCTTATTTTAAACGATCTTCTAGTTGTGGTAATTTGTAAGCATTCCGAACCGTGTACCCTATAAAACGAGCATTTGGGCTTAACTTATTAGGGTTGATTTCTAATGTATTTGGCCCATAATTGTGAACTGTGAGGCCCAATAAAGAAAACCAGCAAAATGAGTTTTTTTTTTTTTTTTCTTTCTCTTTTCCTAACTTTTCTTGTCAAAGAAGTTCACAAGTTTCGTTTTTTATCAAGCACCAAGTTTCTCAGCGAAATCAAGGAATCGAAAACCCAGAAGACAACTCAGAGAAGAAATTTCTTCAGGTAATTTTTCCTCAATCGATTCCGTTTTCTTCCTACTGGTTTTTGTTCTCGAAATATGGTTTTCGTACTTGTGGGATCTGTTTGTCTTTAGTCAGGAGTTACTCCTCTAAATTCTGGGTAATTCTTTGATTTTGTCGCGTAGATAAACCCTAGCTTGATGTGATTCTTTGGTACAACGTAATTCTGTTTTGTTGTAACTTGGAATCACTCAAGTGTAATGGATTCTCATTTTAATCAGTGTTCATAGATTCACTGGTTTAGGCTTAATCTGGTGACACTTGTAAGAAGAGGGAGGGAGGTTTTCTCTTAAATCTGTTTTAATGGTCTTCAGTTTTCTTTGGGAGCTACCCATTAGCTTAAAGATGGGAACTTTGGCTGATATAATTTGGGTGTTTTCTTTCTTTCTTTCTTTCTTGGTGTGTAGCTGTTTCAGAATGTCTCGGAGGTATGATAGTCGCACCACGATCTTCTCACCGGAAGGTCGTCTCTACCAAGTTGAATATGCTATGGAAGCTATTGGCAATGCTGGTTCTGCGATTGGAATTTTGGCAAAAGACGGTGTTGTGTTGGTTGGTGAGAAGAAAGTCACTTCTAAGCTTCTTCAAACCTCTATGTCCACGGAGAAAATGTACAAGATCGATGACCATGTGGCTTGTGCTGTGGCTGGTATAATGTCTGATGCCAACATTCTGATTAACACTGCTCGAGTTCAAGCTCAGCGTTACACTTTTATGTACCAAGAGCCAATGCCGGTTGAGCAGCTGGTTCAGTCTCTATGTGACACCAAGCAAGGATACACACAATTTGGGGGTCTCCGCCCGTTTGGAGTTTCCTTTCTTTTTGCAGGCTGGGATAAGAACCACGGGTTTCAGCTGTATATGAGTGACCCAAGCGGAAACTACGGTGGATGGAAAGCTGCAGCTGTTGGAGCAAATAATCAAGCGGCTCAGTCTATTCTTAAACAAGACTATAAGGATGATGCAACGAGAGAAGAGGTGGTTCAGCTCGCTATCAAGGTTTTGAGCAAGACAATGGACAGCACGAGCTTGACAGCCGAAAAGCTCGAGCTTGCTGAGGTGTATCTGACTCCATCAGGAAGTGTTAAGTACCATGTTCACTCGCCTGACTCGCTCACTAAGCTCTTGGTTAAGCATGGTGTGACGCAACCAGCTGCAGAAACTTCCTAAGCTTGAAACTGGTTCCGGTTATACCCGCCCCGCTTGGTTACGGTACCCAACGTTCTGTGTTGTAGTTCTCCATTTGCTTTCTTTCCCTTTGGATTTAAAGATATCGTATCAGAACCAATTTACCACTCTGATTATGTCATTAATCCATGATACATTCGGTTGATGATCTTTTATCTTGAGCATTTATCATTTTAGAGTAAAGTTAGACTTTAGAGGTTTATTCAATAAATGAATGAGCAATCACCAACGGGCCCATTAGAAAGCCCATAACATTCATTGATTGAAGTAACGGGTTCTTATTTGTCGTCGGGTTTTAATGGCTCAAATTAAAGAAGAATCAGAATCTCTTTAAGCTTCACCACGTTGATTTAACGGTCAAGATGTCTGTCTGTTTATTAACGGAACAGTGAAAATGTTACCGCTCAAAGCGTATATCTTGAGCGCCAAATGAAATTTCATTGGTAGTTTGGTGGTGCCAATGGCTAGAACTGGCCTTATTTTAGGAGATTTTTTTTTACTATTGACCATCGACTATCACATAAGTGTCACAAATAATAATAAAGTAAGAGATGATACTTAAGTGCTAGGATTCAATCAATCCAATGGAATCTTACATTCTACCTAGTATACAAGTCCGGTACATATATTTTATATAAAAAAACATTTCTTTCATCGAGATTCTCTCCCATTTCAAATAGTCTAAAATTTTCTCATTTTTAGCATCGTAAAATAGCCATTGAAAAATTATAAAACACGCCGTAGATTTCTTTCTTTAGGTCCATCATCACGATAAGTATGTAACAAAAAAAAATCTAGTTAAGCATCAAGTCTTTCTTGAAAAAGATCACATCGGTGTTTCAAGCCTTTAACATCTTCTTTTCTTATTTGGTGGAGGTTTTGCGTCAAACGGATAAAATTTTCACTACAATTTATTTTATTAATATTTTACATATTATATATCTTTTAAATTACAATAACAAGAAATTTCTTAAGTATTTTCTTCTTCTTGTGTCAACAATATTTTAAAATTTTTATTTAGAATAATAACATTTTTTCAATAATATTTTTATCCTTATAATTGTGGTCTTGTGGACTTATATCAATTTACAAACCTATATTCATCTCTTTAAATGTAAAATATTATAAATCGATAAAATATCCACCATGAAAGAGCAATTCAATCTTTTTCCCCACAAAATTGTTAACTCCTCACTTTTTTTCTAAATTTTCTAGTCTGCATATTAATTTTTTCTTTAAATTGTAACTTTACCAGATAACCTTAAATTTAATAATTTCAAAATATTATCAAAATATATAAATTTATTAATTAGAAAACAAGTATATATCTCCATAACAAAGGTAGAAAATTAAATAGTTTCCACCTTTTGTCATGTAATACAATTCTTTTCCTATTTATTAGAGGTATCATAATCTCAATTAATTAATAAGGTCAGAAAATCAGAAAAAAGTATGAGAAAATAATTTCCAGTAAGCAAAATAAAATCTACAAGAAAAAAAATATTAACACGACGGCTTCTTCTTTCAGAAAAAAAAACATTAACGGAGAAAGAGAGAGAGAACACAAACGATACAGAAGCGAGAAGCGAAGGTCGCAGAGAGAAAGAATACACGCGGCGACAGAGATATTTCCCGGCGAAACGGGAATAAGATTACGATAGAGAGATTTAGTGAGAGAGCTTTCTAGGGTTTTTTTTTTATCTTCTCGATTTGTCTTCCTTTGACCTCGATCTATTCCTCTTCCTTCTCGAGAAATTTCCCTTCTTCTCACGTTCATTCATATCTATCCTAGCTCCATTCTAGGGTTTCTTTGATCCGTTTCTTTAGGTTTTCGTTATCTTCCTCGGTATAATTTCTTCTTCAATTCGTTTGTTTTCGCGTCTCTTCGTCTCTTCTAATTTCATCAATTTGGGTCTTGTAGGGTTTTCAGATTTTCTCCTTCGTTGTGTGAAGAAAACCCTACATTTAGTTTTGTTACTGATTGTGTTTTCTTGGTGTTCAGGTTGTTGAATTTATTCCGGCGTGTGACCAAAGCGGCTAACTTTGACGGTGGCAAAGTATGAGTATTGATTTCCCTGGGAAAGGGGAGAATTAGGGAAGTTTGGGTTTGAGAGAAATTTGGATTGGGTTTCCATGAGCGATGGGGGTGTCGCATGCATGCCTCTACTGAATATCATGGAAAAGCTTCCAATTGTGGAGAAGACGACTCTTTGTGGAGGCAATGAAAGCAAGAGTGTTGGTACTACGGATAATGGTCATACATCTATCTCAAGTAAGGTTCCGGAGTCTCAGTCTCAGCCAGCTGATAAACCTTCAGCTTCTCAGCCAGTTAAGAAGAAGAGGATTGTTAAGGTAATTCGTAAAGTTGTTAAGAGGAGACCTAAGCAGCCGCAGAAACAAGCGGAGGAGCAGCTGAAAGATCAGCCACCATCCCAGGTAGTGCAACTCCCTGCAGAATCACAGGTGCAGACGAAAGAGCAGGAGGAGCAGGATAAGAAGAGTGAAGTTAAAGGAGGAGCTAGTGGGGATAAAGAAGTGGAAAACGGAGGAGATTCTGGGTTTAAGGATGAAGTGGAAGAGGGTGAATTAGGTACGTTAAAGCCTCCTGGGGATTTGGAGAACGGTGAAATCTCGCCAGTAAAGTCATTGCAGAAGAGTGAGATCGAAAAGGGCGAGATTGTTGGGGAGAGTTGGAAGAAAGATGAACCTACCAAGGGTGAGTTCAGTTATCTCAAATATCATAAAGGGTATGTGGAGAGAAGGGATTTTTCCGCTGATAAGAACTGGAAAGGAGGTAAAGAAGAGAGAGAATTCAGGTCATGGAGAGATTCTGGTGATGAAATCGAAAAGGGGGAATTCATCCCAGACAGATGGCAAAAAATGGATGCAGTAAAAGATGATCATAGTTATATCAGATCTCGTAGGAATGGAGTTGACAGAGAGAAAACGTGGAAATATGAATATGAATATGAACGTACCCCGCCCGGTGGAAGGTTTGCGAATGAGGATATCTACCACCAGAGAGAGTTCAGAAGTGGGCATGACAGGACCACGAGGATCAGTTCTAAAATTGTTATAGAGGAAAATTTACATAAGAATGAATACAACAATCCCAGTAATTTTGTTAAGGAGTACTCTTCTACTGCGAACAGATTGAAGCGACATGGAGCTGAGCCAGATAGCATTGAGCGCAAACACTCCTATGCTGATTATGGGGATTATGGGAGTTCTAAATGTAGAAAACTTTCAGATGATTGTTCCCGCTCTCTTCACTCAGATCACTATTCACAGCATTCTGCTGAGAGACTGTACAGAGATTCATATTCATCGAAAAATTCGTCTCTGGAAAAGTATCCTAGAAAGCATCAAGACGCATCTTTCCCTGCCAAGGCTTTTTCAGACAAACATGGACACAGCCCTGCACGATCTGACTGGTCCCCACATGACCGGTCTAGGTACCATGAAAACAGGGATAGAAGTCCATATGCTCGGGAGAGATCACCATACATCTTTGAGAAGTCTTCACATGCTCGTAAAAGGTCTCCTCGTGACCGCAGCCGTCATCATGACTATAGAAGAAGTCCAAGTTACTCTGAGTGGTCACCTCATGATCGCTCTAGGCCTAGTGATCGCAGGGACTCTATTCCTAACTATATGGAAGATACCCAGAACGATCGTAACAGGCGCAATGGGCACAGGGAAATAAGCAGGAAAAGTGGAGTTAGGGAGAGGAGGGATAGTCAGACTGGTACGGAGCTTGAGAATAAGCACAGATATAAGGATTCTAATGGAAAAGAGTCAACCTCATCAAGCAAAGAATTGCAAGGTAAAAACATTTTGTACAACAATAATCTGGTGGTTGAGAAAAATTCCGTCTGTGATTCATCCAAGATTCCAATTCCGTGTGCAACGGGAAAAGAGCCTGTGCAAGTTGGTGAAGCCCCACCAGAAGAGTTGCCATCAATGGAGGTAGATATGGACATTTGTGACACACCGCCTCACGAGCCTATGGCGGCTGATTCATCCTTGGGGAAGTGGTTTTATCTTGATTATTATGGCACAGAACATGGGCCTGCAAGGTTATCCGAACTCAAAGCTCTTATGGAGCAAGGCATTCTTTTCTCCGATCATATGATAAAACATTCAGATAATAATAGGTGGGTCACTATTGAAAATGCAACATCTCCTGCGGTCAACATGAATTTTCCATCAGTCGTGTCAGATGCAGTGACACAGCTCGCCAATCCTCCTGAAGCTCCTGGTAATTTATTAGAAGACATTACAGATACTACTGAAGCAGTTTGTATTGAGCAAGAGGCTGGAGATTCCTTGCCTGAATCAGTGTCCGTACAGACCATACCAGATGCTAATGAATTTTTAGTAGAGCATCTTGAAGATTTCCAGATTGATAAGAGGATCGCAAATCTCTTGGAGGGTTATACTATCGCTCCTGGCAGAGAATTTGAATCACTTGGAGGTAATAGATGTACATATATTTGCTTTCCGGCCACAAAATTGATGCTTTTCCAGCCCAAAATGCTAGCACATATCTAGAGCATTTTTCTTAATATATTAGCTGATTTCATCCTGACGCTTCTATGGGTATGCCCTAAGATAAGCTTATTTTCATCACTTTGCAGAAGCTCTGAATGTTACAGTTGAGTTTAAAGAGACCCGAAGATGTGTGACATCTGAAGGTATGTTTCGTTGGCACCATTTGCACTTTTGTAGCATGATATGATTTTTATCTATTTGTTTCTATTCTTTTCTGGCAGTTTGCGCTCCCAACTATACCAAATTCTCCCCGAAGCAGAAAACGGAACGAAACTAATGTTTATATCTACTTGTTATATATGTTTATATTTATATTAGATCGTTTGTAGTGTTTGAAGTCGTGCAAATATGGGCATTTGGCACGAAAAGTATCGAGAAGTGTTTGATGTTTGTTAAAGATGTAATAGAATAGCCTACTTGCCATATGATGGTTTGTGCATGAGCATGGACATTCATTTAGACGACATCAACTTTGAATACCCATAGCTTCTTGCATAGCTGCATTTTTTGCATGACTGTATTTAGAAGTTCTACTCTGGGATTTGCAGGTATCACCTGGCGTCACTATAAAGAGGCGAATCAATGGGATCTGAAGGATGAGGAGTTGTTGGGATGTTCCGAGCCCATCAAAAGGGCGATCGAAGAATTTAAGTCAGACGATGTTTATGGTTCCGAAAGCGATGAGATAGGCAGCTGGTTTTCAGGTCGTTGGTCTTGCAAAGGCGGGGATTGGATAAGACAAGATGAAGCTTCTCAAGATAGATATTACAAAAAGAAAATTGTTCTGAATGATGGTTTCCCATTATGCCTGATGCAGAAATCTGGTTATGAGGATCCTCGGTGGCATCACAAGGATGACATGTATTATCCTCTCAGTAGCTCTAGGCTTGAACTTCCCCTGTGGGCTTTTTCTGGTGTAGATGAGAGAAATCAGGCGAGGGGAGTAAAAGCTAATTTGCTGTCCGTAGTTAGGCTGAACTCTTTGGTTGTTAATGACCAAGTTCCACCAGTTCCTGATCCTCGAGCAAAAGTTCGTGGTAAGGAGAGGTGCCCTTCAAGGCCTGCTCGTCCATCCCCTGCATCTAGTGATTCCAAGAGGGAATCAGTCGAAAGTCATTCCCAATCAACAGCTTCCAATGGTCAAGATTCGCATGGACTTTTGGGAACCGACGCATCTGTAAACACTCCTAGGGATCGACTGTACACAGTCGATGATTTGCAATTGCATATAGGTGATTGGTTCTACACGGATGGGGCTGGGCAAGAACAAGGACCTCTGCCATTTTCGGAGCTCCAGATATTGGTGGAGAAAGGTTTCATAAAGAGCCACAGCAGTGTCTTTAGGAAATCTGATAAAATCTGGGTCCCTGTTACTTCTATCACAAAATCTCCTGAAACCATTGCCAAGCTTCGGGGAAAAAACCCAGCTCTGCTTTCAGATTGTCAAGACCTTGTTGTCTCAGAGACTCAAGATTTGAAGCGTTCTGAAATGGACACAAGTCTAAACTCGTTCCATGGTGTGCACCCTCAGTTTCTTGGTTATTTCCGTGGGAAACTCCATCAATTGGTTATGAAAACATTCAAGAGTCGAGATTTTTCTGCTGCCATAAATGATGTTTTAGACTCTTGGATCCATGCAAGACAGCCTAAGAAAGAGAGTGAAAAGTACATGTACCAATCTTCAGGTATGCATAACTACAAGATTTTAAACGTGGTCACATCTCTCCTATTAACTAGTAATTGTTTTTGGTTCAGTTTCCTTTAACTTATTGGTTTCTGAACTTGGGTGGTTGTCTACTTCTTTTCTTCATTCCTTCTGGTTTTACCTATGTTCAATTCAATTCGTGCATCTTAAATTTTTTTTATAACATTTTTCACTCCTCTGTTTTGCTTTTGGTTCATAAACATCAGAATTGGATTCTTGCTATACGAAAAGAGCTCGCTTGATGGCTGGTGAAAGTGGAGAAGATTCTGAAATGGAAGATACACAGATGTTTCAGAAGGATGAGTTGACATTTGAGGATTTATGTGGGGACGCTACCTTCCAGATCGAAGGAAGTGGATCTGCTGGCACCGTGGGGATTTACTGGGGTCTGTTGGATGGCCATGCATTAGCACGGGTGTTTCATTTGTTGAGATATGATGTAAAATCACTTGCATTTGCTTCCATGACTTGTAGACATTGGAAGGCCACTATTAATTCATACAAAGAAATTTCAAGACAAGTTGACTTATCTTCATTGGGTCCCAACTGCACAGATTCTAGGCTCAGGAGTATCATGGTGAACACCCTATGCTTTCCGTTTACAGTATATGAGCTATATTAGTATTTTCATTGATTTGACATGACATTCTCTTGCAGAACACTTACAACAAGGAGAAGATAGACTCTATAATTCTGGTTGGTTGTACAAACGTGACTGCCAGCATGCTTGAGGAAATTCTTCATATATTTCCCCGTATATCTTCTGTAGACATCACAGGCTGCTCCCAGTTTGGAGATTTGACAGTGAACTATAAAAATGTAAGTTGGCTCAGATGCCAGAATACTCGATCAGGTGAACTGCATTCTAGGATAAGGAGTCTGAAACAGGCTACAGATGTTTCTAAGTCTAAGGGTTTAGGGGGCGATACAGATGATTTTGGTAACCTTAAGGATTACTTCGATCGAGTAGAAAAGCGAGACTCAGCCAATCAGTTATTCCGAAGAAGCTTATACAAACGCTCAAAATTGTACGATGCAAGGAGATCATCGGCCATACTATCCAGAGATGCTCGTATCAGGCGATGGGCAATTAAAAAGTCAGAACATGGGTATAAGCGAGTGGAGGAATTCCTTGCTTTAAGTCTTCGGGGCATCATGAAGCAGAATACTTTTGACTTCTTTGCATTGAAGGTGCTTTCTGGTACTTTTGTTTGCTGAATATTATGTCTGCTATCTTTTCTTTATCACCTGCTAAAAATTTAATCCTAACGTATTTTGGATATCAGGTTTCTCAGATCGAGGAAAAAATGAAAAATGGTTACTACGTTAGTCATGGTTTGAGATCTGTCAAGGAGGATATCAGCCGGATGTGCAGGGAAGCAATTAAGTATGATTTCTTTTTTCTCTGTCTGAGTGGCTTCTTTTAGTATTTTGCTTGCAAATTATGGATAAGCAATATGCTGAATGACTGCTGATGTCCGTTCTGGGTTATCGGTTATAATTAGGAAACTCAAGTCAATATTCGTTTTCTTGCTATGTGCTCGGTTTCTTGCCCTCCGTTTGTTAGGCTGTAGGATTGCTTATATCTAATTTTTATGCCTTGCCGTTGAATGATTGCTTTCATTGACTCCTAGTTGTTAAGTAGGAGGTAATCTATTGTAAAAAAGGTAAAATTTAATTTTTCATTTTCTGTACTACTGGTTTTGTAATTTTGCTTCTGACTCTATCTTATGTATCAAGGGGGAGGAATAGAGGGGGCTCGAAAGACATGAACCGAATCATCGCGATGTTTATTCAACTTGCCACACGCTTGGAGGAGGTCTCTATGGTTACGTCTTCATATGGGAGAGATGAACTAATGAAGTCATGGCAAGATGGCTCAGGGCTCTCATCAGCCTCTAAGTACAACAAGAAGTTGAGTAAAACAGTAACTGAAAAGAAGTATATGAGCAGGACTAGTGACACATTTGGTGTAAATGGTGCTTCTGACTATGGAGAGTATGCATCTGACCGAGAAATCAAAAGGCGTTTGTCTAAACTGAATCGTAAATCCTTTAGTTCGGGAAGTGAAACATCTTCTGAACTCTCTGACAATGGCAAGAGTGACAACTATAGCTCAGCTTCGGCTTCAGAAAGTGAATCAGACATCCGTTCAGAAGGTCGATCACAGGACTTACGCACTGAAAGATACTTCACAGCAGACGAGTCCTTTGATTCTGTGACAGAAGAGCGTGAATGGGGTGCGCGTATGACCAAAGCTAGTCTTGTGCCACCAGTCACTAGGAAATATGAAGTGATTGAAAAGTATGCAATTGTCGCGGATGAGGAGGAAGTACAACGAAAGATGCGGGTTTCTTTGCCAGAGGACTATGGTGAGAAGCTTAATGCACAAAGAAATGGTATTGAAGAGTTAGATATGGAACTTCCTGAAGTAAAGGAGTTTAAACCAAGAAAGCTTCTTGGCGATGAGGTTTTAGAGCAAGAGGTTTATGGAATCGATCCTTACACCCATAACCTCTTACTTGATTCAATGCCCGGAGAATTGGACTGGTCACTACAGGATAAACATTCATTTATAGAAGATGTAGTCTTACGTACCCTGAACAGGCAAGTTCGGCTGTTCACTGGATCTGGAAACACCCCTATGGTATTCCCTTTAAGGCCTGTGATTGAAGAGCTCAAAGAGAGTGCTCGTGAAGAGTGTGATATACGAACACTGAAGATGTGTCAAGGCGTCTTAAAGGAAATAGAAAGTCGTTCTGATGATAAATATGTTTCTTATCGGAAGGTATAGCTTTGTTATTTATTAATAATCCATCAGTTTATTTAGGATTTGTTTGTTAATCTGCTTTGTTGCTGCTTTTTTGTCCAAGTAGGGCCTTGGTGTTGTGTGCAACAAAGAAGGTGGTTTTGGAGAAGAAGATTTTGTTGTTGAATTTCTTGGAGAGGTGGGTCCGTACCTTTGCTGTTGTATGTTTGTCAGTTACTCAGCTGCAGCAGAAACATTTTCTGAAGTTCACTAGGCGCACTGTGCTTATATATTGAATCATTCTCGTAAGGAAACCTCTGAACATAGATTCTGACTTGTTTTGGATATTGTAGGTTTATCCTGTATGGAAGTGGTTTGAGAAGCAAGATGGGATTCGTTCCTTACAGGAAAACAAAACTGATCCTGCACCAGAGTTCTACAATATATACCTTGAGAGACCAAAGGTATGGAGAAAATGTGATTGATGTTTGGGCTTGTATTTAATATTTTAGACCATTTTCTTACTATTTGTGTTGCACGGCAGGGTGACGCTGATGGATATGATCTAGTCGTTGTTGATGCCATGCACAAGGCTAACTACGCAAGTCGAATTTGTCACTCTTGCCGACCTAATTGTGAAGCTAAGTAAGTGAAATTCTTCCCCTCTGCAATCATCCATTTCCTCCAGAATTTTGGACTCAGAGAGCAGAACCAAGTGACAGCTGTTATATATTTTGTTTCATACATGATGCATGCATAAACTAGCCTGCCTAAGTACGCTCAGATCAATACACACATATTAAATGATTATTTAGAAATTTGTCTATTGCTTATGATTGTATCTTCTCTGCTCATACATATTTCTTATGTATACATAACATTTACTAAAAATGTGGACTGGAGAACTCCCTAATGCTTGACTGTTTTCATATCTGATAAGATTGTAAACAATTCACTCATTTTCCTCCTTCTCATATGGTGCGTCCAGGGTTACTGCGGTGGATGGACATTACCAGATTGGCATATATTCAGTACGTGCTATTGAATATGGCGAGGAGATAACTTTCGATTATAATTCTGTAACTGAGGTCTGTTTTTCGCTCTCCCTTCTTTTAGGCAGTTCCTACCGTAGGAAAGTATTATTTCGTTGGGTTAGTCTTTATGTTTTCACTACACTGTGTAAAGAATGATACATATTTCTGCGACAGAGTAAGGAAGAATATGAAGCGTCTGTTTGCTTGTGTGGTAGCCAAGTATGTCGCGGCAGCTACTTGAATCTCACTGGGGAAGGTGCATTTCAGAAGGTACTAGTGCTGTTAACAAATATATGATTATATTTCTGGTGTCAAAGATACATGAGAGTATTGATACTGTTTCTGTTAATGGAGTTTAAATGGCTATATGTTTGTTGTATGCGCTTGTTCACTAATAGTTCCTTTGTACTAAAGTTTAAAAAATCTTTTCTTTTGTCTACTGAATGTCGATTTAATTTTCTGAACGATATTTGTAACAGGTGTTGAAGGATTGGCATGGTCTGCTGGAACGACACAGACTGATGCTGGAAGCTTGTATACTGAATTCAGTTTCAGAAGAAGATTATCTTGAGTTGGGAAGAGCTGGACTGGGAAGTTGTTTGCTTGGCGGGTTGCCAGATTGGGTGATTGCGTATTCTGCTCGTCTGGTTAGTCTTGAATCATTTTATGTTAGTTTGTCACATGACTAATGATGGAATTGCAACTTCTAACCGAAAGTTTCTTGTACATAAAGGTGCGGTTCATCAATTTCGAGAGAACAAAGCTACCCGAGGAAATTCTTAAGCACAATCTAGAAGAAAAGAGAAAATACTTTTCAGATATACACCTTGATGTTGAGAAAAGTGATGCTGAGGTTCAGGTGAGACTATACTCTTCTTAACCTTCTGCGGGTTCTTTCAATCGCTCATATCTCTGTGCCTCGGAACTGGGTGTTAGCTTTGGGGTGTAGTAAAAGGGGGTTTGCTTTTTTCTCCAACTCTTATATGCTCATTGTATCTGTAACTTTAACGTCACAGGCGGAGGGTGTCTACAATCAGAGGCTTCAGAATTTGGCTGTTACACTTGACAAGGTGACTACAATCGCTCTTCATAAATTCAAACATAGTATTACTTTGCTTTGCCTTCCCACCTTTTGTGCAATCTTAAAATGTTTTTCCCAAATGAAGGTAGTCTCTGATTAGTGTTATACACAGGTACGATATGTTATGAGACATGTGTTTGGGGATCCAAAGAACGCTCCTCCTCCGCTGGAGAGGCTTACTCCTGAGGAAACAGTCTCTTTTGTATGGAACGGGGATGGCTCCTTAGTTGATGAGCTTGTTCAGAGCCTGTCACCGCACCTTGAAGAAGGCATCCTTAATGAACTCAGATCAAAGATTCATAGCCATGATCCATCTGGATCTGCTGATGTTTTAAAGGAACTTCAGAGATCGTTACTTTGGTGAGTACACCTATCATATTGCTTATGCTTGAAACGCTCTTATGAAACATTACGCTCATATCGAAAAATGTTTCCCCATGAAGGTTGAGAGATGAGATCCGAGATCTCCCATGTACATACAAATGTCGGAATGATGCTGCAGCTGATTTAATTCACATATATGCCTATACAAAGTGCTTTTTCAAAGTTCGGGTAAGTTGTTTCGTATAATTTGAGTACGAAATAATATATCTTGTTGAACTTCTTCTGAGAGATGGGTCTTGATATGTTACAGGAATACCAGTCCTTTATCTCTTCTCCCGTACACATTAGTCCGTTAGATTTGGGGGCTAAGTATGCTGACAAGTTAGGTGAGAGTATAAAGGAGTACCGGAAGACTTATGGCGAGAACTATTGTCTCGGGCAGCTAATTTACTGGTATAACCAGACAAATACTGATCCAGATCTTACATTGGTGAAAGCAACCAGAGGTTGCTTGTCTTTACCCGATGTTGCTTCCTTCTATGCAAAGGCCCAGAAACCATCGAAGCATCGTGTATATGGCCCAAAGACAGTGAAAACTATGGTTTCACAGATGGTAAATTTGTTTCTTTAACGCACTTCTGAAATGTGTTTCATCTGTCTTTTCACTGTCCATGACGTGGTTAATTTATCTATATGTACAGTCTAAGCAACCTCAAAGACCGTGGCCAAAGGATAAAATATGGACGTTCAAAAGCACCCCAAGAGTATTTGGAAGCCCGATGTTCGATGCCGTCCTTAATAACTCGTCACTAGATAGAGAACTGTTGCAGTGGCTAAGAAATAGAAGGCATGTCTTCCAAGCGACATGGGATAGTTAGGTAAAAATCTTCTTTATTATATTTAGCAGGTTGCCCTTTTGGGAAAGCGAGCAGTCGGGGCAACACACAGTTACTATAAATAGTCTCATATCCATGAACAACCATTCACTGCAAAGGTCCTCAGCTTTCCCCTCATTCTTGTGTATAGCTTTGCCATATATGTGATTTTGGAACTTGGTTATAACTTTGGGTTTAGGTGCCATTGTTATTCTGGTTAGATTAGGCTCACATAATTTTCAGAGAGGAGAATTCATTTGACTAGGTTTTCTCTTCTGTCTTCTTTTTTTTTTGTTACCTTAGTAATAATAATAGTTAATGTGTTCTTTCTTGTTCCCTAATCTATGAAAAGCCTGGCACAGAGAAAAGAAGGATAAAGAAAAAGTGAAATATATTTTAGAATTCGTATGCAACTTATTATTTTTGCTGGTGGCAACAGAATAATACAGTATTAATTAATACAATCAGCAAATTCATTAGCTTGTCTTCCTTGAAAACGATAACTTGGCTCCAAAATCTTCTCCTTTGAGCCAATGATCTCACTCTTATAGCGTAGAGGCCTTGGCCAAAATGGTGGGTCTTTCACAGCTTAAATGAAGGTTTTGGCTTCATACAGATCACTCTTCTCGTCTCGGAGAATCCAACCTATACCACATTGATTCGTATCCTCGTTTTCTCTAAGTAAATAATATGACAAAATTAAACAAATCCTTTAGAGAGTAGCACTGAAGTTTTATATAAAGATTCAATTACCTATCCTCGTTTTTCCATCGACATCTAAAAATGCGTATCATCTATCTTTTAGTTCACAAATAGGGAAATAGTTATACAAATTTACGATATATATAAAAGATTTTCAAGAAAAGAGTAATATCGAACAACTTTGGTATTCAAATTAGCTACAAACTCACTAATAAGTAATAACGTTAGTGAAATCAAAAGACTAAGAAGGTGAACTATCTTCCTCATCGTCTGAATCATCTGAACTGTCGATTCTCCGTTCAGCAATTGCTGGAAACAAACGTTGTCGAATGTCCGGAGACGGTTGATTACTGTCTGAAGACATCGTATCAGTTTCCTTCTTACCCGAATGGTTCTTCGTCTTTGTTGTTTCCTTAACTTCTCTGCAAACTTTCTCCAACATTATCAAGAAATCGCGCACTATAGCGAACAAACGTAAACCTTCGTTTTTCGCAGATTTCCCGTGGAAATAATCAGCAGAGCTTTTCACTAACGCCATGATTCTCTCTTCTTCTTCCTTCAACCATTTGATGTCAGCATCTGCACGTTCTATAAATCCAGCTAATGCTCGTTCGAAATCACTCTCTTCGTCCATCGTTTTCAAAAACTCCCGCGCATTTGTAAGCGAACCACTTAGATTGGCCAATGTTGCAGCCAATCCATCAGCATCTATGATCGCTGCTCTCTTGACATCTTCAAGCTCTGTTGTTAATCCCGTAACCACCTGAAGACCCGTGCTTCGATAACGCTCAACTGATTGTGGACTAGAATCTGCGATTGAATCATCTGTTTTAACACTTGAGAAGCTTCGGCTTGATCTCTGAAGGCGAAGAGCACGAACGCCTTCAGAACGAATGATCTCGAGAACAACGAAATGTAAAAGTGTAGTTTTGCCATCAGTTCCTTTGACGTCAGAGAGTTTTAAAAGAGTATCGAGTTTGAAAGCCTGCGCATCACCGCGGAAAGTTCCAACATTCATTCGGTTTCCTGTCTTGAGAACTGCCTCTAGTAGTTTTAAGAACAGTCTGCTGTTTCTAAGTTTCTTGCAAGCCACCTGACACAAAGATATATACAGGGAGATTAGAAAAGTGATGGTAGATTCTTGTTTTCAAGTATCTTTGGTCAGTGTCTTACCTCGAGAGTTGCGAGAGCTTCTTTGAGGCCAGAGACTTCTTCTTGAAGTGAGATCATGAATAGAAGTGACTCTATACGTTTAAATGCAAAAGGTATATCGACTAGAATTTTCAAGAATCGCTCCGCGGGGCCAAGTAAGTGAAGATCGCCCGAGTATAGTCTAAGTTTGAGTTCTTCTTCTGAAGTTGGAGCCATCTTCAGCAATGTTTGTAGAAGCTCCACTGGGAGCTCATTACCTTATGAAACAGAGAAGAAAGATACATTCAGTTCTAATACAAAGACCAAGGCACTAAAATGGTAAAGCCAATTAGATTACCTTCTTTGATTGCATCGACGACTTCCTCTGTTGTTACATTCAAAGCTCGAAGAAGAATAGATAAGTTTTGAGCTTTCCTAGTGTCAATTATCTGTATATATTGGACAGGAGATTCGCGTGACGATGAATCGGTACTCCTCTGACCATTCTTGTTTTTGTTCCCATCATTGTAACCGAAAAGCGTCTCCATCGCCTCTTCGTTGAACCTGAAAGCAGAACGTTAAGTTAAGCAAGCCCGGAAACAATGTTAAAGAAGTACAGATTCAACAATCTAACTCTTACTGGAATGAACCGGCGCTAATCTCATGCCAAACCATTTTCTGATCAGGGTTAGCCATTTTATCCCAAAAGAACGGCTTTAATTTTGTTTTTGGAGCTCCAGTCTCAGAATCAACATCAGATGCATCTCCAGAGGAAGTATGTCCCTGACGTTTTGGAGCCACACCTTTAGGTGGTGCAGGTGGAGGACGAGCAATTTTAGGTGGTGGAGGAGGCTGTGGTTTAGGAGGAGGAGGAGGCGGTGGCTGTGGTGGTGGGGCAGGAGCAGGAGCAGGAGGAGGAGGAGCTGCTGATCTTCCCGGGGGAAGCTTCAATGGAGGAAGTGCAGCCGATGACGATTCAGCCGTTGAAAAATCATTTCCATTTCTCCTAAAAGATACTCTAGAAAGAAATGACCTCTTTTTCGAACTAGCAGCACCAAACATTTTCCGGCTCGCGCTTGCGACAGTGGGCGAGTTCTCAGTAGATCCTGAAAAAAATGAGTGTACATTTTCAAATGAGTTTACCAAAACATGAACCGTTTTTGGCAAACAATGCAAAAGGCATCATACCAGTTGATAAACGTAGAAGTGGTCCTTCATCTCTTGGTCCATCTCTAGGCCCAACCGCGTTGTTGCCATTGCGTCTAAAGCAACACAAGAACATCAATGCAACAAGAACAAACGTTAAAACAGCGGTTGAAGCAACCGCAATGATAAGTTTCATCAAGACATCATCCTTCTTCTCCCGTGGTGGAGGAGGAGGACCTGGAACACTTTGACTAGGAGCAACAACACTCGGTTTCTCCTCACTTGGACCGGGACTCGATTCATCCGGTGTCTCAGCTGGAGGTTCATTTGGAGCACTTGCAGGTGCTACCAGATCATAACTACGAGGATTCGGTGCAGGACCTGGCGCAAAACTTGGCCCAGGTCCTGGCGCGAAACCCGGTGCAGGACCGGAAGCTAAATTTGGAGCAGATACACTAAACCTTTTTGGATAACTGATCAGCTTCCTTCTCGGATTTTGATGAATCCATGTTTGCTCTGCCTATCAGAAAATGAGATATGTGTCAAAACCAAAAGAATCAAAAATTTGAGCAAATCCAAGAATAGCTTCAAAACATTATCTTGATTTGTATCATACAGTTTCAAACACGAAAAAGAAAGTTGTATCGTGATAAATTACGAAAGTAATCTTGAGTATCAATGAATCTCAACGATAATGAAATTACCACATCGCCGCTATAGTCGATAGAGTTTCGATATACGGAGAATCGAAAGAGATTCGCACCGTCTCGAGAGAAAATCTCCTCGGAAACACAAACGAAAACAACGAGAGAGATCGCCAAAAACGCTAATCTCAATCTCCCCATCAACTTCGAATTGCGTTTCTCATCTCACGGAAACACCGAATAAAGCTTCCGTTGGCAGAATTTTTGTATGAACGGCGAAATCTGCAGAGCTTGATCTTCGCTGGAAACAAACCGCCATGCAGAAAAGCTCCGAACGCTTTTCTACGGCGTCGAACAATCGCAAACACAAACGGAAAAAAAAGGAAAAAATGTAATTTGGAAGCAAAAATTTGAAAAACGAAAGAGAAAGCTCTGTTTCAGGATTTTTTTCCTTGTTTTTTTTGAAGGGAAGCTTTTTTTAGATTTTGTGACTTGTGAGTTAACAGAAACGAAGATAATTTTTATATGTTTGTTAAATCGGTTATTCTCTTTAGTTGTTTGTCCTATTGAAATTTGTTTATAATTTTTTTTGGATCATTTCATGATGAGTTTACGATTAATAAGATTATATCAAATGAGGGAGATATATATATATATATATATATATATATATATATTTTTTTTTTTTTTTTTGACATCATGAGGGACATATATTTCCAAACATTTTTTTTGGATCATTTCATAATGAGTCTACGACTAATTCAATTGTAAGATTTTATCAAATGATATATTTCCAAAAATCAGCATAGTGAAAGAAATTTTTTAAGATAAAATGATTATACCATTTTAACAATTTTTTAATACACTTTTAGTTGAGAAATACTCCCTCTGTTTCAATATATAAGATGTTTTAGACCTTTTCATTTGTTCCATTATATAAGATTTTTTCTACTTTCAATGCATGATTTATATTAGTTTAATAGTTTTTAATTATTTTAATTATGCAGTATCTTCTTCTATTGGTTGAATTTTCATAAATGAGAAAACATTTATTGTTTCTTAATCTCTGTACTTTTAGTCCAAACATCTAATAAAATGGGACAGAGGGAGTACCATTTTTACCGTTTCACTCTAAAAAATGTCCATATATGTTGTCCATTTTCAATTATACCTTTTTCGAAAATGGTCATTGATGACTATAGCGGTTTACGGTTGTTGGACCCCAAATCATTTTTATTAAACTTTCTAAAACCTTTATAAAATATTTTAAAATCTTATAAAAGGTGTATAATTGAAAATAGATAACATATGGGAGCATTTTTGAAAAAAGATACTGTAAAAAAAGTATTTTTGAAAATCCTCCTTATTTCAATTAAAAATGGCTCTACATAGTAAGCAAGAAATTTATGGTTTCTGACTAAGAAAAAAATCTGTAAAAGTAAATATTCAACATCAAATTATCCATTAGAAATATTTAATCGTTAGTTCTTTACAACCTTAAAAACTGATAATAAATATATATTCTGACAATACGTCACAATGATGCATTATTTTACTGACAAAGCTTATTTATTTTTTTACACAAACTCTTAATCAAACAATTTTTTTTATTACACAGCCATAATTCAACCAGAAATACACACTTCACAATATACATAGCAAACACGTTTTATTTCTTCTGGTAACCCAAAACACAACCAAACTCAGACTCATTTGCGAAATTTTAACCTCTTAAAGTTGCAAATACCTCTTCGATCTTATTCTCTTTATTTATTTTGATAAAACCTCTTCTTATTCTCACTTCCTTGATTCCTTCTCTTACTTTCTTTGTGATTAGACGATCAATCACATAAATATAATCAACCATCGACCTTCATATCAGTTTCAGAGTCCCACTTAAATGCTCCACTTGGCTGAGCCGCGTCGGCAATATCCTCCACCGTCAGCTGCGAATTCTGTGTTTTCAACGGCACAATCTCATGCCCGTACTTCGCTGCGTCTCCACAGTAATCCTTATTCCAAAAACATATGTGTTATTCTTACATAACAAAACATATAAGTCATTTGGTTTGAATTTGAAGTCTTACTTGATCAGCGTGCATTTTCCTCACCAACTTCTTGAACAGCTCAAAGTTGTCTTCTTGAAAGACCGTATCGGATAACCGAAGGTAAGTAAATCCGTACATTCTAAGCTTCGGTTTACCGTTCGGGTTAACCCCGTTAGGCCTCGCGTTAAGAAGAATTTGATTGTAACCTTTGGCTCCATAGGTCTCTAATGCGTTCTCACCCGCAACTTCTATACCTTCTTTCCATGCCTTGCTCAGCACCTAAATCAATGATTACCAAAATAAATCGAATTTAATCACCGTTGAGTAAACCTTTTTGCAAATCTCTTCTCTTTATGCAGTTAGTTAAATTACCTCTTGAACAAGTTCTTGGGGAGCACTTAGGGCTTCAGCGGTATTGTCGGTATCTTTCATCTCAAGGCAAGTGAAGTTGAGAATGCCGTAGTGTTTTGAGAGCATCCGAGCGATAGGACGGTAACCATCTCTCTTGAAGAGGTTATAATATCCGGCAGTCAGCTCCGCCGCGTGGCTGTGGTGGTTGTACAACCAGTGAATCCCCGAAACCTACCACATTCACATACTCAATTTAGACTCATCTACTAGTTACCTTGCGAGACAAGTTAATTTCAATAGTTGTTCTAGAGATCATTGGAACCAACCAGTTTATAAAGAACTTCAGTTCATATTTTAGCTCATCAAGCACTTCGGTTTGTTTTCATTTAATAATTAGGGTTTTTCTTACTGCCCTAGTTCCTATATGTTTATAGTAATACCTTGGCAGCCAAGTTAACTTTAAGTCCAGCAAAGATCTTGTTGGCTTCTCCTATGATCTGATCTCCATGAAATATGAGTTTGTTCGAGTACCATGTCAAGAAAAACTTCCCCTCCTCCGAGACATAAGTCCCATTTCTCTTGAAAAAACCAGTATCCTCCGGCTTGTCATTGTATTCTCCGGCGTCCTCCGGCAAATCCCACTCAGGGTGCCCTGCTTTCGCCGCCGCTTCCTTGAAATCTTTCTTCAAGTACTTGTCATAACACTAGAATCACCAAAACGCATCTTTTATTGAGGGACAAACTCATAAAAACAAAGAAGTGTGAATAGATTTACAAAGTTAACCTGGAATTCTCCGATGCCGGGAAATACCCAACCTTGGCTTTGGGGGTAAGAAGGATAACGGAGTTCACCGGCGGGACCAAGTCCGACTTCGATGTCAACAATCGCGCCGGCTTCTATCAGATCCGCCATGTTTTCTTTGAAGCTACTCATGTAATCACTATACAACTGATGAAAAAAAAAACCCAAAATTGATATTTTTTATTTCAACTTTTTTTTTTTTTGTCAACAACATGCAATATGCGGGTTTTTATTATATTTTACTACCTGAACAGCGGTTCTTCCGGCAAACAGGGGAAGATTATCAACACCGATGGAGAGATACTCGATGTCTCTGGTTCCTTTTCGGTTAGTGTAGTAGATATCGGGATCGTTGTCGCCGACATCGCGCACCCATTGTGGGATCGGGATAGTAACGATGTCGCCAACGTTCCCGCCACATTGGTGAAAAGACATGATTGCTTGGATTTTGAGTCCCAAACGCGCGATCAGCTGGAATAGCGTTTTGTAGGCGGTCCAATCGTATTGTTTAGGACCTTTGGATTCTATGATTCCCCACCAAACATCGACCATCACGCCGTCGACGCCAGCTTCTTCTTTGAGACGCTTGAGCTGCGTTTCAAGCGTTTCTGGGTCCGCAAATACGTTATCCACATTCACAACTCCCAGCTGTCACATTCACAACATTGATAATGCTTATGAGCAAGACATTGTGGAAAAAGAACAAAAAAAAATATATACATTTTTTACCATGTTAATGATTGCTAAATCACATATGATGGTGGCTATGTCATTAAAAGATTATACTTTATTTGTTTCCTTTTATTCATAAATTCAAGTTTCGGACTGAAATCAATAACTAATGACGGGAATTATATGTTATTATCGTTGTATGTTTAAAATCAAAGAGTTCTAAGCCGAAGCATGTACATCTTTCCGCCAAGATCTCGTATAGTCACTTATCCTTTTAACCAACACTCAGACTAATGAGACCTTTAAAGGGTCCTTGCCTTTCGCCACTAGTCCAAGCGCTAGTTGGTTAAAAAATATGTTATTTGCATACACATAATATAAAAATTCATGGATTATAGTTGAAACTCTAGAAAGAATAACTCAAACAGTGATCAACGATTAGTTACCGGAAGCATAACGTAAACGGGAACATAGTTAAGAAGAAGCTTTTCGTTGTAATTGGCAGCCATTTTCTTCTAAATACAAACAAAGAAAGAACTGTTTTTTTTTTTGAGTGTTGTAGGAAAATATAAGCAATAAGTAGTAGTAGTTGAAGCTCACATATCTCTCTTAAAGAAAGCTCACCAGCTCTTTATATAGTAGTAGAAGATATAGTGCGAGTTAGGCCTGGTCAAAATACCCGGAACCGAATACCCGAACCGAAAAACCCGAAAAAATATCCGAACCGAACCGAAATCGATTTTTAAAAATACCCGAATGGATCCTAGACCTTACTACCCGAAAAAACCCGAACCGAATCCAATACCCGTGGGTACCCGAATACCAATATATAGACAATTCTATCATAAAGTGACTAGTGCTCTGTTTGTACGATCTAAAGCGACTGGTGCTCTGTTTTCAGCGGTCCATTTGAGGAGTATATAATGACTTTATTGCCCTCTTTTTTTTGGCGTCTTCCTTGTCCTCTTTCGTCATTTCATGAGATTCTTTTGAATGATACCTTTCCAATAATTGGTGTTCACAGATTTTGATTTCCGACATTGATTGTGTTGTCGCCGGCATTCTTTTGTTTTCCATGTGTTGTTTTAAGCACGTTGAGGAAATACTAGTATAGATTTTTTTTTGTTGATGTTTGTTGTCACCATTCAAATCTTGTTTCCCTTAATTAATAGGCTCAATTTCAGTGATATCTTACAACTTGAATATTATAGTAGGTGGATTATGTGGATGACAAAATCCGGTGTCATGATTTTATAAATCTTGAAAAAAATTCCGAAAATTTTATCCTAAAAAAAATAAAAATCCAGAGTTTTTTTTTTTATATATATACCCGATCGGCTGATCCGGTCTGTCCCAGTAGAAATGCAGCAAAATGGTTTAAAGTGGACTTCTTCCCGAAAGGCCATCACACTATCTTTCCCGAGTTTGGAATACTTTTCGACTAATGCACGGAATTATCCAGTTAGGCTAATTCCATATACCATGTAAATTGCTTGAGTCGAAGCCCAACCCCAGACTTTCTACACAAATGTGATTTTTTGTTAGCATGATGGATCGAGGATGGGTTAATTCTATTCAACATTTCCCCAATTCTCACTACCAGTAGACCACGGCCGTGTGGGCAAAAAAAAAAAATCCAGAGTTTCCGTAGGTTAGACTAAGTTGAGCTAGTTACTTTTAGAAAAAATATTATTTTTTGTGGGACAAAAAAAATATTTGTCTTAGTTATCCTTCCTTTTTTATAGTTTTCATCTTTTATAATTGTCATCGAATTTTTGAATCAAAACGTATTTACCTCTTTTAGTTTATCATCGAATTAAGAGATTAATTAATCGTTTTGATTTGGTTATTACAATGCATCGAGTTAGACTGGAAAATTTTATAATGAACTAGATAGCTAGTATTATGGTTTCTTGTACTTATGGGATGTTTATCCACCTCGTATGGATCTTATCTTCGGAACATAATGGATTTTCGTTGGAGTAGGTTTTATGCAAAATCCGACGATAACATATTAAAATTTTCTGAATACTTGATTTTTATTTTTAGTTATCCATACAAATTTGAGTATTCCGTATATGGAAAATATGATTAAAAAATTTTTTTTTATCAAAAAGCTACTCAAATATATAGACAATTCTATCATAAAGTGATATACATGTGTAGTTTAACTCTTTATTTTAAATAATTTGGATTTTAATGAGTTTTTATATAATTTTCCAAAATCACTAGTTCAATAACACTTGATAACATATGATTTGTTATTTAAACACACATCATTTCAAATTTTTAATTGAACACCTCCTCCTAAAGTTTATAATATATGCAATAAAACTATTTTAGATGGATGGTTTGTCCTTTTTTTTTTTTTAATAATACAAATTGCCTTGATTAAGCTATGTCAATTAGGCCTGGGCACAAGGCAAGTACTTGCTATTTTTCAAGTACTTGTGACTCGCCTTGGCCCGTACAAGTAATTGAAAGTTCGGCTTGATACTCGACTCGTTTGAGCAAGTACTTGCTATAACAAGTACTCGTCCAAAATTTTGTTACTTGCAAGTAACTTGACCCGGCTTGTTACTTGCAAGGTAACTTGACTTGGCTTGTTACTTGCAAGTACTTGTTACTTAAATCTTGAAGTCTTGAACATTTAATTTAAATAAAAAACCAATCTCATACATATTATAAAACATTCAGAATTTTAAACATCATAAAATCGCAAAACATCCTAGAATCACAACACATTGAAAGTTCCAAAAGATAAGCATTTTAAAACAACTTGGTTCAAATTGAAATCTTGTCTCTGTCTTCCTTCTTGAGTTCTTGTCTTCTTGATTCTCTTTTTTTTTCCATATAAATAAAACCAACATAACAAATGTTACTATTAGTGTATTACGCTTTAAAACAAAACTTGAAAATCATGAAGTATCCATACCTTTCATTCTTCCTCCAAAGCTAAACCCACTCCTTGCACCAAATTTCGATAAGCATTTGAAGTTACAAATTCTGTTGAAACAACATAAAAGTTGTAAGTTCACATGTAAAAGAAAACATGCATATATCATTGGTCATTGGGTTTATAGTTTTAGACTAATTTATAACATTGGTCATTGGGTTTTATAATTTTAGACTTTTAGTGATTGGGTTTAAATGTTTAATGGTCTTTATATCTTGTAATACAAAACGGGACGAGTAGCGGAGCGAGTAACGGGGCGAGTAATGGGGCGAGTAACGGAGCGAGTAACGGGGCGAGTATCGAAACGGGGCGAGTAACGAGCCAAGTATCAAAAAAAATTATGATACTTGATACTTGACCCTTACTTGCAAGTAATGGAATTATACTACTTGGTACTTGCCTTGACAACACCGGGTACTTGTTTTTTCAAGGCGAGTACGAGCCGAGTAGCGAGTATCAACCGAGTAACGAGTACTTGTGCCCAGGCCTAATGTCAATAAAGGCTTGGCCTACTCTAACGATAATTGTAAATGGGCCTAGGCCCAGTTAAAACATTCCAATACGATTAAATTATAAGAAACCGAAACTATTTGAAAACGATGTCCCGTCACCAATTCTCATATTGTCGGCGTCGGCGAATAAATAACACTGTAAAAACGCGTAAGCAAACGTTTCGATTGCCAAAAAATTGTTCTTCCTCTGTAAATTGCAATGCAAGCTAATCTCATTAATCTCTGACATGCATCAAATATGTTGTGATATCTCATCTTCTCAAGGACGTGATCTTGAAGAAATGATCCATGTGATCCGCAAAAGTTGTTACTTCAGACTATTTTAGATTCAGTCGTATCATTGAAACAGATAAAAACGTACTCAAAGTGTTCGATGGAATGCCTCAGAGAAAGCCAATAAGCTGCGTGGAACTATGAATCCGTTCGCACATTGTGGAAACAGTTCCGACATTGTTAAGTGAGTTGACTATTGTCTAAAAGATCTCGTCTTTGATTTCATTTACTTACTTTAATGAATCACCAGATTTTTCAACGCTTACCAGATTTTTGATTACTTTATTCATTCTTAATTTTGTACAGTTTTTCTCTGTACAAGACCGGATTCTATGGATATGATCACGTGGAGCTCGCGTGATATTAGTGTATGCGTAAGTTTTGTTTTTAAGTTTATACATATAATATTTTGACCTCAATAGCTTCTTCATTCATGTGAAGTTTTGCTTGCTTCTTCTTGTTGTTATTAGTTTCTTTGGTTGCTTTTATCTGACAATGGCTCAAACAGGTGAGGATGACGATAAGGCAAAGTCTCTACAAGTTGAGATTCGGTCGCAGTGGGCAACAGTTGAGAGATTACCAACTTTTAAAAGGGTTACTACTGCTTTGTTACACACAAGAGATGATGCGTCAGATATCGTTGATGTTACTAAACTTGAGGGTGCTGAGAGACGCTTGTTGATTGAGAAGCTCGTCAAACAAATCGAGGTTGATAACCTTCGTTTAATCAGAAATATAAGGAAGAGAATCGACGAGTACGTTACTATACGTTTCTAATTCCATGTTATATAAATCTCTGTTTTTGTTCCTGGTTATAATATCTGTTTTTGTTCCTGGTTATATATTCCATTTGCATGTTAGCGACTTTTTAATCTGTTGTCACACATGTAACTGTAGAGTTGGTATAGAGTTACCAACGGTGGAAGTGAGGTTCAATGACCTCTCTGTTGAAGCGGAATGCGAAGTAATTCATGGAAAGCCTATCCCAACTCTTTGGAATACTATCAAGGGCATACTATCTGTAAGACTCATATGTATTTGCTGCTTCGGTCTGAATATGGAAAGCGGATTTATTCACGTTTTTCCGCTTGCCATGTTACAGGAGTTCATTTGTTCAAAGAAAGAAACCAAGATAAGCATCTTGAAAGGCGTGAGTGGAATCGTAAGGCCTGGAAGGTAAATTTTTCAAGAGGCAATTCTTTAGTCCCTTAAGTTGCATGGAAGAAGAAATGAAGGGTGACCGGCTATTATTTGTAGTTTTTTTTGATAAAGTAGATTTCATTACAGAGTTCAAAAGATGTATTTTTTTTCTTGCAGAATGACGTTGTTGCTCGGTCCTCCTGGTTGTGGTAAAACCACCCTGTTACAGGCACTTTCTGGAAGACTTCCCCCTTCTGTAAAGGTTTGACTAACGAAGTAAAAACATAAGCCTGTTAAACTAATATCAAATAATATATTGGAGATCATAAAGGTTGTCTTCACTTTACAGGTTGGAGGAGAAGTAAGTTATAACGGTTGCTTACTTTCAGAGTTTATTCCAGAAAAAACGTCGAGTTATATAAGTCGAAACGATCTGCATATTCCAGAGCTGAGTGTGAGAGAGACGCTCGACTTCTCTGCGTGTTGCCAGGGCATAGGAAGCCGTATGGGTGAGGACCTGATTTGTCATATTCATTCAAAATGGAAGATATTTTCAAACTTAGTTTCACATTAACAAGCTATGGTTTATTCCACAGAAATTATGAAAGAGATCAGTAGAAGGGAGAAACTCAAAGAAATTGTTCCAGATCCTGATATAGATGCTTACATGAAGGTAGGTAATGAAAGATTTATTTTCTTCTTGAAACACTACTAAAAAGTAACCAATCTCAAATTTTCATTTCCCTTTGCTATTACAGGCAATATCTGTTGAAGGTTTGAAAAACAATATGCAAACTGACTATATTCTAAAGGTATTCTGCTTTCAGGGTTGCTTTTCTAATCTTCTAACCAATTATCCGCATGCTGCATTTAATATACTTTTATGAATCTATCTTTCAGATCCTTGGACTCGATATCTGTGCAGATACACGAGCTGGAGATGCCACAAGACCTGGAATATCTGGTGGCCAAAAGAGGAGGTTGACAACAGGTACTTTCACTTTCCTACAGCTTCTTATAGTTTTCTGATCAGAGTTTTTAAATATCTATGTCCACTATTGTAGGTGAAATTGTTGTGGGTCCAGCTACTACTCTGTTCATGGATGAAATATCAAATGGTTTGGACAGCTCAACTACGTTCCAGATAGTGTCGTGTCTCCAACAGTTGGCGCATATAGCTGAAGCCACCATACTGATTTCACTTCTTCAGCCTGCACCAGAAACATTTGAGCTTTTTGACGATGTGATTCTTATGGGGGAAGGAAAGATAATTTACCATGCTCCACGAGCTGATATCGGCAGATTCTTTGAAGGTTGTGGATTTAAATGTCCAGAGAGAAAAGGCGTTGCTGACTTCCTCCAAGAGGTATGGGAATAAATTGATCAGTTTTCCTATCTATTTGATGGAGAACCTTATCCTTCACATGCCTCTGTTACAGGTTATGTCTAGAAAAGATCAAGAACAATATTGGTGCCATAGAAGCAAGCCCTACAGTTATATATCTGTTGATTCATTCATCAAGAAGTTTAAACAATCAAATCTTGGGTTTCTGCTGAAAGAAGAACTGTCAAAGCCGTTCGATAAATCCCAGACTCGCATGGATGGTCTATGTTTTAGAAAATACTCACTGGGTAAATGGGAGATGCTTAAAGCTTGTTCGAGGAGAGAATTTCTTTTGATGAAACGGAATTCTTCCATTTACTTGTTCAAATCTGGACTGGTACGTTCCTCTATTCTGGCAAGGTTTCCTTATCATGTACCACTGTATGCTAACCTATTTCTTTATGCAGTTAGTGTTCAATGCGATAGTCACAATGACCGTTTTTCTACAAGCTGGAGCTACGAGGGATGCTCGTCATGGGAATTATCTTATGGGTTCTATGTTCACTGCTCTCTTTAGACTTCTTGCCGATGGGCTTCCAGAACTCACTTTGACTATCTCTAGATTGGGAGTGTTCTGCAAACAGAAAGATTTATACTTCTATCCTGCTTGGGCATATGCAATTCCTTCAATTATCTTAAGGATACCTCTTTCGGTTCTCGATTCATTCATTTGGACATCACTGACATATTATGTCATTGGTTATAGTCCCGAAGTCGGAAGGTAAACAACTTTTTAAAGATACCTTTCAACGATGAATCCAAATATAATTGAGAGAAATACTTTTAACGGTAAGTGTTACTTTCCTTCAGGTTCTTCCAGCACTTCATTATCTTACTTACATTCCACCTTTCATGTATATCAATGTTTCGCGCTATAGCGTCAATCTGTCGGACATTTGTTGCTTGCTCAATCACTGGAGCTATTTCGGTATTGGTTCTCGCATTATTCGGAGGCTTCGTTATTCCAAAATGTAAGTTTGCTGTAACTATGTTTTTATCAAGTTATGCTTCTAAAAATCTGAAATATTATTTACCATGCATGTTAGCAATTTTGAGTGTTGATTATAACCAGTTATGCACTTGTGAGGATAGTTAGGCATGTAGTATAGGGTTAGTTTACGGACTATATATGACAATGCTCATTTTCAGCGTCCATGCCTACTTGGCTGGGTTGGGGATTCTGGCTTTCTCCCTTGTCATATGCTGAGATTGGTTTAACCGCAAATGAATTTCTCGCTCCGCGGTGGAGAAAGGTAATAATTCTTCAGATGACTTTCACACAAGTCTAGGAACTCTAGTTTGCTCATCCACTTTATATTTGCAACAGTTAATCTCTGGTAACACTACAGCCGGGGAACAAGTGTTAGGTGTCCGTGGATTGAATTTTGGTAGGCACGCTTACTGGACAGCTTTTGGTGCTTTAGTCGGGTTTGTCTTGTTCTTCAATGTCCTCTACACGTTGGCCCTAACATATCGGAATAGTAAGTTCACCATAAATGACAATTAAAATGGTTTTATGAAGTGCTATCCAACTAAATTATTGACAAGATTATCTCTATAAGTTAAGATCCACAAAGATCCCGTGTTATTGTCTCGCATGGAAAGAACTCTCAGTGCTCAGAAGAAGATTTTAAACCCTGCCCTGAAATCACTTCGCGAGCTAAAAGAGGTATCTCTTTTCATCATCTTTTTATTTTTGAGTAGGTCTGGTGACTGCATCCCTTCTGACAATATATCTTTTCGCAGGAAAAGTTAGCTTGCCTTTCAAGCCACTCACTGTCACATTTCAAAACGTGCAATATTATATTGAAACTCCTCAGGTAAACATTGTTTAAGATCAGTAATTCAGTATGAATGTTTTGAGATACTAAATTCTCAAACAGAGCACAAGTTTACATGTGACTCACGTTCCTCTTAGGGAAAGACGCGGCAACTTCTCTCTGATATTACAGGCGCGTTGAAGCCCGGAGTTCTCACGTCTCTGATGGGTGTCAGTGGAGCAGGGAAAACGACTCTTCTTGATGTCCTTTCTGGAAGGAAAACCCGCGGTATCATCAAAGGAGAGATCAAAGTAGGGGGATATCCTAAGGTTCAAGAAACATTTGCACGAGTATCAGGTTACTGTGAACAGTTTGATATTCACTCTCCTAATATAACTGTGGAAGAGTCTTTGAGATATTCTGCATGGCTTCGACTCCCCTATAACATCGATTTAAAGACAAAGAACGTAAGTAATCACACTCTCAAAAAGAATTTACTACAAGAAACTGGCAAGTGGCAGCAACTTATCTGACTATATCAAATATCTGGCTTCAGGAACTCGTCAAAGAAGTCCTCGAGACAGTTGAGCTTGAGAATATCAAAGATTCCATGGTGGGACTTCCTGGAATAAGTGGTTTATCTACAGAACAACGCAAAAGGCTGACTATAGCCGTGGAGCTTGTTGCTAACCCTTCCATCATATTTCTGGATGAACCTACCACAGGGCTTGATGCAAGAGCCGCAGCCATTGTTATGAGAGCTGTTAAAAATGTTGCTGAGACTGGAAGAACAGTTGTTTGCACGATCCACCAGCCGAGCATAGATATCTTTGAGACATTTGATGAGGTAAGACGGCTGAAATCATTGATTTAATCACATTCAACTTTGATTCCCCTAGCAGCTTCTTATTCCCATAATTGCAGCTGATCCTGATGAAAGATGGGGGACAGCTTGTCTACTATGGTCCTCTTGGAAAACATTCAAGTAAGGTTATCGAATACTTCGAGGTCAGTTTGTCTACACTACTAGACTAGTTTCATCTTGGCAAGGTTCTTGATTGAAAAAAAAATATAACTTTTAGAGTACTGTACATTAACAGAGCATTCCTGGAGTTCCAAAAGTCAAAAAGAATTGTAATCCAGCCACTTGGATGTTAGATATTACTTGTAAATCTGCAGAGGACAGACTTGGAATGGATTTTGCACAAGCATACAAAGATTCAACTCTGTACAAGTGAGTCTTTATGCGGCAATCCTCATAATTTTTGTATGTGTGCGTTAAACTATGGTTCTTAGTGCCTGGTTGTTCGGTCTTTTTGTTCAGGGAGAACAAAATGGTGGTTGAGCAACTGAGTTCTGTGTCTCTGGGATCAGAAGCTCTGAGCTTTCCTTCGCGTTTTTCACAAACAGGTTGGGGGCAACTAAAGGCTTGCCTTTGGAAACAACATTGCTCGTATTGGAGAAACCCTTCACATAATCTCACTCGCATAGTCTTCATAATGCTCAATTCTCTGTTATCTGGCCTTCTCTTCTGGCAAAAAGCTAAGGACATGTAAGTCTCTGTTCCCCATTTCGAAGTATGATTGTTTGCAAACAAATTGTGGAATCACTGCTTTTCCTTTTTTGGGGTAAAGCCGTATAGGCGTAAGCTTAAACTAAAGTGCTTTGAGTCTTTTTAACAAAAAAATTTGTTTGTTTATGATGGGTGAAACACATAGCTTAATATGAAACCCGTATCAAAACGTTCAGGTTCCAAAAACATTTTGTTTACTAAATCTACAAAACCTTAGTTTGATATTTATATGGTTATTATAAGTCTCCATCAATACCACCAAAGTTTCAGAGGTCAAGAGAACTATGTTAATTAATATGAGTTTCTCTTTACTTTGCAGAAATAATCAGCAAGATCTTTTCAGCATATTTGGCTCAATGTACACTCTAGTAATCTTCTCAGGAATAAACAACTGTGCGACTGTGATGAACTTCATTGCAACCGAACGCAATGTTTTCTATCGTGAAAGGTTTGCGCGGATGTACTCCTCATGGGCGTATTCATTTTCTCAGGTGAAAATATTTCCATTGTAACTTGGGTTTTGTCAACTTTTAAGAAATAGATCTTATAGCTTCCACTCCTATTGGATGAATGCCAATAATTTTCTAGGATTGCATCCACTGGCTCTATACATAATCCAGGTACGTAATGTTTTGCAGGTCCTAGTTGAGGTTCCATACTCACTACTCCAGTCCCTACTATGTACGATTATTGTATATCCTATGATCGGCTACCATATGTCAGTTTACAAGATGTTTTGGAGCTTGTACAGCATCTTCTGCTCGTTACTTATCTTCAACTATTGTGGGATGCTTATGGTTGCGTTGACGCCAAACATTCACATGGCATTGACTTTACGCTCAACTTTTTTCTCCATGGTGAATCTGTTTGCTGGCTTTGTCATGCCAAAACAGGTAAACCCCTTATCTCTCACTCCGTTTTTACATACAGCCAAAATCGGAAGTATGTGCCATGGAACCTGTGGTCTTGTAAACCTATTGCATCAATAATCAATAGGCTTAATTAGAGCTATGTCAAGTCTAGCTGAGTCAAAGTGTTGCTGCATTGTATATAACCAATTCTTGTACCTTGGATTGAAATGAAGTTTCAGACTCCTAAACACGGAAAAAATGTTATCGTTTTCCGCAGAAAATCCCAAAATGGTGGATATGGATGTACTACCTGAGCCCGACATCATGGGTGTTGGAAGGATTACTGAGTTCACAGTATGGAGATGTCGAGAAAGAGATAATAGTATTTGGAGAGAAGAAGAGAGTTTCAGCTTTCTTGGAGGACTACTTCGGTTACAAACATGACTCCTTGGCTGTTGTAGCGTTTGTTCTCATCGCTTTTCCTATTATCGTTGCTTCTCTTTTTGCCTTCTTCATGAGTAAACTCAATTTTCAAAAGAAATAGTTTGTAACAATTGCAGCTTTACTTTCAGTTAGGCTTTTCTTTCTTTTATGTTATTATCAGAAACGTTTTAAATTTTCTATATATTAGTCACAAAAATGGCCCTGATAATCCCATATTGGATCTAACCGGAAAAAGAGAATCTACTACTATTCCCATGCAGATTACTAATTAAGTAATAATCCTGTTTTTTTTTTTTTTATGAAAGAACTAAAATGGTTAAAAAAAAATTTTTGGTAGGAAAGAACTAAAATTGTAACTGTTTGTAGGATTAAACCCCTCTTACATGTTTTTTAACATATACTTTATAACAATAAAAATGACATGTTCTTAAATAAAAAAAATTCAAAAAAAATATATTTAAAAATTAATTTTTGTTGCGTCACGAATTGTCATATCGTGCGCGAGTAACAACACTGTAAACGCGAATGCAAGCTAAGGGTTTTGATTAAATAAAACCGAATCTCATTAAATTCTGACAATATGAATCAAATATTCGATCTTCGTAATTGTTTGAAGATCTCTCTGACTTCAGATTCGGTCTCAGGGAAAATAATACTCTTACAAAGTTACGTAGTCAAAGTGTTCGATGAATTGCCTAAGAGAAAGCCAATGAGTTGCGTCCAAGTATGAATACTCTTGTAGATAGTGGGATCATTGTTAATAAGATTTCGTCTTTGATACATTTTGTCAACGCTTACCAGATTTGTATTTGTTTACTCATTCTTTTCTCTTTGTGGAAAGACCGGATTCTATGGATATGATCACGTGTAGCATGGGATATAATAATGTATGCGTAAGGTTTGTTAAAGTTATATATATACAAACATTCTGACTTCAATAGCTTCTTCATTCATATGACGTTTGCTTCTTCTTTTTTTGTTTAAGTTTGTTTTTTTTGGTAAACCTTGTTGTTGAGTTCCTTTTGGCTTTTTATCTGAAAATGATCCAAACGGGTGAAGATGAAGACGATAAGGCGAAGACCCTCGAAGTTGAGTTTGCTTCTGGAAATGATGAGGAGGCGCTTCGGTCGCAGTGGGTTACTGTTGAGAGGTTACCAACTTTTAAAAGGGTTACTACTGCTTTGTTCCACACGAAAGATGAAGTTTCAGATAAAGGGAGAGTCATTGATGTTACTAAACTTGAGGCTGATGAGAGACGCTTACTAATTGGAAAGCTCGTCAAACAGATCGAGGCGGATAACCTCCATCTACTCAGGAAAATAAGGAAGAGAATCGACAAGTAAGTGGCTGCACGCCTCTAAATTACATGCAGCATTTGTTTTGTTAGCAACTATTTGATCTGTTTTTACACGTGATTGTATTGTAGAGTTGGTATAGAGTTACCAACGGTGGAAGTGAGGTTCAATGACCTCTCTGTTGAAGCGGAATGCGAAGTAATTCATGGGAAGCCTATCCCTACTCTTTGGAATACTATCAAGGGCATACTATCTGTAAGTACAATCATATGGAGCACTTTGGCGTTTTCCATGTTCTTTACCCATTTGGCTGTGTGCCTAATTAAAACCTGATGGTTGTTACAGGAGTTCATTTGTTCAAAGCAAGAAACCAAGATAGGCATCTTGAAAGGCGTGAGCGGAATCATAAGGCCTGGGAGGTAAATTTTTCAAGAGGTTATTCTCTGGTCACTTAAGTTGCACGGAAGAAGAAATGAAGGGTGACTGGCTATTTTGTGTAGTTTCTTTTTAAAGTAGGTTTCATTACAGAGTTCAAAAGATGTATTGGTTTTCTTGCAGAATGACGTTGTTGCTCGGTCCTCCTGGTTGTGGTAAAACCACCCTGTTACAGGCACTTTCTGGAAGACTTTCCCATTCTGTAAAGGTTTGACTGACGAAGTAAAAACATAAGCCTGTTGAACTAATATCAAATGATATATTAGAGATCATAAGGGTTGTCTTCACTTTACAGGTTGGAGGAGAAGTAAGTTACAACGGTTGCTCACTTTCTGAGTTTATTCCAGAGAAAACGTCGAGTTATATTAGTCAAAATGATCTGCATATTCCAGAGCTAAGTGTAAGAGAGACACTCGACTTCTCTTCGTGTTGTCAGGGCATCGGAAGCCGTATGGGTGAGAATCAGATTTGTGAAAGTTTGAAATGGAGGATACTTTTGTGTTTTGAACTCAGTTCACATTAACAAGCTATGGTTTATTAAACAGAAATTATGAAAGAGATCAGTAGAAGGGAGAAACTCCAAGAAATCATTCCAGATCCTGCTATAGATGCTTACATGAAGGTAGGTAATGAAAGATTGAACTTCTTCTTGAAACACTGTGAAAACGTAAGCAATCTCAATTTTTCCTCTACCTTTGTTATAACAGGCAATATCTGTTGAAGGTTTGAAAAACAATCTGCAAACTGACTATATCCTAAAGGTTTGGACATAATTTGCTTTCAGGGTTCTGCTTTCCTCTTCTGACCATTTATCCGTATGCTGTGTTTAATATAATTGTATGAATCCATTTTCAGATCCTGGGACTCGATATCTGTGCAGATACACGAGTTGGAGATGCCACGAGACCTGGAATATCTGGTGGCCAAAAGAGGAGGTTGACAACAGGTACACTTTCAGTTTCTTGCAGCCATTCACAGTCGTCTGATCAGAGTTTTTAAATATCTTTGTGGACTACTGTAGGGGAACTTGTTGTGGGTCCAGCTACTACCCTGTTCATGGATGAAATATCGAATGGTTTGGACAGCTCAACTACGTTCCAGATAGCGTCATGTCTCCAACAGTTGGCACATATAGCTGAAGCCACCATACTGATTTCACTTCTTCAGCCTGCACCAGAAACGTTTGAGCTTTTCGACGATGTGATTCTTATGGGGGAAGGAAAGATAATTTACCATGCTCCACGAGCTGATATCTGCAGATTCTTTAAAGACTGTGGATTTAAGTGTCCAGAGAGGAAAGGCGTTGCTGACTTCCTCCAAGAGGTATGGCTGTAAATTTGATCATTTTCCCTATCTATTTGATGGAGAACCTTATCCTTCACATGACTCTGTTACAGGTTATGTCTAGAAAAGATCAAGAACAATATTGGTGCCACAAAGGCAAGCCCTACAGTTATATATCTGTTGATTCATTCACTAATAAGTTTAAAGAATCAAATCTTGGGTTGCTGCTAAAGGAAGAACTGTCAAAGCCGTTTGATAAATCCCAGACTCGCAAGGATGGTCTATGTTTTAGAAAATACTCACTGGGTAAATGGGAGATGCTTAAAGCTTGTTCGAGAAGAGAACTTCTTTTGATGAAACGGAATTCTTTCATTTACTTGTTCAAATCTGGACTGGTACGGTCTTCTACTCTGCCAAGGATTCCTTTTCATTTACCACTGCATGCTAACCATTTTTCGTTATGCAGTTAGTTTTTAATGCGTTAGTCACAATGACCGTTTTTCTACAAGCTGGTGCTACGACGGATTCTCCACATGGGAATTATCTTATGGGTTCTCTATTCACTGCTCTCTTTAGACTTCTTGCTGATGGGCTTCCAGAACTCACTTTGACTATCTCTAGATTGGGAGTGTTCTGCAAACATAAAGATTTATACTTCTATCCTGCTTGGGCATATGCAATTCCTTCAATTATCTTAAAGATACCTCTTTCGGTTCTCGATTCATTCATCTGGACATTACTGACATATTATGTCATTGGTTACAGCCCCGAGGTCAAAAGGTAAACAATTCTTTTGGAAATACTTTCAATGATTAATCCAAATTCTGTGAGTAAACTACTTCTAATGGAAAGTGTTACTTTCCTTAGGTTCTTCCTGCACTTCCTTATCTTATCTACATTCCACCTTTCATGTGTATCAATGTTTCGCGCTATAGCGGCAATATTTCGCACAATTGTTGCTTCCACAATCACTGGAGCTATTTCCATATTGGTTCTCTCATTATTCGGTGGCTTCATTATTCCAAAATGTAAGTTTCCAGAAACTTTCTTGTACCAAGTTATACTTCTGAAATTTTATTTACCATATGCAATATTATATCTGAAAATGCTCATCTTTCAGCATCAATGCCTGCTTGGCTGGGATGGGGATTCTGGCTTTCTCCCTTGTCATATGCTGAGATTGGTCTTACCGCAAATGAATTTTTCTCCCCAAGGTGGAGCAAGGTAAATTCTTCAGAAGACTTTCACACAAGCTTAGTAACTCTAGTCTGCTGATCCGCTTTATATTTTGCAACAGTTAATCTCTAGCAACACTACGGCCGGGGAACAAATGTTAGATATCCGTGGGTTGAATTTCGGTAGGCACTCTTACTGGACAGCTTTTGGTGCTTTAGTCGGGTTTGTCTTGTTCTTCAATGCACTCTATGTGTTGGCCCTAACGTATCAGAATAGTAAGTTCATCACAAATGACAATAGAAATCATGACTTTATGAAGTATTTTCCAACTAAAATATTGATAAGATTATCTTTGCAAGTTAAGATCCGCAAAGATCCCGTGCTATGGTCTCGCATGGGAAGTACTCTCAGCGCATAGAAGAAGATTTTAAACCCTGCCCTGAAATCACTTCCCGAGCTAAAACAGGAAAAGTTATCTTGCCTTTTAAGCCCCTCACTGTCACATTTCAAAATGTGCAGTATTATATTGAGACTCCTCAGGTAAGCATTGTTTAAGATCAGTATGAATTTTTTGAGATACTTAAACCCTCAAACAGAACGTAAGTTTACATGTGACTCACTTTTCTCTTAGGGAAAGACGCGGCAACTTCTCTCTGATATTACAGGCGCGTTGAAGCCCGGTGTTCTCACATCTCTAATGGGTGTCAGTGGAGCAGGGAAAACGACTCTTCTTGATGTTCTTTCTGGAAGGAAAACCCGCGGTATCATCAAAGGAGAGATCAAAGTAGGCGGGTATCCTAAGGTTCAAGAAACATTTGCACGAGTATCAGGTTACTGTGAACAGTTTGATATTCATTCTCCTAATATAACTGTGGAAGAGTCTTTGAAATATTCTGCATGGCTTCGACTCCCCTATAACATCGATTCAAAGACAAAGAACGTAAGTAATCACACTCTCAAAAAGAATCTACTACAAGAAATTGGCAGCAACTTTATCTGACTATATCTAGGATCTGGCTTCAGGAACTCGTCAAAGAAGTCCTCGAGACAGTTGAGCTTGAGGATATCAAAGATTCCATGGTGGGACTTCCTGGAATAAGTGGTTTATCTACAGAACAACGCAAAAGGCTGACTATAGCCGTGGAGCTTGTTGCTAACCCTTCCATCATATTTATGGATGAACCTACCACAGGGCTGGACGCAAGAGCCGCAGCCATTGTTATGAGAGCTGTGAAAAATGTTGCTGAGACTGGGAGAACGGTTGTTTGCACGATCCACCAGCCGAGCATAGATATCTTTGAGACATTTGATGAGGTAAGACGGCTGAAATCATTGATTTAACGACATAGTCTAAACTTTGATCCCCCCAACAGCTTCTTACTCCCTCAAGTGCAGCTGATCCTGATGAAAAATGGGGGACAGCTTGTCTACTATGGTCCTCCTGGACAACATTCAAGTAAGGTTATCGAGTACTTCGAGGTCAGTTTGTCTACAATACTAGACTAGTTTCATCTCGGCTGAGTTTTTGATTTCACAAATAACTTTAAGAGTACAATACATTAACAGAGTATCCCTGGAGTTCCCAAGATCCAAAAGAATTGTAATCCAGCCACTTGGATGTTAGAGATTACTTGTAAATCTGCAGAGGATAAACTTGGAAATGATTTTGCACAATTATACAAGGATTCAACTCTGTATAAGTGAGTGTTTATGCAACAATGCTCGTAATTTTTCATGTGTGCGTAAAATTATTGTTCTCACTGTTGGTTGTTGGGTCTTTTCTTGCAGGCAGAACAAAATGGTGGTTGAGCAACTGAGTTATGTGTCTCCGGGATCAGAAGCTTTGAGCTTTCCTTCACGATTTTCACAAACAATTTGGGGGCAACTAAAGGCTTGCCTTTGGAAACAACATTACTCGTATTGGAGAAACCCGTCACACAATATCACTCGCATAGTCTTCATATTGCTCGACTCTATGTTATGTGGCCTTCTCTTCTGGCAAAAAGCTAAGGACATGTAAGTCTCCGCTCCCCATTTCGAAGCATGATTGTATGCTACTATATTGTGGAATTACATCTTTTCTTTTTTAGTGGTAAAGCATGAACTAAATTGATCTGTCTAAGATTCTGTAAACATAGTTTCGCTTCTTTCGAGTGCCTCAGGTCTTTTTTATAGAATTTTTAGTTCGTTTATGATGGCTAAAAGTCATAGCATAATATATGAAACCCGTACCAAAACATTCAGGTTCCCAAAACCATTTTGTTACCGAATCTCACAAATTGCAATGAATAATTAAGGATTACATACCACCAAATTTTCACAAAAAAAGAGAACTATGTTAATTTAATTTGAGTTTACCTTCGCAGAAATAATCAGCAAGATCTTATCAGCATATTTGGTTCCATGTACACTCTAGTAATCTTCCCGGGAATGAACAACTGTGGGGCAGTGATAAACTTCGTTGCAGCGGAACGCAATGTTTTCTACCGTGAAAAGTTTGCACGGATGTACTCCTCATGGGCTTATTCATTTTCTCAGGTTAACAATGTTTCCGTTAAAAATGGGTGTTGTCAACTTTTTAGAAGTAGATCTTATAGAAAATTGCTTAGGGATGCTAATAATTTTCTGGGATAGCATCCACTGGCCAGATATCTCTCTACATAATCCAGATATTTAATGTTCTGCAGGTCCTAGTTGAGGTTCCATACTCACTACTCCAGTCCGTTCTATGTACAATAATCGTATATCCTATGATCGGCTACCATATGTCAGTTTACAAGATGTTTTGGAGCTTGTACAGCATCTTCTGCTCGTTGCTCAT
The DNA here is from genome assembly GCA_905216605.1 of Arabidopsis arenosa. Lineage (NCBI taxonomy): Eukaryota > Viridiplantae > Streptophyta > Magnoliopsida > Brassicales > Brassicaceae > Arabidopsis > Arabidopsis arenosa. Next base: position 11,713,418 of record LR999457.1, on the reverse strand, counting down.
CTTCAATTACTGCGGGATGCTTATGGTTGCTTTGACGCCAAACGTTCACATGGCAGTGACTCTACGCTCGTCTTTTTTCTCCATGTTAAATCTGTTTGCTGGCTTTGTCATTCCAAAACAGGTAAGGCTCCCCTTATCTCTCACGCCGTTATTACATACAGCCAAGATCCAAAGTATGTCATGGAAGCTGTGGTCTTATAGACTTATTTGCATCAATAACCAATAAGCTTGGAACTATGTCAGATCTATTTAACTCAAAATGTATCGTTGTCCGCAGAAAATCCCAAAATGGTGGATATGGATGTACTACCTGAGCCCGACATCATGGGTGTTGGAAGGATTATTGAGTTCGCAATATGGAGATGTGGAGAAAGAGATAACAGTATTTGGAGAGAAGAAGAGAGTTTCAGCTTTCTTGGAGGATTACTTTGGTTACAAACATGACTCATTGGTTATAGTAGCGTTTGTTCTCATCGCTTATCCCATTATCGTGGCAACTCTATTTGCCTTCTTCATGAGCAAACTCAATTTCCAAAAGAAATAGTTTTTATGTAATGATAGCAGTTCACTCTATACTTACTTTCAATTAGAGTCCATCGGCTTTGCTTTGTCACCATGGATTTTGGACTCTAGAAGAAAATGGCTCTTTGACTACAACAGAAAACAAAGACAGAGGAGGCGTGTCGTATTATCCAAGTATCTTTTTTTAACTTCTTCATAAGGCGGCTTTTGGGTTTGTTCTGTTGTTTCTTGGTTTTGTAGTCAAAGTGTTCGACGAAATGCTTACGTGAAAGCAACGTCTTTTTTTATTCATTTTCAAATGCTTACCCATTTCTTTATTGATTAAAACAGTTGCTCCATGCTTGTGGGGGGACTTGACTGACAATAAGACCTTTTGAAGCCAACTTGGTTTTCATCATTTTGTTAACTTGTATAATTATCTGTTTTTTTTTTTTTTCCTTACATGATTCAGAAGATAACATTAGAAATGGTCCAATGGTAGTTTGGTAAAATCTGACTAACATATGTCGGTTCCATTACCCGATTATGGACAAAACTATTTTTTATTACAAGTACGAATCAATAAAGTAAGAACCTTTTTAAGAAATTTGATTGCAGCCACAAAAGTCAAATCTTTTACATATCAGAAAATTCTTCAGAGGCGGCGAATTTTGTTTTCTTGCTTCTTCAAATTGTCTCTTTTCTATATATTTTCATGCTTAGAGCATCTTCAATGGGAATCTCTTACCCATTTAACTTTTATTTTTGTCTGTATTCACTTTGGTCCATGCTTGATATTAAGACCGTTGACTTCTCTGTCCACCTCGTGAAGCCAACGTGATTGTGATAAATTATTTTGCAAGCTAGCAACGCTACTTCTCTAACTCTGTGTATAACATTCTCTTCTCTCTTCTTCTTTGTAAAGTATAATCCTTTTTGGAATTTGGTTTCTAATAATGGCAATGTCTCAGATAGATGGAGTTGAGTTTGCTTCTAGGAACACTATTGAAAATAGTGATGATGATGAGCTTCGGTCTCAATGGGTTGCTATTGAGAGATCACCAACGTTTGAAAGAATCACTACTGCTTTGTTCTGCAAAAGAGATGAAAAAGGGAAGAGAAGCGAGAGACGAGTCATGGATGTTTCTAAACTTGAGGATCTTGATAGACGTCTGTTTATTGATGAGCTCATCAGACATGTTGAGAATGATAATCGCGTCTTACTGCAAAAGATTAGGAAGAGAATTGATGAGTAAGTGCACGCCTTTTTCGCTGTAGCCTTTGTATGTATATGTTCCTTATACATTAGATATGTAACTCCATGTTTATTTGTAGGGTTGGGATTGATTTACCAACGATTGAAGTGAGGTTCAGTGATCTTTTTGTCGAAGCAGAGTGTGAGGTTGTTTATGGAAAGCCTATCCCAACTCTTTGGAATGCTATTGCAAGCAGATTATCTGTAAGTGTTTGCTTTGACTTGTCTTTCTACTTTCAATTCCTTCTGAGATTTAAAATAATGGTTGATTTTGACAGAGATTTATGTGTTCAAATCAAGAAAAGAAGATTAGCATCTTGAAAGGTGTCAGTGGCATCATAAGGCCTAAAAGGTAGATTCTTGAAGCAGAAAATTTCCTTATTATTTATTCAAGAATGATCGGTTTAGTTTCAGAAGATTTAGTGGTTTTCTTGTAGAATGACTTTGTTGCTTGGTCCTCCTGGTTGTGGTAAAACCACTCTACTACTCGCACTATCTGGAAGACTCGACCCTTCTTTAAAGGTTTGGCTTGGTTTTTTTCTCTCCTTAAAACGTCTCTGTCTTCAGAAATCGTCATATGGGTTGCTTCCATTTTACAGACTAGCGGAGAAGTTAGTTACAACGGTCACTTGTTTTCGGAGTTTGTTCCTGAGAAAACATCGAGTTATGTAAGTCAAAATGATCTGCATATTCCAGAGCTAAGTGTGAGAGAGACACTCGATTTTTCGGGATGTTTTCAAGGCACGGGAAGCCGTTTAGGTAAGGACAATACTAAATTGTTATGTTTCCTTTTGCAATGAACTTCATTGACACTGAAAACTATTGGTCATTTGTTCAACAGAAATGATGAAAGAGATTAGTAGAAGGGAGAAACTGAAAGGAATTGTTCCAGATCCTGATATAGATGCATACATGAAGGTTAACAAACTAAGGATATTTTCATATGAAAAATATCTATGACTTGGAACTTGCTTTGCAAGAAAAAGAATCGTTTACGGAATTTAAATTTTTATCATTACAGGCAGCTTCAATTGAGGGTTCAAAAACTAATCTGCAAACCGATTATATCCTAAAAGTATGGTACAATCAGAGTCTGTTCTTTTTTACTTCATCTTTAGCTTCTACTCTTATCAGAAGTTGATTAATGCATCTGTGTTTCAGATCCTAGGACTCAATATCTGTGCAGATACACGTGTTGGAGATGCTTCAAGACCGGGAATATCCGGTGGCCAAAAGAGAAGATTAACTACAGGTACTTGTAAATTTCACACAGGGCTTTAGCTTCTTGCAAACAATTTTTGATATTTGGTATATACTAATCTGTTATCTTTTGCAGGTGAGATGATTGTAGGTCCAGTTAAAACTTTGTTCATGGATGAAATATCGAATGGTTTGGATAGCTCAACTACATTCCAGATTCTATCATGTCTCCAACAGTTTGCACGTCTATCTGAAGGAACCATACTGGTTTCACTGCTTCAGCCTGCACCAGAAACGTTTGAGCTTTTCGACGATGTGATTCTTATGGGAGAAGGCAAGATAATCTATCACGGTCCACGGGATTTTATATCTAGTTTCTTTGAGGATTGTGGATTTAAATGTCCAAATAGGAAATCTGTTGCTGAATTCCTTCAAGAGGTATGAATATGATAGTGATGATGATTCTCTCTGTTCTTGAAACTTTAATGATCATCACACTCTTGTGTTGCAGGTTATCTCAAGGAAAGATCAAGAACAATATTGGTGTCACAGAGACAAACCATATTGTTATGTCTCTATTGACTCATTTATTGAGAAATTTAAAACGTCTGATCTTGGGCAACAACTACAAGAAAAAGTCTCCAAGACATATGACAAGTCTCAGACTCAAAAGGATGGACTGTGCTTTAGAAAATACTCACTTAGTAACTGGGATATGCTTAAAGCTTGCTCAAGGAGAGAATTTCTTCTGATGAAACGTAACTCTTTCGTTTACGTATTCAAATCTGGACTTGTAAGTTGAATTTACTATGAAAAAAAAGCTTTACTTATTTTTACCAATGCTTTCTAAAGCCATCTACCTTTTTTCGATCTGCAGTTAATTTTCATTGGATTCATTGCAATGACTGTTTATCTACGGACTGGGTCTACAAGAGATTCTCTTCATGCTAATTATCTTTTGGGTTCTTTGTTCTTTTCTCTCTTTAAACTTCTTGCTGATGGACTTCCAGAACTCACATTGACAATCTCGAGAATTGCCGTGTTCTGCAAGCAAAAGGAGTTATACTTTTATCCTGCTTGGGCATATGCAATACCTTCAGCTATTTTAAAGATACCGATTTCATTTCTTGAATCATTCCTCTGGACATTGTTGACTTATTATGTCATTGGTTACAGTCCTGAGATGGGCAGGTACTAATTTGGGACATGTTTTTCAATGGCCAATGCAAATAGAAACCAAATTTAATATTTCTCTTTCTGCTAAACAAAAATATTCTGTATTTCCTTCAGGTTCATTCGCCAGCTCTTGATCTTCTTTGCTTTACACCTTTCGTGTATATCAATGTTCCGTGCTATAGCTGCTGTCTTTCGAGATTTTGTTCTTGCCACGACTGTTGGAAGCATCTCTATAGTGCTTCTCTCAGTATTCGGAGGTTTTATTGTTCGAAAACGTAAGATTTTAACTTGACACTTGACTGTAGTAATTCGGAGGTTTCGTTGTAATGATGTCCTGTTATTTTTCAGCCTCAATGCCTTCTTGGCTTGAGTGGGGATTCTGGCTTTCTCCATTGTCATATGCTGAGATTGGTCTAACCGCAAATGAATTTTTCGCTCCACGGTGGAGGAAGGTAACATCTGAAAACAGAACTTTGGGGGAACAAGTTCTAGATGCTCGCGGGTTGAACTTTGGAAATCAATCTTACTGGAATGCATTTGGCGCTTTGATTGGCTTCTCACTCTTCTTCAATACTGTTTTTGCACTGGCCTTGACCTTTCTAAAGAGTAAGTTCACAAGAGATATAAGAATATGACTTAATCATGTTAGTATATGCAATGAGGATTGATGTTTTTTCTGGACTTCAGCTTCACAGAGGTCTCGTGTGATTGTTTCTCATGAAAAGAACACTCAAAGCTCAGAAAAAGATTCTGAAATTGCTTCCCAATTCAAAAATGCATTACCTTTCGAACCTCTAACTTTCACATTTCAAGACATACAATATTTTATTGAGACTCCTCAGGTAAAGACTAAAGAGTATGCAAGATCAGTGCAACTTTTCTTGAATCCTTTTAAACAGATACATTGTTATAATGTGTGGCTATAATTTCTGTGTTAAAAGGGAAAGAAGCTGCAGCTTCTCTCTGACGTTACAGGCGCATTCAAGCCCGGTGTTCTCACTGCTCTAATGGGTGTGAGTGGAGCTGGTAAAACGACTCTGCTTGATGTTCTTTCGGGAAGGAAAACCCGCGGTGACATTAAAGGACAGATTGAAGTAGGCGGTTACCTTAAGGTTCAAGACACATTTTCGCGGGTTTCAGGTTATTGCGAGCAGTTTGATATTCATTCTCCCAATTTAACTGTCCAAGAGTCCCTGAAGTACTCTGCTTGGCTTCGACTTCCTTCTAACATCAGTTCAGAAACTAAAAGTGTAAGTCATTATTTGAGAATAAAAAAAGTTTTCTTCTTTCCTTTAGCTTCCTTGTCTGAACATTTTCTTGATCTTCGCTTTCAGGCAATAGTTAATGAAGTTCTTGAGACGATAGAGCTCAAGGAGATTAAAGATTCCATAGTAGGAATTCCTGGCATTAGCGGTTTAACAACAGAACAACGCAAAAGACTAACAATAGCCGTGGAGCTTGTTTCCAATCCATCAATCATATTTATGGATGAACCAACCACAGGATTAGATGCAAGAGCTGCTGCAATTGTAATGAGAGCTGTGAAGAACATCGCCGAGACTGGCAGAACTGTTGTTTGCACAATTCACCAGCCGAGCATAGATATCTTCGAGACATTTGATGAGGTAAAAACTCGTAAAACATTCATCTCATTTTAAAGTCTCTAAAGTACATTAATGTGACCCTTCAATTGCAGCTGATTCTGATGAAAAATGGAGGAAAGATTATCTATTATGGACCTCTTGGACAACATTCAAACAAAGTTATTGAATACTTTATGGTCAGTTTCTATATAATACTGAAACTGTTGCATATAAAGTATGGTTTCTTCTCTATTTACAAATTATAAGAACAATTTTCAACTGTAGAGCATTCCTGGGGTTCCAAAACTGAAAGAAAACTCTAATCCAGCAACTTGGATACTTGACATTACTTCTAAATCATCAGAAGACAAACTTGGTGTTGATTTGGCACAAATATACAAGGAATCGAATTTGTTTAAGTAAGTCTATAAACAAGTATCACTTAATAACTTTGGATGTTGTTTGCCTGGAACTGATTGTGTTATTTGGTTTTAGGGAGAACAACATTGTAATTGAGCAAACAAGATGTACATCTTTGGGATCAGAAAGATTAATCTTGTCTTCGCGTTATGCTCAAACGGGTTGGGAACAATTCAAAGCATGCCTCTGGAAACAACATCTCTCTTATTGGAGAAACCCTTCCTACAATCTCACTCGCATCATTTTCATGTGTTTTACTTCTATGCTCTGTGGCATTCTTTTCTGGCAAAAAGCTAAGGAAATGTTCGTGTCTTCACCCATTTTTCTTGAATCGGCTTTGAACCGTGTGATTTACTTAATCTCAAAAACTTTGTGTTCTGAATATCTGCTATTTAAACTTTGTTTACCTCTCTTTCTTTGCAGAAACAATCAGCAAGATCTATTCAACGTATTTGGCTCAATGTTCACGGTGGTTCTATTCTCTGGAATAAACAATTGCTCAACAGTGTTATTTTGCGTTGCAACCGAACGAAATGTCTTCTACCGTGAAAGATTTTCCCGTATGTACAACTCATGGGCGTATTCTCTTGCTCAGGTTAAAACATTTTCTCAATCAAACCATAAAGGAAGGAAAATAAAAAACTCAGAGTTTGGTATTGACTTTTAAGGCTGGATGTTTGCAGGTGTTGGTTGAAATTCCATACTCATTGTTCCAATCTATTGTATACGTGATAATCGTATATCCTATGGTTGGTTATCACTTTTCGGTCTTCAAAGTGTTTTGGAGCTTCTACTCAATTTTCTGCTCCTTGCTCATCTTCAATTATTTCGGCATGCTTTTAGTCGTCGTGACCCCAAACGTTCACGTTGCTTTTACTCTCCGCTCTTCGTTTTACTCAATAGTCAATCTCTTTGCTGGTTATGTCATGCCAAAACCTGTAAGTCCTCTCTTACCTCTCTTCACCAAGTTTATGAAGTTCAATTTTTGTTGTGTGAAAGAAAGAAAAAGAGTTAGAAAAATCATCTATATATGAGATTTTGAGGTTTTTTTTTGTTGTTGTTGATGCAGAACATTCCGAGATGGTGGATTTGGATGTATTACATGAGCCCGACGTCATGGGTTTTAAACGGATTGCTCACGTCGCAGTATGGAGATATGGAGAAAGAGATTTTAGCGTTTGGAGAGAAGAAGAAAGTTTCAGCTTTCTTGGAAGATTATTTTGGCTACAGATATGATTCTTTGGCTCTTGTAGCTGTTGTTCTTATTGCCTTCCCCGTTCTCTTGGCGTCTCTATTCGCATTCTTCATTGGTAAACTCAATTTCCAAAAGAAGTGAAATCGCAATTTCCTCATATATAAATGTTTGGTATTTAGAAGTGAGAATTTGTGTCTTAGAACAACTAGAAAGAAAACAAAAGAAACGCTTCCAAAATTGGTGAACAAACTGTTACAGTTTTGCAAAAAAAAACAAGAGTTGCAACTTGCAAGTGACTTTCTCAAATAACCAAAAACTCAAAACTTTGGTAGAGAATGAGACAAACCATATACAGAAGAAGGATCTGTGTTTTCTTCATCTCCTTACACAATTTACAAAAACAGAAACAACCTAAGGTCTAAATGCAAAATCGTGCAAGTGTCTGGGTTATTTCAACTCAGGTCTTGTATGAGACATTTTTCGAAGATGGTCGGAACTTTGAACCCACCTACAGACAACATTAAGTTTTAAGAATTCTCTTACAAAAAAATATTGTGATGAACCAATAAACTTACCTCGGATTCCGCCATTTCTTTTGAGCAGAAGAACCGTAGAACTTGCTTGCGCGGACCTTGTTTAGTTGATTCTTGAAGAGAATGGCCAAGAAAAAATGCTAAGTGTTCATGGCGATTAGCTCATCCGGCATGCATTGCCTTATATTAATGACCATTGATTTATTATAAGGCGATGAGATGTCACAACATTGGCGGCGAGGCGCAACCATCTGACATTTTATTTTCAGGAAACCAATAAAAGAGGTAAATGCAGGCAAAATTGAAGGTACTTTACAATGAAGTAAACAGAATTTATAAATTATACCTGTTCAACATCATGTTTCAGCTTGCGAGACAGAACTCTGATGCGTTCTAGACGCTCAACAGCTTCTGCTCTGTGACAGTTTCTAACTCTGTGGAGGTTATAGTTACTCCATGTTCCCTCAGTTCCATCTGATCCTACACTGTCCAAGAAAAATACGAGCGGTCTCCCACATGGATCCCTTGGATATTCTCTTGTACTGAACATATAATTGCTTTGGACCCCTGACCCTCTTCTCCATGTAGAAAATGTCTTTTGCAAGGTGAGAAGATCCGGAAGAAGTTTATTTCCTTCATAAACTTGAACCGCGTAACCCCACACAACCGAAACAGTCACTGTGTTCAAAGAATCATAGCACACACTCTGCTGTAAAATCCTTGCAGAATCAAAACTTGCAGCTCCGATAAGATGAGCCACAGATTCCGTCCGGTTCCTTTTTGGAAAAAACGGATCAACTGCATCCAAGTGATGAAGAGATACCAACGGAGATAAAGGGTGCGCACATAGCAGACCAAATATGTTCCCTCTTACATCAATCTATGAAATGAGCACATATATAGCAATATTCAGATTAAACTCTCCAGCAGCAAAATCAGATATGGTAAAGTAAGCAAATTAGACTTATCCGAAAAATACTGCAACAGAAAGGAACATACTAACTACACTATCCAAAATCAACTACATAAAACAAGATAGTCTAATGACATCATTGAACTAAAAACTTGTCTATCTCTCAGAAAATCTCTTGTTCAGCAATCAGCATCAATGTCACTTTTCAGTTCCAATAAAATCACAAGGTTTTGACTATCTCAATCCTCCCAAATTGTTGCAACTAATTTAGCAAAAATCCATTCTTTTATTACCTGATGAAATCCAGGTTCATGAGTTAATGTAACACCAAGCTCAGCGACGCAAGAGAAGATCCTAGAATCGCTTCCATACATATGTGAATACCTCATTAAACAAGAATCCAAAACCTTAGCTAGAACCTTGGCAAGCGAAGCACTAATGGCGAATCCTCCACCACCAAACGCCATATCAAAAGAATACCTAACATTCTGATCATAAAACTCCGAATTACTTCCGACGTAATACCACTTCCGGTGATCATACTTAGACAAAACCGTCACCAAATTATCTACAAAGAAGACAGTATCATCATCACCGAAAACGAACCACCGCACATCTTTATCTCCCAGATCCACCGTCTCTTTAACAACACGAGCCACACGAATCGCCGATCGGAGACCGCCAGGGAAATTATAAGGAAACCTAGAAACGTCTTTAGATACAATCACAGGAGGGAGAGTTAGATCGGACTCCAATCCACCGCGATCGAGAAACACGACGGCGCGTGTAGATTCAGGAGAGTACCAGAGACGAACATAGGAGCTACGACGGAGCCAAGAGTCATGAGAAGCAGCGATCGAGAAGAGTAAGTGACGGCGACGAGTGGAGAACACAGATAAGGAACGAGCGATCGATGAAATCTGCTCACGTCGGAAAGTGGTGCCGTAGGAGAAGATGATGTAGATGATGAAACAAAAGGTGAGTAATAAGAAGATGTATCTGATGCGGGAAGAAGTTAGCGACGGAGATTTGGCCGGAAAGAGCATTTCCGGCGAGAGTGAATCGAGTCTAGAGAGAGATGGATCAGGTCGTCTCTTACGTCTCGTTTGGTTCATTTTTGTTAACTTTCCTCTTTTGAGTTTCTTCTTCTTCTTCTCTGCAGATTCGACGACGGTTATGTTTCTCGGAAAGTTGTACAACGAAGGAGCCGTCACTTTCAGTGAATAGACTTCGTCATTTGGGTTTACGGGTCGGGTTAGTTTTGGTCCGGATAAAATTTTCGGACCTACTTAATGAGACCAAGGGTTAGGTGTTGACTGTTGTGTATCCTATTTTATGTTATGGGCTTGACATATGAGTTAGTACTTAGTATCCCTGTTCTAAAAATCCCAGCCTAGGTCCGATTACTCCCCGCTTAATCGCTAGGCCCACCCTATCCGTTTCGATTAATGACTAATCCCTAAAAAAATCAGTTACTCGATTACTCTCCGTCTAATCCGATTACTTCCCGCCTAATCCGATTATTCCCCGCCTAATTTTACATATCTCGATTATTTTTAGATTGCAAGTATAAAAAACTTTTTATTTTTGTTATTCAATCATTTAAATTGGGAGTTTGTGACGTTTTACAATAACTTATGTTCAAATTTTAATAAAAATCATAAATTTGTAATAAAAATCATAAAACTTTATCTCAAAAATACAGTTTTATGTGTTTACTGCAATTTTGAAAACAATATTTGATTAATATGTTTTAAAAATATTAAAATAATCCTAAAACTAATCCCCGATTAATTCCCGATTTTAATCCGATTTTCCGATTAATCGCTAGGCCCATACCTAGCGCCCGACTAGCGCCTAGCGATTTTTCAAACAAGGCTTAGTATGTATTTTGGAGCATCTCCAGCGCTTGAAACTGTGAGAGTTTCACAAATATATTTTTCTAATTATTTTAAAATAAAAAAAAAAACTTTTTTGTTAAATTTTAAATTATATTACAAAAAAATTCTCTCTTAACCCATTTTTATTTTTCAGATAGAGAACGAGATTTTCGGCTAACCGGAATCAATTTCCGTCCGGCGTTAGCTGGGTTTTGTTCTATACATAGTTTCTGATTTTGGACAGATGTCTGTTTCTACTTAAGTCGGATTTTAATAATTTCAGACTTAGCTTGGTTCGTTTTCCGGCTACGATCGGATTGTACGTTTTTTAGTTTTTTTCTTCTCTTTCTACAAGATTTTTAGTGTAAATTCTGCTTGTTGTCGATTGGTTTCTCTCATGTTTATCCATTGGTTTAACTTTTCTCAAAATCTAGATTAATATCTTCGTCGTAATAGCTTCGTCGCTATGCGAAGTGGACCTCTACTTAGGTCTTGGGCAGAGTTTCTTCCTTTAAACTTGGGTTGAGATGAAAATCTGTAAAAAACTCCTATTATTCAAGACGAAAAATAGCCGATCCAATTTGATTTGCGGTGGTGATATTTGTAGAAGGATGGCTCCAAGGACCTGACTTGAAGCCTTCATCCGGTGGTTAAGACCGTCGTCGGCATAGTAATTGGCAGTGATCAACCGATGGTGTTCCGGTGGTTTTCTCGCTTTTGCCACATGAACCCGTTAGGATTTTACATCAAACACTTGTCTCTTACGTGCCATCTTTGTGTATTTGGGTTTATTCCAAAATTGGACCTTAAAAGACTTTTGTATCACGTTCTTGTAATCTGCCTTCTTTGGGTTTCATTATAAAACGAAAATTGCCGACAAAAAAAAAAGTATAAAAAATATAAACTTAACCAGTCATAACATACCAAGTGTAATGTAATGACAATGTTATATTTTAATAATGGAATGAAAATGTTATATTTTGTCAAACGTTATTAAATTAACGATGAATTAATTTACTGTTGATTACCGACTAATCAACTATGGTTTTATCAACATGTCATAAATTTGTTATCTATATGTCACCATTTATATATTCAACTGGCATAGTTTTGAAGGATGTATATCTTCTAGAAGCTAACGAAATTGTGATAGATACAATAAATGGACTACGAGGAAATTGTTTCCCAGAGAAGATCCAAATGCGCACTAGGCTATCGAAGCTATCCTACATGTTACATGTCCATTAGTTTTTCGATCCTGGATCCAAAAATTAAAATCGAGGTTCATGCTATTTCCGGGAAAGAAAGTCGACCGTAACATTTTTATCAAATAAAATTAAATAAATATGAAAACGGAAGATAAGAAATTAATTATTTTAATCGTTTCTTTAACAAAAAGAAATTACTTTAATCACGAACCATGCAATGCAAGTGAAGTCCCTTTCATCCTTTTGAGAGCAAACTTGTAATAAAATATAAGTTAGAGTACTTAACCACCACACACAATGACCCAAAGACACCCAATTACGTAGAGACTGTCACGACCCTAAATTCAATTAATCTGTTTCTTAATGCTCACATAGTCACATATTCTTTAATAATTGTAATCAGTGGGACATTGATTCTCTAACCACTTTTTTCGGTGATGAATTCTTCTAGACTAAGACCATCCGCTGTGGTATAAGTGTGAGGGAGGGGTTTAAGATTTTTTTTATTATTATAATTTAAAGTGAGAGAGAAAAGAGAGAGAGAAAGAAAGAGAGAGAGAGATAGAGTGTCTTACACCCGAGTGTAAACTTACACCCGAGTGTGAAGAGAGAGACAACTTTTGTATTATTTCTGTATTTTAAAATAGATACACCCCACGCAAGGATACACCACTGCGGATGCTCTAAACGAGCAACTAGTTAATATAATATAGAGTAATTGGCTGCACCCATGGGCCATGGCCATGAGTCCATCATTTCCACACTTATATATATTTTCATTTCCAACTTATATATATTTTCTTGACTCTTTTATCATTCAGAAGAAAAAGTACATTTCTTTGGTAGATGTTAAATATGACTGAATTTATAAAAACGAACAGAAATAGTTGAAATATAAATATTCTTATCTAAGTGAAAACATGATTGAATCATAAAATGTTATAGAAACACGTAAAATAATATGTTAATTAGAGGGTTATACAATTCCCGGTTCATATATTATATCTCATTGAAAAACTTGCACAGTAGTTTGATAATTAATGAATTCGGATATTTTGTACTCCTTTTCTATAGACCACAAAAATGCTATTCATGATTCAATGATTCATTCTAGAAGGTGATTGTGATATGTGAACCAAATTAAGAGTCATACTAGTCAACTACTCGAAATTTGTGTATCCAAACATGAGGACGAAAGATCGTCTGGTGGAGGAAAAATAACTAAATTATTGACAATTTGGCCCTCTAGGGACAATTACATCAAAACAATAGGTCAATAATTTTCCACGTGTACAACCTATTCAATGACATAATCAAAATATCCATTTGCTTTAAATAACAATCCTTCCTATATAAATCGTCAAGACTTTCAACACAACTACACAAGAGAGAGTAAAAGATGTGCAAAGGAGTTGAGAAAAAAGAAGAGAGAAGAAGCGACGATGGAGGATGCCAAAGACTATGCACGGAGGGTCCTAGAGCTCCGGTGAGCTGTGAGCTTTGCGGCGAGAACGCCACCGTGTATTGTGAGGCAGACGCGGCTTTCCTTTGTAGGAAATGTGATCGATGGGTCCATTCTGCTAATTTTCTTGCTCGGAGACATCTCCGGCGCGTGATCTGCACGACCTGTCAGAAGTTAACTCGTCAATGTCTTGTCGGTGATAATTTTAATGTCGTTTTACCGGAGATAAGGACGATGGCAAGGGTTGAAGAAGATGGTAGTGAATACAAAGTCCCCTTTGTGTTTCTCTGATTTTTTGTTTTGTTTTGTTCTCGTAATTAAGATTAAATCTTGGTAGGGTTTATGTAATAACTTTTTTTCTATAGAAATGTTATAAGAATTTACATTCTAAAGCTTAAAAGTTCAAAAAAATTGAAAACCAAGAAACAGTTAGACAAATATAGCAAAATTTAAGCAATCAAGAACAACTCTTACTATGGCAAACATAATCTGCCTTTATTCTTTGGCTTTATTTTCCTTAAACAAGAAAACAATACAACGTTACAAATTACAATCAAGTGAAATGGAAAAGTAAAGAGTGGTCCAAAACACAAAGAAAACAGATATTTTTCTATCATTAACATTTAATTGAGTATAAAGAAACTATAAGTAAGAAAGAGTCAATGACTCTTGTTTGGTTTCTTGATTTGGTCTGATCGTCTGGTCGCTGTATGACCGGTAGGTTCTTTGGTCACATCAAAAACAGAGGAAATTCTCTAGTAAAAAAAAAGAGCAAATTTGAGAATTTTTTTTGTCTCCATTTGGTATCACCTTTGCCTTGATTTCAGGGTTTTATAGTTTGATCTTATTGTATACTTTTTTTGTTACTTCTCCGACAAGAAACTGTTAATCCCGTGGATGGAGTGAGATTATTCTTTAACTGAGACTTTATGGCAGTGAAGAATCACTAGTTCACATAACCAGTGATGGGTCATACTCAAAAGTTTCTCCAGATTTCACAAATCTTCCTTTCACTCGTTTTCTCGTATCGGCTCTGGCTTTGCGTGATGCATATCGTATTTGCTTCCCAAACCTAACCACAAATATCAAAATTTATCCTCAGAGATTATGTTCAAAACCATGAACCTTGACTCTTTTGCTAAAAAACTTACATTCGCTTTGATTTCTTTTGTTTGTATCTCTTTTTAGCCTCATCCCTTGATTTTGGATTAAAACTGACTTCAACATTCGATTCCCATGGCGAATCTCCTATGAGAAACCCTGGCGAAATTCCGCAATCTTGGTAATCAGTCGGACTGCTTTCTCCTGTGATGTTTGACATCGAAATTGACATGCTTGGAACAACATTCCCCGATAACGCAGGAAGCAGTAATGAAGGAAGGCCGATGTCATTCTCTTCCTTAAAAGAATCCTCGTACTGATAACCTTTGGTATGGTCAAGTGATGGACATCCGATAATATCATTGCTTGCGTTGAAATTCAAAGGCGCATCATCCAAATTTATCCCTTCGCATAGATCCAAACCAGAACATTCCTGCATAGAGAATGGAATATAAATGAAAACAATGTACTCTTTATCACAATTTAACTTTTTGATATATTACTTAAAGCACACGTTACCTCCTCTATCACTTTAGGAAAATTAGTTTCCATGGAAAAGAAAGAAGAATAGTCTTTAAGATTCTGAGTTTGTGTAACCACGGAAGTTGATGAACCATTCCAATCGTCTAATTCTTGGAGCAGGGTATCAGGAAATGGAGAGACCCAATTTGAGACAGAAGGTTCTAAAATCGAAGACCAGATCTTGGCGAAATCTGATGGAGAAGGACAACCAGAGTAAGGATTCAGATTCTGAAGTCTGTGTCCTAAGCCAGTGCAGTTACTTGC
The DNA here is from genome assembly GCA_905216605.1 of Arabidopsis arenosa. Classification (NCBI taxonomy): domain Eukaryota; kingdom Viridiplantae; phylum Streptophyta; class Magnoliopsida; order Brassicales; family Brassicaceae; genus Arabidopsis; species Arabidopsis arenosa. The sequence continues at coordinate 11,698,205 of LR999457.1, read as the reverse complement.
GGTCCATTGACATCCTTGGCAAAGAGAAACCTTCTCGTTCATACAGTGGATTACCGTGGGTTGCAAGAAACATTTTTCGCAGAGTAGAGTCCGTGTGTGTCTTTGAGACAGAGGATTCGCTGAGTGTATATTAACATCACAGTTTAAACAAAGTTTAGCCAAATCTGATTTGCAGTAAATTAATGCTTTTTCGGTTTCACAATAGTCACATCGAGCCTCCATACTTCTTCAAAGACAAAACTCGAATATAAATAACGATTTCTCAATCCCAATCGCTACACACACCTAAAATCCTGCAGCATATAAGGATCGTGAGACAAAATCAGAACATTTAGAGATCAAATATGTTTATATGAAACAGAGGAATTAGATCGTAGCAATGAAGATTCATTATAGGTTTCTATGTTTTTTTAGTGTGTGACTGTGACTAATACATGTGTGTGTGTGAGATTCACTGGAGGTTAGAGAAGCAAGCACTCACAAACTAAGAAATTGTGGATTCTCGAGACCGATCAGTACTATTACTAAAATCCTACAATGTCTAGAAACTCATAACCAATAAATGAGGAAATTTTTCGAAACAGAGTATGACAATAAACGTGTAAAATCGTTTGTGTTTTAGGGTTCCAAAGATAGAAGCTTTACAAGGGTGTGTGAGTCCGAGTGGAAGGAGATGAGAAAGAACAGAGAAGAAAAGGTTTTGCTCTGTTTTTATTCTGTGTGGGATCCACCTAGTTAAGTGGGTTTTTGCCACGTGTTGTTTTTTTTGTTCGTTAGATTTTTTTGTTGTCCTAATGTGGTTGACCATAAATTTCGGAGTTTTAGTTTGATTCTTTAGTACTTTGTGTGGCTCGCAAGAAAGTGTGTAGATGTTGATTAGAAAACGTGTAAATGTTTCTATGAGGTAATTACGTACTCATTCATTTAGAACACGTTTTCTTATTCAAAACATCCGAGTAATAAGACTAGTTCGAAGCAATTTATTCCGAGTGTTGGTTTAACGAACATAATTATGAGTTTGCAGAATAGTAGTCTGGTTTGATTAACCGGTGGTTATGGATAGTTATAGTATCAATTTCTGTAACTTTACAAAGTATATTGCTCAAGTTCTCACATATAAAAAGAAGAGAAGTTAGAGGCACTGAAATGATTGAAAGAAAACTTTGTGAAGTAAACTGGAAAAGCAATTATTCGGTGACAAATGATTGTTTTTCGTTTGTGATTTTTTTCCCGACCACAACATCCAATTTTCGACGAATTCCTCCGATTCAAGAAACAATTTATTTTCGAAGTATGAGTTTCGGCACAAAAATCAGATATAATAAAGAATTAGCCATGCCATTTTCACATGATTCATTTTAGTTTTTGGTAAAGGTTTCTGGGCTTTTAGGCCTGGAGTCTCCTAGAACCGGATACCGTAGAAGGATACGTAGTCTACTCCCTAGCAATCGAACTTAAGACCTTAAGATGCACTGTTTTTGAAACATCTCCTATTGCATGCAATTCAATACACGATCACTGCAATAGCTGACACAATCTGTCTTAGCATTACCTGTCCAATTGTCAATGTATGTTTATCACTCTTCCATAGGTGTCACTCATTTAATTAAATGTCCAAAAATCAACTCATTAGACCATCAGCAGTGGCAAATGTGTTTGTGTGGGTGTAAGTATTTTTTTAGTATTATAATTTAAAGCAAAAGAGAAAAGAGAAAGAAAGAGAGAGATAGAGAGAAAAAGTGTTACACCCGAGTGTAAACTTACACCCGGGTGCGAAGAGAGAGACAATTTTTTCGTTTTTTTAATACCTACACCCCAAGACTCACACCCACCTGCTTTCCCCACTGCCCATACTCTTAGACCAAACACTTGTTTCCTGATAAGTCAATTGTTTTGTACTTTTGCTAAACACTTTAACAGGTGTCCAAAATTCATTAGACGTCCAAAAAGAACAGTTAATAGTTGTCAACTTGTTTTCCAAAAGTAGCATAGGAAACAACATTTGAACACAGAAACTGTTTTCATAAAGTCCTAAAATCCCCGAAAATCAAAGAAGTGTCAACTTTGGAGCTCGCCAAGAAGTGTCACATCTTGAGAATCAATGAATAACGAGGAAAAACAAGTGGCGGTTTCCCTGTAATATCCCCGTATGCCCCTCATAGTCTCTAGCATCTCTGAGTTAGCGACTTTACCAATCTTGTACTAGTCCATCGACATTGTAGCACTCACAACAATGCAACGATCGTCTGTTGATGAAAAAGCTAATACAAGGAGATGAAGAAAAGCAGCAAAAGATGTCATATGAAATGTATACATTGTCATCAAATTATACACAAATTTACAAATACTAGAGTTGTGGTAATTAGAATTTAGAAAAGACATTTCCAGAATTAAAAAAAAAAATAGGCAAAAGACCAATTGTGATCAGGATATACCACAAACCAATATAGCGTCACAAGCCATTATACCTGAAGGAATTGTGTTTATCCCTTAGAATTGGTAATGGACGCCAATACAAAAACCAAAAAACACTCAATATATTTCTTCAAAAGAGGAAAGTTTCGTTCAATATGCTCAGTGGAAGGAGATGTCGTTTAAATAGGAGAGCTCACGGTATAACCACTGCTCTTCTCACACTCTTCGTGCTTTTCTCTCATCATTGCATCATCAAACACAACAATAATCCAACAAAAAAAAAAGCCAAACATTGGTAAAAGAACGAAGCCTCAGTGTGTGTAACAAATTCAGATCATTGATTCAAGAACCTCACTGAAATCCGCTAAGATAATTGTTTTTTATCATCATCAGCTTATAACCCAAACAATGACAAAAACATTAATCAAATCAATCAAAAGATAAGATTTTGTGTGAAAGGGTAAATAATACTCAGACAGCCAAGGGTTAATCTTCAACTTCTGGGAGAAGAATCCCAGATCTGAAACTCTAGTCCACATACACTTGTATCATCACCATATTAACCCCTTCCACACATCACAAATCTCTTGCACAAAAACCCTAAAAATCACCAATTTTATCATATACAGACACGAAAATAGTCACATACCTATCCCTAAAATAACCAATTATATCATAAAAGACATGAAAAGAAAGCAAGATCCTACGAGTTTGTAGCAAACGAAAACATATAAATACTCACAGGCAGACTCAAAGAAACTCTTCTGAGAAATTAGGGTTTCCTAAGGCGGCTACCGTATTTTAGGTTTTGTCTTGGCCCAATAATGCTAAATGGGCCAGCTTACGTGACCCAACAAACAACTTCATTTACCTTATAAAATAATCCCTTTACTTTTACCAATTCTAACCCAGCCAACACGAAAAGTCCAAAAAACCCCAAAAAAACAGAAATGAAGATGATTGAGCTCGTGTTCATACCTTCGCCGGGAATCGGCCATCTCCTGCCAACAGTGAAGCTAGCAAAGCAACTCATCAGCAGCAACGACGATCTCTCCATCACCGTAATCATCATACCTTCCAGAAACGACGCCGGTGATGCAACCGCCTATATCGCATCCCTCACGACGGAGTCTCAAGATCGCCTCCGTTACGAACCCATCTCCGTCGTAAAAGAACCACCAACCGCCAATCTAGAACCGTCTCAAGTCTACATCGAGAAACAAAAACCAAAAGTGAGAGACACAGTCGCCAAAATCATCACTCCAACACGAAAACTCGCTGGATTCGTGGTCGACATGTTCTGTTCTTCAATGATCGATGTAGCTAACGAATTCGGAGTTCCGTGTTATATGGTCTACACATCAAACGCTACGTTTCTGGGAATCACACTTCACGTTCAACAAATGTACGACGACAAGAAGTGTGACGTCAGCGATTTGGATGAGTCAGTCAACGAATTGGAGTTTCCGTGTTTGACACGTCCTTATCCAGTGAAGTGTCTTCCTCATATCCTCACTTCAAAGGAGTGGTTACCATTTTTTGTAGCTCAAGCTAGATTTTTCCGGAAGATGAAGGGTATTTTGGTAAATACAGTTGCTGAGCTTGAGCCTCAAGCTTTAAAAATGTTTAATAATGTTGATCTTCCTCAAGCTTATCCTATTGGACCAGTGTTGCATCTCGAAAACGGTGAAAAGGAATCGGAGATTTTGCGGTGGCTCGATGAGCAACCGCCGAAATCTGTTGTGTTTCTATGTTTTGGGAGCATGGGAGGTTTCACTGAGGAGCAAACTAGAGAGGTAGCTGTTGCGTTAGATCGAAGTGGTCACCGGTTTCTTTGGTCTCTCCGTCGTGCATCGCCGAATATAATGATGGAACGTCCCGGAGATTACACGAATCTTGATGAGGTTTTACCGGAGGGGTTCTTGGAGCGGACGTCGGATAGAGGGAAAGTGATAGGATGGGCACCACAAGTGGCGGTGCTAGAGAAACCGGCGATAGGAGGGTTTGTTACTCATTGTGGTTGGAACTCGATGCTAGAGAGCTTGTGGTTTGGTGTTCCGATGGTGACGTGGCCGCTTTACGCAGAGCAGAAGGTTAACGCGTTTGAGATGGTGGAGGAGTTGGGGTTGGCGGTGGAGATACGTAAGTGTATTAGAGGTGATTTGTTGTTGGTCGGAGAAATGGAGACGGTTACGGCGGAGGATATAGAGAGAGCTATCAGGCGTGTGATGGAGAAGGATAGTGATGTAAGGAATAGAGTGAAGGAAATGGCTGAGAAGTGTCACGGGGCGTTAATGGACGGTGGATCTTCGAAGACGGCTTTGGAAAAGTTTATTGAAGACGTTTTAGAGAATGTGGATTAAATTGGATAAAGAGACGCACTCACATGTCGAGTGTTGACGTAGTGTGTTTATTATGTGTGTTATGTCGTTTTCGGAATTTGGAGACGTACTGTTTTTGTGTGTCTTTTTAATTATTTCTTTTTGTCGATGCTAGATTTGAATTATATAATTATATGAAATATGCGTGATAAAATGTGATACATAAATTTTTGTTTCACAAAAAAATGGGATTCTTTTATTCAAATTCGTTTGGTTGTCAAATTTGACTAATCCGTTAGTTTATTAATTTTTACAAAAGAAAATTAGATTAACCATTTTTCTTTTGACCGCAATTAATAGGCTTTTATTGGTTCAATAAGACTTGGAAATTCCCATTTAGAATTAGGATGATTGTTTTGACTTTATTAAGCTTTATTTTGGATTGCTCATACGAATTTGAATGGGGATAATAATTGTTTTAATTTTATGCCAAACCCATATGGCTATAGTACTACTCTTGCATAGACTAAGGCAAATGGTAAAATTTTTTTTTTTTTAAAAATCAATAGATGGGTAGTCATAGTCCATTAATTCAGAACAATAGGAAGCTTAGGCTGTATATTGTCGAGAAACTTTGTTCATACCAAAACCTGAACTGCATATAGATATCAAGAACATAAGCATGATTAGACTGCGTGATTGAAATCATTCACAGTTCTGTTTATCAAATTCAAATAGTTTTCGACCGCCAACATTAATAATGAAAGCACATAAAGTTCAAAACCTTCAATTCAATAGTGATGTTTAGATTATACTTGTGGGAGAGTAGTGTAGCCATGATTTGAAGGTGAGGGTTGACTATATAACTACGATCGATATGGATGACTCAGTTACCAAGTGTTTACGTATGTTACATTTGTAAAATTTGGCACATCAAAAGTTTGACCCCAAGAAAAACACACATACACCTATTATAGTATTATTATCGGACAAATTCATGAAGGGCATGTTCTTTAACTTGTCGCTGCATCTGCGACCGTGACGGAGCAAAACGACGGTGGCCACATCAATTAACAAACCAAAACGACAGAGAGGGAACAGACGAAGGTATCAATGGAAAAGAGGAGGTGTCGCTACATATGACGGAGGAGTCGCTACAATTGATGGAGGAGTCGCTATAAAATTTAGCAACAACAGCGACTCGTTTTCAGCGATCCGGCGACTCAACTTCTCTTCATCGCTTACCTATTATCTGTCGCTGGCTTCAAATCTGATTAAAATTCAAGTTATTTTTTCAATCGCTGGCTTGTGTCGCTAGCGACATACAAAAGAACAGGCCCGAAATGTTATGTGACATGCCATACATAAACATACACAATCATCGTATCTCATAGGTCAATGTGATTCTCTATCTCTATCTCCTTTCTAGTTTTCTCGGTACCATCAAACCACATTCTCTGTCACGTCTTGAATAAACGTTTGCAAAGCCACCTGCGAAGATCCACCGTCCATCAACGCCACGTGACACTTCTCAGCCATCTCTTTCACTCTATTCCTAACCTCACTATCCTGCTCCATCACACGCCTGATAGCTCTCTCTATATCCTCCGCCGTAGCTATCTCCATCTCCCCGGCCAACAAATCTCCTCTAAAGTACTTCCGTATCTCAACCGCCAATCCCAACTCCTCCACCATCTCAAAGGCGTTTATCTTCTGCTCTGCGTAAAGCGGCCAAGTCACCATCGGAACACCAAACCACAAGCTCTCTAGCATCGAGTTCCAACCGCAGTGAGTAACAAACCCTCCTATCGCCGGCTTTTCTAGCACCGCCACTTGTGGAGCCCATCCGATTATCTTCCCTCTATCCATTGTCCGATCTAGGAATCCCTCCGGTAGAACCTCCTCTACATTCGTATAATCTCCTGGACGCTCCGTCAAAAAATTCGGCGATGCGCGGCGGAGGGACCAGAGAAACCGGTAACCACTTCTATCTAACGCGATGGCAATCTCTCGTGTTTGTTCCTCATTGAAGCCTCCCATACTCCCAAAGCAAAGGAACACAACCGATTTAGGCGGTTGCTCATCAAGCCATCGCAAAATCTCCGATTGTTTTTCATCGTCGTCAGAGCTGTTTTCGACATGCAACACTGGTCCAACTGGATAAGCTTGAGGAAGATTGTCACCATTGTTAAACATTTTCAAAGCTTGAGGTTCGAGCTCAGCCACTGTATTTACTAAAATACCCTTCATCTTACGAAAACATCTAGCTTGAGCTAGAAAAAATGGTAACCAATCCTTTGAAGTGAAAAAATGAGGAAGACATTTCACAGGGTAAGAACGAGTCAAACATGGAAACTCCAACTCGTTGACCGAGTCTTCCAACTCGCTGACGTCATACTTATTCTCGTCGTACATTTGTTGAAGGTGAAACGAGATTCCCAAAAACGTTGCGTTTGATGTGTATACCATATAACATGGAACTCCAAATTCGTTAGCTACATCTATCATCGAGGAACAGAACATGTCCACGACGAATCCGGCTAGACGTCGCGAGTCAACTCTTGTTGAATCGAAGATTCTCGCGACCACATCTCTCACTTGCGGCTTTTGTTTCTCGATGTATACTTGAGGTGGCTCTGGATCGGCGGTTAGTTGATTTTCGACGGAGATGGCTTCGTAGATGAGACGATCTTGAGACGCGGTCATGAGGGTTGCTATATAGGTGGTTTCACCATCGTTGACGTCGCCACTGGAGCTAGGGTAAGGGATGATGATTACCGTGATCGAAAGGCGGTAATCGTTGCTGATGAGTCGCTTCGCTAGCTCGACGGTTGACCTGAGATGACCGATTCCTGGCGACGGTATGAACACAAGCTCCATCTTCATTTATTGGTTTATTCTTCTTTGGACTTTTGATCGATGTGTTTAGCCAGAAGTAGTAAAAGCCGAAGTTATATTAAAGATAATAATTAAGTTGTTTGTTGGGCCACGCAAGATGGCCTATTTAGTTTGATTCGACCAAGAAAAACCTTGAATATAAAATCCCAAGTATTCAGGGGTTTTGTGAAAGAAAATTGTAACGTTTTGTTTTGGGTGTGTATGGGTTATGGTGCAATTATAGGTGCACTAGAGCTGATAAAAGAAAATAGCTTCCATTTCCCTACAAATGTTATATAGATATAGCACAGATACAAGATTACGCGTCAGTATAAGAGGTTTTTTTTTAGCTTATATGCTTTAGATTTCACTAATAGACGATTTAGAGCTACTGGTTATGCGCCAGTTGTTTTATCCATAAGGTGAAGGTGTGAAGGTTTTATTACTCCCTTTATTCTTCAATTTTTTTTACCAAAAGGACGTAGTTTTGTGAGATGTTAAAATTATACACGTTCGTTTATATGTGGAGAGTTATATTGCGGTTTTGTTATAGCTGGAAGGGGTTTCTTGCATTTTATAGTTGGAAGATAGACTTAAAAATAAAAAAGATATTTTTAGCACAAAATCATTTAATAAATTAAATTAAGATAATTATGAAACGTTAAATTTGTTGGTTGTATTATTTAAATAAAATATGTTAAATAATGTTGCAAAGGAGTATATGAAATTCTGATAGAGAGCGGAAGCTAAATAACGGACGAGAATACAAGAACTCTAAGAGAAGTCGGATTCACGAACGGATTTTGCTTAAAACGTCGAAACGTGACGAAGAAGATATAGAGATAGGGTCGAGATCGGTAGTGATATCGACATGGGTTTTGCAAGTCTTTCTTGCAGGGCTTGAACACAAGTTCTTAGGGTTGAGAGTCATTCTCTCTAGGCTTTACACAAAACTCTCTTAAAAATTCAGTTTATCCAATAATCAAATGCTTATTACAATAATGAATTACTTCACTTTAAATAAGAAGAGAATGAAACCCTAGCCTAAAGAAGAGTAAAACGAATATAAGCACTCAAAGCCCAAATAAACATTAAGTCCATGAGAAACAAAACCAACTAGCTCAAACATGACGGAGGACACGTTCGTCTTGGAGATGCGCTGAATCAAAATCTCTTCTGACTTCCTACTTACTTGTAGCAACCGAAGAAAGACTTCTGTTGTCTTCTAAATCGTTTGAAGATGAACGGTATATAACTCATCCAGTATGGAAGCATCCCTAACCACAATATATGGGTCTCAATGGTTAGTTCCTTTATTTATCAGACTAATATACTTTATTTTAATAAATTTATTCAATTTGGTTATTCACCAAATTCATCATCTATTTTATTTTATTTATTGGTTAGAATCGTTTTCTTTTCTTTGGTTTAAGTTTAGCCAAAAAAGAAAAATCTTTGATTGTCTTTTTTATATTCATAATTCATCTCTCTCATATTCTAAAACAAAATTCTTTTATCTTTTTTTCTTTCTTTTTCATAGTTAATGCATTATTTTGAAAAAAAAATACAATTTATACCATTTTTAATGAAGTAATTGCTGAAAATGAAGTCTAATGAACTGTTATGAAGTGTTAAGTAAATTTACAAGAGTTCATTAGTGGTGGGATTAAGAGAGGCAATTGGTAGTTTATTAATAGAAGGAGACTGTTGACTTCAGTGCTTCGGAGACAAGAGCTTCGGGATGTAAACAATTGGTAGTTTAATAATACACATTCTACTTGATTAACTCCGACTCTACCAATCAACCAAAAGTCCAAACCCAAAAAATAGAAATGAAGATCGAGCTCGTGTTCATACCGTTGCCGGGAATTAGTCATCTCCGACCAGCCGTGAAGCTCGCAAAGCAACTCATCGAGAGCGACGACCGTCTTTCGATCACCGTAATCATCATCCCTTCAAGATTCGATGCCGGTGATGCATCCGCCTCTATCGCATCTCTCACGACGGATCGCCTCCGTTACGAAGCCATCTCCGTCTCAAAAGAACCACCAACCTCCGATCCCGCGGATCCGGCTCAAGTTTACATCGAGAAACAAAAGTCAAAAGTGAGAGATGCAGTAGCCAGAATCGTTGATCCAACACGAAAGCTCGTTGGATTCGTGGTGGATATATTTTGTGCCTCGATGATCGATGTAGCTAACGAATTCGGAGTTCCGTGTTATATGATCTACACATCGAACGCTACGGTTCTAGGAATCATGCTTCACCTTCAACAAATGTACGATCAAAAGAAGTATGACGTCAGTGAGTTGGAAGAGTCAGTCAACGAGTTGGAGTTTCCGTCTCTGAGTCGTCCTTATCCAGCGAAGTGTCTTCCTCATTTCCTCACTTCAAAGGAGTGGTTACCTCTCTTTCTAGCACAAGCCAGGTATTTACGGAAGATGAAAGGTATTTTGGTAAATACAGTTGCTGAGCTTGAACCTTACGCTTTGAAAATGTTCAACAATGTTGATCTTCCTCAAGCTTATCCGGTAGGACCAGTGTTGCATTTTGACGACGATGAAAAGCAATCAGAGATTTTGCAGTGGCTCGATGAGCAACCCCCTAAATCTGTTGTGTTTCTCTGTTTTGGGAGCTTGGGAGGCTTCACGGAGGAACAAGCTAGAGAAATGGCCATTGCGCTTGATCGAAGCGGTTATCGGTTTCTTTGGTCTCTCCGTCGTGCATCGCCGAATATAATGACGGACCGTCCTAGAGATTTCACGGATTTGGATGAAGTTCTCCCGGTGGGATTCCTAGATCGGACATTGGATAGAGGGAAGGTGGTGGGATGGGCACCACAAGTGGCAGTGCTAGCAAAACCGGCGATAGGAGGATTTGTCACTCATTGTGGGTGGAACTCGATGCTTGAAAGCTTGTGGTTCGGTGTTCCGATGGTGACATGGCCGCTTTACGCGGAGCAGAAGGTAAACGCGTTTGAGATGGTGGAGGAGCTGGGATTGGCGGTGGAGATACGTAAGTACTTAAAAGGAGATTTGTTCGCCGGAGAGATGGAGACGGTTACGGCCGAGGATATAGAGAGAGCCATTAGGCGTGTGATGGAGCAGGATAGTGATGTAAGGAATAAAGTGAAGGAAATGGCTGAGAAGTGTCATGTGGCGTTAATGGACGGTGGATCTTCCAAGACTGCTTTGCAAAAGTTTATTCAAGACGTGATAGAGAATGTTGCTTAAATTGGATTGAGAGAATCAGTTCCAATTGTTACTATGTATTCGTTTTTTTTTTCTTTTTTTTGAATTTGAATGGTGATAATTATTGTTTTGATTTTAAGAACCAAACTCATATGGCTGGCTATTCTACTCTCCCACAGATTAAGGCAAATTGGTAAAAATAATACATGGCTAGCCATTGTGCATTCATATAGACCATTAGGAAAATTCGTCAAACTTTGTTCTTACCAAAACCGGAATTGCAGGTAGATATCAAGAACATAACCATTATTGGATTGCGCATTCTTGTTGTGTAAAAGTTTGTATAGTCTTCTAGTTAAATATAAGGTATGTGTAAGTTTTTGACACACTTAAAAAATCCTTTTTTTGGTTTTCCTACTTTAAAACATTATTTTTATATAATTAAAAACTATTTAACCAATAAGAAAACAAACTAAATATTACAAATGGTGAAAACAAATAAAAAGTAATAAATATTGTATTGGAAGCTAAAAATATCAAATAAAATAAAACAGTTTTTTTTCTTCATATAACATTCACTTATTATAACACTAGAAAAAGACCCACGCGATGCGTGGGAATAGTTTGAATATATTTTATCGTAAGAAAACTAAATTAGTTTAACCTAAAATCTTATTAGAACCTGTATTATAAAAAAAGTATTAACAAAGAAATCTTTCAAATTATTCATTAAAAGTATTAGCAAAAAAATCTTCCAATTTATTTATTCTCTACAATGACTTAAAAAGTTGTAATTTACATGTTTAAAGGAATCATATGAATTGACAAAACATTATCAATATATTTGAAAGGCTTTTGAATTAACATTTCGAGGGAGATTGGAAAAATAATGAGAGGGTTTTGTGTAAAAAAAAAAAAGAATATTACCATCACAAATAGAATTTATACCACAATTATAGAAATCAAAATAGTACTCTTAAATCATAATAACTAAATAAATCCTAATAACAAAATAGTACTCTTATGCCAAATTTGTAATAAATTTTAATTTAATGTAGTGAACTTTTTTTTGTAACTTATGTGTATCTTTCGAGGGTAACAAAATTTTGAATTAAAGTACTACAAAATAATGTTTGATTACCATTATAAAGCTAAGAAAATGTAAAGACACTACACTAATGGTAAACCTTAATAGAAACATACTGATTTAAGATATTATTAAAAATATTTAATCGATATTTTACGAAAATTGTCTATATATGAAGATTTCTTTACCCTTATGGAGGCATGCCTTATGGAGTGGGGTCAACTGACCCCAACAAAATTTAATTATCCTTTATGTTTTTTGATAAAATGTGAGATTGACCCCACTGAAACTTTTACATTGAACCCTATAAATCTAACTTATACCTATATTTTACTTAAAAAGAAGATCCAAAACCCACATTCTCGAGCTAAAAGTATATTTAATCCTTTTAAATTAAACTCAAATCAGTAATACAGTAATTTAGGCCTCATAAACCTCTTCAAATTTGGGCTTATAATTATAGAAAAGTTGCTTGAGAAATACTATAGTTTGTGATTTTGTGTTTTATATAATTTTGACCCTAATAAAAATTGGTTCTAGCTCCGCCATTATCATTTATATCTCTTGCATCCATTTTGATAATTTGATTTATTAATACTTCATGTAATAGTTAGTTCACATAACTATTAGTCTTTTAAATTAGAAAGGAAATTATAATCATCCGTAGTCATAATTATAAACGGCAGTATTCATAAGTGTTGTAAAATCAAAATTTGTAAGAGCTTATTTAATATTGTCTTTTTCCCTTATTTTACCTGTTTACTTTAAAATAATGGAAATTTAGGTAATTTTAAAATATAGAAAATGTCGAAATAGTCATTTTAAATGTTGGCAACTTAAACATCAATAGGAGGTAATTTATACAATTAATGCTCTATTAATAAAAAATCATTTAATAATAACAGGATGTAAGGATGTTCAATATTTATTTGAAAGTGAAAAGAAAACAAAATAAGAAAAATATGGCGCATATCGCTTAAAACAAATATTAGAACATCTTCTATATGTTAATTCTCGATTTTAAAACGATAGTAAAAAGGAAAAATATATATATAAGATGTCAGAGTAATTATTAAAAATTGCTAAGTTGAAGATTGTTAAATTTTGTTTTTTCCAATTTATACCGTATTAATCAGAAAATTAATTTTTCATAATAATTTATTTTAAAGGAAGAAGAAAAAAATATGGCTCATGTTGGCAAAAAAAAAGAGCAACTTTTATATATGTGTAGAATATCTTTTAAAATATTTTTATATGAGATTTGAAATTGTATTTAGTGATTTTGAAACTTGTCAACTATTTAGAATTGTTAGCTAAACAAAATTTATCACGGTATAGAAATATTTTTAACAATATAGTCTGCATACACAAAACATATATATAAGAAGTATTTTCTTTATTTTCTGATCAAAAATAATAGAATTTAAATATACACATCATATCTTACCATTATAATTAAACGTAATAACATATGACATTATGGATTGAAATATACTTAAAAATGACATAAAAAAAAAAAGAAAAAAAGAACACCATCAATTATATTAAAAGTGATGTATAGAATATACAAATTGATGTCATAAGAAAATTTAATCTTAAGTAATTTACCTTATAAGGATGATGACTTCGATTTTTTCATGAAATACGTAACAAATAAAAACTATAGATAACCAAAAAATATAATGACCTCACATGAAGGTTCAAAATCAAATTTGAGACAAATTGAACATAAGAAACTCCATGAAAAGACAAATACAAAAAACATAAGAAACCACCAAATGTAATGATCTCACACAAACTTGAGACAAATTCAAACATAAAAAAAAATCTATAAGAGATAAATACAAAAAGGCATAAGAAACCACAAAGTGTTATATGATCTCTCACACATGAATTTGATGTCAATTAGGTTCACTCTAGAATAAAAGGTGGTAAGAGCTGCTAAGCATAATTGGATTAAGCAAAAATAGTAGTGAAGGAAAAAGGATTAGAAACCAATAAAATTAATTTTAAAGCATCAAATTAAAGGAAGAGATAGCACTTAAAAAAAAAAACAGCTATTCTTATAAGAGACCCTTGTTATAATGATGAAATAAATTATAGCTCAAAACCTCATGTATCAAATTAAAGGAAGAGATAGCTCAAAACCTCATGTATTTTGGTTTTTGATGGATTTTGGGTCTCTCATGTTGAGATTTGGGATTGGTATGTAAATATAATGATGAAATAAATTATAGTAAATTGGTATTTAAATGTAACCTCCACCATGAGAAAATACATTAATTTTTTAAAAATTAAATTATGGGAGTTACAATAATAGTTAATAATGTGTTTGAATGCCATTGAATAGGGAAAAAAGTTAATACACAATTTATATGATTTAGGTTATAATTTAGTATTAAAAGGTGGATTAATGTATATGATTAAATGTATTATATTTGTGGTTTAATAAGATATAGATAAAGTCAATTTTATTAATATATTCATTATCTTATTATAAAAAATTCAATTCTCATGAGATTAGTAATTATTTAAAGTATTGATAAACTATATATATTAATAGGAGAAAATTTATTCACTTATTCTAATTAATATGACATTGCAAAAAAATGTAGCGACTGAATAATAGTTAAATTGTGGGAGTTACAATAATTGGTAATAGTGTGTTTGAATGACATTGAATAGAGAAAATAGTAAATACACAAGTTATATGATTTTGGTTACAATTTAGTTTTAAAAGGTGGATTAAATTTGTTATATTTGTTGTTTAATTAGAGATAAATAAAGTTAATTGTATTAATATATTTACTCTCATTTTTATTATTCTTATTAGAATAACATTGCAAAAAATATAATAATCATGTCATGTGAATTATTTATATTAAAGTGAAGAGATACAACATAAAATAACCATAGGGCAATATGTTATATGAAAGAAATAAAATAAAATAAAAAATATAACATCTTATCGCATATACTTAAACTATTTTATCGCCAAATAATTTGATCTTTATTTTTTTACTATAAATTATGTGAAAAAACAAAGATAAAAAGTTGGAAAATATCTCTTTATTCAAAAATATCCTTTAATTATTTTATCATCAAATAATTTTGATTTTATTTTATAATTTGATTTGAGGATTATTGTGGTTATTGTTCTCAAAAATCAGTTAAACAGATTTATTGCACTCAAATTAAAAAATAAACTGAAAATGACATGTGTCAAAAGAATAGAGCACCAAATGTCACATTCTTACAGCTTGTTTTGAAGAAACCTTGTCATATTATATAAGATAGAGGAAGTATTGATTTGTTCTAAAACATGTGCTTCTTGGACTTTAGCAAGGACCAGCCATGTTGCTATACTAATATTCCCAGAGAGAAAATAACAAATAAAACGGTTAAAAAGGCAGCTTTAGAAAGAGTAGACAATGGGATGCCATATTTTCCATGCTCAAACAAACCCTTTAGAAATGGATAGAACAAAATAATCACCAAGATACATCCACAAGCCTCTGCCAAACCCGTACCACCTCCTCCATGACTACAACTTGACCGTTGTAGACGAACCAAAAATCCAGCTAGAGCGGCTAAATTCACCAACATAATAAATGTGCCGGGAATGAAATGACACGAGCTATCAAATTCAAATTTACCTAAGTCTGATTTTGGAACATCATCTTCTCCTTTAGATGACTCATATACTGACCTGGTCTCGGGCATAGTTTTTTTAGCGATTACGAACCCGATTTTCGAGATTCTAAGAAGCTTGAGTATGATATCTTGGATGCTAAATAACCAACTGCTAGTGGCTATTATTCTCCAAATTGATTGAGCGACATACCACGATTGTACCGAAAAACCAAGGTTCATGAATTGCCATAGACTGTAGAGACAATGCATCCCCACAAGTGTAGCTGTTATGCATAGACAAGGTCCCTAAATCCACACACAAAATATATAAGAAAATATGAAACTTTTTCTTCTAATTAATTCAAGGGTCCTTAATTCAATGAAATTAACTAAACTATATATATAGAGAGAAAGACACCTTGGGAAATAAGGCAGAGTTGTGGAGTAGGCAATAAGCAGGCAAAAGAAAATAAATGAGCTCAGGGATTGAACTTAAACAAATAAGAACCCAAAAATAAGCTAATCTTTGTCGGAATTTTATTTTTCCTCGGAACATTCCTATCAACGGACTTTGTTTGTTAAAAAGGACTTCGATCGCTCCCGTCGCCCAGCGCCGTTGCTGAACTATCGCCTCTAGTCCTACCGACGGTGTAGATCCAAGAAACGCAGGTGGATCTGGAGAAATGAACGAGCTAGTCCATCCTCTCAAATGGATTCCAATACTGGTGTTTATATCTTCTGCCACTGAATCATATAACCAACCGAGCTGCACAATTTATATCGAAAAAAAAACACATTACAATGGGTAATGGTTAATAGATTCTTGAAACTTACACGTTAATATTTTGTAAAATGTTTGATTTTGTAATTACGTTGCCCCAACTTGTTTGGTACTCATAGTGACAATGCCCTACTTCTTGAGCCGCTTCGATGAAGTTTGTAAGGCTTTTTTGGGGATATGATTTTAATTGTAATGCACCCACCACCGATTTCACCATCTCTTTAGAACTCCCATATTTTCTCACTAAACTATCCTCATCCAAAAACTCCCCTTAATGAAATAACAACAACAATCGTGAATGATTTTATATATGAACACTTAAATAACTAAAATTATGATGAATTGTATGTTAGATGAATAATAGAACATATTTAGGAATGTCAATTAGAATAATGAAAATATTAGAGTGTAATATAAGGTGTGTAAAATTTTAAAACTACTTACATGTAGCCACCGAAGAAACACTTCCGTTGTCTTCTAAATCATCTGAAGATAAACCGTACATAACTCTTCTAGTGTGGAAGCATCCTGAGCCACAATATATCGGTCCTTGGATTCCCGCAACTCCTCGTCCCAAATACTAAATTCGAAAAATAAGAAAACAAAGAGAGCAAGTATTGGTCAATAAATAACATTGAATTGATCAAAATTATACGTAAAAATGTAAAAGGAGGAGAATTCCCACTGATTGTAGGACCGCGAATTCGTTGGTGTAAGAATCATAGAACTCTTGAGGGAATTGGACAAAAGCACAATGGTTTGAGTTCTTTGAGTTTTGTAAAAATACACACATTGCTTGTCGCACCACATCTGGTTCATTGGCATACATGTCACAGTCTACGTTCAACATGTATGGTGCATTTGTCATCAACCCTGACACTCTTAACTGTTCAAATTCATATTAGGGGCTTAGGCTCATCACATTTTTATTTTGATATATAACAAAAAAAGATCTGCAATCATTGATACTAAGTTTTAAAGACATAAATATGGATATCAATTCAAATATGTATAGTAGTTCTTTTTATACGTATGAATTTCTATATATCAAAGCTCATCATTTCTTTTTTAATCATCATATTTTAAAGAAACTCATATATTCTAATTTCAAATATGTCATTGCTGGATTAAAAAAGATAGGAGACTATAAGTCATAGTAATCAAAAGTATGCTTGATGAAAACTAATATATATCTTAACCAATATTGTAGTGGTGATAGGCCGAACACAACTTATATATGTACTTACTTTGAAACTCTTAAGAAAAAAGAGTGATGTGTGAGAAAAATCATTAACCAGAAAGTTCATGGCTCCAGTTTTGTAATGATGAAGATAATTTGGTCTTTTCTCTCTTGAAATGTATACAAGATGAGGGACTTCTTTATCGTCTCCCACACCTCCCTTGTTCTCCCATACCACCTTGACATATATTACACACATTATATTAAACAAGATTTCATATAATTGTTACAATCAAACCTTTTGATATGTGCATAACTTTGGAAAATTGTACAAAAATACCCTAACGACAAAATTTTCTATATAATAATACCTTAACAATAGTTGAATGATCATTTGGCTTTGTGTTTGAGAAAGCATCAAAATCTTCGTCTGCATCCAACCAATGCGAATCTTCGGTGGCATCTTCAATTTTCCGGCATAATTTCTCATATTCCCTCTTCATATTAATACAAATAAGCATAATAATTTTTAAAAATTCAATATATAACATGAAGAAACGTCATATACACATATTATTTAAATATTAAAAATGAGTATACTGACTTTTCATTCTATTTTTGAACTTATAAATCTGAAAAAAACAAAGAGATGAAAATGAAAAGCAAAATATACTTTTTGTTCTCTATAAAAACTGAAAAATAAAATAATCAGGATGGTGACTCAAATTTTGTGAACACTGTTTTTGAGATCCAAAACCAAGTCACCAGTTATGATGTTTTCAGGCCTTTCACTCGACAAGGTCGAACATGTCAGTTTGAAATTGGTTTCAATAAACAAGACATTAGCTTTGGTTTTTGAAAACAAATTCAAACGTCAACTAAATAATCAAACTCAATACCTTCGTCATTTTCCAATCTTTGCTGAATACTGAATCATCTGTTGCAACCAAAGGGTTTAAGAAATATCTAAAAGGAGCTCTAACTCTAACGTTATATTTCTTGCAGAAGGGAACCCAAATTTTGGCGAACTTAGAAGCTTCCTTGAGAGAGAAGTAAGTGAGAGGAGAACATCCATCGTCCGACACATAACACGCTAGTTTATTCGTTGGATAATTCACAGCTAACAGCGAAAGAACAGTGTTCACAACAATAATTGGCGGCTCCCTAACCGGATCTGCCGTGGGCACGAACATATCTACTGAAGGAAAGTCATGAACCCTGAAATTAAAAATTTGCAGTAAGTAAAAAAAAAGAAATGAATAATATTTCTTAAGAAATAAACTAAGAGCTAGATAGAAGCTAGTTAGGGGTTTATACAAATTTATCATGATTTTCATGTATATTAGGAATTCTTGAAATCCTTACTCCATTAAAATTTATTTTATTTCTAAACATTAATTGTCTTAGACGAGACTGTAAAATCTAAAGCATACAAATCATTGATCGTATCTGAGATCAAATTATATGGTTCATTGTTAAAATAATATTAATTTATAGAGGCTTTAGTGTATTTTTGTAATACGTGTAAATGAAAATGACAAAATGCTACCTTTCATCAAGTCTATTTGGATAGGGTTTATCTTCAGCAGGACTCCATTTTATGCAGGTAATAATCAACCATATGAATGAGAAACAAGATTCACAGAGAAAAGCCACGAGCCAGATGTTGTCGTTTTCGCTCATATGCATGATTCGGTACAAGAGAAGAGAAAAGAGAAGACCGAGAATCGTTACATCCACAATTCTTAAAATGTAGCTTTTGTGTGAGATTCTTTCGCAAAGAGGAAGGAGAGAAGAGCTTGAATCTGCCATTGGAGGAGCTTTTTTTTTTTTTGCAGTTTTTGGATATGAATGTGTGTGTGTGTGTGTATATAATGCGTACTAGTGTGCTCACAAAGTTTTTATATATACACACTAATATAGTATTTGAACTGAACTAGATTGGGCTACATTTTGACTGACTTTGTTAAATAATATATGTTTTTAATAGTTCTTCAAATAAGTAAAATATTGCTGATATTTTGTTTTTCACTTCTTAAGAATGTAAACAGTATCTCATTAAAAATATACTCCCTCCGTTTCAAAATATAAGGCGTTTTGGAGAAACTTTTTTGTTTCACAATATAAGTCGTTTTCAAGTTTCTATGCAAATTATATATTACTTTAATATTTTATGATTATTTTTATTATGTAGTCTCTTTTATGATTGGCTGAACTTTTAAAAAGTAGATTTTCTTAATCGGCGTGCTTTTAGCCAAAACGCCTTATATTTTGAAACGGAGGGAGTATAATAATATGTTGACAAACCAAATCATATAATAAACCGGAAAGGATTATAGAAAATAAACTTAATTGTGTATAATACATTGGATAGAGTCTCGTAGGTTTATATAATCATGGAATAGATAAAAAATCTGCAAATTTTCTAAATTATTTAGATTTATATGATATGGTATAGGAGTCTAATCAAATAGAAAAATTCTTCTAAATATTTCCATCATTATTTCTGAAGAATTTTTTATTTTATTTTATCAACTACACATTAATTAAAAAATAACTCAATATCGAGGAAAATTTCTTAAAAACCACACTTTCAAGTTTCTATAGTTTAATGTTTTAAAAATACCACCAAAAGTTTTGGTTTTCAAAAATACTACAAACATAAAATTGATTTTCAAGGATTAAGAATTTAAATGTTTAGGTTTGGGTTGACTATTTTAGAATTATGGTATTGTTTATAGGGGGCAGGGTTTAATGTTTAGGGTTTAATTAATTTTGAACGTTGAAAGTTAAATTTTAGTTTTGTGATATTTTTGACAAACCAAAGCTTAAGTGATATTTTTGGAAAACTAAAAATTCAGTGATATTTAGGGAAAAGAAAAATTTAAATGTGGTATTTTTGAAAATTGCCCTTATTTCTAACATATACGGATATGATCTCTTAGTCGTGTTAACTTTTTTTTGTTTTTGGCAAAGGGTTTCATTTAGCCACATATTAGCAATATAATTATAATAGGTAAATCTGTCGATCTTACTTCATAAATTTCTTGAAAATAAAAAATGCATAAAAACACAAAAAGAACGTCGTTAGTTTTTATGCAATTTAGCAACAAATTAACGCCAAAATTATTAAATCTGCCACGTTCATGTCACTAATTTATCAAATAATGCAGAAAAACACATAGGCATCTTTACTATGGTCTTTACTTAGCTTGGGAGAGACGGGTACCTCGCGTTGAGTTGGAGGTGGATTCGAAGATGGTGGTTGGTTTTCTTACTACAGGGATCAGTGACACTCATCCCCTGTCTTTCTTGGTACGGTTGTGCCATTGCTTCATATCAAGGGACTGTATAGTCCGTACTTCGCATGTGTATAGAGAAGCTAACCGTTTTGCGGACGGTTTAAGTAAATATGCTTTCTCTCTTCCTTTAGGTTTTTATTTACTTGAGTCGATGGCTAGTTACGTTTCTTCAATTTTGTTAGACGATTAGCGTGGAACTGCGATTCCACGACGAGTTTGTATTTGATTTATTGTCTCTCTCGTACTCACCAAAAAAAAATCCGTAAGAAATTAGCGATAAAAATGACTAGTTAAAAGAAGAAGTCAAA
This sequence comes from Arabidopsis arenosa, assembly GCA_905216605.1. NCBI lineage: Eukaryota > Viridiplantae > Streptophyta > Magnoliopsida > Brassicales > Brassicaceae > Arabidopsis > Arabidopsis arenosa. Next base: position 11,677,110 of record LR999457.1, on the reverse strand, counting down.
AAAAAAAAAAGAAGAAGAAGTCATTAATTGATTTAGCCTAGAGTGAAAAAATGAATCGTTATGGTTTTTTTTTTGAATTTTACGGTTTTTAATTAAAGTAGTTAATTTAGTTAGGTAGATCTAAGATTAGGTGGTTAGAATAGTTAGGTTTTCATTGAAAATAGATGGCTTCTTATATTTATAACTAGGTTATTTTTATTTAAATTTTGGTTGAGTTAATTTAGTTGCTTTAATTAGCAAGACTTTACAATTTAAAATTTTAGATATACTACTTCTAATCATTATTACTAATGTTAGTTGTCATTCTAAGAATTATATTTATTTATTAATTAATTTACTATATTTTAAATATGTCTTTAAAAAAGGATACTGTCACACAAACAATCCAATGGTGATTTCATACCACATATATAAAATTCAAAGACCAATTTATTCTTTATTGGCCGAGACATCAAAACGCTAAAAGCACATCCAATGGTACGCCATTTTTTGTGACAAATCTTAATGAGTTGTGTACCGGTTACGGAGAATGGAGAAGGACGAGGAGAGCTCGGCCGGCGGCCGTGGCTGAGCAATTGCCACTGGAGAAGAAGCAACAATCATGACTGTGTCCGAAGGAGGAACCTTAAGAAAACCCGACAACTGCAGCGGATCCAGAGAGAGGAAGAGGAGATCAGGGGGAACAGGGAGCGGCGGGACCGGAGGACCCGTCATCGCCGGAGATGGCGGGAAGACGAAGACGAAATCAGAACGAAGGCGGCTAGGTCAAAACGCTCTCGAGAGGAGAACTTTTTAGGAACCTTCGTTATCTGTTCTGTTATGTTCTCAAGTAGAATATATTCTTGGGGAAAAGTATCGTATATACACTTTCCTTTTCTCTTGATTCTTAGCCGACATGTATAGGTTATATAAACTCTTGTATCAATTCCTTGGAGACTCAAGAACAATAAACAGAGCATTCTTAACTTGTTACCGCGTAGGTTGGTCTACCGTTTCTGCTCTAGCGACTTTGGTTCTGAGCTCGTCCAACTTTTTTTTTTTTGGTTTAATGTTAAGATATCTCTTCCAACTTAGATGCATAGAACACAAATCTCTTCGTGATGTTACTTCTCTTGTTGGCTTGTGTTGATTAAACTTGAAAAGCTTAAGGTCCAAGTAAACATAAAACAAGTCGGTTTTGTGTTAAGAAGGTTCTAGAAAGTTGTTTAGACTTAATCCTAGTTTGTTTAGGATTTGATTTCTCTATATATAGAGGTACCAAGTTGTGGTTAACCCTATGAGTTTTTAGAGATAGTTTTGAAGAGTTTGAGATTGTGAAAGGTTATGGTTTTGAGTTAGTTTCCATAGCAATAAAAGAAAGTATTATATTCATAATCTTCTTCTTGTTCTTAAGTGTTTGATTCAATAATTGGTATCAGAGCATATTGAATCAAGACACAAATTGTGATACGAAACAGAGACGTGGGTTACAAGATACGAAGGATTCATCACCGTGTTTCTTGTGATCGGAAAACATGGGAGATATAATCCCTGTAAACAAGCCGAGAGAAGCCGGCTCCTCCTCCATACAATGTCCAATGCTCACCAGTACGAACTATACTGTATGGACCATGAGAATGAAATCGATGCTTAGGGTAAACAAGGTTTGGGATGCTATTGAACCCGGATCAGATGATGTAGACAAAATCGACATGGCAAAAGCTCTTCTCTTCCAATCCATACCAGAAACTTTGATCCTACAAGTTGGTGAACTAGAAACTGCAAAAGAAGTATGGGACGCCATCAAATCAAGACACATAGGTGCAGACAAAGTCAGAGAGGCTAGGCTTCAAACCCTAATGTCTGAGTTTGATCGGATTAAGATGAAAGAAACATAGACTATCGATGAATTTTCAGGAAAACTCTATGAGATTTCCACCAAATCCGCAGCCCTAGGAGAGAAAATTGACGAAACAAATCTAGTCAAGAAGATTCTTAGCTCCGTACCTAGAAAGAAGTACATACATATCATAGCCTCACTTGAGCAAGTCCTTGATCTCAAGAAAACAGGCTTTGAGGATATAGTAGGAAGATTAAAAGCTTATGAAGAAAGGGTCTTGGATGAAGAAGAAGAACAACAAGATCAAGGGAAGCTCATATATGCAAATCATGAGTCACAGTCATATCAAGGTAGCTTTGGAGGTGGAAGAGGCAGAGGAGGACGATATCCTCAAGGAGGAAGAGGACGAGGCCGTTTTGGTAATCAACAATATGGAGGATTTAAACAAGAAAGGGATAAATCTAAAGTAGTTTGCTATCAGGTGTGACAAGTTAGGTCACTTTGCTTCTAATTGTCCGGATAGATTACTTAAACTTCAAGAAGCACAAGAAAACAAAGATGATGAAACTCATGAGGCAGAAGAGTTGATGGTACATGAGGTAGTCTACTTAAACGAAAAGAATGTCAAGCCCAGTAACTTTCAAACACAAGAAGATGGAAACAATGTTTGGTACTTTGACAATGGTGCAAGCAATCACATGTCTGAAAACAGAGAATTCTTCTCCAAACTTGATGAAACAGTCACTGGAAAGGTTAGATTCGGAGATTACTCAAGGATAGACATAAAGGGAAAGGGATCAGTCTTGTTTGTTAGCAAGAACAATGAAAAGAAAATACTAGCAGATGTGTATTTTATACCGGATTTAAAAAGCAATATCATTAGTCTTGGCCAAGCAACTGAATCAGGATGTGATGTTAGGATGAAAGAAGATTTTCTTACTGTTCATGACAAAGAGGGAAAGCTTTTGGTAAAAGCTAAAAGGTCAAAAAACAGACTTTACAAAGTCTTTATGGAGTTTGAGCCTGAGAGATGTTTGCAAGTAAAGGAGTTGAGTGAGTCAGCCAAATGGCATGCAAGACTAGGGCATATTGGATTAGAAACAATGAAGACAATGATAAAGAAAGAACTTGTTTCAGGCCTACCATCGATTCAAACTGAAAAGGAGACTTGTGTCTCTTGTTTACTTGGTAAACAAACAAGAAAGGTATTCCCTCAAGCTACCTCATACAGAGCAGGAGTAAAGCTGGAGCTTCTACACGGAGACCTTTGTGGACCCATTACACCGTCAACATTGGCCCGGAAAAATTATGTGTTTGTACTAATTGATGATCACTCTCGGTACATGTGGTCTATACTCCTAAAGGAGAAAAGTGAAGCATTTGAAAAATTCAAGAAATTCAAGAGACTAGTTGAACAAGAAACTAGAGCTACTATCAAAACTTTCAGAACAGATAGGGGTGGAGAGTTTGTGTCTCATGAATTTCAAGTTTTTTGTGAAAATGCCGGGATACAGACACACCTTACTGCACCATACACTCCACAACAGAATGGAGTAGTGGAGAGACGTAACCGGACACTCATGGAAATGACAAGAAGCATCCTTAAACATATGAATATGCCAAACTACTTATGGGGAGAGGCTGTGAGACACGCCACTTATCTGATAAATCAGGTTGGAACAAGAGTATTGAGTACAAAGACACCGTATGAAGTTTTCAAGGGAAGACAACCAAATGTGGAACACTTGCGTGTGTTTGGCTGCATAGGATATGCAAAAACAGAGGCTCAACATCTGAAAAAGTTGGATGATCGGTCACGAACTCTAGTTCATCTAGGCACAGAACTTGGCTCAAAAGCTTACAGACTGTTGGACCCGACTACCCGGAGAACAACTGTAAGTAGGGATGTTATTTTTGACGAAACCAAAGGCTGTAAGTGGAACCACTTGAAAAAAGATTCTGGTGAAGAATTTGGAACATTTAAATTGAGCATGAATGTTGGAGACTTTGGAAATAATGGTCTAAGAGAAGCTCAAAATATAGAAAACCAGATCATAAGTGAGAACAATGATGCTGAAGATGGTAGTGAAGAAAGTAGTGAAACAGAGGAAACATGGGAAATAGATGGGCCTAGTGAGGAAGAAACAGAGGATGTTGAGGTCCAAGAACAGAATTCAGAGCAAATTCAACCACCACCTATCATAAGAGCTTCACAGAGACAAGTCACAAAACCAAAATACCTAAATGACTATATTCTTTTAGCTGAGATTGAGAGTGAACGTCTCTTATTAGCCTTAGATGAAGAACCATGGGATTATGAGGAAGCAAAGGAGATGGAAGAGTGGAGAGAAGCATGTAAAGATGAGATCTCATCAATAACTAAGAACAATACATGGATTTTAGTTGATCTTCCCATTGGAGCAAAACCTATTGGACTAAAGTGGGTGTTTAAAATCAAGCGAAACTCATACGGCAATATAAACAAATACAAAGCAAGATTAGTTGCTAAAGGTTATGTGCAAAGGCATGGGATTGACTTTGATGAAGTGTTTGCTCCGGTAGCAAGGATTGAGATGATTAGATTCATAATTGCTTTGGCAGCATCAAATGGTTGGGAAGTGCAACATCTAGATGTAAAAACGGCTTTCTTACATGGAGAACTAAAAGATACTGTGTTTGTCTCACAACCCGAAGGCTTTATAGAAGAAGAAAAGAAGGATAAGGTTTATAAACTGAATAAAGCACTCTACGGGCTTAGACAAGCACCAAGAGCATGGAACAACAAATTAAACAAGATCCTTCAAGAGTTAGGCTTTGTAAAATGCTCAAAAGAACCTTCCTTATACCGAAAGCAAAAGGATGAATATCTTCTAGTTGTGGCAGGTTATGTTGATGATTTACTTGTCACAGGTTCTAGCTTAGATCAGATTACTGAATTCAAGAAAGGAATGTCTGCAACATTTGAAATGAGTGATCTAGGCCGGTTAACCTACTATCTTGGCATTGAAGTGTTTCAACATGATAAGGGCATTACTATGAAGCAAGGAAGATATGCTGAGAAAATAGTAGAGGAAGTCAAAATGAGTGATTGTAATGCAGTTCACATACCAATGAGTGCAGGTTTGAAGTTGTCAAAAGCAGAAAAGAAAAAGAGTGTAGATGAGAAGGAGTTTAGGAGAATTATTGGATGCCTTAGATATTTGCTCCATACACGGTCAGACCTCTCTTTTAGTGTTGGTGTGTTAAGCAGGTACTTACAGGATCCAAAAGAGTCTCACAGATTGTAATACCCCGGTTTCAGAAATATGGTGGTGCATGCGGAGAGGTTTAAAAGAATTGATTTGGCCACCTATGTCACCAAAAGTGCACTTATCTTTTTGGTCAACGGTCCTGAGAGAACTCCACAATTAAGCGTGCTTGGGCTGGAGTAGTTTCAGAATGGGTGATCTTCCGGGAAGTGATTGTCGGAACTGTGTGAGTGAGGACAAAACATAAGGAAAGATCATGTGGTGATTTGTAGGGTCGGTAAACAAGTCTTTAAAGCTTCCCGGACGTAGCGGACCGGCCGTCGGAAGATAGTGGGCCCACAGGCCGAGAGAGGGCGTGGGGGGCCCATTAAGAAAGGTGGCGGTCGGGGCGTTACAAGGAATTGCTTTAAAACAAGTGCTTAGGTATTTACGAGGCACTTTTTCTTATGGTCTCTCATTTACTCGAGGAACTCATCAAGGACTAGTAGGATACAGTGACAGTAGTCACAACGTGGATGAAGATGATGGTAAGAGTACGACCGGGCACATTTTTTATCTTGGAGATTGTCCAATAACTTGGTGTACAAAGAAACAAGACACAATAGCATTGTCGTCTTGTGAAACAGAGTTTATGGCTGCCACCGAGGCTGCAAAACAGGCCATTTGGCTTCAAGATCTTTTAGAAGAAGTAACTGGAGAGAAGTGTGAAAAGGTGATGCTTCGGATAGACAGCAAATCCGCAATTGCTTTGGCCAAGAACCCTGTATTCCACGGAAGAAGTAAGCACATACATAAGAGGTACCATTTTATACGAGAATGTGTTGAGAGCGAGCTGGTGGATGTGGAGCATGTTCCGGGAGATGAGCAAAAGGCTGACATCTTAACTAAGGCACTTGGAAGAATCAAGTTCAAGGAGATGAGAGAGCTTGTCGGGATTCAAGATGTGTCAAAATGTGATCTCAAGTTTAAGGAGGAGAATGTTGATTAAACTTGAAAGGCTTAAGGCCCAAGTAAACATAAAACAAGTCGGTTTTGTGTTAAGAAGGTTCTAGAAAGTTGTTTAGACCTAATCCTAGTTTGTTTAGGATTTGATTTCTCTATATATAGAGGTACCAAGTTGTAGTTAACCCTATGAGTTTTTAGAGAGAGTTTTGAAGAGTTTGAGATTGTGAAAGGTTATGGTTTTGAGTTAGATTCCGTAGCAATAAAAGAAAGTGTCTTTTATATTCATAATCTTCTTCTTGTTCTTAAGTGTTTGATTCAATAGCTTGTTCGTCCACCGGAAGCTTAAAGGCCTCATTGGCTGGTGGGTAGAAATTTCTCCCGAAAATTCAGGAGTTTCCATTGTAGCGGCATGGTTCTCAGCCATGGCAGCCCAAGATCGAATGAAAGTCGAGATGTAGGCTGCGTCCACGATTTTTTGAGTGATGCAGATTCCGATGGACACGCCTCCACATTGGAAATAATTTGCTTTCATCATCAGCAGAGGCCATGTGGTAGCAGCCTCGTAGGGGTTATCAACAACGTCTAGAGGAAGCAATTGTTGGAGAGCTTCGAAATCCGACGATTTCTAGAAAACCAGAGAGAGGATAATTATCGACATGAACTTCGACAAAGACGACGAGTCCATTGATTCTTCCGGAAAGAGGGTAGAACGTGGTCAAGGTTTTGGACATGGGAGTCTTTAGCTAGTGGGAAGTGTGTTCTCGGGAGATCAAATCATCTTTGGTGTAGAAGAGAAAGGATACTGTGTAAACGGAAGGGAGGATGTGATCATAAATTGAGAGTTGGAGAGTTCAGAGATCATTTGGAGTTGGGAAGATTATTTTATGATTTCTTTATTATTAGTTTCAACCTTCATCGTCTCCATCTCCATCTCCATCGATAATTCTTTTCAGATAACCACCACAATAGATATTTTGTAAGACTGAACCAGCTGTCTGGCTTGACCATGGTTACAGTTATTAATTACGATTATGGTTGATTAACAACCGGTTACAGTTATAATTTTTTAACCGTAACTTTAACCACTATTTATACGGTTAAAACAGTTACGGTTAAATACGGTTACGGTTACAACGGTTATCATTAAATACGGTTACAATTATTTGATGATTACGATACAATTAATATCGGAGACGAAATCTTACGAGTTACGTGACTTTTTATACTACTTTTTAATAAGATGAAAAATATGTTATAAACCAAATTTTCTTCTTTTCGAGCAATATAGCATTACAACATATTTATTTAAGAAAAAGACAAGACATGTCCAATAGATTCATATTAGATTTAGGATTTATCTAAACCTAATTTTAATAGGATTAGCAAAGTAGCGCTAGCTCTATAAATACATCCATTGGAGAATTATAACAATGAGAAAAGAGAAAGAGAGCTTTAGGGTGTTTAGTTTTGAGATATTTTCTAAACATATATAAGAGAGTTATTCTTATAAAAGCCAAGTTTCTCCTTTTATTTGGTATCACAGCGTTAGGAGAATCTATCAAGTTAAGGACCGCAACAACTAAGAAGGTCATGTCGTCAAGTGAATCAGCTGCGGTACCTTGAAGACTATGTTCTCCAGTCTGAAACAGCTTCATGTCTGTTCCATCAAACTTCTGTTGAGTGTGAATTACTTCTACTTATAATCAATAACGAGCCAAGATGTTTTTAAGAGGCAAAAGACTTGTTGCAATGGAGGAAAACATGCGAAGAGGAGATCGACAACAAAACAAGACATGGTTCCTTGTTGATAAACCGAGTCATAAAGGTATTTTGTCTCAAGTAGATTTTCAAAATCAAGAAGAATGCGGATGGTACTATTATGAGTCCAAGGCGAGGCTTGTGGCTAAGGGATATGTACAAGAATCCGGCATAGATTTGATGAAGTTTTCGCACTAGTTGCTCCCATTGAAACCATACGTTTACTAATTGCATTGGCGTCTTCAAACAGATGGGAGATTCATAAATTAGATGTTAAAACAGCTTTTTCTTACAGGGAGAACTGAAGAAAAACGTGTATGTTGATCAATCCGAAGGTTTTAAAGTGAAAGGAGAAGAACACAAGGTGTACAAGCTTTCAAAAACCTTATACGGTTTGAGACAAGCTCCATGAGCGTGGAACACAAAGCTTGATCAAACCTTGAAAGGAAAGAGATTCAAGAGATGCATGAAAGAAACTTCAGTGTATCGTAAAGAAGAAGAAGCGACTTTGCTTATAGTTGTGGTTTATGTAGACGACTTATTCGTGACTAGCAACAATCTCAAAGTGATTGGAGAATTCAAGAAAGGAATGCCATCTAAGTTTGAGATGTCGGATTTCGGAAGACTCACTTAATATCTTGGTATTGAATTACATCAAGGAGAAGATGGAATCGAGATTAAACAAGAGGGACATCCATGTAGAATCTTGAAAGAAGCAGGCTTGGAAAGTTGCAATCCGACTCTAATACCCATGCTGTTCAAACTGCAAGTGTCAAAGGCTCAAGAAGAGGCAGAGATTGATATTACAAGCTATCGAAGGAACGTTGGCTGCTTAAGGTACCTATTACACACACGTTCGGACTTAGCATTTTATGTTGGAGTTGCTAGCAGGTATATGCAAAGCCCTCGCACGTCACATGGTGAAGTAATGAAGCAAATACTCTGGTATCTAAAGGGAACAGCTGCATTTGGCTTGAAGTTTGGCCGAGGAGGATCAAAGAAGATCATTGAGTTTAGTGATAATAGTCACAACATTGACCAAGACGATAGAAGAAGCACTACATGTCATATATTCTACTTTGGATCTTCACTGATCACTTGGTGCTCGTAAACGCGTAACCCGGTTGCACTCTCATCATGCAAAGCCAAGTTCATGGCAGCAACGGAGGCAGCAAGACAAGTCATTTGGCTTCAAGACCTTTTGAGCGAGATCACCGGAGGGAAGACAGAACAAGTTCTCATCAAGATCAACAACAAATCAGCAACAACACTCACCAAAAATCCCGTGTTTCATGGTAAAAGTAAGCACATCCATAAACGTTACCATTTTATAAGAGAGTGTATTGAGAAAGAGCTTGTCGATGTAGAGCATGTACTAGAAGTTGAGCAAAAGGCGGATATCTTGATCATTTGCACGGATAAAGTTTGGTGAAATGAGAAGCTTGATAGACGTTCAAGACATGTCTAAGATCAAGTCGAAGCTTACGAGGGATAATGTTGGATAAGGTTCTAGTAGCTTGCCGTCCAAGACATCTTTAGCAAGTCGGTTAAAGACAAGATAGGTACAATAGATTCATATTAGATTTAGGAGTTATCTAAACTTAATTGTAATAAGATTAGCAAAGTAGCGCTAGCACTATAAATACATCTCATTGGAGAGTTATAACAATGAGAGAAGAGAAAAAGAGCTTTAAGGTGTTTAGTTTTAAGATATTTTCTAAAGTCAAGTTTCTTCTTTTAAAGATTACAGATAGAATCCATATCTAAAACGAGCCACCTCCTCCATATAAATAGGGAGCTCGACATCCAAGCGGGAGATCCGCAATTTTAGGCTCAAGAGCCCCGATATCAGTTAATTATTGCTAAGAACCCTAACTTGTCTTTCAAACTAATTAGAAATATCTTGTAATAATCGAGCTTTTGCTTCTAAGATCAATAAAGAAAATCACTTTCTCATCTCTTTTGTTTTCTCGTTTAATTGTGTGGGTTTTACTTGCACAACTATGATACCAAATAAGAATGTTGTGGTTTATTTAGAGGCCAAAGAGGCATATCTTATTATATAAAAGTTGGTTTTCAAAGTTAGTAACTCATATGATTATGACACGTGTTGAGTTTTTTTTTTAACGTCTCGTTGTATTGAAAAAAGGACTGTAAGTTTCAAGAATCAAACAAAAACAGAGCAAGATGAAAACAAAACAGAGCAATAAAAATAGAAACGTGAGGTAGGACACCAATATTGTCACATTTTGACATGATTTAAAAAAAAAATTATATTTTGAAAGAAATGTTATGATTTAATTTAACATTTATATTATTTATTTAACATTTACATGACACACGAGAAAACAAATACGCTACAATATGAAAATTCACACATACAGTATTAATTCTCCAATAGGAATTTTAAAGATGGGAAGGTAAAGGGTTTTGGGTTCGGGGAAGAGGAGTGCATGTAAGGGGATCAGCCATGGTGATGAGAAACCCTCCAGTAGCATCTTCCATATTAATCTCGTCTCCATTGATTTCCCAGTCAAAGCACTGGACCATCATCCCAACCGCGGTTCCTACAAAGATATAACCAAGATTTGATCCAGTACACATTCTCCTTCCGCTCCCGAAAGGAAGGAAGTTAAGGGTTTTCTCTTTTTTATCCTCCTCTCTACTTAAAGAAGCTAGAAACCTCTTTGGCTTAAACTCATCAGGGTCGTGCCATGAATCAGGATCTCTCATGATAGCATAAGAATTAACAATAAGTGTTGTGTTCTTTGGTACAAAGAACCCTCCAATCTCACACCCTTCTTGAAGCTCCCTTACAACCAGAGGTGTAGGCGGGTGCAATCTTAGCCCTTCCTTAACTACAGCTTGCAAATAAGGAAGGTTTGGTAGATCTGTTTCTTGAATCAATCTTGTTTTCCCTACCACGGAATCAATTTCTTCTCTCAATATCTTAAGAATCTCACGGTTGTTTATGATATCTGCCATTGCCCATTGTATTGCTATTGATGAGGCGTCAGCGGCTCCAATGAAAAACTCCTGCACTAGCAAATGTTATTAACTAAATGGTGCTAATCTGGATTCTATATGAACAAAACGAGGATACACATGTACATTTACCGTGAGAAGCGACTTGATATGGTTCTTAGTGATTTTATATTCTGTATTTTCATCTCGATAAGCTGCCAACAAGGCATCCATAAAGTCTGTGCCTTGATGCCCGTCCAGTCTCTCATCATATTCCTTAATAATCCTTTCAACCAGCTCACTGAATCTACTGGAAACACCCATTATCTCCTTTTTGAACAGTGAGATACCGAGCTTCTCAAGCAGCTTACGAAACATCTTTGCCACGAAAAACTTCTGTGATAAGGCACCTAAGTCGGCCGTAAGTTCCATTATTCTCTCCACGTCATTATTCTCCACTGAAATGCTCCTTCCCGTGCACATCTTGTAGAGGCTATTGTTAACGAATCTCGACGCTTCCTTATGGATCTTAACGTTTTCCTTCTGCATGGCCTTATCGAGCAGCCTTTTGTAGAACCTCTCTAGCTCTTCAGCACGAAAACCATGGGACCGTACCAGCGGCTGGGGTCCCAGCAACTTATTTGCGATGAGTTTCTTCATGAATTTCCAGTAATCTCCATATGGAGCCTGTATGAAACCAGAAGATCCAAACGCCAGGGACTCATCGATCGCTCCAACACCGCGGGAGGAGACGTTCACGTCGTGATCCCTGAAGATCTCATAGGCCAGTGAGTCCGAGGAGACGAGGATGAAGGAGAAGTTAAAGATGCGGAGATGGAGAAGAGGTCCATACTTGGAGGAGAGTTTCTGAAGAGACTTGTGGATTAGAGTAGAGAGCAGGAGGTGAAGATGACCGATGATTGGAAGTGAAGGAGGGCTCGGAAGCAAATCAAAGTTAACCTTTGGTTTTTTGAAGAAGACAAAGTAGGAGATGAGTGGGAAGGAACAGAGAAGAATGAAGATGAAGCAGTCAACGACGATTGCATCCATTGTTGCTAAAAAGCGAAGAAGAGGCAGATGAGAAAGAAGTTCTGAAAGTTTATTTTGTTTACTAAATTATATATTTGACTGTTTTAAAACGTGTGAGAGGAGTAGGTGATCAACAAGACATTATTATACGTTTAGCTCCTAACTGTATACGCATCAACTTATGTAATGGATGATTGAAAAAGAAATTAAAAAAATGTTATGAATGATTTTAAAAGTTTACCTATATATATATATATATATATATATATATACTTACTTTTATTAGTTTTGTAAGTAGAGTAGATCTTAAAGTAAAAGTTTCATAAATATTAATGCTTATCATAGTTAGTTTTTTTGTTATATATACTAAAGGGAACTTTACTCAGGTGTATAACATTTTATATGAAATTACCAGATACATACAGATCTTTTTAATATTACTATCATATTTCGGGTATATTTTTTATACCCAGCGTGCCCCTGCTAAACGTTACAGGAAAAAACGTAATTACAAAGAATGCCACTGCCATGTCAGCAAAGCCGCGTCGCCACGTCAGAAATCGCTGACGTGTATTAATGAACTCAGCCGTAAAGCGATACAGCGGCAGTTACGGCTGAGTTACGGTTAGTATCGGCTGATTTATGGAAAATGACTGAGTTATGAGCAAACGGCTGACTTACGAGTATAACTCAGACATTAGTTACGGCTGAGTTAATTAAGTCGGTCTGAGTTATGAGAAAATGGCTGACTTTCGAGCATAACCCAGCCTAAGTTACGGCTGAGATTTCACCCGTTGGTTGATTTGTCAAAATTTTGGCTGAGTTATTGCTTCGACACGGCTGAGTTAACTTTTTCCGGTTGGCTGGGTTATCAAAGACGGCCTAGTTATGTGATGTCGTTACGGCTGATTTATCCTCTAGTGTCATAAATCAGCCGTAATGAGCTGAGTTAATGGAAAACTCGGCCCAATTACGGCTGACTTAGTAGCGAAAGATTAATTACTAGAATAGCTTGCAATTACGGCCGACTTATCAAACGATACGGCTGAGTTAAATATTTTCGGTTGAGTTACGACATTAAACGGCTGAATTTGGCTGCATTTTTTTCGATTTTTAATTACTGTAATAGTATGCATGTTGCGACCGAGTTAAAGTTTTGTTTGATGGCTGGTTTAATTCGGTTGATTAACATTTTCGTTTGGTGGCTTACTTGCCACTTCATCAATTAAAAAAATGACGTGGCATGCAACATTCCATGTCATCATTCCATGTCATCATCATCAAGGGAAATACGAAAGGTCTTTTCTACTACTCATCTTCTTCTTCATTGTGTCGATCTTCACCTGTGTTTTTCCACATCTCTGGAACTTAAATTTCACTCGACTCGTCATCGTCTTACTTCTTCATTTTCGTTCTTCCTTACCCCGATATGACTGATCCGGTTCCGGTAATTGTTGTTTCCGGTAATTGGGTAAAGAAACACAAATTCGTATTTAACACCGACGATAAAGGGTGTAGAGTTGTGCAGATAGATGAGGAAACAACGCACGACAAGCTTGTGAAGTTGGTGCTCGATGACTACGGATTGAATGAGTTGAGCCATCAGTTAAAGCTGAGCTACATGTTCTCGAAGAAGGCTATGAAAAATATGTCGCTTGATACTCCACCAGTTTATGTCTCCAATGATCGACAGTTGCAATGTTTTCTAAGCCTACGGAAAATCGATCAACTACGTCTCTGTGTGGAATTTACGGTGAAAGAGTATATGGAAATTAGTCGGAAGGACGGATCGAGAGGAAGGATGAAACGGCCATCCAGTTCTGGCTCAAAATTAGAATCTAGATACGAAGTTCCCGATGGTGGATTTGAAGGTTTCTGTTATGATTATAGTGAAAATCAAGACGAAGAAGCAGGTGACCAAGAAGCAGGTGACCAAGAAGCAGATGACGAAGAAGAAGATGATGAATTTTCAAGCCGATTTGATGTTTTCGACGACTCCGATGGTGCCTCATCTGATGATGATAACTTTACTGTATACGGCGATCCTCAGAATAAAGACGAAGATTCACCGTCTCTGCCTCCTAAGAAGAAACCTCAGAACATTGAAATGGCCGGATCGGCTGGGGACTCGGAGGCTTTAAGGTTGGAGTTGTCTTCGCTAAACCTCGCTGTAGGTCAACGATACCGGAGCAAAGAAGATTTGGTGTATCGACTCAAACTTCTTGCGGTAAGGGATGGATTTGATTTTAATGTACCAGTCTCAAATCCGACCGCAGTGAATATTGTTTGCTGGGTTGATGAATGTCGATGGAGAGTTCGTGCATCTACACAAGGGGATGAGCCACATTTTTATGTTCGTATATACGATTCGGAACACACATGTTCTGTGACGGAACGTTCTAATCGATCCCGACAAGCAACACCTGATGTTTTGGGAGGTCTTTACAGGGACTTTCTTGGTGACGTTGGTGCGGATGTTAAACCTAAATCAGTCGGAGTAATTATCAATAAGCATTTTAGAATAAAGGTAATTACTGTGTCGCGGCTGACCTATTGATTACTATACGACTGACTTTTTCTCATCTCGGCTGATTTATCAATACATTCCGGCTGACTTATAGTTTACGACTTATATATATGACGGCTGACTTATGTTTACATTGTGGTTGACTTATATCTTACGGCTGACTTATGTTTACATTGTGGCTGGGTTATATATATTACGGCTGACTTATAGTTACGATATGTTGGTGTCAACAGATGGGTTATTGGAAGTCACATAGGACGCTCCTGTATGCAAGGCAGATCGATCAGGGAACTCCTGAGAGTAGTTTCGAAGAACTGCCTTCTTACCTATACATGATAAGACGGGCAAATCCGGGTACAGTCACGCGTCTTCAACTTGATGATGAAGGAAGATTCAACTATGTGTTCATTGCTTTTGGTGCCAGTATTGCTGGGTTTCCTTTCATGCGCAAAGTTGTTGTTGTCGACGGTACGTTTCTCCATGGAAGTTACAAAGGGACCCTTCTAACAGCCCTAGCTCAGGATGGTAATTTTCAGATTTATCCAATAGCTTTCGGTATTGTTGACACCGAAAATGATGATTCTTGGCGTTGGTTTTTTACGCAACTCAAAGTTGTTATCCCTGACGATAAGGATCTTGCGATAATCTCGGACAGACATAAGTCAATAGGGAAAGCAATTGGTGAAGTGTTTCCGTTGGCTTCTCGTGGAATTTGCACTTACCATTTGTATAAGAACATTTTGGTGAAATTCAAAGGAAAACATTTGTTCCCTCTGGTGAAAAAAGCGGCAAGGTGTTTTAGGCTGAGTGATTTTAATGAGGCGTTCAATGAGATTGAAGCGTCTGATCAAAACCTACATGGATACCTCCAACGAGCTGGTGTCCAAATGTGGGCGCGTGTTCATTTCCCGGGTGAAAGGTACAATTTAATGACTACTAATATTGCGGAATCAATGAACAAAGCACTGTCAAAGGCCAGAAGCCTTCCCATAGTTCGACTGTTAGAATCGATACGGACTATGATGACCAGATGGTTTGCTGAACGGAGAGTGGACGCGAATTCGCAGCAAACAACGCTCTCACGAGGTGTTGAAAAACTGTTACAGGTAACTCAGCTGTAACTGCTTACATAAGTCAGTCGTCAAACGTTCTTAAACCAGTCATTATTTCCATAAATCAGACTTAACGTATTTTGTTTTTTTTTTCCCCTCTAATAGGCCCGTGTCACCGCGGCAAGACTTATGGGTGTACAAACGATTGATGCTTTACGCGTGCAGGTAACTTATGGATCACAGTTGCATATTGTAAATGTGGATGCTAAAAAATGCACATGCCGTCGTTTCGACCACGAGAAATTACCATGCATACATGCAATCGCAGCTGCAGAGCATATGGGTGTGTCTCGTATATCCCTGTGCAGTCCTTACTATAAGAGAAGTTACTTGGTTAGCGCATACGCTGCTCCAATCATGCCTTCCGATACGGCAATCCCTGTTCCTCAAATTGTAGTTAACCAACCGTGCTTGCCTCCGATTGTTGTAAACCAGCCAGGAAGGCCCAAGAAAATTAGGATTAAATCATCTTTGGAAGTTGCCATTGGAAACAAACGCCCTAGGAAGCAACATGTATGTTCTCGATGTAAACAAGCTGGGCATAATGCTAAAACTTGTCAGTCGTAGTATTGTTTGTATGAATTCTCTTTTATGTATTTGTTAATGGCGAATTAATCTGAGTAACTCAGCCGTATATCGTTATAATAATTCGGCCAAACCACGAATTCATCTGTGGTACATCATCCGTGTTGTTGTCATAACTCGGCCAAACCACGAATTCATCTGTGGTACATCAGCCGTGTTGTTGTCATAACTCGGCCAAACCACGAATTAATCTGTGGCACATCAGCCGTGTTGTTGTCATAACTCGGCCAAACCACGAATTCATCTGTGGTACATCATCCGTGTTGTTGTCATAACTCGGCCAAACCACGAATTCATCTGTGGTACATCATCCGTGTTGTTGTCATAACTCGGCCAAACCACGAATTAATCTGTGGCACATCAGCCGTGTTGTTGTCATAACTCGGCCAAACCACGAATTGTTATGTGTTAAATTCGTGATTTAATTTAATCTGAAATTAAACAACGTTTATAAGATGTATTTAACTTCTTCTATTCATTCATCTTTTAATGATCATAAAATTAGCTCATGTTTGTACCCTAAACCCTAAACCAACACCATCTAAACCCTAAACACACTGAGGCCATACTTAACTTCCATTCCTAGAAAGTCGATCTATATAGAATGTGAATGGGCTGAAAGTGTGAAATTTTTATTGTGATTTAATATTATAAATCTGGACATTATTAGAACCAGACATAATGTTAATATACAAATGGCCCTCTAAATAAAATGATTTTTTTCATAACTCGGCCGTAAGTAGTAAATACCTCAGCCGTAACGTATTTGAATTATTTTGAATATTTTTTAAATTGTTTTAGTTATTATAAGAATTTTTTTTTGTATTATTTTCAATTATTATGTATTAATTTATGACATTAAAAATCGTGTGCGTGTGAATATGTCAGCAATTATTGTTGGCGTTTCCCCAAAAAACACTTTCTGTAATCTCGAGACTGTATATAATAAATAAATTAATATCTGAGTAACTCAGCCGTAAAACGTTACTAATAACTCAGCCAATTCTCGTTTTAATCTTCAATATACAGGAATGGCTTGAACGACGTCGGTTGATCAGTGCTTTAGTAGACACGACTATATTGATTTAGTGATTTATTTATTTTTTTAGTAATCAAAGAGAAGATGATGGCGCAGAGATCTCTACTAGGCGGCGACTCTAGGGTTGATGAGAAAACTGCTTCTGAAGGAAATGAGGTATTTTTTTCCCAACCGTCTGAGACGAACAAATCGTTAGACATCTTTATATTGTCTGTCGTGTTTGTGGTAAAGTAGGAGCTGGATCGTATGGAAATAAGGATGAGAATGAGGTACGGCGAAAACCGGAGGCGCGATAAGGGCGTTCCGATCGCGTGTGATTGCAGTGCAGCGGTTCTCGTTGCCACTTCTCGTGATCCTAATACAAGAGGAAAACTTTATTTCAGTTGTCCGTATGAAATCTCAGACGTAGGCATCTTTTAAGATTTATTGGGTCTTGATTTTGAGTTCTGATCCCTTTTTTTTTTTTTTTTAATTTTGGGGTGTAATATGGGTTATGTATGATTTTTAAGGGTCCTGGTCGTGGCTGCGGTTTCATGAGGTGGTGGACTGTCGCATTGTGTGACGAATTTGAGAAGATAAAGGAGGAGAAAAATGAGATGAAGCAGGATTTGGATGCAGCCAAGAAGCGCATCGAGGCTCAGGAAGAAAAGATCTTTCTTATGGAAGAGAAATTTGAAGCGCTACAGAAGAAGTATCAGAGCTTGAACAAGTATCTGTGAGCTTAGTTAATTTCGGTTTTTTATTTGGACTTCCTTGTACTGTCTGGTTTTTTTTTTTTTTTGTACTGCATTGTACTGTCGGTATTAATCTGTATGTCGCTACCATAACTCGGCCACAACTTCGAATTTCTCTGTGTTAATATAACCAGTCATATCTTTATATTAACTCGGCCAAACCACAAATTAATATAGGATAAGTCAGTCATATCTTTATAAAAACTCGGCCAAACCACAAATTAATATCACACGAAATTAAACGCAGAAAAAATAGAGTTATAATTCACATGTAATAAGTAAACCTTATTACATATGAACACATCCAAAAAAACAAGTAACAATTGTTTCAAAAAAAGTAAATTTTTGTTTTCCAATTACGTTACCAAAAGAAAAATAAATGAATATTACTTATAAAATCTTAACAGTATTTTCACATGTTAATAACTCTAAAGTCAGCCGTCAAGCAACCTTTCGTCTTCCGTTAAGCATATAACTCAGCCGTCACATGTACATTTTGCCGCGGAACATTAAGAGACGCAACCTTTCCACTCCTTTTCCCTATTTTTCTCTTTATATCATATCAGTTCGTTAACTCATTGTCTCTCGTTTGTCTTTCTCTCCAATCCCCTACACAAAATATATCCGGTACATCTTCCAATCGACATGGAAGCGGTTGTTCCTCACATCGACCTAAAGTTTTTCGGCGAAGTAGCAGCGATCATTATCGCTGATGGTCGGGAGGATCTTCCCGTCCTAAACCCGGGTGTTGGTTACTGGGTTGACAAAACCACTGTTACGTGGTTCAAGTTCAATCACGATCTCTCTGTCGCGATTGCAGAGATACTCGAGCACAACTGGCACCATGAGTGGCCGACGTACCGCTTGATTCCCGCCGATGTTAAGAGACGATGGTTTATCCTCCTCGCGGTAAGCATCGATATTTGTTATAGAGCACACTAAAACAGAAAACCGAATTCACGATCTTTTCTTTCTTTGTAGCGTAAATACACGTGGGATCCAATGCAAACATCAACGGTTTGGACCCAGTTCCATTTGGTGGCTAGAACTATATTCCGGGACCAGATGCGTACGTTGATGAGGATATGGGCGCGTAGTGGCGATAAGCCCGAGTGGATGAATCTAATAGTGTGGAATAATTTATGCGATATGTTTGCCGAATTTGGCCGTTTGTTCCGTCGTTAAACTTCCTTCTACTGTCGTTTCAGCTATGAACTTCTGTGATCAGCTTTTAGTATGACCTTTGTTATCACTTGATTTACCCGTGGTTTCCATTGTTCAATTTTATTATAAATGAGCCGTAACTTGACCTTAACTCAGTCGTGACTTGCTAATAACATGAATTAATCTACGTTAAGTCAGCCATGACGCTTTCATAACTCGACCAAACCACGATTTAATATGTGCTAAGTCATCCACGTCTTAGCAGTCATGTAATTTACGCAGATTTATAAAATCTTAACAGTATATTCACATGTATATTTATTGTACTTACCAAAAAAAAAACATGTATATTTATTGTTATAATGGTATGGTGCTATTGAAACTTATCTAATAACTCTAAAGTCAGCCGTCAAGCAACCTTTCGTCTTCCGTTAAGCATATAACTCAGCCGTCACGTGTACATTTTTGCCGCGGAACAATAAGAGACGAAACCTTTCCTCTACCTTACCCTTTTTTTTTCTATTTATATCCGATCAGTTCGCCTTCGTCTCTTTCCATCTCATGGTCTCTCGTTCCTGGAAAACATCTTCCAATCGACATGGACGTTTTTCCTCGCATCACAGGAAAGTTTCTCAGCGATGTTCTAGGGATCATTGTCGCTAATGGTCGGGAGGATCTACCCGTTCTGAACCCGGGTGTTGGTTACTGGGTCGACAAAACCACTGTTACGTGGTTCAAGTTCAATTACGATCTCTCTGTCGCGATTGCAGAGATACTCAAGCAGAACTGGCACCATGAGTGGCCGACGTATCACTTGATTCCCGCCGATGTTAAGGAACGATGGTTTATCCTCCTCGCGGTAAGCATTGATATTTGATATAAAGCAAACTAAAAACCGAATTCACGATCTTTTCTTTCATTGTAGCGTAAATACAGGTGGGATCCAACGAAAACATTCACGGTTTGGACCCAGTTCAATTTCGTGGCTAGAACGATATTCCGGGACCAGATGCGTGCGTTTATTGGGATATGGGCGCGTAGTCGCGATAAGCCCGAGTGGATGGATCTAATAGTGTGGGATAATTTATGCGATATGTTTGCCGAATTTGCCCTATTGTTTCGTCGTTAAACTTCCTTGTACTGTCGTATCCTCTTTGAACTTCCGTGTAATGATCAGCTTTCCTTATGACTTTTGTTAAATTTGATCAGATTTCCATTGTTATGAACTTCTATGACTTCTATGTTCAGATTTCCATTGTTAAATTTTATTATTAATACTGTCGTAACCTGACCACGAATTAATCTACGTTAAGTCAGCCATTACGCTGTCGTAACTCGGCCAGACCACGAATTTAGTCGATATAATGGTATGGTGCTATTAAAACTTAACTCAAAAGTCAGCCGTCACGCAACCTTTCGTCTTCCGTTAAGCATATAACTCGGCCAAACCACGAATTAATCTGTCTTCCGTGATACAGTCATGTAATTTACTCAGATTAATGAGATGTAATTAACTATTTATATTCACTATCCAAATAATGATCATGAAATAAGCTCATGTTTGCACATTTTAGAACTTATCCAATAAACCGATATACCAAACTCAAAAATTTGAATTATTTTGAATACTTTCTCAAAAAAGTTGTCATTTATGACTGATTCGACGACTTGCCGTCTGCGGGTGAATATGTCAGTAATTATTAATGGCGTCTCCCGAAAAACCACTTTATGTAATCTCGAATATTAATATGTATAAATTAATGGGATGTTCGTAAGACAGCTGTAACTCAGCCATTACGCTGTCGTAACTCGGCCAGACCACGAATTTAGTCGATATAATGGTATGGTGCTATTAAAACTTATCTAATTAATGTGTTCCGTATTTAGAAATTAATGTGTTCCGTAACTCAGCCGTAGAACGTAAATATCTCAGCCATTACGTATTATTCTACAGACAGACATCAAACTCTAACTCAAAAGTCAGCCGTCACGCAACCTTTCGTCTTCCGTTAAGCATATAACTCGGCCAAACCACGAATTAATCTGTGTTTCATGATCATTATGATACAGTCATGTAATTTACTCAGATTAATGAGATGTAATTAACTATTTATATTCACTATCCAAATAATGATCATGAAATAAGCTCATGTTTGCACATTTTAGAACTTATCCAATAAACCGATATACCAAACTCAAAAATTTGAATTATTTTGAATACTTTCTCAAAAAAGTTGTCATTTATGACTGATTCGACGACTTGCCGTCTGCGGGTGAATATGTCAGTATTTATTAATGGCGTCTCCCGAAAAACCACTTTATGTAATCTCGAATATTAATATGTATAAATTAATGGGATGTTCGTAAGACAGCTGTAACTCAGCCATTACGCTGTCGTAACTCGGCCAGACCACGAATTTAGTCGATATAATGGCATGGTGGTATTAAAACTTATCTAATTAATGTGTTCCGTATTTAGAAATTAATGTGTTCCGTAACTCAGCCGTAGAACGTAAATATCTCAGCCATTACGTATTATTCTACAGCCAGACATCAAACTCTAACTCAAAAGTCAGCCGTCACGCAACCTTTCGTCTCGAACGACGTAGTTTTATTAGTATACATGACTATATTGATTTAGTGAGTTTCGGAACACCTAGAGTCATCAATAAGACATTTATCCCCAAATAAACAATTAGGGTTCTTCGTCTGTCTCCGAATAACGAGAGAAGATGGAAGTAAGCTCTGGATCGACGAGTAGCTTTGGGAGTAATTCTGGAGTTCGGAAACTGTGTGAATGTGGATTGCCGGCAAAGGTCTTCAAATCCAAAACGGATAAAAATCCAAATCGAAGGTTCTTTGGGTGTCAGTTGTACAAGGAAGGTGGTAATGCTCACTGCAAATTCTTTAGGTGGCTCGACGAGGAGGTCATAGGGTGGCCGAAAAGGGCTTTGGCAGAGGCTCAATCTGTAATTAAAGAGAAGACTGAGAAGATTGAAGAACTTAATGCGACAATTTTGGAGCTTCGTGGTGATTTGGAGAGGCAAAACTTGGAGATATCATCAATTAATACAGAAGATGAGAAGATTTCGATTGAGCTTGGATTACAGAAAAGGATTGACGAAATGGAAACAATAGTTTATCGTCAACGCATCGTCATCAGGGGATTGACAGGATTGCTTGTATGTGTCGTATCAGCCATTGTCTTTTGTATTGTTAGTGATGTTTGAATTTTATTTGGCTTTGTTAGTAATGCTTTTTGTTAGTGTTGTTTGAATTTTGCCAAATGACCAATAATAACTCAGCCGTTAAATGTATATTAACTCAGCCGTTAAATGTATAAAAACTCAGCCGTAACATCAAAAATTACTCATAAGTCCGCCGTGTCGCTGGAATAACTCGGCTAAACCACGAATTCATCTGTGTTAAGTCAGCCATATCGCTAGAATAACTTGACATAAATTCAGTAACATAGATTCATTAACATATCAATAACATAGATTCAAAAAAAAAAAAAAAAAAAAAACAAACAAATAGAATGGATATCTCCATTCTTAGTCTGATTCCGACCCCGACAACTCGGTCGGCTTAAACCCCACTTTGTCCCAGTTGATCCCCGTCACGTTGAATGCCACCTTCTCCTCGTAAGCCTTCCTTGCCTGCTCCTTCACAATCTGGAACTCCTCCTCCACGTTAAATCCGTCCTTCAAACTCATCATCTTCCTTAAGAGATCCAGTTTCGCATTCTCCTCACGCAACGTGAGATCCAAAGCGTGGGCTTCCTCCGTCTCTTTCATGTTGTGTTTGATGAGAGAGATGATGCCTTCGAAACGTTCTTTCTGCTCTTGCATCTCCACGGTACGCCTCCTGCTGCGGGAACCGTCTTCAACACGCGTCCTCTTGCTGCTAGACCCTGATGCATCCATGATCGACGAGAGGAAAGACAAGAGAGATTATATATATTAGTTGCTAATAATCAAGAAGATAAAAGACGAGAGAGAATTGTTTTACAAGAGTTATATTTAGAAGAGATATATATAGGGAAAATAGGTATAAGGGTATCTAGGTATAATGATAACTTGAGTGGGTAGTTATTCGAGGTGGGGAGTTATCCGAAGTGGGGAGTTAACCGAGGTGGGGAGTTATACAACATTTGTATAACTCGACAATAATAAACTCCTAATAAACCATAACTCAGCCGTGTTGTTAGACAATAACTCAGCCGTGTTGTTAGATTATCTCCGTAACTCAGCCGTAGAACGTAAATATCTCAGCCATTACGTATTATTCTACAGCCAGACATCAAACTAATAACTCAAAAGTCAGCCGTCACGCAACCTTTCGTCTTCCGTTAAGCATATAACTCAGCCGTCACATGTACATTTTTTTGCCGCGGAACATTAAGAGACGCAACCTTTCCACTGCTTTTCCCTTTTTTTCTCTTTATATCATATCAGTTATGATTATAGTGAAAATCACGAATTATAACTACGTTAATGGGTAGTTATTCGAGGTGGGGAGTTATCCGAGGTGGGGAGTTATACAACATTTGTATAACTCGACAATAATAAACTCCTAATAAACCATAACTCAGCCGTGTTGTTAGATTATCTCACCCAAACAACGAATTAATAAACATCAATCCAGACGCATCACACAAACCTAAAGCATTATCAACCCCATACATAATCATCACGAGAACTCAAAAGCATAAATAGTTAGTACAAAAGACAATCACATGTTCGAAATACTAATATTTTACATATCATCATAATGTATCATTGGGCAACAAACGCAGCGAGCAGGTCAGGTGCCTCATCATAGATCTCTGTTGCCATCTTAACCCGTATAGCCTGAATATTTTCATCACAGATGCCAACGAAACTTACACCAAGCGCTAGACATTCGATAAATTTCAACGCGTACACGCCACAGTCTCCAACTTGGCTGTTCTGAGGGACCCTCGATTTATTCCTCCTTCTGAATGAAAACTGCTCGAACCTAGGTGGGTAGATTTCAGGAGGAATTATTTCATTCATCATCTTAGGAATCATCCTCGTAAACGGCCTACAAGCCTCCAGCACAGATAACTCACTTTCCTTGGTATGCTGCCCCACGATGCTATCATAGCAATCAATGTGCCCCTTAACCAGGTCAAC
The DNA here is from genome assembly GCA_905216605.1 of Arabidopsis arenosa. NCBI lineage: Eukaryota > Viridiplantae > Streptophyta > Magnoliopsida > Brassicales > Brassicaceae > Arabidopsis > Arabidopsis arenosa. Next base: position 11,653,027 of record LR999457.1, on the reverse strand, counting down.
GTCCAGCGCCAGCCAGTGATTGCCTCCGATTTGGTGAACTATATACAAGTGATCCACATCTTCTATCCATTTCATATTTGTCTGCTGATCTTTTGGCTCCAAACCGTGTACCAGCCTCTCGTAAGCGGTGCCTTTGAATTTAATCCTCTCGGGTTTTATCTTGAACTGGTCATACTCTTTACACCAATAGCTCACGAACCACGAGTCTATAAACGCAATGCGTTTGGTGTGGAATGGGAAGGGAACTCGCGTGATGAACCTCTTTCTAAGAACCCTCAAATACGCAGCAATATGCTGCACACAAAAAAAAAAAGAAAAAAATAACAACTCAGACAAAACATAACAATAACTCAGACATAATGTAGAAAAACATACCAATAATTCAGCCATAATGTTGAAAAACACACTAATAACTCAACCATTATCTAGAAAATCTCAGCCAAAACACACCAACAACTCAGCCACAACACCAACTCTTACAATACCTCAGCCAAAACACACCAATAACTCAGCCAAAACAAACCAATAACTCGGCCACAACACTTACAATAACTCAGCCATAATGTTATACTTACGTCATCGTAAAGCCATCCATATTGTCGATCTGGCCAGTCCTTTCTTTCGGTGATGAGTATTCTGTAGAAATCAACAGTGTCTGTTGCCCTGCCCAATGGGAGATGCCTAACAGATAAACACAAGTTAATATACATAAATAGTGTAAAACAAGCCGTAATTAACAAGGTTAAAAGGTATAGAGGGTCATACTTGAATGGGGCCATCATTTCCTTCAGTTTCTGCAATTTGGCCGGATCAACTGGTGACAGAGGATCATATATTCCAGCTGAAGGCACACAATTCTTCCTCATGCACGTCAGTCCGTTGTCTCCGATATGAGGAAATATCCGTTCAGAGACATTAGAGAGTGGATTCAATGCACTCCCATCCGGAGACAGCTTGACACTCTCCTTCCTTAGAGCGTTGATTCTTTCAATCCTTATAAGTTCCTCTTCATCATCTTCAGACTCAGGTAACGTGCGTTCGTCACCAGCTAGCAACTGGTCTGTGACATCATATACGTCATTGTCACCTTTAATGCCAGCCTTTTCCAATACTTCCTCATCTTTGTCGGGGACATCAGCAGCCTCTTTCTTCTCATCAAGAGCAGCTCCTCCCTCCGCCGGAGCAGTAGCTAGTTTTCGTACCACCTTTTTAACCGTTGTAGAAGAAGGCTTCCTACCTCTTCTACGTCCGACTGCTGCCTGAACTTTGGGGGCCTTATCTTTGGCGGGCTTATCCTTGCCGGTATTCTTCTTTCCCGCTGCGATTTTCTCTGTGTCAATTTTCTTGGAGCGTAATACCCTAGTATTATTAGGTAACGTTTCTATGAAATCAATAGCAGATTTGCCATCAATGACATTAGCAAATTCCTTTTCCAGATTCTTACTGACACCAGCAATACCAATGTCCTTCTCAACATCGATAATATCCTTCGCCTGCATAAACGTACCGATAACTCAGCCATAAGATAAAGATAACTCGGCCGGTAGGTGATTAATATAATAATAACTCAGCCGTAATGTGATTAATATAATGATAACTCAGCCGTAAGGGGATAACTCAGCCATTATGTGATCAAGATAGTGAAAACTCAGCTACTAGGTTATTAAGATAATAATAACTCAGCCGCAATGTATTTATACATATGTCTGGCACTGTTAGCTTACCAGAGGACTAGTAACAGACTGGTTTTGTGGAGGTTTCGCTGGACCTTTTGGTGTTGCTTTTTCTTTTTGATTCAGCAAAAGGTTGACTTGCGTCGGCTTTTCGGGAGGTTCTGTTTCTTTGAAGGCTGAGTTTTCCTCACCGTTTTCACCAGATTTCCCTACCCCCTGCTCAATTGCATTCAGACGCTCTTTCATCTGTTTCAACTCCTTCTCCATATATTCAAACTTTTCATCCATCCTCGCTTCTACTCTATCTCCAATCACCTTCTCCATATTTGAAGACACTTCTTTGATGCTTGTATCAACGGTGTCAAACCTTGAGTTTAATTGCTTCACCAATTCCACGAATGTTTTAACAGACACATCTTCCAGAACATCGTCCTCCGCACTACCAACCTGGAACACATACACAAAAACGCATAAACAAGCTACCCAAACATCACATCAAATATAAACTCACTACATACCATATCATTTACCTTTTCTTTCTTCTTCTTCTTCTTCTTCTTCTTTTCTGCATCTCCTTCACCAGATTCAACACCATCACTGTTGATCACATCCTTGACATTGTGGACTTTCTGCCTCTTTGCAGGAGATTCAGAGTCACCCGCTGCATTAGAATTTACATTTTTCCTCTTCTTCTCAGTCTTCTTCACATCCCAATATCCGTTAACAAACCTATCCTCATGTATATCTCGGATCAAATTATCAAGTGCTGGGTCCTCTTCTTCATCTGGCCACGTATGAAATAGCTCTCTGACATCATCCTTCATAACCAATTTACTCACACGCAGCTATAACATAAGAGATTATAAAACCCATTAGTAAATCAATAATTATAACTCAGCCATCACTAACCAACACTAATATAACTCAGCCAGCGCATAAATCATAACTCAGTCATCAAAACGATAACTCAGCCATCACAAAATTTAACTCAGCCATTACTAAAACATAACTCAGTCAGTAACTATCAGTCATCAAAAACGATAACTCAGCCATCACAAAATATAACTCAGCCATTACTAAAACATAACTCAGTCAGTAACTATCATAACTCAGTCAGTAACTTTCATAACAGAGCCTAAACCTTACCTCACCATGCGCTTTGATATCTTCAGCAATGGTCAATTCCATTGTTTTACGTGTACGGTTTCCACCCCAACGAAGCAACGGTATCTCATCCTTGTTGACTACTCTCCCATATCGCTCTCCAAAGCATTTGACTGAATCATACGCCAAAGCCTGTAACACGTAAACCATACCACTGACGGTGTACGTCTTTCCAACAGGCCTCAACATCTTTATAGAATTAACCAGGGCTTCAAATGCTGACCGACCCCATGGATAAGTGTTCATGGCTTCGTCATCAAAAACTCTTTTCGCACTTTCAAATGGTATTCTAGAGTTATGATGCAAGCCATACAGTCCAATGGCTTGAAGAGTCAACAGCCCCAACCACTTACGCTTTTCAGGAGTCCATGTCCTGCACACTAGTAATCCTGCCCTCAGTTCATCTAACTTTGGACCTTCACCACCAGGCACATTCAATTCACTGAAGAACGCTTTGTAGTCAGCTTTAGGTTCAAACTTTTCTGTAGGGATTGAACCTGTGTTTAACCCCGTGATATGACCAAATTCGTTCAAGCCAAACCTGATAGGTTGACCACCAACTAGAAACCAAATCTCCTTCTTGTGTATTCTTAACTGTCTACACAGTAGAAAATGTACAGTCTTACCAGACCACACGAATTGGCTTTCAGCTAGCTTAGCAATTATTCCAATAGGTGACCCCTTCAGTTCATTCCACGCATCTTGTCCTATTGATTCTATAATCACAGGGACATCTCCCATCTTGATATTGTGATTTAACAATTTATTCTCCAGAATAGACTCCCCTTCTGCGTAAAGTCTTGGAGGGTAATCCCTTGGTTGTTCTTCAGAAATAACCTCAGCCATCTGATAAACCATAAATCAGCCGTAAGCATACAGTAACTCAGTCACAACATAAAACAAACTCAGCCACAGTTGAGCAGATAAACCATAACTCAGTCGTAAGCAGAGAGTAACTCAGCCACAACGTAAAACAAACTCAGCCACACCATAAAACAAACTCAGCCATAGATGCATTGATAAATCATAAATCAGTCTAAAGCAAACAATAACTCAGCCATGGAATCGAATAGATATAACAAATTAGCCACCATATGAAAATCAACGTTGGCGAAAATCAGCTGTAATAAGCGTCGATAAAAACCCTCAATTTCTTCGCGATAGTTTTCGGAAAACAGTTTCTATCACGGAAATCACTCGCTATTGAACTTAGATGCGGGAAAAATGTCGGAAAATCCAAAATAAAGATTCGACACATACCTTAAACAAGTTGAGTTGAGACGAAATGGTCCCGACTTGAGGTGAGGCGACGAAGTAAAAGGTCCCGACTTGAGTAGAGACGAAATGCGACGGAGAGAGTTAAGAGTTTCGGCCGGAATTAGGGTTTCTTAGTGTTAGTCGGAATCGCGTTTCCGTCGGAGAAAGAAACAGTTTTTTTTTTTCGGAGACGAACAGTGACAGAGAGGGAAATCGAAAGGGTTCTCTTAATGACGTTAATGACGTGGCTTTAATTTGTTTTTCTTTTAATGACGTGGATTAACATAATTTTCGTTAATCATTTCTTAATTAAAAATGGATTAAAAAAAAAAAACTAATCAAGGGTGTTAATTGTAATTACACAAAGACGCTAAACATATGAGTAATTTTTAAAAAATGTATGATATTCTAGTAATATTTGAACTTTTGGTTAACATCTGAGTAAATATTTCTATACTAAATTAGGTGGTTAGATTAGTTAGGTTTTTGAAATAAAAATTAGGTGGTTAGGGTATTAAGGTCTCTATCCTTCCCATTTTTCTCTTCTTTTTTAACAGTATGTTTTTTTTAAAACAAGTAATCATATATATATATATATATATATATATATATATATATATATATATATATATAGAGTCTTCTCTCATCTTATGATGTCCACCTAAGCATCTATCTAAGCAACACTACTTTTTTGTATTAAAGTATATTCAAATTGTTCATTTAGTGCATATTTATGTCACTTATTATTAATAAAAATTTTAATTATATAAAAATGAATAAAATAATATAAATAAAATTTAAAATAGTAGAAACAATACTATAAAATTTTATTAGTAATAACTAGAATTTAACCCGCGGTATACCGCAGGATGATTTAATTTTAAAGTTAGTATAAAAATATTTTGTAAATTGTATCTCCTTATAACATATTTATTTATATTATAATTTACAATTGTTATTAAGTAACGGTATACCACGAGACAATTATTAATAAACAGAGAATTTAACCCGTATTAAAGCGGTATATAAATATTGATTCAAATTCGTCCGCCATATAAATCTTTTCCGAAATATAACCCGTTCTGTAATTTCTTAACCCGTCCGGTAATTTATTTTTATTTTAAAATTTAATGATTATTTATTATATATAAAAGTTTACAAATCATATCATTCTCTAAGACATTTATATTTTAATAAACTAAAGATTTAATATGTATTAAAGCGGCATGTTAATGATATTTTAAAATTTTATAAATATTGTTATTAAGTAACATTATACCACGGGACAATTTTTGGTTTTATACAATCTTTTCTAAATGAGACTGATTTAATATGTCTAATATTTGTGGTATTAAAAAAAAAAGATTTAATACGTATTGAAGCGGCGGATTAATGATATTTTAATCTTTTTATTATTGTTGATTCAAAAACCCGTCCCGCCAAACCCGTCCGGTCAAAAAACTCATTTATTTTATTAAAGTTCTTATTTATGATATGATTCTGAATCATTGTCTAAAATTTTAATCGATGTAGAACGTTGAACACACATTTTCGTCAATTGGATAATATATGTCCGTTTTTAAAATTTCGAATCACAGTATATGCAGAAAAAATTTGATTTTTTTTTACTTTATGTATTATATGATGATTCAAAATAGTTAAAAACAAATCAAACAAAGATGATAGGAGAATCATAATTATAAATCAAATCTTCTAAATATCTAAATTATTAAATATGGAATATCCGGTGTATGAGTTGGGTTAAATATAACCCGATCCAACAAATTTTTTGTGAAGGATTTTTGAGACGGGTCGGATATCCGATTAACCCAGAAACATTTTACCCACCCTCACCAAAGTGTTGCAAAAATACTAGTATAGATAATATAATTCAACTTTTAAAAAGAAAAAAATGATTGAATGTGTTTCTGATGAGTTTTAGAATGGAAATAAAATATAAATGCATGGTAGAGTAAAAACAAATTATGTAACTGTGTTTCTAAAATTTTGAAGAATTTTTTTAAAGTGACAACATTATTTTTTAAGAACAATAATATATTATAAGAGATTTATTTATTACTAAATGTTATTTAAAATTAAAAGAATATTAGACTCGCCAATTTTAATCTAAGATAGACATTGTCATGTCACAAGTTTTTATGAAATTATTAAAAAAATCTGAAAATCAAAAATATTATAATCCATTTTCTAAAAAAAAAATAATAATCAATAGTCATTATTATGCATGAGTTTAAAAAGCAAAATTAACTGATTGGACACAATATGTAATCGTTCTATGACAATAGTAAAAACTAAATGAATATACAAAGAGTTGAAGATAGAATTGACCGTGCATTTTTCTCAAGGCTGAAGCCGCCGTAGAGCTTGCGTGTATAGTGTGAGGGCCCAAAGAGAAAAAATGTTCCTATATGTTGGATAATGGAGCAGAACATTCATATTGAATACTCCCATTATTTCCTGCAAATGTATAAAGAATAAAACTATACATTTTAGATCGATAGTTTTATTTGGTATAAACCTGTTGACATGAACTTTGAATGAGATGATTACATAATAGCAACACTAACACATACCACAAAATATATGTTATTAGTTGATAGTTTTATGCAAATTATATATTAAATGAAAAGAGACATGAGAATATAACTACCTGCTGAGGAAAATCACCGTTATCCAACTGTAAATTGATCACCACTTTCGCAGCACGATGAACCGGCAAAGGATCTCTCTCCATCTGACCACCCATAATTAGAACCATAAGCGCTTGTCCTGTATTCACTATATTTGTGTTGTTTCCTGCTAAATGAGTATATTTCTTGCTTAGGCAAGAGAGATAGCTCTCTCCCCAGCCGCCCTCCGGGTTTTGCGTGTCGAGAAGGAAACGAACTGCTCGACGAATTGGTTCACAGTTATTGAAAGTCTTCCCTGCAGCCACAAGACCTCTTACGGCAAGAAGGTCCCATAGATAAAACACACTCCCAGTTTCCGCACCATGAACCATCCTTCATTTGCAAATCCTCAATGTACTTCACGCCTTTAGTTATAAACCTTTCAACCTCTTTCTTTCTAAACTCCGGGAATTGTTTACTAAACTGAGTCAACGCTACAATGGCTGACCCCGTACATTCCACATACCTAACGTTAGAAATGATATCCCACAATTTAAACTAGTTTAACTTTTACCCAAACAAATAATAGATCGATAAAGAGAGGTGATCAATATATCATACTCATGCTCGATGACCGTGTCTTCAACAAATTCCACAGGACTAAACCACTGCATTTAATTGGGGTGATTTTTAATGTTACATCTAATTAACTAGGTCGAAATGGTATATGACAAATAACAAAATAAATATTCACCTCTAACCAGGTTTTCCCATCCGCGGGTTCCCAAGCTGTTACAACCTCCATTATCACTCTGTAATAATAATTTTGTACATATGGTGATTTTAGTAATTCTTTTTCTTTGAATGTTACTAGTAAACTCCAGAGTTAGGCGTATTTTGATATAATCACATCAATTTTAATTTCTTACATACACCATTTTTTATTACTATTGCTATTCACTAAAAATATATGCCCATGTATATTTTACTTTTAGACTATAAATTCGGATGATTTCCAGTCGATCAATATTAATAAATCTTGGTTGTTTTTCATGACCCATTGATTTTTTTTTATTGATATTTATTTTAGGTTCCCGGAAACTATATAATTATCTTTTTTTTTTTTTTTGACTTCCCTATAATTATCTTTCTATTGTATTATAACTACGACACTACGTCATTGTAAATAATTTACAATATGAATGAATAAATAAGTTTATCTCTATCCAGGGCCGATCTTTGACAGAGTATGGGTTAACCGACAAATAATATAAAAATTACTTTATAAAAGATTATAATATATCTACCGACAAAATATACATGCTCTAATTGGTTTGGGATGCCAAAACACCCTTAAAATATAATATAGAAAATAATGATACATAAACAATTAAACATACGTAAAATAAGTGTATTAATTAACAATGTATATTATATATGGCTTTGTCAGACATCACTACGTTCGTTCCAAAAGTCGTCACTGCCAATAGGGTTTGGCTTTTAATATAAAAACTAATCTAGTTATTTAAATAATGATTAGGCATGGCATGGGTAACCAAGGATCATCACTACGTTCGTTCCACTAACACACACAAATATATATATATATATATATAGATATAGTTATATACTTATATTACTGTATATGTAAAACTAGATTAACAACTTTCACTAGGTACATTAACGGTTAAAAATAATGTGTTAGTGTGTTTGGTTGGAATATTTGAATATATATTAATAAATATATAGACATATTTTTCAAACTTATTAAATATTTTAACCCACGAGCTAACTTATTACTCACTAGATTTAGTTCGTTCAAATAACATTATTCTAGAGTTCTTAAATATTTACCTGCAAGTAGAGAAGAAAGTCAACGGCAATCAAAGAGTTTCTCCACATTCATTTTCTGGCCAATAAACTCAGACGGCATCCTCTCAAATAATAGACAGCACTGGAGAGTTTGAGCAAATCATTTGTTTTTGTTTTTTGGGAAAATGCAAGTCTTTTGTTTAGACTTCAGACTAAGAAATTTAATTAGTAGAGAAAATTCAGTGTATACTCTTACTTTTAAACTCTCAGCAGTGCAATCTGAAACTGGCCATCCTTGATCTTGGTCCGAAAACGTCCATCCACCTTTCGCAATGTGACGAAACATTTTAATGTGATCACTAGGAGGATTCTCTATAACTTGAGATTTCTTTCAAGTAATCGTATCCTTTAACGAGCGTGGATCTAATTTCATCATTGATATCATCCTCAAGACCGTCTAAGAGGAAATGTAGGGACATGGCTGTATCCCACAATTGGCTGCCAAAAGACTGCAAGAGTTGTATATATGTTATTATAGTAATGCGTCTATTCCCCACATGCCACTCAGCCAAATAATGCTATAGAGCTTCAAACTAGAAAAGTCTAGAGTTAGAAATCAAAGTTAAAAGCATGAAGAACCAACCTGAATTTTGAGGCCATCCTCGCCAATCCATATGAAATCAGAGACTCGAGCAAGATGTTTTTAAAATAATCACCCTCTGGATCTTCTACCCAACATGCAAGCATATGAAAGGCCTATTAAAGGAAAAAATGAAACCTAGATTATTCAGATCCAAGAAAGAAAAAAGAAGAAAAATTATTACCTTTGGCACTGATCCGCCTGTAATGTATCTATTGGCTTCATCTTGATAGTGAAGGAGTTTCATATTGGTTCGAAGAGCTGCTTGTCTTATGAGCTTGTTGAAAGGCATCGGTTTAGAATACTCTCTGAGAAGATATGGACACCTTTCCAAAACAAATCTTGTAAAAATGAGGGTGAATAACAGAGATCTTCCTGCATGATCATAATCACATTGCTTTAATATCAAAAATATTTTGTAAACTACACTTCTTTAGAACTAATTTGCAAACAGATTCTTAAAGAACCAACACATTTTTCTTGTAAAAATGATGGATTTACCTAAAATTAGTGGCTACTTATTTTTATAAGCGTACCATTGTCGTAACCAAATAAACTGTTGTACGAAATATTAGACTGTGAGTAAGATAGACTAAAATTTAGTGTATACATGTTGTTCTCAATAGAATAAACCTTAATACATTTTTGTTTCTAATGTATATGACATGTGATTTGTATTTACAACTTGCCTTTGCACATCGATTTCGGGTAGGCATCCAATTGATTTTGGCGTAAGGCTCTGGATAAAGCTCTTCTCGGAGCTGGAGAATGAGAGGTGTTGGGGTTCCAACAAATTTTTTACCATACAAGTATGACAACCCCATGAAAACATCCCGTAAATAAATCCATAGAGTCCCTGCACATACATAAATATATTTATATGTATAAGCAAAAATATTAAAAATCAAACATAGATATTGAAGATACGGTAACAACAAGCTAATGTTGAAGACAACCAGTTGATGTCAACAAGAGTCTTTATCAATATTTCTAGGGTGCTTTAGCTCAGAGACAAAATTGGGAGAGCAAATTAGCTAAAAGACAATAGTCTAAAACAATGGATAAACTACTTTAGAATTGGGTCTGAAGTTCAAAAAAATTACACAAAAACCAGTCTTGAATATTATCATGCGCGTGAAAATAACGTAGTTGACTTTTTGGGCAAAAGCATTTAGTTCTGACATATATTTAATGCAAGTAGACATTTATTGACAGTGAGACTAATATTAATCGTTGTTTTCTCTAACTAGAGAAGTTTTAGCACGCTATAAACATATATTACATGTCATTAACATTTGTACACATGTTAACACATATATAAAGCGTTAAAAATAGTTATAGTATTAAGTTATTCGATCTATATATACATGCAAATATATATATATATATATATATATAGAGCGTTATTAACATGGGCATAACATAAACATGTACATAGAGGGTTAAATTTATTTATATGCATATAAACACGTACATAAAGCGTTATTAACCTTTGTATACATGTAAACACATATATAGAGCGTTATTTAGAGACCAAAATATCATTGGAATCATAAGTTTCGTCGGATTTTTCAAAGATTTCGTCTGTTTTCGTCGAATTGTCACCAGAATTTTCGCCGGATTCCATCGACTTGTCACCGGATCTGCATCAAATTCTATCAAGTCATCACTACATCTTAGGTGTGATTCGTCATCCCAATAACACTGATTAGATTCCATCATCGCTAGCGGGTTTCCGTCGTTGAACCAACGTCATCGAATCATCAAATGTAATCACAATTTCTTTCGTCTATAGCAAATCTGTTACTAGAGACGAGAACTAACAAGATGCATGATAAATCTTGAATAAATGAAAAATCAATTACGATAAATTCCAAAACTCAATCATGTTTAATAATTCAAAAAGATAAGAGAGAAAGAAGAGAGCAAAAATCTTTTTTTCTCGAAAAATAGAGCACTATTAACATAAATAGACACCCAAAAAGTCGAGAAAAGTAAACGAAAACAATTATATCTTGGCTACCTAAGTTTGTAGAGTTAAAAAAGACGCTTTTCCATCTCGAAAAATGATCAAAAATCATTCATTTGTCTCAGGTAATAGGTTGCCTATGAAATGAGATGGTGGGGCGCGTGATGTTAAAATGGACAAAAAAGATGGCTAAAATTATCATTGTTATGGATTTTACTAAAAAAACTAATTTCTCTCTTATTCCTTGTCTCCCAGCTAATTTGCTCATATTTCTACATCAGGAGTCTGTGGAGTGCACATAAAGTTGTAAACTGACGTGGCACTTTCGACTAACTGATTTGACGTGACAAGTAAGCGAGTAGCTAACGTGGCATAATTAATGTTGGTGTGGTTGTTGGTGCAGATTCAGTGAATATTTTCTGAGTCAATGTACGGAAAGGATAAACTTGAGGAGCAAGTTTATACTTTTCCTGTGTATACTATCGAAAATCTGCTAGGATTTTTGTGGTTGTAGTAATAGTTTTGGGAAGACATTTGTCGCAGTTAACACTTTGACTATTGGGTTGTTAGTTGCTTCGTAGCTCCAGAGAAACAAGAGCTAAGAAAGTTGTTAAGTGTTTATTCAAGTTCTAGGTATCACGATAGGGTGTTACCAATTGATTCTAAGTAGGATATTTCTCTAAATAGAACTTGTATCTTTGATTCTATTGTTGATTCACGGTAGGATGATAAGAAACTATAGTTTTGGGTTTAAAATAGGTTAGTCGGGGTCGATTCTAGGGTTGGCTAAATCGAGTAAGTGTAAGTCTTGTTGTAAAGATTCACTTATAATAAAGTCGGGTATAAAAGCATTGGTTTGGTGCGTTCCAGGCAAATACAGTGTGTTGTTATTGTCTCTATTTTCTCACATACTAACCAATAGAATAACATTTTCTCTCTATTTTTTCATATATAACCAATATAACAACATTATATAATTAAGGTGTCCGAATTCAAACCTCCATTAACAGGAAAAGAGGAAGGAAGGAACCAAAACTCTGGCGGAATAGGTTTGCATCCAGACCAATCATACACTCCAAGAACCTAATCAATTAAAGATTTAGGATGACTAAAGAGAAATGATCGTTTTTATTAAAAAAAAAACAAAACTAGTCCCTTACCGACATGCAAGCTTTTCCCATCAAGGGCGTGTAGGTAGCACCACCGTGGTCGAGTATCCACTTACGAGCCTTTGCACAGGCACTTCCTTGATCATCATGACCGGCTTCTACTCCCACAATTCGTAAACAAATGTAGTTGATGACCGTACAAAACATAATACTGGGGCTTTCTACGTGTAATCCCCACCCACCATCTTCGTTCTATAATCCAATTTTGCTAAGTCTTACTATATTTAGTTACATATACATATGTAGTAAATATACAACTTTACCTGATGGTTATACATGTAACGTAGTAACTCTATACGATGCTCGACAGTGAAGATTTTCTCCAGATGTCCAGTAATGTACAAGCATATAACCTATGCAGTTATTATTTTATTTTATTTATATCATTATATAACTGATTATGTTTAACTATAAAAGTTAGTTTATATTGTGTGAAGTAACTCACTAAAGGGGCGATGAAGAAATTTGGACCAGAGTTATCTGCAGGCCAGTGTCCATCATCTGCCTGCAAGGCCGTGAAATAGTGTAACCCTCTTCTCAATGCGGTTTTTGCATCTTCATACCTTATTTTCGCTGCATCCTCTACTCTAACACGTGGAATCTTCTGTTCAAAATTTTTCTCCCTAAGAAACTATTAAGCCCACATAACAAAGAAAATAATATTTTTTTTTAAAAAAAGGAAAAACAAGAAAATAAAAAATAAAAAATTTCTCTAAATTGTTGTGTTATAAACCGCAACACGTTTCACCTGCATCCTCCATAAGAGATCAGCACTAGCCTTGTAACGTGACTTATTGTCAGAGAAATTCCGACGAGCCTCCTCGACCTCGGCAAGTTCTTGTGGGGAGCCTGCGTTGGCATCAAACCTCCAAATCTGCCTCCCAACATAGTTGTTGGTCGTGAACAAGTGAGTACCATTTTCGGCCTTAGCTCCAATTCTTAGTCTCCACATTTTGTATTAATCCTCCAAGTTCAGTCGAAACGCAAAACAACTAATTATATATGTAGATCGATTTTGCTTGTGGAAACGATGATTCGTGTGGGCACTGATGATATGTTAATTAATAGTTTTCAACTAGATGTTTTCTTAAAATAATTAAATTCAATATTTAATATCTGATTTAAGGGAGTATGATTAAAAGTAGTTGGCTAGATTAGTTAGATTTTATTATAAAATTGGGTGGTTAGAGATTTGATGATTTGCAATTTAAAAATAGGTTATTAAAAAATAATTGAATTAAAAAGAAATGAGTGCTTTAACAAAAAAAAATAAAAAGAAATGAGTGAAGAGTTCCTAATGTATTTTTCTTCTTACGTTTAAAGCGACCATTACCCTAATATCTAAATATTTCACATGCGTCTATCTATATTAGAAGAATCTGACAATATTGAATGGCGGCTATTGATAGAACTAGAAGTATTCTAGTTGCCAACTTGGGCGATGAACACGCTTAACGAGTTATTAAACCATGATTTAATTATATAATCACAACTTGGGCGATGAATGCCTATTGATAGAACTAGAAGTATTCTAGTTGCCTGGATGTCTTATCAGGCGGTTTTACTTGCTCCATTGCAAAAATCCAACGCTTTTTCAAAAGACCATGCAACACGAATCGCCGTTCGTAATTCTCTAGCGTCGTTTGAACAAAATTTCACCCTAATCTCCTCTTTTAGTCCGCTGAACTTGTTTGATGAAGAGCTGCTAATTGTTCCAACGGAAATGATGTAAAGTCTCCTCTAAACTGTTCCTTCAATTCTGTCTTAAGCTGTACATAGGACAGTGTTCCCTCCAAACTGTTCCCTCAATTATGTTTTAAGCTGTACCTAAGACTGTGTTCGAATTTGCTGCCGAAGCCACTGTAACCAATTGAAAGCATCACCTTCCATACAGTGTTGGAATTTGCTGCAAGGAGAAATATTCTTCAACTCGAGCCAGCCATCCTAGTGGATTATCACCAAGCGTTCTTTTTTTTTTTTTTTAACTCTTCCATAACTCTTCCAAGCGTTTTTTTTTTTTTTTTTTTTTTTTGTCTTTGTCTTTGATCTACGATATGACTGGTACATAGTTGAGCATATTGGGTTTTCCAAACCCAATCCAGCTCTCTATAGTATGATATTGTCCTCTTAGGGTCTACATGCTCAAGCTCACACGGATTTGTTATTGGGCTTCTTTCCAAAAGGTCTAATACTAATTGGAGTTGGACTTTACTTATATATTAGAAACTTCTTTTCTAAACTTCCGATGTGGGACGATGGTTTGTACCCAACAATCTCCCCTTCAAACCAAGGACCACGAACATTGGGCCTCCTCTTCAGTGAAACCTAGGCACCCTAACTCGGCACTTTCTTATTCGCGAAGTTCTTGAGGCACCTTTTTATCGTGTCACATTTGAGGGCTTCTCCCACACCGAATTTTAGCCCACACCCCTAGGTTCACATTTTTCAACCTAGGATCTGCTACCATTTATTAGGCTTTCCAAGCCCAATCCAACTCCTCATAGTATGATATTGGCCGCTTAGGGTCTACATGCTCAATCCCGCACGGATTTGGTATTGGGCTTCTTCCCAAAAGGTCTTATACTAATTGGAGTTGGACTTTACTTATATATTAGAAACTTCTTTTCTAAACTTCCGATGTGCAACGTTGGTTTGTACCCAACAGAACAGGCTACTATGAGACTCCATGAGATCAATGTCACTCAAAAAGATCTTGAATGAACTACTTACGGAGTTTAATAAATACAAAAATTTATCAAACCGTGGTGGTTCAAGCAGTGCCGGCTCATATAGGGGGGCGAGCGGTGCGACGGCCAGGGGTCCAATTCCGTGCTCCAATAATTAAAGAGCCCATTTTAATTTTTTTTTTAATAAATATATTAAAATTTTAAATTACAACATAAAAATAAAATTTAGAAGGGCCCATAAATTTTTTTATTATTGTTTTTAGTTTTAATAATTAACTTTTTAATAAAAATACCATACAATTTTTTTATATAACACAAAGAACACAAAAAAAAAAAAAATCTAAGGACCTAAAATTTTTTTTGTCCTAGGGCCTATAAAACTGTTGAGCCGGCACTGGGTTCAAGTCAACACCATCGCTTGGCTCAACCGATGAATCAAGCACGTGTGGAAGCCATGAATTCAACAAGCTGACCAGCCAATTCTTTAGGATTTTTTTTTATTACAACATAAAAATTCGCAAGAGAATTTTTGTAATGACAATCGACATCATGGAAGTACAAATTCTTAGACTTTTAAAGGGATTTTGAATGTGCGAGCTCATCTTGTGACCATCTTTTCATTAAAAAATTGTATATTTTTTCATTTATTCTAAGAACTTTTGTTAAAAGTTTAAAACAAAAAAAGTAATTACTAGTTGAAAAGGCTGTTAAGAAAAAGAAAAAAAAAATACAAATAGTGAATAAAAAGAAACATAAATTTGTTAAGGAACATATAACATGTACAATGAGAGGAAAGAACAATGTAAAATTTAGTGAAACAAGGACTAGAATTGAAAAAATATATTCAAAATCACGTGAAAAGATCCAAAGAACTAAAGAAACAACAAACACACCTTATCGGTTAGACCACGGGTTGCTTTTGGGATAAAGAAAGAACCTACCAATGGACAATGAACAAACTTTAGCCCAGGCTCGGCCTATCGCTATATACTATTTTCCCAGAGAGAAAACAACAAATAAAACTGTCAAAAAGGCAGCTTTAGAGAGAGTAGACAATGGGATGCCATATTTTCCATGCTCAAACAAACCCTTTAGAAATGGAAAGAACAACATAACCACCAAAATACATCCACAAGCCTCTGCCAAACCCGAACCACCTCCTCCGTGACTACAACTCGACCGTTGTTGACCCACAAAAAAAAAAGCTAGAGCAGCTAGATTCACGAACAAAATAAATGTGCCGGGAATGAAATGATGCGAGCGATCAAATTCAAATTTACGCAAGTCTGATTTTGGACCATCATCTTCTCCTTGAGTTGGTTTATCAGGCATAGTCTTTTTAGCGACTATGAACCCAATTTTTGAGATTCCAAGAAGCTTGAGTATGATATCTTGGATGCTAAATAACCAACTGCCAGTGGCTATTATCCTCCAAATTGATTGAGCGACATACCACGATTTTACCGAAAAACCAAGGCTCATGAATTGCCATAGACTGTAGAGACAATGCATCCCCACAAGTGTGACTATTATGCCTAGACAAGGTCCCTAGTTCCACACACAAAAGATGTAAGAAATTATTAAAAATATGTTTAATTAATTCTATGAAAGTAAATTGAACTAAATTCAGAGAGAGAAAGATACCTTGGGAAATAAGGCAGAGTTGTGGAGTACGCAATAAGCAGGCAAGAGACAATAAACGAGCTCAGGGATTGACCTTATACACATGAGCGCCCAAAAATAAGCTAATCGTTGACGGAATTTTAGTTTTCGACGGAACATTCCAATCAACGGACTTTGTTTGTTAAAAAGGACTTCAATTGCTCCGGTCGACCATCGCCGCTGCTGGACTATAGCCTCTAGTCCTAATGACGGCGTAGATCCAACAAACGCAGGTGGATTCGGAGAAATAAATGAGCTAGTCCATCCTCTCAAATGGATTCCGATACTCGTGTTTATATCTTCTGCCACTGAATCGTATAACCAACCGAACTGCATGATTTATATATAGAAAAACACATTAATATGGTTAATATATCGTAAAATGTTTGATTTTAGAATAAAATAATTAAATTGAGAAGGTACTTACGTTGCCCCAACTGGTTTGGTACTCGTAGTGACAATGCCCCACTTGTTGAGCCGCTTCAATGAGGTTTTCAAGACTTTTTTGGGGGTTTGATTTTCTTTGTAATGCATCAACCACCGATTTCACCAGCTCTTTAGAACTCCCATATCTTTTCACTAAACTATCCTCAGCCAAAAACTCCCCTTAATGAAATAACAATAACTACTCTGAATAATTTGATATATAAATAGTGAAATAACTAAATATATAGTAGAAAAGTTGTTATATGAGTAATAGAACATATATAGGAATGTTAACTAGAATAATGAAAATGTTAGATATTAATAAACGAAGGGTGTGTATAATTTTAACATTTCTTAAAATTTGCGTTTTGGATGCAACTTTTTAGAGAATAAATTACAAATTGAGAGATTCAAACCCTCACTTTATGGAAAAGACCACAAACTCAGGAAACTGTGGTGTTGTTTGGTAAGGTGAGGGTTTATCTCCCTTATGTTGTAATTTATTCTCTAAAAGATGTAAAATTTTAAACGCTCTTGCATACATATATGTATATGGAGGGTTATATTGGGGGTTTAAAAATAAAACAATTGGAGTGGTTTTTAGGAGAAAATCCATTAATGAATTAAGAATAAAATGTTTGACAAAAAAAAAGAAAAAAAAAAGAATTAAGAATAAAATAAGTATGAAATGATAAAAATTTGGTTTAGTATACTGTATACACATAAATATTTAAATAAAGTTGCAAAGGAATTTATGAAAATCTCTTATGAATTTCTAATACTTACTTGTAGCAACCGAAGAAAGATTTCCGTTGTCTTCTATATCGTCCGAAGATAAACCGTACATAACTCTTCTAGTGTGGAAGCATCCTGATCCAATATAAAATGGTCCTTGGATTCCCGCAACTCCTCGTCCCAAATACTAATTTCAACAAATAAAAAAAAAAGAGAGTAAGTATATACTGGTCGATAAAATAACATTGAATTGATCAAAATTATATGAAATAAGTAAAAGGATGAGAAACCGCACCGATTGTAAGACGGCAAGTTCGTTTGTGCAAGAATCATAGAAATTTTGAGGATATTGAACGAAAGCACAATGGTTTGAGTTCTTTGAGTTCTGTAAAAATACACACATTGCTTGCCGTACTACATCTGGTTCATTGACATACATGTCACAGTCTACGTTCAACATGTATGGTGCATTTGTCATCAACCCTGACACTCTTAACTGTTCAAATTTCATAGGCTCATCAGATTTTTGCCATAATAACAAAAAAGAAAACGATCTACCATTATTGGTACTTACTTTTAAAGACATAAATATGGTTATATGGATATCAATTCAATTTGATTGCTATACTGTTATTAAGAAATATACTTTTTTACTGTTTTACCTTCATGAATGAAAGAACGCATAAGTCTCTGTATATGAAAGCTCATCATTTCTATTGTAATCATCATATTACTAATTTCAGATATGTTATTGCTGAATTTAAAAGATAGGCGAATCTAAGTCATAGTAATCAAACGTATGCTTGATAGTTGACACAACTTATGTACTTACTATGAAACTTAAAAAAAAAAGAGATGTGTGAGAAAAATCATTAACCAGAAAGTTCATGGCTCCAGTTTTGTAATGATGAAGGTAATTTGGTCTTTTCTCTCTTGAAATGTATACAAGATGAGGGACTTCGTTATCATCTCCTACACCTCCCTTGTTCTCCCATACCACCTTCATTTGCACACATGCATAAAACAAGATTCCATATAATTGTTACAAATTTACAATCAAATTCACTAGAAGGAAACAGCCTTATCTCCTACGATGGATTTCGGCCGTTGGTATAAGTGATATGTATATGTATAAGTAGTATAGGGGTCTAAATGCAATTAGTTTATACTCTAAACCTAGTCTCCTCTGTAAGTGTCTGTATAAATATGTATAGTCTTTCTCATTAATAATATAACATATTCTATATCTATATGGTATCAGAGCAGAACGCTCCTTAAAACCTAAATTTTTTTTTTTCTTCAGCCGTCATCTTCTTCCTTTCTCTTCAAACACAATGTCAAACACCAACAATGAAGTCAATCTAATCGCTATTGCTTCCAACTCTGTTCTGCATGTTAACATGTCCAACGTGACCAAACTCACTGGCACGAACTACATGATGTGGAACCAACAGGTCCATGCGCTCCTTGATGGCTATGGCCTCGCCGGTCACCTTGACGGATCCATTGCTGTTCCGCCCGCCACAATCACTGTCGCCAATGACGTCACTCAGAATCCAGCCTTCATCCGCTACCATCGCCAAGATAAGTTGATTTACAGTGGTTTGATTGGTGCTATCTCTGTTACTGTGCAACCTGTTGTCTCTCGGGCCATCACGGCTTCACAGATCTGGGAAAAGCTGGCCGGCACGTACGCCAAACCAAGCCGTGGCCACATCAAGCAGTTGAAAACGCAAGTCAACAACTACAACAAAGGATCAAAGACGATTGATGAGTATATGCAGGGACTCATCACGAAGTTTGATCAACTTGCTGTTCTTGGTAAACCATTTGATCATGAAGATCAAGTGGAGCTCATTCTCGCGGGTCTTAGCGATGACTACAAACCAGTTATCGGCCAAATTGAGAGCAAAGACAACCCTCCCAGCCTCACCGAAGTCCATGAAAGGCTGCTGAACCAAGAGGCGAAGCTACTTGCTGCGACTGACAAGCTCTCCCTTGCCTTGCCTGCTTCTGCCAACGTCGCCCAGCAACGTCATCAATCTAACCACAACAAAGGCAACTACAACAGCAACAATAAGAGACAGTACCAAGGTTCGTATGGCTCATCGTCAAGCCAGCAGCCTCAGCAACAATTCAACAATGCTCAAGAGAATCGGCCTTTCAAGCATACTTGGGTAAATGCCAAATCTGCAACACTCAAGGTCATAGTGCGCGCCGGTGTCCACAGTTTCAGTCTCGTGGAGCACCGATGACTCAGTCCCAAAGCAATCCATTCCGTCCGTGGCAACCAAGAGCCAACCTCGCTGTTGGCAATGCTTACGATTCATACCCGTGGCTTCTGGACAGCGGAGCCACTCATCACATGACATCGGATTTGCAGAATATGTCTCTCCATGAACCATATAATGGTGGAGAAGACGTCGTTGTTGCAAATGGGGATCCTCTTCCCATCACTCACACGGGTTCAATGCTTCTTCCCTCTCAAACTCGTGACCTTAAATTACATAAAGTTTTGTGTGTCCCTGATATAAAACGTAATTTGCTCTCGGTTTACCGTCTTTGCAACACTAATGGTGTGTCTGTTGAATTCTTTCCTGCTTCTTTTCAGGTGAAGGATCTAACTACGGGGGTTCCACTACTACAAGGCAAAACTAGAGATGAATTATACGAATGGCCGGTGTCTCCGTCACGAGTTACTGCGCTGTCTACTATCACTACTTCAAAAGCTTCTCTCTCAATGTGGCACTCTCGTCTTGGTCACCCTTCTTCTTCACTTTTAAACACTTTGCTTTCAGCTTTTACTCTTCCTGTTTCAAATTCTTCTCAAAAGTTGTTGTCTTGCTCAAATTGTCTTCTTAATAAAAGCCACAAACTTCCATTTTCACAAAACACTATAGTCTCAACACGACCACTTGAGTATGTTTATTCTGATGTGTGGACGTCGCCTATTCTTTCAATTGATCATTACAAATATTATCTCCTCATTGGTGATCACTATACACGTTATTCTTGGCTTTATCCTTTGAAAAAGAAGTCTGATGTGAAGATGTTTTTTGTTGCCTTTAAGTCACTTGTTGAGAATCGTTTCCAACAGAAGATTGGTACCTTCTTCTCCGACAACGGTGGTGAATTCTTGGCTCTCCGTGAGTTTCTTGCTGCCCATGGGATTTCGCACTTGACATCTCCTCCACATACTCCAGAACATAACGGAATTTCAGAACGAAAACATCGTCATGTCGTCGAGACTGGATTGACACTTCTTTCCACAGCTTCGATCCCGATCAAATATTGGACATATGCGTTTGCGGCTGCGATTTATCTAATTAATCGTCTACCAACGCCGGTTCTCCGCCAGTCCTCACCATATTATACTCTCTTCCAAGCTCAACCCAATTATGAGAAATTGAAGATCTTTGGATGCCTATGCTTCCCTTGGCTGAAGCCGTATACACATCAAAAATTAGAGAGCCGTTCTCTGCCGTGTGTTTTTCTTGGGTACTCACTCACTCAAAGCGCTTATTATTGTCTACATGTTCCTACCGGCAGAGTATACGCGTCGCGCCATGTTCATTTTGACGAGAACAGATTCCCATTCTCTGAAACTGGTTTATCGCGGGTAATGACTGAAGTTGAAGCCACGACGTCAGCTCCGGCTTTCTCTCCGATTAACATACTGGTTCCGAATGCCTTGCCTAGTAGTGGACCCCCGATCACAGACCTTCACCCACCATCTCCTCCGGTATCACCTCCGTCAACACAACCGCAGGTATCGTCTCCTCATTATTCTTCTTCTTCTTCTTCTTCTTCTTCTTCCTCTCAATCATCTGAGCCCATTGCTCAAAACGAAAATGAGCCCAATTCCCAGGCCCAGCAAGCCCAATCCACAAATGAGCCCACTGCTCAAGTGCAAAATGAGTCGACACCCACGACTCAGCCACAACCGACCACTGCTACCTCCGCCAATCCACAAACAGCCGCTCGGCTGCCACAAAATTCCCCAACAACTGAGCCACAAAGAACACAAACCCAACAACCTGTTGAACCACCGCAAAATACCCATAAAATGCAAACCCGAGCCAAAAACCAAATAACCAAACCAAAACAAAAACTCAATCTTCATGTTACAGGTCAGTCTAAATCAAAGGAACCGTCCTCTGTTCTTCAAGCTTTAAAGGATGAGAATTGGCGTCGGTCAATGTCCGAAGAGTATAATGCCCAGCTAGCAAATCATTCATGGGACTTGGTTCCTCCTCAGCCATCCCAAAATGTAATTGGTTCTCGGTGGGTGTTCACTACGAAGTATCATCCGAATGGTCAGTTAAATCGGTACAAGTCACGACTCCTTGCTAAAGGCTTCCATCAAAAATACGGTGTCGACTACGCTTAGACATTCAGCCCCGTTTTCAAGACTACCACAATTCGCCTTGTTCTTGATGTTGCTGTTGCTCACTCTTGGCCGATAAAACAATTAGATGTGAATAATGCGTTTTTACAGGGTGAGCTCACGGAAGAAGTCTATATGGCTCAGCCTCAAGGTTTTGTTGATAAGGATAAACCGCACCACGTTTGCTGCCTACGGAAGCCTATATATGGTCTCAAACAAGCTCCACGAGCATGGTATATGGCGCTCAAACAACATCTGCTTCGTACGGGCTTCACAAATTCTTTAGCTGATACGTCTTTATTCATACGACAAACCGGCAAAGAATTCACTTATGTGCTGGTCTACGTCGACGATATTCTCGTCACTGGCAATTCCGCTTCTAATGTTACCAAGGTACTTCATTCGTTTGCTGAACGGTTTTCAATAAAAGATCCAACCGATATTTGCTACTTCCTTGGCATTGAAGCGACATGCACTAAAGCTGGCATTCACTTAATGC
Source organism: Arabidopsis arenosa (assembly GCA_905216605.1). Taxonomy (NCBI): domain Eukaryota; kingdom Viridiplantae; phylum Streptophyta; class Magnoliopsida; order Brassicales; family Brassicaceae; genus Arabidopsis; species Arabidopsis arenosa. Next base: position 11,630,317 of record LR999457.1, on the reverse strand, counting down.
AACGCAAATATATACTTGATCTACTCACCAAGAACAATATGCATGAAGCGAAACCGGTATCCACTCCGCTGCCGTCCTCACCGAAACTAACCTTGCATTCCGGCTCCACTCTTGATGATCCTTCTCAGTTTCGTTCAGTTGTTGGTAGCCTCCAATACCTTGCTTTCACTCGACCTGATATCTCATATGCCATTAATCGCCTTTCGCAGTTTATGCACCGTCCAACCGAGGAACATTGGAACGCTGCAAAACGAGTTCTCCGATACTTGTCAAGTACTCTTACACATGGTATCTTTCTCCGAGCTAATTCACCTATTTCTCTACATGCATTCTCTGATGCGGATTGGGCTGGCGACTCGGATGATTATGTCTCCACCAATGCTTATATGATTTACCTAGGCTCTAATCCCATCTCCTGGAGCTCTAAAAAGCAACGCGGAGTTGCTCGCTCCTCCACGGAAGCCGAGTATAGATCCGTGGCTAATACTGCGTCTGAGGTTAGATGGCTCTGTTCCTTGCTCTCCGAAATGGGTATCACGGTTCCAAAAGCTCCGGTCATCTACTGTGATAACATCGGTGCGACATATCTCTGTGCTAACCCGGTCTTTCACTCTCGAATGAAGCATATTGCGCTTGACTATCACTTCATCAGAAATCAAATTCAAGCGGGTATGTTACGAGTTTCTCATGTTTCTACGAAAGATCAGTTAGCCGATGCACCCACAAAGCCATTGCCTCGCCTACAACTTCAACAGGCGTGTTCCAAGATTGGTGTCACAAGAGCTCCTCCATCTTGAGAGGGCGTATAAGTGATATGTATATGTATAAGTAGTATATGGGTCTAAATGCAATTAGTTTATACTCTAAACCTAGTCTCCTCTGTAAGTGTCTGTATAAATATGTATAGTCTTTCTCATTAATAATTTAACATATTCTATATCTATAGTTGGTTCCAGCTCGTCGAAAAATAAAATCCGTCGGAAAATCTTTTGATATGTGCATAACTTTGGAAACTTAGACAAAGACCCTAACTATAAATTTAAAATATAATATATTATACCTTAACAATAGTTGAATGATCATTTGGTTTTGTGTTTGAGAAAGCTTCAAAATCATCATCTGCATCCAACCAATGGAAATTTCCGGTGGCATCTTCAACTTTCCGGCATAACTTCTCATACTCTCTCTTCATATTAATACAAAATAAACATAATGAAAAAACTTTCAATAGTTGACACACCCAAAAAAAAATCTTTCAATATATAACCTGAAAAACATCATATACATAGTAATATATTTTTCTGCAAAAAAGACCTTCCAAATAATGATTTTTGTTTTACAAATTTACTCAACTTGCGAAAAAATGCGGATCAACCAACGAAATCAAATTTACTTGAAATATAATCCATCACTACCACCTTGAAGTTTATAAAACTATGATAAATAATATATCAAATCGAATCTATCGCAACAAAAAGAATCAATTGAATTTTTGAATTTAGAAACTCTATCTAATATATGTTGCGGTAAAATATCTTCAAATATACACATAAATGTTATATTGTGAGTTAAATTTGGTTTCGTGATTTTGACTTGAATTTTTTGCAAGTGAAAGGTAAACATGCAAAAAATATTATTGGGAGGTTTTTTATTTGCAGAAAATCTTATTTAAATATGAAAATGAGTTATTTCACTTGTTTTTGTGAACTAGTAAATCTAGAGAAACAAACAGATAACAAGGACACCAAAAATAAAATAATGTTTTTGTATTAAAATTGGAAAATATAAAAAAAGTTCTTAATCACTGGTTGGGCTTAAGTTTTGTAAACTGAGTTTTACTGTTTTTGAGATTCGAAACCGAGTCATCGGTTCTAATAGATTTCACCGGTTTAGTATTTTAATTAAACTATGGGGTTTTAACTCAATCTAAACTTAGCAAGTACGGTCCCAGTCGGTCCGGTCAACCTACCAGGCAGGCTGGCAGTTTGATTTTGTTTTCAGAAATGAACTCAAACGTAAACTAAACTAATTACCTTGGTCATTTCCCAGTCTTTTCGGAATGCTGAATCATCTGTTGAAACCAAATGGTTTGAGAAATATCTAAAAGGAGCTCTAACTCTAACGTTGTATTTCTTGCAGAAGGGAACCCAAATCATGGCGAACTTTGAAGCTTCCTTGAGAGAGAAGTAAGTGAGAGCTGAGCATCCATCGTCTGACACATAACAAGCTAGTTTATTCGCCGGATAATTGATAGATAACATTGAAAGCACGGTGTTCACAATGATAATCGGCGGCTCCCTAACCGGATCTGCCGTGGGCACGAACATATCTACCGAAGGAAGGTCATGAACCCTGAAATTAAACGTTGTAGCCAAGTTAAAAAATAAATAGAAAGGAATATCTTGGGAAATAAACTAAGAGCTAGGTAATTAGGATTTTATACAAGTTTAATAAGAATATTTATTTTCGTATATAATAGAAACTCTTTAAACCATTATTCATAAATTAACAAACACTATGTGATAATAACTATTTTCCGGTTAAATATTAATTTTTTTTGAAAAGATAATAAGTTCATTTTTTTTAAACGCTATGTAAAGAGTGATATATTTTTTTTACAAATATGTATATTTTATGAAATTTTATTGATACTTAAAATATTATTTATTTTCTCTTATGGCCGGTATAGTATTGTACAATCATCCTTACCATCTTCATGCATTTTAAGAAAATAACAATAATTTATTTGAATCTTTAATTTCATAAATATCATTTTCACCAAGATAATCTAATAGGATATTGACATTCATTAATAATAACGTTAAAATAACGAATGGTATTCTCACAAATAAACTCATTTAATTTCCTTAATATTGTATATTCCGGAACAAATTTTGCTTTATATCGCTAATTTATTTTGTATCGCTAATTTTTCCAAGACGAGAACGTAAAATTCAAAGCATCTAGATCATTGATTTGATTTGATCAAATTATCAGGACCATTGTTCAAATAATATTAATATATAAAAATGGTTTAATGTATTGTTGTATTATATATGTGTAAATAAAAATGGTACCTTTCATCAAGTCTATTTATATAGGGTATATCTTCAGCAGGACTCCATTTTATGCAAGTAAAAATCAGCCATACGAATGAGAAACAAGATTCACAGAAGAAAGCCATGAGCCAAACATTGTCGTTTTGGCTTATATGTAGGATTCGGAACAAGAGAAGAGAATAGAGAAGGCCGAGCATCGTGACGTCTACAGCTCTTAAAACATAGCTTTTGTGAGAGATCCTTTCGCTAAGAGGATGGAGAGATGAGCTTGAATCAGCCATTGGAGGAGCGTTAATTATTTCGGTTTTTGGATATGAATGTATGTATAATAAATACACTCTGCTGACAAAGTATATATACATATACTAACAATGAATGATTGAACAAAGATTCTGCTACACTTGGACTAATTTTTAAAATAATGCTAATGCATATGCATGGTTTAATTAGTTCTTTAAAACTAAGTAAAATATTACTATTTCTGCATTATTGCGTATAAACTGGAAGAGTATATGTATGATTCTCTGCATGAAGATTTCAAAATGGAAGTTACCTTATCGAGAGGATCACTTTCTAATGTATAAATAAATAACGCACTACACATATAAATAAATAAATAAAACTTTTTTGACAACATCAAAGATTCGGATTTCAATGAATAACAAAGTTCAAAGAAAGATTCTTTAATAACCATTAAAAAGGAAGATTCGTAAATCAAGATTCTTACAGTAAAAAAATCTACAGATAAAATTCAACAAAATTTGTAAAGCTACAATCTTAAACAACCAGATCTTATATCTTCTTGACTTCAGCTGTCTGCTATAACACCTTGTTCTATACAATGGGAGGGTTTTGATGTTCATTTATAAACGAAGAAAATGATATTTCCATGGATCGGTAATAATGTGAAATTTGAAACGGGATACACATCCGATTTCTTGGTTGTGATAATTTAGCGACAAATTAACCTCCGATTGTTAATTGGTCGATAATCGTTTATTTAGTATTTAAAGATAACAAAATACCACAAACTAGGGATAAAATTAGTAAAGTTTCGATACACATATGCGTCTATAGTCCGTGGTTAAACACAAACCGTTATTCTATCATTAGCTTTTTCAGCATTTTTTAATCCTATACTACTATTAGGGAAGTACTGTTCATTAAAAAAAAATAACCTTACCCTTTGTAAGATATTACATAAAAATACCATCAAAGATAAAATTTCAAAGAGTAAATTAATTAATTCATTTCAGTAAAGATAAACAAGTCAAATACTAATTTATGTAATTTAATTAAATTATAAGAACGAAAAATACATTATCAATTTTCAAAAGAAAGAATGACCAATCAAAATGAACATATAAGATTTGATATTTAACTTACCATATTAATTTTTTATTAATCATTATACTTGACCTCTCATCTTTATATGATTCTATTTTTGTGAAACAAATAAATCATCATATCATCCATATAATAAAAAATTAGTTTTTTTTTTTCTGCATATGCCATGATTTGAATTTTAAAAAACGAATATAAAATTTTCAATCTATGAAGAAAAAATGTAACGGTTCAAAAATTCAGACTTGAGTAATATATTTCTTTTAAACAGAAGTAGATTCAACGGAAATTTTCACTGAGTAACAGGTTAAAATATTAATCGCATTTAATATGTTCTTAAAATTGCATCCAAAAAAATTCTCACCAAAAACAAAATCGCATCAAAAAAGTTTTCGTTCACTTTTTCCGGTTAAAATGTAATGAATGGTTTTATAAGTGTATTTATTTTTCTTAGTTTTCTACGGAGAGTAGATCAAATCAACATGAGCTAAAAACAAGTTGAGGTCTATGACTATGAGTACTCAAAATTGAATTGTCTTAATGTAAAATTTTCATAAATATTTCGCATAATCTTAGTGAATAAATTGAGGAAACCGGTTGGCAGATTAACGCTCATCATAGTAACTTTTCTAATTAAAATTAGGTGGTTTCATTATTTAGGTTTTGTAGTTGAAATAAGGTGGTTCGGGTATTAAGTTCTATATCCTTCCCCTCTTTCTCACTTTAAATTTATGTTTAAAAATTTGTTTTTTTAGTTAGGTAGATAGATTATGTGGTTGATAGAGAGAAAACTAACACATGTTAAACAATAGCGAGTTTTTTACTATATTTAATTTAAATTTTTAAGCGAATTTGATTAAAATTAGCTGGCTAAATTTTTTTTTTTTTTTTTGACAGCATTAGCTGGTTAGATTAGTTAGGTTTTATTATAAAAATTGGGTGGTTAGAGTTGTCATGATTTGTAATTTTAAAATAGGTTCTTAGTAATATTTAAACTTAAATTGATTAAAACTCATTTTAATCAACCTTAATTTAATTAAAAATAACCTCTCTCTCTCTCAAATGATTTTTATTAAAAGCAATTAATTATTAATTTAGACAGGTAGACCTGCGATTTGGTTGTTAAATTAGTTAGGATTCGTTGATTAAAATTAGTTTCTTAAATTAGTAAGACTTTACAATTAATTTTTTTTATATTACTAGTTCTAATCATGATCGATAGTTGAATTTGATACCGTATTTTTAATCTAGAAATAGTTATTTCTTCATTTATTAATGAAATTACAATTTTTTGAATAGGATAAATGTTAAAAAAGTCTCAACTTTCAAATAATTATGGACGTTTAAATCCTCATTTATCAAAATTTCTTAGTTTTCGTTGACTTCATGATTAAATGGTTAACTTATGTTAACTACATTATTTAAGATACAACGTTAAATCGGGAGACGGAACACGTTTACAAGGTTAAAAATTCTGTTTGCAGCTTCCGTTTAGTTAAAAAAGCGTTTTTTATCTCTTATTAAAAAAGCTTTAATTTTTATATTGTAGACAATTAAATCCTCCATTTTAAATTTTGGACATATCTATCCTCAACTTTCAAAATAAGTTTTTAAATGGCTACCCTCTTGATCAAATGGTTAATTTATGTTGCTACGTCATTTGAGGCACAACATTAAATCGAGAGACGGAGCACGTTTAAAGAATTAATTTGTTTGTTAACAACTTCTGTTTAATCAAACGACCAATGTTCTAGCGACTATTTACCGTTCCTCTTCTCTTTTACTTTTGGTTTCTTCATCGAGATCCAACCATAATTATGAGTCCAACGATGTCTATATCACATGGAATTCTCTAAAAACTGTCAAAAGATTGAGTTTCTTAAGCGTTGGCGATAACCAATTCGATCCGCATCCATCAAATCGGTTATTAAGGAAAGATTTAATAACTTTAACATTCTTTTGTTGGTTATTGGTTTAAGCGTTAAGCGTTGACGATAACGATTAATTTTTTTCTTAATAGGTCTTGGAAAGTCAAGTAACCGATAAAAAAAAAGGTTAAAGCTTTGAACCCGTAAACATTCAATTAACCCCGTTAGTCCATAATCAATGAGTCTGTGACTATTACAGACAACTTAACCCCGTAGATGTGCTCTGTCTCTCGATTTAATGTTGTACGTCAAATGACATAATGTAAGTTATACATTTCATCATGAAGGCTAGATACACTTAGACATTTAAACGACGTATTAAAATTTGAGGATTTAAACGTCCACAATTTGAAAGTTGAGGCTTTTTAGTAAGAGACAAATTAAACGACGACGTTTGGATTAAACAGAAGCTGCTAATGAAAATTTTAACTCTGTAAAGTGTCACGTCTCTCGATTTAACATTGTGCCTCACATGCCAATGTGCCATAGTTAACATAAATTAACCATTGAATCATGAAATTAATAATAACTTAGGCATTTAAACGTTATTTTGAAAGTTTGAGTATTTGAACAACAACGATGGTGGATAATTATGAAACTTTTAATTTCTTTTTACATTCAAAGTTCAAGCACATATAAAATAAAAACACATTATCTTAAAATTTGCATGGAACATCCGGAAAATTTGACTGGCCTCACTAGTGTATATTTGACCAGAAAATTCTATTTTAAAGTTGTTTTTTGTTTGGTTAATTTACATGATTTCATGTGATCAGTGTATTTCATACAATAGAAATGGGATTAACTATATTTCAATCTGGCAGTCAAGCTAATAACTTTAGGATAGATTCTATGGTAAAATCACAAGCTAATATCCATTTACCTTCGATCCATTAGGTCATGGGTTAGGTTGGGTAGTGTTGTCACAAGCTAATAACCATTTACCCTCAATCCATTAGGTCATAGGTTAGGTTGGGCTGTGTTATCTATTTTGATACCTTACGTAAATTTTACAAAACAAAAACGTCCAACAACGACATGCAAAAACAACAACATGCCAAAGCTAGTGATAGACCTCACCATTTAGGTTTTCGGGTCAGTTTGGATCGTGTAATTTAGGCTTCGGGTTATTCGGGATAATGTTATGAGTTCACCAATGCGTATTGAGTTGGATGAACCCATACTATCTTACATACTACTAGTCAAAAATCATTTGCTACTTATGTGAGATATTGTTATCCCCAATATCAAATTAATGACTTTCACCCATATGTTGAGTATATGCCAAAATCAGATATGGGTACAAAATTTTACACATTAATATATCACTTTGTGTTGTATGTTCATGAACCTTACATATATAGTATAGTTGAGACAGATATGGAATTTTGTTTCAGGTGACAAATGAGTCGCTTAAGATCACAAGCACTCGCAATGCTTAGAATAATTGATCATGATTTCAAAGTTAGTGATTATACAATTCCAGCAGGTTGAATCTTCATGGGCTATGTAGAGAAGTACGATGGGCCTTTAGCATTTGATCCATGGCGTCGGAAGGTGATTTTAATTTGAACATCTATACTATTAATTGAGAATCATTCTAACTTAAATAACCTTATAAAGTGTAAGATATTACAAAGATTGTCATTAGTTTTTAGTGTTTTTAAATAACTTCATTAAGGGTACAATGGTAATCACAAAATTAATATATTTAAATTAAAAATAGTTTAATTCTTTTAAATAATTATTAATTTCCAAAAAAATAAACTAACTTTCTCTCTCTTACTAATTATAAACGAAAATTTGAAATTAATTTTTAAAAAATTGTTAACCAATGAGAATTGAAAAACTAAGATTTGATATCCAACTAAGATTTTTATCTAAACCAATCGTAATAGACTATTCTATATCAAAAATAAGAAGAAAAATAATATCATTTTAATTCAAAATTAAAAACACTATTGTTTAAAAGATTTATCAATGGAGGACTTTAAGATTGAATTTAAAATTTCATAAGAAAATTAAATACAAATATTTTTCAGTTTTGTTATATTATTTTCACAAATTTTAAAATATAAAACAAAATTTTATTTCACAATTTCTAAAATACGATATTAGATATTAACAACTATTTATATTTACTATGAAATAAACTCAAATAATAATAAATTTAAAGTAATTATCATTATAACCTTCATTTAGAGCAAGTTTGATAAATATCTAAACAATAGATTGTATATATTAATTTCTAAATTATTTTGCGTTTTATTTTTTGTTTTTCAACCGGATCTTCCTTAAATAAATCCCTAATATATTGCACACAATTTTCAAATAAAAAACAAATTATGCAGCAATAGCATATCCCTTTTAGAGATGTATTTCAAATTTCTATTTTTAGTCCAAAAATCAAATTAATTATGATTAAACAATAACAAGAAGAATATGCAAAATTTAGCTAAGGAAAAATACATTAATAAATGTGTTAAAATATATTTGTAACTTTAGCAGCATATATATTAATCTGCAAAACTAACAGTATGTATTGTATGGTATTTAAAAGTAAGCAAACAAGAATTTGGAACATGATTTTAATGGAATGAAATGAGAATAGGAATTACGAGACGGGATAGGAGGGGAACATAAATTAAAAATCAAACTAAATACCCAACTGGTATGAGTTCGGGTTATGAGCACTATATAAAATAAATTTGTTTACATACTGTACATACGTTTTCAGTTACACATATTCTATTTATGCCGGATACTGGACCTTCATATTTTTATTTCACGTATACGATACAAGTTATGGGACTAAGAATTTATGACATATACAAGACGGGATAAGTTTCCCGTTCCAAAATAGTTACGCCTAGCTAATATACATGAAATAACCAAACTCAAACCGAATCTATATCCTATTTAACACATGTAATCAAACTATTAGAATGTTTTGATTAGTTTAGAAAATTAAAAAAGTAACATCATTTAACTTTTGCAACTAAATTATATCTTAGTTTTATCTTAAATATAATTTCGCACGTACGTGTAGGTCAGAATCTTAAAATATAACTATGCACTAACGCAACTGAATTTCGTTCATTTCTCTAATTTTATAATATTTATACTATTATAAAGTTCACTAACACAACAAAATATTTTATATTTTTAAAATCTATATAACAATTTCTATAAAAATATCTCTGCACGTGGGTGTGAATCCAGATCTAATACACTAAAATATATATCATGGAAACAACGAAATAATCTATATTGTATTAAAATTTGTTAGAATTTTTTTAAAAATATGAAACCCCGCACGTATGTGCGGGTCAAGATCTAGTATTCTTTTAACTGGTTATAACCATATTCCACGCACTAATCAAATACATAGATAGAATTTTCAGCATATAATAATTAAATTTTCAGAGTGAAGATTTGGGCTCAATCCTCTCCAAGACTTACAATCCTTTTGGTGCTGGTTCAGAGTGGTTATAGACTATGTGTAGGAGCTGAGCTCGCTAAAATACAAATGGCCATTTTTATTAATGATTTGTCTAGATACATGTTCACTTTTATTATAATTTAATTTTATTGAAGTCAAAGTTTTTTTCTTACATGTATATGTGATTTGAAGGTGGTAACTGAAGGCGGAGACATGAATATGATTTTGTTTCCAGGTAGATCTAATTATTACAAATCAGATGAAAAACAAGGTGTAGAACTGTAGAAGTATACAATCATTTAAATTCGAATGAGATACAAGTCTGTTTTTTTTTTTTTAAAGCATTTTCAAAAAGGTAAACAGGTTACAGTTTAAAGTAATTATAAAATCAAATATTACCAGCACAGTAATAATTAGATTATAATTTGACAGCTTTCGTCATTATGATGCAAAGTTTAGATCAAGACACTTGGATTTAAGGAGGCAAAGGCAAGCAGTTCTGTGCTCTGCTCGAACAATGACATGTCTTCTTGATACAATGTCACCCATGCTTCGATTCCTTGTCCGTCGTTTGAATCGATCAACACTGTAACATTGTCTAAAGCCGGAGCCACATTTCCGGCGACCCAAATCGGAGATCCCCACCCAAAACAAGCTTTGTAAAGCGGAAGCTTGCACCAGCTAGTTACACAGTGCGGGACATGAGGCTCGGAGATTAACTTGGAATAGTTATTCATCATTTGACCAACCAATTTCGAACCAATGGTAATCGATGATCCTTCTTCGTCTTGGATCAAATGGGCTAACTCCTCTGCTCTTTTTCGTAGTTCTTTAACAACTTCTACAATCTCCACCTCACATTTTCCATTCAAGGTAATGGTGGAGAACATGAGGTTACCGATTAGATTTTCCGATAAAAGAGAAGGTATCTTGGGGCGCAAATTAGCTGGTTGGGCCAGCACTTTCTTAAGAGTTGTGTCTGGTGATGCAGCCACAACGCATCTCCAGATAAGGGAAGTCACGCTCTGGACCCGCGTGGGTTGAGGCACGGCATCTGCACTAGCTGCTCTTTTCCTGAGCTCTTCGAGTTTAGAAGCTACAAACACAAATCTCTTCGTGACACTTTTTCTCTTACCAGCTTGATCTTCTACCGGAAGTGTAAAGGCCTCGTTGGCTTGTGGGAAAAGTTTTGTCGCAGCGAACTCAGGACTCGCCACAGAGTCGCTCTCTCCTCGAGTCGTGGCAGCCCAAACCTGAATGAATGTCGAGAGAGAGGCTGCATCGGCGAGCTTATGGGAGATGCAGATTCCAATGGCCATGCCCCCGCATTGAAAGTAGGTTGCCTTTACCAGCAGCAATGGCCATGTAGGAGTGGCCTCCGCGTCTAGAGGAAGCAACTGTTGTAGGGTCTCGGAATCTGGAGATCTGAGAAAGGCAGAGAGAGGACAGTTATCAACATGTGCGTCGACAAAGACCGCTCCTTCGTCGTTACAGTCGACGGTAACTCCGTTGATTCTGCCAGCAAATGGGTAGAATTTTGTCAAGGTTTCGGACAAAGAAGTCTTGAGTTTGTGGGAAGTTTGTTCTCGGGAGATCAAATCATCTTTTGTGTAGAAAAGAAAGGCGACGGTGTAAACAGGAGGCATGAAGTGATCCATAATAGAGAATTGGAGAGTTCGAAGATCATTCGGAGTTGTGGCAGATGGCTTTATGATTTCTCTACCGATGTCTTCAACCTTGATTGTCTCCATTACTTAATCTTTTCTATTTCTCTTTTATTTCTTTCTTTTGCTTGGTTCTCTCTTCTTTGGACGAAGAGAAGTATTCCTTTATATAACATGAAACATCTGTTTGGGTTTCTCAAAAAATTTTATGTGTAGAAAAACATAAGTTAAAGTATTATTCAACTTCGAATAGCTGCAAGGACAACGTCGAGCCAGCTCATTTTTGACTTGCTGTAGATATTCACCAATAAGCAGCATTATACAATTATACCCTCGGTTGAATTATGTAATATAATATGATTTTCAAAGATTATATAATTGCATTTTGTGGAAGGTACTTGTTCTATTGGTCAATGGTGTAAAGGTTTAAACAACAACTTTGTGGTTTCAATTCCTACAGGCTAAAAAATGAAGTAATTCTTTTTAAAACAAAAAGTTCCTAAAGAGTACAATTTTAATGGATGCAAAGTTTATTAAAATTTCTAGAGTGCTGCAAATAGGGTGTTTGTCATTGTTTCTGTGTGTTAGGGGTAAAACTGTCCATCGTGAGTATGATGCAGAGTTTTTTTTTTTTTTTTTTTTTGTCAAAGACTTGTTTCATTCATGAAGACGGAACAAGGCACAAAACAGCCACAAATACGAGGACAATATGGCTTGAGGGCAAGCATAAAGAGCATAAAAAGGTACAAGCAAAGGCTACACAAAGATAGCTAGAAGAATTCAACAAAGAATCCATGAGAGCTTGGGGACCAAAGCTAGATAGCGATTTGGCGCAAGTGATAACACGGTTTGTCGAAAAATCATCCACGTGCAAAGCGATTTGGCGCAAGTGATAACACGGTTTGTCGATGCAGATTTTTCTTCTTTCTATTACACTTCACTCAATTTTGGGATTTTTAAATCCACATTAGAGATTTTTTTTTTTAAATTACGTTTTTGAACAAACACCACGTTATTTTGTGTTGAAAAAATTATGCACATGCTGTTTTCTGACAAAAATAAATGGAGAGTATTAATTGAACGATATGTTAGGCGAAATTATCGAAGAAGATATATAGTTTTGAAAGAATCTTTACTTGATAAATTTTTTCATTAATAATTTAGTCGAAGATTTGAATATGGATGGAGAGATATACTTGAGGGGCTTTTTCTTTAAAATCTATTATTCAAGGATTGTTTTTGTCAAAATATTATTTAAAGATTTTTAATGTAGTTAAAAGGTTAGAATGGATCTGCCAGTGCTACATTTACCATTAACGACGTTTATGCTAACAAAGTAACAACTATTTTAATATACTAGTGGAGGCCGTGGATGGTGGGATTTGTACCTTAGCTTGGACTAGATCCACATGGCAATCCTTCACCACCCTTGCCAGATCGAGATTTTGTAGAAGTAAAATACTAGAAACAAATCTACATAACACATAAGCATGAAGGGTTTTGAACAACTTTTAATTAATTTAATTAATTGTTGCTCACTTTGTGGTCTAGCAAATGCACATTGAAGTATTTAATGGCAGGAGTAAGGCTATGAACATGTAATGTTATAGTAGTATTCTTCATAATTTGATATTCAAGATAATTGAATTAATTAATAATATAAGCCAGCAGATTTATCCATAACAGCTGTGAACCTTAATTGTTTTTCTCAACAATTAGCATACACGATCAACCAACCCTGAAATGGTTTTAAGTTCATGTGCAAAGAAAGCAAAATAAAAGTTATAATCACGATTTTTGATTATTCAATTAACGGAAATTATATGAGATCAATATTTTCGTCTAGAGGACGTTTATTTGGTTTTATATTAGGCTCACCACTATCATCGTGTACTAATCTAGGTTTGATTCTTAATGGTTAAACATTATAATAAAAAAAAATATACACCGCGGGTGCTGAGGAAGATGATTGATAATTTTATATGGTTGCCCATTTCTATTCAGAATCAATATTTTATCTAGATAGATCCACGGAAGATGGAATCAAGAAAACTGGATGGATTTGTTAGAAGTTACGTTATCTCATCATCAATAGCAAATTGACAAAAAAAAAAAAAAAAAAATAGAATATCAAAGTATGCAAAGTACGGAATTCATGGGCTTTGCCTGTTTCATAAAAGTTGTCGGTGAGAAGCCAAGTAGAAGTGTTATTGATGTTCTCGATAAATAGAGTTCTCGGAAAACTTCCAAAGCGAGACCAGAAATTAATCGGCGACAATGTTTTTAAACCCGACTCGGACGGTGAACCGGACTACTTTCTGGGTCACCGGATCACTGGATTAACCGGATTTGACCAAGGGTCAATTGAATAAAATTTATTTAATATTTAATATTTGTTGAGATTATAGTTTTTATAAATATAAAAATAAAAATAATCATACTATATTTAACAAAATATGAAGTCTAAGGATAATAATAAAGTGATTCAAAATTTTAAATCCAATAAACCGCAACAAATACTAATGACGGAAAAAACTAATAAAACATCGCAAATTCAAAACAACTAATCTCGGTTGGCTCTCCCACCGTTCAATTCATTCTCCTCATGCGGTATTTTTAACTTTTCATCAAAATCTAAAATATCAAATGAGTATAAGAACTGAAAAATTGAAAAAAAAAAATTTGAATAGAGTCTAAAATCTTATATTTTATTGCAAAATCAAATGAAATTTTTCAAATCCATACCAGGCCGGTTCAACGGGTTCACCGGGTCGCGGGTAATAGCGGGATTTTGTGGGTTTTTCCGGTTTTGAAATTGCCGGATATTAACACTAAAACCAAACTAAAAAAATGTATGGATCGCGGATTAACCGGTTGGACCGGACGGTCCAAGTCGGGCGTGAAACACTGGTCTGTGACTACGCTATTAAGATGGCTAGACTACCGGAACTAGTTTAGATGAGGTGGATCTCATGACCTACAGAAATCGAGTTGTGATGATCTTGTGAACAAATCAGATCCTAATTGAATTTTTTTTTCCGAATTACTAAGAAGTAATGGGATAAGGCCCGTAAATCCTAATTGATTTGCATGTCTTGATTGTCTAATTACGTGCGAGAGTTGAGTAATTGAATTCTCTAGACATAGATAATTGATGCTGCGGGAGTAGATCTTTTACACAACTGCCATTTGAGTTCTAAGACTTATATAATCAGAACAATGAACCGAATCGAGCCAAATTGATAAGAAAGTAAGAAATTAATAGAGAAACTATTGAATACCTTCAAATTGTTTAAGCAATATCGGTAATTAGAAAGGCAAGTTGACAAACACAAATGTTAAATAAATTATATAGAGTACAACCAATCAAGGTCAAACATACATCAAGTAGCATGAAAACTGAAATGATTGTTCTCTTTATTGAAATCACAACAAAATGCAAAAGCAAAATAATAATTAAATCAAAGCATAGTTCAATCTTGGATATTCATGACCAGACTTTAAGATATTGGTCACTGGTTTAGATCAGAACTGGAGGATTAAGGACCGCATAAGTAAGCAAGTCTTGGTCACGAACGAACATGAGCATGTCTTGTTTGGGTAAGCCTACCCAAGCTTCTACATCTTCACCATCCTTTGATTCCATTAACATGGCATAGACCATGTTGTCATAGATGGTATGTGAAGCGGATCCTACCCATACCGGAGTACCCCATCCAAAGTCAACCTTGTAGAAAGGTTTTTTGCACCAGCTAGACATTGTGTATAAGTCTATGTCCGGTTTTAACTCTGAAAAGAAATTTCCCATAACACTCAACAAGTTCTGACCAAGTGTGGTATCGGTTATGGCACCTGCAGTATTGTAGCCTTGGAGATTCTCTTCGATCATCTCGTTGACACCTTCCTTGGCCTTTCTAAACTCGGCAACGATTTTCCCAATTTCCATCTCGCTCTCTGCGCCTTCCTTGAGAAAAAATGCCGACTGTAGGTTACCAATTGCGTCTCGTGACAAAACATTCGGGGGAATCCTCAGCCGCAAGTCCATGGATTGAGTCATCAGCGTTGACTTTGCAGCGACCGAGTTAGAGCGTGAGGCATTTGTGGCACATCTCCAGATAAGTGATGTGATGGCTTCCACACGTGTAGGTACCGGAACGCTCTCGCTAGCGGCCTTCCGTTTGAGATCAGCAATCTTAGAGGATTTGAAGACGAATCTATTGGTAATACACTTGCCTTTAAGCCCGCAAAGATCTTCCATTGAAGCAGCCTGGAAAGAGTTATGGGGAGGAGGGTAAATGGTAGCTCCTGTAAAATGAGGAGTAGTCACCGCTATGTCATTAGACTCACCATTTGCTGTAGCCCAGCTTTGGATAAAGGTTAACAACGAGGCTGCGTCGCAGATTTGGTGAGATATAGCCACAGTGACCGCAACTCCTGATCCGGATCCGAAGAAACTGACCTTAACACTCAACAATGGCCATGTCCCAGCAGATTCTCCTGGTACAATTGTTGGGAGAAATTCTCCAAGATTGTTGGTATCATCGAGGTTGTTTCTAAGGAAATCGGAGAGAAGGAGATCAGTACGTGCTTCGGTGAACACGGCTCCTTCGTCGTTGCAGCTGATGGAGAAGCCTTCAATTCTTCCCGCTAGAGGATAGAAACGTGACAGAGTCTCCGATAAAGAGCTTTTAAGCTTTCCGGAGATGATCTCCGGCGACTCTCCACCGGCAACAGATTGGTAGAAGAAGATTGTTGAAACGTAAACTGCAGGACATGAGACGTCAAAGAAAGACAGTTGAAGGCGATCATGAGGTGCGGGTGAAGCAGGTTTGATGACTTCTCTGCCTACAACCTCTAGCTTTGCTTCCATTATCTTCTTCCGAAACCAACTGTCGACGGTAAGAACTACAAGCGTCACGAAGACATGATGCTCTATTTAATAAGTATATCTATTAACGCTTGTTTTATTTAGCTGAATTCAACAATTATTTTTAACATTTGATGACCCAAAAATATGTCCATTTCAAATATAAAAATTAGATTATAAAAAATAGATTATAGCGAATAGACATGTTAGATAACAAAAAACCTTCATTGCCAGCTTTGCAATCTCGTGTATGTCGATCTTTTTTTTTTTTTTAAATTATTATGTCGATCTTAGATATAACGTGTGCATAATGTTTTTTTTTTTAAATGATGTACAATCTAATGTTAAAGTCCTCAAGGAACCTCACGATCGAAAAAATAGATCTTTTTTGCTCGGTTCAGTTATAAATACTATATTTCTACGATCACATTCCACGATTTTTGGAATCAAATCACTTTATTTATAGACAATGCCGTGCTTACTAAGTCACTTTATTTATGATCAATATCTTTGTTTATTCTTTCGAAATGTTAAAATTTGTTGATTATACGGGCCCAATAAAAAGGATCCATTACATAAATACAGCCTAAAATGTTTATTTAATTTATTATCTTATGTATAGACTTTCATGAGCTTCTTCGTAAATGACGTTAAGTCAGACGATATATTAACGTCATACAATATTAAGACGGTCTTTAAACCGACGGTATTAATCTTAAGTCATTGTATAACTGACGTTATATTCAATTTTAACCGACGTAACTTGCCGTGTTTTTTTGTAGTGAATAGATATGTCATACAATTTTTTCACTAGTATTGACGATAATAATTAAATAAAAGGATAAAGAACACACGACTATTAGAGTATTTTACACAAAGAGTTAAGTATTTCTAAATATGCATATTTATTTATCCCTAGTTAGAAAGATCATTGAATCCCCTGCGATCCCTTGAATGTCCAACCTTTGTCTCATCTTAGTTTACTTGCTTCTTTATTTACTTATTAGTTTAGTCGTGACACCAAAACCAAACCCCCTTTTTTATCGATTAGTTCTAGCCTTACTTTTCTCAGACGGATTTATGAGTGTTTTCTCCATGGATATTTTGGTCTATTTGGCATGCTAGAAATCAGAATGTCTTCAATCAATTACAGATCCAATCGGAGGAAATGTTGTTTGCAATTTTAAGAGCAAATGAATGGCAAGGCCCTCAAATAAAGATAGAACCAAAGCAATCAACCAGGATCCGGATCCCAACTTTGACTCCTCCTCCGCACTTAATCTACTACAATACGAATGCCTCTTGGAAAGGAAACCGTTCCACATGATTCATTTGGGTATTTAGCAAATCGGGAAATTGACTCCATCAGGGCTCAAAGGCGAAATTAAACAACAGATCCCCCCCCCTCCCCCCTTATGGCTGAAGCGACGACGATCCTTCATGCTCTTCGACACGCCACCCCCTAGGTTTTTGCCAAATCCATATCGCTTCCGATTCGTCTCAACTAATCAAAGCGCTTAACCCGGAGAATCTTTCAAAATAATTTCATGGGATTTATCATAATCTATCTTTAAATTTTGATGTTTTAGCTTTCAATTACATCTTTAGAGCTTCAAATCAAGCAGCATGTGTTAGTGTCGGATCCCGAACCCAGAGTTCGGATCCACCCGAAGATTGTCACGTAGACCGAAAGTCAACAAGATGGAGGTCAACGGAGCAAATTCACCAACCGAGGCGGATATTCAGAGTAAGGAGCTAGAAAGCCTGACGAAGTGGAGAAAAGCTCGGGAAATAAGCAATGGGCTGAGTGCTCGAAGGCCCAAGAAGAGTTCAAACTCATTTCAAAATAAAAACGTTATGATAAGGATAGAGAATCAAAACGGACACATTTATTAGCGTTAAATAGATTAATTATTGTGTATAAATATGAGACCCCTAAGACAAAGAGAGGTACATGGAATTCTTGCTACAAAGCTAATACTATACTACTTTCTCTTTACATTTTTGCTTACATTTTTCATACAATTTTCTTTACGTTTTAATACTTGTCTTTTGATCTTAAGAATTTCTGCCACGAATAACTATATACTTGAGTGTGTGAATCCGACATCCACAATATGCGTTTGCGAAGGAAACTCTTCTTTTGTTTTCTCTTTTTGTCCAAAAAAATAAATAAATTTGGCTGAATTCAAGTAAATTCAATAATTTTTCAACACACGCTGAATCATTAATTTATTCATTTTTAGATAAAAAACTAAAGAATAGCAAATAAGTAGATCGGAAATCACTATTTTCCGTCGGCTTATGTTTGTATCTAATGTATCTCTTCAAGTTTCTTATAAATACAACCAGATGACAAAAAAAAAAAAGTAGATCGGAAATCTTCTGCCCTCTCTCAGCCAACTTTGCAATCTAACTGTTTTAGTTCTAGTTTATGTTCAAGATATACCTTTGATTTTTTTTTTGTTTTGTTTATATAACGTGTGCATAATGTGATATATTTTTAAAATGATGTACAATCGGATGTATTTAAAGTCCTCATGGAACCCACGATCCGAAAATAGATTTCGTTTCCTTGCATCGGATCGCTTATAATTTATAAATACTGTAGTTAGATACTATTTTTCTCACGATCACAATCCACAATTTTTGGAATCAAATCACTTTATTTATAGTTTATAGACAATATCCTCATCGTTACTTGTGGAGTAAGGGACTTTATAATTACATTTTCTTTTTTCTGTTTAGTTCAAATGTCATAGACATTTTCTTTAAGAAAATGTCATATAAATAATATATGGAAAAACTGTTATAAAAAATTTTAACTGTTTAAAAAAATCTCAAATTTGCATTTGGTAGATATCTCCAACTTCTATTGACTTTTCTAATCTTATTATGTAAAATATAGTTTTCAAAGTTAGTAACTCATAGGATCGTGTCACATTTCAAATATATTGATCTCAGATTTTGACATGTGTTAAACAAAAATTTCCTTTTATTTATTTTTTAAAAATATAAGAAAACTATACGTATATGTCAAATTTAAGAAAAAAAATTATAAGGCAACTATACATAAATATCTTATAAAAAACAATTTTTAAAAAGTAAAGAAGAGAATTATAAGGAAGCTATATGTATCTTATTAAATAAAAATAGAAATTAAAAAATTATTTACTAATTCTAATTTAAAGCTACTAATTCTAAAAGAAAAAGATTACTTTTTCCTTAAAATTAAAAAGATTTAGGAAATTATACAATCTTATTATATAATATGATAATTAAAGAAAATTCATAATCAATTATTAATCCTAGAAGCAAAAGAATTCTAAATACTCATCTCTATATATCTACCTATACATTTTTACAGGGTTTTTTTTGCATTAATTCATTTGGATCCGGGTTTTACCCGGGTTTAACTCTATCCGGATCTTGGATAAGGAATTTTAGGAATGTTGTCTTAAAACCACATTAATTCTTAATTAACACCTAAATTGGAAATATATATAATATATCTAAACTAACCATATTTGTTATTTACCTTAACTACTTCTAACCATAATTATTTAACTATTTATTTCTATATAGAAAGAATATGTGATTAAAATAAATATTTTGTAAAATATTTATTTGGGAAAAAATTGTTCATACGAAAATAATTTATTTTGTTATAAAAATTAATATTTGTTATTTGTAATTAAATTACATAAATAATAATAATAATTTGTCTACACCATCAAATGAAAATAGTTAGTTATTTAATTTTTTATTTAATATTACGTAATCTTTAAAAAATAAATTCAACAATATAATGTCAATGGGTTTAATTCTAAAGATTTGAAAATATTAAAAAAGATACTAACCAAAAATTATCTATCCTAATTTGTTTCTAACAATTTGGACACAAATCTTTCAAATCTTTCGAAAATTTAATGTGATCACATTTGTTACTAAAATCTCGATTATATTCCTAAAATCTCGAGAAGATCTTCATTTAAATCTGCAAATTATAATTTATGAATTAAATAAACTAACAATACGAATATTCCTAATATATTCGAGTACCATAACGAAATTAATTCTTTAATTATACATATATTTTCGAAATTATCTTAAATGCTTATCATTCCAAAAATTAAATTGATTTCGAATATTTCAACAATCTAAATTAATTACTATAACATACTTTATCTCAACTATTGTTCCTAAAATATTGCTTAAATCTCGATTTTAAAGAAACTAATTACTCTATATATATTTCGAAATAATTAGATTTGGATCCTTTCTTTATTTGAACGGTTTATCAAAATTATATTCCTATAATTGATTGTAAAACATAAATGCACTATTACGAGAATATGAATTTAAAGGAAAATCTTTGATATTAATACTCCTAATAAATAGCCGATTTTAATTGCAAAAATCTTTCATATTAATGCTCTGAATAAATATGCAGATTTTAACAGTATATAATAATAATTGCAATTCACATTTCTTGCCTAAATAAAATGAACTATATTAATTCCGTATTCAATCCACCTAAAAGATTTAGGAAATTTTCTCATGATAAACGATTTTTAAAGATATTATCCTAAAATGGTTAGGAATATATGTAGCATATTCTATATTTGTGATAATTTAAAGATTTTCGAATATATCAAAGCCTTGCTAATCAAGATTTTGGATATTCTCTAACACAAAACCCTACTAACCTATCATAACTCTATAAATACTTGATCGTTTCTACTACTTCTGAACACACAAAACACCAGTTGCATTCTTTAACTTTCCAATTTCTAATCTTAATGTGTTGTTTGATTTAATTTCTTGAAATTGGATTCGATTAAACTTTGAATTTTTGTTTATAGGTTTAGAAATAAATCTATTTTGAATTTTCTGCGTCAATCATTTTATGAAATTTGAGGAAAAAGATACAATTCTTTTTTTATATTCATCAATTCTTTTGTTCATATACATCGCTAGAGTCTTTGGATATTATTAACTTTTTTTTTGTTCGTGTGCAGATTCTTTGTGGTCGATCATGTTGGTGATGAGTTACGACTACTCTCAATGCTAGATGCTTTGGTAACAAGTTAATTTCTATATAATATGGATTTTCCACTTACAGATTTGGAATGTCAGATTTTGTGAGTTGAAAAACTATTTATGTTTCAAAGTGTATATCTAAGCTATACAAAAGAAGTATATTTGGCATCTTTTTCTCTTTTTATATTTGTGACTGTAGCCATTAAGAGTATAAAATATCTGGAAAAGATGAAGACCAACATAGAGACACCAATTTGTATCAAAAACAGGCAATTACTCATTTGACTAACTCTGGTTGTGTTATACGTACGTTTATTATTCTTTCAATTTGCTAACGACCTTATATGTGACTATTTAGTAGAGCTGCTGATTTGTATAGGCAGATTCTTCAGCTAAAGCCATTGCTGGAGTACTTTATTAAAATTTCTGACTCAAAAAATTTATATGTTTTGTTTTATATACGTTTATTATATTTTCACTTTCACTTTGGCTGATGATCTTATGTTTGACTATTTAGTAGAGCTTAGCCTAAGGTGCATTAAGTGAATGCACCATTTTACTAAAAGCAATAGACACAGTGAACAAGGTATCATCCATCTGTTTTCATATATATACTCGATTTGACAAAATTCATGTTTGCTTTTTTATTGTATTCAAACCAATAATAATCATATTGAGCTTACATTTCTTGGGTGTGAAATAGAATCACCTTTTCATTAGCAATCTAATAACTAATGTAGTTTCATTGTGACGTAGCTGCATCACATTGTCTCAAGAATATTGAGTCCTTTGAACAGATGAGAAAGCTTACCTGGAGAAGGCTGCCCTAGAGTTTGATGAAGAAAAAAAACATGGCCTGCAAAATAACAAAAACGGTAGGACCAAAATATTTTGTTTTTTCTTTAGCCGTTCGATTTAATTACAAATATTTGTGTTTCACTGTTTGAAGCTCAAGTTGTTACACGAGCAATCAGATTGTATAAAAACATTTCAAGGTTTTACATTGAAAAAATTATTTACAAGGGTTCTTTTGTTTCTGAGAAGATGAATTGAAAGATCAAGAAAGTGAGTTCTGAAAAGCATTGTATCATTCTCTCCAACACCGAAATAAGACTTTTGTAGTGAATTCTGAATCTATTATATCAAATATGAACAAAACAACAATAATTTGAGCAAACCACAACACTCCTCAACCAGGTAACTCATGTTCTTTGACTCTAATGGAAATTAGTTTTAATAAGTTTCATCAATATGAAAATCAGAAATTAATTCTATAAGTATCTAGAAATTAGATTCTCCATTTCAATTCATAACACACAAAACTCATAAAACAAAAAACAAAATTTTTTTTGAAAGATCGTACACAGTAATAAATCTATTCCTTAATCTATATCTTACAGAAAATCGGGGAATATGGATATTGGATGAACAGGAGACATGAACTCTATCTCTTGGCCACAACGAAGAAGATCATCGAGAACTGAAGTAGATTTAGAACGATGGTTTGTGTGTCGTCTCACCTTCGATCCGATGCAAATTAGATACTCATCCCCTTTAATCAATCGAATAATCCACATGCAAGTAGCTTGATTACATAAAAACTCCAAAATCAGAAACGTATAAGAACGGTTGAAGAAGACGAGAAGATTCTCAAAAGAGATTTTTATTTTATTATATAATGCAACATTTTCTGTTTTTTCATAGATATTTCAATTAAAGTCCAAAGGGTTAAATACAGAAAAGACAAGTGAAGCCTAATTAAGGCCCAATACATAATTACACGTCTTTAACATAAATTAGTTTTCTTTTTCAGAGTTTTTTTTTTTTTTTTTTCTGTTTTCTTAGGTAAAGC
Organism: Arabidopsis arenosa; assembly: GCA_905216605.1. NCBI lineage: Eukaryota > Viridiplantae > Streptophyta > Magnoliopsida > Brassicales > Brassicaceae > Arabidopsis > Arabidopsis arenosa. The sequence goes on along the minus strand of LR999457.1, from coordinate 11,607,118 downwards.
ATGAGACATTATTTGACTATTTTATTTTTTATACAATTAGAGTAATTTTATTTGTCTTTCGAAATTTTGTCTTTTTGGTTTATTTTAACACATTTATAACACACATATATAACACTATATAGCATTATCAAACAATTATATAATAAAGAAAACTTTAGTATATTCAGATTAAATAATAAATTATATAAGTAATGAATATAAATTTTATCCCACTAATAAAACTTACTTAATTTTAAACTTTGGGATAGTAATTTAATAACATGTATCTTATTCGTATAAATATTTAGTCATATAAAAGCCAAATAATACTTTAGGAAATGTTTTAATAAAATTATTATTAAAAAGAAAATTACAAAATGATGTTTAATTTCACGGGATGAGATTATATGGTGGGACGGATTTGGATCAATATTAATACGGGATGGTATACTACGGGTAAAATCCTAGAATTAATAATCAAACTATAATTATACAATCTTAAACACTAAACAAAACAAATATAACTTAAAATTTTGATTTTAGTTGTAAAATATCGTTATGCGGTTATACTATATATCTATAAATTATCTTAAAAATTTTAATTTTTTTATTTAGTAAAAATATAGGCCCGCGGTGTACCGCGGGTTAACATCTAGTAGATAAACAAATAGATAGATAGACAAATTAAGAATATAGGGCGATGGAGGCAAATTAAGAATTATGAACGGCGATGGACATAAAATAGAGTGGTTGTCGAAGAAGCTCGACCCGATGTCGGAGGAGATACAAAAAGTGGAGAAATAAGAACAGTTGGGGAAAGAGGAGAAGATGCGGTAACAGTGGTGTTGGTGTGGATGACGGTGGTTCAAGTTTGGTGGTGGTGGCGGTAAATGTTGATGAAGGTGGTGGGTCGGAATTAACGAGATTTAGTATTGATGGTGATGATGATTGTGATAGTTTTGAGATTCAGTTGTGGTAGTGGCCTAGTGGGTCGTAGTAGTGAGACTCGGCGGTGATGCCCGACGAAGAAAAGAAATAGTGATATGGAAAAAGAAAAAAAATATGGTGGTGAACAAATCCAACGAGAGGGATAGAAAGAAAAGAAAGAGGAGATCGAGCAAAAATAAGAGAAATCTAATTTGAGAAAAATAGAGATTTGAGACTTCTCGCCGGCGAGAGGGAAAAAAAAAGAGACAACGAAGAACTCATGAGTAATTTGGGCCAAAAATTGACAAAAACCGTATAGGAAATAGACTTTGTTTAGTTAATATTATTTTCTTAATTCTTTTTAGTCTTAGGTTATTTAGTACATATTTCCTAATTCCTTATGAATTTGTCTTTTTGTTTTGAGGATTTTTCATATTATCAAGTAAAGTTACATGATGTGGATATAGACTGTCTCATATTTTCTCTTTCGTATTGTTACAATTTTTTATGATGCCAAGCTTTTAAAAAAAAATTCATATGTATACGTAACTCAGACCGTAAATTTACATATTATGTATATATCGTTTATATGTTTACGTAACTATATAATTTTATTTTTATTATTGTCACAATTTGTTTCCATCTTGCCCACATTGAAATTAGAAAGTGTTATACACTCTTCCGATGGATATAGTTAATTTATTAAAATTCAATAATACACATATGAATATTTATAAAATATCATACTGTAACATATAATAAACAAAACTACAAATAGTATTTATATTGCACATTATGCATAATTAATCTATTTTTAAAAAATAATTAAAATACTACATTTTTTAAATTAAAACATATTTTTATATAATTTTAGTTAAGCTTATAAAAATGACAATTTCGACCGGTAACCCGTGCAACACACGGATCATATCTAGTAATTATAAATTTTTGTTGATTTTACCAATTAATACAAATCGTTATGTGTGAAACGAAACAAACAAACGGAGTTACGTTTCTGTTAATGAACAAAACGACTTCATATGAAAACAGAACAAAATCCCCAATTTCGTTTCTTTTGGTACAAACATTGAAACAAACTCAAATTCGTTCGGGATGATGCATAGCAAGATTCTTTCCATGCACCAATAGAATATATAAAAGCTGGAAAATCTCAATCATTGATTTTAAACTGACGCAATGGCTCATGGGTCTATTATTTATCATTATTAGCTCTTTCATGTTAAATCTAAAAATACTAGCAAGAGGGACGTGCAATGCAAACATGTACGCTATAATTAAGATACATATATATTTCTAATGATTTGCTTAGTTTGCTTCTATTATTACGCTAACTCTAAGCTATTGGCAATTCAAAAAAATTATTTGATAGGATTCGAAGAATCTCGATCACATATTGTGATTTGTGATCATATTATTGTATTTTTAAAAAGATCCTTCCAAAAGAAAAGTTATATAATGCTTCTATATATTATTACGCTATCTCTAAGCTATTGGCAATTTAAAAATTTTGGTTGATAGGATTTGAAGTATCTCGAACAGATATTGTGATTTGTGATCATATTATTGTATTCTAAAAAAGATCCTTCCAAAAGAAAAGTTATATAAATTTATTTTATATATTACATGAGTCAAACAGTCGATACGACTAAAAAAATAACAAGTAAAGAAATTTTTAAATGTTTATCAAAAAATTTTAATTGGAGAATCTGAGTTATATCAATGATACCAGTTGTACCGTATATTAAACACACGAACTTCCAGTTTTAATGTCCATATCTGGTGTTCAATTAGGTTGTTGATTCCACCAATTCATCTATAATTGCTTTACCATTTATACCTATAATCTCTAGATAGCAAATTGTGGTATTAACTTGTTACTGTGAGCCTGTGATATCATTTTTAGTCAACAACATGAAAAGACCACCACTGCCGTGGCAGATGAAGACAAAGATGTGTATCTCATTGAAGAAAGTAATCTTCTCACCATTGTCTCTGATGATAGCTCATGGATTGTCGATCTGGTGCTTCTTTTCATGTTAGCCCTCATGGAAGTTTCTTCACAACTTACCAAATTAGTGTTGAATTTGCTAATGTTCAAATGGGAAATCAGGGAAGATTGTTGGAAAAGGGGATGTCAGTCTTAGATGAAACACAAGATTTTAGGTTTAGGGATTATCATTAGGATTTAGATGAATTGCTAGATCGATAAACTGTTAGGATCAAATCATTAGAGTTCTTCACCTTTGATTGTTTTTAATGCTAATTTTAGAGTAGCTAACTAGAATTTGATCTTAGGATAAGTTAGACACGAGAGTGCGCTTATTACTTGAACTATGTTAGGTGGGCAAAAGTAGCTATTCTCAAATAGGTTTGGTAGATATTTTTGTGAATATATCGAACTTGATCTTAATGCTTGTTTAGTATTAGGAATTTACAGACGAGAGTTGGAATTCCGATGATTAGACATAGATAGTCAATACAGACGAGAGTTGGTTGGTTATATTTTTGTGATTTGAGTTCTGGAACGGTTCCTAAATAATTCCTAACAATATTACTAGATCTACAATTATGATATTTTCTGAGAAATTCTCTGAGCCTGGCGTTTCATCCATCTGATTTATATCTTAATTTTGATTCTCTTTGCTGCTTTTAATTACAGTCTTTTTCTGTTTAGCTTAATTCAAAACTAATAGTCTATTGTGTGAAGTAGAAAACTTTGTGAAATTCGATCCCTAAGTACTGCAGTGATCTTTTTATTTGAGAAAGTAGTCAATAGAGAAATTTGACTCATATAACTAGGCGCTAGACCCATCTTCACCTCCCGACTAGCGCCTAACGATTTTTTTAACATGGAAAAGGGCAAGAGATCTTGACTGATATATAAGATATACGGGCTAACCCACATATTACCAATTAGTTTTGAATTGGATTCTCATATTTTAATATATTTATTGTTTAGGATTTAGGCTTAGGCATTTTGTTTTTTTTTGTTATGCTTTTGACAATGACGAGTTACATGAATATGTATGTGGCAACCCTCCATGGACAGTTAAACTTATTATGTGCATGTCTTGGCATTTAGGGTTGAGAGAGGGCTCAGAATCAGGTTGCTATTTGGACTTTGGGCTTTTGCCCGAATGCTTTATCAGAAAAGAATAGCGAGAACTCCTCCTAAAGGTCTGTTCACCATCGGATTACCAGGGCTTGACCTAGGCCTGGGCATTAATACTCGTTACCCGTTTTGTACCCGCTACTCGGCTCGTACTCGTCTTGAAAATTCAAATACCCGTTATAGCCAAGTCGAGTAACAAGCCGACAAATTCTATTACTTGCAAGTAAGGGTCAAGTATCAAGTATCATAATTTTTTTTTTATACTTGCCCCATTACTCGCCCTATTTTATATAACAAAACATATAAACTATAAAGCCCAGCGACCATTAAACCCAACTACTAAAACTATAAAGCCCAACGTTATAAACTAAAATTATAAAGGCCAACGTTAGTAACAATACAACATATAAAGCCCATTACACCCAATTACTTTTAAACCCAATAACAAAAAACAACAAAAGAACAATCGAGAGACAAGTTTCGATTTCAGAATTTTTTTAGGGTTTGGATGTTTGAATGTGTTGTGATTCTATAATGTTTTGAACTTCAATATTTTGTGATTTATGATGTTTAGAAGTCTGAATGTTTTGTAATATGTATGAGATTGTTTTTATATTTAAATCTTTTAGTTTAAGACTTCAAGTAACAAATATCTTGCAAGTAACAAGTCGGGTCAAGTTATCTTGCAAGTAACAAGCCGGGCCAAGTTACTTGCAAGTAACAAGATTTTGGACGGGTACTTGTTATAGCAAGTACTTGTTCAAACGAGTCGAGTATCAAGCCGGAATTTCAATTACTTGTACGGGCTAAAACGAATCACAAATACTTGAAAAATAGTAAGTACTTGCCTTGTCCTTGTGATAGGCGCTTGACCTAGAGACCCATCAAATAGAATATTAAAAGTTGGAAAATCACAATCACTGATTTTAAAAATACGTAAATAATTGAGAATGAAGAAAAAAAGGACACGCAGAACGATTTTGCGTTACTAGCGTGGCTCACGGCCCAAGACAGAACTACGTTGGGACTAATTAATAAAAAAATTTATATTGACCATTACTCGGTGAGATTATTTTAGCTCATTTGGCACTAAAAACATGTGTATTGGTGAGACTCACCAAAGTCTCCCATCTATAAAAAAATTATGATTAGCTGTATTTCTTATATAAAACCATGTTCTTCAATTATTATTATCTTTCTAATTCAAAGTTTAACTTGTAACAAATTTAAAATCATCAATTTATACGGCAAAGTATTAATACCTACATTTTAATCCTATAATTGTTAATAAAATTAGTAAATTATTTAACAATATTATCTACGTTGTTTATTTAATGTTTTAAAGTTTAAGTTTGTTTGACATTGTTAGAAAAAGCGCAGTTACACTGTTATATTTTCTATTATGAGTTGTAACTGCGCTTTTTCTAATTAATAAATTAAAAGATATTATTTAAATATATCTAATATATGTATCTAAGTATATTTAGATGTATTTTTCATTAAAATTAGTGTCTTTTTAGATTTCAAATTTAAAAATATTAAGGGTAGAAATTATATTCATGTAATATTTTATTATTATATAAGTTTTATGTGTCCCATATAAATATTGTTTCTAGATTTGTCACTTCTCACGGGTCAACTATTTTTCATTATTAACTCTTTCATTAATGTTAAATCTCAAAATGCTTGTAAGAGGGACGATGACGTGCAATGCAAACATGTACGTTATTAGATACATATTTCGAATGATAGTTGCATAGTTTGCTTCTAAATGGAGAAGCAAAGGCATGTGGATCTTCAGATCTTCAGCCACCCCGCTGGTTGCGGAAACCACAGCTTTATTAATTAGTAGCCATGCAACAAATTTGGTGTCGGGGCTATTCCTCGGTTCTTTTTGAAGGCGATAGCGAAGTTCTCATCAACACAGTCAAGAGATCTAATCGAAGATTCGAAATAAAAAATATGCTGCAGGATATTCATCTCTGGAAAACAAAGTTCATTTCTGTCAGTTTTATGTTTATAAAACGTTTTTGTAATAGCATAGCTCATTATTTAGCCAAACTTGGTAATAGTTAGGGTGATTTCTTCTCTGCTTCTGTGGATCCGCCAATATGGCTCACACAACTCATGTGTAATGATTTGTTTAATTAATGTTTCCTCCGTTTCAAAATATAAGATGTTTTAGATAAAAACACGCAGATTAAGGAATATCCACTTTTAAAAAGTTCAACCAATTATGAACGAGACTGCATAATATAAATAATCATAAAATATAAAATTAATCTATAATTTGCATAAAAACTTGAAAACATTTTATATGGTGAAACAAAAAATTTTCGAAAACATCTTATAATTTGAAACATAGAGAGTAATTTATTATCATCTATTTTGACGAAAAAACAAGTTGCATAGTTTGCTTCTATTATTACGCGACTCTAAGCTATTGGCATTTTAAATTATTTGATAGGATTTGAAGAATCTCGATCACATATTGTGATCATATCTCTACAAAAAAAAACTGATATAAATTTATTTCAAATGTTTACATAATAAGAAAAATAGACAGCCACATATATACGAACGAATCATACAAGTATACAACACAAACTTATAAATGTTTATGTAATAACAAAAAAACTTACTGGAGAACTCGAGTTATATCAATGGTACTAGTGGTACCGTACCATTAGACACACTAAACTTTCAGTTTAATGTCCATATCATATGTTCAATTATGTTTTTGATTCCATTAAGTCATCTATAATATTGATTTACCATTTATACCTTTAAGGCTTTAATCTCTAGATAGCATAGTGTGGTAATTCACTTGTTACTGTGAGTCTGTGATATCATTTTCTGTCAACAAAATACACCATAAGAAAATATGCTTTCTTAACACGAAATAATGCTATAATTTGTCATTCATAGTGTTTTCATCGGCCCAGATATTTTATTCGAAATAGACTTGCGCAAAACTCTTGCCTATAGTCTATAGACGTGCTCACCCCCAAATTGGTCGAGTTTCACGTGGACACTATAAAGTTGGAAATCTCATTTATTAGTAACGCAACTAGGACCGGCCGGGCATATGGAAAAAATAGAATCAATATCAATCATAGTATGAAAACATATATGAGATAACTTCTTATGACGTGGGTTTCAAGTTTCAACGCAATCCACGTTGATAAAAGAAGTCAATGGAGAATAAAGAAAACAGAAGTATGCCAGAAAGAGTGCAGTAATGATTTATCAGATTATTGTAATCTAAAAAGATCGTTACAACACAAAAACAAACAAAAAAAAGACATATAACTTAATTTTATATATTACACGATCTTTTGATCAAATATACACGACTTAACCACAGACTCGACTATATATAGAGAGCCACAACTATGTGAATCATACAAGTAAAACTCTTAATCTTTAAAGAAGAAGAAAAAAATGTCAGAAATATATGGGTTAGCATTATCTGTTATATTCTCACTTATGGTAGTGAAACTCTGCCATTGGATTTACCAGTGGAGTAACCCAAAATGTAAAGGCAAACTTCCTCCAGGTTCAATGGGGTTTCCGATCATCGGAGAAGAACTTTCGAATTCATGACGCCCTCTGACTTCAGTCTAGTAGTTTCACCGTATCTGGAGAAGAGAATATCCAGGTTTCTTAACTTCTTAATTTCTTTAAGTTCCCTTTATTGCAGATATTATACATGCACTTCACATTGTTCATAGAATAAATATACATTTTCCCATATCTAATTTGTAGATTTTAAATGCATGATTTATTGAAAGATCATAACTTAATTTTTTTTCATATGCCATCCAAATACTAAAACCGTTTGAGATGTGGAAGCTCTGTTTTTTTTTTTAATTAACACTATTTGACTATGAAAATATTAGTCAAATATTTATTATAAATTGAAACGTGTAATTTTTAAATTCAGAATTAAAAAAAAAAAAAAAAAACATGACGTAAATTTGGAGGACAAAAGTTTCAGAAAAATATTTGTTTCGACGTCACTTTTATTTTCAATTTTTTTGGGTGAAATGTGAAATTAATATAGAAAGAATAAACTAGAATAAACCATAGTCTTGTATTTTTATTTTAAAAATATATGGTATGTTTTCATCAATATTGTATGAAACATTAATTAATTTATTTTTATTTGAAAAAAAATCTGTATCAGATATGGTTCGAAAGTGTTTCGGACAAGTCTATTCGGAGCAAAAGTTATTGTCTCGGTTGATCCTGACGTGAATATGGAGATGGCAAAGGCGAGTTCGCAGTTGGGTGCTACAGAGAGCTTAAGGCGGATATTTGGAGAGAACAACGTGTTCCTCCAGAGTAAGGAGATTCATAAATATGTCCGGAACTTGACTTCTCGATTTGTTGGTCCCGAGAGTTTAAAAACAAGATTACTTCATGACATCGACAATTTGTTACGAAATGATGTTGAGAACGGAGCACTAAACGGTTCTTTTGATGCTAGAGAGGCATCAATCAAGGTTATCTACTAAACTCAAATCTAAAACATATTTTAAATCTCTTTTTTTTTTTCTTTTGGATCAACTACATGATTAGATTATTCAATCATTGATTTTGATAGAACTGAAATCCAATACTAATCCACTGTTATTCAATAAATGATTCTAAATCATGTTTTATAATTTAGTGTAATTGGATCTTATATTTGTAAATCATGCTTAATAAATTGTAAATCATACTAAGATTTTAAATACTTCCTTAATATCCGGTGTTATTCAAAACTAAAAGACATTTAAAATCTTTGTATATTAAGTGATTTGAAATGAAATATCTTTGAGTTTTATAAGTAAATTATTATTTTGGTAGCCAATTTATTTTGTTCTATAAATCTTCCATTGAATATAATATTATATATATTAAAATAAAGAAAAATTCCATCATTTATATATGTATTATATATATATATATTTTACAACAAATGAATGAATATTTTAGAATATTAAACCAGAAATTGATTAGACATAGAATTTTCTCGGCAATGAAATGAAAAGAAGAAAGTTACTATATCTTATTTATATAATTGTTGTGAATCATATTAAAATACTTCATATAATAAATAAAAAAATATGTTTTTCTAAGAAAACATCTTATGTGCGATAATAAAAATAATATAATTTTATTTTTTGATAAAAGGCTTAATAAAAACAATAAGAATGAACTGTAAACTTATGTTTTTTTGTCTTAAGTTATAATAATTTTATATGTTAATGTAATTTCTACGGTAGTAAAATTTTGTATGAAACTATTTGGTTATTTATTGTATCATTTAACAATATAATCCCGGGTGCTTAGTAAGCGTTAATCAGAAAATCTGATACTAATCATCTAACGATATATGTTTTCTTAACATTTTTCATTTGAAGATGGTGGGTGAACTTATTGCGAAGAAAATAATGGGTGAAACGGAATCTGAGGCCGTAAAAGAACTCGGGTTATGCTGGAGTGCTTTCCGAACCAGTTGGTTTCAGTTCTCTTACAACATTCCTGGGACAACTGTTTATCGATTCGTTAAGGTAAGATTCATCTATGTGCATCATGCTACTTAAATCTTATGTTGTAATGAACACATTTTTTTTATATAATACATTATACATGTGATTTTTGGTAGGCTCGGAGAAAGGCTGCGAAGCTGCTAAAGGCCTTGATTCTGAAGAAGAAATCATCAAAAGAAGGACTTGGCGATTTCTTGGATATTATATTTGATGAAATGGAAAAGGATGGGGCCGCTTTAGACATAGACAGAGCCGTCAACTTGATATTCACCTTCTTCATACTCTCCCAAGAGACAACTCCCGGTGTTCTAGGAGCGGTTGTGAAGCTTGTAGCAGACCACCCCAGCGTTATGGAAGAACTACAGGTTTTGTTTTCTTATTGATATTCCTTTCTTGTTAATTTTGTAGAGATCTACAAAAACAACATGTTAACCATGAAATGAATTGCAGAGAGAGCACGAGGCGATTGTTCGAAATCGAGCTGATAAAGACACTGGAATCACATGGGAAGAATACAAATCTATGACATTCACTCATATGGTAAGGTTTTGAGCAGTTTATTACGCAATACACATGTTGAAAGGGAAAAAAGAATTAAATGTCCATCATGTTTTCAGGTTATCAAAGAGTCGCTTCGGTTTACTAGTACACAACCTACCGTGCACAGAATACCTGCTCAGGACGTTCAGATTGGAGGTTGGCATATCTTCTTACATTGCATAATACCTGCTAATGATCAGTGTCGTGTTTACACACAACAGAGAACATATAGAGTTTGCTCATGAGTTAGTTTTTTTTTTTTTTGACAGATTATACATTACCTGCTGGGTGGCTATTTTTTGGCATTCCGCAAGTTCATTTGATGGAGAAAAGTATGGTGATCCACTTACCTTTAATCCATGGAGGTGGCAGGTAACTGCTTGGATTCATCAAGAGTGTTATAATACAAACATAAACAAGTATAAACATTTTATGTGTGGGGATAATAATTTCAGGGAAAGATATACACGGTACGGTATCTAGGGATTACATGCCGTTTGGAGCTGGCGGGACTCATTGTGTAGGGTCTGAGTTTGCTAAGCTCATAATTGCAACCATGCTCCATCATTTGTCCAGATTCAGGTTAATTAATTTAAACTTAAGAATGTTTATTAGACCAATTTGAGGAAGTAGACTGTTATGCCGAAACTTATATGATGTGAATTTGTTTTGTCAGGTGGTCACTGGACCCAAAAACAAGAGTGCTTCGAAGGTATACACTTATGTTCCCGGCTGGCTGCGAAGTCCACATCTCCAAGGATTCCGAGTGATGATCATTGAATTTGTGGTCTATCCTTATATTTCTTGTATAAATAATTGATGATCATTGATCTAATTGTTTTTTTTTTTTTTTTTAATAATCTACTCGCATGAGTACTGTTTGGTGTGTCTTTATCTCAATAATTCCTTGTGTTTATTAGTCCACGTGTCTTTATATTCATTAATTCCCTATGTTTATTATTCCAGGAATCTCTATTTTTCATTGAAGAATTTTGAGCTTTCCGAAATACTGCAAGGCACCTTTTTTTTATCTTATTCTCACGCATTTTTTTTGTAATTTCTCTGTATCTATCATTTTCTTGTTGGCTAATCTCAAGTTTAGTTTTCCAGAAAGGTTTTGAACATATTATTAAGCATATGTGTTTGATTGATTATGTTATAGTCAATCATACAGTACGTGATCAATTAATTAACGCAGTGCAATAAATCACCGAAGTTGTACTAAGACATACAGTATTACACGCCGCTAGATCAAATATCAGTGTAACACCGAAGTTTAATGCAAGTTAGTATAATATATTGCCATACGAAAGTTACCCACAGATGGATCTTTATGTGCTTTACTTACATATTGTGATCATGTCCTAATTTTTGTCGTACATATAGCTCATTGAGTTGATAAAATTTTGTTAGCTAGGTAATGTCTCCTTTTTTTTTTTTTTGGGTTAGCTAGGTATAGTGTCTCTTTTATTAAAGTTCCTTCACTTTGAACAATAGGTCTTTGTATTATCCTTACAAAAAGAACTATTAATTTGTGAGTTAAACGTTTAAATTTTTTATCACAGAGCTGAAGTTCTACAAATAATTAAGCAAAATTAAGAGAATCATGAAACGCGAAGATAAGAAACATCAGCGCAATGCTCGGGGGAAAAAGAAAAAGCACAGAAACGTATGCAGAATGTGGGAGTAAGCACAGCTGTTAACAATCCCCTTAAATGACCGCGATACCGTAATCTTGTTAGTCGTATAAAGAGAGCTTTACCTGGCTTCAGTAAATATCGTATCAAGCGATCGTCTCCACAAGCCAATCATGTGGCTCGAAGCATTGCCAAAAGTGTCACAAAGGATGGCCGTTTCCATCATATTTAGCAATGGGAGGACCGGCTTGGCTTCATTCTCGTATTGAAGAAGAGACATCTATTTAAATTATCTTTTCTTTAATTTAAATCTCTATGTTTTAGAGATGTATGGCTCTGTTTTCTTTTTATATGGTTTACAACTCTGTTTAATGTTCTTTCTTAAATTTATACCACACCGGAGGAGTTATTTTTCAAATAAATTAGATAAAGTGATAATTATGTAGGATAACATCCTTTTATTAATAAAACATGATTTTCCGGTAGGTTACATTTCTTGCATTACATTTTGAAGATATAGATTCAGTGTATCCAAATCTTTATTAAGGAAACAACAAATTTCAGTGCAGGATTTAGACCAAGACACTAGGATTCAGGGAAGCAAAGGCGAGCAATTCTGGGTTCTGCTCAAAGGACAACATGTTCTCTTCAGGCAGTGTGACAAACGCTTCAATTCCTTTTTTGTCCTTGGAATCGACCAACATGGCTAAGTTGCCAAAAGCAGGAGCAATATTTCCAGTAACCCAAACTGAAGATCCCCATCCAAAACTAGCCTCGTAAAGTGGTAACTTGCACCAGCTACTCACGGTGTAGGGCTCATGAGTCTCATAGCTCATCTTCAAATAATTAGTGAGCATCAGATTTGCAAGTTTAGAACCGATCATTGAAGATGACCCCTCCTCGTCTTGGATCACAATTTGTAAGTCATTCTTTTTTTTTCTGTAAGTCTCTAACGGCCTCTTCAATTTTCACTTCCCCTTGTTGACCAACACTCAAAACCACAGAAGAGAACATGACATTTCCGACCAAGCTTTGTGACAGAAGCGAAGGTATCTTGGAGCGCAAGTTAACTGGTTGGATCAACACTTTCAGATCACAAGTAGTAGTCGTTGAGGATGCAGCAGCGACGAACCCTTTCCAGAGAAGCGCAGTGACGCTCTCCACCCGTGTAGGTCTGTCTACGGCTTCTGCACTAGCGACTTAGTCCTCAGCTCTTCTAACTTAGAAGCATCGAACACAAATCTCTTCGTGATACTGCTTCTCTTGTTGGCTTGTTCATGGTGGAACTTATTTTTGATTAGTTGCGCCGGACTACTTTTTCGGGTAACTTTCAAAATTGAAGTTCGTTTGAATGATAAATGGAGATCCGAAGTGGCTAGCTTGGATAGCTTGAAATTTGATTAAAGGATCAAATGTCGCACTTCGGAAGTTAAAGGAGAAATCCAAACCAGGCATGTGTGCCGAGCCACGTTGTATCGTGTCGAGCCGGACCGGGTTTGAGATTTGAGATTTGGGAAATGGGCTTATAACCCAAATAATAATTGTTATTTACCCAAATGTGTTTAAGTCATAATGTTGAATGATTCAACATATATCTCATTTAAATGTGAATTGTGTAACAACAAATCAATTAATGAGAATAATGGAGTCAATGACTACCATTGAAAATATGACTTTTATGTTGAGAATGAATTCTCATTACTCCTCTTTATTTCTAATGTTGAGAGCTTGGACTATAAAACCAAGGCTTCATCTCTCCATTTTCTCATGGACATATGCATCAAAAAAAATCACAATGTCCTTCCTCTTCTCTTCTCTAGTTATCGAGTCTGAGAGTACACACATTACTAGAGTTCGTTAGGCTTCTGATTTTGAGTGTTGCAAATTAGAAGATGGTGCGGTTGTATCCTGGGATTCTGATTGCGTCAAGCCGTCACACTACGGGCAATTAAAGAATTAAGGAAAGAGTGTCTCGCCTCCGCACAAACCGTTCTTTGTTTATCAAATATTGGTATCGGTTGTTGTATTTTATTTCTGGTTTTTTATCATCATCTATTGCAATTATTCAGTTTTGCCATGTCGTAGAAATCGTGGTCTTACAGTTCATCCACCGGAAACTTAAAGGCCTCGTTGGCTGGTGGGTAGAAATTTGCTGCGGCAAACTCGGGACCCGCCACTTCGTCTCCTGCCTCTCCTCGAGCCATAGCAGCCCAACTCTGAATGAAAGTAGAGATAGAGGTTGCGTCGGCAATCTTATGAGAGATGCAGATTCCTATGGCCATGCCTCCACATTAGAAGTAAGTTGTCTTCACGAGCAGCAAAGGCCAGGTCGCAGCAGCCACGTGTGGGTTGTCCACAACGTCTAGAGGAAGCAACTGTTGGAGGGCCAAGAACTCAGGGCATTTGAAAAAAAAGATCAGAGAGAGAACAGTTATTGACACGAGCATCGACAAAGATAGCTCCTTCATCGTTACAATCTATGGTTACTCCATTGATTCTACCGGAAAGAGGGTAGAACTTGGTCAAGGTTTCGGATAGAGAAGTCTTGAGTTTGTGGGAAGTGTGTTCTCGAGAGATGAGATCATTTTTGGTGTAGAAGAGAAAGGCTACTGTGTAAACCGGAGGAAGGATGTGATCATAAATTGAGAGTTGGAGAGTTCGGAGATTATTTGGAGTTGGGGAAGATGGCTTTATGATTTCTTTACCGATGGTTTCAACCTTCATCGTCTCCATCGATTCTTTCTCTGTTTTTTTTTTTTTTTGGTTCTCTCTCTTATTTAGACGTAGAGTAAGAGAAGTACAAGTGCCTTTACAGAAATGTTCTACATTATCTTTAGAAGATATTTAGAAAAATGGAGTAACTAAAACTAAATAATTTTAATTACAAAATTTTGGGATAGCATTTTCATTAAAATGAAGCCTCGTTAACGAATATGATACATATCCCGTACTATAATCTATTTAGTTAATTATCCATTTATAAATGTTTATTTAGTCCAACACATTAAGGATTGGGAAAACAATTAGATGGATACCTGTATTTCTGATTTGAGATGGAAATTATTTAAATTCTTTTTTAAACACTAAAAGTCACTAATTTTTTTTCTTTCAAAAAATCAATATTTTTAAAAAATACTACTAGAATTTTCCAAAATAACCGTCTCTAAATGGATCCTTGCCCTTCATGAAGTCGACCTTTACCCAAATTAGTGAGAGTATAAAAACTGAATTCCGCTACTCAAATTTCTCGATTCTGTCATGTTACCCAAAACTTCCGTCACGTTCGTATAATATTTTTATTACCCAAATTATCTGTTCGACTGTTACTATCCCCGCTATTTTCCCTCCCGTTATCTGAAATTGACATGCTTAATTTGAAGTAATGACTAAAATGAAAGTCATTTTGTCGTTTGTACTTCTCCTTTACTAATATAGAGATTAAGTATTTATTTATTTCTATTTCTAGCCACAGTACTGTGTGGGTGAAAAGTACCATCCTTCAATTTAATGAACAACGGCCCATATACTTATTGCCGGTCCAGGCCGTGTCCCGTAAATAAATCTACTCTAACGACGTGCCATATATATGTAATTTTATTGTAATTGAAATTACATATTTATGGACAATAGGTCTGACGTATTTAATATATATGGCTATATGATTGTGTGTGTGGTCCAAGGATGAGAAAAATCTAGCCATTCTTTTGTGGTAATTGAAGCCATGCATATGAGAAGTTTCTAGCTATATCACACAAGTTGGGTTATCTTGTGAAAATGTAGAGACGATTGAATTGTATCAACTGCTGAACTGCCCCAGGTCCTTCCCACTAAATGGTAGAATATGACATATTTTTGTCGTGTAAAGAATATCAAATCCTACCATCTACCGCTTTAATGGTGTGATTAGGGGAATATAATACAATAAATTTTTTATAAATTAATATTCGATAAATTATTAATCATTATAATTAAATTTATCCGGTCTTAAGTTGGGCTAGTGTCAAAAATGACGTAATTCGATTCTTTATAGGGATCAAATTATCAAAGTGTTCCGACTCTTTTCCAACTAAAGACTTGTATAAAAACATATTGGGTGGCTTCTATACACCTATCATATTTTGTGTATAATTCGGTTTGGGGATTTACTAGAGTTTGAACTAGGTTCCTCTTCAGCTTTCCTTTTGAATTGCTTTTAGTTATCATTCCTTATTTTTAGTTTGACCTCCTCCTTCACCTCCATTTTGCATTAACTGGTTATGTTTTCGACCAATCTCCTTTGAAAAGGATTAAAATTCAACATAGACCAAAAAATAGTCAAAATTTTATTTTAGATGATAAAACCAACCCGATTTCAGATCCAACTCGATATTAGAGCTGATCCAGAGCTTTAACGTTTATATCAAACCTTCTAATTGATCTAAAAGGTTTCAAAATCAGAACAATTTTTTTAAAAAAGATATATCCCATTCTTCATTCATTGCCAACACCGGTCCACCTATGGGATCCGCCTAACCGCAAACATAGCCATGTGCAAGTAGCTTCTAAAATAAAATAGGGTGAATTAGCGCAAAGACATTATTGGGAGAAGAAATTAGCTAAAAGACGTTAGTAGAAATCGTTGGAGACAAGACCCAAAAAAAGAATATAACAGAGCTTGAAGTTCCAGTTAATAACGAAAAAACCAGAGGTGCGTTTGGCCATGCGCGTGGTGAAGGATTATGTCTCTTAAGAGAATCGAAGGAACAACCTGCCATATAATAAATGCTGCCAGGTGAACTGACATTGCCGCGTTGACAAAAGAAACGAAGTAATCGTTAATAAATGCAACATATCTTAACTTGAGCTAACTCAAATTTGAATACAGACAACTAACATAGTTGAATGGACATTCAATAAATAGTTTTTTAATTTTTTGGATTTTTTTTCAAAATCATCCGAAGATATTTTGTTATTTAAATATAAATATTTTATATCTCAGAATATTAAAATAAATTAAAAACCCTTAACTTACCGTTAAGTCGATGACTCAAATATTGTGATCCAGATAAGGTAAAACAAATCACAGAGCACTTCCATAAGCTATCTTCAATTATGGAATTTGATGTTTGCTTCAAATCTTGAATTTAATGTCTATGCCCAAACTTCTAATGAATTTAATGGTTAGGCTAGATTTGTCAAAAATCAATACTGTCTCAATAATGTATCTGATTTAATAAGGTGTTTCTGATTTTGCTCATCGACCCACTCACCAAAACCAGATCTAGATTTTGTGTACATTAAATGGAGAGTAAACAAACAAAACTTGAGGAATTAATGTGGGCAACTATCTAAAATTGCAAATAAATTTTAGTCGTTGAGGTCTTTAAAGCATGAGCATCATTATCCTCGTGTAAAATTTCCGGCTGAAACCATTTCCTCTCTGAACGATCACATTTACTATTGTACCAACCACTCTGTTTATATCAAAATTATTCATTACTTTTATTTCTTATATCCAAAAATGAATTGATATAAATATACACACATCATTAAATCTTATCCTATCAAAATTATGATTCATTCACGTCAAACGACTCTAACATTTTGTTCTTAAACAGCGAACGATTTCATGAATGATTCCTGAATGGAAAATTCTTTCCACACCACAAAAACCTACAAGAAATTGTTTAACCTTTACTATCCGTTGGTTGGACAACTTTATCTTTAATATACAAAATTACAACAAACTACAAACGACTATTTGTTGGAAGTACACATAATTGGCTTAGACCACTTCCAATGGGAATTCTTAATTGATGTTCTAAATCCAAAAGGGATTAAAATTAAATCAAAACAGCTAAAAATATGTAGAATCGGTTCTAAATTTAAGGGTTTTAGAATCCTTTAAACCGTTGACATGTTAGCATATGGTTGGATGATGAATAATTAATAAAAAAATAAAAAAATGTGTCTCTCTGTTCTCTCTCTCTTTCTAGACTTTCTCTATTTATCGTCTCTCTCCGGCGTAAGTATATAAATTTATACTATCAGTTTATAATTATACAGACTTTTGAATTAATAGTCTGGATTATAAGTAAACTACATAAGTCAGGGATATTTAGCCAATATAATATGAATGTAACTACTAATAACTACTACGCACTTTTAGTCACTAATTCTTAAATTTTGTTCAACAGCCAATCAAATGCTAAAGTAAAAGAAAGTTCAAAATTAGTAAGAAGTAAGACTATTTCATGCTAAACAAAAGAGGTAACGAGATCAACACTTTTCTTTTATCAAAGAAAAAAGGACCATTTCATGCTAAACATGTAGCTTTCAATAAAAGTATTAATTAGCAACAACAAATTATTGAATATACAGATCCGCTCACGAGTTTCAAAAGCATCACTGTCGGCTGAAGAAAACTATTTATTAGATTAGACTATTAGTAAGAAAAAAAAAAAAAACTATTTACTAATATATTCAACTATTTCATTGGTCAATAATATACTAAATGATATCATTACTTATTGGGAAAATGGTACTTTCATACCGTACAATTGGTAAAGTATGTTTTTCGATCTAAAAAAATATGTAAAGTGAATCCTAAAGCCGCAAAAAATTTTGAATTTCATATCCAAACTTTATATTTAGTATTTTTTTTCAGAGTCATAATTAACTAGTGTAATCAACCGTTACGGTTGCTGAATCAACCGACACGTGTCTGATGATGTGGATTAAAACGAAATCGTTGTGTTTGTTTGAGTTAGATTATGAATTTGTTTGGCAAAAATCGGGTTTCGAACCTCCGACACCTCACTCGTTCCCATAACCCACAACCATTGAGATTTAAGGAGGTTCGAGACCCGATTTTTGCAAAACAAATTTTGCAAAACTAATTCTAACAAACACAACGACGTTGTTTTAAGCCACGCCATCAAACACAGTTGATTTAACAACCGTAACAATTGACTAACACTGATTAATTACAACTTTGAAAAAAATAATAAATGTAAAGATTGGGTGTGAAATTCAAATTTTTTTACGGTTTGGATTGGAATGAACCCTACATATTTGTTCAGGTCGGAAAACACACTTTACAAATTATACGGGTATGAAAATACCCTTTTCCCATCAGTTACCTTGCTTGTTTGAACAATTAATCCGAAACAATCATTTTGTCGAACTTAGAATGATATGCATCCCGCGTCTCGCGGTTTAGTCTCGACTCTGACTTGTTTTGGATAAAAAACAAAATTATTGGTACTCAAGCCGCAGAGTTTCAAGAGGAAGAGTCTGAGCCACGGTCAAACCAAAAATATACCTTATAACAACTTCATACGATGCTGGTCTGACCGAATTTCTTCGTTTAATTCCTTTCTAGATCAAAACATCTCTTATCCTATTTTATTACCATACCATAAATCAATGAGAATGAATCAAAACTAGAACTAATTATAAGATACATATCAATATTTTGGAAATTTTCATATACATGCATTAGTATAACCAAAAATATTTCTTTTTATCAAAAACAAAAAAAGAAAGAAAAGAAAACAGTAAATATTTCTAGTAATATAATTATGATTAAAGTACTATTAACGAAAGTATATAAAAATTTTGGAAATTTTCATAAGCTTATAAACTTTCACAAGGGTTTAATTTGGCTATTAATTTTTACATGTTGATCTTATAAAAATCATGATCATCTTTTCATTTGAATAATCAATTTTCCCATATCAAAATCCTAAAATTTAAACGCGAACCCCAACAACTTAAACTCTAAACATAGTTTTATTTATCGTTTCATTTATTCATCAGAATACTTGATCCATTGCCATTTAAACATAGTGGTCTTTGCAGGTCCATATTGGTAACCCAGAGGCAAAAATAGATACTCCGTATCGACCAATTGAGAAAAGAAGAATAATTTACTATTAATTACATTTTAAACACAAGCACAACGGCTTTTGCTTTACCATATTGATTAAATAAATAACTTACTTGGACAGGTCGACTCGCGATCAATAAGACGAGTGACCTAGGTTAATGACCGCATTGCACATAACGCTGGAGAATCTACGTTATTATTTGTGGCAGAGGGGGGAGGGGGTTTGCGTTCGCCCCGTACAAACAAAAAAATGATTAAATATATAGTGAATTTGTCAAATGACAATATAGAAGATTATTAAGAAATAGCAATAACGTGACATATTAGAGTGTGTTTTTTTTTTACTTTAATCAACTTGTGATCAATAAGACGAGTGACCTAGGCTAGTGACCGCATTGCACATAACGCTGGAGAGTCTACGTCATTATTTATGGTAGAAGGGATGGTTTGCGTTCGCGCCTTTATAAACAAAAATAAAATTAAATATATAGGAATTGGTCAAATGACAATATAGAAAATTATTAAGAAATAGCAATAACGTGACATATTAGAGTGTGTTTTTTCTTTTTTACTTTAATTATTACCGGCGACTTTTTTCAGTACCATGTGATTTTGATATATAAACATCTAATTTATCACATAACGCTATAAAATATCGCATAGAGCCATCATAAAACTAAACATACATAAAAATCATAAACCCTAAATAAATTAAATACATGTCCTCAAAAAAATAGCATATTACAAAACAAAACAAAAAATCATCCTCCGTATGACCACATACACATAAAAAGATAACGTGTTACGGGGGGGAAATGACACGTGTTCTAAAACAATACAAAATTATCATGCAAATAATCTTGAAATATATACTACTAGTATACAAAGAGATAGTACCTCTCCTCAGATATCCTAAAATCAACATATCCAAAAGAGGAAAGAAAAAAAAAAAAAAAAATTAACATGGTAGAGGTTTATGAGTTGTGGGCTGTGATAGTTTCACTCATAGTGGTGAAGCTGTGTCATTGGATCTATCAGTGGAGAAATCCGAAGAGTAATGGAAAACTTCCTCCAGGATCGATGGGTTTTCCAGTCATCGGAGAGACTTTCGAGTTCATGAAGCCTCATGATGCTATTCAGATACCAACATTCGTGAAGGAGAAAGTACTCAGGTTATTCATGTATTCATTGGTTTCTTTTTAAATGTCGTAATTACTTATCAACTACATATTTGACCACTACAATCGAAATATAAGTCTTTGACCACTATAATACATAAAATTGAATGTAAACTTAATTATTACTGAAAACTTTAAAGAAATGATTGTGATAAATTTTATCGATGAATTAATATAGTAATTTTTTTTTAAGAAATGTAAACATCTATCAATTAAGTAAAACTTACGATGTTCTGCACTTCCTTATAATCAATGTTCAAGAAAGCGCTAGGCGCTAAACGGGCGGTGATCCAACGCCTAGCGCACTGATTAGACGATTTTAGGCGGTTTAGACGTTTACAACATAAAATATTATAGATAAGATATTATAGCTAAAAATTATATAAAACTATATATATTAAAAAATAAAATATTAAATCGTAAACAAAAAGTAGAGACACGCATTTCTTGAATTCATATCAAACTACATATGAATGTTTATAACCATGTATATAACGGTAAAACTTATAAATTTAAATTTATAAGTTGAAATTTTGAAAAATTCACTAAAACGAGATTTATGTTATTTTAGGCGGTTGAGGCGGTCATATAGATGTCACCTGAACGCCTAGCGCCTAGTCGGGATCTAGGCGACCGCCTAGACCGCTTTTTAGAACAATGCTTATAATAAATGAATGGATGTTTTTGTATGCATACTACATGTAAAATAAATTGGATAATTTTTAAAGAAATGATGAATGATATCTAGTAAATATAATTAGATGAAATTTCTATACATAATTTAAATTTCAAAGAACAGAAAAAAAATCCTAATTAATTAACTCTCTCTTTGGATAACACATTTAAGTGAAAAAGAAAATAGCAAATTAAGGTTTTCTTCTTGAGAATATGTTGATGATGTTTTCTCATAAGCAATTACTATCCTAGCTTAGTCAATTACCGGGTCTCAGTTTTTGCTTTTTTTTTCCTTCCAAAAAAATAGACATGGACCAGTTTTTAAGACAAGCTTATTTGGAGGCAAAGTTATAATTTCCACTGCTATTGGACTGAACATGGAGATAGCAAAGACAAATCATATTCCCGGTATGCCGAAGAGCTTAGTGCGGCTATTTGGGGCAAACAACTTGTTTGTGAATAAGGATACTCATAAACATGCCCGTAGCTTGACAAACCAGTTTTTAGGTTCGCAAGCTTTGAAATTAAGAATGATTCAGGACATTGATTTCTTGGCTCGCACACACATGAAGGAAGGAGCTAGGAAAGGTTGTCTTGACGTCAAGGAAACGACAAGCAAGGTACAAAAAATACGTCATCCATTTTGACAGTTTTTGTATCTCATAACAAGATTACTTTCCACTTAATAAATCATCTCATCAAATACATATCATCAAACGTTACAGATCATTATTGAATGTCTTGCGAAGAAAGTAATGGGGGAGATGGAACCAGAGGCAGCAAAAGAACTCACACTCTGTTGGACATTTTTCCCAACGGAATGGTTTCGATTCGCTTGGAATATCCCGGGGACTGGTGTTTATCGAATGGTGAAGGTGCATATTTTTCAATCATCTACCTTAACATATAGTGCTCAATATGGAAAGGATTTGTGTGGAAAAATAGATGCCATTGTGTTTTCATAATTGTCCCAAATAAAGGGCAAATGAGCAATGGCCCAAGGGCCCATAACCATTTAAAAAAAAAATTACACACAAAAACCAACAAATAAAGTAGAACTTCTATAAATTAATACTCGATAAATTAATAACCTCTACAAAATAATAAGATAATAACTTTTTTGAAAATCTTATGTAAACATATGGTCCCATCAATATCATAAATTAATAATTGTATAAACTTATAAATATATATGTATATTTTTAAAATATTTAGTGAAATATGAATCTAGTATTGTTTGTTTTTCTTAAATTTGTATTAATTCTTAACAGAGTTTAATTCTAATATTTTTACTACATTTTAAAAATTTTGTGTTATTTTCTAAACTTAATAATTTTTTTTTCTACTTGTAATTTGTTTTAGAAAGATATTGATTATTAAAAAAAAAAAATTCAGATATAATGTTTCAAGTAATTACAAAATTAGTAAAATGTCTCTATAAATTAATAATCCGATCAATTAATATCTCTATAGATTAATTGAATTTTTCGGTCCCGACATTATTAATTTATAGAGGGCCTTCATTTTTTCTTGAACTGAGCATACGTATTTTGTGATAGGCAAGAAATCGGATGATAAAGGTACTAAAAGAGACGGTACTTAAGAAGAGAGCATCAGGAGAGGAATTGGGGGAGGTTTTTAAGACCATCTTTGGAGATACGGAAAGAGGAGCGGAAACTATAAGTCTAGAGAGTGCGACCGAGTACATATTTACTCTGTTTTTGCTGGCTAACGAAACAACACCAATGGTCCTTGCGGCTACAATAAAGCTCATAAGCGACAACCCTAAAGTCATGCAGGAGTTGCAAAGAGAACATGAAAGAATTGTCCGAGATAAGATTGAGAAGAATGAGAAGGCTGACTTAACATGGGAAGACTACAAATCAATGACTTTCACCATGATGGTGAGTATCCCCAACAAAATCCTATATATTATAACTTAACAATGATGCAAATATATTAATTAACATGCAAATATGACCAGGTCCATAGTTCATGCTTTAAACCAACGAAAATAGTAAACTGATGATTTAAATGATATTTTAAAAAACTTATTTACATGAGTTTGGAGTCATAATTTCATGAAACTTACATATATGCTACGTGTTTCATTTTAGGTGATAAATGAGTCTCTTAGGATCACAAGCACGGTACCGACGATGCTTAGAGTAATTGGTCATGAGTTCAAATATGGTGATTATACAATTCCAGCTGGTTGGATCTTTATGGGTTATCCTTATGTGCATTTCAATCCAGAAAACTATGATGACCCTTTAGCATTTAATCCATGGCGCTGGGAGGTGATTTTAATTTGATCTTCATCTTTTAATTTTTATTTATTTACACTAAGCAAATTCTTGGGAATTTAAATATTTATTAAACTAAATTTTCAGGGAAAAGACTTGAGCGCGAACGTCTCCAGGACTTACTTTCCCTTTGGCTCTGGTTCTAGACTATGTGTAGGAGCTGAATTCGTTAAGTTGCAGATGACCATTTTTATCCATCATTTGTCTAGATACAGGTTCATTTTTATCACTCCACGATTTAGTTTAATTTTAACTGCAGTTAAAGTTTTTCTTACTTATGTTTTGTGTGAAGGTGGTCAATGAAGACAGAGACTCCTGTACTTCGAAGATTTGTACTTATGCTTCCACGTGGATCAGATGTTCAAATCTCAGAAGACACCAAAACTGGATAACTCTGTTGGTTATTAGAGTGATTACATTGTAGTGTTATGAGAGAATAAGAAAAGTTTTAGACATTTCTCTTCCTTTCACTCTTTCTCCTCAACTTTTCAATTTGTTTTTGTATGAGAGACTATTTGGATGTTTTTCAGTATTTGCTCTAAATCTCATTTCGATTTCTTATGTCATCCTTTATATATCTATGGTTTAATTTCATTGTCTAACTACCCGGAAGTAAGAATTAAGTACACTTCGACGATGAATATCAAAACTTTGTGTTCTTCCCATTTTGTTTTGGTTGAAAGTGTGAATATAATGTGGAATTGCCACTTTATGGTTTACGCTACAACAAAGAATTCAAATGGATAAGTTTCTCATATGATTCAATGACATAATGTAGGAGAGTGATTTAGCACCCTCCGGTTGAACCCAATAATATACCGAATAGACCAATATAACTGCGAGATCAGCCCATGAGCCAAAAGCTGACAAGCTCGGCACCGACCTACATGAAGAAAAGGGAATACTCACTCGAATCTAATTAAAAAGATAAGTAAATGATCTAAGAAAAGAGGAATGAATAAATATTCTCGTCCGAAAATGAAGGAAAAAAGACCATATTTCGAGCGAGGGATCCGATTTTTGACTCTCGAGAACCCTATGCTTGATTATTGCTAAAAAAATCTCTTGTAATTGTCAAGTTTTTTTAAAAAAAATAAATGTAAAATTTATTCAACCAAAGAAAACTAGTTTATATATATATCGAAATCAATAAAGAAAATCACTTTCTTGAATCGCTTCTATACTTTAACTTTCTTGAATCTCCTCTTTTTTTTCGATCTAATTGTGTGTGTTTTGCTCGCACACACAATAAGGAGATAGATCATGATGATCAAACCGAGACCATCTCTTGAACATGTCTTTAATATGATCATGCAAGGTAAAACATAGTAATTGTGTTTTATAGTTCTAAATCGAGCCGAAGAAGGTCTCTGATTTAATCTACACGTTTAGGGGGCTTTATGAAAGAAAAGAAGTTACTATACTCTATACCTTCTGCGAAGTCAAGGAAAATGTTATTTGAGAATACGAAAATAGGAAAGCCCAAGAAACACTTTGACCCGAAAATAAAACCAGACTGGTTTAAGACTTTAAAAAAGACAATCAGATATATAGGTATTTAAGAGCAATTGCAACAAATTAATAATATAAAACTGATATAGTGATTTATTAAACTCGACCAATGGTTTTATTTAATTTGGGTAATTTAAAAAAGGGATTAAGATCATAGAAGTGAGTTAGTCTATTGTGTGTGATCCTTGTTTTGGGATTGATCTTAAAATTCCCAATGATAACAGGATTTGAAAGAA
Source organism: Arabidopsis arenosa (assembly GCA_905216605.1). Lineage (NCBI taxonomy): Eukaryota > Viridiplantae > Streptophyta > Magnoliopsida > Brassicales > Brassicaceae > Arabidopsis > Arabidopsis arenosa. The sequence goes on along the minus strand of LR999457.1, from coordinate 11,581,585 downwards.
TGAGCAGGGTTGTGTTACTAGTGATTAGGTGTTTGGAAGGTCGTGTAGTCAGGATTGTTTTCTTATAGAATTTTTTTCTGACTATGTAAAAAAATCGTTTGGTTAACAATCATCTTATAAAAAGTGATTTTTGTGTAACACTTTCTATATTCTCGAAGCGTGGACTTTATATACGTCAAGGTTATTCAGCAGACATTATAAAGACATGAAACTTGATACACAAGCAACAGAATCATTCGCACATGTACATGCATTAAATTCCTTAATAGTTTACGTACTATTTGCAAATTTCTTATACGTCAAGCATTGTATTATAATCAGTAGTTTCTGTGGATCCAACTTTTCAGAGTAAATTCATAACTCGCATAAACTTTTGACAATTCTAACACAAAAATACAATAAAGCTACTTGTGTATATATACTATAGTGTTGTTATTGTGGCATCGTCCAGATCTAAATCTAATAGAAAGCCTGCGTGAGTTGACAAAATAATTTAAAACTCTTTTGAAACTTTTATTACCCTGTTTGACAACTCTTAAACACAAAGATAACTGTGTTTTCTTAAATAAATAAAAAGCAGTTACCCATTTAATTGCGTGAGAAAAGAAAAGAAATTACAAACCCAGCTATAGTGCTTTCAGGCAACCACATGGTGGTGGGCGAGTGGTTCTCGTTTGGTTGGAAGGATCGCCCTGTTGGTCTAGGCCAGGGATCGATTCTCCCCAGACGCAGTTTCGCTCTCTCATTCCTGTGGCCACCTGAGAATTTACCTGCGGACTTGCTCAGGCGCCCCAGACCACCAGTTTATCAGGGGGCCCTTAAGTGGAGGCTTAAAAATCCCTGTGACGCGGGCTTAGACCTAGTGGGCTAGTCAGATCACTGTGTGGTCTGGATACTGGGTTATCAAAAAAAGTAATTGATTTAAGAGTGAGTTATTAACGGTACCAACCAATCTCTCAACCGACTTATCACTAGTAAATTTATTCAAAGTTACCCAACTTGAATAAATGTATATATCTTGAATCGAGGAGAGATCACTGATGTATAAAAATGACCACTAAATTCCTCATTTTTTACATTTTTTGTAAAATTAATTTTTCAACTTTCACGTTTTCAAATTAATTAAATTTTTTTTTTTCTAACTATGCAAATTTAAATTTGAAAAAGTCAATGTTAAATAAAAAAAAAGAAAGACATTAAAATTGAATTTTCGTAAACCCAATTTTACGTAGTCGCAAGTTTCTTTGACTTCATCGTAGAATCAAGTACCCCTAAATTTTCAAACCAACATTTTCAATTAGATGAAAGAAGGAAATAAGTTTACATTTTTATGAATTACTGACTATGATAGTTTCACTAATATTGGTGAAGCTATTCCATTGGATCTGTAAGTGGAGAAATCCGAAAACTAATGTATAACTACCGCCAGGGTCGATGTATTTTCCAATCATTAGAGAGAATTTTCAGTTTATGAAGCCTCATGACGCTCTTCCGTTTCCCACATTCGTCAAGGAGAGGATCCTCATGTTATTTTCCTCACAAACTCTAAGTTACAACAATATCCAAAATATTTCCTCAATTTACGTCTATATAAACAAATATGTAAATGATCATTATTTAAAAAATCTAAGATGAGAAAATCTATTTTAACTAAAATAACATTGTGAAAAAGGTAGTAAGGACGTCAGGTGAATTATTTCATAAAATAAGAGAAAGAAAAATAACATAAATTTTAGGACAATATAGATATGTAGAGAAACAAAGAAAGAACATGTTTCTCATATATTTTTTGATATAATGATATACTTAAAAATATAAAAATGGAAGAGGCCACGTTGTAAGCTTTTCGGAGTTTGTGTTAAAGGAAAACTTTAAAAAGAATGTGTCTCTCAAATAAGATTTTAAATATAATGATGTACTTATAAATGAAAAAAAAAAGAGGATCATAATAATTTATTTGGTCAAATAAAAAAAACAGAAAAGATAGTTTTTAATATAATGAAAAAACTAAATCTAAAAAAATGAGTAATGTGTATTTGGATTTAAAGAGAGAGAGAAAAAAAGGAGAAATGTCATGTGTGAGCATTCATAGCTTGAGTTAAATAAAATATTTTGAAATCTTATATAAAATCGCCTACTTGGATAAATATCATTTTTTTTTTACGGCTAATAAATATCATTTATAACTTGACGAGAGAGCACTAGTATAAACTATAAAGAGAGTACCCCCCTTGGGGAATCATGCACCCCTCAACCAACATCTTCAAAATAGTTGAAAAAAAGAACATGGTAGAAGTTTATGAGTTATTGACCGTGGTAGTTTCACTCATAATGGTGAAGCTATTTCATTGGATCTATCAGTGGAGAAATCCGATAACTAATGGAAAACTACCTCCAGGGTCGATGGGTTTTCCGATCATCGGAGAGACTTTTGAGTTCATGAAGCCTCATGACGTTCTTCAGTTTCCAACATTCGTCAAAGAGAGAGTTCTCAGGTTCTTTTGCTAATTTCCCGACCATGCATTTTCTGTGTAGTGTTTGAAAATATATTATTCAATTACTCCTAACTTTAGTTACGTAATTCCCTTGTCAATTTTTTCGGAAAAAATAATAGATATGGACCAGTTTTTCGGACAAGCCTATTTGGATGCAAAGCTATAATCTCGATGGATCTTGAATTGAATGTGGAGATAGCAAAGGCAAATCATGTCCTTGGTGTCACGAAGAGCATAGCACGGCTATTTGGGAAAAACAACTTGTTTATCCAAAGCAAGCAGTCCCATAAACATGTCCGGAACTTGACATTCCAGTTGTTAGGTCCACAATGTTTAAAGTTGAGGATGGTGGAAGACGTCGATCTCTTGGCTCGCACATACATGGAGGAAGGAGCTAGGAACGGTTGCCTTGACGTCAAGGAAACATCAAGCAAGGTGAAAAAAAAAAACTCATCCATTTCGCGCTGTATATAACTCTTGGTATGATTAATTACATTCTACACGATTACTAATGGATCATCTCATCAAACACATATCATCAAACTTTACAGATCTTGATTGAATGTCTTGCAAAGAAAGTTATGGGTGAAATGGAACCAGAGGCAGCAAAAGAACTTGCACTATGTTGGAGATATTTTCCAAGGGATTGGTTTCAATTCTCTTGGAACGTTCCTGGGACTGGTGTCTATCGAATGATGAAGGTTTGTGATTTTCAGTTCATCTAAACCTTTATCGCACTATATGTGCATATATATGACTTTTGAGGGAAAATAATCGCTCGTATGATGTGTTTTGTGACAGGCAAGAAAGCGGATGATGAAGTTGATAAAGGAGATGGTACTAAAGAAGAGAGCATCAGGAGAGGAGTTTGGAGAGTTTTTCAAGATCATCTTTGGAGAAATGGAAGGAGGAGAGGGAAAAATGAGCGTAGAGAATGCGATCGAGTACATATATACTTTCTTTTTGATAGCTAACGAAACAACACCAGGGATCCTTGCGGCTACAGTAAAGCTCATAAGCGACCACCCTAAAGTTATGGAAGAGTTGAATAAAGAGCATGAGGGAATTGTTCGAGGTAAGACTGAGAAGGAGGCTGGCCTTACATGGGAAGACTACAAATCAATGACTTTCACACAAATGGTGAATGTCTGCCACAAACATATACAATTATATGGAGACAAAATTCACACATTAATATATCAATCTACTCATTATCAATTAGTTTTGAGTTTTATGTTCGGTAACCTTGATTTACATAGTAGTTCAAACACATGTTGTGTTTCGTTTCAGGTGATTAATGAGTCACTTAGGATCACAAGCACGGCGCCGACTGTGCTTAGAATAACTGACCATGATTTCCAAGTTGGTGATTATACAATTCCAGCTGGTTGGATCTTCATGGGCTACCCTAATGTCCATTTCAGTCCCGAAAAATACGATGACCCTTTGGTATTTAATCCATGGCGTTGGAAGGTGATTTGAACTTTTACTATATTTTCATTAATCAAACTTATAGAATTTTCAGCATATAAGTATTAAATTTTCAGAGAGAAGACTTGAGCTCAATCCTTTCCAAGACTTACATTCCCTTTGGTGCTGGTTCTAGACTATGTGTGGGAGCTGAGTTCGCTAAGCTTCAAATGGCCATTTTTATCCATCATTTGTTTAGATACAGGTTCGTTTTTTTATCACCTATTGACCCATGATTTAATTTTATTTTTAACTACAGTAAAAAAAAAAAATTAATTACTTATATATGTGCTTATTGTTTGAAGGTGGTCAATGAAAAAAGAGACTACAGTACTTCGAAGGTTTATGCTAATGTTTCCATGTGGATCTGATGTTCAATTCTCAGATAACACCGACGTGGATAACTCTGTTAGTCATTAGAGTGGCTATATTTCTTAAGGTTGTTAGTTCGAATCCTTTATATATGTGAGACTGTTCTGATTGCTGCAAATGGATAAAAACCATCTTGTAAGATGCAACGGTCAAGAATTTATCCATGTATGTAGTTTGTTTCTATTGAATTAATAATATACGGTCGCTTATTAAACACCTTCTATAACATGCATGTGTTTTTTTTTTTCTTAACATGCATGTGTTTAATCAAAGAAATAGATCCAAGAACTCATCATTTCCTTACAAGTACGTACAACTCATGAGACCTTAGAATATGGCTTAAAAGTGTTGTAAATTAAGATTCTGTTTACGTCCTAACCCCTCTTGATTAAACAATTTTTCCATCTAAAACAAGCTTACAAAATGCTTCAACTATCCGCTTTCATCATTCTAGGTCGTTTCCCTTAATCAATGATAAGTTTGATTACTAATTCTTATCGACGTCTATATTCTTGTTTTAAGAGAACGTAGATATTATTCATCAAAAAAAGTGAGCTAAACGCCTAAACCCGACTTAGCCAACCTAGGGAATATTCACGTAAAAAAAAATTATGAATCTTACCAGAGCCTTTCTAGAAAATATTGTTTCTTCATGATCTTAAACTCGAAAAGACTTTCACCTTTGATAACTCATCTAACCATCGCAGATACTGAGATCATATGATACGGACGCGATTTTTAGTAAAATAAGCCACCCCTCTTGTGGATAACATATAGTTTAAATGCTACATGAAGAGGATAAGCTTGAATTAAGGAATTCAATAATGTAAGACTAAACGAGAAGAAAACGTTTTATACAAATCTCTTATTCTAAATATCAAATTCTCCATTTTGTTTTTAAAAAATCTTATTTTCCCACACACCATGGGACAAACCTAGTCATTATTTGAATAACAATAACTGTCTCAATAATCAATATACATGTTGAGGTATAAATTTCATGAAACGAACAAAATATGATACACAAATGTCGTCTCTAGAATTTGCTATGATTTTTGTAAATTTAGTTATACATGGTGTGACTGATATATCCATTTAGCGAGTAAATAAATATTGAAAACAAAAGTCTAAATCACCCTCAAAATTTACTAATCTAGTAGAAAAAAATTTATTCATTTTCAACAAAAAAAAAATAAAAAATTTATTCATTTTTTTCTTCATTCTTGGGACAAAAGAGAAAATGTGTTTGGGAATATATTTCATGATCTTAACAGAACGGTGTTTTCAGAACGGTGTTTTCAAAATGCTTAGCTTGTACAAGACATGAACCGTATCATAGCCTACTGATTAGAAACTAAGAGAAAAAAAATTGAAGTCTACTAAACTCTTTAAATATCATGAAAGAGTTATTCACAAATTGGAAAAAAAAATTGACAAAAAAAACGATAACCATATAGAGTACAAACAAGATCTAAGGTCATGAACACATCAACCAAATTAACATGAAATTTGAAATGATTGTTCACTTTATTCAGATCACAACGAAACGCAAAATCCAGCATGGAGCAACCTTGGATTGTGTATTGAGGTGCGACTGGTACTAGTCCTGTTTAGGTCAAGACTGGGGGATTTAGGACAGCATAAGCAAGCAACTCTTGGTCATCGACAAACAAAGACATGTCTTCCTCAGGTAGGCTTATCCATGCTTCTACACCATCAACTTCTTTTGAATCAATCAGCACTACACCCACCATGTTGTCGTAATTGGTATGTGACGCAAATCCCACCCAGACCGGACTACCCGATCCGAAGTCAACCTCGTAGAAAGGCTTTCTGCACCAGCTAGACATTATGTATCTGTCTATGTCCGGTGACTCTGACACAGTTTCCGCCATCAAACTCAACAAACTCTGACCAGTTATATTGCTTTGGACACTCTCTTTGATCATCTCGTTGACTCCTTCTTTGGTCTTCCTGAATGCCGCCACGATTTCGGGGATCTCAAACTCGCTCTCCGCGTCTTTCTTGAGAGAGAATCCGATTTGTAGGTTGCCAATCGCGTCTTGTGGCAAAACATTAGATGGAATCCTAAGCCGCAAGTCCATGGCCTGCGACATCACCGCTTGCCTTGGAATTACCAAGTTAGAGCGTGAGGCTTTTCTGGCATAACTCCAGATAAGTGACATGACAGCTTCAACACGTGTAGGTACAGGGACGCTTTCGCTAGCGGCCTTGTGTCTAAGCTCAGCAATCTTAGAGGGTTCGAAGACAATCTTTTGAGTAAACATTTATTTGTGATGTTAGAATCGGAATCCGTTAATGGGAACTCTAAATACATATGAGAAGAAGGAGGAGGATAAATAGTAGTTTCAGCGAACTCAATACTATTGTTTGACTTCCCTTTGGCCGTAGTGGTGGCCCAATCTTTAACAAAGGTCACCAAAGAGGCTGCATCACAGATTTTGTGAGAGACGGAGACAGAAACCGCCACCCCTGATGAATGTCATCGTCTAGCTGATGAATTAACCAAATATGCGTTTTCACTTTTTTTAGGTTTTCATTTGTTAAAGCCCGTTCGAAACTCAGTTAATTTAATTTTGCTTGAAGATACCAGTGGAATTGCATTCCCACGAGAGGTTCGTTTGTAGTTTCTTTTAATTTTTTCGTAATTAAGTATGGGCGACATTGTCTCCTTTTTCATACCCAAAAAAAAGAACCCGCATTTAAGAGTATCCGAGTCCGAGCTTAACTATTTTCATCCTTTTACTCTCACCTATTTCCCACTGATTTACTTTCCACATTCTCTTACCCATAATTTCTAATTGGGTTAACTAACAGTCATCATTTAAAGAATAAATTGGTTACTATTTCTGAAATTAAAATAATGGTATTATAAAAAAAATTGACTAATGTAGGCTGGTCCGAATTAGACCTTGATTTAATCGGTCTCACAAAAACAATTAACACATTTACATTTTGGTATATTACAATTTACATCTGCCTAGTTTTCGATTTCTAACTTCCAAAATGCTCTTTTTCTACATACACTTTTTACAAGTCTCCATCGCAGAATAGGACAGCAGTAGAAAGACGCAGCACAACTAAAGAGTTATATGTCAAATAAAACTCTTCTCAAGTCTCAACTCAAGAGTAAAATGTGAAATAAAACTCTTGTCAACTCAATAGGTAAGCAAAGCAAAAACGAGAATTTATCAATCAAAATGTCAAAGAAAACTCTTCACAGTCAACCTTTCATGATCAAAATAACGAACCATAATCGAAAAACAAAACTAGAAACTAAACAAACATACAAAGACTAAGGAAACAAATGAACAAACCACTTCAATCATACAAATAGAATACAACAGACTTAATATTGATGCATCATACACACTCCCAAGTGAGATCCATAGCCTGCCAAAAAGACTGTCAGATTCACACACACACAACAGATATATTCACGATATGTTATACGGTTCAGAAGACGTAATCAAGGACATTAAGATGAAAAAAGTGAACAATACTCTCTACATAGCATTTAAAAGATCTAAGCTTGAGCCAAAAGGGACTGGTTACCTCTTCAGATCAACAAATCCCCGAAACTTTCATAAAACAGTAAATCCGATTCTTAATTTCAGATTTCTAAGGTCTCCTAGTACATATGATTCTTGTAACATCTCTACAGCGCAATAAGACACAAGAATGAAGAAAGCACAACAAAAGGTAGTAAAAGAGTAAATGTCAAATAGAGCTGCTCTAAACCGAAATCCTAGAGCTAAGTAGAGCATATTATAGTCAAGCTTTTAGGCAATGACACCTGCAAGTATTTATGATCGTAAATCATAAGCCACTTTAGTCTAAGAAATAACAATAGAAACTAAACAAATATAGAAAGATCTAAATACTCCACTATGAGAGATGACGAAACTACAAGGGAACAGAAAAGGAGAAAAAGACTTCAGGAAAACCAACCAACTTCAGTCATACAAATAGATTACATCAAACCTCAGTAGAGCGCCGCATCAATGGCCAATTATCGGTGCATAGCACAGACTCCAAGTAAGATGCCTGCAAAAGAAGACAGCCACAAGAAACTGTTTCAAATGAAATTTCACCAAGCTTCAGATCGTGATTATATCACAGAGAGATAAGCACATTACTGTCTGGTAATCAAGGACATTACGATCAAGAAAATAAAGAGAATACTTTACACTACATCAAAAGAATATTACTTGGTACCAAAGGGCTGGTTAGCTTTGCAGACCAATAAATCCCAGTAATGAACAAGAAAGTAAATCCGGTTTTCAATTTCCAATTTCTAAAGGCTCATACATAGTACACAAGATTCTTATAAGACACAGGTACGAAGATAAAAAAAAGCAAAACAATAAGGCAGTGAAAGAGTTAATGTCAAGCATAACAGTCATCACGATCTCTCTCGCTGAAGTCTCTATCCTCTTCCATATTGCTGAACTCCAGATAATGAGTGGGTCGATGCTCATTGTCATAGTACTCCTTGGGGTTTCCGAGTTTCACACTATATTTCATGCTCTCTGTATGCTTCACCCCCATAAAGTTATAGTTCCATGGTCCGTTATCAGGAACCATGTAAAACCCAAGGAACCGGTCACTCAATAGCATTTGAACCTTGTCATAGTGTGTCGGAAGGTAGCCTTGGGGATTGCTGCCACTGTCCTTGTTGAGACGTCCCCATTCATATCCAGTTTCCGTCAGCTTATATGAGGTCAAAGAACATGAGCCTGGAGTGAAACTGCAAGTCAAGATGATACATTTTTCTCTGTCCCATTGCTTGTTATTCTCCAGAAAACGTGCATGTGATGTAACATCTTGTGGCGACAACTGAGGAAGCTCATTAGGCTGTGTGTGCATCCATCCTAGGGGCTCAAAATCCTTTAAGAAATCATGCTCAGGAAGAGATGAAGGCAAGTGAACTTGCTGGTGTGATCCCCGCTGTGGCACCATTACAACGCATCGTATTTCCTTGACCTGAGGATTATCAAGGGGACTTATACCATACATATACCCAGCAATCTGAGTACGAAGATCTGCTATGCGTATGAATCTCTTCAAGATGTTCTTTGGCATTATGTAGGTGTATCCTGTTTCATTTACGTCATATGAGTTCACATAAATGTGGTTGACCCTAAGGTGGAGGTTAGTAGCTGAGATTGCACGCACTCGCCAATCTGTTTTGGAACCAAATGCAGACTGTTCATAGGGACTTATAGTGGTGACAATGAGTTCATCACCATGAACATTAGTGGTCCTTGTTGTGACTGCACTAAGCTGTCTCACTTCTTTGGCCTGTTTATTAATCTCAGCTATTTGTTGCCTTTGTTGAGACGGTGGAGTAATCTCAGCTCCAAGAATAATATCCCTTATCTCTGACTGTGTCAAAGCGGATATATTCACATTATTCTTTTTGGCGTAGTCAAAAAGGATGAGATCTTTAAGAGCAACCTCCACCTTCATCCATTGGTCGTTACTGAGAGAAGGCCAGATGTGATGTGTCTCAGTGACAACAGACTTGTCAGGCTTCAGTAACATCTTAGCCTTCTCATTGTTGACATGAAGAGCACGAAGGATGAGAATGAGTCTTGAGAAGGCAGTGTAAGAAGATATGCTCGTCAACCAATCATCATAGATATTGAAGAGGTTCATCTGCGGCTCAGTAGCTTTCAAAATCAGATCACCAAATTTCTCAATCTTCAGGCAAGCCTGGAATGGAAGCTGCAGTTCGCTTCCCTTGATAACAATGTTGGGAAAATCCTTCATGGTAGTCTGAATGGGGTCCAACATTCCCTTCCGAGTCACAATAACTTGTTTTGGCTGTTCTTCAACGGGGAAAGACCGCACAAGTGCAGCAACCTCTTCAGCAGTTTTCCATTTCGCAAGCTGACCAAGACGCTTCTGACCAGCCCAAACGCTTGTATGCATAACCTTCAGGAATAGCTGCCCAGTTCTTGGATTGAAAATAAAAGCTGCACCATTGATTGGCTTTGTTGTCAGATTTCCTTCAAATGTCTTATGCATTGTCACACGATAGACGTTGGTATCATCAATAAACCATATTATCTGGTTGCTGAATATTTCGCCATAGTTTTGAGATGACAAATTTGGCTCTGTAGGCTCAGATGAGTATAGCTGCAAACCTTTCCTTATCCTTTCTCTCAACCCATATAATGTCGGATTTGACTTCATAATCTTGTTCATTGCTTTAGCAATCAAAGATTTTGAATCAGGGAACCAATTACCAAAAGCAGAATACACATTGTATGCCAAATCAATCCCAATCATCACACCTGTCGGAGATGGATAGATAGACATGTTATCCGTTGTATAATCCATGAACTTGGCCCTAGTGTAACGTTCAATGTCATGAGAGTCATAATCTCCCCATCGAAGCTGTACATCTATCCAATACTTCTTACTAGCTTTCTGATCAAACATATCATTCGAGTCGGTCACCAGACTTGGCTTCGACATTGGCCATTTAGAGGCACCAAACATAAGAATATCAGCACAAGAGCTATTCATTTTGTAACTCTTCCTTGGATGAATTGTCTCCTTCTGCACAATATCTATCCCCATCTCATCCACATGTTGGTCCAATACTTGGCAAAGATCCATAACAACGCTCTCGTGGATCATTTGCCACATATGGGCACGAAAAATCTGAATCAAAGATATCTTAAGGGTAGGAATCTTTCCATGCATGAATATTCCAGTTAGATCCAACTGCACTTGGAAACCGACATAAACATTTGCTCGATTGATTGTTGGCGACCACCAGAGCGTGAATCTTCTATTAGGAATCTGGTTCAGACCAGACCTCTGTGCATTCGTCAGCTTCTTATATTTCATTGACTCCTCGAACCCAGATGCCTTCTCCCAGAAAAGACCCTCCCATGTTGGGAAGTATGTTCCCTTAAATAAGGTGTGCTCAAGAATACTCTCAACACCTCCAAGAGCTTGGATTACATCAGTTCGATAATTGTTCAGGTTCCACAACTTCCCATCATGCCTCTGATGAGTCCACCAGAAAGAATTTTGTCTCAGGACTTGGTACTGCTTGAAGTCAGTCCGGACTCTCCAACCTTTATCATATGCTAATGTGTGCCTATCCTTCTGAAAAAGCGTGTTTATACGCGGAATTCCCCTATCCCAGGAGTCTTCCAGATCCTCAAGTGTAAGACGTCTATTTTGGGCTTGTGCTTCCTGCCTCTTTAAAGCATACTCTGCCCACACACGCTGTGAATCAATAAACTCACTTTCCCATGGCTGTATGTAACGGTAAAGATTGGGTATCTTCAGATCCTCTTCTTGACTCATTCCACTCCTAAAGTGGGTAACACCAACGTCTGTTTGTCTGCTGTACCGACGGTCACTTTCTGGGATCAGTATATGACTCATAGACAACATTCCAAGACCACCGAGTTCCTTCGGGGTGTAAAAAACAACAGGAGGAAATCGACTAGGCATCTTTGAATTCAGCCCAATCTTAATCCTTGTTTGGATTTTACTTTCACCTTTAACCAACAGATCAATGAGCTCTGGCGTATGTAGAGTGGCTTCACGAAAGTAAGTCATGAGACCTATCAAAGCTGTGTTCCATTTATTGGTGATTTTGGTAAATGTGGCCGACCCTGACGACATCAAAATTTGCTTAACACGATTCTCAAACACCTTAATTTGTTCTTCATCAACTCGTAGAAAAGCAACTGCAGTCTTCTCTTTTGTCTGTTCATTCTGTAGATTCCATACGCCATCCCCTATGTTGCTGAAAGCTTCTTGGCTCATCCTGGCTTTTGGAAGTATGCGGATTTCAAATCCACACATGCTGAACAGCAGATTAGGATTGTCCTTGCTGTACACAGAGACAAAGCTATTCTCCCATTCAAAAGTTGTAAGGCTCCGAGGAAGACGGTTCTTCATTTCCCAGAAGATACTTCTACCAAGATTGACATCATGTTTCATCAACCTCATCCTTGCATCTCTCGGCCAGCACTTCTTATTGTTATATCCCACCATGTTCTCATTGTTTGGATCAGGATGCTCCCTCAGATAACGTTGAATAAGATCTCGAGCCTCTTCATGGGTAAATTTTAACATTATGTGCACTTTGTCTATATACCGAGAATATAGTCTTATGGGATGGCGCGTCTCAACTTTTGTATCCCAATAGGTCATAAACTCGTTAGGCTTCTGCGGTGGCCCAGCAATCTCACTCGCTCGAGTCAAACCAAGAAGTAAAAGATCAAGCACTAGTCCGTAAAACTGAGTAACAAAGGATGAGAACTGAAGTCCCCTAATGAGACCATACGAGTTAGTATGTCTCATATCCTTGTAAGACAGGTCCACATTATTCTTGGCAGTCACGTAGTCTGCAATATTGGGGTCAACAATCAAACGAAGCAGCTTGTTCAATAATGTGAAATCAACCTTCTCAAAGAACTTTTCCAACTTCGTTTGGAGCATCACCACACATTGTCCATCGGATGTGTCCCATATGCCTTGCAAATTATTGATACCCTGACACCACTTGTAAACAAGAAGCGGTGGCGGCTCTGAGTCGGCAGGCTTAATCCAGTTGGGAAACAAGTGGCGCTTGTCAGCCTCGTACCACAAGTATTGATCAAGATAGGCATCCGTAATTTTCTCTAAAGGATCAATTTCATAGACCGGAATCAAATAGCTGTAGAGATCCATAAATTCAATGCCGACTTCTTTGAACTGACGCTGCGTGAAAAGGTGGCGTTTAATTCGCGCTAGAGTTTCATGCGGGTTGTCATAAGCTTGTTCAATTAGACCAAGCTCTTCTCGCTGCTGCTGGTTCAACCTTTCACCTCCACATGATTCTTTCAGTCTCTCAAGAGCAAGGATGAGTAACTTTGTCTCGTGTTTATATGAAAGAGGAGGGAATGGAATTGGTGAAAATCTCCTTGCTTCCAGCCACTCTTGGGTCGTTCTATAAGTTGCCACAGCTTCGTCCGGAGTGACAGGTGAACCGTCTTTCAGGTAATTGTATTGTCTTTCCTGTTCTGCCTTTAACCAAAGACGAGTCAACCTTCCAAGATTCTTTCTACAAACTGTCTTATCGACAGTAGCGCCTCTTCTAATACGCTCACGATTGTAGTGAGTAATATTTGTCCACCAATCAGCCTTATGCTTCACATATCGGAGAATCAAATTCTCAACTGGCACAGGCAGCCCAGGGACCTTCCACGGGATATTAGCTTTCCAACACCGCCATGCCTCGCTAAGGTGCTGCTCTATTGTCCTCACTTTATTCTGCTTGGTTCCCTCTGGCATGGCATCAACGATATCATGCATGACAGCAGACCGAAGCTCCAAATCAAAATGGCTTTCGACTCTTTGTTTTGTGACAGTCTTTGCCACTCCTTTTGAGTGACGCCCCTCAAATTGACGTCCAAGAAGATTCCCTAACCATCGTTCAAGTAGAGGAACTATTCCACGGAGGAAAAACAACCACACTCTCCACATTGGAGCCCAAAATCCACACCCTGGTCCTTTACCCACAGGACCAGTATTGAAACGGTAATAGATCAAGTGCTTTAAATCCTTACACATCCTAATTTGTCTCATCAGTCTGTACTTATAACGATACATACCTGTCAACTGGCCAACATGGGAGAAAATATATTGCAGACCATCAGCCAATTGGAAGGCATCAACATTCCCAAGACGGAATTGGACATTTGCGTCAACTATGAGTTTTGTCAGGCGGAGAATCTCGCGACAGAGATGGAAAGCATTCCCAAAACGTGACTTCTTTCGCTCTTTAGTCGTCAAAGTCTTAACTGGCTTGAGGTTGAAATTGTAATCAAGATGCAGGTAGTTCAAACCCTTCCTGTGAATCAACAGATTCAACATATTATACCCCTGCCGACAAACTTGGAGACCAGCTTCGACCCAATCAAGTTCAGTGCTTTGGAAAAATTTTGTACCTGCAAGAGATCGGAACAAGTGCTTTTTCTTCTGAGCTTTAGGTGGTCTACGGTGCAACTCATTCAGCACATAACATTTCAAAAGCTTCTGGTAACTAACCCGAACTTTGACCGGATGTGATGTTGGACAGTGCTCCTTGAACCACTCTGACACCAACGGTATATCTTCAGCCCGTCGCGTCTTCCCAGACCTCATATTGAAAGGTCTTGGGGCAAACAACAACGAAATCCCATCAGTTGTAGTGTCAGTGTAAAGCTGAGTGTCTTGTAGCAGAGGCTCCACTCCGTTTGGTAATACAAAGTCATCCTCATCATCATCACAAACCGTCCTGTCACGAAAAGTGTTACTTATTGGGTTAATCAATGGATCATAATAAAACGCAGGAACATCAGGATCCTCTGTCTTAATAAACATAACCATAGGAGTGTGATACGCACATAGTTTAACTTTCCTTGGCCTGTTATTGTACAAGTAAGGGAAAGCAATTCTGCCTTCAGTTCGCAGCCGTGACCGAGTGATAACCTTGTTGATATCATTAAACTCGTTCCATTCCTCGTCACCTTTCTCTGTATCATGATACAAAGGTTCAAACTTAGGACCACCAGGTATACACATATTCAATGCCTTGGCTGTGAAGAAAGATGGCATATCAAACAAGTAGAAATAGTTTCTATCAACCAAATCAGAAAGCAACTGACCCGCAAGCCTATGAAGCGTTGCCATAATCGGAAGTGAAAGATTCCACCTCTTGTAACTCGGACCATTGATCATACTCGTCTTCAAAAGTGGCTTATGATCATAAAACCAATTATACACACAAGAATCATCCTCCTCATCAAGCTCCAACTGAATAGGCTCCAAAGGATCAACATCCATCAAATTATCCGCATAATCCAACACCGGCTCTTCGTCATCAAACGGCGGAAACCGCATCCTCTTAAAATGTCTACGATCTCTCTTCTCCCTACGCATCATAATCCACATAGTACCCCATTGAGCCATGTAAATAGGTTCAACAACAAAAGGAATCTCATTCACAAACGTAATCGCTCCAGTAATGTGATACAAAACCTTAACATCTCTAACTTGTTCCCAAGGCATAGGCATATTCTCCAAAAGCTTGAAAACTGCGTGAGGAACAAACTTAAGCGCTCCAAGATAAACTCGTTTATCATTACGATACTTCTTCGATGACATATCTCCATGTTCTTTGATAATCTTCCTTATATGCTCTGGTGGCATATCTTCTTTCTGAGTTTCCACAAACCCTAACCTTCTCTTTTCACCATAACGCTTTGAATTTAGTTGATTCCAGATTCTTCTCTTCTCCTTCAATTTCGCATCTGCTTCTTCAGGGGTAAGCTTTGATGGATTAGACGGAGATAGAGAGATATCATCGCCGATCAACATAGTTTCGGAATTGTAAAATCAATCACTGAGAAGAGTCGTCGTTGAGGAAGAAACCCCAAATTTTGTATCTGTGTTATACGAAATCGCTAATTAGGGTTTATTAAAACTTGCAAAAGAGTAATTACCGACTTAATGTGTTTCGTCTAAAGTACAGAAATTTTTAAGAATTACGAAACTGGCCGTTTATATAAAGGACAAGAACCGACTTCGATCATGTTCCTAAGCAAAGTGGGACTTCGTAAAATAAAATTGTTTAGACTATAATGATATTTAATTATTAATTACATATAATGAGAAAAAACAGTAATTCCATATACTGTAAGTTTAAGATTTTCTACTGCAAAATAAGTATAAAACAGAGAAACTATATTAAAGATTTGAAGAGAAAAAATCTAATATTTATTCGTTTCATGAAATAAATCATAGTTTAGTGGTGGTTTCATTAATCATTATAAGCTTTAATTTTATAAGATAGAACTAAAAATAAAATCCAAAAGTGTGTATATTTGAGAGGATTACTATCATAATTTTAAAAGAACAAAAAAAAACTTGTAAGGTGGACTGAAAAATATCATTAGTCGGCCACAATTTTGTCTATAGCCAAAGTGCAAAGAGCATCAAAATCCACAATTTTTGTCTATAACCAAAGACAATCAAATTTAGAAATTAACTCACTATTGTGATATGTTTACGAATGTGATATGTGAATGCAGCTGGATTTGTTCCTCCCTGATCTCAGCTTCTTCTTCGTCTTGTCGTATATCCCCAATAAGACAATAAAATTATCAAAATCGAATCGGAACCAAACAACAAACGAACCGGAATCGAACCAGAAACCTTAGACTCACATCAATTGAATTCGAACAGGAACACTAGACTTAGCCGATAAACCAAGATTCAAACCCATCAAAACCCTTGCAATTGAGAAAAGCACACTCTTTAAACAAAAATTGAGCACTAAAATAACTTTGAAAGTCTCAATTTTTGGTCGAAATTGGTGTTTAGACACAGAAGCAACCCCAATTCTTCAATCTTCTCACCGTTTTTCCCCCTTTGTATTTTTTGAGCATTTGTGTGTTTATCACATAGGGAAAAATAAAAGAAACCAATGAAGTAAACGGAGTGTTATGTCTTTTACTCTTTAGACTTAAGCACGTGGTCGGAAATTAGAGGTATCAAAAGGGCCAGGCCGCGTCTATTTGGGCCGGGTCGATGGGTATCAGTATCGGTCAAACACTCAAACTCCTGATAAAAATGTTTTAACGGACTTTAAACAGGCCTTTAATAAATAACGCTGTGCACATAGTTTGCTGTAGAACTTTTTTTTTTTTGGTGTAAAACAACTGTTGTAGATTTGCTGTAGAACTTTTTTTTGGTAAAGATTTGTTGTATAACTTGAAGGTTTTTTTCTTAGACTTTTCCCTACATCAAATATTATGTAACTTAGTGATGCACTACATGGCAAAAAGCATGTAAAACAAGTTAAAATATGCTTTAGCCAAAAAAAAATTTGTAAAGTAATTTGCGTTGATACTTATCATAGAATTATTCCTCCCAAAAAATTTGTAATCTCAATAATATGATCAAACTTGGAATCTCATATCATTTTTCTCTATTATTCTAACATCCTCCAACTTTTCTTCCTTTTTTTGTTATTTGATTAGGGACCGTCAAGACTATATAATTAGACAAAATTTTGACATCCTTTATGTCTAATTCCTCCAACTCACTTATGCCAAGTAAATCCAACTATGTTGGAGTTTAGTTATAGATTCAATGTAAAAAAAAAAAAACTTTCGGAATGAGTTCATAACAAATGCCAAAACAGCTAGAGTACAATCAAACAAACAACACACAAGAAACATAAGTAAAAAAGGTAAAACACATTAAGCGATCACATAGCTGGTTAGTCTCAGTTGGTACTCATATGAAGCGCTACAAGCGAAGCATACGCACCACCAGAAATCTTCATGAGCCTCTCATGTCTTCCTTTCTCCGCAATCACACCATTTTTAACAACTGCAATCACATCTGCGTTCTTGATCGTACTAAGCCGGTGAGCCACCACTACTGTGGTTCGGTTCACCATAACCCTCTCAAGTGCATCTTGCACCACCCGCTCAGACTCCGCATCCAATGCGCTTGTCGCTTCGTCTAGCAAAAGAATCTTAGGGTCTTTAAGAATCGCACGAGCGATAGCAATTCTCTGTTTTTGACCACCTGAAAGTTGAACGCCGCGTTCTCCTACAGACGTCTCGTACCCCTCAGGTAATGAGCTGATGAAGTTATGTGCATTGGCTGCTTTCGCTGCGGATATGATGTCTTCCTCAGTAAATCCTCCGGTTTTTCCATAAGCAATGTTTGATTTAATTGTCTCATTGAAGAGAATTGGTTCTTGGCTAACCAGACCCATTTGTTGTCTTAGCCAACTCAATTTAAATGTCTGAATGTCGACTTGATCTAGAAGTATCTTGCCTGAATCCGGGTCATAGAATCTCTCAATCATGCTTATCACCGTCGATTTCCCACTCCCGCTCTCTCCCACCAATGCAACGGTCTAAAAACAAAGAAAACAAAACAGTTTGGTATATGACTAAACCGAGAAATCCTCTGTTTTTTCTTATGACATTGTTTGTTACCTTGCCGGAGGGGATAGTCAAGCACAAATCTAGGAAAATATTAACGTCTGGCCGCGTCGGGTAACGGAAGCTGACGTGCTGGAACTCGATGTCGCCCTTAACAATTTCTAACGTTGTTCCTTCATCTGAACTCGAGTCGATCTTCGGTTTACTATCAAGAATATCAAAAATTGAAGCTGTGGAGTCTTTGGCTTTGGTCATGTCAGGCGCCATCGCACTCGTTTGAGATATTCCTATTGCCGTGACCGTTAGTGCAAAGAAAACCTACAACATACAAAACTCAAAATCATAAACCAAAAAAAAAAGAACTAAACCAAATGTAAGATGAATTTGGTTTGGCTCTTACGATGAAGAATTCTCGAAAGGTGGCTTTCCCATGTTGTATCAACAATGAACCGATATAGAAACATAACGCATTGATGCAATAGAGAGCAAAGAATGAGAAACCGTAACCCAAACCGCTCACGATTCCTAACCGAACACCTTGTTTCTTCGGTCCCTCGCATTTTTTCTCATATAAGTTCATCACTTTTTTCTCCGCGCAGAAGGATGCTACCGTCCTTATGCTGCTCACGGCATCATTTGCAATCTGGCTTGCCTCTTCATACTTCATCTGAACCAAAGTAAACTAGGTCAACAAACAATGATCAAACTAGTTATGGGATTAAACCAAAACGTTGAACACTAACTTTTGCATCTTCGCTAAAACCGCTGAGAAACTTAGTCTGAAGGTATCCTTGGATAAATATAATCGGTGAAACAGCAAGGACAATGAGAGCTAGCATCCAATTAGCCACAAACGCTATTACCAAACCAGCGGTAACATTCGTTATACTTCCGACGATCAAAGCCAAAGCATCACCAACTAGACTTCTCACTGTTGAAGCATCCGTTGACAACCTCGCTCCAATAGCACCACTGGACAAAATGAAATATGAAACAAACCAAATTTTTTGGTTCATCCAAAAAAATAGTGAGGTTTTTATTTATAAAAAAATTATATACCTAGAATTTGAGGTATTATCGAACCAACTAATCTCTTGGTGTAAGACTTTATCAAACGTCATCAATCTGATGCGTTTGATCAGTTTTTCCCCGGCGATACCGAAGAAATAGTTTTGGATTGGAACTGCTACCAAATTGACCAAACCAAGTATGATGTAAATGAGCGTCCAGAAACGTGCATCTTTCTTCAATTTATCAGCAGGCTCAAAGAACATGTTGATGGAGCTTGATAGTAGATAACCAAAGACTGGAAACATTGTGCCATGAACCATAGCAGCCACTGAACCAAGCAACAGAACCGGAATCTCTGCCTTATTGAGGTGAGCAAGCCGTCTCAACGATACTTTCTCGCGCTTCTTTTCAGCGGTTTTCTTTTCGTAAGAGCTACCCTCGTGGTGTTCATCATTCAAGCGACTTCTCATAGTGTTCTTACTCACCGTTGATGAGAGCCTATAACTTCCGGTTCGACCAACTGACATATCAATGTCATAACTTTCTGGTTCTTTGATTCTTGTTCCTTCTTTTGATCTTTCTTGTAGACGAACAAGTTGTGAATACGCTCCCTCTGGATCTTTAATCATCTCCTCGTGAGTTCCTATGTAACACCATAAAACCATTATACCATATGCTCTGATTATACATAACAAACTTGATTACTTTCGTCAAAAATATACCTTTCTCGACGATTTTTCCCTCTTGCACAACAGCTATCGTGTTTGCTGTTCTTATAGTGGTCAGCCTGTGAGCCACCACGACAGTGGTTCGATTAGCCATTAGGTTCACTAGCGCATCCTGAACAATGTGTTCAGATTCTGCATCTAAAGCACTTGTAGCTTCATCTAGAAGAAGGATTTTCGGGTTTTTCAGAATCGCTCTCGCGATAGCGATCCTCTGTTTCTGTCCACCAGATAATTGTGTCCCATTCTCTCCTACCATTGCGTCTAACCCCTAGAAAAGAAAACCAAAGAGTTTCATGAAAATATGAACTCAACTTTATAATTCTAAGTTCTAGCTATAATTAGCTGCAAAAATTCAAATACCTCTGGAAAATTCCCAATGAATTGAGATGCGTTAGCGAGCTCAGTCGCGGTTTTAATCTCGTGATTAGTTGCGTCTTCTTTTCCATATGCAATGTTCTCTTTTATTGTTGTGGCGAAGAGTATAGGCTCTTGGCTTACAAGACCAATCTTGCTTCTGATCCATTTTAGTTGAAGTTTCTTTAAATCATTGTTATCTATTAGCACCTCCCCTGAAATTGGATCATAGAATCTTTCAATCAAACTGATCACTGTAGACTTCCCACTCCCGCTCTGCCCCACCAGAGCCATAGTCGTGCCGCTTGGTACAAACAAGGAGAATCCAGAGAAAATCGGCACGTCAGGTCTCGCCGGGTAGTGAAAATGCACGTCTCTCAACTCGATGTCACCTCGAATCTCCTCTAAGACTACACCGCTCGCGTCATAAGCATCGATCTTTGGGTTCCTCTTGATTGTCTTGAACATTTTGAAAGTTGCAGCTTGTCCAGAAGCAAAAGCATTAAGACACGGAGATGTCTCGCCCAATGACCTACAAAATGAAATATGTATGAGTTAGGGTTTTATGGGACGAGATTCCTTTCAGAACAAGTAATTATCTATAAGATGAATGTATACTCACATCCCACCAGTAAGGACCGAAAAAATCACGTTCATGACTTGTCCACCATTGTAACCTTTCTCCGTTATTAACTTGGCACCGTACCAAACCGCGAAACCGTAGCTAGAGAAGATCACAAACAACATAGCCCCGAGGCCTAGACCCGAGATTAGCCCTTGTTTAACCGTAGTTTTATAAGCAATCTCGAGCTTTCTATTGTATTTGTCTATCGCTTGTTTCTCCCCCGTGAACGCTACCACCTGAAATCCAGTCTCTTAATTCCTTTACAAGATTAAAACACGAGGATTTCAACGGCGGAAACTTACTGTTCTAATGGCACCTACGGCTTTTTCTACTACGTTTCCAGCTTCCCCGTAAGCGGCTTGTCTATTCCCAACCATTTTAGACATGGTCAGTGCCATTGTTGCACCAACGGCCACAATTAGAGGAATGCACGCCATAAGAACCAAAGTGAGTTCCCATCCTCTTATAAAAGCAACCACAAATCCACCAATGAAGGTTGATATTAGTTGTATAAATTTCCCGACCTGCATAATAAAAACAATCAATGTTTTGTTTTAGCGTCTCTTTCTACAACAAAACTTCAGAATATAAAACTCAAAAACCTTTTCTCCCATGGCTTCTTGAATCAAAATGGTGTCTCCAGACATTCTTCCGATGACTTCTCCTGTGTTTGTCTCAGTGTCGAAGAACTCAATGTCTTGTCTTAATATCGTCTTCAGGTATAGGTTGCGAATTCTGGAGGATTGACGCTCTCCAGTCACAATCCAACATGAAACCTCTGCATACAAGACAATAAGATAGGTTAACTTGGACAGCAAGTTAGGGTAAACCAGAGGGGACAAAATAAGAACAAGTGTGGACTTACGCAGAAAAGAGAAGACACATGCATACACCGCAAGGTAAAGAATCTTCACTGCAATCTGAATATTTTTTCCCGGTAAAAGTAGCATAAGAAGCAGTAATGGATTACAAATACTAAATCAATGTAGATAGTCATAGATTCAAACTCATTTATCTATTGTGAAAATTACAAAATTTATGATGAGGTTATTTTCATTATGCGAAAGGTTATCTATATAGAAATATATGAAAAAAAATACAATTGTAAAATAGTCGGATGTTGGAGGTTTGTTTATGTCTAAATCGTTTAGGCGCCAATTAATTAGTTTCAAAATATTCAATTTTTTCTTAAAAAAATATTTAGTTTTCTTATACAATATTTTAAAATTTTATATATTAAATTTATAACTATCTTATGAAGTGTCCAACCGACTTGTTGACCAGATTTATATTATTAGTTTTTTTTTTTTTAGTGATTCAATCACTGTGATTGAAAACAAACCATAACAAATCGGAAACATATATATCAGAAAATTTTGAATTCCGAGAAATCTTTAAACCAAACGTAAATGTAATAGAATATATAAACAAATATGAAATGATGATAATGAAAATATACGGAAAATGAAAATTTTAAAGAAATAAAATGAAAAATTGTTATGTTTTGAAAGATATATAAAATAAGAACAAAATAAATTATTATTCCAGGTTAAGAAGAACAATTTGAATTTGAAAACATCATAAAAGACAACTAAGAGTACCATTTTTATACAAATACTTTTTAGATATATGTTTACAAGGTAAGTGTATATTAGAAAATATAGGAAAAATGACATGATATATGATAAAGTCTAGATATATTTCCTAGCAAGAATGCAATTAATTAAGAAATTGGAAAAGAAAAGAAAAAAAATACACGAACGTCTATGTATATGAATATGATGATAATTAAGTTTTCCGTTCTGATAATGATGATCAACAATTTGATAAATCGTTTCTAATAGTTTAAACTTAAATCCAGTGACAACTAACTGAGATAACAAGATTTACACGATACATGAATCTTAACTCATCAATATATGAATTACAAACAAAGATTTCTTCAAAGATTAAGAAGTTACCTTGGAGACTTCTTGAAAGATTTCAGAGGAGCCAAATGCGTTGATGAGCTGGCCAAATAGTAGAGTCAAAAGCGGCTGAGTTAAGCCATTGGCCACGGCGGAGATGGTCCCGACAGTCATCAAAACTATGTCGTTTTTGTCAGCAAACGAGAAAAGCTTGTAAAATGACACTTTTTCATCTTTCACTCTACTCTTCTTGCTTTTCTCATCCTCCATTGCTTCCCTCTCACCTTCCTTCAAAATATTTGCCCTTGACTTCCTCCTTAATCTTTATCTTAGAAGTGTTTTTTTTTTTCTACCAAATACCAAAGTAGAGACTTGCACTGATTGCAAGACAACCCTATGCACATATATGAATCATAATTGATTGGAAATATTTTTTACCAAAAATATACTCAGACTAGTAGAAAACTGGGGTCCACTGTTATTTTATCTTAAAATGTTTAAAATTAGAATATAATTAGTCCAAAATATATTTAGTTGTCTTATGTCTCAATGCTTGCACTTGAGCATCTCCTAAAAGAGATATTTGTTTTATATTGAAAACCAAAATTTCTCTTCTTTGTATGTTTTTTGTTTATTTTTCCTATTTTTTCTTATGTTTAAGATATTTTTCCTAGTTTACAATTTTTGACATTGGTATTATCAATGTTTTACAAAAATTCGTTGTTTTCCCGGTCAAACTCCGGAAGTTCCAAACATAGTTAAATAGGCCAACGAAAAATCAACAATCTTTTCAGATTGATGTGTCCGATTAATTGGCTTAGGCCACCGATCAAATATATTTATACTTATTTTTTTATTATATATATAAAACTAATATATATATATATATATATACACGTGGATTCGTACATCCTCCATGGCGAAGCCCAAAACCATATAGTTTTAATTTTTTTTTTGAAAAGCAAATCCCACTCAACGTGAATTGAACTGTGACCTCCAAAGTTCCTACATTTTCGGTAAACCACTATAGCTCAACTCATCCTTGGTTGGATATCACATTTTAACGTCTTGTTTTTAATTTTCACATTAACATAGTATATATATATATATATATATAGATATAAAAATATGGAACGTAAAATATCTGATTAACCTCCAAATACGTGGTTCCTTCATAAATCTTCTATTGGCGCCTAGCAAATTGAATCTTGGATATTAATATTATTTTCTTTCTTGATTTTCTTTGTTTTAGTTGGATATATATATATATACTACTTTGGATAGTATACACTTACTAATGAAAGAAACATTGAAAAGTATGACATTATGTGTAACATGTTATTTTATGTAAACAAACATAAAGTAAAATGGTAAACATGTTATTCTATTAAACGAACAATATTATTTCATACAATATATTTTACATTTAAGTCATCTTCTTGACAACTTGTGTGATCTACCATGACTATATATAGTGATACTCATCACTAGCAAGTTTTTGGGTTTTTGTATAGTCACGGTTTGACTTGAAGCAGTGGTTAGTGGACTCTTTTCCCCGGCCGTTCTCTGACGTTCCACGATGAACCCGAGCTAATAATCAATGTACACGAGTTCTTATACAAAGGCAGCAAGCAGCCAAGCAGCAACAGACTGTTGTTTCCTTTGACAAAAAAAATAAGAGAGTGTTGGTTTCTTCTATGTTTGCTTAATTTAGATGTTATATAATAAAAACCCCTAATTTTGTGAAAAGGCCTTAGAGAGATTAAAAAGGCCTGAGCCTTTGGGCCCATTAAAGTGGTCGTTGATTCGAAACCTATGTTAAGAGAAGTTTGACGGGTGAAAAAGGAAAATATTCCGAAGATATATACATTATTTCCCTTATATATATATTAAAATTAAATAGTAGAAAGCAAAAAAAAATCAGAAAGCTAACGAAAAAAAAAAAAAACAATCTAGCAACAGAAGAAGCTTCGAGAAGACGATGGCGACGGAGATGAACGAGAATCTGATCAACTCTTTCGTAGAGATAACTTCTTCATCAAGAGAAGAAGCTACTTTCTTCCTCGAAAGTCACCGTTGGAATCTAGACGCTGCCGTTTCAACTTTCCTCGATAACGATGCCGCCGCAGCCGCAATCGCCGAACCAAACCCTACCGGACCACCACCGATTGCCGCTGCACAATCTCCTTCTCAATCTCACTCTCCCGATTACACTCCTTCTGAAACCTCTCCTTCTCCTTCGCGATCACGATCTCCTTCTCCGTCTTCTCGCGCTGCTCCCTATGGTCTCCGATCGAGAGGCGGTGCTGGAGAGAGTAAGGAAAGTGATAATCCGTCGGGGAGTCGGAGTTCTAGGAGTCGTCAACACGCTGGGAATATCCGTACGTTCGCCGATCTGAACCGTTCTCCGGCTGATGGTGAGGGCAGTGATTCCGATGAAGCCAATGAGTATTATACTGGTGGACAAAAGAGGTAAAACTCTCTACTCAATTCTTGATTGTTTGTTTTAGTAGATCTGATCATAATTTGGGAAGTACTTAGATGATTATAGTGTTGAGAATGGTGAATTAGGGCAATGATCATGAATTTGAGCAATGTGCTTTCTTGAAGAGAGTAATTGTTTCCAAAATCTAAAGAATTTGCTATTGATGGATCAATTATAGTGTAAAGATTGACCATATCTTGTGTATAGCTGAATTCATTGTTTATATATGTGTAGCTAACAGAGTTTTTTTTTGGATTGTGCAATGTGTTTTAGTGGGATGATGGTACAAGATCCTAAGAAAGTGAAAGACGTTGATGAACTATTTGACCAAGCTAGGCAATCAGCTGTAGACAGACCTGTTGAACCATCAAGAGCACCTTCTACAAGCTTCACTGGAGCTGCACGATTGTTATCTGGTGAAGCTGTTTCGTCTTCTCCTCAGCAACAACAGCAAGAGCAGCCTCAAAGGATTATGCACACCATCACTTTCTGGTTGAATGGTTTCACTGTTGATGATGGTCCGTTAAGGGGGTTTACTGACCCTGAAAACGCAGCTTTTATGAATGTAATATCCAAATCTTTCTCTCATTAATAATTACTTGGATACTTTTGGAATCCTTAATGTATATATGTTGTCTTTTGCAGAGCATCTCAAGGTCAGAGTGCCCCAGCGAACTCGAACCAGCAGATAGGAAGATCCCTGTTCATGTCGACCTTGTCAGGCGTGGAGAAAATTTCACCGTAAGTCTCATTCCCATCTCTCAGTAATATTCTCGTTAACCGATTCTCTGGATAAGCCACTCTTGTAGGATATTGCTATCATATTGTCAAGGGTTCATTTAACGTCTCTTATCTCTTGACTCACAGGAACCACCAAAGCCCAAGAATCCATTCCAAGGTGTAGGAAGAACCCTAGGAGCCAGCGGATCTGGTTCAAGTTCAGCACCACAAGCTTCATCCGCCCCAATGAACGCAGCACCAGCACCATCAAGAGGGCTAGTTGTAGATCCAGCAGCACCGACAACCTCTATCCAGCTCAGATTAGCAGACGGAACACGCCTTGTCTCCAGGTTCAACAACCACCACACCGTCAGAGACGTACGTGGGTTCATCGACGCTTCAAGACCCGGTGGCTCCAAAGAGTACCAGTTACTAACCATGGGGTTCCCTCCTAAACAATTGACAGACTTGGACCAAACCATCGAGCAAGCTGGTATTGCTAATGCCGTCGTCATCCAGAAATTCTAGACTTATATTAATCATCCCTTCGATTTATGTCTCTCTTTTATTTTGCTTTTAAGTGTTTTTGAACCTTATCGTTGACTCAACTATTTAGTCAACGATCCAAAGGCTTTGGATTTTCGTAGATTCATCAACTCTTTTCTTCAGATTTAATCACTTTAGCAGTTTAGCTTTTGTATAATTATTTATTTCATCGCTTCTATCGACTCAACCACCAATATCTTTTTTAGACAGAATAATCGAAAAAAAGATTATCCAATGAGCAAATTACTTATATCCTTGGACTCGTGAATTGACGAATTGACCAGTTGCTGCATAAACTCCACACACATACGCTCTCCTCAAATCAGGGACATAAAGGTAAATTGACCTACCTGCCCATCTGTCCATTTTCCTTGTTCTCTTCAAATTTTTTTTTTTTTTTTTAAAAACAATTCTCTAATGTCTGTTATTCGGAATCCGAAGAAAGCCAGAGGTATTGAGATTTACAGTGAAAATCTACAGAAGGAGAGATAGCGAAGGGAGAGGGACAATTATTAAAAAAATAAAATTCCTATTTTTGTTTTCATTACAACCTTAATCTTCGTGTTGTGTTCTGTATCTTCTCAGATTTTTTTCTCTTTGCTGGGCTTCGTTGCCTTTTCCTCTTTTTCTCTTTCTTCTGCTCTCGATTCAGTTTAGGGTAAGTAAAAGGAGCTGTTTTTTTTACAGGGTTTATCACAAAGATCCTTCTTTTAGGGTTCTTTGATTTCATTTCCAGTGCCCAGATCTCTCTCTCTCTCTCTACTCATCTGCCATTTGTAAGCTCTTTCTTCTTCTTTTTCCTCTCTCTTTATCTCTCCAAAGTTTACATTTTTTTGTTGTTTTCTCAAGTTAATCTTTGATTCTAGTTGTGAGATTGTGTTTCCGCTTTTGATTTTGGGTTTTTGTCTGCATGCAGGGCTGTGTTCAATGATTAGGGTTTACATTTAGAACCAAAGCTTGGGTTTTTAACTGGTAACTAGTTTAGGCTTGTGGCGAAGTAGAGAAAAAAAAAAGGAGGGTTTGGCCTTTTTTGGGCGATAATTTAGGGTTTCTGTAATTATGATCAAGCAGATATTTGGGAAATTACCCAGAAAACCTTCGAAATCTTCGCATAATGACTCGAATCCAAACGGAGAAGGTGGGGTTAATTCATATCACATGCCCAATTCGGGTAGTAATATCTCGAAGCCTACATCGAAATCGTCAGCATCGAATGGAGCAAATGGGACTGTTATTGCTCCTTCCTCAACGAGTTCTAACAGAATTAATCAAGTCAATGGGGTTTATGAGGCATTGCCAAGCTTTAGGGATGTTCCTAGCTCGGAGAAACCTAATCTGTTTATCAAGAAGTTGAGTTTGTGTTGCGTTGTGTTCGACTTTAGTGATCCGTCCAAGAATCTGAGAGAGAAAGAGATAAAGAGACAGACTTTGTTGGAGCTTGTTGATTATATTGCAACGGTTTCTACAAAGTTGAGTGATGCTGCGATGCAAGAGATTGCGAAAGTGGCTGTGGTTAATCTTTTCAGGACGTTTCCTTCTGCGAATCACGAGAGTAAAATTCTTGAAACGCTTGATGTGGATGATGAGGAACCTGCTTTAGAGCCGGCTTGGCCTCATCTTCAAGTTGTTTATGAGCTTCTTCTTAGATTTGTGGCCTCGCCTATGACTGATGCGAAGCTTGCAAAGAGATATATCGACCATTCGTTCGTCTTGAAGCTCTTGGATTTGTTTGACTCTGAAGACCAAAGAGAGAGGGAATATCTAAAGACCATTCTGCATCGGATATACGGGAAATTCATGGTGCACCGACCCTTTATCAGAAAGGCGATCAACAATATCTTCTACAGATTCATTTTCGAAACTGAAAAGCATAACGGCATTGCAGAGTTGCTTGAGATTCTAGGAAGTATAATCAACGGTTTCGCTTTGCCGTTAAAAGAAGAGCATAAGCTCTTCCTTATCCGGGCCTTGATTCCACTCCACAGACCTAAATGTGCATCTGCCTATCATCAACAGCTTTCTTATTGCATTGTTCAATTTGTAGAGAAAGACTTCAAGCTTGCTGATACCGTCATTAGAGGCCTTCTAAAGTATTGGCCTGTGACTAACAGTTCAAAGGAAGTTATGTTTCTTGGGGAGTTGGAAGAAGTTTTGGAAGCAACTCAAGCAGCTGAGTTCCAGCGATGTATGGTTCCTTTATTTCGTCAAATCGCCCGATGCCTCAACAGTTCACATTTTCAGGTGCGACTCTCGATTTGTTAAAAAAAGTAGTGCTATAAATAAGTTGTTCATATAGCGTCGCAATTTTGCAAGTTTGAGGAAGAGGAGTTGTTAGATTCAAAGTTGCTTCTTTTGTCAGGTGGCTGAAAGGGCTCTGTTTCTGTGGAACAACGATCACATAAGAAACCTGATTACTCAAAACCATAAAGTGATAATGCCAATCGTGTTCCCGGCTATGGAGAGAAACACACGGGGCCATTGGAACCAAGCAGTTCAGAGTCTGACTTTGAATGTGAGAAAGGTATTGGCAGAGACAGACCAAATTCTGTTTGATGAATGCTTAGCCAAGTTCCAAGAAGATGAAGCAAATGAAAACGAGGTTGTAGCCAAACGAGAAGCAACATGGAAGCTTTTGGAAGATTTGGCAGCTTCCAAATCCGTAAGCAACGAGGCAGTGCTCGTCCCCAGATTCTCATCTTCGGTTACTCTTACAACCGGTAAAACTTCGGGTAGTTGATCACTTTCTGCTCTTTATTACCGAGACAATACTTTCAAACGATCCAGCAGAGTTGTATCGATCCATACGAGCATCAGGATCAGTCCTTGAAGGGAGAAGATTAAGCACAATGATTAACAAGGCAATATCATCAGTGAATACTTATTTATAACATTTTATCAGGTTTCTGGATTCATGGGTTCAATTGTTTGTTGCTTCTGATCTTTTTTTTTCTCTTACTCACCTCTTAGAGGAGTTGAAAAACAATCTGTGGTGTAAGAAATATGGCTTATAGATATAGTTCTTGAGAGGACGACTAAACAATTATTCGTATTTGTACTGTGGAATGAATTGTATTTTATGCTTTGAGGTTCTCCCCTATTAACCGAATCGAAACCGAAGTTACCGAATCTCGGTTTGGTACGGTTTATATGCACAGGCCTATTTTGAACGACTCGTGATTGGAGGCTATGTGTCACTAAATCAAAATAGCCTCTATTTTCTTAAAAAAGTCATGAAATCTAATTTATTTTCGAAGATATTACCATAGCTTTTTTGCAAATATCAAGTATAGTAGGATTTTTTACCTTAATTACCATTTATTTAATCAAATTTATCTTTTCTAGTGATAAATCCATTATTATTTGTTCTTAGTCAATGAGTGGTATTCAATTTCATTGTCACGGCCTACTACTCAACAACCCAATCTTACCAAGTCAAAGTCAACTTTATTTTGTTTCTCTTTTCTTTATAGATTACTTATCCCTAAAAGGATTTGTAAATTAACCAAATTTGCATTTTAAAATATTTGTATCTATCTTGGTATTAAATTTGGAACAATTTTTTAAAAAAATAATAAAATACAATAATATTGAAGATTATTATATCGATTTTCCTTTTTCCTATTCTTTTTATTCGCATCGCCGCATATATAGTCGGATATAGTAAGCAGGTTTTTTGGCAAGAGTTTATGCAAGCCCGCTTCGATTAAAGCATCTAAACCAAAATCCAAACATCTGGGAGTTTCCGTTTTATTTTCTAGTTATATTATACCTTTTATTTTTTAGGAGATAATTAAACTTAGCAATTTATTATCTAAACCTAATAACCTTCATTGAAAATATAAACTGGATTTGAAAATACAATGTAATATTATTTATTTATGATATAAAAACAAAAACCTAAAATGGTATTTAAGTATTCTTAGTGTCAAACAGAGGAAATATATGATATATATGAAAATAACTAGTCAAAATCTGCTGTGATAATGACCTATTCTAAAAATTAATGAGAATCAACTATAATAACTAAAATAATAGATTATTGACAACTATAACAATATTGAAATCATAACAACTATTTCAAAGAAACGTGTATAAAAAGGGAATCATAACCGGAGACTTAAGAAGAACAAGAGCAAAAAAAACAATAGAGACTTAGACAGAGTCATATATCTCCCTATCTCTCTCTCTCCCTCTTCAAACGCAACCTCTTGTCTCTATGGGATCGCAACTCTCAAACACAGTCGTCGAAGGTGAAGATAACACCAAAACCATCGGATCAACCGAACCGGACCAACTTTTGGAGATCGAATCCTTGGAGAAGATCCTAAATTACAAGTTCAAAGACAAGAGTTTGTTGCTGAAAGCGTTCACAGACGCTAGTTACGTTGATGATAAGTGTGATTCGTACGAACGCCTAGAACTTTTAGGAGATTCGATCCTAAATATGGGTATAATCTATGAGTTTATTAAGCTTTACCCTAAAGAATCACCTGGTCCGTTGACCAAGCTCCGAGCCGTCAACGTAGACACCGAGAAATTGGCCCGGGTCGCTGTGAAACACCAACTCTATCGCTACCTCCGTCATAAGAAACCCTTGCTTGAGGAGCAAGTAAGTTACATTCTTAAAACCCCTAGTAATTAACCGTGTTTAGTCCTATAAATTTACATTTATTATCCTCGATCATGACTTATTGCAATTTGGTTGATTAAATGATAGACAAAAAAAATTTGAGAAAATAAATTTTATCAATTTTTTTGTTTTTTCTCTATTTCAATCTCATCCAAAAATTTGTCTCAATCAATGTTTTTGTTTATTTCATAACCCTTAGGCTTAATATATATCCATCGACAATATTCTTTAATAAAAACATTTGTATTGGTTGTGTGTTATATGTGACTTATATTAATGAGATTTTCATATAACTAATATATATGCAGATACTGGAATTTGTGGAAGCCATGGAAAAATATCCACTACATTCAAATGGTCTTCTGAAAGTTCCTAAAGTTCTAGCAGACATAGTAGAGTCTACCATTGGAGCTCTCTTCATGGACGGCAACTCCACTGAGACCGTCTGGGAGGTAACTTACTATACATACATAAGTTATAAATATCTATAGCTACTAGATTTAGGTAATTGATTCATCCATATATAGGTGATAAAACCATTGTTGGAGCCAATAATACCTCTAGACAAAATGAAGAGCCATCCAATGACAGAACTCAATGAGATGTGTCAGAAGAAGAACTTGAAATTGACGCCCAAAGACACTTGGGAAGAAAATCAAACCTATTGTTTCCAAATTGAGGATAAGTTCGTTGGATGTGGACAACATCCTGTCAAGAAAGAAACTGCTCGTAATTTCGCTGCAAAAAATGCTATCGACAATTTTTCTAAATTCTTCGGAGACCTTTAGTTATATGTATTTGTATCAAAATAAAAATTGTATTCTATAAATTTCTACAGGAATAAGTGTACTATCTTTGTGTTTTCTTTTTGTTTATTTTAACAAAAAGAAAACACAAAGATATATGGTAGTACTGTCTTTGTATTTGAACTAGCTTGTATTAAAATTCATCTTTTCATTTTTCTTATAAATGGTGTGAAAGACGTCAAAAAAAAGAATGATGTGAAATATGAACCTAGCCATGTTGAAATGGTATAAGCATACAATATTGATACGAGACTATGGTTAGGGTAGTTTGGTGTCATATGAGCTTATCGTTTCTTTTTGATGTTTCCTTTTCGCACTAGATTAAGGCTTTTGTGTTTTTACTTATTTAAATTATGCTTAAATCTGTTTGTTGATGATCTATATAAAGACCTCAAATCATCAATAAGAAATAAAGTTCCAACAGTTAACCTAATTTTCGAAGAGAGAGTTGGGTTAAAGGGAAGCTTTTGCTTAAATCATTCTTCTTTTTACGTTTAACAAAGGTTCATATCATCAATATATACCATTTATGGTATAAGCATACATAAGTGTTACTCGAGAACCGGAGGATATCATTTGTAAATCTTGGTTAGAGACCTAATTAAATTACCTCTGATCAAGTTCGGGAGAAGATAAATCTGGTGCTATATATGTATCATGGCATAGCACACATATAACAAAAATAGTTTATTTACAAAAGTAAATATAATTTTTTCATAAAATACAAAGATATTCAATCACATCATGTAACAAACACAAATAAGTTTAGTTTTACTTAAGAAGACACCGGATCTACGTAGACCACAAATATCAAAGTACGTTATAGAAGGAACATAAAAAAAAAAAAAAAACAAAGCTCACACTCAATCATCATTCAACAAGGTAGGTTAATACCTTCACGCATGCACAAGTGATGGAAAGACAATGAGAGGGAACTTGCGGCAAACATCAATACCAGATGCTTCAACTAGGTCAGGCTTATCATCTCCCCCTGGTCCGACCTCGAGTCTCCAAGTGAACCTTTTCACAAGGTTGGCTAGTGTCAATTTGGACAAGACCATAGAAAATCCGATCCCGGGGCAAAGTCTTCTTCCCGCTCCAAATGGAACGAACTTGGAATCAGTACCGTTAAAATCCAAATTCAAACCAAAATGCCTCTCTGGTCTATATTCTTCTGCATCATGTCCCCATATGGAAGGGTTTCGTTGGAGTGCCCAAGCATTGATTATTACCTGTGTTCCAAGTAAAGCATTATATAGTTTTACATGATCTAGGTTTAGGCTTATATGATTTTAAAATATATATTACCTGTGTCCCTGCAGCAATGTCATATCCCTTTAATTGGACATCTTCAGTCGATAGTCTGGTCAGTAATGGACCAGAAGGATGTAACCGTAGTCCCTCCTTGATCACGCAATGTAAATAGTCCATTTTCTCAACTTCTTTCTCTGTTACATTTAAATTATGCGTCGATATTGAATTAATCTCATCTTGAAGTTTTTTCATACACTCTGGATGCCTCATAAGTTCTGTCATTGTCCATTCTAGTTGTGAGGCAGTTGTTGCGGTTCCGGAAAAAAACATATCCTGAAAAACCAAGGAACAACAAAATTGTTTTAGCTATTGATTGGTACTAGGTACATAATTTGTAAGAGGTCTTTTGAATCCAAAGAAAGTCTAGTTTTCAATTTATAGGAAAGACATTCGTTTATATATATACATTTTTATTAACTTGATATTTAATGATTTTTCTGGTTGTTGTAAAATTCATTTTGTTTTCTTTATGTATTGATGACTTTTTCTACTATAAATGAAAACGTAAAAAATGGAGACTAAATCAGATTTTCTGATGTTACCATAAAAAAAAAAAAGGATATCTAATGTGTTTTTCTACATGAGAAAAAAAAAAGAAAAAAAAAAGGAACGTATATTTTACCAAAACATAACTTATTTAATAAGATTTGAGATCATGTATTGTAGATTCATATTTTCTTCAAACCATGCAAAACAAAAAGGAATGGCTTGTTGTGTTACCTTGAGGATGAGTATTATATCACTTCTGTCAAGCTCAAACCGTTTGGTTTTATCGTTTTGAATCGATAGCAACATATCAATAAAATCTGATGGCTCTTTGTGATCGGCATCGACATGTTCTTGCACCATGCTGTCTAAAAAACAATCTAACTTGTTATTTATGTCCTTCATTTTACCATCTACGCCGTTGATCTTATCTATCCATGCCAAACTAGGAATAAAATCTCCGAAAAAGAATTTGCCAAAGAACCCAGAGGATGTCATCACTAAGTTCTTGATATCAATTCCACCTTCCTCGATGTTATATTTTCTTCCCAAGGTGATTCTGCATATGATATCGTTGGTAAGAGTCATAAGGAGTTTGCTTAGATTTACTGATGAAGAAGATGAACATGCTTCTTCTAGCCTCTTTGTCAATAATTTTATCTCTTCTTCTCTTAGGTTCTCAAAGGACCGAACCATTTTGTTGTTGAGCAGATGCACAACGCACAGACTCTGCAATCATCGCAAGTTGATATAATAAGATAATATATATTTATTTTAAAACATAAAAATTAGACGTGTAACATAAGATAATGCACTTTAGAAGAAAACTAAGGGCCCAATCGTTGCCTCTATAAGCGTGTATTTCTCTCTCGCTTGCAGCCAAAAGTAGGGTTTTTCTAGATCTAGGTTCGTTCATTTGCTCTTCATCGTCGGCTGAAGGATTACATCGGAATCTCAGTGGTGAGTAGGTTCCCTTCTCTGTCAACGGGGGAGTGGACTTCCTCTTCCGATGTAGCGGTTGTTCTAATTTCGGCGGAAGAGATGCTCTGATGTCATACCTTTCCGGTTGAGGACGCTGGAGATTGGGTGTCGGAGTATCCTCGCGGCTCAGCCGTCGGATTAGTCACTACTGCTACGGCGGAAGTCGGAGGGGGAAAGGTGGGTTGCGTTGATTGTTACGGTGGTTAACCGCAGATCTTGGCCGATCTTAGAAGGCCGCCGCGGAGTTCGTTTCCAGGTGGTGGTTGTTTGAGCCTTCAACTACTGGATCCGCCGCGGTTGGTGTCCACCGGACCAGTTGAAGGGTTCTCTTTCTCGGGTTGATTGGTTAGGTCCGGATCTGGAAGAAAGGGGACAGATCTGAGTTTGTCAGGTTGCTAGGTCGGGACCTGACAACGTGGAGCTGGCTTGTCGGAGAGTTGAGGTGTCTGGGAGGACTGTAGCGGGTCAGGCGGTTCGACGGTGAGGGATCGATGGTGGAAATCAGGTTCTTTCAACGTTGGCTCCAATCCTTTGTTCTGCCGCAAAGCCGTGGCCCTTGAATCCGCCGGAATTGCACCTTCTGATTCTCTGCGGCCGGTAATCAACAAGTTCCGATCTTTTCATCTTTTTCCGATCACTTTTCCGATCAGTCCTTTTTGTAACTGTGTTTTCATTGTAAGGCCTTAAAGCCCAGCCCATTTGGGATGATTAATAATATTTATTTAAAAAAAAAAAAAAAAAAAAAAAAAAAAAAAAAAGATAATGCACTTTTCTGAAAAGTTATAGGAAAATTTTATAATAATTCTTATACATGTACATAATTTTATTTTTACACATACCATAAATTTCTCAAAATCTATCCAACCAATATTTCCATTAGTTAAAATTTTTGTTCATATATTAATTTTAATTTCTATTCTTATCTAGTTCTCTTCTAAATTATTAAATATCCAGATTAAAATATAGAATTCTTTATGGAGGATCCTTAAATCACTTAAAGTACAATGTAAAAAAGTGTGTAAAGCAGATGTAAAACGAAAAATCCTTGAGAACTAGTGTCATACTGAACAAACTAATTATGAATAAACTAATTACTACTACTCCCTCTGTTTTAAACTTTCAATATATATATACAAGTATCAATTTAATATTTTTCATGCGGATTAATGAACAAACTAATTACTACTACTCCCTCTGTTTTATTTAAAACATCAAATTTATATTTGAATCCTAAATTTATTTTAAAATAAAAGTCATTTAAAAAAAAAAAGACAATTATTTTGCAATGGATGGAGTAATAATTCCGAAAATTAAATCAAAGCTCATATTAACTTATCACAAAATCTAGTAGTATAAATTCATGGTTGGGAGGCTAGTCTATTTTTTCTATGATGAATCTCGGAGTTTTAAAGAAAACACAAAAAGTCTATCACAATAGATATATAAAGTAACAAACTAACATTTTCATTTCTCGAATTTTCGTTTGATAAATATTTTAAAATTTGTACGATTTTATTGTTTTCTCGTGTAATCATAGTAGTAACAAAATTTATAGAACTAAACCATACTTGACTGGTCATGATCAAATTAAAGGTGGAGATTGATCATATAAATTCATCCCATATACTAAATATTTAAATAATAGAAATCATATATGCATGGGAAATTAAAAAAACCTTCATATTCTTCCATTCTTCTCTGCAGGGGCCAAAGATTATATCACGCCCACCTTTCATAAATATTTCAATAGCTTTTGATGTCTGCCGGTTTGCAAAGTTGAGGTCGTGTGTTTTCATGATTGCATTAGTTACGTCAGGACAAGAGACCACGAGAACAGGGACACGGCCAAAGTGAAGGACCATAAGTGGCCCATACCGGAGGCTGAGGGAATGGAGAGAGCGGTGAGGGTTGGGACCGAGCTGGTGGAGGTTTCCGATCACCGGAAGCCACCATGGAGACGGTGGTAACTTACGTTTGGTGGTGGTGATTCGTTTGAGGATTGGTTTTAGGAAGAGAATGACTATGAAGGTAGCTAAGCACAAAGAGATTAATATCATTTCCATATTATGTTTGGTAAGCAATTGTGTGATTTGAACATCTCTCTACTTTGTGTTTTATAGGGATACAACCCCGTCCCAACGACATCAAGGTCCTAGGGCATATATTTATTTTTTATTTTTTTATTAAATTATTAAAATTTTGAAGTTTTAATAATTGATCAAAATCATGGATATCGATCAACCCTCATTTTTGCATGTTTCTCTCCCTCTCATCTTGTATTATTTGGCGTTTTTGACTTTTTGTCACAATTTGATAAGAATCTTTGTTTCCAAACATAGTTTCTAGTTCTCCCGATTTTTAAAGTTTGTTTTTTGGATAATTGTTTTATGCCAGTTTTTGGGTTGAGTGTTTTTTCGCAATCTGCTATTATTTCGAAAAAATTGTTTGCCGTTCAATTTATTCCAGTCTAAGCTTCTTTTTTCTAGGTTTTAATGTGTTGCATATACAAGAAAGGTGTATTTTTCTATTCTTCCAAATTCCACTGAAAAAACATGAGTAGAATTAAAGTTCTAATATAGAAGTACATAGAAATCGAGCTGTTAATTTTTCTTTTTTTTTATCTTTGATTGAAATTACTTCTAAAATTTAGGAAAGGGTTTTGTTTTTTTAGAACGAAAATCTTTAACGGAGGTTAGTCAACCGATCAGCACAACCATAAAGTTTCTTCCATCAAAGATGAACTTACAAAAGGGATTACATCCAAGTGATTCGAAATCAAATTCGATTGGTTATATGAGAAACACCACCGAAACCATGCCATCGACATGTCGACATGGACAACATTCGTTATCGACAACTGTGATTTACGTACAAATTGAAGAGTTCTTATATGTTTTTAAAAATTTTAAAGCGTTTGGAAAGGAAATAACCATTGTTCAGATTTTTTTAAAAAACACATGACGGATTGTTGAGGTTGAAATACATCTTTTCCCCCGTTTTCATCTCACTATTTTTATTTTAAAAGATATGCTACAATAAAATATAAAATATCTAAAACGAGAGCTAAGAAAAACACCAAAATCCAGAGTAGGTACAATAATTATGGGTTTATATTATCTTTAGAAAAATGGCCCGCTACTCAAAGTTACATCACGTTACTTTTCAGAAGTATTTTTCTCTTT
Organism: Arabidopsis arenosa; assembly: GCA_905216605.1. Classification (NCBI taxonomy): domain Eukaryota; kingdom Viridiplantae; phylum Streptophyta; class Magnoliopsida; order Brassicales; family Brassicaceae; genus Arabidopsis; species Arabidopsis arenosa. Next base: position 11,543,488 of record LR999457.1, on the reverse strand, counting down.
GCAATGCCAATGACATATATCCAAATGCAGTTTTGTTTTCTTGTTGTTGTCGCAAACCCATTATGGGACTTAATTAGCATTGGCTCTTATCAGCGCATCACGAAAAGAACCTCATTTTTGGACCGACAATAAACCCAATTTAGTCATCCTATTTAGGTCAATAAATATGACATTGAGTTGATTAACTCGTATCAGTTATACATTATTTTAGTTTTTTTTTTCCAATTTATAATCTAGAACCCTGTGAATATACATGTGTAGATTATTTAATTTAAATCTTCTGTTCCGTAAAACATAATGGTTTTTGCTTGCTAGTGACCCTTTAACAATTTTTTATGAGCTCTTGGTATGGGGGTAGGACAATTATTCTCTTAAATAATTGCTTGAATCAAAATTGGTTCAAAAGATATTTACTACATTCAAATATAAGAAAAGGACAAGAAATTGTTTAATAATTATGGTAACCCAAATGGCCAAATCTTTGCCGTAACTTGAGAAATAATTTTGGACAAGTTTTATTTAGTAAAAACTATAGTGATTTACGTGGAGACGTGTGAACAAAAACACCTTCGAACATTGGATTTGATGGACCATGTACAAAATCTTTCAGAAGAATTAATAGAGCAAATTGTAGATGACTGAAAGAGAAAGATAGATAGCTGACGTGTAACTTGAACATCACGAAAGATTTAGGTGCTCAAGGTTTTAAAAATCTCTGTATCAAGAAAAGGACAAGAGCATTTGTTCACATAAATATCTAGGGTAGATTTTGGAAATGGTTAAAAATGTGTATGGGTATGTGAATACATATTTAAGGTTTTTTTCTTTCTTTCTACACTAGGTTAATAGCCAAAATATTGAGGAAGAAATAGAGCTTGAGATGTTTGGTTATGTAAGTACAACAAGGATCTGCGTGTTGGATAGACCGTTCGGTGAACATGGGTAAATACTAAATACTAGGATTTGGAATATGTAAGAGAAAATGATTGTTTAGATATCGAGTTAAGTTAGTCTGTGAGTGAGGATTACTTAAAAAATTTCTCACAACGTTTGTGATTGTCACTACATATTTGATTTTTACAATTAGTATCAGAGCATGTACACTTACGGGAGAGCAAATTACTTTAGAACATGTGTGAGATTCTTTAGAGAATATGAAGACATCTACAAAGGTAATCGTTGTTCACAAACCTTTGATGTTATATATGTTGGCATCATAGTTTGAGAAAAATATGAATTAGTGATTAGGGATGTCAACAGGGCTATCCAAGTTTAAATAGGTCCGTCCATATGGTCACTGATGGTCAAAATTCAAATAGGACCAGACCAAATAGAACAAAACCTTAATAATATTATTACTAATGAGTGTATGCGGGGTCCAGAAAATATGATTTCCTATTTTCTGCCAAAACTTCAAAATCGAATTTTTCAACCTAAACCGTAAAATAATGTTTTTCACCAAAATCGTTAAACACATTTACTGCCAAAATCAAAGAATTGTGTTTTCAGTCAAATCGCAAATCACATTTTCCGTCAAAACTCAAAACTGTAAAAATATTTTTGGCAGGAAACGGGAAATGGAAAATCATACTTTTGGTAGAAAACTAGAATTTATATTTTTGGCCAGAAAAAACAGAATTACGTAGTGACTGACAAACAAAAAATTATGTATCATTGAAAGAATCAAAAATACGAGGAATAAGTAATTATAGTAAATTCTAATTTTTAAGGAAATAGGGAAAGAACAAATTTTCCCGACTTAGTAATCCTAATTTTTAAAGCTTATTAAACATCTTATATAAAGATGAGTTTGCTTCATTTATTTACCGGTTAAATTGGTTACTTGGATAAAATCATAACCAAAAGATTATAATTTGAACTGGTCTAAACTCATGGTCATGAGACCCATTTGACATCTCTATTAGACTATTAGTGATGAGGAAAGAAGATTGCTAAGCTGGGCTTTAATCCAAATGAAGCACAAGTTACGGGGAAACAAAAAGATTCTAAATTGTTCACCATAAAACAATTTCATGGTCAAAAGACAGTTATGTGAAAATGAATCTAGATGAGATCAAGTTCGATGAGCTTGTTGGGTTGTAATAACTTATAAGCATATGAGTTACGGTTTGAAGCTGGCCCAAGATCGGTAAAGTAGTTACATCCGCTAGCTACTAGTGACGAAAATGATAAGTTTCAACAAGTGAAAGATGATACGAGTCAATACCAATAAAGTAGGTATTTTCATAGTCTGAAATCTGAATTTGTAGTCTTGTTTGGGCTTGGATTTAAGAAAGGCCCAGATCCTTCTAGATACTTACTTATTTTAACGTAATATAAAATACTATCAGAAAACAATTTCTCTTAAGCCTTCTTTTCTTGAAGAAGAAGAAGAGAAATCAAAATCAAAACTTTCATTTTTTTGATCGCTGTGTTTCCATCCATCTTCAGATTTCGAATTCCCCAGAAAATGGATTTCGAGCTTAGATCAGCGAAAGAGAAGCTTGAAAGAGAGCAGAGAGAGAGGAAACAAAGAGCGAAACTAAAGCTCGAACGAGAGAAGAAAGCCAAGGATGCTGCGATTAAGCAACGCGAAGCCATTGAAGCTTCTCAAAGAGCTAGAAGGCTTGACGCCATTCAAGCCCAGATTAAGGTCTCTCTATCTCTATTCTTATAATCGTTGCTTTTGAAGTTGCCAATTTGAGTTTCTCAATCATAAATATTCTCCTAGGTTTTTGAATTAGAGGTTCTGTAATAAATTTTCTCAATCGATTTCGTTGTAATAGAACAGTGTGATTCTAATTTTGTATAATGGGTATTATAGATTTTGATGCATATAACTAAAAGCTTTGAAATTGATCATCTTGATTTTGAAAGTTGGCTCCTTTATCTTTTTTTTACTTAAAGGAATAGTTGGGTGGTTGTTGTTTCAATGGTTCTTCTCTGTTTGGGCTTTCTCTGATAATTTGCTTTGTCCTGTATTTAGGCTGATCAACATATGCAAGAGAGTTTAGTTTCTGGAGATGGGATAGTGTTTGAACGAGTCTTCCAAGCTGTTTCTTTTCAAGGAATTGGAGATAAGATTAAACTGCCACCGTCGTGTTTTACGGAGTTGTCTGATCAAGGAGCTTTCGATAAAGGTCCTTTGTATTTTGAGCTCTCTGTAGTTGGCCAAGGAGATAATAAAAAGACAACACACTCTGGTGTTCTTGAGTTTACTGCTGAAGATGGTACTGTTGGGCTTCCTCCACATGTTTGGAGCAACTTGTTTTCAACACATGATCCAATGGATGTTCCTTTGGTTGAAATCCGTTATATCCGGTTGCCTAAAGGAAGTTACGCGAAGCTTCAACCGGATAACCTTGGTTTTTCGGATTTGCCCAACCATAAAGCCATCCTTGAAACTATTCTTCGCCAACATGCTACACTTTCACTTGACGATGTTCTCTCGGTAAATTATGGGCAGGTCTCTTACAAGCTACAGGTTCTGGAGTTAAGACCTGCCTCGAGCATTTCGGTTCTGGAGACTGACATTGAGGTTGATATAGTTAGTCCTGATATAGTTTCAGATCAACCAAATCAGATTGTGCTAAAGCCGCTTCAAATTGGGAAATCTGAATCTGGAACAGTTGAGGAAGGAAAGTATGATTACTATAAGTTTGTGATTGACGAGGCTACTGTAGAAAATGTATTGGCAGGAAACATCAAAGTTATTGTAAAGATAGATGTGGAGAAAGACGGAGCGGATACTGATCTCTATGTATCAAAGCACCCGGTTCTATTCCCATCTCTTCATCAACACGAGTGGTCTTCACACGATGTGGGTTCAAAGACCTTGATCTTGGGATCAAAGGAGAGGGCTTTGAGCTCAGGGACCTACAGTATAGGTGTATACGGCTTCAAAGGAACAGTCAAGTACCAGGTCTCCGTACTGGTCCAAGAAAGCAGCGATGGAGCTAAGGTTGGGGAACGGGCTATATCATCTTCATCAGATGTTGATACAGTAGAGTGCAGGAACTGTAAGCATTTGATTCCAAGTAGGAGTATCGCATTGCACGAGGTGTACTGTAGCAGACACAACGTTGTTTGTAATCATCAAGGATGTGGAATCGTTCTCAGAGTTGAGGAGGCCAAAAACCATTTGCACTGTGAAAAATGCGGGAAAGCACTGCAGCCCACAGAGATGGAGAAACACTTAAAAGTCTTCCATGAACCACTCACTTGTGGCTGCGGAATAGTACTCGAGAAAGAACAGATGGTGCGTATATTGCAATCATTGTTCTCATTACCTTGTTGTGCTCGAACTGGTTAAATTAACACGAGATTGTGATATTGTTGCAGGTTCAACATCAAGGTAGAGATTGTCCTCTTCGCCTAATCGTGTGTAGGTTCTGTGGAGATATGGTTGAAGCGGGCAACTCTGCAGCGGATACTAGAGACAGGATGAGAGGAATGTCTGAACACGAGAGTACTTGTGGTTCAAGAACTGCACCATGTGACTCTTGTGGCCGATCTGTGATGCTCAAAGATATGGACATTCACCAGATTGCTGTTCATGGCAAGAGTAGCTAATATCGGTATCCGGTTTCCACCATTGTTATTGAAAACTGATTGTAATGTTGAAAGTGTCAAATGTTTGAACAGAGAAGAAGCATCAAACCCATTTGTATTATTTATGACACAATTTGATTCTTCAAGTCACAATCCGAAATATTTTCTTTCACGTATGGATTTAGTAGAGCCCAGAGACTTAATTGTCGAACTTTTGACTTACCAAAACTGTCGAAAATTTTATACAACGACCAAAAAAAAAAGAGACAATGATGCTTAATGTGCAAGTATTATTAGTGGGTCAGTAGTCGAGTCAGGACAATGATTGAGAGTGATTATTTATTAGTGGGTCATTATGATAGTTTCTATTTTCTTTCTAAGTCAACTTCTGTGGCTGAAAATAGAGCAAGGAGGAAGAGATTTTGTACTTTGCAAGTTACCAACGTAAGTTTTGAAACAAAATTTAAGACTAAAATAAATTCACGTAACACCAAAAATGTCCCTTCAATTCTTAGATTAACTTCTGACCACGCATTATATTAGTAGTAGCTATAACCTTTTATCATATTATTAGTACTAGCTATAACCTTTTATCATGCTAATTAATTTCTTGATTAATACAAGTGGGTCAAGATATTTCTTCTTAAAAGCAGTAAATGAATATATAATTAATACTAATGTCTTATACTCCCCTAACCTTTATTATGGCTGGAAACATATTCAAAGAGTAGTTAGTGATAGCTGAAAAGATATTCCACCGTTAACTTTATTACCATCACTAGAAAACATTAATAGTGGTAGAAACATAATTAATGATATAGATGACATTACTTTGAAGTTTATTCTTTTTGATGCAACATAAACATATCACATTCACACCAATTTTGGTTTTGCAAACTCTTTTAATAATACTGTATATCGTTTAAACTTTAAGTTTATTTGTGGTATGTATATCAATAGTAGATCTCAATACTCATCATTAAATTTTATTCTTTTATGATTTTAATATTCATAATGAGCAAACTATAAACTATTCATATGACTACACAACAAACAATTCTATTTATATCATAAAAATTTACAAAAACGAATCAACATGCACACATTCATAATGAACATATTTACCCATAACACACGATTAAATAGTTTTACTTACCAATCACGATCACAATACAATGAACATATCCGAATTTTTAAAAATATATATATTTAAAACTTTGATATTTTGGATTAAAATACGGATAATGCAAATTGGATCCAAATTTATATTTTGGCGAAAAAAATGTAGATTCGGACCCACTTTTACAATCTACAAACAAAAAACTTCTGTCACCTTTACAATTTTCAATTATCCACCCAAAGAAACCAATTAAAAATTAGAAAATATCAAATAATAGTGGTTGTGACATTTGCAAAATATGTTCACACTTGCTAAAAACTAACCGTATCTCTTTTGGAGCGTCCATCAACTTTATATTACCCACGTATTTAACACATTAAATTTGGAATCAAAACCACCAAAATAATCATAGCCACAAGTTGTTACCCACTGAACTATAGACAAATAAAAAAAATTCCCATATTTTTTTTTCTGTAGAAGGAAAATAAACGTTACCAGACAAAATCCAAAAAACTCACTACCATCTACTATTGCATTGTCTTGTCTTCTTCTTTCTTTTGTGTCACGGTTTTAGTTTACTCTCGTGTCTCTTTCATAGCACAAGAGCATTTTTTTTTTTTTCTCATGTAATAAATTCAGAAGGCTCACATTTTGCCAAGTCCTCAACAATTTTTTCTCCTTTTCCTTCACGGATTTATAAACAATAAATTTGCAGTAATCTTTTTATTCGAATGAATCTTTGAACATATTTCCTAAAAACCCGGCAAGAAAAAATCCTGAATTTTTCTCATTAATTCTCCCAAAAATACAACTTTTCTTCTTCTTCCTCTGTTTCTTCTTCTTCTTCTTCTCTTACTGTTCTTGTCTTGGTCGATTTGGAACAATAAAGCTTTGTCTTTTACCTCTTATAAAAGGTAATTGAATTCAAATCTGGTTTTCTTTCTTCAGTGTTCTTTGTGACTGTGACATATAACTCTTGTTTCTGTTTGGGTGCTAACAAAAAAACAGAGCAAGTTGAGATTTTTTGGAAATTTCCTACATCAACTTGCAAAGTCTGAATCTGTGTTTGAATATTTTTTTACAGGAAGAGTAGTAATATCTTCTTCTTATTCACAGTCTCATGGCTACAATAAACGATATTGGAGTAGCAGCAGCAATCAATATAGTGACAGCATTAGCTTTTCTCTTAGCTTTTGCTATATTCAGGATTCAACCAGTAAATGACAGAGTCTATTTCCCTAAATGGTATCTTAAGGGCTTAAGAAGTAGTTCTATACAAACTGGTGGCTTTGGTAGCAAATTCATCAACTTGGACTTCAGATCCTATATTCGTTTCCTTAATTGGATGCCTGAAGCATTAAAAATGCCAGAACCCGAGCTTGTCGATCACGCTGGACTCGATTCTGTAGTCTACTTGAGGATCTACTTACTCGGGTATAAATAGAAACATCTATCTCCCAAACCCTTTTCTTTATTCTTCTGGTTTAAGAGATTTGAGTCATGGTTCTTTGATTGCAGGCTCAAGATCTTTTTCCCTATAGCTTGTGTTGCTTTTACGGCAATGGTTCCTGTTAATTGGACAAACAAGGGATTGGATCGGTTAAGACATTATAATATAAGTTTCAGTGATATTGATAAACTCTCTTTATCAAATATACCAAATGGGTCACCTAGGTAAGAGAGATACACTTCTCCAAGTTTGGTGGCTTTTTCTTTGTTTCAATATGATTGATTACTCATTTGGATCCTCCTCATCTTCTGTAGATTTTGGGTGCATTTGTGTATGGCTTATGCCATCACTTTCTGGACATGCTTTATCCTGAAAAGAGAGTACCAGAATATAGCTTTAATGAGACTACAGTTTCTTGCAAATGATCAAAGGAGACCTAACCAGTTCACTGTAATGAAACTTTGATACCTCTTGATGGTTTTCACTCTTATGACAAAATTACTTCCCTTATAGCTAAAACCTGTTGAACTTTCTTCATCTTAGGTGCTGGTAAGAAACATTCCTTCAGATCCTCATGAATCAATATGTGAACTTGTTGAACATTTCTTCAAAGTCAACCATCCAGATCACTACCTCACTTTCCAGGTATAATCATCTTTGGATTTTCTGTTATTATCAATCCATCTCTGACTTAATTTCATAGCTGATGATTCTTGATCTGCTTTTAACTCAGGCAGTCCACGACGCAACAAAACTCTCCGAATTGGTTCTGACGAGGAAGCAAATGCAGAATCTGCTTGATTACAATATAAACAAACACATGAGGAATCAATCTAACAGGCCAGTAATAAAGGTAAACTCATATTTGCAAATCACCTAAGCTTAAATTTCTCCTTTGCTGTTTCTCTTAAGATGCATCTCAATGTCCATAAGTAGATGGGATTTCTTGGCTGCTGTGGTGAAGAAGCTGATGGAATCAAATATTACACGTCCGTCGTCGAGGGTCTTACAAGAGAAGTAAAGCATTCATCTTCTTAACTTCTCTACGCTATTCTCCAACCTCATTTGCAACATATTCAATCAAACTTTCTTTGGATGTTTCAGATAGCTGAGGAGAAACAGAGGTTAAGGACCGGCACAAAGTCCATAGTGCCTGCAGCTTTTGTATCTTTCAAGAGCCGTTGGGGAGCAGCGGTTTGTGCTCAAACTCAACAGACAAGAAACCCAACAGAATGGTTAACCGAGTGGGCTGCAGAGCCTCGTGACATCTACTATGACAATCTGGCATTGCCATATGTTGACCTTAAGATAAGGAGACTCATAGTCGGCGTTGCATACTTCTTCCTCACCTTCTTCTTCATGATACCAATAGCATTTGTACAGTCACTTGCCAACATTGAAGGCATAGAGAAGGCTTTCCCTTTCTTGAAGCCCCTTATAGAAGTGTATGTCTCATTCTATCTTCATGAATATATCAACCTGTTCTGTCTAGCTGCCCCGTTGATAAAATCTCTTATGTTTTTCGGTCTTTGTGAACAGGAAATTTTTAAAGTCGATCATCCAAGGTTTCCTTCCCGGAATCGCCTTGAAGATCTTCCTCCTTTTCCTCCCAAGGATACTGATGCAAATGTCCAAATTTGAAGGTTTTGTCAGCACATCCTCATTAGAAAGAAGAGCTGCAACTAGATTCTACATGTTCCAATTCATCAATGTTTTCCTCGGAAGCATAGTCACCGGGACTGCGTTTCAACAGCTCAACAGTTTCCTTAACCAGTCTGCAAACGAGTATGTTCTTTAAAACCTCTCCTTGTCTGCATTTCACTGGGAGATATCATATCTTTCTGACTTTTTCATTTCTGCAGTATTCCAAAAACAATTGGTGTCTCAATTCCAATGAAAGCGACCTTCTTTATAACATACATAATGGTTGATGGATGGGCTGGTGTTGCTGGGGAGATATTGAGGTTGAAGCCACTCATAATCTATCATCTAAAGAACTCCTTCCTAGTGAGAACCGAGAAAGATAGGGAAGAAGCAACTGATCCTGGAACCATAGGATTCAACACTGGTGAGCCTCAAATACAACTCTACTTCCTTCTTGGTCTTGTTTACGCAGCAGTTAGCCCCATCCTTCTCCCCTTTATCCTCGTCTTCTTCGGCCTAGCTTTTGTAGTGTACCGTCATCAGGTGAAATAACTGAATCTTCCTTCTGCTTCCTTTTTCCTCCAAAGCTAGAGCATCGTTAAGTAACAATGAAGGCTTTATTTGCAGGTTATAAATGTGTACAATCAAAAGTATGAGAGTGCAGGGAAATTTTGGCCTGACGTTCACAGGCGTGTTGTGATCGCACTGGTTGTTTCGCAGCTGCTCTTGATGGGTCTTCTAAGCACCAAACATGCTTCTAAGTCCACTCCTTTGCTGCTTGTGCTTCCGCTGCTGACCATCGGGTTCCACAAGCACTGCAAAAATCGTTACCAACCTGCTTTTGTAACATACCCGTTACAGGTCAGTTAATACAAAAAACTGAAGATCTCTAGTAGCTTTTGAGTAAAGCGTGTAAGCTAACATTTTCCTTGTTTCGAGCCAAAGCAGGAAGCTATGATCAAAGATACACTGGACCGCATACGTGAGCCAAACTTTAACCTCAAGGCTTTCCTTCGAGATGCGTACGCCCACCCAGAGTTCAGGGTTGGAGAAGATCCAGAGCCCGAGGAGAAGCTGGAGTCTGATATGTCACCACCGGAATTAGTTGCCACAAAGCGTGGCTCATGGAGGAACACTCCTCTGCCTAGCAAACAAAGCTGCCGTGATATACCCTAATCCTTTGGCTCTGTTCTACCTTAAATGGTGATTCTTTTATATTCTTAAACAAGTTTTCCCCTCGTTAGAAGAAATGTACATATACGGATTGTATTATATGCAAGAAAAAAAACATTAGAAAAGCATACTAGAAGTTACTGTTAGAACTGTATCATGTGGTTAGAAAAAGCAAAAAGAACAAAAAATAGAGTTGAATGAAACAGAATCAGGTGAACAACCCTTTGGCTCTAGTTCAAAGAGCAATGCTCTGGCTTCTGATAGCATACTTGCAATAGCCACCGATCATTATATTGCACGTAATGGCATCAGGCACCAAACACTTTCTCGAGATTTTAACAAAAAGTCTCTTTGCATCACCCGATTTTCCATTTTTCATCACACCATTGATGAGAGCATTGACCATTTGCATAAAAAAAATCTTGGGAAACGTCCTAATTTCCGGCCTGACTTAAACCATGTATCAGTGTCGTGAATCTAGCTAGCATCGCATCGCACAGTCTCATTCCATTCGCCTTATGAGCTCCATGGCTTCCTTCATTTTGCCATACTTGAAATAGCCACTGATCATAATGTTGTACGTTACAACATCTGATACCAAGCAAGCATTTGTCCAAGATTCCATCAAATAGTATTTTTGCTTCTTCTAAATTTTCTTTTATAATCAGACCATCAATGAGAGTACTGTACTGATATTTATATTTGGAGAGCAATCAGACTTGCATATTGCATCGATGACTTCTTTGGTTAGATCTCCAAAGCGATACACCGGTTTCGCCAATCTCACAGAGCTTACTTAAGAGAGAAGCATCACTCTTAATCCCTCTGTGAGACATTTTATCAAACACTCGAAGTGCATCAATCACTTTAAAAGACAGATTTTGATAATCTTTAACTAGTTTTCACCAATTTCAGTGAAAATTAGAAACCCTATTATTTGGGTTTTCTCTAAATAAACCTTTTTTTTCTTTTTAACCAAGAATTTTTTCTTTCCATTCCTTTTTTTTTTTTTGTAAATCTAAAATCAGAAACCAAAATCCAAAACCTTGAAAATGCCAAAAATCCAAAATTCATTTAACTTGATAAGTACAAAAGTTTTTGGTTTTTGCAATAGATTTTAGTTTTCTTTAAAGTTGAATGGTACCCTTTTTGTTTTCTGTTCCTATTAATTTCAGAAACTTGATCTATAAAATGAATATATGTTTTGTGTTTCAAAAATATTAAAATGAATATCAAAATTGTATTACTTAATATTAACGATAAAATAATTTCAATCTTAAGACGAAAAAACTGATAAAATAATAAAATGTCATATAAAATATTACCATTGAAAATGCACATGAGTTTTTGTGGTTATTTTCCTTTGTCTTTTGTAAAAGAGAAATTAGAAGGAAAAAAAAATGGATAGAAAAGTTACGTGAAAGAAAAAACAGTCTTTCATGCAAAAACCAAAATGATAGGGTTGTTTTCTTTTTCTTAAGAAAATGATTGAAAAGAAAACAAACGGAAAACTATTTTTGCCAAAAATCTAGAACGGGTAATGATTGGGTTTAAGATTTATCTTTTAGTTTTCATAGATATCTACCATAATGCATAGCAATATCGACGTGATTGGCCCTGAATCAAGTCTTATCCTTTGTTGTGTTCAATAATGTAAATTTTCTTTAAAAGCTGATACAAAGTTGACACATGGTGCATCTAGTATTTGGAACTATATTATCAAAGGAATGGTGTCTCTCAGGACCATATAGGGCGTAAGTACAAATCTGTCGGTTGAGAATTGACAATATATCTACACTGACTTGGGACCATATGATTATGTTTCTTGGGTTTTTTTAATTCACTGCTAAAAACTTTCTCAGTCTTCTCACAATCAGTCTTCTCACTCATTGATTAGATTCTATAAATTACTCCATGTGCATGTGCTCATAGCGAAAATGTAAAATCATGTCTTCTGAGTGTGAAAGCTGAAGTCGAAAGTGTTTTAGTTTAGGGTAATATCTGAAATGGGTTTTTGCTTCAGGTTGCTCAGGTGGAATCTTGTGGGAAATCTTAGGATGTTCTCACTTTTCTATATAAAAAAATTTTACTTCTTTTTTTGACTATTTGTATTCTGAAGAGTGTTTTGGTATTGATCGAATATATTATTTTTAAATAATAAATGATGTTTTAATGTAGAAAAGACAAACAATTTACACAATCTATGTAGTTTCTTAATATATGTGTAAATACCTTAAACAACGTCTAAAATGAAACAGAAGGAGTATTATTTTCCGTCTTTTAAATACCATTCTCCAGAAAAAGTTTGATTTTTGGGGCGGTATGTAATTTCCAGATTTCACTCTTAAGATGAGGATCTCTTGGAGGAGGGGTAGCTAACCAAATTTAAATAAAAATGACCAAAATGGTAGAATCATAAATAAAAATAATTTAAATTACAATGATCAAAATTTACCAACTATTTTTAATTCTCATTTAATTTTATTCATTGTCCAACGCTCCTACCACATACCCATGTCACTCTATCAGCTTCACCAAAAAAAAAATGTCACTATATCAAAGATAAAAGTTGGGACCCCAATTTTATTTTTTTGTGAAAGGAAGTTGGGACCCCAACAGATGTGGCCAATGCCATATCCTTATTTGTCCGACTGTTGTCAGAACAACCACATCTTTGATGTTGTAAGGCATTACTATGAAGATCTTTTTTCTTTTGTTTGATAAAAAGATCAACGAGAGATCGATCTTTCTTACAACTTTGTGTGAAAGGGAATAGAAAATAACGAGAAACACATGTCTATTTAATTTAACCAAGTGACCACCACTTCCGTCCAAAAGAAAAAAGAAAAGCCAAGTAGGCAAGTAATCACTGCCAAGTATCTACGTTATGACGAAATTTCAATATTGGTTACATTATCATGTTTCAGATTTGACGTTAATCCTTTGATAACCTTATATATGTTTAGCTAAAACAGTTATTTGAAAAGTAAAACAACGTAACATGAATGATAGAATAATGGAAAGTATCAATATTTCTTTTACATTATCAAAATAAACATAAATATCAAGATATTTTAGCAAATTGTAATTTGTAAAAAGTCCATAGTGCTAGAAGTGAAACCAAAAATATTGCATGTTTGTTTGTAACAGTTTTTCTCCGGCTTAAAAAGTTAAAAGATTTAATTTAACTATGCGCGCGGTTGACAGAAAATTATTGATGAAAACTTTAAACGTTGATAGATTTTTTATAACATAATCATGGAAAATTGTCGGGGGGAAAAGTGTTTTAGACTTTTAGCTTTTACAATCTAGTTGAAAATGAAATATCAATCTATCAATGGTCTTTTTTGGGTAAAAATGAAATCATTTATGTTTCTGTTTTTGTGTAACTGGAAATCTCAAACACTATGAATAATGTTTAGTTACCCACTTGGCGTATAAAAGAAAAATAAAAGCAAATTCTAGGTGATTAGGACTTTAGGAGAAATGTGAGCAAGAGTTGTAGTTCTTTTTTTTTTTTTTGGGTCAACAAGTTGTTGTTCTAAACGATGAAAATAAGTTATTAACTGAAAACATATATCAATTATACACAACTTAAGAATGACCAAAATCTTATAAGCTTCTATAAACCTAGCTTTTGCTTCTCTTCAAATATGTATATATTAGAGGTTATAGAAAAGTGATTATTGAAAACTTTGGTTAGTATTTTGGTGGGGCGTACCACAAGATTTGAAGTTCTTAACTGGAATTACGAAATCAAACCATGGAAAAGAAGAATTGAGGCTGTCGAATATGTTTAGACCTCGAGAAAAGCAAACCAACAGGCAGACCATTTAGCCAAGCGACAACGACATGGAAACTCTGACTTTGAATTTTATTATTTTATCCCATTGTGTATTTTTTTGTGTCAAAGATCCCACTGTGTATTTTAGATATACTCTATAGGGATTGGCTCTAATTAATCTATAAATTTTGAGTTAAAAAATAAAATCTACCAAGTAGTGATCATGTAGCTAGCAATTTTTTTTCCCTTATATATAACATTAGAATCTACAAGTTTTTTATACCGTCTATAGCCCAAAAAACTCTAACCACGGTTCTAAATGATTATGGTTGATAATGCCTCTCTTTCCGCAAAAATGATTATATCTATGCATATTTTTTAATCAAATGTTAAATTTTACACCATATTTAGTTTTGTACAGAATACTGAGATGAAAGATATGTACAAAAAGGAGGAAAAATGTAAGAATTATTCGATTAATTTATGGCTTTAGAGTCTTTCCACAGCATTCATGCTTTACATATATTTTTCAAGTCTACAGCCACTCGTTTTTTAGAGCCATAAGGTTTGGGCCGTGGAGAATTAATATATATTTCTTATTTAAGTTTTATTAAAAAAAACAAATTGATAAGAAACCCTACGTTAAACTTATATATAATCAAACCTTAAATAATTTGGCAAAATTTTGGTAGTGCCTGACATTGGATTAGTTTTTGTGGTTATTATTGGTGTTTCTAATAGATCCATTGGAAAGAACTGTCAGTGGATTTATAATTAAACTTTCCATCTTCCTTTTCACGTTAGCATGATCTGACATCCGAATTCAATTTAGTTTGATAAATAGTTATTAGATACTATACGCTACAACGCTTTTGTGACTGTCTACGAAAATTATAAATAATGATGTTTGATTTAGCGATGAACTTCACACATACAAACATACATAACAAATAGTACAGAAAAGAGAAGGAAAAGCAACTATTTACGAAAAGTCTACAATAATACTTGTATTATTATTGTTCCCTTTGTTTATTTATTTATATCTTACCAAGAAACATCTACAACCGCATAGAAATAGAGGACGAAGAGATAATTTCCCAAAAAAAAAAAACCTCTAAGCTCAAAAGATGTTATTGAGAACGATGGCGGCTGCTTCCCCGCGGCCACCACCGTCAACATCCCTAACATCACAGCAGCCGCCGTCAACCCCCTCGCAGCTTCCTCTCCGTACAATGCCGGGATCGTACGGTTTGCCGTTGGTTGGACCATTATCGGACCGTTTAGATTATTTTTGGTTCCAAGGACCGGAAAAGTTTTTCAGGACAAGGGCTGAGAAGTACAAGAGCACTGTGTTCCGTACAAACATTCCTCCGACGTTTCCTTTCTTTGGCAACGTTAACCCTAACATCGTCGCCGTTCTCGACGTCAAGTCCTTTAGCCATCTCTTTGACATGGATCTAGTTGATAAAAGAGATGTTCTCATTGGAGACTTCCGGCCTAGCCTTGAGTTTTACGGCGGCGTTCGTGTTGGAGTTTATCTTGACACTACCGAGCCAAAGCACGCCAAGGTTCGTACATACGTTGGTTTGCTACGTACGAGTATATAAGTAATTAATAAGGTAGCTAGAGAGTATAATGATATAGATCATATCAATTTGGTGTTGGTAGCTCTACCGGTTGATTTTGGTAGCTTTTAGATGAGCACAACTAATCTTGGGTTTGAGTAGTTACCTAGTCTCATCTCTAGCCCTAATTAATAAATTTTAATCAAAGATCCAAAACTATTTAGTCAAAAAAAATAAAATATAGATTGTTCCACCGTATAAATGATTAAATATCATAGTAAGAGATTTAATTTTAGAAAACAATTTTTTTAAGTTTTCAAAATTAATGAATAAAACCACGAAAAAAAAATTGTAATAGAATTTAATCATTTTTATCAATAAATATACTTTTTAGTGACTAGATGATGTCTAGTGATTTTTACTATGAATTGATCTAAATGGTTTTGGAAAATTCTAGCGGATTAATGGATTTTTGCAGATTTAGAGGATTCACTTTTGGCAAAAAAAAATTCTGAAATTAGTATATGAGTAAGACTTGCTAAATATGAGAAAGACTTGCTGAAACAAATAAAATGTATAAAAGATTTTTTTTTAAATGATAAGGGGGTATAAGTTTTACAAAAATTGTTGGCAACTTTTTAATTTACAAATCATGCGAGTCTTTATACAGATTGGTAAAAAAAAAAAGTTTGTGGTTGTAGTTGTACTATGTTACAAGCTTAGTAGAAACAAAAGTATCATTGTGTAAATCATATACGACACAAACAAAAACCAGCTTTTTCTTGTAGAGAAAAACGTATTTTTTTGTGTATCAAAATACAGAAGAAATGTTATAAAAAGTTTGGCATTTTCCACCATATACCTTAAACGAGTTTAAGGTTATATTTCACTTGAATCAAAAAGTTTGCACCATTGTAATCGATGAACAGTAGAAATTTTGTTTTTTGTTTTTTGTTTTTTTTTTTGATAACTCTGTGTTTGTTTTTTTTGGTTTGTTACATGTTTTAAACTCAGATAAAAAGTTTCGCCATGGAAATACTAAAACGAAGCTCAAAAGTATGGCTACAAGAGCTTCGTTCAAACCTAAACACTTTCTGGGGAACAATCGAATCCGACGTTACCAAAAACGGCGCCGCTTCATATATCTTCCCTCTTCAACGTTGCATCTTCAGTTTCCTCTGTGCCTCTCTCGCCGGCGTTGACGTTTCCGTATCGCCGGACATCGCTGACAACGGTTGGAAGACACTCAATACTTGGCTTGCATTGCAAGTTATTCCAACTACTAAACTCGGCATTGTTCCTCAGCCTCTTGAAGAGATTTTTCTCCATACTTGGGCTTACCCTTCTCTCTTAGTCGCCGGAAATTACCAAAAGCTTTGCAATTTCATCGACGAGAACGCCGGAGATTGTCTCCGGTTAGGTCAAGAAGAATTCGGGTTGACCCGAGATGAGACGATTCAGAATCTTTTATTCGTGTTGGGTTTTAACGCTTACGGGGGCTTTTCCGTCTTTTTACCTTATTTGATCGGAAAAATCACCGGCGATGATTCCGGTCTCCAGGAGAGGATTAAATCCGAAGTCAGGAAAGTTTGCGGATCCGGGTCGGATCTTAATTTCAAGACGGTCAACGAAATGGAGCTGGTTAAATCAGTGGTTTACGAAACGCTGCGTTTTAATCCTCCGGTTCCGTTGCAATTCGCACGTGCGAGGGATGATTTTCAGATAAGTTCACACGATGCTGTTTTTGAGGTTAAGAAAGGTGAGCTTCTTTGTGGTTACCAGCCGCTTGTGATGAGAGACGCTAATGTTTTTGACGAACCGGAGGAATTTAAACCGGACCGGTTTGTAGGTGAGACCGGGTCTGAATTGCTGAATTATCTCTACTGGTCTAACGGTCCACAAACTGGTACACCGAGCGCTTCGAACAAACAGTGTGCAGCTAAGGACATGGTCACTCTCACGGCTAGCTTGGTCATTGCCGATTTATTTCTCCGGTATGATTCGGTTACTGGCGACTCCGGTTCAATTAAAGCTGTTGTTAAAGCTTAATAGGTTAAAAATTCGATTAGTGTTTAATGTAATCAATCTTCGACAGTTTCATTTGTTCGGAGTGTATAATTATATATTTAAATAAAATATCCGAATTGAAGTTTATAATTATACTAACTTTCTTAATGTTCATGATTTTATAGTCTTTTGAAAATTGCGGTCCGTGGAGATGACAAAATTCACATGTAAAAGCTTGCGATATAGCGTGATGATTTTTGTAACCCAACAAAATTATGAGAAAATAAGAGATCTTTAATAGAAAAACATTAGATATGTTATCGATGAGCTTCTTTGAATGTTTTAACCAATTCTCAAGAATGTATTGCTTAACCTTCTTATCGTCGTCTCCAAATACATTGCACAATGCCTTGACGTAGTAATGTGGGAACTTTCCGTTCACTTTCACGAAGTACATAACGTAGTTGGCTTTAATCGGCTTGCTTGATTATTTAGCCATGTCGGCAACAAGATTATTAGTTTATACTATAATTTTTTGAAATTGCCATGTCGGCAACAAGACAAATGTGGTCATGTTGGGGGTCCTAGAAAAAAGTAGTGTGCCTCGATTAGCACCGAAAGTAAAACACTGTATTAATCAATAACTCTTTTTTGTTTTTTATTTACTTCGATAAGATTCTCTTAAAACCAGGAAAAAAAATTCAATCCTGAGATTGTATCAAGAAACCTCAAGAGTAAAAATGAGTTTTTTCAGATCAAAGGCTTCAAGAACCGAAACACAACAACAACCATCTTCGTACGGACAACAACAAGACGCCATGTACTCATCTTACCAAACCGTGAGTGACGAAGTGTTATTACAGATTCATGGATGCAGAGCTCATCTCATCAACGGATCCGAAGCAATTGAGCTCGCAGCCGGAGACTTTGAGCTTGTACAAGTCCTAGAAAACAACGTGGCCTTAGCTATGGTCGTGAGGATCGGACGTGACTTACAATGGCCGGTGATTAAAGACGAGCCAGTAGTGAAACTTGACTCTCGTGACTACCTCTTCACGTTGCCGGTTAAAGACGGAGAGCCACTTAGCTACGGTGTTACGTTCTTCCCCATCGATGAAAACGACGTCGTTTTTGTGAATAGTATTGAGTTGTTAGATGATTTCTTGAGAGAGAATTCTTGTTTCTCTTCTTCGTCTTCTTCTTCATCTTCTTCGAGTGTTAACAATGGAATTGATTGGAAGGAGTTTGCGCCTAGGATTGAAGATTATAACAATGTTGTGGCTAAAGCTATTGCAGGAGGTACAGGGCATATCATTAGAGGGATGTTTAAATGCAGTAATGCTTATACTAATCAGGTTTATAATCATAACTCTCATTAAAATTCCCCAAAAATTAAATGTTAATTTCAAATTGATCTGAATATTAGGTTTTGTTAAACAGGTTCACAAAGGAGGTGAGATTATGATTACAAAGGCTGAGAAGAAGAGTGGTGCCTCGTCAAAAAGAAGTGCAACCACAAACAAGAATCAAATCAACAAGAACCTTCAACGGTATAATAATTCACATCTTTTAAATCCGAGTTTAACTAATTACTAGGTTTAGAAAAATAGTTACCAAACTTTGGTATGGTTTTGGTTTGATTTTTATTTATTCCCGTACTGTTTGGATTTGGTTTCAATTTTTTGTTGGTGTAGAAATTATTAAAACTCAACTTGGTTTATGGACTAAATTTTTTTGGTTCCATTCGGATTTGATCGAGTTGATATATATGAACTCAGCATTTCTAGTTTCTTTGTACATTTTTTCTCTTATGAACCATAATCTTTGTGGAACTAACACATGTATAGAGTAAGGAAATTGTCGAGAGCGACCGAGAAATTGAGCAAGACAATGCTGAATGGTGTGGGAGTTGTGAGTGGCTCGGTGATGGGTCCAGTTGTAAAGTCGAAGCCAGGGAAAGCTTTTTTCTCAATGGTTCCAGGGGAGGTTCTATTGGCTTCACTTGATGCTCTTAGTAAGTTAAATTAATAGTTATTAGCTCCACATTGACACTAGACTAGATTATTTTTTATAATGATGTACTAAAGATTTGATTTTTGGAATTAGATAAATTACTAGACGCTGCTGAAGCTGCAGAAAGACAAACTCTTTCTGCTACGTCCAAAGCTACTACCAGAATGGTTAGTGAGAGGTAAGTTTTACTTATAAAGTCCTCAATTTTGTTTAGCGTTTAAGTTGTGAGTTCATTTAGTCTCGATTGTTTGTTTGCGTTTGTGGGCATGTATTTATACTTGGAGTAAATGTCTCACATAAGTGAGGTTTATAACATGGACAGGTTGGGTGAGAGCGCGGGGGAAGCTACGAAAGATGTGCTAGGCACGGTTGGCCACGCAGCCGGCACTGCGTGGAATGTCTTCAATATCCGCAAAGCTTTCACTCCTTCCTCTTCACTCACATCAGGGATCCTCAAAAACGCTTCACGAAAGTGATCTTTGATTAATAGTACTCTCATTGCCGATCAGCGTTATGTATGTTTTGTGTTTGGATTTATTTGTTGGTAGAAACTGTAAGGTTAAAAACCAGAATGTGCAATCTTGAATCTCAAGAAAGACTCAAACATATCTTTCTTGAAACTAAAATCAAACAACTTAAACCTACCAAAATCTTTGACCCAAAAAAAAAAAAAACTCACCAAAAACAAATCCTGAGGTTTTCAAATATCGAAGAAAATTGAGCTCTAGTTAAATAGAAAAAAGATGATCATGAAAACAATTGCAGATCCATCGGCAAAAGGAGTAATAAGTATAGAGCCTCCGTTCCTCGTTGCTGGTCGATGAACCATACCGGCTATACCGCCGCCTCTTCCGATCCCATGCCCACCTTCTTCTTCTCCATGGCCACCAGCGCCTCCAGCAGCATGGCCTCCTCCTTCAACAGCATGACCACCTCCTTCAACAGCATGACCACCTCCTGCACTAGCATGACCACCTCCTACACTAGCATGGCCTCCTCCTTCACCGATCGCTACAGCACCGGCAACCACGGTGGTACACTTGAAGAGAAGTAAAGTGATGATTAGCAGGACGGCGAGTTTCACGGCATAATTGGTAACAAAGTGTGCTCGAGTCTTCGTGATTCTCATGTTGGTAATATCAAACATGCACTTATATCAAAACAAAAACAAACAAGTTATCAAAACATATTAGCGTACACTATCTTTTGATTCTTAAATTGTTGTTTAATTTGTTACCTTAAAACGAAAAAAAGGAATTTGTTATCGTGGGATGAGATGCTTTTGAAAAGCCTCTATATATACAGGTAGCTAGGCAAGATTCATGATTTTTTTTTTCTTTTACTTTTTTGTTGTGTTAGGATAAGTTGTGAGTAATTTCTAAGATATACTCTTTGTATTTATTTTTCCTCAAAATACGGGTTTATATTGTGTAATTATCTTTACCCTAATTATCGTATGATTGTAATTCGTAAGTAAACAAGTATCTAGAGTTTGATAGAAAAGTTTAATCTAATCACCATGTACATAACTTTGTGTAATTTTATTTTTAGTTTAACACATACTTTATCAGTTATTCTAAACTTCATAACAGAGACTAGCATTTTGAGATTAGACAAAAGTTTATACTGTATATATATAAAACTCGGTTTTTCGTAGTTATTAACATGATCGCGATATGTAACATCCATTGACATGTCAAAATACAAATTATTCTTCTATTTTACGTTTGAATTGGATTTGATATTTATTTTATTTAAGGATTTCCATATTTCTACTTTCCCAAAACTTAGATGAATCCATATATATATTACAGTATATTTGTTCATTTATGAAGATCAACCTATTAAACATGTTTTAAAATAACTAACTAGATATTAAAATGAAGACTATATATTTACTTTCCATATATTTTCTAATAAAAGTTAAATCTTATATCATTTGGTTTTCAATAAAATTTGAAAATATTTTTTAAATTTGACTTTCATATTTCTCATTGGTTTCCAATTGAAATTTTAGTTATTTGAGTAAAAAAAATTGATTGAGCATAAATCCAACCCAGCGTATTTGAATGTTAAATAAATCAGGTGATATATTGATTGGATCTACTCAATTCATCAAATTTAGAGGGATTGATGAAATTATAAAAAAAAATGTCGACCCATGAAGATATATAAAAATATTAATAGTGGATTATTATCATAAGATTAATTGAATTCAGAAGATGTTTCCTCAAAAATCAAAATACCGACTTTTCTCTCCATTCTGTTTAAAGTTAACACTAACAGCGTTTTAGAATAATACAACGCGTTATCATAAACAATCTTGACCGTTCATTTTGCCACGTGTACATCATCTTGTTACATTAAAGGAAATGACTCGTCTCCTTCGTCCACAGAGAAATATATAAATCTCAAAATTCTATAATTCGGTCTTTTTTCCCAGAATCAACAACCAGATCTGCTTTCGAAGACTCGTAGCTATAGCCATGGAGAAACCGTACGGATACGCGAGCGTGAGCATGAGCGGCATAGATCGTTCCGCGGGGAAGGATATTGATCTTGAGATGGGAGTCGGAGAAGCGACGCTTTACCCTGGGCTAAGTTACGGCGAGAATCAACTCCGATGGGGATTTATTCGTAAGGTCTATGGAATTCTCTCGGCTCAGCTTCTTCTCACGACGCTTATCTCCGCCGTCGTTGTTCTTAATCCTCCTGTTAACGATGTCTTAACCGGATCTCCTGGAATTCTTCTCTTCCTTTGCATCGTTCCCTTCATCTGTACGTAGATCTCATTTTATCTTCATAGTTTTTAGTTGATTTGATGTGGTAATTAGAATTCTTATGGTTTGATCTGATGTTAGGTGAATTCGTGTAGTTTGTTTGTGGTGTTGTTGAGATAATCGATATGCGTTTTTTGAATGGATTCTGGATTGTATGATCCAATTGTACTTTTGTGCTGCGCTACAGCTTAACTTAGGATATGATGTCGTCGAGTGATTAGATTTTGTAGCTTAATCTTTAGTCTTGAATTGCTTATTATCTATTAGGTCAACCTGATTAAGATAGCTTGTTCTCTATGAGTTTTGCTTTGTTTGCCTCTCATTTGATGTTGGTTTACTTGCTTCAGTACTCAGTTTGTAATTTGTTAGTACTGAGTACCTTGTATATGCACAGTTGTCCATCAGCTATTTATTTATTTTATGGTACATATGTTGAGAAAATTTATTGTTCATGTGATTGAATACTGGGAGATAAATTTTGCAGTAATCTGGCCTCTGCACATTTACCACCAGAAGCATCCTATTAACCTGATTCTCCTTGCCCTCTTCACTATTTCGTTGAGCTTCACTGTTGGTGTCAGTTGTGCGATGACAGAAGGTTGGTATCTCGTTCCCTTTTAATATCATCTGATTCTAACCAATAATATGTGATTTGGTTGCTGTTCTAGTAGCTTCTTAACTCACCTTATTGTCACAAAGAACAAATTTTGCCTGAAACTTGGAATAGCAAAGTCTGAAAAGTTAGATTATACTAATAATCTCGTGTTCTTTCTTCTACGTGTTTTATCAGGAAGAATTGTGCTTCAAGCCTTGATATTGACTCTGTCTGTGGTTGGATCTCTAACCGCATACACTTTCTGGGCTGCAAAGAAAGGGAAAGACTTCAGCTTCCTTGGACCCATTCTCTTCACCAGCCTCATCATTCTTGTTGTGACCAGCTTCATCCAGGTTTGTCTCTCATAATCCTCCATCCTCACCAATAGACCCAATTCCACACATACATCAAAATAAAGCCTTAAAATTTTATTTGCTATCATAATATTGCAGATGTTCTTCCCTCTTGGCCCGACTTCTATTGCCATATATGGAGGAATCAGCGCCTTGGTATTCTGTGGATACATAGTCTATGATACCGACAACCTCATCAAGCGTTTCACATATGACGAATACATCCTAGCATCAGTGGCTCTCTACTTGGACATCCTCAATCTCTTCTTGACCATATTGCGTATACTGAGGCAAGGTGACAACTGAAAGGCATAAAACGATGCTTCGGTGATGTGATCCGATTTATAACTAAAAGCAGAATCCAATTGTCTTTATTTGTGTGTATAACTGACTTCTGTTTTGGGAATTAAGTATATGATGCTATGTGGTTCAACCGTTCAACGATTGATATAAACAAAATCAAGAAAAAATCGATTTTCAACTTGAAATAAATTTGTTAATTTTGGCGGAATTTTTATGCCTTGCTTGTCGTATCCATTTTGATATACCAAACGTTTGAAGTTATTATACCTTTATCCATAAATGGGTGATACTGTTTTTACTTTTACTGTTCCCTCCCTTTTTTTTGTTTTGTTTACAACAACAAATTCACACACACAAAAAAAAAAAAAAAAATTAACCGACCTCATCTTACCCACCGATGACCGATCCGCCATTTCAGAGCGTACAAGCAAAGATTTGATTTCAACAGCAATCTCTCTCTGAATCATGCGAGGTCACGATCGGATTAACAATTGCTTGCCGGAGGAACTAATCCTCGAGATATTCCGGCGACTTGAATCGAAACCCAACCGCGACGCTTGCTCTCTCGTCTGCAAACGATGGCTATCTCTCGAGCGATTTAGCCGCACCACGCTTCGTATCGGCGCTTCATTTTCTTCCGAAGACTTCATCTCCCTTCTCTCTCGTCGCTTCCTCCATATCACATCCATCCATGTCGACGAGCGTCTCTCCGTCTCCCTTCCTTCCCTCTCTCCTTCCCCCGTATGTTTCTCTCATCAATTTGTTCTGTTGATTTTGGGATCGAGCAAGTTTTGTATAGGATTATGAATTCGATTGAATGTTAATTTTGTATGGATCTGGATTTGAATTTGGATTTGTGCTTACACTTAAGAAACCTATGAAGTTGTGCTTTTACACTAATCAATCATTTTGCAGAAAAGAAAACGTGGGAGGGACAATTCGTCGCCATCGTCGAGTAAGCGGAAGAAATTGATTGGTAATAAACATTCTGGAGCTGGGAATGTTGAGTCTTGTAGCTTGACTGATGCGGGTTTGACTGCTCTTGCTGATGGATTTCCAAAAGTAGAAAACTTGAGCTTGATTTGGTGCCCTAATGTTTCAAGTGTGGGTTTGCGTTCTCTTGCTGAGAAGTGCATTTCACTTAAATCTTTGGATTTACAGGTAATTTAATCCTCATGTTTTAGGTAGATATTGACTACACTTGATCTTTTTGATTGATTTTGTATAAAAGATTTATTTTGAAGCAAATGTGGTTTTCAGCTACTTAGTTGATATATCGTGGAAGTAATTCCCTGTTAGTTCAGGTCGCATGAATGCCACATTGTTTCCTTTTATGAGAAGTACTTTCTATTGTCAGATACTCTTGATCATTTGATATAAGTATCTCTCTCTTATCTGCCTGTAATAGCCGTTCTCGCTTATTTAGATCTGTTAATATTCTTTTCCAATATCCTCTTGAGAAAAAATATGATCTCATATGCTTAGGATGTGGTCTTTAGGGTTGCTATGTTGGAGATCAAGGCTTAGCAGCTGTTGGAAAGTTTTGTAAGCAACTCGAAGAACTAAATCTGCGCTTTTGTGAAGGCTTAACTGATGTTGGAGTTATTGATCTTGTTGTTGGTTGTGCGAAGTCCTTAAAGTCTATTGGTGTTGCTGCGTCAGCAAAAATAACAGATTTATCTCTGGAAGCAGTTGGTTCTCACTGTAAATTACTAGAAGTTTTGTATTTGGATTCTGAATACATCCATGATAAAGGATTGATAGCGGTGGCTGAAGGATGCAACCGTTTGAAAAATCTGAAGCTTCAATGTGTTGGTGTGACGGATAAGGCATTTGCTGCAGTGGGAGACTTGTGTACTTCGTTGGAGCGATTGGCTTTGTATAGCTTTCAGAATTTTACTGACAAGTTAGTTATCCTGTTCCTTTTAAGTGCCTTTGGCTTTTTGATGAGCACAATCCAATCTTTCTAGTACTTAATTTTCAACTGTTAGAAAAGTCAGGGGAACAGGAAACCTCAGGCTTTGGTCTCGTCTTGCGTGCTCCTATTAGATGTTTTCTTGTGAACTTATTGCCCAATGTTGGTTTGATCATTTGAAGGACATGGAAGAACACTTGCCTTATAGAGACCTTTGTTTATCTTTGGATGGCCTTGTGTAGGGTGATCTTTTTACTGGATTTTATTTTGTATTTCAGGGGAATGCGGGCCATTGGTAAAGGGTCTAAGAAATTGAAAGATCTCACTCTAAGTGATTGCTACTTTGTGAGTTGCAAAGGTTTAGAAGCTATTGCTCATGGTTGTAAGGAACTTGAGCGTGTAGAAATTAATGGATGCCACAACATTGGCACACGCGGAATAGAGGCAATTGGACAATCTTGCCCGTACATTTTCTTCCTTACTTTCTTTATTTCTTGTTGACAGCACTGAAATCACTATGGGATGGATCATTGATTAAACCGTTATTTTCGGGTGTATGCAGGCGCCTCAAAGAGTTAGCTTTATTGTATTGCCAAAGGATTGGTAATTCCGCTCTTCAAGAAATTGGAAAAGGCTGTAAGTCCCTAGAAATACTTCATTTAGTAGACTGTTCAGGCATTGGAGACAACGCTATGTGCAGTATTGCTAAAGGCTGTCGCAACCTAAAGAAACTTCATATCCGCAGATGCTATGAGGTATAATCTCTCACCTCTAAAAATAAAGTATTCTCTTAATCTATTGACATAGCAACTGTTATTTGTGTTTTTCTTATATATTATAGATTGGAAACAAAGGAATTATAGCTATTGGAAAGCATTGCAAATCACTAACCGAGCTTAGTCTCCGGTTTTGCGATAAGTAAACCCTGCAACTCATTGAATCTTGTTTCTTAAACAGTACCGGAACAAAAGCTAATCATTTGTTTTATCTCATTCAGAGTTGGAAATAAAGCGTTGATCGCCATTGGAAAAGGTTGCTCCTTACAACAACTTAACGTAAGTGGTTGTAATCAAATCAGTGATGCTGGAATCTCAGCAATCGCCAGAGGCTGTCCTCAACTCACTCACCTCGACATTAGTGTTCTTCAGGTAAATAGAATCAACCTTCTTTTCTTCAGATAAAAGCGTGTGTGTTTGTTTGTGATCGAGATATCAAATTTCAGAACATTGGAGACATGCCGTTGGCTGAGGTTGGAGAGGGATGTCCAATGCTGAAAGACTTGGTCTTGTCCCATTGCCACCATATAACAGACACTGGTCTGAACCATCTTGTACAGAAGTGCAAACTTCTGGAGACTTGTCACATGGTTTACTGCCCAGGGATCACTTCCGCTGGAGTGGCTACAGTCGTCTCGAGCTGTCCACACATCAAAAAAGTGTTGATAGAGAAATGGAAAGTGACCGAGAGGACGACAAGGAGAGCTGGATCTGTTATCTCTTATTTATGCATGGATCTCTAGATCGTAATTTCAAGGTTGGTTTAGAAGATTTGTGTTTATGTTTTCTTAATAAAGAAATAACTTTAGTCCAAACTTATGCTGAGACATTTTCTTTTGTAAACTTCATATATTTATATGTTTATGTGAACTGGTTGTACAGGATGAAAAGTTTGTCGGGAAAGTATTTTATGATTGAAACACTAAAATCATTAAAACGTCATCTCTTATGGTTACTATTAACTTTTATGGTTATCAAATTCTTACCATAAATCTAATGCACCTGAAATTCGTTGCAACATTTGCTGGTTTTTGCTTTATCAATGTCACTAATTAAAGAAAAAAACACACAGAAAACCTTAAACAGAAAAATTACAAGGAACAAAAATATTACGTGTATGATATGGACAAAGCATACAAAGTTCCAAACGCATTTAAGTACGAGAAAACGACTCATATCAAAAAATGAACTTCTCTCGCCTCTCGTGAGTCGTGACCTCGTCAGACTTCTCTGTTCACACACCCTTTTCATCTTCGTCCGACTAAACTATTGGGCTCCCAAAAAACTTCTTCTCCAAACTTATTAATTAGCGTTAAATAGCTAATGTTTAATTAGTCCGCTCAAAAATGCGATTTTTGAAAAACTCTATTTTGAGGGTTGAGCTATATAAAAATTTTTTTTTTGCCGCGGATTCGGTATTTCGCCGACTCACTGCAGCATATCTCCGAAAAACGATCCTCAACGTTCACTTCAGCATTACCACTGTTTTTTTTTTTTTTTTGCCACGGTTTTTTTGTCTACCTCAACGGAAATTGTGTATTTTGGGACAATCACAAAAGGATAAGAAAATAAGAAATAACAAAGGATACGTCTGAAGTTTTTCAAGTTTAATAGGGAATTTGCCAAAACATAGAATTAATCAATTTTACCATGGTTAACAAATACAAAACAAATAAACTTTATAATACACCATAGAGAGAGATGAAACAATAATAATGCATAATCAAATAGAATTAAGACAGTCGACACTTTAGCCTAGTGTCCGTTCTCCTTAACCTTCGATACTCCCATCCCTAACTTCTCCACAAACTCCCTAAAATTCTTATCCGACGAACCTCCAGGAGCCACCGCTGCTTCCGCCTCCGCCTTCCATTTCAAAGCATTCTTCCTCAACTCCTCTGCCTTCTCCCCAACCGTCGCTTCCAAAAGCTTCTCCGCCACTTCCTCCCTTGGTACAACCCTCTCCTCTGCCGCTCCACGGCCTAGTCTAACTCCGGTCTTAAAAACATCGATCAAATACACCGCGTCAGTCACTTGATCTCCCCATTGCGGACAACAAACCACCGGAACACCCGAAGACAAAGACTCCATCGTCGAGTTCCATCCACAATGTGTCACGAAACATGCCACTGAAGGATGACCCAAGACTTGCTCTTGTTGACACCAATCCACAATCATCCCATTACCTTTATCACTACTCTCTTTAAGTTCTTGAGGCAAGACATGAGTCTCGACCTTTAGATCATGCGGTGGAGGTCTAATCACCCACAAGAACGATAAACCCGATTTCAAAACTCCGTAAGCGATCTCCTCGATCTGTTCTTGCTTCAAATATGCAACTGTCCCGAACGAAATGTAGACAACGGATGATTTAGGCCTCGAGTCTAACCACTCGAGGCATTTATCCGTCGGTTTGCAAATGTCACCACTTACGTCGGAAGTAACAGTTTTAGCGACTTTGAAAAGCGGTCCAACGGTCTTAACGGGACAAAGGTTCGACATGTAATCGACAACTTCCTGCTCCAATGCGTCGAAAGAATCGACTAGAACACAGAAGGACTTGCTCAGATTCTTGAATTGTCCAAGAATGGCTTCTCGTAAACCGGCGAACGGAGTAGAAGGATGGAGAAAGCTAGGAATCTCGTCGTGCTTCAAGACAGGAACACAAGGAAGCTTAACATCGAGGTCAGACTCTGTTTCCGTCGGGAAAGAAACAGAGCCATCTTGGTAATGGTAATAAGCAGAGAAACAAGCACAAGACTGAACCCAAAGAACCGCACAAGGAATGTTGAACTCTTCCGCCACGTGGCAGACCCATGGAATAAACGGGTTATTAATCAGACACGAGACAGGCTCATTCTCTTCCTCGTACCTTCTCACAAGTTTCGACACTTCTCGTATCCCAATGGTCTCTAGGTGTGAAATGTACAAAGAGAAATCAGCTCTCCGGTCATCGTCCTCTGCCCATTCTTCATCAAAGAACTCAAACCGGATTGAACCGGAACCAACCGGTTTAAGCTCACCGTCAACGATCTTGTTGGCTTGTCTCATTTTCTTGCCCCAAAGCTCCGTTGTAACGAAGGTAACAAGTAAACCCTTTGAAGCAATGAGCTTGCCAAGACGAAGAAGAGGGTTCACGTGGCCTTGTCCTTGAAACGACACTAGCATTACATGAACTGGGTTTGGAGATGGACAAGTTTCGAACACCATTTCTGAGATGGATCCCATTTTTTGGTGAAATAAATGAAAAGAAATATTCGTATGTTTTGGATATTCTCACATACAATGGTTCTTGATTTATATAAAGCATCAACGCATTTATTTAAGGCCAGGGCATTTATAAAGCAACATAAACGTGAAAATTTCTTTTTATTTAAACCTACTCACTCACTCTCTCTCGACCACACATCTTACTTACCATCCACGTACGTCTCTTTTTTTCGTCAAAGACACCCACGTACGTCTCAATTTGCAAATTGACGTGTTAGTTTCTTGATCATATAATCTTTTAGTAAACTGTTGTGTATAGTTGTTTTCCATGAAAATATTTGGTTCATTATATAATAGTTTTTTCCTAATAATATATTTTGTTTATATACCTCACTCATATATATCAAGCATGTTCATCTCAAGATTTCACTTGCAAAAAAAATAAAATAAGATTTCACTTGCATCATATTATTCAAGAATTACGTACGTGATTCTATCAAAATTGTAATTATTTTACCAATTATGTCTAATGAGATTATTATATGTACAATATATATCATTTCATATATAATGATAATAACATAATTTTTGATAAATAGTTTAAAAAAATTTGTACTGGCTTGTATTTGTGTGTATTTTCAATAATTTTAGTAAGAGATTAATGAATGATGTTTTTTTTTTTTGATTAATGAGTGACGTTGCATTGTAATGTATATTCATTTATGGAAAAATACTAGATTATATGCGAGTATAATTGTTTCATACTAAAAATAGGGCAACACAAGATATAGAATGTTTTGTCTAATGAAGAGAGAAAAAACACAAGATATAGAATTGAATTGACTTAAGGTGGTTTTAATTTGCATGTTGCTTTAAAACCGAGCCAACCACTTTCTGCAAAATGATCAAGTGTAGTAATATGTGATCACATCAGTACTGCTTAGTACTAATATAGGGCAGACGCAAAACCACCAAATTGTGATCAAATGTGGTAAATGAAACCAACTACATTTAATGCCTACAAAATGATTAGGATTAGATTTCAAATTTGTACTCTTTGTTTCTTTGTTTGTTTGGGTTAAAAGTTAAATATATAATTCATTAAACTGAAAATGAGGCTTTACAAAAATAAACGGGTCTTAAATCCTACTGAGACAGGTCGTGTATACACAGAACATTAAAGGATCCTATACTTTTAGTGGACAGTGGACTAACAACCCTATTTTTCATTCTGATTACTTTTCTTTTTTCAAATTTTCTTTTAAGCTGAACTATTTTTTGTTCTGACACGAGTCCATACCAATGATAAGTACAATGTAGTATGCGAAATTGAGGACCTTGTGGCCTTGTGGGTAATCAAAATCCATACAACAGGTTCGAAACCCAACTAGCCATATGGATTGACAAGCAGGTTCGAAACAAACTATCCGCGATACGGGCTGCGGGTGATCACAGATACAACTCAGGCTTACAAGCTTGGTTTGCATCTAGACTCTAAGGCCAATCTCTTGTATTCAAAGTTTTCAATTTCTCAGAATTAGAAGTATAACAATGTACTAGAAAACGTTATTTTTTCTTGAATTTAATTTAACATTACATTCAAAAAAAAAAAAAAAATCCATACAACAACCATTAAGGTTTAAGCACCGTCTAAAATTCAAGCTTTGGACTTATCCTCCTTTACGGTTTGTGTTAGAAATTAAGAGGCCATGAGCATACTATATAACAAAAACTTACCTACTAACTTCCTTAATACAATTTCAAGCCGGTGGATAGTTTAGAAATGGTTTGGTTTTATCAACTATTCATAAATATATTTTTATATTTGAAAATATATTAGTGTTAATAACAAGTAATCATTCGTGTGATATATAGCTGCTTTAGTTTTTAAAATGTAAAACTAAATAAACGAGAATGTGATATTGCTCAAATGGTAAAAAGTACAGAAATTACAAGAAAAATGAAGCTCAAACTTTTTTCCTCTTAACTTGGGTTCCGAAGTGAACATAAACCTTATATTTGTTGACAAAAAAAAATGTCCAACTGCCAAAAGGTATTACAATACGTGTACACGGTGTGTGTAATAACCAATAACATTTGAACACATGTTCGAATGTCTAACACATCCACCGGTTGAGCTTGAGGGATTTTTTGTTGAACAATTTTTTTTTTCGTTTCCGTAAAGATTTGGTATCAAAAAGATAAATCTATATAATAATAATAAGCTGAATATTTCTTCTGATTTTTCATAAAATAAAATTTAAATTTAAATTATTAAATTAGTTTTATAATTCGCCGTTGATACATCTTTATTTAGAATTATGTCTTTTCACCGTAACTTCTATATTCGTTCGTATTTGTATCGACTCTTTGTTTAGATAGTTATGTAACAATATCAATTAAGGTAGACTATTATTGAGTTTAAATAGAAACTATGGGATTGTTGGAGTATGATTTGCACATAGAGCAAACGAATAGCTTCTAATGATTTGTTGTGTTATTATTCCTCCTAATGATTGAGTTTTCGCGACATTTTGTTCGATCAGCGGTCCGAACGTATCTTCCGTCTCTCAAACCACCGCTTCTTTCAACAATGCTTACGATCGTGTTTCCGCCAATAAACGATTATTTTCAGCCTTTTTAACGCAAGTTTATAAAATTCTCAACAATGAGATGAAATCGTAAACTGAATCAATGTTCATAGAAACAAATATCCACTTCTCATCAAAACAAAGAGGAAGAAGTACGAGATGAAGAAATTTCAGAAAAATAAAATTTCTCATGAAAAAACTAATTGAGGTAACATTTGCTTTTATAAACGCAA
This sequence comes from Arabidopsis arenosa, assembly GCA_905216605.1. Classification (NCBI taxonomy): domain Eukaryota; kingdom Viridiplantae; phylum Streptophyta; class Magnoliopsida; order Brassicales; family Brassicaceae; genus Arabidopsis; species Arabidopsis arenosa. The sequence goes on along the minus strand of LR999457.1, from coordinate 11,511,425 downwards.
TAATATCCAGTGCATCACCGCCACGTGTCTTCCAGTCCATCTTCCTAGTCACGCCATCTTTGCATCCAGACCATCACTTCAATTCCTGTCTCACCAACTTGTCCACAAACGTAACACTCTAAAGTTTCTATCGGATGATCCACTGTACGCCACGGCGGCCTCTGCCTCCTCCTTCCACCTCAGAGCGTTTTCTCTTAGCTCCACCGCCTTTTCCCCAACTGTGGCCTCAAGCAGCTTCTCCACCACTACCTCCCTCGAAACAATCTTCTTTTCAGCTTCTCCGCGACCTAGTCTCACTCCTGTCTTGAAAACATCAACCAAGTAAACCGCATCCGTCACTTGATTTCCCCATTCCGGAAAACAAACCACAGGGATTCCAGAAGTTAATGTCTCCATTGTCGAGTTCCATCCACAGTGACTTAAGAAGCAAGCAATTGCCGGATGAGCCAACACTCTCTCTTGGGGACACCACTCCACGATTTTACCCTTTTCTTCGAGCTCTCGAGGCAAAACATGTGGTTCTACTAGTGATCCCTCCATGGGAGGCCGAACCACCCATAAGAACGACAAGCCAGAGCTCAAAACGCCATGAGCGATCTCCTCCATCTGCTCTTGCTTCAAGTTGGCTATAGTCCCAAAAGAGATGTAAACGACTGAAGATGGTTCTCTCGAGTCAAGCCACTCTATGCAGTCACTCGCTGGCTCAGAGATATCTCCCTTAACGTCAGAGCTTATGGTTTCAGCCATCTTGAAGAGCGGACCGACAGGGCTGATGATGGCTTGAGGACAAAGGTGTGACATGTGGTCGATGATATCTTTTTCAAGTTTGCGGAAAGTGTCTATGAAAAGATAGAAAGGCTTGTCGTTTTCGAGTCGCTTGAACTGGTCTAAAATGACTTCTCCGTAAGGTGTATAAGGAGACGAAGTGTGAAGAAAACTTGGGATCTCGTCATGCTTTAACAATGGCAAGCAAGGGATTTCAACGTCGATGTCCGGCTCGGTTTTGGTCGGAAACTTAACTAACCCGCGGTGGTAATAATAATAAGCAGAGAGACATGTGCAAGACTGGACCCATAGAACAGCACAAGGAATTTGAAGCTCCTCGGCCACGTCACATACCCACGGCACATAAGCGTTGTTTATAAGACATGTCACCGGTTCCTTGTTATATCTCTTGACGAGATTCTTGATCTCTTGTTTTCCGACAGCTTCAATGTGTGGTCGGAAGGCATTGAAGTCGGATCTTTTTTTGTCGTCGTCAGTTAAGCCGTCAGAGAAGAACTCGAACCGGAGGAAACCTAGACCGACCGGTTTGAGCACGCCTTCTTGAATCTTGTTGGCTTGACGCATCTTTTTGCCCCATGGCTGCTCTGTGGTAACAAAGGTGACGATTAAGCCTTTAGAGGCTATGAGCGTTCCGAGACGAAGAAGAGGGCTTATGTGACCTTGGCCTGGGTAAGATACGAGCATTACATGAGGAAGAGGAGACGGTTCCATGGATTTCTATTTTCAATAAGAAGACGAAGAAGAGGGCTTATGTTTTATTTTCTTTACACTATCCAATTGATGTGAACTCAAAACTTAATACAAAATAACAAAAGAAAGTAGCAAAACGAGTGGCAAAAACTCATACACGTCTTCTTCCAAGTTTTATTTATCTCTTCGTACTATCTTGGATATATGATCTCTATTTGTTAGTGCCATACATATGTATTTCTTTTCATTGGTTCATTTTTCTTTTATATAAATACTCTAAAAACCTAATTAGAATGATCTTATGCTTATTTTAGATCTTGTTTAGCCTCTTAGGTTTAGATCCAATCTTTGTATGAATTTTAAATTTTTAGTTATTAATTCTATTTATCTTTTTAGATTTCTTATCTACTCTTTAATTATCATATGGTTATACAAAAATCAAACCAGTTCCTTTACTATCACTCTACAATTTGGACCATATGGATCACATCTTGAGACTGCTAACAAGAAACTTCCTCATGGAATGAGGCCGGTAAGGTGACCATGTTTTCCGTCAATGGCGCTTAGATTCTCCTTGATTTCAAAAATTTTCCAACACAAACCCACTAGATTCAGTCGTTTACGATAAAAATGTTTTAGAATGTTGAGACTTTAGATGTTTCTTTACCCTAAATTTTGTTCTCTTTTGATTTTTCTTAGATTAAAACATATTGTTTTTTGACAAGATGATGACAGAAATATAATGCTAATAAATTAGTAAAAGATTTCTTCATCTCTCTCTTAATCTTTAGTTGCATCTCTAATTTCTCTTATGTATATTGTCTTGTATTTAACATGATAAGTGATTATTAGCCTCTTCATTGGATCATTGGATGAGGCTAATATTATTATTTCTTTTATTTAGGTTGTGATTAATACTACATTTGATATGTCCATTCAAATTTAGATTTTAGGAATTTTCAGATACGGAAATTGTTGGTGAAAATGCCTCAACCAAACTTTTTTTATCCAACGAGAGATGATACCTGAGGTAATTAGTAAGCTAATTGGAGTTGATTACACGCTTTATTGTATCTTCGAATATTGTATGTTTTGAAGAGCTAGCTATTTGGTAACTAAACAATGATCGCAAGCCATTTATTCAAAGGTGATAAGAAGACAATACGTAATTATGTACGTGCATGAGAAGTAATGTAATCGAATTTAGATTAATGATAGATAATAAATATACAGTCATGATTAGATGAGATTGATGCGATTTATTCACTAAGAAAAAAGACGGATCGATACTATCTATAGAGAAGGTTGTGGTGGTACAACAAATATTTACGAGACATCATTATCACTAGCGTTCTCCGTTGTCTTCTCTCGTCACATGTTTCGTAACCAACTTGTCCACAAACTCTTTAAAGTTCCTATCAGATGATCCACCGTCCGCCACGGCGGTCTCCGCCTCCGCCTTCCACCTCCGAGCGTTTTCTCTCAGCTCCGCCGCTATTTCCCCAACGGTGGCCTCAAGCAGCTTCTCCGTCACAACCTCCCTCGAAACAATCTTCTCCTCAGCCGCTCCGCGGCCTAGTCTCACTCCTGTCTTGAAAACATCAACCAAGTAAACCGCATCCGTCACTTGATCTCCCCATTGCGGAAAACAAACAACAGGGACTCCGGAAGTTAAAGCTTCCATTGTCGAGTTCCATCCGCAGTGACTTAAGAAACAAGCAATTGCAGGATGAGCCAAGACCCTCTCTTGGGGACACCATTCCACGATTTTACCCTTATCTTCGAGCTCTCGAGGCAAAACATGTGGTTCTACAAGTGACCCTTCCATGGGAGGCCGAACCACCCATAAGAATGACAAGCCAGAGCTCAAAACGCCATGAGCGATCTCCTCCATCTGCTCTTGCTTCACGTTGGCTATAGTCCCAAAGGAGATGTAAACGACTGAGGATGGTTCTCTTGAGTCAAGCCACTCCATGCAGTCACTCGCTGGCTCAGAGATATCTCCCTTAACGTCAGAGCTCATGGTTTGAGCCATCTTGAAAAGCGGACCGACAGGACTGATGATGGCTTGAGGAGAAAGCTGTGACATGTGGTCGATGATGTCTTTTTCTAGTTCGCGAAAAGTGTCGATGAAAATATAAAAAGGCTTGTCGCTTTCGAGTCGCTTGAACTGGTCTAAAATGACTTCTCCAAAAGCTGTAAAGGGAGACGAAGGGTGAAGAAAGCTTGGGATCTCGTCATGCTTTAACAATGGCAAGCAAGGGATTTCAACGTTAATGTCCGGCTCGGTTTCGGTCGGAAACTTAACTAACCGGTGGTGGTAATAGTAATAAGCGGTGAGACAAGCGCAAGACTGGACCCATAGAACAGCCGAAGGGATGTGAAGCTCCTCGGCCACATCACATACCCATGGGACAAAAGCATTGTTTATAAGACACGTCACCGGTTCCTTGTTATATCGCTTAACGAGATTCTTGATCTCTTGTTTTCCTACAGCTTCAAGGTGTGGTCGGAAGGTATTGAAGTCAAATCTTTTTTCATCGTCGTCGGCTAAACCGTCAGAGAAGAACTCGAACCGGAGGAAACCTAGACCAACAGGTTTGAGCACACCGTCTTGAATCTTGTTGGCTTGACGCATCTTCTTGCCCCATGGCTGCTCTGTGGTGACAAAGGTGACGAGTAAGCCTTTAGAGGCTATGAGCTTTCCAAGACGAAGAAGAGGGTTTACGTGACCTTGGCCTGGGAAAGATACCAGCATCACATGAGTATGACGAGACGGTTCCATGGATTTCTAGTTTCTTTAAGCAAACTAGTAACTGGTTTTATTTTCTCTAGACTATCAAATTTATGTGAACACCAGTAGAAAATAACAAAAGAAAGTAGAAAATAACAAAAGAAAGTAGCAAAACGAGTGGCAAAACCATACACTTCTCTTCTTCTTTGTCTTTTACCTCTTAGTCGAATCTTGGACGATCTCTCTATTATGAGTCCATACATATCCCTTTCCACTGATTTCCATCAGTTATAAAGGGGAAATTTTCATCTTTTTATGTATGTTTGTTTTCATACTTTTATATAATAGGATTTGAATCATACTAAATCTCTCAAAAGAGAAAGACTTGGATTATCACCAACGAAGGCATTCACGTGAATTTGTATACAATTGAGACATCCCTAATCATCTAGGATGGATTAATCAAAATTACACAAATGGGTTGGGGACAAGTTATTAATTTCAGCAAGCCTACCCAATATTTGGTAACCTAAACCTAGGGGGACATGAACAATAACATGCATCACAAGAATCAAATCATCTACTATGACCTTTGATGTTGTTAAAGAAATTATTTAGTATGACATCAACTATAAATCACATGTTTAGTAAAATCTCAGGGAAAGATAACAAATAATTTAGTTAATACTTTAAATTAGTTTTAGAAACAAACATGATAAAACACTTAAATTTTAAATTTTGAATCGTTATAATTTTACGAGTCTTAAAAGATATTTGTCTCTCGCGTCAAAATTTATCAAATAGAGAAAGCAACATAAGTCAATTCAAATGAAGAACATAAAATAGCATCGTTATATTTAAATTTATGTGGTGCCACAACGACAACACTAGCAAAAAGCATTAAATTATATTATGATCCACTAGTTTTATTGGAATATCGTTCTTAAACTCATAAATTATATCACAGTTAAATAACTAAAAAGTAACGCAAAGAAAGATAAATCACATTCACTATCCCCAAATATGAGACATAATATAATTTTCACATTCCAATAAACTTTTAGAAAAATATTTAAACCCCTTTTTCTTTCTTTTTTTCGAAAAGATAAAACATGTAAGCACCACGATTTCGTTAAAACATGTTCTGATATCACATGTAAGAGTTTCCAAAATTTACAAAAGAAATTTAAGATAATTATTATAAAAAAATGAATAGTATTTAAGTCATCATTAAATACAAACCATTTGTTTTTCTTTTTTTTTATCCATTTTCGTAGTTTTGTCTTCTCACTTCAAAGTTGCAACTAAAAATAATCAATGCATCACAAAGTAGAGTGATAAGTCCCTTTTGGAAGATATAGATGTATCAGTCAAAGCAATATAATGGCAACCATATGGTATATTAAACTAGAAAGCTGCCCACGCGATGCGTGGGTTACATATTTAATATTGATTCTGAATAATAATAAAATTTGTATTAAAGTAATATGTTCGATTATTAATATAGTTTTTTGAAAAGAATTTTTTAAAATATTAACTTTTATGTTCCTTTTCGAAGTACTTTTGTGAATTGCTAAAAAATAAATTTTGTTCTTTTTTATTCATGGTGGTATGACATAAATATACGCCACTACTTTTTTTTAATTTACATAAAATATTTTATTTTGGAAATATATATATCATACCTCTTCATAGAGTCTCTTGTTTGCTGATTCACGATCCTTGGATCGGGAAAACGACCAAAATCAACTCCAACTATTTTTCTGCAACTTTTTTTAACCCAAACTCTGACCCCAGCACTTATCAACCCGAACTCAGACCATTTTTAAAAAACAAACCTAAACTATCAAACTGTTATCCAATTTCAACATAGTTTTTTTTTGTATTTGTTAATGTCGATTAGAATTGTAAAGTCGTAATTATATGTTCTTTTGTATCTGAATCATTCCTTTTATTCAATTGGCTAAAGGTTAAATAATTAAGGTTTGTTACATTATTTAATAACAGGTATATTTTAAAATTGGCTCACGATTACATAGTTCATGTTTGTTATTTAAAATTTATGTGGATTCGAGTTGATAATTGGGGTTGATATCCAGGCCCGGCCCAGAGGACAAGCCTCTGAAGCAACTGATTCGGGCCACAAAGTTTTGAGGGCCTTTTCAAAAAAAATTTTTGTTTATATATAGATATAATCTGAATTGTTCTCTAAGGCCTTCTAAAGAAATATTGTGGGCCTTTCCTATTCAACTAGAGACATAAAAGCTCAAGTAAAAAAAAAAAAAAACCTGAAATCTAGAGTAAAAAAAAAAAAACGACGGTAGAGTTTCTTGTTTCTTCTTTGACAGGATACCTTCTTACTGCTTCTTACTGTTACTGCTGCATATATGTGAGTTTTTCTTACAAGTGAAAATCATAGGGTTTGAGGTTAATTGTTAGTTTTGCTTTCAAATTTGTTGTTTTTTCCTTTCGTTTTTGTCAAATTAGTAAAATAGAGATGCAAATCTAATGATTTGTTAAATTCCAATTTTAAATGGATCGATTATTATTCTTTAGCTTTGTTAAGCTATGAGACAAACACCGAAACACTTCCAACAAATTTCAAATCCGTTTGTATTAAAAAATTGTCAAAGTTCAAAGTCTTATATAGTCATAATATCTTATAGCCACGATTACGAACAGAGAATACTTGATGTATCTTGACTTTTGGTTTGGTTTTGGACTTTTGGTTAGAATTTAGAAACCTTTGACCTCACAAACGTTGGTTTGATATCATGTATATTTGTTGGATTTACTTTATAATATTTTTCTTAGTTTTCTATTGTTCTTTAATTTTCTTTTGGACTTCTCTGTTTTTGTTTATAATTGTTTCACAGTTTTACTTTATAGCTTTTACTGGTTGTGTGTTAATTTTGTTTCTTTTGCTTGTTTCAGTCGTAGAAATATGGCACCATTGGCATTGGGAGTGAAAAAAAGCAAGCCACCTGGAATTAAAAGAAGTCAACCAACGGGACATGATAAAAGAAAAAAGAAGAAGAAACAACAAGCTTTCATCAAGTCTATAGCAGGTTCTATGTTCAAGTATGTCAAGAAAGTGGAGAAATCTGGTGAAAAATCTAAGAGAGAGGAGGAAAGTGAGCATCATGAAGATGTCAACAATTCTGGAAATCAAAGTGAGCATCATGAAGATGTCAATACTTCTGGAAATCAAAGTGAAGAGCATGAAGATGTCAATAATTCTGGAAATCAAAGTGAAGAGCATGAAGATATTTCTGACAATTCTGATCCTGCAAATTGGGGAGACATTGATCAAAGATTGAGAGATCAGTTGGTTAAAAATGGTCCTACGACAAGGTTGTCAAGTGATTATCGGTTCCCTAAAGATAGTATTGGTAGGCATGTTTATTAAGATGTGCGTAGGGCACTTAAAAACGTCGGGCCGGCACTGTTGATATCGGCCGTTTTCCCTCCTTGGATCTCATCAGAAGGTAGATCTTCCCAATCTCATGACTTTCCCTCGACAGTAAGCTTTACCTATTATATCCATATAATCCATAATAAAATTAGGAGATCAAAGGTAAAACATATTCATATTTATTAATTTTTTTGCTTAATTTTATCTATATATGTTAAAAATTAAAGAGAAATTTAAATAATTTGTGATAATGATTAAATTTAATAAAATAGCAAGGTGGTCCAAATGAGCAAAAACATATTTTATATATGTTAATCTGGGTTTTTCACATCTCTTTCTCGCTTCTGACTTAGCACAGCTAGTCAAAGCTTTAAAATCGGAGCTTCAGCACAAGGAGCTTCATGGGATTCTCTTCGATATCCTGAATTTATCTTATACCTTTGATGTTATTTCGTTTAGTTTCATTCCCCGTTTGCAGAACTCTGATGCCAATTCATTGGCAAAACAGTCTCTGGTTTCTCTTGTAATGGACCTGGCCCAAACCTAAGTTAAATTGAATCAGCCTTTGCACAAAAAAAATATATGTTATACTTAATTATAATCATATTTAATTTAGGAAAATGATTTCACATGATATAATAAATATTTTATTTTTGAAAGTTTATATTAAAAAAATTTAGTTCAGTTTTAATATATATATGTAGGTCATAAGAGAACAAAACTTTAATAAATATAATGTAATGCCGTTTACCTAAATACTTTAATGACATGTTATATTTTAACTGAATAAGTTAATTATGATATTCTATGCAATTACCCTTATCAAACATAATTCTTTTCAAAAATCCCATGAGCATAGAAAAAAAAAAAAAACCTTTGGTGGAACTTTTTAAATTTTTTGGTTGGATTTCATTGGGTTGGTTTTATGGAAACTTTGATAAAAATAAATACAAATTTTATATTCTTTCATATGATCTTTATTTCTTACTTAATTTGTATGATTAACTAAAAAAAATTGAATTCAAAACATAATCAAAGTCAAATGTTATACAATATTAAAAATCAGAAAACTATTTACTCGAGATATACGAAACTCAAGCGTCGATCCCTCTCAAACGTTGAGTAATTATGTAAAAGAAATAAAGAATGGCATAAACTATTTGATTATTTTTTTTGACTCATGGTCCCATTAGTTTTACGTATTCAAGAACAAAATCATCTTGAAACAACTTTACGTATTAAAAAAAAAAAAAACAAACTCTTAACTTTTTGATAAGTGATGTTGAGAATAATTACATAAATGGTTTTTCAATTTATATCATAAATTTTTTAACAAAGTTATGGTTTTCAAATTTATGAATACATATAGATCATAAGAGTATAAAAATTTAATAAATATAATGAACTGCCATTTATCTAAATACTTAAATTTATAATTACACTTTAACTGACCATAATAATAGATATAAAATTTCTCAATGTATGTATATAAATCTTATTGGTGAGTTGAAAAATAGAGAAACAATTAAAAAAATAGAACTTAAAAATAGAACACTTTTATGTAGAACTAATGGTGTTGGTGAAGCTAACTTGAACACCATATGAAATCACAAACCTAATTAACTTGAACACCAAATGAGAAAACTTTTGTAGATATTTTTATTATGTGGATGATAGCCTGAAATAAAGAGAAAGCAACTAAAAGTCAATAAAAATAAAAGAACGGACTGGAAAAAGCAAAAACTCTACAAGAGTTTTTTTAGCTTCACATGTGGGTAATATATACAAGAATTAATTGGATTTAATGTTTTGAATTAATTGGAGTTATTGTGGTTATCTGTTAGCCTAATGCATCAATTTATAGTTGTTTGACGTTACATATGTTTTAATAAGTTCATTTGTGGGTTTTACTTTGGGTAACTAATTCCAGAACAAAAAAAAAACACTAATATATTTCGGTATTAGAAGCCACATGAAAAGCGTTACTGGAGAAGAAAACTCTTCACAAACATTTATTTTGAAAAAAGGCGTAACACATGGAGCAATACATTAATATAATGCATGTTACTATATTTCTTTATTAAAATTACATTGACTGTTACATAAGTTAGGATTTCATTTACTGAGACATTAATAAAACAATATATGGGATGACATATTTAATTTAATAATTCCTGTAAATTATATTATACTATATAAATACATTAAATGTATTGTGTAATAAAAATTGTAAATAAATACTCCAACTTGGAGTTGTAAAAATGAAAACAAAAAAAAAGTGAAATTGGAAAGAAGAAAAAAAAAGACAAATTAGAAAAGATTAGAAATGTATTTTATGGAGATATTAAAATATTATGTAAGATAGAAAAATGAGGAAAAGAATTAAATTTAAAATAGATGCCAAATGTACTAATATTATGAGAAGTTTAAAAAATGTACTATTGTACCAATAGGATAAGTGGTGATTTTGAGAATAAATTGGTGTTATAAAAATTAAAACAAAAAAAAATAGTGAAATTGGAAAGAAGAAAAACAAAGACAAATTAGAAAAGATTAGAAATGTATTTTATGGAGATATTAAAATATTATGTAAGATAGAAAAATGAGGAAAACAATTAAATTTAAAAATAGATGCCAAATGTACTAATATTATGAGAAGTTTTAAAAATGTACTATTGTACCAATAGGATAAGTGGTGATTTTAAGTAGATAATAATTTTGGTAAAATAAATTAGATACAATTTCAATTTAAATACATGTCAAATGTACCAATAGGATAAGAGAAATATATTTTTTGGAATTAAATTGTAGGCACAAACTTTCACAACTAAAGATTTTAAATAAATTAAAACAAACATTGATGCAATGAAGGAGGACACATGTCACCAAAAGAGAGTGCCAAATGTCGCAATGGTAGGAAAAGTTAGAAGAAAACCTTCTCATATTATATAAGATACTCTTTAATTGATATCAGTCAATCTCTTTTATTTTCTTTTGTTTTTTCCTTTTCATGTTAGATTCATTGTCATTGTTTTGTCTTTTCACATTATTAAAGTTCCAACTAAGAATAATCAAATGCACCACAAAGTATATTAACAAGTTTTTTACATGATCTATAATCAACTTCTAAAATGGTAACAAAGCAGTCTGCAGTCTTCGACCTAACTAAATTCTCCGACATAAACTATTTAAGGTTAGCACCTGAACTAATTATAGGCAAGAATAAAATTGTCTTTTAGTTTTTTCTAATAATCACGAATTTGATCTCATCTCCTAACGTTAACATTGCTATCACTTTATTCGGTGATTACTGGACCATTTTCAACTAAATTGTCTCTAAACCTTTGGATCAAATGTCCCCTTAACTATATTTGTATCCGTGCCATCATCAAAAGATTCAACGTACCATTGTTCATTGATGCATAAAATTTAGTACATGGTAAATAATTTAAAATCTTAATCCGGTAGAAGTGTAAATAACAAGCATCGATATGATATTTACGACTTACGAGACAATATTAATGTTTGGCATTGTCTTAACATCAACCAACTTGTCAACAAACTCTTGAAAGTTCCTCTCCGATGATCCACCATACGCTACGGCAGTCTCCGCCTCCTGCTTCCACCTCTTAGCGTTTTCTCTCAGCTCCGCCGCCCTCTCTCCAACGGTGGCCTCAAGCAGTCGATCAGCAACTTCCTCCCTCTGAACAATCCTCTTATCAGCCTCTCCGCGGCTAAGTCTCACTCCTGTCTTGAAAACATCAATCATGTACACGGCATTAGTCACCTGATCTCCCCACTGCGGGAAACAAATCACAGGAACTCCTGAAGTTAATGCCTCCATGGTTGAGTTCCATCCGCAGTGACTTAAAAAGCAAGCAACCGCAGGATGAGCCAACACTTTCTCTTGTGGACACCATTCTACGATCTTTCCTTTCTCTTCAAGCTCTAGAGGCAAGACTTGTGGTTCTTGGTCAAACCCTTGTAAGGGAGGCCGAACAACCCATAAGCAGGACAACCCGGAGTTGAGAATGCCATGAGCAATCTCGTCGATCTGCTCTTGCTTCAAGTAAACCATAGTCCCAAAAGAGACGTAAACAACAGTTGATGGTTCTCTCGAGTCAAGCCACTCTATGCAGTCACTCGCTGGCTCTGAGATATCTCCCTTAATATCAGAGCTTATTGTTTTAGCCATCGTAAAAAGCGGACCAATAGGCTTGATGATGACTTGAGGGCAGAGCTGGGACATATGGTCAATGGTATCTTTTTCCAGCTCTTGAAAGGTGTCGATGAGAACAGAGAAAGGCTTGTGAAGTCGCTTGATCTGTTCTAAAATGATACCTCCCACAGAGGAAAACGGAGTGGAAGTGTGAAGAAAGCTAGGGATCTCGTCATGCTTCCACACTAATGGCTTGAAAGGGACGTCAACGCTGATCTCCGGCTCGGTTTCGGTCGGAAACTTAACTAACCGGTGGTGGTAATAGTAATAAGCGGCGAGGCAAGCACAAGACTGGACCCAAAGAACAGCTGATGGGATTTGAAGCTCCTCGGCTATGTCACACACCCATGGAACAAAAGCGTTGTTTATGAGACATCTCACTGGTTGCTTCTCATATTTCTTGACAAGATTCTTGATCTCTCGTTTTCCGGAAACTTCAAGTGATTTGAGGAACAAATCAACGTCGTCTTTGTAGACAAATCCATCTTCGAAGAACTCGAACCGGAGGAAACCTAAACCGACCGGTTTGAGCACACCGTCTTGGATCTTATTGGCTTGACGCATCTTCTTGCCCCATGGCTCCTCTGTGGTGACAAAGGTGACGATTAAGCCTTTAGAGGCTATGAGCTTTCCGAGACGAAGAAGAGGGCTTATGTGACCTTGGCCTGGGAAAGATACGAGCATCACATGAGTTAACGACGATTCCATCTCCTTGTTTTTGTCTTCTTTAATTTACACTATTTCCAAGTTACATAACTTTGATTTATGGAAGGTTGGGTAGAGAGGCCTGTCCACGGCCGGCATATTATTTTTTAAACAAATATTGATATTAAATATAGAGAAATATCTTAAAATAGAGCACTATTAAATTATTATTCTGAAGATACTATCATTAGTTTATTTTCTAATAATACCATAAAGTTTTGTATAAAAATATTTGTTCAACCAAAATAAAATCAAAAAATGATATTTGAATATTCATAAGATATATATTCTCACCATTTTGAAGAAACTTGATTCATTTTAATATTGAAATTAGTGGTATTATTAGAAGAAGACAAAACTAACTATGATATTTTTGAAACAAAAACTAAAAGCAAGTACAACGAGAGTCTTTCACCATAGTCTTTCATTTACAAAAAAGTAATAAAATAATGAATAGTATTATTTAATTGTGAGAGTCTCTTAAAAAGATGGAAAAAATCTCTCATTTTCTCTCATTCGAAAGACACTCTCCACCTTTTTTAGAGTCTTTCACAAAAAATAATACTATTTACTATTTCTTTTGTAGATGAGAAACTATAGTGAAAGATTTACATTGCATATGCTCTAATGTTTTGGTCACTTTATTTATCGATAAACTAGAGCAGAACAATTAATCACTTTATAAATAGTTAAATGTTCTGGTGTTTACAAATTTGACAAATGAATTCATATTATTTTAGTTATTCAGAAAAATACTAATAATGGTATTATAATGGTATTAAAGTACTTGAGCAGATGACCTACTTGAAGAGAAAATATTATAATGGTATTAAAGTACTTGAGCAGATGACCTACTTGATTTATTTTTCAACGATTACCAACTCTGATTATCTATATATACATTTTTGGAGTACACTTAGCAAATAAATCCTAGAGTTTCACCTTATTTACGAGTCCATGCCATTGGCATTTATTATTTAGTTTTACAAAATTTAAATAAAGATATTAACCAAACGATATCTTGCCTAATTTGTTTCTAAAAATCTCTACATAATCTTTCCATATTTCTTCAAAAAACAATTCCGTGAATTTTACTCCACAAAATATGCATAAAACCAATTTATAGCAAATATTTATATTAACATTTTGCATAACAATAAAACTACTAATTTCTAATAATCAAAATATTCACATAGAAAAATCATATAATTTATATAATAAATTTAAAATATATATATTAGTAGTATAAATTTAAAATCATTCAAGGAACGGTATACCACGGGTGAGATCCTAAAATTATTGGATTTTATAACAATAATAATTTATTTTCTTGGATTTTATAACACTAATAATTTAGCCAACGGGATAATATAGATGGGTTTATATGGGATGACGGGTTTGGGTCGATATTAATAAAGAACGGTATATCACGGATGAAATCCTAAAATTAACAATCAAAATACAATTATACAACCTTAAACACAAAACAAAACATACAATATTAACAAAACAAATACAACTTAAAATTTAAAAATTTTAGTTATAAAAAAATCGACCCACCGTATACCGCGGAGTAAAATATTCAAAATTTTAAAATTGACCATACATCGTTACTTAAAAAAATTTATGTTTTCGTATCTATACTTCAAAAATTAAAACCTAAACAATAGTAATCATACACTAAATAATACATAAATAGATATTTACATTTTAAAATACAAACTAATATGATATATCTTCAATTAATCTTTTAAAAAATAACAATACATTTTTTAAAAAAATATAGCCCCGCGGTGTACCGCGGGTTAAATTCTAGTAATGGTATTATAAATATAAAACCACGAGATTAGCGATCTTCATAATCACCCAATAAAAGAACTCTTTTATAGTAATATTAAGAAATGATGTTAACGGTTGACCAAAAAACAAAAATTAACGAGTTTGGACCAAAACATGTGACTCGATTAATCATTAATCTGATAAAATTGTATGAACAGATCACTTATTATTTTTGTCGTTAACTCCCTGAGCTTTCCCACAAAAATCAACTTTCCAACGAACTCTAAGACCATCTCCGTCTCCAGTCTTAGACCATCTCCATTCTTAGAAGAAAAAACTAACACTGTGTGGATGTCTCAAAAATATTATTTTAATCATTTTATAATAAACAAGTTATTTATTTAAATTATAAATTATAAAGAGAGAATTTGACCAATAATATACAGACAAGTGCAAACACAGTTTCTCAAAATTTCTTAAACCAGAAATGTGTCTACACTCTCTCCTACTTTTTCTATTATTTTTTATTTTTTTAATTTTCAGACACTTTTCAAGACACTACTATTGGAGATGCTCTAACATTATGCATATCGAGGTGAAATTATTAATTATTAATTGTAATTTTTTTTAATAAAAAAATCTAATCCGATCTAATTTAATATGATGTGAGATCAATTACGATGTGCTCATTGAGATTCAGATTTGGTTTCGAATAAATTGATTTTTAAAATTTTAGATATTTGGATTTGGATCTTTATCAATTAAATGTAAATTTAAAATATGTTAAATTCTAAAATGATTCTTCTTTCTACTATAATGATTTTTTCTTCTTCTAAATTGATGTCTCCACGTCTAGTTTATGGTCTCCACTTCTTTTTTAAATGGGGAGAAAAGTGTAGCTAGGTTTTGGGTTTATGAATCGGATCGACCTAGTTGTAGGACATAAAAAGCTTTATGAGGCTTGCTTTTGGGCACTATGAGTGTGGTCATACTTACTCATACTGTCCATTCGACATCTTGGTCGAGAAAACATACGTGAACGTCTTCCTGCACAAAGGCATGAATTGTCTTATCGGCTTCCGTTGATCAAATATTAATAGATCTACCTGCTAGAGATCTAAGAAGTGACTCGTATAGGCTTAACTTTCAGAGACACCATTATGCATGGCAACCCTATTTCCCTTTTTGGAAAGCCAAAACTTTTGTTGCTTACTCTTTTAAAGATATTTATTACTTGGCTTGCCTTGTACGAATAATAAAAATTAGTACTTGTGTTTGGCTTGTTAAAAACGAGTATTTGTAATTTCAAGTACTTACTAAAAAATGAATGACTTGCGAGTTACTTGCCTTGCCTTATTACTTGCAAGTAATTTGCAATTAACACTTTCAAATTTTTTACATATTTAAATTTTACTTTATTTTTGACGTAACGTTTAAATATGTTCTTAAAACTAATATAATATGAAATATATGTATATAAAATGGTAAAACAATAACGAGTAACGGGTCAAACAAGCCGAGTATTATTTTTTTTTACTATAATTGTTACTTGGCTTGTACTTGTAAGTATCTAAATTATACTACTTGGTACTTACTTGCTTTGACAACAATGAGTACTTGTTTTTTCAAGGCGAATACGAGGCAAGTAACGGGTACGAGACGAGTAAGAGTAATATGCCCAGCCCTAACGTCCGCCGTGACTGAGGAGCATGTCCGTTGTCTCTTGCCGTTTAGATATGTGCATCCTTGCCCCACCACCACCGTGCTTCACAGCTTCACCATTGAGCCACCAACTACCAGCCGTAAAACACAAGGATGAGGTACGCCGGAAAACCACAGAAAATTAGATTGCCGTCCTCAAACAATATGCGCCTCGTGGATAGAGATCCAATTGTCAGATGATGCTGACTCGTAGCGTCGCCACCACCAAAACACGCTTAAGGGAAGGATTCTCGCCGGAGGAGTTGATTGATTCGTCACGAAACTTCCAAAATCACCATATGTATGACTTGACTGGAATAAAATCCGACCAAAGGAAAAGGAAAGGATTCCTCTCCGATCACCAGCAAGGAGCGCCGAGAATCGGAGAGGAAGATCAAAAAAAAAAGTTTTTGCTGCCGAGAGAAGTGAGAAAGAAAAAAGAAAAGAGATAGTTTCTTGAGAGATTATTTGTGTTACACGAAATAACCAAACTAAGCAAGCAGGAAAATAATCTCTAATATATGAAACAAATTTATTATGATAATAATGTTACCATCTATTTTTACACAAATGCCAATATATATATAAGTTGGCAAAAAAAAATTAATCATTTTATCAAATTAACTTCTAACAATAAAAAAAATATATTACTATTGTAACATGGCTATTTGTAAAAGGATTTTCTCTTCAAAATATTTCGAAATAATTTATTTTTCTTTGAACATTTTAGTTGGTTTCTATCAGTTAATTTTTTTTTTTCTACTGATATTTATAATTCTTATAAATAAATTACTAAATTAGATAATATATACATACTGTAGTTCCAACGTATATCAATATCTATCCAAAATTGGATTTCTTGGTTGACGTTGCCCAACCAAAACTCTCAATTTCCCCAGTGGATTACTCTTACATTCCCAAAGTTTCAATTTTTCTGAGCTTCAAAAGATCCAATGGCTTCATCTGCATTTGCTTTTCCTTCTTACATAATAACCAAAGGAGGAGCTTCCACAGATTCCTGCAAATCAACTTCTCTGTCTTCTTCTCGATCTTTGGTTACAGATCTTTCATCGCCATGTCCGAGACCCAACAACAATTTCCATGTAAGCTTACTTCTCTCTTCTCTGCTTCATCGATGGAACTTGATTTTAGGAACTCTGAGATTTTGTAGTTGCCCATTTGGTAGAATCTAGAATTGAGTAATGGGTTTACTTCATTTTTGACAAAAGTCAGAAAATCCGAACCTTTTACTATGTTAGTTTATTGAAATTGAAGATGAATTAGACCTATAATTTGCCTCTGCGGTTCTAATTTCCGGAGAAAAATGACAGCTTTTGTTCTCCAGACCCATCTCTTCCGGTCCCAAACACCAATCTGCAAAGTCCGCTAAACCGGATTCTCCAGTTCCCAGAAACTCGTTAACCGATGCCAAACAGGTAAAATTCATTACTTTGATTGACATATTATTGTGTCTTCTCGATTTCATGAGTTTATTTAGTGTTCCATTGTAGTTACAATTCTGTACATTGTGCCAATTTCAATTTTATATGTTTGATCATGTTTATATTGACACCGTTTCTTTAAGGTTTGTGCAGTTGGTAGGAGAAAGAGCATGATGATGGGCTTACTCATGTCTGGTTTAATGGTTTCAGAAGCCAATCCTCTAACAGCATTTGCTTCGACTTCAGTGTTTAGAGAATACATAGATACATTTGATGGATACTCTTTCAAGTACCCTCAAAATTGGATCCAAGTCCGAGGAGCTGGCGCTGATATATTCTTTAGAGACCCTGTTGTCCTCGACGAGAATCTCTCAGTCGAGTTTTCTTCGCCTTCTTCCTCAAAATACACATCACTTGAAGACTTGGGTTCCCCTGAAGAAGTAGGAAAGAGAGTACTTAGACAGTACTTGACTGAGTTTATGTCCACTAGACTCGGGGTTAAGCGCGAGGCCAACATTCTAAGCACTTCCTCCAGAGTTGCAGATGATGGTAAACTCTACTACCAAGTCGAGGTAAACCAAAGTCAATGACCAAACCGCATCCTAATTCTGTGAAATCAACTGTCTCATGTTTCGGTTAATTTGCAACTGTGTAGTGATGTGTAGTTCAGTTGAATTCAAATCCTAAATTATGAGTAACAACATGATAGGACGTTTGATAGTTAAGCTTGAGTATAGGGAGAATGTTCTTGTGCATATTGCTGTAACAATGTGTGAAGCTTTAGGTGAATATAGACAGAACCGGACCATTACATTTGTCTTATTGATTTTGAGTTGCAGAAACAATAGTTTTCTTCAGCTGTCGTAGTGTTGCAACATGTCTTGGTCAATCATAAGAATAGTTTTGTCTCGGTGTTGGTGTTGCAACATGTCTTAATCAATCATAAGAATAGTTTTCTTGATCAAACATGTCTTAATCAATCATAAGAATAGTTTTCTTGATCAAACATGTCTTGGTGTTGCAACATGTCTTGATCAATCACAGTGTTTTAGAGCTGCATAAGAAACAATAGTTTTCTTCAGCAATCATTGTACTTCAGGGTCGGTTCATTTGAAGTTGCAACTTGCATTTATGTTTAGCGATAATATATGACCAATCACGTAGCTCATAAGCTACATTGGTTTTGGATGACTAAACAGGTAAACATAAAGTCATACGCAAACAACAACGAGCTAGCTGTGATGCCGCAAGATAGAGTGCCTCGTTTGGAATGGAACCGGCGCTACCTTGCAGTCCTAGGAGTTGAGAACAACAGACTCTATTCAATTAGACTCCAAACACCTGAGAAAGTTTTCGTGGAAGAAGAAAAAGATCTAAGAAGAGTCATGGATTCGTTTAGGGTCGAGAAGATTTAGAATAACTCACATTCTCCATAAGTTTCTTCTTATTCCAAACCAAAAAATCTTGTTGCTGACTACTTTTGATTACCAATCAAAACGATTTTGATTCAATTTATTAAGATGTCATTATGACATGGTTGAGGAATATTGTCCACTGCCAAAAAGAAGAGTAAACCAGTCGATAAATTTCGATAAATTGAAATGAACCGGTTAACCAAAATTGAGAAATTATTACCGGTTATCTCTGAAGCTCTTTGGTTTATTAAGGCATTGACAAAAACCCTCACCGGAGAAAAATAAAGTAGAAGACGACGACGATGGTGGGATTTGAGAGCTATGTGGTTGTTCACAACATAGCAAAGCGTCACAACGTCGGAACTTTAGCTCGTAGCGCCACTGCTTTTGGTGTGACGGAGCTAATTCTCGTCGGTCGCCGTGATTTCAACGCCTTCGGTAGTCATGGTTCAGCTTCTCACATCCGTTTCCGCCATTTTCATTCACTTATCGAAGCTCGCAACTATCTCAAGGTCTTAATTTCACTTTGAATTATACAAATTTTGGAACTTTCTTTATGGGTCTTGTCATTACTGGATTAGGGTGTTACAAAGTTTGAGTCTTTTTGTTGTTTGGGTTGATTACTTGAAAAGGAGGAGAAAGATTGCGATATTTGCGGCGTTGAGATTGCAGATGGAGCTTCTGCTGTTAATGAACATCCTTTCAAAAGAAACACTGCGTTTCTTCTCGGTAATGAGGTAATCAAAAGATCTGATTTTTACTAAACTTTTTGAATGTTGCAATTTTGGTTAAGTTTGTGAACTTAGAATATGGATCTCTAGTTATGATATATACTGTTCTAAGTACATTGTTTGCTATCAGATCATGATCTGTAGTCAGTTTTTATCTGTGAACAGTGAGAAATCAGGTAGATTTATTGGAACTTTAATGATTTGAAAGACATTTTGTGCTACAAGAAATTGGGATTTGAAAGACATTATTTGCTATGGGATGATGATCTTTAGTCGATTTCATCTGTGGACAATGAGGTAACAAGTAGATTAAGAGAAACTAGAACACCGGAAATTGGATCGAAGTGATCTCAGAGTTAGTTAACTTCTCCACCTTTCTTATGTGATCCGCTCTCACTATTCAAAGGCTATTGTCCATTTAATTACAAACTGCTTATTTTGGCTTCAATGGTTATAGTCTAAATGGTAATTATAACTTTATAAGCATTCAAGATTTTAACAAATCGTTACTAAAGGACCAAGTTTGGGCTTTGTGTAGGGATCAGGATTATCTGCCAAGGAATATGAAATATGTGACTTCTTTGTATACATTCCTCAGTATGGCTGTGGCACTGCCTCTTTGAATGTTACTGTTGCAGCTTCTATTGTTTTGCATCATTTTGGAGGTATTTTGCTTTCTGTTTTTTTCCCATTTTTTGTGCTGATTAAAATTGGAAAACACTTTGATGGAAAGCAAAATGAGAGAGAATAGTAACTTGGTGTGACTGCCTAGTCATATTCAGTATAGGTAATGATGATAGTGTTGGTTGCTTAAAAATAGCATTGTTTTGTTACAGTTTGGGCTGGATTTTCTGAGCGTGTCCGGGATGGGAGTAAATTTATTGTGGCTGATAGACCTGTAAAACAAGGAAGACGGAATTTCTGTGCTGGAACAGAAGAATCCATCATTGAAGAGCGGAAGTTGAGGAAAGAAAGTGCAGAAAATGGGTTTTTTGATGAGAATGAAAATGGAAATGGAAGTTCATCATCCGACCTTTTGAATGGTTTGTTCCTTAATGAATAATTGTCTTTGAAAAAGATCAAAGTCTTGATTTGGGGGTAAATCCTGTGCAAGCTCAGGAACACCCCCTTTAATATATATTACCAAGCGAAGTCAGGTCCCTGCACCTTTTTTATTCCTTTAGTTACCAAAGCCTCTAATTTTTGTTATTCAAGTAGAGAAAGCTGAATACGTGAACTGATTACTTGATCTTTATTTGTTGATTTGCCTGTGGTACGGTTATGAACGTCTTTGAAGATAATTTCAGGCGGTAGAATCTCATTGCTCCGTCTTACATTGATCTTTAGTTCCTCCCATTTCCACTAGGCATTATGATGGTGTTTGTATTTGTTTCAAAAGAAAGTCAGGGAGATCACATTAAACATCCTTGAATACATTCCTTAACTCGTAAGAGTTATTGCCGCTAAATTTCAGGGCTTGTCGCTTGCACTAACAGTCATTGGAGGGGCATTGTCATGCAAAAGGACAGTGCATGTATGCGCTAAATAATTTAACTTCACCAAACATGGGTTTCCAGGTACGACTGATGAGATTCATAACATGTTAAAAGATTTAGCTACAACAATACCTCTTAGCGAGTTGCTGATATTTTAAACAAGTTGGAAAGTTTGATGCACCTATATTTAGAGCTCAGAAATCACAACGGAGCTTCCAAGAATTGATTGAATATCATTTTCAAGGAAGTTGCAAGTGTTGAAATTACTTGGTTCCAGATTTAGTTCTTATTTTACATTAAGCGAAATAAGAGACTTGGAAAATTTAGAACGTTTGGCCATTAGTGTAGACAATGACAGTTGTTGAAATATGCTTCAGAGCTATCGTATTCTGCACTTCTGTAACTTTTGGCCAAAGTATAGACGGTGCAAGTTGGTCTAGAAGATCATTTCGTCGGTAACGCGGTATGTAGAGTTCCTTTTATTTTTATTCTAATTCAGTTTGATTTTTTTTTGTATTTTTTTCCGGTTTATGTAATATCTAAATTACAAAAGAACTTTGTATTTGTTTCGGTTTGATATAATTTTGGTTTTGAATTGGATTTTTGTTGACAAAGTCTTTTTTCAATTCAAGAGATTTCAATGAACTGAAGATTTTAAGAAATGTTCTGTTATGGTATTTGTTCGGATATAGTAAAAGTAAAACTGCATCATTTTATATACTTTTCGGTTTGATTTAGAAATTTGTTTTTGGGGCACATTTCGGTTTGGCACATCGGTTTAACCGGAGTGGATGGAGAAATGTGCTCTTGATATTTGATGGTCTACCATATTGTGAATACAAAATTTCTTTAGCAGTTTCACAACTAGCGGTGTTGAATGCAATGAAATCTAACACCTGACTTTCATGGAAGCTGCTAAGGAAATTGCGGTCTACTTTTTTCATTTTTGATTAAGTCAGGAAGGCACCATTGTATTCTTTCTCCTCTCCTCCATTTAGCAGTCCCTTCTCTAGAATTGTTTACTAGATTGTCCTAACAGTTTGAGAAAGATGGGAAACTGTGTATCACTATCCCTTGATCAACTCTTGATTCATGCCTGTGGCTGCTTTTTTGGCGATGGAAATTACATTCACATGATGGAGGCAAATCTTGAGGCATTGCAGAAAACTATGAAAGAACTCGAGCAAAGACAAGCTGATCTGCTAAGAAGAGTTGACATGGAAGAAGATAAAGGTTTGAAACGGCTAGCTCAAGTCCAAGGATGGTTTTCAAAGGTGGAAGGTATTGGACCCCAAGTCAATGATCTGCTTCAGGCTAGAGCAACTGAAACTAGAAAACTGTGTATGTTCGGATATTTTTCTAAGGATTTCATATCAAGCTACGATTATGGTGAAAAGGTATTCAAGAAGTTGAAAGAAGTTGAGGGACTCCTATCCAAAGGGGTTTTTGAAGTTTTGGCAGACAAAATTCCTCCATCGAAGGGGGAGAAGAAGCATATCAAAACTACTATTGGTTTGGATTCAGTGTTTGTAGAGTCATGGAACTGCCTCATCAAAGATGGACCAAGAACTTTGGGTCTTTATGGTATGGGTGGAGTAGGAAAAACCACCCTCTTAGCTCGCATCAACAACAAGTTCGTCGAAGAGGTGAATGAATTTGATGTTGTGATGTGGGTTGATGTCTCTAAAGATTTGCAAAATGAGAGCATTCAGAAACAGATTTTGAAAAGGCTACGTCTTGACAAGGAGTGGGAGCACGAAACAGAAGAGGAGAAAGCCTCTTCCATACACAATAACCTGAAGAGAAAGAAATTTGTGCTGTTATTGGATGATTTGTGGAGCGAGGTAGATCTGATCAAGATAGGCGTTCCACCTGCCACTCTAGAGAATGGATCCAAAATAGTTTTCACCACTCGTTCAAAGGAAGTTTGCAAAGACATGAACGCTGACGATGAGGAAAAACTTGATTGTTTGTCACCGGATGAAGCGTGGGAATTGTTCAAGAAGACAGTTGGAGAAGTCCCATTAATGAGCCATCAGGATATTCCCGCAATTGCAAGAAAAGTTGCAGAGAAGTGTTGTGGTTTGCCACTTGCACTCTGTGTCATTGGAAAAGCCATGGCATGTAAAGAGACTGTACAAGAATGGCGTCATGCGATCAATGTTCTGAATAAGTCAGGCCACGAGTTTCCAGGTATGGAAACAAAGATACTTCCCATTTTAAAGTTCAGTTATGATAGTTTGAAGGATGAAAAAGTCAAATCGTGCTTCCGATATTGTTCTTTGTTTCCAAAACATTATGGCATCAAGAATGAGGAGTTGATAGAATATTGGATGTGCGAAGGATTTCTAGATGGGAATGGAGACGAAGATGGACCTATCAACCAAGGTCATGATATAATTGGTTCGTTACGTCGTCAACATTTGTTGATGGATTGTCAATTCTCCAGAGAGGAAGTGAAAATGCATGATGTGATACGCGAGATGGCCCTTTGGATAGATCAAGAGACACACTATGTGAAATCTGGTGCGAAGTTACGGCAGATACCAAAGGACATAAAATGGGAAATAGTGAGAAGGATCTCTTTGATGAGTAATCAGATTGAAGAGTTATCTTGCAGTCCAAAATGTCCCAACCTTTCGACCCTATTACTCCGGAATAACAAGTTGGTGAGTATATCAGGTGAATTCTTCCGGTTTATGCCAGCACTTGTGGTCTTGGATCTTTCAGAGAACAAGGAGCTTACTGGATTACCAGAAGATATTTCTAACTTGGGGTCCTTGCTATATCTTAACTTATCAGACACACGGATAAAATCGTTACCAGTTGGTCTGAAGAAATTGAGGAAATTAATCGACTTGAATCTGGAATGTGCTCATGAACTTGAAAGTATTGATGGGATAGCAACAAGTTTTCCAAATCTGCAAGTGCTGAAATTATTATGTTCCGGAGTTTATGTTGATGAGAGATCAATAGAAGAGCTACAACGCCTGGAGCACTTAACGCTTTTAACAGCAACCATAAAAGATGCCAAGATTTTGGAACAAATACAAGGAGTTGAACGATTGGCGAGTAGTATCCGAGCTTTATGTCTGAGATATATATCTGCAGAGGTTATAAAACTAAACGCAGTAGCTATGGGTGGTCTTGAACACTTGTCAATTCACTGCTCCAAAATCTCTGAGATTAAGATAGATTGGGAAAACAACGAAATAGGGGAGGTTCCAGGCTTCAAGCAGCTCTTCTCCGTTGATATAGAATATTTGGAAGGCCCGATGGATTTGACATGGCTGTTGTTTGCTCAAAATCTCAGGGACCTGTGTGTGGAGAAGTCACCAAACATAGAAGAAATAATAAATAAGGAGAAAGGAATGAGTATTACCGAGGTGCATCCACATATTGGTGTTCCCTTTGGAAAGCTGGAATTACTTCACTTACGTGATATGGTTGGGCTTAAGAGAATCAGTTTAAATCCTCCAGCTCTTCCAAGCCTGAAATCATTGATTGTCAAAAGCTGTCCAGAGCTTCCCAAAGCTGCCACTGTGTTCCCGAGACCTTGATATAGCGTGTCCTGCATCTAGTTACTTACGATTTGGTGTTGTGTTTTCCTTTCTATCTTTAGTTTCCTATTCTCAAATGTATTTGCTTCTTTCAGTTTATTTCTTCTAGGATTTGAGTTCTTAGGCTCTTAAGATACCTTTGTTTCGTTGTTTACTCACCTTTGCTTTGCTAATCAATAAAAAAAGAAGAGGAAACTCTTGTTTCCCATGAATCCGGACATTCTTTAAGAGTTCAATGGCTTTGTGTAGGTTTGGTTAACATGAATTCGAAAAATTTGCAGAGGAATAGCGGATGGATGGGTTTAGAATGGGAGAACTAAGCTCTTTAGCCAGGAGAAGATTTCGCGCCTACGACTACATATCACAGGTGCCTCTCTTTCTCCCTGGCTTGATTTCCTCACTTACTTCTTATTTTGGTTTGAGTTTGTGGGCTGCTTTTGTTTCAGTGACATTGTTGTCAAGTTGCATTTCTTATAGTTGGAAACTTTTATTTCCAGTAACTATAAATTAGAATTTCGAATCGAGTTTCTCTTATTCAATTTAGCTTTTATCAACAGAGAATATGAATCATGTGACTTCTTTGTCTACATTCCTCAGTATGGTTGTGGACCTTGTGGCATGCCTCCTTGAATGTTACTGTTGCAGCTTCTATTATTTTGCATAATTTTTGGAGTTACTTTTGATCCCCCTCTCTCTTTTCTTATGCTGTTTTAAGATTGTGAACCACTTTAATGGAAAGCAAGTTACAGAGAACTCGGGGTGACTTCTCAAGTCATATAAGAAATGGTGATTGTGTTGCTTGCTTAAAAACAGCACTCTTCTGTTACATTTTGGGCTAGATTTTCAATGCAAAGGCAATTAACGAACGTGTTTCAAGATGGGTAGAATCCCATTGCTCTGTCTTACATTGATCTTATTTCTTACATGATTTTCTCAGACTTGTCATCTTTAACTCAGGCTCGTATATGTATTTGGGAAACAATGGTTATTTTCAGGACATATTTAACATCCCAACAACAATGCTCTTTATTTTATTATTATTAGCAATTCAATTATCACATGAAGGGTTTTATATAGTCTACTTTCTTTAGAAGGAAACAAAAATAGTTAAATCCAATTTCTTTTGATTTTGTTCAGTTTCATGTAACAAAAACCAAAGCTTCTTTATTCACAGAATAATGCCACCACGTTTTCTTCATCATGCAACAACTTGAGCAGCTGCAAGCCTTGCAATTGGAACTCTGCCACAACAACAAAAAAAAACCCCAAAATTACATCAATCTGTGTTAAATGTTGTAAAAAATAGTGTCCATTGGTTTGTAAATTGATAAATTACCTGAAAGGAGAACAAGAGACATAGTCAAGTCCTGCTTCAGCAAAGAATCCCACAGACGATGGATCTCCTCCATGTTCTCCACATATCCCAACCTTGAGGCTAGGCCTAGCTGCTCGTCCTTTTTCTGTCGCCATCTTGATCAATTGCCCTACACCTTGCTGATCAAGAACCTGGTCCAAACACAAAAAATAGCTTTCAAGATTTTATCCTTTGGATAGAGAAAGCAAATGAAATTGTATTCATTATACCTCAAAAGGGTCGTGCTGTAAGATTCCTTGGGCGAGGTAAATCGGTAGAAACTTGCCAACATCGTCTCTACTGTATCCAAACGTCATCTGCGTCAAGTCATTTGTCCCGAACGAGAAAAACTCCGCCTCTTTCGCAATCTGTCCAACGAAAAGGTTTATACTTTAGCAAATTCCGCTTGGACATGGTTTTAAGTGTTTAAACACAATGTAGTGAATTGCACATTTACCTCATCTGCAATGAGCGCGGCTCGAGGGATCTCAATCATTGTCCCAACCTTGTAGCTCACGGTATGACCCTTCTCAGCAAATACTTTCTTTGCAACTTTTCGGATTACATTAACTTGGTGACCCAATTCCTGTCATTATCAAAATGCTTTGTTTTGACCAAAATTGCAAATCTTTTTCTTTAATGATGTTGCAAGAGTATATATTGTATACATTACCTGAGGAGTTCCTACAAGTGGAACCATAATCTCAGGAAGAACAGTAACACCTTGGTCCTGCACTGACGCTGCTGCTTCAAAAATTGCACGCGCTTGCATTTCTGTTAGCTCTGGATACGATATTCCGAGCCTATAAAGTACAAATTTACCGATCATCGGATTGTTCTTCAGGCGCAAAGAGACAGAGAGAGACAGAGATAGTAAGAAACCTGCAACCGCGGAAACCAAGCATTGGATTCACTTCAGAGAGTTTCTCTATCCGTGACAAGACTTCGTCTTCTTTCACGCCTGTTTCTGCAGCTAACTCATGTACAATGTTGTCCAAATCGCCTTCCGGGAGAAACTCGTGAAGCGGAGGGTCTAACAGACGAATTGTTACCGGTAAACCTAGAAAAATAAAAACGTTTTAGGCATGTTTTAAGTTGTGAGTCAAATATACATTTTAGAGAGGACTCACAACATTTACCATCCATAGCGCGGAAGATCCCTTCGAAATCCGAACGTTGGTAAGGAAGCAAGATGTCGAGAGAAGCTTTCCTTTGCTCTGTTGTTACCGCCATTATCATCTTTCTCACTGCTTTAATCCTATCTGCGCCAAAGAACTTAACAACCAAACCAAAGACGACATTAAACATTTGGACCCAAACAATCTGATTCATCAAAAAAATGGAATCAAGAACAGAGGAGGAGTACCATATGTTCGGTCCTACAAAGCCCGATCCCTTGAGCGCCGTTTTTCCTTGCTGCAATCGCGTCTTCAGGGGTATCCGCATTCGCCATAACCTTATGGATCATCGACATTTGAGTTAGAAATCTTAAGAATATCAAACAAGTTAAGGGAAATGCAGAAATTCATAAACACCTTGAGACGTCTGATTGCATCAGCCCAGGACATGAAAGTCTCTAAATCTGGACTCAAAGCCGGAGGAGCCAATGCTTGTTTCCCTAATATAACCTCACCGGTTGATCCGTTCATCGAGATCCATTCGCCTTCATGAATAGTCAAATCTCCAATCAATAGAACCTGAAATTTCAAACCCTAACTTTAGAAACAATCTTCCCCTAACTTAGATGACAAGTTTCTAAAATCAAATCCAAAAACCTTATGGTTCTCGTCGACACGAATTTCGGAGCAACCAGCGATGCAACATTTTCCCCAACCGCGAGCAACAACCGCCGCGTGTGACGTCATTCCACCTCTCGCCGTCAATATACCTTCGGCTGCGTGCATACCTCCAACATCATCAGGACTTGTCTCCGTTCGAACCAGAATCACGGTTTTGCCCTGAGAATGCCAAGCTTCGGCTTCTTCTGCCGTGAACACAACCTGCCCAACCGCCGCTCCTGGTGACGCCGGTAAGCCTTTAGCCACCACTTTTTCACGATACCCCGATGGATCATGAAACTAATCCATCAAAAACAAAAACGAAACTTTCATTGACCCTCTGAATCAAAAAAATTCCAAACCCTATTCATCGATTACGTGTCAGACAAGTATCTCTGTTTTTACTCCTAAACCCCATAGTTCTTGTTCAAACTAACCAAATATTACCAGTTAAAGATGTTGGATCATAGTAAATTTCTAATTTTGATTTCAACATCAAGTTTGTGACCTAATAAAACCTTTGTGCAAAAAAAAATTGAATCTTTTGAGTCTGCACCTGTGGGTGAAGTAGTTGATCAAGATGTTGAGGCTCCACCATTTTGATTGCAGAAGATTTATCTACAAGCCCTTCACTTACCATATCAACTGCTATCTTCACCGCACCTTTACCCGTTCGCTTACCGGCTCTACATTGCAGCATCCACAATCTCTCCTCTTGTACTGTGAATTCAATATCCTGCAAACACATTTGAGAGCTTCTTCAAACTTAAAGAAATCTTCATGAGTAGTATTAGAAGTATTGTATATGTACTAACCATCATGTCTTTGTAATGTCTTTCTAAGATGTTGCAGTTCTCAACAAGTTCTGCATAAGCCTCAGGCATTAATCTCCTCATTGTATCCAAATCTTCTGGTGTTCTTATCCCTGCAACCACATCCTCTCCCTGTCCAAAACCGTTAAATTTTATGAGCTTTCGATATAAGATTTCTAATGGAAACATTCACATTGTGAATTTGTGATAGATGCCAAACCTGAGCATTGACTAGAAACTCTCCGTAGAGCTTCTTCTCTCCGGTGCTAGGGTTCCTGGTGAAGAGAACACCAGTCCCTGAAGTGTCCCCCATGTTTCCAAACACCATACACTGAATGTTAACCGCGGTTCCTTTCAATCCGGTTATCTGGTTAATACTTCTGTACTTGTTTGCTCTCGGGCTATCCCAAGATTCGAATACCGCTTCAATCGCTAGCTCCAATTGCTTCTTCGGATCTGCAATTAACCCGTTTAAACATTTGTAACTAATAACTGAATGTTATCACTTGACCTCAAGTAGGAATCAAAACAAACCTGAAGGAAACTCTTGACCCTTGACCTCTAAGTAAACACTCTTGTACTGCTCAACCAATTCCTTGAGATCAGCCGCGCTTAATTCGGTGTCATTTTTTACTCCTTTCCTCTCCTTCATTCTCTCTAACTTCTCTTCAAACTTGGCGTGTGGAATTCCCAACACCTTTTATTGATCAAGAAAACAAAGAAAAGGTAGGTCAAAGACTTTTCTTATCATGCAAGTTTCTCGAATTGTATAAAAACAGAGGACTTACAACATCGCCAAACATATCAAGAAAACGCCGGAACGAATCGTAAGCAAAACGCTCTCCGCTTTTGGCGGCCAAACCAACGACGACTTGGTCGTTTAAGCCAAGGTTAAGTACAGTGTCCATCATACCAGGCATTGAGATCTACAATACAAAATATCGATCAAAGACAAGTCAATGTGTTGTTATAAATATATTTTTGGTTTTAAAACAAAGAGAAAAAAAAAACACTTTTCAATTTCTACGTTATTTTTTAGAATACCAAAGAATTGTTAGATCTTTCAATAGCCACAAAACTTTTTCTTTTTCTTTCTAGTACATTTTAAATTCTACATCTATTCAAAATTGTCTTCCAAAAAAGGAAATATAGCAAAATTAACCAAAATATTTGAATTTCAACGAGGAATAAACAAAAACCTAACAAAATCAACGTCAAAAATCTTTAAAAGATTAAGCAAAACATAGAAAGAAAAAAAAAACAACAGAAATTAAACATTAGAAAAGTCCTTAAAATAGTCAAGAAAAACAAAGTTATAATAACTTACGGCGGCGCCGGAGCGAACAGAGAGGAGGAGTGGCTTAGAGGGATCAGCGAGGGAAGCTCCAATGTCACGTTCAATGAAGCTAAGACCTTCCAAGATCTCTTCCCATAAACCTTCTGGAAGCTTCTTGCCGGCGATCTGATACTGCTGACAAGCCTCCGTAGATATGGTTAGCCCCGGCGGCACCGACAAGCCTATGCTCGCCATCTCCGCCAGGTTGGCTCCTTTCCCTCCCAACTTCATACACAACAATTAACATTTTTTGATAAATGATTCTTGAAAATAACAAAACACTAATTATTAATGAATAGATATGATCATGATGATGATGATGGTAACATACCAAGGACTTCATGCCCTTGTTGCCTTCGCTTCTTCCTTTTCCAAAGGTGAATACTCGCTGCGTCATGTTTTTGTTTTGTTTTGATTGAGGTTTAGATTGAAGAAATGTTTGTGCAAGTTAAAGAACACATATAGGTATCTATATATATAGTAAAGCAAAACTTGGATGAAATAGATAAAATTGATATTGGTGTCAAAAGCACAAAGATAAATTGATCAAATTTATCCATCCTAAATTTGACATGTCCATTATTATGTAAAAGCTAAATATATAATGTTTATAATTTAAACTAAAACTAAAATAAAATAAATAATCAATAATTAAATAAGATTAGTAAACTATTATTATAATGATCTAAAATTAAGTTTCTGTTTTCTTACGACAATCATTTTTAAGAACATCAAATAATTTCATGATATAAAAACTTGTATACAGTCGAATTTCATATTTAATTTTATCAAGAGATCATTCCAAAATTCCAACCTCGAAGTGCTAAATTGTAATATAATTGACCAAAATTAAAGAAGCTTCGTTCCGATGACTCGTCATTGATGTGTCAACCATATCTGATATCACTCACACACTTGCTATCTACGACTAGTCGACTACCAATGTTTTTTTTTTTTTTTGGTTGATAAACGACTAGCAATGTTATTTTCTTTTAAAAAAACTATTACTTAAACCAAAACAATAGCAAAAAGCTGTCATCAAATTCAACCAGTTCTTGCCATACCATCTCTAACACAAATTCTTTTAAGGTGAATTGTGGGTTTTAATTTTACTAGTATCAGTATTATTTTTTTATTGGCGTTTTCTTTTTCTTCTTTTTTGCAGTTTGGACATATCCACGTATACTTTGGTACCATAACAAAACGATTCTTGATTAAGAAATATCTTGATTAAGAAATATCTTGATTAAGAAATATCTTAATTAAGAGATGAGAGAACACCGACTGAACTTCAACGTGGCATTGCCGGATCTACCAAGTGGCACAAGAAACTGACTAAAGCGGCAAAGTGGTTTTAGGATTCAATAAAAGGTGTCTTTACGAAAAGTAGGGCTAATGCATCTAGTGGTTCATGTAAAATACTTGAATTTTTGAAAAGGTTCATGTATCCACGATAAGTTAATTCAAAAATATCATTTCATAATTTAAGCCTGACGCTATTTAATATAATTACCGAGATGATCTCAGATGTGTGTATTATTTGAACCGTTCGATTGTTTAAACAAGAGTAACGAAACCAATCAACATCAAATAATTAATAGTCTCACAAGATCACAAAGTAAATGTCACGATGGCGTAACTTGTTTTGTATTCTATAACCGGTAGGGCTAACCGAAAATAATTGAGCTGCTAGATGGTTCGACCCGATGATCGGTGATAATTTCTCTCAAGAATCTCACGTCAGAATTATAAAACTAAACATAATAACAAGTGTATAATTTATGGGGAAACCTATGAAAATACACCAGAAAAATTGAAATGGAAAAACTTACCTTTTGGGCTATGGAAGCGGCCGGATCGGACACAAGGCCAAGGATGGCTCGAGCCTTTGTATCCCGATGCAAACCGGTTCTTGCTATGCTTAACCGTTGGCAATGGATTGTACCGGTTCTAGGGAAACGGTTTGGTCCATCACCTAGCCGGTTTGATCGACTAACCATTCGGTTTTCGCCGAGATGATCCGTACGGTACACTCCATTTCCTTTTAAGAGCTCCGGCGTTGTCTTCACGATCATACTTGTCATTTTCTTATATAAAGCATAAACCACTTAAATAAATATTATATATCTTACTTTTAAGAGTTGTATATAAAATAAAGAAGTAAGAGAAAGGAGTGTATAAAATAAAAATTATATGTAATTGCTTACGTGAAATCGAAATTTGTGTTTGATGAGTAGCTATTTGCGAGAGTAGAAATGGCGGTTCTATAAACTTCTTCTCTGATCCTAATTTATTTGATTTTTGTTGGTTCTTATTAGTTACGTAGACTTTATGTGATCTCTTTTTGTTGGTTTATAGATTTTGGTTTGACGAGTGACGTGAGTGGATGAAAGATAGATGTGGTTATGATTGGCTAATATGTCCATTCCACGGTTGTTCTTCCTCTTTTTATCAACGACCATATAAGTGGCTACGCTTAAAATTAATTTCTAAGGTTTTGAATAAGAATCAGCTTAGAAAAATTATGAGGTCATATATAGTTCTATTTCGGTTAGTTAATTTTTTTTCTTAACTTCAACTCTCTTATTGGTAGAATGATGTTTCTTGGTTTGTTTTCCACATGTTAAGATATTAAGGAAATAATTGAGATTGATGGAGTAGAAACCTAAACGTATTTGTGGTTCTGGTCGGTGTGAATATGACTAGCCAAGTTCCAGGAGAGGGATGTAGCCATATAATTTTTACTAAACTTACAATTTAAATTGTTTGTATACTGTTGCAAAATATTTATATTTATCCTTTTATTATGCTATTAGAAGAATGTGGAAGAGAAAACTAACGAAATGAATACAATTTGGAGTAACCTAATTCAAGGAAAGATGTTTTTAGAAAATTAACTTAACGCTAGATGTTTTCAGTAATTTCATACTACTATTTAATCTTTTTTTTTTTTTTCTTTTTGGGCAAATATACTACTATTTAATCATAATAAGTTTTTTATACTTGTATTTACTTATATCATTTTTTTTACTTTAATTGGTGAGCTAATATTTCAAAAGGGTTAGAAGTTCCGAAGAATCTGGAAGTGTCATAATTCATGCTCAAGGGACCCAAATGTTATGGGAGTATGTGGCTATGTGCCATGCTCTATCGAACTTTCTGGTGATGTTTTGGTTAGAGTATAATTATTAGACAACTCCAAAGACTCATAAATTGTGATGGTCACGTGGAGGATGTGAGCCAACGCTTGCTGTGATCCGGAGATGTAGCAAAATGTGTTGTGAAAATTTAGAATCCATCGTTTTATGTTAAAGGATGATGATAAATGTTAGTAAAAATAGCTTAGATAGCTATCATTTGATCATATATTTGAGAAAAATAATGTCAATGACTATTGAATTTTATGGACGAATATATATTTTTGACTTTTAGTTCCTTTTTTCAGTGTTTTCTAAAAATTGGTGTCCCAAAATATTTTTTTATAACAAATGGTTCAGTTTTTTTGACAAATTATAAAAATATATATTTTCATATATTATTTGAATTTAAAAAATTGAAAAGTATAACAGAGAGAAAAATATGTTATTTCTATTTCTACATACGAATGTACAGTATTAGTCTATTTTTAAAAAATGGCCAGAAAAATTAAAACTTTCAAAATTAGCCAAAAACTGCTCAAACATTCTCATTAAAATTTTCAAATACCAAAATTTCTAAGAAAATAAAAAATAATGCATCTATTATTTTACCTTAATCATGTTAAAAAAGATTGTTTAATTATGTTGGTCCGGTATCAAATTGAATTGGATGGATAAAATCTTCAAATAGTTTTTTTTTTTTTTTTTTAGAGTTTCAAGTTCAGGATTTTTCTACTCATTCAATTCAATTATATTAGAAAGTAACAGAGTTAAACGATGTTTTAAACATTATTAATATAAGAATAAGTTTTTTTCGAAAATAAATTAGTTTTTGAATGTGGATAGAGAGATCCTTACAAAACTCTTAAATTTAGCGAAAAAGTGAAGCTTATGTTTTGACTCATGCGCAAGCAAAGGAGTCTAGAGAGTCCTACCCTATCATACCATCAGATATGAGATTCATTTTTCGGTTTAGGATGATATAGGAGCTTGTAATCTACGCAAGAGTCTGTCTCCACTTCACGCTGAGTTGGAAGCACTAGTGTGAGTAATGAGTATGATTGCTAACCAGAAAACCGATGTTACTTTTGTCACTGATTGCTCCGAACTGGTGAATGTCTACACCAATAGAGTTGCCGGCTTTCGAAATCTTACTAGAGAAGTGTAAGGACGCCTTCACATATTTTTGTCTATTTCTAATTTTTCGTAGTGCTAATGTTAAATTTGGTTAGGTTTATTTGCCAAGACCTAGTTTTGATTAGTGGGACCATTTTTCAATTAAACAGAATATTATATTAGTGAAAATATTTCTAAGTCTGTGTATTTTAATGAAAAATAAAAAACACATAAATTTCAAACTCTCAGACCCAGCTTCTGGGTTCGCTTCGCCGTCGTGTACGATTTTGTAATACAAATGTGCGATTTGTAGCTGGAGGACTCGAAGGTCAGTGATGATTTAGGGTTTATTGGATGATACTGAAATCGAAGCGTTAGGCTAATTTTTCTAATCCGATTGCTTTAGGTTAATTTTTCGAGGTCAGTGATGATTTAGGGTTTATTGGATTAGAGGTTTCAGATTTGTGGTTAATATCTCTGGAAGGTGACAAGAAAACCCAATATTCACTTCCCAAGATTTATTCTCTGAAGATATAAAGTCTTAATCTTTCGATAAGAAATGTTCAAATGGAAAATTGAAAACTTTCTTCAGTTGAATGAATGATTGAGCTGAAGAAGTTAAAGCTAGAATGGGCAAAGTTCATTGTCATGGGGTCCCTAGAATATTCGAAGTTTGATCCTTTTGTTGTAAAGTATTAGTCAAGTTGAGAGATATTTTACATTTTGTGGTCACTAATGATGTATTGGAGTTGACCATCGAATACCATGGTTGCTTCTAAACTCACTTTAACTTTGAGAGAGATTATCTGAGAATCTATCATGAGAGAAGAGACAGTTTCTTGGAAGTACTTTAAAAGAGATGTTGTGCCGTTTGCTGCGATGATCGCAGTCGAGTGTACAACGGTTGGATCGAGCACACTGTATAAAGCTGCTACCTTAAGAGGATTTAGCTTTTATGTCTTTGTGTTTTATTCTTATGTTGGTGCTTCACTTGTTCTTCTTCTACTTTCCCTTATCTTTGGAAGGTACTTGATCTTCTCGAAGCAACTATGACTTGCCCTGTTTTAAGAATATGAACTTACTTATTTTACATATGTAGGTCGAGAAGTTTACCTACAGCCAAGTCTCCTCTCTTCTTCAAGATTTTCTTACTTGCGCTTCTCGGGTAATAATATATGTCTAGATTTATGAGCGTTTTTTCGGGTTTTTTTATATCTTTTCTAGTTTGCTAACTTGGGGGGAAAAAACAGGCTCACGTCGAAGGTAGCTGGTTGTAAAGGTATAGAATATAGTTCCCCAACTCTTTCCTCTGCTATCAGCAATCTTACACCAGCTTTCACCTTCATGCTTGCCGTCTTCTTCAGGTTCCACTTTCTCCTAAACCGGGTGATTCCAGTAACCATCAATATGAAACAATACCAAACATAGATTAATCTTCTCTCCATTAACTGTGATTTATAGAGTAGTTGTACAAGTAAAACCTTGCGGTAATGTTGGACCATCCATTCGTTTATGAGAAATGTTGGATAGATATGAGGTTTGTTTGTAACACTAACTTTGGTGACTTATTCTGCTTCATTGGGTGGCTCGTAAAGGATGGAACAAGTAATGTTAAGAAGCTCTGCAACTCAGGCTAAAATCATTGGCACAATAGTCTCTATATCTGGTGCTCTGGTTATTGTTCTGTATAAAGGCCCAAAACTTCTTGTTGCTCCATCATTTACTTTGTTCGAGTCTAGTTGGATAATTGGAGGCCTTTTGCTCGGTCTGCAATTTTTGCTTCTTTCAGTCTGGTTTATTCTTCAGGTACATAAACTTGATCAGATTCATGAAAGAGATTTTGGGTTGGTTAGTAACGCATAAGATTGAACTAAAATCCGTCAGTTGTACATGATTTCAGACTCATATCATGGAGATATACCCTGAAGAAATAGCTGTAGTCTTCTGCTACAACTTATGCGCAACGCTAATCTCAGGGATAGTATGTCTACTTGCAGAAAAAGACTTGAATTCTTGGCAGCTTAAACCCGGTTTCTCCCTCGCTTCAGTCATATACTCGGTGAGAAATAAAACTTCATAACTTGAGAAATCAAATCTTAAGCTCAGACACTAACACTCTGTTTCAGGGACTCTTTGATACATCATTGGGCTCAGTTATCCACACATGGGGTCTTCATGTGAAGGGTCCGGTCTACGTATCCTTGTTCAAGCCATTGTCTATTGCAATTGCAGTCGCCATGGCTGCTATATTCCTTGGCGAGGCACTTCACCTCGGGAGGTACCATCTTATTACCTTCAACTATATAATGTCTCTTTCTTAAAAAAACATAGTTCTAGGTTTGTTAAATGTTTAGTTTCATCTTCAAATGCATGATACTTAACTCAATAACTAATGAATCCAACTTAGCCTTTGAAATATGCAGACAGTAACAATCGATATAAGTTTTCGGTTGTTGGTTAATAAGATTTACATGATTGGTACATATAATTTTGCATCTGTGTTGTGTGGGCAGTGTGATTGGATCAGTGATATTGAGCTTTGGGTTTTACACTGTGATTTGGGGCAAAGCAAGAGAGGATGCAACTAAAACAGAAAGTGATTCTGAGCAGTCACTTTTATTGCCTACACACGACAGAGAAGATTAAACCTTCTCATGAAGATATGTTGGTTCCATTAGAAGATGAATCCTTATTTATCTTGTAAGTTGTATGTATATAGTTTAAAGATCTTATGACTTGTACAAAATTTCTAACATGATACATTGAAATGTGAAAAATGATTTACTTATTTGTTGAGAAAATAATAATATTTCTTATTTATTCAACTATTAAACACAATTATAGAGGAATGTATTTACTTTAATAG
The DNA here is from genome assembly GCA_905216605.1 of Arabidopsis arenosa. Taxonomy (NCBI): domain Eukaryota; kingdom Viridiplantae; phylum Streptophyta; class Magnoliopsida; order Brassicales; family Brassicaceae; genus Arabidopsis; species Arabidopsis arenosa. The sequence continues at coordinate 11,474,353 of LR999457.1, read as the reverse complement.
GTGCAAAATCGAGTAATCTTTGGACTTTCGGTTTGATTGCAATTTGAATCCGGTTTTGTATCAAATTTAACGAAAACCGTTTGGAATTAACAAACATGTGGATAAAACTCGAATTTCAAATTATGTGGGGATATACAATTATACATTGTTAAAGTTTTCTAGAACCCGAAAATCAAACTTTAATTGCATAATGCTTTAATTAAAAACATTCCCAAAGCATTTGAAAAAATGATCTTTTAATTTCTTTGTCACTTATGGGTCCAACGAATTATAGTCCTATCCATTCATAGATCACAAATTTGGCTTACCCAAACCAATACCACACATTACTTCATGTCACTTAACACAAAAAGACAAACCATACGTGACCACATTTTTCTTTGTCCACACACTTTCACGTCTATCAATTCAATCATATCAACATTACATAACCGAACCGGAATCTTAACCCCAAACCGGGATTGTATATTTCCCATAACACAATAGAAATTAGCGTTGAGATAATGACATTCATTAGATTATGTGTAAATAATACGAATCTTGATCGATGGATATTGATATATAATAAAGAAATTGTTTGGTTTAGATTCCAATTTCGGTTTAAAACTTATACCGGATTATACCGTAACATAACCGAATACGTATATGAACTCGTAAGGTACAAAAATAAAACGATAAAAACTGAATAGATAATTAAAGAAAAAAACACAGAAAACGAGAAATGTCAGACGTAGAAGAAGAAGAAGAAGGATCAACAAATGCAATTACAGATTCGAGAAGTTTCGATCTTCCCGACGAACTTCTTCAAGTTCTACCGTCCGATCCATTCGAGCAACTCGATGTAGCTCGCAAAATCACATCCATTGCTCTCTCGACACGTGTCTCTGCTCTCGAATCAGAGTCGTCGGATCTCCGGGAACTTCTCGCTGAGAAAGATAAAGAAATCGCCGAGCTACAATCTCACGTCGAGTCTCTTGACGCTTCTCTCTCCGATGCGTTTCATAAGCTTTCTCAAGCTGATGGTGAAAAGGTCCGACCCGGTTTTGACTTTTTTTTGACCCGATTCGTTTTAGAGTTTTGATCAAATATTCAAATCTATGATTCGAAATTTTCAGGAGAATCTGATAAGAGAGAATGCATCGTTGTCTAATACTGTGAAGAGACTTCAGAGAGATGTCTCTAAGGTAGTTTTGACTTTAGGTCTCTTTGTTTCTAATTTTGGAAGTAGCTGAGATTTTAGGGTTTTTGGAGATATTGATGAATTATATGAATTTGTGTGCAGCTTGAGGGATTTAGGAAGACGCTTATGATGTCTCTTCAAGATGATGACCAAAATGTATGAAGACTTATACTCTTCATGTTGTTCAATTTGCTTTGAAGAAGTAACAAATTCATAATCTTGAATTGATATTGTTTGGGGATTTTTTAACAGGCAGGAACAACGCAAATCATCGCTAAGCCGACACCAAACGGTATAGTTCTTGTGAAGATGTTAGTGAAATCTTGTATTCATTAACCAAATGGATGGTCTTTTTTCATTTTTCAGATGATGATACTCCATTTCAACCTTCAAGACATTCATCAATTCAATCTCAAGCTTCTGAAGCTATTGAACCAGCTACAACTGACAAGGAAAACGATGGTACTGTAAATCTCAATTCTCAAGCCACAAACCTTTTGTTTCTGTGTGTTTAATGCTTTGTGTTATATTCCAGCTCCAAAACCGAGTTTATCAGCCAGTCTTCCGTTAATATCGCAAACTACTACGCCACGGCTTACTCCTCCTGGTTCTCCACCAATCTTATCTGCTTCTGGTACCCCGAAAACAACTTCGAGACCTCTCTCTCCTCGACGCCATTCTGTATCATTTGCTACCACTAGAGGCGTGTTTGATGATACTAGATCTTCTATTTCAATTTCAGAGCCTGGATCACAGACCAGTAAGTTAAGACCAGGATTTTCTTGTGGCGGGTTTTGAAACAAGACGATCGTTAACGGTTTGTTTGTTATCTGTGTATTCAGCTAGAACTCGGGTTGATGGAAAAGAGTTTTTCCGACAAGTCAGGTAAAAAGAAGTTCTTACAAAAAAAACTCTCTATAGCATTGTTTGTAACACATCCTACATCTTGTTATTGAATCTTGATCAGGAGCCGATTATCTTACGAGCAATTTGGTGCATTTCTTGGAAATGTGAAGGATCTTAACGCCCACAAGCAGACAAGAGAAGTAAGGAGAATCCTCTCTCAATCATCCTACCGTCTTTCGATTCAAAACTCGGATTTTGAAACGACCTCCAATGTCTTTTTTTCTTTGTTTTCCAGGAAACGCTTAGGAAAGCTGAAGAGATATTTGGAGGCGATAACAGAGATCTCTACGTCATATTCGAGGGCTTGATCACTCGAAACGCTCACTGAGAGTTTGGCTTCTTCAGTTACACAAAGAAATTATACACTCGGAAACTCAGGATTCAGTCTGCAGCATTCAATTTCTTTTGTTTTCTTGGCCGTCAAGTAAGACCAAGTGAAACTGACAATTTGATTGTATCATTTGTGCCTCTCGTGTATCTATCTATTACTTCTTGAATAAATTACATTTCATCATCTTCAAGAATGAAAACCAACCAATCAATATCCAAAATACTGTATTGTGTAAACATTGAAACAGAGCAAAAAAGAACAAAAAAACAGAGTGTTGTTATAATTTCTGATACCAAATCACATGTGCTCATCGGCAAAAGCTTTGAGATGATTAAAGGAAGAGCCACCTTCTCTCACCGCCTCCGCTGCTAAATCCTTCCAGCTCGCCGCGTTTCCTCTAAACTCCTCCGCCTTCTCCTCCATAACTTCCTCAATGCACCGCCGTATCTCCTCACTATCCACCACCACTGCTCCGTCCTCTTCCTTCTTCTCCATCACTCTCACACCTGTCTTCCAACAATCTTCTAAAAGCTTCGCGTTCGTCATCTGATCATTCCACTGCGGAAAGGCCACCACCGGAACTCCCGATACCAAGCTCTCCAACGTCGAGTTCCACCCGCAATGCGTCACGAAACACCCTATCGATCTATGATTCAAAACCCTAAACTGATCGCACCAAGAAACCACCATTCCTATCTCATCGAGCTCTTCTCTGAAACTCTTTATGCAATCTTCTTCTTTCTCTTGCTCATCTTCTTTACTTCTGTACGATTTATCCGTAATCACCCACAAGAACGGTCTCCGACTCTGTATCAACGCTTTACAAAGCTCCACAAGCTGTTTCTTGGTCAACACGGCAAGTGTCCCGAACGAAACGTAAAGCACAGACGAATCCGCTTTTGTATCCAACCACTCTATGTATTCACCGTGACTCGATGAATCGGTTCTCAACGTTAATAACGGACCAACGGGAACAATCTTGAAATTATCTGGAACCGAGCTCATGGCTTCTGATTCAAGCTCTTGGAAAGTGTTGATGAGGATCTTAGGGTTTGCTTCTTCCTTCAGTGAATCAATCTGTTCTCGAAAAGCCGGTAGAAGAAACGCGTAGACATTGGAAGAGACCATGAATGAAGGAAGATCACGGAGACTGAGTAGTGGCAGAGACGGTAATTTAATAGAACTAGAGGGGTTATTAGCCATCTCTGAGATTGCTTCTTCGTAGCCATTGAAATAATGGTAAAAAATGGAGAAGACTGTTACAGGTTGGACCCAAAGAAGAGCAGAAGGAAGGTGAAACTCACGCGCTAGCTCAGCGACCCAAGTGAGGAGAATCGTGTAAACCACGCAAGTGAAAGGCCGGTTTTGATTCCGGTTATCTTCGATTAGTTCGGTTAGTGTCTCCTTGCCACGTCGTCTCATCTCAGACATGAAGTTTCCGGTGGCGTCTTGACGAGATTTAGCGGAGGAAGTAGAGGATTTGAAACCGTCGTCGTGGCCATCAGAGTAGGTAGCGAAGATTAGGGTTTCGGGGACGTTTTCTTGAGAGAACATGCGGCGGTTGTAGGCGGAGCTGGAGGCGGCGAAGGTGACTCGAGCACCGGAGATGGTTCCGGCGAGGCGTTTGGCTAGCTCGAGAGATGGGTTGATGTGACCTTGGGCTGGAAATGTTACGAATAGAAAGTGTGGACCGGTGGGAGAGTTTGAATTATTGTTGGCCATTTGTTTAATATTTGGATGGTTTTGTCACTAATGAAAGACAATAACACAAAAGTTAGGATTTATATAAAGTGAAAAAGGAAAGTAGTAAATATTAAAAAAGACAAAAACAGAACAAACCCCACTAACTAAACATTGGACAACGCAATTTTGTGACGTTAGTGATGACGAAAATCTAAAAGATAGACAATAAGGTCGTTTGGATTCAATGGATACAAGCACACGACCATTTGGCCAACCATACTTTTTTTCCAAAAAAGAAATTTGGTGGATGATATACAAAAATAATCCAAAATATGTATATAAGTGATAGTGATACTTAACGAATATATGTGTAAGTGATAAATAACGAATGAGAACATTCAACTTAATGTCTTTTATCCAAAAAAGAAAAGAAAAAGAACAATCAACTTACGTGAAAAAGTAGAATTGTTTGACATTAATTTCCATAAAGATAAAGACCGAATTGACTGAGATAGTCTTAGAAAAATATGCTGAATTGTAGGGATTGCACTCTAATAGTCAAAACAATTTTTTTGCTAACAAAGAGAACGATGTAAATATGTAATTAATTAAGTAACTCTCGAAGATATATAAGTAAATAGTAGTATATGGTTAAGACTTAAGAGTATGTTGTAATAAGTTGTAGTCTACAACTCTCACTTATGTTTTATCAAGAAGCTCTCACTTATGTAGATTTTTGGGTTTCAATTGACTTATATCGATAATATTAGTATAAGATTAGATATTAATGGATGTCAACAAATATAAAGATTATATATTAATGGGAGCATTATTAGATTAATCATTAAACGTTAAGTTCTATGTTATAATATTCAAGATTTAAAATTTTGAACACTATAAAAATGAAGGTGTCTATAGATTTTAAATCATCTAAATCGTAGATTTTATTTTCAATAATTTACTCAGGAAAATTTAGTTGGTACAAATATATATATATATATATATATATATATATATATATATATATATATATATATATTGGTAAAAATACACATATCTATTTTTAAATCATATCCAATATGAATGAAGTAATTGAAATCCTAATTGAATAACGCGGTATTTTAGAGTTTATGAAGCATATATGAATTTGATTTGCGTTGATAATACCATATTATAATACATACTATATAATTGTTAAGCATATTTTTTGTTATAGAGAGAGATAATCAAAGCCTATATCTTTGGATAGTGACGACATGCCATGCAAAAAGATGCAAGAGGCCAAGAGTTATCCCAAAAATTAGAAAGATAAACCTTCGATTTTTGTCCAAAGAAGATAAAGAAAATTCTTAAAAAAAGAAATATATTGACTAGTATCTAGCCATTTGTGCATCATCATGATTCATTATGTAATTAAACAATAAGAGGAGACTGAGGAGTGCACTAAAACATTTTTTTGAGTTCAAAAGCCTTTTAAAGATAATAGTAAGTTAGTAACTCTTATAGAACATGTTTGCAAAGGGATTTTTTTTTGATAAAAGGTTAAATTTTATACCATTTTAGATTTTTGACAGAATTACAAAGATTACAAGAATCAGATTAAAGCATTCTACAGAAAATAAATACAACATTACTACTCAAATTGTTTCAGATCACTATAAAGCGTTCAAGGCCAAGTTGCGAGGAGAAACACCAATTCTGAGCTCGCGAGGCTCAGACAATTGCAAAAAGATTTTGTTAGTAACAAAATATTAGTTCGATAAAACAAGTGAACTTGGGTTTATAGATGATTATGGTGCGGGTGCCATTAGTTTTCCTCTTTCATTCTTACACAAAATTAGAGCACAAAAAGATATTCCATCTAAGACAAAAGGTTTGACAACATATTCGAAGAAAATAAAGACTGTTCAATTATAGTGTCTTGATGTTGGGGTCCTGTGAGTTCTCAAAACAAAAGGTTCAAGGATTACAAAAAGAAAGTAGAACCTATGATAAAAAGAGTCTTTTCCACTATCAACACATATGTGAAGGATCATTGTCGCACATATGAGGTAGGAGGTCTAAATCTTCACTACCGTTTCAATTCTTTGGCCATGTGCTAGCTAGCTAACATATATATGTCATTTGTTTGGAGAATTAAGTTTTTTTGTATTAAACCCAGGCCACAAACTTGTAAAATGCTGATATCCGTCCTACTCATCGCAATCCAGATTATCAAGGTTGGTATCGTTCGTGGTTTTTTAAAATATTTTTCTAGAGATATTATGTGATATGTTTATAGTTCTTACTTCTTTTTTCTCTTTGCAAGAGGTATAGTTTGGTCTCACAAAATATTTTAATCGAATTACTATATCTCATTAGATTGAAATTCGATGTAAACTGCAAATGATTATGAAATAAAACAAATTATTGCCTAATTATATTCATGACTTCAAAAAAATTTGTGATCAAAAGAGCTAGATTGGCAATAATTTAACATTACATTCAAAAAAAAAATAATTACCCAATAATTTGTTTTATTTATTTCGTGGTTGTAGAAACAAAGAGTGATTTGCTTTGGAGCCAAGTAATGGCAATACACCAATCAACAAAAGTACAAGTGGGTTGACCGAGCCTATGGAGGACTTGGAACCAAACATGTTCAGAAAAAGAGCAGTGGAAGAGTAAATGGTCTCTGGAGCAAGTCTTGTCTCTACATGAAGTCTATCAAGGGTTGCAATCCAGAAAGTGAAAGATATATTGCTTAGGCACGGAGTTCTTGAACCACACAGCCTGATACCAAAGCTTCCTGTCCTAAGAAGGCCTGAAGAAGTTCCAAGTAAATTTAGTAGAAAAAAATATTTTCTTTGATTACGTAGACCCAGAGCCGGTTCTATAACTTTTAGAGCCACAAGCCCACTTGTTTTTCGGACCTGTTATAAATTTTCTTTTTTGGAAAAAAATTAAAAAAGAATAAAAGGAAAGACATGTGATTCGAACCCTTGATACTAAGAATTATATCGCGTTGCATTGACCACCAGAACCAATGAAGATTTTGGGAGAAAAAGACTGAATAATAACTATATATTTTTAAGGCCACAAACAGGTGTTTCACATGCTTGTGATTAGGGCCGGCTCTGTGTAGACTCAAGTGTAACAGCCAGGGCCCCTAAAGGAGCAAGGATGAGCAGTTGCAATTAACCGGTTCCTAAGATTAATAACATTTGAATTCTTTGACCTAGCTGAGGGAATGATTCAGCCATAACTGCCACAAGCATCTGCCACAGTGAAATTAAGGTGGAATTAAGGAGAAAGCCAAGCCGACACATACCAGAGCTTTTAAAGATATCCCATAGGATCTCAAGAAGAGATATATTATCAAACCAAAAGCTGGCTATACGACTGTTGCAAAACGGCAACCCATGAGAGCTTTTGCCATAGGCCTCAGACCTAAAATAAATTTCCAAATCCAACTTGCATTTCTTTGAGTATCCACTGACCAAAACCCACACCTCTTTACGACAGTTATTTATCCCCTATATATTAATAGAGAAACATTCTAAAAAATAAACCTTACCATGATGTGTTATTAACAAGATTCCCACGCTGATGTGTCGCTCTCACAATGATTTGGCTCCTATTTAAATAATTACCCAACTTCTATTAGACTATTTACAGAATTTGCCATTAGTCTCATACATTACATATATCACATAAATTAAAAAACTACTTTTATTATTTCAAGTAGCAATTAATCTTTACATAATTATTATTTCAAATAAACTACTTTTATTTTCGTTTGTTTTCCAAATTAATTAAAACACTATTTAACATATTTTTGTATTTAATATTGGTCATAAGTGATTATTAGTGTATTAAGAAAGTAATAGTACAACTTCATATGAATATTCAAATAAACTACTGTTATTTTCGTTTTCAAATTAACTAAAACACTATATAGTATATTTTTGTATTTGAAGATATTAATATATATATATATATATATATATATATATATATATATATATATATATTTGTATTAGGGATACTATGTTGTAAGTAATTTATTTTAAGTAAAACTCATTATGATTAAAATAATCATTTATGTGTTTTAAAAAACCCCATTAGGTTTAATTTAAACTAGAATACTTCTTGGATTTATTTACGCTAGCACTAAGGTTCGAATTCAGTGCTTAATTTGATTTATTAATTTTAAATAAATAAATCCTAACAGAAGATCTGTGTTTTCAATGCTATTATAGTTTTAATCTTAGATCTATTCCGTATATCCACTTTAGAAAATAGTTGTTGAGATTATGGTAATATTATTAACACCGAACGAGCCATAAGCACAGCTCCATGCCTCCATCAAATAATATAAGTATATAATAAATTCATTTATATGTATTGTTCTTCCAATTAATTTGTTTTCAAAACGAAATTAACAATCACTAAATATATTCATTTTGGTTTTAAAATTAATCTGTTTTCAAAACAAAATTTTAAATAAATGCAACCACAACAATAAATCTGTAAAAAATCAAAAAAAAAATAATTCCAAAACCATATTTTCCTATAAATAGAGTGCCAATATCATCTTCATCCACAATGATTCAAAAAATCACAATCACATATACTTTGTTTCTGAATCAAAACACAGACAAATTCACAAACAATACATAAAAATCGTAATTCTAATTTTAAGTGAATTATTTATCCTATCAATAATAAGTTATAATATCAAAATAATCATCATTTTAGAGACGATTCATATTTCCATATAAAATCTAAAGTCATTACACATTTTGGTCATTACAATAGATTATATAATTAACCCCAATGTTAAATTTATTTACTAATTATTTCTCCCCGCACAAGGTGCGGGTTACTTATCTAGTTAGGGTATATATATCAAGCTTGGTAATCAAAAAATCACCTTAAAACTAACATATCATTTCTGAAATATAACATTTTAAGAAACATAACATGCCATTTTCTTAATAAATATGATATATTAGAAAATGACCCGCATGATTACAGTTTTTCTTTTTGTGATGGAATTGTCATCATCAACTAAGTTTTGTTTATTCATATTGACTCAATTGAAACCCAATAATCAAGGATGTCAAACATTAAGGAGTATTTAAATCTATGTAGTTGTTTAATATGATATTAAACTTTATTAAGGCATGTAACAAGAGCAATAATACTAACACAAATCATTACACTAATTAGGAGGTGTTATTGGTTTATTAATTTGTAAATCCATATAGGATTTGAAAATCTCTATTAATTATAAAATCAAGATATATGGATTTTGAAATAACATGTGTTTACCCATGGATTTGAATCTTTCTATTTTTCTCTTTCAATTCCATTCAAATCCATTTAAAACATAATTTAGATTCTCAAATCCAAAAACAAATGACTAACGAATAACATATGATTTTAACTAGTATTTATAAATCATAGAACCAATAACACATGATTTTAATTAGGATTTTAAAATCAATGATTGAATAACAAATGATTTTTGTTTGGATTTCTAATTCCTTATAAATCCATGAACCAATAACCCCTCAAAGTCATTATCGCTCCTAATCGTGTAATATGAAATATAATTTAAAATAATAATGTTAATATATATATATATATATATTAATATACTCCTTAATATAATATAATATAATAATGTTTATATATATCTATATTAAGAAATAAGATTTTTTTTTCTGTATAGAAATATACAATTCCAAATTTACCAAAGATTCTAAAGATTTTTTTCTTTATCAACAAATGCTAAAATTGTAAATTCTTTATATCAAATTACAATTCTTCTATAATCCTTTTAAATTTCATTTCTTTTTACTTCAAAATGATTATAGTTACCTTTCTAGTCTCTGGTACATCTGTCTAGTAAAATGGGTGAATATCTTTCTTTTTATTTATTTATTTATTTTTTCCTATACTTTCAAAGAACTTATAAATGAATTAAACACCAAATATACACATGTACTAACATATACATATCATCAATATCTATCCAAAACTTGGATTTCATAGTTGACGTGGCCCAACCAAAATCTCAAGTTCTCTGCGGATGACGAACCATCTCAATATCTTTCAAGCTTTTTTAATATCATCAACACCGTTACATAAAATTCATGATCCATGAAGTTATCTTTCTTGTCGTTTTATTTCATCACCCTTTTAAATAAAAAAAACAAAAGTCTCCATCTTTGCTTCTTCAACTCTCCACCACCACCATTGTCACCACCACCACATTTAACACACACTTTCATTTTTAGTGGATTCTAAAGTGCGTTTTTATTCATTTGTTTCACTGTTTTTGATAACCTCAAATTCCCTAAAATTTTATTCTCCATCAATCGTTATATTACTTACTTACATTCCCAAAGTTTTCAACTTTTTTTTAATGGCTTCATCTGCATTTGCTTTTCCTTCTTACATAATAACCAAAGGAGGAGTTTCAACAGATTCTTGTAAATCAACTTCTTTGTCTTCTTCTCGATCTTTGGTTCCAGATCTCCCATCACCATGTCTCAGACCCAACAACAATTCCCATGTAAGTTCACTTCTCTCTTCTCTGCTTCATCGATGGAACTTGATTCAAGAACTGTGAGATTTTGTAGCTTGCCCATTTGTTGAAATCTTGAATATAATAATGGGTTAACTTTGTTTTTGACGAAGTCAAACAAATTTGACTCCTTTTTATATGTTAGTTTATTGAAATTTGTGTAGAATTTAGTGAAATTAGTCCAATAATTTTGTGTTGTGATTTGGGTTTGTGTTGTGTACAGACAAGCAGAAGAGCAAAAGTGAATGCTTCACTTGCAGAGAAGGGTGAATATTATGCAAACAGACCACCAACTCCATTACTTGACACTATTAACTACCCAATTCACATGAAAAATCTTTCTGTCAAGGTAAAAATTCAAGCTTTGATGCTTTCTTACAGAATAATGTCTCAAATTGATGGATTTGGTAACTTATTTCAGGAACTGAAGCAACTTTCTGATGAGCTGAGATCAGATGTGATCTTTAATGTGTCGAAAACCGGTGGACATTTGGGGTCGAGTCTTGGTGTTGTGGAGCTTACTGTGGCTCTTCATTACATTTTCAATACTCCACAGGATAAGATTCTTTGGGATGTTGGTCATCAGTCTTATCCTCATAAGATTCTTACTGGGAGAAGAGGAAAGATGCCTACAATGAGGCAAACCAATGGTCTATCCGGTTTCACGAAGCGAGGAGAGAGCGAACATGATTGCTTTGGTACTGGACACAGCTCAACCACAATATCTGCTGGTTTAGGTAATCCAGTCAATCCCTTTGGTGTCTTGCCTTGTGTTGTTGTGTTTAGACAGTAAACTGTAATAAGACTACAAAACTGAATCAGAAATTTGGGTTTTATAGGAATGGCTGTTGGACGGGATTTGAAGGGGAAGAACAACAATGTGGTTGCTGTGATTGGTGATGGTGCAATGACGGCAGGGCAGGCTTATGAAGCCATGAACAACGCAGGCTATCTTGACTCTGATATGATTGTGATTCTTAATGACAACAAGCAAGTCTCATTACCTACAGCTACTTTGGATGGACCAAGTCCACCTGTTGGAGCATTGAGCAGTGCTCTTAGTCGGTTACAGTCTAACCCGGCTCTCAGGGAGTTGAGAGAAGTCGCAAAGGCAAGTTTATTGCATTTCTTTTCTAGGATGGTAAAGAATCCTGGTCTTTTATGGAGTTGATAAGAGTTTTAGCTCTTGTTGCGTATAGGGTATGACGAAGCAAATAGGCGGGCCAATGCACCAATTGGCTGCTAAGGTAGATGAGTATGCTCGAGGAATGATAAGCGGGACTGGATCGTCACTTTTTGAAGAACTCGGTCTTTACTATATTGGTCCAGTTGATGGGCACAACATAGATGATTTGGTAGCCATTCTTAAAGAAGTTAAGAGTACCAGAACCACAGGACCAGTACTTATTCATGTGGTGACGGAGAAAGGTCGCGGTTACCCTTACGCGGAGAGAGCTGATGACAAATACCATGGTAAAACAAGTTAAATAGATAACGTTTTCTTTAGTTCCTAAGCAGTGGGATATTATATATATTGATTATTTTTCTTTCAGGTGTTGTGAAATTCGATCCAGCGACGGGTAAACAGTTCAAAAGTACTAATAAGACTCAAGCTTACACTACTTACTTTGCGGAGGCATTAGTGGCAGAAGCAGAGGTAGACAAAGATGTGGTTGCGATTCATGCAGCCATGGGAGGTGGGACCGGGTTAAATCTCTTTCAACGTCGCTTCCCAACAAGATGTTTCGATGTCGGAATAGCGGAACAACACGCAGTTACTTTTGCTGCGGGTTTAGCCTGTGAAGGCCTTAAGCCCTTCTGTGCAATCTATTCATCCTTCATGCAGCGTGCTTATGACCAGGCAAGTTCAACATCTTAATCATTTTACTTTCTAATGAAACATGTTAGAAACTAATAGAGTACATGGTGGCCTTCTCTGTAGGTTGTACATGATGTCGATTTGCAAAAATTACCGGTGAGATTTGCGATGGATAGAGCTGGACTTGTTGGAGCTGATGGTCCGACACATTGTGGAGCTTTTGATGTGACATTTATGGCTTGTCTTCCTAACATGATTGTGATGGCTCCATCAGATGAAGCAGATCTCTTTAACATGGTTGCAACTGCTGCTGCGATTGATGATCGTCCTTCTTGTTTCCGTTACCCTAGAGGTAATGGTATTGGAGTTGCATTACCTCCTGGAAACAAAGGTGTTCCAATTGAGGTATAACTTATCCTGATCTTCTCAAATTTGGTCTCTCTTCCTTCATCATTTTGAGATAGAAAATCTCTTTGGGTGTATTTCAGATTGGGAAAGGTAGGATTTTAAAGGAAGGAGAGAGGGTTGCGCTGTTGGGTTATGGGTCAGCAGTTCAGAGCTGTTTAGGAGCGGCTGTAATGCTCGAAGAACGCGGATTAAACGTAACTGTAGCAGATGCACGATTTTGCAAGCCATTGGACCGTGCTCTCATTCGCAGCTTAGCTAAGTCGCATGAGGTTCTCATCACGGTTGAAGAAGGTTCGATTGGAGGGTTTGGATCGCACGTTGTTCAGTTTCTTGCTCTCGATGGTCTTCTCGATGGCAAACTCAAGGTTACTTACTACTTCCAGAAATTCTCTAAATAAATTGCTGTCTTTTCAAAATCTATGGTTTCTAATTCGCAACTTTATATACAGTGGAGACCAATGGTACTGCCTGATCGGTACATTGATCATGGTGCACCAGCTGATCAACTAGCTGAAGCTGGACTCATGCCATCTCACATTGCAGCAACCGCACTTAACTTAATCGGTGCACCAAGGGAAGCTCTGTTTTGAGAGCAAGAATCGGTTGGCTAAAACATATATATACAAACACTCTAAATGCAACCCAAGGTTTCTTCTAAGTACTGATCAAAATTCCCGCCGAAAAGTCCTTTGGCAACAGCTATATATTTACTAAGATCGTGAAGAGAAAGACAAAGGTAAAGGTTGTGCAAAGATTAGTATTATGATAAAACTGGTATTTGTTTTGTAATTTTTGGTTAGGGGTGTGATGGAGATCGAGTTGTACAATAATCATCTAACATCTTGTAAAAATCAATTACATTTCTGTGTATCTTTCATACCATTGTGTGAGATGTCTTTGGTACTAGCAGTGTTTTTAAACCTGGTCCTATATGGCCCGGTCGGACTGGTAAAAACTCATTGACTGGCGATCGAACATACCAATCCGGTGATCCGAACCACGTTCTGGTTTACATTCGAATCCGGTTTAAAAAGATTGGATACAAGTACATTTACAAAAAAAAAAAAAAAATCCCCAACTCTGAGGACTTAAGTTATTGAAAGACTCTATCTATAAAAGAGAGTTCTCTTGTCTATTATTTCCTCTTTCACTAAATAAGATGCTTAGGATTATATTTTTCTTTCATAAAGATGAATGTATTTAATTTTACTTATAAATTTATATTTTACTTTGGAATTTATCTGTACCAAATAAATTTAAGATGGTGTAATCATAATTAAATTGAAAAAAAAAAGATAAAGTACCTTAATTATTTCAACCAAAAAAAGATAAAGTACCTTAATTATGTTCTTAGCTGATATACTTCCTCTTTCACTAAGAAAGATGAATTTAGGATTGTTTTTTTTTTCTTTCATAAAGATGAATGTAATCAATTATATATAAATTTATCTTCACCAAATAAATACATATTATAATGTATATCTTAAGTAAATAGATAAATTTAATCCATAGAAAATTAATAAGAATTGATAAAGTTAATTATTTTTATTAAAAATATGTGAATACTTTAAAAAATACAACTAAAAAACAAAGGGAATACATAATAATTTTATTCAAACTACAAAATGGGGAGAAATGTGAAGATTTGAATTTGAAATGATATGAAACTTAATGCCAAAAAAAAACCTTTGTAAAAAGGTCTATTTGACAAACTACACATTACGAAATAGTACATCTAGCGTTGGTATTTTCTTCATTGAACATCATAATTTTCTCTATTTGTTTATGCTCATCACTATTTGGATCAATTTTCTTCTTGGCCTTTGCAATCTCTTCTTCAACCATTTTAGATTCTTCACGTTTCTTCGGAATTAATTTAAGTTTCTCTTCATTTTTTTGATTTATTTCAGATTCATCATTCTTATCATTTTCCCCATCATGAATCTCCAATTCTTGAATTACTTTCATGAGTTTTTTCAACAACAACTCCTGATTAAAACTTCCAATGGCCTTAATCTTTTGATTCTCTTTATCCACCACACATATTGTAACTCCTAATAATCATACAAAACAAATTACAACATGCATGCATATATATGTACCTTCATATTACTATCAATTATATACACCTAAACTATGACTATAGATATTATTCTACCTCTGAATTTGGATATAGCATCAGTCATAGCTCTCTCGCATATGCTACACTTCGGCATCTTGAATTCGACACTAGATCACATATCGAAGAAGAATTAGTGAGTTACCAAGAGAATTTTCATTAACATGCGTAAGAATATAAATTACACTTACTTTTTAGGACTTTTTTTTGGTAAAAGAGGTAAGCAACAACCCATTTTTTCAAAACTTGAGCTACCAAAGAAAAAAAATAAGATGGATCATTTATCGACAACCTAAAACACTTTATATACTCATACATTCACACATATTTGGCACACATAGAAAAATTATAATATATATTTTTAACATATATTACAAACCAAAGACAGACAATATTTTTTTGAAATAGTGAAAAAAAGAAATACATAATAGATTACCCAATTATTGATTAATGCCAAATATGATTTGTATAGTTTTATATATTATAAGCCTTCTTTTCACATTTTTTTTGCATAAGGAAATTTATCTTATGAATATTTAATTACATCTGATTTTCTAATTATTTTATAAGCATTTGTTTCTTAATAAATTAAATTTTAATATATCTTTGTAATTATATATCAAATATTCCCAATTCAATCTTGAATTTTACAAATAATTATTTTCTTATATAAAATTTTCATGCTTTCTAATTTGTTTTTCTTTAAACTTGGGAATATTATTTAATTCAATTTTTGTTTTTTTAAAGGAAAATGTATATATGATATCATAATAAGTTTACACAATACAGAAACAAATCAAATACAACCATTATTTTAAATAAAGAAAATTAAACACAATTTTAATGAAAGAGTAAAAGTGACCATGCTTTCCAAACGGAAGTCTTACGGGCTATCATCTTCTCGGCTATCATCTTCTCGGTGAAACTTCATAATGCCTTTGGCATAACTTTGATTAATAAACTGAAATTTAATGTTGTTGGAATTGTATCTAAAACTTGTCTCTTCCATGATATCAAAATCAGATCTGCTTATCGCCTGGTGTCACAAAGAGAGACGAACTGGACACTAGTTTTTAGGGAAAAAACCCGAAAAAATCTTGGTTTTTTTTTTATTTGGACGTTTAATACCCAAATTTTTTTGTTGGAAGAAAAAACAAATAATAATTAAAATATACGATTTAATACCTATAAAAATAAAACGTTGTTATTTTCATACTTACGGTTTTATAACAAAAATAAAATTCTAATTTTACCTTTCCAATAATATATCATTAATTTTAAATGATGTGGCAATAATTTTAATTTTATTTGAATAAAAAGTTATTTATATTTATATTTTGTTTTATTAAAATTATTTTACCTAAACAAGATTTTTCATTATTCTCTATAACTATTTCATGTCCTTCATGTGTCTAATCTGTGTCAGATTCATCATCTTCTGTATGAACCATATCAGATTTCTTTGTCATCTCCAAAATTTCTGCATCTTTACCAGTTTGTTTCTTGATAATCCTCAACACCTTATCCAAATCAAACTTACCAGCAACCATAATTTTTTGATTACGCCTATCTGATATACATTCTTCAACTCCTAACAATGATATATCAATTAAAAAAGATTATCACAACATATAAATACTATATTGCCATCAAATAAATATGTATAGATATATTGTGAATACATATATATTTTCTTGCCTTTTAATTTGCCAATAATTTTTCTGATTTTCTTTACGCAATTTTCACAATATATCCCGATCTTCAACTCAGCATCCAAAGTAACACTAAACAAATTTTAAGAAAAAAAAACATTGTAATATCATAAGAAAAATATATAACATAAATTTTTTATTTAAACTCCATATATATGTAGTTATGTATAAAATATAAGTCATTCTACTTGTCAAACGTGTTTCTTCGTGACATCTTCCACCACCAACCCATCACAATCAAACTCTAAATAACAAACACTAGTTTAACGTTCTCTAAGATATCTTATGAAACCTACAGTTTATCAAGTAAAATATTGAAAAGAAGAGAACTTTAGACATGTAATGCAATTTGTTAACTAAAATTATCAGTTAATGTACAAAAATATATGACTTATATAGACAACTGTTGTACATAGGAAAAGTTCTTGATACAAATGATAAGAAGTTAAAATGAAGAAAACTAATTCATTTCTTATTTTGATATTTAATGTATTCAACTCTTTTAATTATAAAGTAGGAAACTTATTTGTGTGTTTCTTTTTTGCTTCTAAATATATTCTATTATATTTAATTTTATTAAGTTCTATAGCTGTTCTTAAGGCAAAAATTGTTCTTTGTTTTAATTTCACAATTGTATATTAGCTTATATATATATATATATTAATTTCCATATCATATACGAACAATATACACAGATGTAAAATCTATTAAAGTATTGACCAAATGTAATTTTGACTATTATGTGTTTTGCCATAACAAAACACATTCAATTTATAAAGATAACCTAAATAAAAAGGCCTATTATTTCAGAATTAATTGTAATATAAATAATTTTTATATTTACTAATATATTAAGTCATTTGAAATTAATTAATATGTATCTTTTGAACTTTCTTTGATGTTGTTAAATTTATACATATTATGAAAAATTTTTAAAATTATTTGTAATTCTTATTAATGCATTGTATTTTTTTTCATTAGTTAGTACATTAAAGTAATAGTTTCGTTTATGCTGCAAACTGAGTATACAGTTCAAACTCTGCGTTTAAAATGAGTAAAAAAATAGTTCATATATTTTTCTATACACACAAAAAGTTTGTGTATGGTTATGAAAATAAAAAAATTGGTAGTATATTTTTATGAAATTTTCAGTAAGATCTTTTACCTTAATATTCTACGTTAGTGAGTCTATTTTGTAAGTAGTCTTGGCATAACTCATTTATCAGCAAGTAATGCTTTTTCATATACTAGGGGTTACTCCGGGCTACGCCCGGATATGTATATATTTAACATTTGAAATTTTGAGTTAGTAAACATAGTTGAGTAAGCTACCAAGTTAATGTAGAGGCATTTTTTTCTACTTTAAGAAAAGAAAGGTGGGGAAGCTACCAAGTTGACATTTTAAAAACAAATTGATATAATTTACCAAATATATGATGACTAACTCAATTACATGATAGATTAACATATCCAAAAAGAATTATTAGGTAGATAAAACAAATTACCAAATTTTTATAAGTTGATATCATATACTTGAAATTGTATGTTAGAACAATTAATTATGTATAATAATTGGAATCTCCAAGGAAACACCAGTACTCTAATAATCGTAATTGTTTTTTTTTGTTTTTTTTTTATCAATATTCTAATATTCTTGATTGTTTGTTAAGCGAATAAAGCATAGGACATTTATCATTCTAATAACCTTTGCTTGTTTGTTTACTGAACCAATATACACGACTAACAAAGCTGGTCACTAAACACTTTGTACAATAACACTCTAAAATATTTTAACACAAAACAAAGCCGGTCACTAAACACATTGTACAATAACGCGATTTTTTTCTATCAAATGTTGTTGAGTTTTATACAAGAACGCAAGAGTGTTAAAAATGGCATCAATCAACCCGTTGGATCAACTAAGACGGCAATGTATGAGAAAGTAGAGGGTTCAACTCTATAAAAACGTTTAAATATAACGATACTTGTACAACTTGACGTTGCATAAAAGAGGAAAAGAGAAGAAACCTTTTTTTTTTCCAACAGAGATGTGCGGGTATCTACGTTAAAACATCGTCCTCTTTGTATGTCAAGGATTCAATGCTCTTATGACTAAGGTTGAACTGAAGAACACTCTTGATATCCTCTGCTCATATATGGAATCTGAAACCGTGAAACAAATAAGAAAAAGGTGGTGGAGAAAACGTCCAAATATGTACTTAGGGGAGATTGAAGAAGAATACAAAAACTGATGATCTAACCTTTGGACGATTGAATTTCTGAAATTGTTGATTTGGGGAGTGAAGCCATTGGGTTATTCTTTGTTCCATCGAGGGATCCAAAGCTTAGACCTAAATAACGTATTTGTATAATAAGAAGGCGGGTAACAGAAACACATGAAACACAATTTAGGTAGGAATGTGGGGGAAAAAACCCAAAAAAACAAAAAGAAAGCATAAATGTATAGACAATCGATGTATCCTTAAGAGAAACGAAGAGAATCGATGTACCTTTTGAGGATTGCTTATAAGTTATAACCATGTGTCACAGAACCAGCTACCAGCTCGATTAACGGCTTTGTTGCTGTTTTTTTTTTGTATAGTGTCACAGGTTCCTCCTAACCATTGCTCGACACAAATAGAAGTCGAAGGGTTAGAACGTATATGTGTGTAAATACAAAGGGAAAAAAAGAGATTTTGCAGGGAAAGGGATGAGAGGAAGTGATGTACCTAGGATGTAGAGCGTTCCCGCACTCTTCCGGCTACCAATTTCGAATTATTCGATCCGATTCAGATTTCTGTTTGTGAAGAAGACTGTTGTAGGAGAGAGAAGAAGGGAGAGAAAAGGACAATTTAGAGTGAGATCTTAGGAGATAAAAAGTTAATGCCTTAACAAATGACTTGAAAATACAGATCTGCAAACGTGCGAGTGCTTTAACTGATGAAGGAGAGGAAGAAGAAAGGTTTTGGTTGGTCAATGTCATTAACTCATTATGGGTCCATTGAAGATGTAGTGCTACAGCGACGTTTTAATGTTTCTTTTTGATGGGCTTTGAAATGGGCCCATAAACAAACAAACGAAAATGCAAATCGTCGTCATTCGCTTTTCAATCTGACTTCATATGTTTGCTGACGTGGCATCCTCTTAGAAAACCTCTCCATTGCTGATGTGGATGGCCTAAGAGGCCTCAATTAGTTCTTTTTATTAGTAAGAGATGTTTTCTAAAGAAATATTTCTATGCTTTTAATCACTCCTCAAGGTAATAGAATTAGAAGACATTTGACAGTTTTATGATAAGTCAATGGCTCAAAAGATGCAATTATGATCCTTGTGTATACAAAAATCGTAAATGCGTGCATGTTCTTTATCATTATTTTCATTTAATTACTAAGATAACATAATTCAAGCTTCTCGTCATTGGGCATTTGGTCTAGTGGTATGATTCTCGCTTAGGGTGCGAGAGGTCCCGAGTTCAATTCTCGGAATGCCCCAATAATCTTTTTTTGGGTCGAACTTCTCTGCCTAAATCCGTTTTGCTTACGCATCAAACTTTTGCAGATCATGTGCTTTCTTCGAGTTATCACCTTACTTTCTCTCAGGCATATCATCGAACAACTTACGGGCATTCACAATACACCAACATTGTACCAAAGAAGAGCTTTTTCTTGGTGATCCTCTGCAGAAGATGAGTTCTTATGAGATTAGACATATAAATCTCATCTGGGTACAAGCTATCTTTGAAGTTCATATGTTAGAAACCAACGAAATATTGACATTTTTTGGTCTGCTGGGTTAAATTTGTCTCTTGTTGTTTAAGTCAACATCAAGAAGGTATTTTTTATGTGGTGAGTTCATCGTCATCATCATCATCATCTCCTTCACATCGTAATTAGTCATATGGTAACGTGTTCTCTTTAGAAACCAAACACATCAAAGAAAGTTTCAGATTTGATAAAAAAAAAATATGAATTCAATTCGGTTTTCTTGTAGCTCTCTCCCTCAAGACATAATCCTGAAGATCAGCTCTTCTCTTCAGGTTTTTTTGCTCAATTTCTTTTGGATTTTGTGAACTTGATTCTGAGGCTAGTTCTTGATAAATTGTGTCTTGTTTGATGGATAGGTGATTGATCTTTGTGCACTCAGTAGCTGTTCTAGGTTTTGGAGAGAGCTATGTGGTTCTGATATCTTGTGGGAACCTCTGTTTAGGCAAAGATGGCCCTTGTTGTCCTCATTTGATGGAGACAATACTCAGTTTCCTCAAGCCCAAACCAATGAAAATTCTCAGGTAGAAAAATGAGACCTTACCATGGATTCTTGTTTCTGAGTTGTTTAGATTTTGGTCATTCTTAAAGTCTGGTGATGAGTTTGTTTGTTGATTGGATCAATTGGTTATTAGATGGATGGTGCTTGATTTGAGATTGTAAAGAACAGTTTTTTAGTTGAGATATTTATCAATTGTTCAGTCTTGGAGAAATAAATTACTGAGACATATGAAGGTGCTGCTGTTATTTTAGAAAAGAGTTTTATGTTATCTACTGTTTTTGTGGATACCTTAATGAGATTTACAAGAGACTTGACTATTTTGTGTGAAGAGGTTATAGTTTGAATTGGACATGATGATGATCGTTTATATAGCTCAACTTACAAGTAGACTTTGCTAGTTTCTTATTTGGGTTATGTTTTTGTTATGGTGGCAGAGACTGAAGTTCTATGTAACTTTGATTGCAGTGAGGTCTATTATGGATTCATGATTACTGTATCCTGAACATTTTGTAGGAATGGAGAAGATTTTACGTGATGCAGCACAAGAAAATGGCATCTAGAGCTTCCGAGGTGATTACATATGTGACTAAATGTCCTGCTACGTTGTCTCTAGAGGCCGGTAAATATCTGCAGGCAGTTGAAACCATGAGCTCGATGCGGTTGGGATTTCAAGATGTGGAGTTATTTCTCTTCAAACCAAACTTGAGTGTGCTGCTCAACCTCATTGGACTCATCTACTGCATACAACACTTGAAACCGTTGGTTAGTTGTTTATTCCATAAGGAAAAACCCGCCTTTCGTAATATCCCATCTTTCGTTTCGCAACTTCTATAACATTATTTTTCTATAGCGAGAGCAAATCTTGGATGCGCTAAGGCGATGTGGAATCTCAGAGCAGCTAGTTTGGGTGAAATGGTTGACGTTAGGTCGATGGTCAGGTGGAAGACGAATGAGAGATGAAATTGTGTCGCGTCAGGTCTCTCTAGTCGATGTTGTAACAGGGAAAGAAGAGACGGTTCTACGAGTGCTTCAACGAGGAGTTGTTCACGAAGTTCTACGCGTTTGTATCTCGACTGTTGATCTTGCGTGTACGCCTTGCAGCAGTAGCACCATCAGAAACTACTAAACCGTTTCAAGGCTTCCAGGATTACAAGTTGAATTGGGTTTAATTAATAATAAACAATATGTAATTATGATTGAAACTACTATTAAAGTTCATGTAAATAATAATAAAGGACATTTTTTTAGTGGAATCCATTTACCAAATCGTCTTTTTATTTATTATTAACTAGATTATAACCCGTCTATTACACAATACGTGTGACCACGTATTCTACGATATGTCGTTTAGCTAGCAATCTTTTTACTTTTAATTTTCTATAAGATTTATTCACTATTTATTTTTGCTAAAATATTGTTTTCTAAATAACGCATCAAAAATTAACTTTTTTTTCTTTAACCAAAAAGAAAAAGTAACAAAAAGACAAAAAAATATATTTACATATATTTGTGGGTGTATTTCAAAAACAAATTGAATTTTGTTTTCATAATCCAAAAGAAAAAATTAACAACAAAAAATGAAAGAAAGAATAACATATACTAATTTACTTGTGAAATATATAATAAAAACACCAAAAAGAAAAGCTCATTAGCTTGATATAAGAGTAATCATTAAAGAACAAGAATGAATAATCTTACATGCAATTCCGGTTTTGGTAAATCGAACTGCTCGAGTAGATTTTTCGTTTATATAGAATTCTCTTTCGTAGTGTTACATATGTGATTCCAAATTTTATATTTTTTTGTCTTTGCAGATGATCTATAAATGCCCAATATGTGTGAACTCGGATCCAATCGGAGAACATGATATCGTTTATGAGCTAACATGTACAGGATGTGAACATAAGTACTGTGGCAAGGTCGGAATTTAAACAATAACTCATTCAATGAGCCTACTGATATTGATGTTTTCTGAGAATTTGCAGTGTAAAGAGGAGTCCCATTATGGAGAATTGTGTTAGACTAATCGAGCCATAGAGACACAAATACGGTTGTTCAAGAGCGTCTGACAATTTTCTTGGCTCAATGAAATATATCAAATATGGTAAATTTGTTATACTAAGTTATAACTCTTAGTATTATGTTTATCTACTTAAAACAATTTTTAAAAAATTTTACATTTTTTTACTGTTTTTTTTTTTAAGGTTCTTGGACTTTTAGACATAATGCAAACTCAATATGAGTAATTTAGAACTAAACCACATTATTAAAGCTTATTATAATTGTAATTTTAAAAAAAATTCAAGAAAATCCTTTTAATAAAAAAAAATCGGAAAAAATATCTGTATACTTTTTGGATAAAAATAAATCGAAAGAAAAGTAAAAATAAATTTTTGCCAAAATAAAAGGAAAGATAAACTAATTCGAAATTAGCCCTAAAAGGAAAGAAACTAATTTTAAAAATTAAAAGAAAATTTATAGGATCCGTAAACTGGGCCTAGTATTTTTTTTCGGGCCACCACCAAAATTATCTTAAATGTTTTAATAAAAAAAAAAGAGTAAGTAAAAGGAAAAATAATATATTTTTTAAAAAAGGAGAGAAAGAAATAAAGAAGATTCATTCATTGAGTCCTAAAACCCTTTTCCCGGTGGTTACAGCAACACCGCCGTCTTTTCTCCGACTGGTAAATTCCTCTCTCCAGTGCTCTGATTACACCGCCTTTATAGACTCCAATTGCTTCCTCTAGACATAACTTCTCGACTCATATCTGTAAATTCAAATTGGGTTTCTCTGTTGGTAATTTGATTAGGTTGAGGCATAGTAATTCGATTTCGAAAAAGCAAGCTTCAATTATGTGCCACAGTTTTCGATATTCATGTATCTGCTTTTGAATTCCATAGACTATATAATTAAAAAAGATGATAACAATTTAGTTTACTGATTATACAATCACCACATTATGCTTATGCTTGCATTTATAACTTTCTTTCTCAGTTTTGTTTTGTTATGGCTAATGTTTTGTTTGATACATGTTCATGTAGAGAATCCGTGGAGGTGAATTTGGAGTTGAGAGAGATTAGTGTGTAATGGCTATCGACAATGGCAAGCTTCAAGAAGAAGAAGCCTCAGCTGTTACTCGTTTCTATAACATTATTTTGGGTTGGGACTATAAACAGCTTACTAAAGAGAATGAGGTACTTCATGATCATACAAATATTCGTTTTCATCGGTTTCATTTAGCTTACTCTATTTTATGTAATGCAGAGAAAAAATAGAAAGGATTCTAAAGAGAAGTTGAATGTTGTAAAGAATACTTATAAAGATGTTGATGATTATTTCGAGACTTTTGAACCATTGCTCTTTGAGGAAGTTAAAGCTCAAATTTTGCAGAATCAAGATGGTGAAGAAGGTTAGATACATGATACTTATATACATTTATCTAATGCTGTTTATAATTGGCTTCTTTTTTCTGATTACTTTTGTCCATCTATTAGAACTAAATTTGTATACTTGTAGTAAGATTTTATGTTTAGATAACTAGTTCTTAACATATTTGGTTCTGGTTGTGGAAATGACTTTTCTGTCTTTTTTCCTCTTAGCATCGGTGTGTAAAATGAGGTTGGTAATGGAGTGCAACGAGGGTGAAGGGTTTCACTTTCTGCTAGTCACATACGAACATGAGGAGGATGAATATCTTGCTCAAAATGATCTGTTATTGCTATCAAAAGAAGAGGTACATATACTATTCCTTTGTTATTGTTTAATTTTCCAAGGTGTTGTATGACTTTTATTTCTGATTCTGTACTTTCTTGTATAAAAGTCATTATCGAATGTTGGATTCACTTAGAGATTAAGTTTTGCAGGTTAAAGGGAATTCATTTCCTTCATCTTATGGGTTTGCTGTAGTGGAACATCGTCAAAATAATCTTCTTCGTCTTCGGATGTATTTAGCTGAAGACATTGTGCAGATAACCAAAAATACTAAATCCTCTAGAACAAAGTCATTTATCCAAGCGCTTTCAAATATGCGTTCTCTTATTACATCATCTGCCAGCCCTATAGACAAAAGGGTATTCAGTTTAAAGGTCAGTTGTTATGACACAGCAACTATGAATAGTTATATAGATCATTTGTTTTTCATAAATTGGATAATAGGCCTTAATAATGTGGTCTAGTTTTAGGTTGTGTTATACTTTAATACTAGTTAGAATCTGATTTTTTTAATTTCTGTTGCATAAACTTAAGCGACTGTTGTTGACTTGATACATATCCTTTCTAGATAGAATATAGTTCCCTTCTTTGATACAGCGTCTTTCATGGATGGTTTGTTAATTTTGTAGTTATGTGGTTTATCAACCATTATTCGGGAATATATAGCACTACGATCAGTTAGTTCACTCCCTTTCAAGGATTTAATCTTCACTGCAGCAGAAAAATCTTGTGGTTTTGGAGATGAGGCATGGAAAATATCTGGACCTCTGAATGAATTCTTTAACGAAACTCTCAACAAATCCCAAAAGGAGGCAATTGATGTAAGTCTAGCCATGTAATTTCTTTCCTTAGAGACGTTGACAGTTTCCCTAACACAGATTTGGGCTCTTCGTTTCAAAATATTATTTTGCAGGTTGGTCTATCAAGAAAATCCTTTGTCTTAATACAGGTTGACTTCTGCACTTAACTTGTTTTGTTTTTTGTTTTTAGGTTGACATATTACTTAGCTTTTTCATGTTAAGATTGAATTTCAAACACACAATAATTTTCTATGCAAATGCCCTCAATTGACTTGAAATTAAAATTCTCCAGCATGCTTACTGAGCTAGCACTCAATGTCTTTCTGTTTGACTCTCAAGATTGCCTTTAAAAGGTATGTAGATGATATATAAAACAGAAAACCAAAATTATTCTAAGTTGGCAATATTTGGGTCTTGTTGACTACATGGATATTAGAAACTTCTTTGTCAATAGGGATATAGCAGACTTGTTTTCCAAATTGCATTGAAAAGCCAATGAATTAACCTATGATTTGAATACTAATTAGTCTATCCTTCTTTAGGGTCCTCCAGGTACTGGGAAAACTCAGACGATTCTTAGCATTCTTGGTGCTATTATGCATGCCACTCCAGCAAGAGTCCAGTCTAAGTATGAATTTCTTACATGCTATCCTTTTCACACTCACTTAACTATGTGCAGCTCCAAGTAAGATTGTAGATACGCTTTGCATTCTGAATTTCCATTTTTTCCATAATAGGGGTACAGAGCATGAAGTGAAGCGTGGTATTCAGATGACCATCCAGGAGAAGTATGGTTTTGCTCCCATTTAAGATCTTTTTAATATTTCGATACTCAGTTCTCGCATACCCAGATGTGTGTTCATAATGATTGGAAAATTTAGTATTATCTCTATCATGTGATGTTTTATTTGAAATCTTGCAACTTGAGAGGAATTAGAATAATATTACATTGCATCAATAGTTTGGTCCATACCATACATCCCTCTTGGTGAACATATCTCACTATATCTTGTCTGCAGATACAATCACTGGGGAAGAGCCTCTCCTTGGATTTTGGGTGTCAACCCTCGAGATGCTATTATGCCTGAAGATGGTGATGATGGTTTTTTTCCAACCTCAGGAAATGAATTGGTAAGTCGGAAGATTTTTATTCTGAGACAAATGGTAACCTACATTTCTTTCTTTGTCATATAGTAACCCCACTTATCTGATTCTCTTTTGATGTTCAGAAACCGGAGGTGGTTAATGCAAGTCGGAAGTACAGATTACGTGTACTTGTCTGTGCTCCATCAAACTCTGCACTTGATGAGATTGTGTTGCGGCTTTTGACTACGGGTATGTGGTGTATCCAATACACTGTTTCATTATTTGAGAGTTGGTAATGGTCTTATATGTTATGGTTTCTGCACTTTCAGGTCTTCGTGACGAAAACGCCCAGACATACACACCCAAAATAGTACGAATTGGTCTCAAGGCACATCACTCCGTTGCGTCAGTATCGCTGGATCACCTCGTATGTATCTAGTAGCTTTTACACTTTGATTGCCTTTCGTCCTGGCTTAGTTGTGGTTGCTTGATCTAACTTTGTTAAAGAATGTTCAACTGGGAATCTAGCTGTCATCAGATAATTAAAGGTCTGTTGGTTGTGGTTGGGTACTGTTCTGATAACACCCTTTTGCAGGTGACACAAAAGCGTGGCTCTGCCATCGATAAACCAAAACA
Organism: Arabidopsis arenosa; assembly: GCA_905216605.1. Classification (NCBI taxonomy): domain Eukaryota; kingdom Viridiplantae; phylum Streptophyta; class Magnoliopsida; order Brassicales; family Brassicaceae; genus Arabidopsis; species Arabidopsis arenosa. The sequence continues at coordinate 11,447,121 of LR999457.1, read as the reverse complement.
AGGGACCACAGGAACTGATATAGATAGTATCCGCACTGCAATTTTGGAAGAGGCTGCGATTGTATGGAGAATTATCTTTCGTATTAATGTAATTCAAAGCTTTTCTTTTTCCTTCCCTGAATATCCACTTCTGTTTTTTTGCACTTTCAGGTATTCTCTACCCTTAGCTTCAGTGGCTCTGCACTTCTTGCTAAATCTAATCGTGGTTTCGATGTCGTTATAATAGATGAAGCTGCACAAGCTGTAAGCCCCTTCCAATAGAATATGGAATAATGCTCGATTTGTTTGCTTAGTTTACACACTCTAAATGCCAGATGGTTTTACTTATAAAAGTGGAAATAAAAAAATAGATGCTTTGTTTTTTAAACTCAAGTTTCATGAGTTCTCATGGCATGTCAATACATAGAATTGAGTCATGTCTTCGCCCTGACCTATGTTGAAGTATCAGGAAAATTTTAATCCTGGTTTCGTTCCTAGTCAGAGTATGTCGTGTATCTTAAAAGTAATTGTTTTTGCTACGCAAGTGAAATTAGCTATGAACTTAAAAAGTTTATGCAGGTAGAGAAATTGTTAGTGCTTATATTCAATGTTCAATGCTAATGAAATTTATTCTTGTGTACTTTGCCAGGTTGAGCCAGCAACTCTTATCCCTTTGGCCACCAGGTGCAAACAAGTATTTCTGGTAAGATCCAATAGGTTACCCTTCATGTATCAACATTGCAGTTAGTTTCAGAGTACATAAAATAGATAGATGATTCGACACACACCATAAGTTTATGAGAATGATTAATGTTTAAGGCAACTTTGGTAGCTATGGATATCCTTAATACAAATCTATTTTTACCAGGTAGGGGATCCAAAACAACTCCCAGCTACTGTAATCTCAACTGTTGCTCAGGATTCTGGGTAAGTGCTTTAATCCAGTCATTGCATCCAAACTTTATCTGTTTATGTCTCTCTTGTATATTGTATTGACACTATTGGATTGCTGTCTTTCCTTTCTATTATGAAGGTACGGTACAAGCATGTTCGAGAGACTTCAAAAGGCTGGCTATCCGGTAAAAATGTTGAAGACCCAATACCGGATGCATCCAGAGGTACATATTTTCATCTGGCATCCACTTAGGATAGCTATTTCACAAGATTCTTGACCAAGCCAAAAAATTGTACATAGTTAGCTTAATTCTTACTTCAATGATTGTATCTCATTTTACACTGCAAACAATTTTAACTGAATGTCAGATAAGAAGCTTTCCGTCAAAGCAATTCTATGAAGAGGCACTAGAAGATGGATCTGACATTGAAGCTCAGACTACTCGTGACTGGCATAGATACCGGTGCTTTGGTCCATTTTGCTTTTTTGATATACATGATGGGAAAGAGTCTCAACATCCAGGAGCAACTGGTTCTCGGGTAAATCTAGACGAGGTGGAATTTGTTCTTCTCATCTACCACAGACTTGTAACCATGTACCCGGAGCTTAAGTCAAGTTCTCAGCTAGCTATTATATCGCCATATAACTACCAAGTAAAAACTTTCAAAGATCGGTTCAAGGAGATGTTTGGTACGGAAGCAGAAAAAGTGGTTGATATCAACACTGTTGATGGGTTCCAGGTCAATATTCTACTCTCTTCACAGTTCAACATCAACTGTGCTCATAAACAAACTAAAATGCATTAGATTCTGCTTTTATACCAATGTCAGAACTCGAACCGTAGAAATGAACTTACAGTCCAAAGTTTTCATCCATTTCTCTTTCTTTTTTTCCTCATCTTGATGAAAAGGGAAGGGAGAAGGATGTTGCAATATTTTCCTGCGTCAGAGCTAACGATAAAGGACAAATCGGTTTTCTCTCTAATTCTCGGCGTATGAATGTGGGGATTACACGAGCCAAGTCTTCTGTATTGGTAAGGCATATAAGAAAAACTTTTATAGAAACGATTCTCTGGCTTTTTCTGCATGTATATTCCCTCTCTCTGGTTCCATCTCACGGATCCATTCTCCAATGAAAACTTGCTTATCAGGTCGTTGGTTCAGCTGCAACATTGAAAAGTGATCCGCTTTGGAAAAACCTTATCGAAAGTGCTGAGCAAAGACACCGATTATTCAAGGTAAAAAAAAAACTTTCTTTCCTTTGTGTTAAAAGTGTCAACCTTGCTGCAACATATTGGGGTCAATTTAGAAAGAAGAGTGTTGATTTTGGTGTTGTTGTAGGTTTCAAAGCCATTGAACAATTTCTTCAGCGAGGAGAATCTGGAGACGATGAAAGTGACAGAGAACATGGAGATCCCTGATGCACCGTTGTATGAAGACGAAGCTCCTCCAGTGGTACCATATGGTGGAGATGATGACTTTGGAGATGGTGATGCTGATCAAGACGATGCAGCCATGGCCGAAGATGACTAAACACTAAAAACCTTTCCGTTATTAGTTATAGAAATTAGATATTAGATGACACTTTTTTGAACATCTAACATTATCTTGGTTCTAATTATTTGTATTTTTTTTTTTTCTGTTTACATAATATGATAATAAGAATGTCTTTTACTTGTGCTAAGATGATCTCATTAGGTTCTGAATATTTGTATAACACACGCAAACAATTTTGGGATAAAAAAAATATATGGTATTTCTAGAATTAGTAACTAAATTTGGAATAAAAGTATGAGATATAACATCCTTATTGATATTTTACAAGTCAAATCACTACAATATGTTTACTTGTTGAAAACTTTAGAAGAGAAACCAAACTGCTCTGAAAGAGCTTCACCATGAACCATAAGAAGTAGCTGCCAAGATAAAACAAACTTAAGTCAATTATAAGTAACAATAGTCATTCTCTTGTATCAGTAGAGATATTCTTAAAGAGAGTATTCAGAGATTGAAAAGCATTTCCTTTGTGTCAGACCACGTCTAGTTTTAGGATCTCTCCTGCTGCCACATTGTAATAAGCAAGTGACCTATTATTGTCCTCTAAAACCGCTCTGCATCCACTCAACATGTGTTTGTTAGCTGGAATCTGGACGACCTCAGCTATTTTCTCCTTTAAACTTGCTACGTTTTCAGACAATGACTCCACTCTGATCTTTATTACTCGCCCATCGGGAACGCAAATCACCCTGATTATGTTAATACTAGACAAACATTCATGTTGTGCAAGAAACTGGTCTTCTGGCTCAAGTGGAACAAGGGCTGACTCATCCAACTCTGGTCTCTTTGTTGGAGGAAGTGGTAGCAACTCTAGATCCTCCACAAAATCTTTGGACACAGAATTATGCCACTCAATCATAGACCTCTCCCCTCCATCAAGCCATTTAAGCTCCTGAACATGATCCCATAGAATACGTTCGAGAAAAGCCTCAAGAATGGCGGTCATATAGGCGGCATTGTTATTCAGCTTATCTTTCAAATATTTGGGAGGATTTAATACTTGCGAATACCCAACAACAAACTCGTTGAAGAAAGAGAACCTGTAATCAGTTTGCTTCATAAACTCAAACTGATGGTTCATCATCACTCTTTCCATCAGTTTCCCACGAAAAACATCCCCATACCACGCCACAAACTGCCCTGTGACCTTAACGGTATCAAGCTCCTCGAGCGTCATCCCTTCAAGAACTCTACAATCTAGAAAATTAGGCAGAACAAGTCTTTGAGACTGAACCCTAGACTGAGAATGAGTATAGGGCGGCACAAGATGAGGAACTTTATCATGATTCTGATGACAGTATGCACCAAGCCTATTCTGGTAATAATCTTGAGCAAGGTCAACATCTGGTGAGCTCATAAGAAAGTCGAATCTTGCATCATTTGTATTAGAGGCCATGACCATCATCTTAAACTGCCACCCATATTTGGAAACCAGAAATGCCACTCTGTCTACAATGGCTGCAGTTTGGGCATCTGGAGGGGCATGAAAGATTTTGATATCCATAGGATATGAAACATCAGTAGCTCCCTTTCGATTCTGAACGTAGCATTCAGCAATCTTGCGCTGATAATATTCGTCACGAGGATCTGATGCGTATTCATCAAGCTTTTGCTTGTACAATGCGTGATAAGGATGTTCAGAGCTTTTCAAGAAGTTGAATCTTTCATCATCTGTATTAGAGTCCTTAACCATCATCTCAAACTCCAACCCAAATTTGGAAACCAAACGCGCTGCTGTATCGACAATACTTGTAGTTGGTACATCTTTAGGTGCGTGAAAGATTTTGATGTTTGGTTCATTTGTAGAATCATCTTGATTCTGAGCAGAGTATTCAGCAAGCTTGTGCTTGTAATATCGGTGACAAGGATCTTCCGTGTTCCTCAAGAAGTTGAATCTTGGATCAGTTGAAGAGGCAATGATCTTTCTCTCAAGCTCCAAGCCGTTTTTGGAAACAGAACGTGCAGTGCTTTCGACAATAGTTCTAGTTATGATATCTGCAGGTGGCTCGATGGTTTCGATACTCGTTGCTTCGGAGTTGTTTTGCTCTGATTGCAATTCATTCTGAATCGAACTGGACATTTTTCCTACAATAAGAAACATTAAAATCAAAATCAGATTCTTCGTATCTGACCTAATTTGAAAAATCGCCACAACAAACTACCAAATCTACTTTGATAGGTTCGTCAACGCGAAGGACTACTTAGGGGTTTGGAGAGAGATAAGAAACACCGTACCTCAGCCGGGAAGGAAAAGCTCCACCGCGAGAACAGCCTTGACTTGGAGATTTAACAAAGCTTGGCAATCAAGGAAGAAACAAATAAACTGAGCCATAGGCTTAGCACATTTATAAACGAAACTCCTTGTTGAGGTGGTTTTCTAATGGGCCTGCTTTATTATTTGGGTTTCTAATGTCGGCTTATAAAATATTAAAATTAATTGGTTTTAATTTAGTTAATACAATAATATATTATTTTTAAAATTAATTATATTCTTATAAGTTTATGCTAAGTAATTTTATACTTAATTTTTGTTATCTAAGAGATGTAATTTTATGCTTAATTGTGTTATATAAGTTTATGATAATAATATTTCTATTAAAATTATTAAGATTTATGACTTTATTATTGTTACTTTATAAATAAATATAATTAATTAATGCAATTGAATATATTTAAAATGTAATTTGATATGTTTAAAAAATTACTGAGAAATAAAAATAAAAAGTTGTATATTGGATTTTTGGAGATGCAAGAATGTGTTTAGTTGTGTTACAATGATCTCATTAATAGGTTCTGAAAATTTGGAATAAAATTGTGATATACAACAACATTTTTGGTAATTTACAGTAAAATCAGTTTTAACTATTGAAAACAATTTGGAAAAGAAACCAAACTGCACTAATTATTCAAAAGAGCTTAACCATGACCATGTTATAGAGGGATCTTTCAAGATAAGAATCCAACACAAACTTAAGTTAGTACTCAGTAGAGCTAGAGAGAGTTATAAACATATGTATTACAGATAGGAATAAGAGAGAAGATTCATGAGAAGCATTTATTTCCCACAAGCGTTTGTCACACAACTTGGTCTTCTGGAACAAGGGCTGAGTCTTGCAACTTTTGTCTCTTTGGATCTGGTTCCTCAAGGTCCTTGTTCTTAAAATCTTTGGTGACAGAAACATGCCAATCAAGCATAGCCCTCTTTCCTCCCTCCAACCATAGTTGGTGCTGGAGAGCACTCCATTGAAGACGTTGGAGAAAAGCGTCAACAATGGTGGTCACATAATCAGCACTATTAATCAGCTCTTGTTTCACATCAGCCGGGGGCATTAGTACTTTGGAAAACTCAATAACAAACTTAGAGAAACATGAGTACCATTTAGCACTTTGCTCCAAAAACTCAAACTTAGGAAGAATCTTTCTATTTTTCAAACACAACCAAATAGCACCACCATACCACGCCACAAACTGTGCTGTGAGCTTAATAGTATTAAACTCCTCGATTCTCATCCCATGAGGAAGACAAATAAGTAGTCGATTAGGCAAGAATATATACTCAGCCTGAGCAACACTGAGTCGTGCTGCAGCAACCACTTCTTCATCAGTAATATCATCTGAATCAGTAGAATCATCATCTACTTGAGAACGGTACTCAGCGAGCTTCTGCTTGTAAAACGCGTGATAAGGATCTGATCTTCTCATAAAGTTGTATCTTGGGTTATTAGCTTCAGATTGCATGAGCATCTTCCCAGCCTTGAAACCCTTTTTAGCAACGTAAAGTGCTGTTCCCTGGATACGATTTGTGACACCACCTGGAGGTGGCTGAATGATTTTGCTACTGTCAACATTATCATCAAAATCATCATCAGTAGCATTATGATCATGAGATGCGTTTCGGTATTCGATAAGCTTCTGCTGGTAAAATGAGTGATTAGGATCTGAGCTAATAAAAAAGGTGAGTTTTGGATGAGACTCCAAGAACTCCTTCTCATACTCATCCCCGTTTTTGGCAATGAATTCTGCTGTTCTCTCGATGATAGTTTTGATATCATGACCTTGATATGTATCATCATTATTCTCCGACATTTTATGATTTTTTTCTACAACCACAAGCAATCAAAATATCAGTTTTTGACCTAATTTATTGGTTTTAAAAGTATCAGATTCTTGTAGGAGAGAGATAAGAGACACCGTACCTCAGTCGTGAAGATGGCCGTGACGTTGAGAAAAAAAAGCCGAGAATGAACGCTTTGAAGAAATTGACAGTTTAGGTTTACAAGCACTATTATAAATACATACTACTATCTGACGGTTTCGATCTCCTTTAAAAGTGGAGATAAAAATAGGAAACGTTAATGTTTATATAGTTATATTCTCCTCATTGTTCATTTTTTTCTTGCAACCATATTTGAGAATTGGGATCGATGTTGTTGTTTGATGAGTATTAGTATAACCGGTTCGATGAAAGAAACGAAATCCCAAATACCAAGATTGAAACGGAGCGATTCGGTCAAGGAAAAAATAAGAAAACACTTTTTACTGCTTTCAATAAATTAGTTTGTACTTAGATTTATATGGGATCAATCTCTAATTTTCTATTTTGTTTTAATCATATTCTTCATTTTCTTGTTTTTTCAAGACGACTAAAACACTCATTTTGTTCTTAGTATGGATTTTTTATTTTTTTTTAGGTTAGAACTTATAATGAGAAGACACTTGTTGGAACATGTACGAAACCTTTTGGTATTAATTTTTCTGTATGGTTTTTCCTTTTTTTTTCTAGATAAGTTAAACTGATCATGATCTCTTTACTTCTACTACAATTGTCTCATTACGTTCCTAATATATGAAATTTTATGTTTTCCCTTCGTTTGATTTGATGAATCGAGACTCCTAAAAGACCATTAGCTCTCAAATTACATTATTAGACTAAAAAGAAGTAATAAGAGCCGCATTATTCACGGTAAAACTCTTTTATTTTCTTTATCAAATCACAGTAACAAGTAACAACGATAAGATCGGTTGTAATCTCATAAGCTGATTATTGGAATTAAAAAATCGTATAATTTGAAATAAACATACTTATTTGTGTTTTTTTAAAGCAAAAGAAACATGGTGGTGGTCACTGGTCACGTTCCGACCCACTTGCACACTGGTTGCAACAACACACAACATGTTCACTAAATTATACTACTCAATGATAAGATTAATGATATGGGAAAAAAATATGAATAAAATAGAAAGAATTGATTTTAATGATAAGATTTTATATAGTATATATAGAAAACAGGATTTTACGACTTCACTCTTTAATTAGTTTCATTAGCAAACTTTGACATAATCTTTAATCATAATAAATACGAAAAATTAAGACGTTACGTGAAATCAGGAGAGAATATTTAGTTTTCTTTATATAGAGATGTTGACATTATTTAAAACCCAACTCTCTTCCCTATAAAACCATCTGCAACAATCTATCTTCTTCTTCGTTACTCATATCATCAAATACTCTTCTGATTCTTGTGGTTCTTCAAATTATGTCTTCTTCTTTTTTTACCCATTCACACACAACTACACAATTATCAAAACTCTTCAATTCCATCTATTTTTTTCTGTTCTTGAACATTTTTTTTTTTTTTTTTTTTTGAGATTTTCTGATGGAGATTCTTATAAATTTGTTCAAAGCTTGTAAATTCTCTGTAAAAACATATAAAATCCCTTGTTTTAAATTTCATCACAAGCCCATTGACTAAATTGACAAGCCCATTGACTATATTTGATAGTTCATGAAAAAAGGATTTTGATAACCGTCTCTCTCTCGCCGGTAACGAAAAAAAAAAAAAAAAATGCGGAGGTGTTTCCGTCATCATCCATCTCGCGGTGATCGAAGCTAGTTTCATCGCAAGTATCTCCGGTGATCGAAGCTAGTTTCATCGCAAATATCTCCGGTGATCGAAGCTGTTCTTGTTCGTCTCCAATTTTGCTTTTAGGTTTCCCGATTTAGTAATTTCTCTAAGGTTCGTGTTCTTCTCCAATCGAAGCTGGTTTTGTATATATTGCTAGATCTTCCTCCAATTTTATAGATCTATAGCTGATTGTTTTGGTAGAGAGATTGCTTCTTGTTCGTCTCCGTAATCTGATGACATAGATTTAATAGAGATTGTTTCTTGTTCGTCTCCGTAATCTGATGATACAGATTTGGTAGAGATTGCTTCTTGTTCGTCTCCGTAATCTGATAATATAGATTTGGTAGAGATTGCTTCTTGTTAATCTAAAGATCTAGATGATTGCTTTGGTAGAGATTGTTTCTTGTTCGTCTCTTGCTTGATCTTATCTTTAGGGTTTCTTGATTCAGTAACATTTGTTCTTAACTCGATCGTCTCCTTAAACTGATGATTTGGATTTAGATTTTTCCAGTTTTACCAAATTTGATGTTCGTCAATTGTTCTTACGTTGCTTAAGATCTTATCTCTGCTTCAAACTTTTTCCAGTTTTGGTGAGGAGATGTGTCAATTGTTCTTAGGTTACTTAGTTTAGAATTGGTATTCTCTCTTCTCTGCATAAAACCTTATCTCTGTTTCAATTTGTTTTGTAGATCATCAGCTTTTTCCATTGAAGATGGTCTATCGATGCGTAAAATGTAATAACTTCTATCACATCGAAAACGACTTTGTTTACGAAATCAAATGTGGAAAATGCAAATTGCAAACCTGTGGAAAGGTATTGGATTGCAACATTAGTATCTTCTTCTTCTTCTTCTTCTGTGTTAGCTCATTGTTGTAGTGTTAACTTGTTTATTTCCCCAAATTGCAGTGCTTAAGACGTCCTCATTACCCGGCATTGTGTCATGAGTTTGAGAGATGGGCTTTTCAACATCAAGAAAGAAACGCTTTTATAAGACAGCGTTTTATACAATATGGTCCTCACTGCAATCTGCTGAATTTGGTAACTTGTTAACCTTAATTACATATTCTTATTGATTTTGTATTATATCTCTAACCTATAAATCCGTTTCTTTCTACATAGGCACTTGATTTCTTGAACAATGCGCAAACTGCTTATGAACAATTGTCTCCAGAGTCTTATCAGCGTTTCCACAAACACCTCATTGTTCCTCTTAATCAGGTACAAGTTTTAGCTAATTGATTCATAACCTATTGATGCTACTATCTTCAACCATCTCGTAATTTGATCATTTCTAAATCTGAGAATCAGTGTTTATGCATCTGTTTCTTAAACTGTTTATGGATTGTTTGCAGATGCGGGAAATTGTTGATTTTGACCGTTGGTTTCGTCTCCATGCTGCCTTCAACCCCGTTATAGAGGTTGCTCTTGTTAACGAGTATAATGTTCTCCAAACGCTAATGCGTGCTTTCTTTTACACACTTCCTCCACCCAGATTGGCTGCTAATGTTTGGAAGCTAAGGATAGGAACAATCGATCAGATTTGTATCGATCTTGGTGTGGCGGTTTCCAACCTGATCTCTGGAATTCCAAACGCCCGTAATATCGCCGAGGTGGAAGATGCAAAGAAAGCCGTACAGCATTGGCATTCAAAGATGGTGTCGTGAAGCTTGTTCAAAGGATGATTCTGACTACTTTTTAAATTTCTGTTTTACAGACTTTTTTGGTGCGAGAAACGGTGTGTTTGAATTTGAAACTATAAAATGTTACTATTTGGTAGAAATATTATTGTCATTAAACTTCATTTTTTTGTTGTCAATAAATGTGGCTCTTCTTATTAATATAGCGTAATTGGGCTTAGGATTAGCTATTTGAGTCAGTGAGAGATTTGGGCTTAAGGCCCATAAAGGAAGAGAATCCCAACTGCAAAATCAACAGCGATTTGGCGGTTGCGGTTGCGATGTTATCTTCCAAACAGAGCTATAACAAACAATTTAGAGAGAGAAAGGAGTTTGAGAGCTACAAGTTGAAGAAATCGACTAGAGAGAGAGAGAGAGATCTGGTTTTGATTCTTCTTCGTCTTCTTCATCAACCTCTAGGAGACTCGTGTAGGTATGTAGCTTTGAATCTCTTCTTGCGTAATCTTGTAGATTCCTCTTGAGAAGTTGAGAGTGAAGCATTCTCGAGTGAAGAAATCGCCGCTTGTTTCTCTCGTTTTCTTTCTTCTGTACTGATTTCAACGCAAAGAACAATCGATAAGATCAAGATCTTACCTGAATCAATCACTACAGAGAGCTATTTTGCTTTTGATTACGATTTTAGACTCAAACTTGTATTTGATTTGTTGTTGTCCTTGTTGATTCGTTCACTTTGAAGAATTTCGCTTCGTTGCATTGAGTTTAGCTTAGGATTGGCTTTTAGTAGAGTTTCTATTTGAGTGGAATTGTCAAATAGAATTGATGTCTAGTAAGTGTTTGATGAAATTCCTCTGGGAGTGTGTATTAAGCTTTCTTCTTCAAGATTGGTAGATTTGATAAAGATTGTTTTTGGTTTTTCAAGAATCTGATAGTTTAATTGCTTGTGGTTGTAGAAAAAATGTCACAGAATCAGAATGTTCCAGATATGGCAACTAATATCGAGTCAGCAGCAGTATTCATAGCCGAAAACGGAGTTGAGTTTGAGAAGGAGATCATGGACTCGTTTCCAGGATTCAGCTTTTTGATGAGCTCAGATCCTAATCACGGAATTTACCAGAAGAAGCTTATGGAGTACAGAAATGGAGCTCACAAGGATGATTCTGATATAAGTAGCACTACCGAAATCATTCAGCCACCTCCAGGTAGTATCAAAACTCTTATTGAGAGAACGGCGCTTTTCATTGCCAAAGGTTTGAAGGCTGAGGAAATGATGATGGAATGTAATGTAGACAATCCAAATTACAACTTTATGAGAAGATCAGATCCTTTTCACGCATTTTACAAGCAGAAGCTTAACGAATACCGTTCTCAAGTGGGTGATGATGATGCTACTGATTCAGAAGTTGATGATGCTGCAGAACAACCCCGTACTCAGCCTCAATTCATAGATCTGCCTGATTTTCTACTGTTTTTTAATCCTCCAGGGATGTCTCTCAAGGAGTTTGATACTATTAAGCTCACAGCACACTTTGTCTCGTGGTATGGGGCTGCTTTTTGGTTGGGTTTGGCAAAAAGAAAGATACCTGAGCTTGAGTTTATGGATTCAACTGATAGCAGGTTCAAATGTTTCAGTGAGTTTGTTGTTGCGTATTCAAAAGTGTTAACGCCCCCCGCTGGTTTGAAACAAGAGCTGAGAAATAGTGCTGCTTATACTGCCACCATTATTGATGCTTTTCTCCAACGTCTTAAATGGGATCCTGTCCAGCACTATGAATGGCTTCAGGGAGGAGTGAAGGCTATGCTTGATTGGCATGCTTCTGTGACCAAAGATTTTACTAACAAGGACCAGAATCCACAGATGTTGCAGTCTCCTCCATCACTAGAGCAACCAGATCCAAAGAGACAAAAGTTAGACGAGTCAGCCCTTGTTCCAGAAGACCAGTTTCTTGCTCAACATCCGGTAATGTTTCTCTCTTTGTTTTGCTTTCCTCTAAGACTGAGAGTTGTATCTAATCATTAGCAGTTTTTTTCAGGGCTCGTCTACAATCAAGGTTTCCGTTCAAGATGCTGCTGGTGGTGGGCAAGTTATTGAGATCATAGTGCAGTCTTTATCGGAAAGCGTGGCAAGTTTGAAGGAGAAAATAGCTGGGAAGATTCAAATTCCAGCAAACACACAAAACTTAAGTGGAAAAGCCGGAGTTTTAAAGGACAACAACAGGTCTCTTGCACATTACAATGTTGGAGCAGGAGATATCCTAACACTGTCTTTGTGAGTGGATCCGCAGGGATATAAAATGCTTCTCAATCTTCGTACTCTCTCTGATCTCTTTAGTGACTTTAATTAGTTTGTGTTGGAATACTCGTGGGTCATTGTTAAATTCTTTTTAATAAGTAGTGCACAGTTTGGTTTCTCTTCCAAGGTTTTTAATAGTTTTAACAACTGATTGAATTGATAAACAGATTTTACTTGTAAATAAATTACCAAATAAATGACGGCTATGTGTAATTAGCTGACTTCAGAATCTGGTGGTTACAAGGCTGTGGTAGATCTGAAGAAAAAATTCCACCTCGTCTAGATTTCTTTCTTTTTGTGGTAAAAGTCTCACACCTTGATGCAACATATTTGGGATCAAGAAAGAAGAGGTTCCTTTTCTGTTCTTAGTACGGATTTAGGATTTTAGTTAAGACATAAGTTAGTGGAAATTTTAGCAACATTTTGGTATTAATATTTCGGTATGATTTTTAGATAAGTTAAACGTATCATGATCTTTTTATTTGCTACAATTGTTTCTTTACATTCTGAGTATTTCAAGAACACGCATTAAGTTTTGGTTAAATTTTAAAATGGTATTTCTAGAATCGATGATCACAAATAGTACCAGAAAGTAAAATTATGAGGTTATGACAAATTTTTGCATTTTATTAAGTGAAATTTTTTTTATCACTATATATATATATATATATATATATATATATATTTTTAATTATTAAAAGTCTTGATATTGAAGGCAAATATCAAACATACCATATTTTATGGTTTCTGAAGGTACCATCAAAATCCCAAAATTTCAGAAACACCACAAAATTTTGGTTTATAAATACTGTTTAAAATTTTAGAAAAGGGACCCAAAACTATTTAGTGAACCTATTAATATATACTTTCTATTAATATATATATATACTTTATAAATTTTGTTGTATTTTTTATATTTTTATAAAGGACTAGTTGTATTTTCGGAACTATTTTTTTGTTGTGATATTTTGGAGTATTTCTTTATACTAATCCATAAATCTAAAGACTTTTTTTTTTTTTTGTAAACCATCTAAAGACTCTTTAAAAACAAATATGCGTGACTCTGTCAGCATTTAAATGATAGTTCTGATTAAAAACAAAAAGCTTGAAATGATAATTGAGATCATACTTGTTGACAGAAAAAAGTATCATTTTAGATACTTTTCAAGACGCTATTTTATCATTATTCGGCTGTTGCTTTCAGATGTCGCAATTTGCAATATGAAACTAATAATAGTCTTTAAAGATTCACCGGTATAAACACTCTAAATACGCATTGATATACATATTGACAATTATATATAAATACGTATATTTATAGAAAAAAAAACACATCTGCTTGAATTTTTGGAAGACAAAAGACCTTTGACAAAATTCGTTCAAGACAATCAATCATCATCGCTGTCTTGATCATTGCCTTATCATATTCACTTCCAATTTTCTAAAGGCAAAGATCTTCGTTTATTCAGGACAGCTGCCTTATTCTATTTTATTTTAATATTTTTTTGTGAACCTCCTTTTTAGTCTAATTATAGAATAAAATAGTAATGGCCAATAGCCATACGTATCTTACTTCTTTTTTTTTCATTGTTATATAGCAACAATCTGTTAGTGTTTAGACAAATCTTTTACGTATCTTTAGTTGTCATGTTTTCGTCATGCATAAAAGTGTTCCTCAATTATTGCAGGCTCACTTATCTTTATTTTAAAGTCGATTAACGACCCATAATCTATATGTAAACGAATCATCAACATAATAATATTGTGTTTATTACCTTAAACCGAGAGACTCCAATTGAAGTTTTAGTTAGTACTACTTTTTACTCATCTCTTTTCTTAATAGTTTGCTTATTAGTTATTATTAATCTGGTACATCATGTATATGTTATCCTTACCTTTGAAAATGAAACATAAAAAACTAATCTAGTCTGACCCAATTAAACTGCCTTCCATAAAAGTTATCTAACATCAGATTAATAAACTGTTTTAATATGGATGTTACGATCCATAATGATGTATCAGTGAAAAAAAAAAAAAAAAAAAAAAATGATGTATCAGTGATTGGTAAAAGCAAGATTTGGAAATATGATGTATTTTGAATATTTTATCTAAGGATCAATGGAGCACCAGATCCTCTTATATAATTATTAATCCGTGAAAACATGGTCAATATACCTACTTTTCAACGTTTATCCAGGAAACGGGTAAAGACAAAAATGAGATGATGGAATTGTTTTAAAAGACAACGTCATTATCCTTATAGAATGCATATTCTCCCAAAACTTAGAGAAGAAGAGATTGCCTCTTCAATTATATACTAGTTTCATTAATTAAATTGCTACATTTTTATATCAAGTACTAAACGTATAATTAGCGGTCAAAACTGTCGATCGATACCCAGAAGCTATGATTCAATCTTGCTTAATTTTTATATTGTGGCATCATAAGTTTCTTTATCAATTATTACAATGACTAACGCACTACCTGGGAAAGATGTGTTTATTTTACAATGAAAAAATATCAAATTAATATATGGGTGGGTATATTATTTTAAATTATAAAGCTAGCCTATGTATCTATTTAATTTTACTTCATCCTTTACCTTATAAGACTATAAGTTCATAATACCAAAATACCCACACGCAATAGAAAAACCCTAAATAATACGATAGTTTATCAACCTTTTTTTTTTATAGGGAAAATATATCAACTTGTGGTCACTTTGTACAAATTAATAAATAGTGCATGTGAGCTTTTGTTAGTTTTGTTGTAAGAATATTGGGCGATTTATGAAATGGCACATTAATTTAATAATATATATCATATATAGTCTTTAATATATATATATATATAGTAAACGAAATAAATAATTTTGAATGCCAATTCCGGTCTATCGTATACGTAAAAAGGATACGACTGTTTAGCCAAAAAAAAAAGGATACGGCTGTCCATTTGACCATTTTTATTGTCTAATGTCGACAACATGGAATCACACACGGACACACACGATATTTTAGCGTAGTTTCACATTAACTACCATAAGACCAATAAAGATGAGAATGCCAGAAGATGAGTCTTACGGATATATGTGAACATATTGACCCTTTACGATTTTCAAATATCTCTGGCGTGTCTGAAACACCCACCATATTAGTCCCACGACTTTATATTATAATAAGAATAAACATTATAATAGCAATAAAAAACACAATTACTTCTTTCAAAGCCACAATATAAAACGCCCCCTCTCAACCTAAATAATCACCACATCCCCATAACAAAAAAAATTCATATCACCTTTCCTAACAAATCAAGATAAAGTTATGGGTTCTGATGAAACCAAATCGACGTTGGACACCGAGAGATCAACCGTGCCAGGAAGCGGCACAACGACAAAGAGTTGTTGGATGACTCAAGTTGTCCTAAGATTCGTTCTGTTTGCAGCCACTTTGACATCAATAGTGGTAATGGTTACAAGTAAACAGACCAAGAACATTTTCATTCCTGGAACTCCCATTCGTATTCCTGCTGCAAAGTTCACCAACTCACCGGCTCTTATGTAAGTTCACCCTAATAATTCATTAATTAATCCACTATTTATATTATTTTATGTTCTCAAAATTGATTGATTATTAATAGTAAAATGTAACGTAACTAATTAAGGGCCGGAGTTCATATGTGATTTGTATATCTCATATAGTCAAACTAAGTACACAATATAATTATAGTTTGTTGTGCTTTTTGTAGAAGTAGCGTTGTAATTTGGAATAGAGGTTGGTTTATTTAGCACGGGTCTTAAACCATATCTTAATCCTAACTAGAAGAAGTCATGTCAAATTAGGATAGTGTAATACAATTGATTGATTTTTTTCTCTATATATATATATATATATTATTTTTAAAATTTTGAGAAACCAAGAGAATTGGTCAATGTATATGGGAAAAGGATGTAGTGTTACGTAGATGTTTAATTAAGCCTCTATTTTAACAAGTAAAATCTATACATGCAAATGGCCGATATTATATGATTTGTTTATTTGTGTGCGTGGGAGTAGTTGGAATTTCGAAACAAAGATTTTGGAAAGTCAAAAGTAAGTTGGCGAAAGTTAGTTAACGAAAAAGACTCAAAATATTAAAATGTTCAGTGATAATGATAAAGCATCTTTATATCATATGATTCTAAAATCGTATACTTCTTTTAATTTATGGAGTATTTAATAACTGAATCTATTTTTTTCGTTTGTTAATGTGCAGATACTTTGTGGTAGCATTATCGGTGGCTTGCTTTTACAGTATTGTATCTACATTTGTCACCGTATCTGCTTTGAAGAAGCATTCCTGCTCTGCGATTCTCTTGCTAAATCTTGCCATTATGGATGCGGTAATTAATGATAACATCAAGTAAAAAATAAGATACATAAAAACAAGTAAAACCGTTTCTCAAGTAATGTTTTGTTTCATTACTTAACCTAACGTACAACGACATCGTTTTAATAGGTGATGGTGGGGATAGTGGCCTCAGCAACTGGAGCAGGAGGTGGAGTAGCTTACCTTGGTCTGAAGGGAAACAAAGAAGTGAGATGGGGCAAAATCTGTCATATTTACGACAAGTTTTGCCGTCATGTCGGAGGCGCAATCGCCGTCTCATTGTTTGCTTCGGTCATCCTCCTCCTCCTCTCCATCATCTCTGTCCTCTCCCTCTACAAGAAAATCCGTTGATTCACTTTCCTTGTTTCGTTGGTTCGTTGTTTCTCTTAAGTCAATTCATATTGATCTCGTTCTTGTTTTTTCTTTGGTATTTGTCGAAGTTGACTTTTATGTGTTTTAGTTCAATTAGTGTTGTATTATTTAAATTTCGTTGATTTTGTATAATTGTGTGATTAGTTTCTTTGTAAACCGAGTTTCTAGTGAATCTTTGAATGTTATTCATTGTTTTGTATAATTGTGTGTTGGAGCGTTCTGGCTCGATATCTTTTTTGCATTCATAAAGAAAAGTGGTATGGTTAAAGATGGCAAAAATAATTGTGATTAATAAAATTTAGAGGTAGTGAAAATGATTCGTTGGCCATTGAACTTTGACAGCTGGTATCTATTGCGTCACAACATTTTAATATATCTTTGTTACTGTAGCCGTAGCCTCAAGAGAACCCATAATTTAAGATTATGCAATGCAATTATCAACTTACGTACGTATCTTTGAGTCTAGATGTCCATGACGGGCTATTATTTTAGCTTATGATTGCGTATAAGAAACTCTAATAGCTAAATTCAGAATCTTAGATATTATAATCGCAATAATATGTGTTATCCAACGACCTAATTAAGTACCCCATTTGTTTGGAACAGTTTTGACAACTCATTAAAATAACAAAACCAAGAAAAACAAAACTTAGATATTTGCTTGTGAACAAATATGGTAATTCAAAAGATTGACTTTGATTTAAATTCCTAGAAAAGAAATAAATATGTGATGGAAAACAAGTATACGATCTCGTTGTCCCAAGACATTATACGGCCTACATATACCGTTATACGTCTGTCTCAATTAATAATAGGAAAAGCAATAATTCTAAGTAAAGATATTGAAGTTCTACAATTTCTTTTATTTTTTATAAGTTGTACTAATTTACACTGGAAGTGTAATGATGGCAAACAAATTTGGTGTTTGTTACATATTAGATGTATATGTACGACTATGATGTAGTTTATCACCTTTTTTTTTTTTTTTTCCTTCTAAAAACCTTTATTAGACAATTGGTATTACAATAGCAAGTACAAAACCATTACAAAACTTCAGGAAACAATTTATTACATAAACAAAACTATGTGCCATATACTGAAGATGGTGAACATGAAAAAGTGAATTTGACGATGCTTTCTTTCGATAAGCCTTACTCGCTAACATGTTGTTAAACATGTTATGTTCCTTCTTCATAAGCCATCTTACTCGAATGTGATGTGTATGCCATATTGGCATTCTTTGTTTGAAACTCCACATCACATACAAAAAGCATGTTGCTCCTGGAATAAGTTTTGAAATCCCGACAATCCGATACCAATTAGTCCGTATCGGTGTCATAGTGCGCATTAGAAAGTTTGGCTTTGTGCCGGTGTATTCCAATCGTATCATACATCTCAAACCAAAGACGTCATTGGAGATCTTCACGACCAATATCTCCGATGTGATTCCGGGATTCCATATGCGTCGAGGGGCGCAAATTTGCATTAAAACCCCGTTGGTAACTGTTGCTACCAGACCGGGCATACCCGAAAAAACACCGTGAATGAACCATATCATCATCACACGGACAATTACGCCTCTGTGGAGAGGAAAGAAGCCCCTGAAAGCGAGAATCGAAGTGGCATCGGCTATCGATGTGGAGACCCAAAATTGAGACAAACCCAACCATGGATTTGTTAAAACAGACATCATCATATCCAGATCGCCATGTCCTACGCTACCAGACACACCCATCAGCGAAAACCCATCTCTTACTTTGCCACATGAAGCCATTTCGGTTGCGAGAAGAGGCCAAGCAATAGCAATTAGGGATTTGGTGATGATCGCACAATCAATCGCGTCTGTGATTGAGATTTTATTTGAAAAACTGAAAACTACAAACGAAACAAAAGTATAAAAAAGAGTACGGCCGACGCCGGAGTCGACGCCGGCCGGAGAAGAGAACGAAAAGTTGTTTTTTGTATACAGTCGCCTTCTTCGTCGCTTTGGGAGAGAAACGGTTTTTCCGGTATCACCTTTTACATATCAAAAATACAACTTTTTCTTACACAATACAATAGTTGTTGTTCTTACATATAATGGAGATGCTCTTAGTTGCCGCTACCAACAGCTTTGGAAACTGTATAATTTGAAAATTTTGATCACACAAATATTTATTTGAGCATTAGAATTAAAATCAGAACAATTTTAGTTTAACATTAAACCAAAAAAAAAATCAGAACAACTGTTTGATAACGGAAATCCGAAAATTGTTTTTGGCGGAAGTTGACAAAATCACAAATCTAGTGATGCACAAATTCTTTTTATTAATTATATGACATGTAATACCTAAGAATTTGTAGGTCATTTCCTTTTGGTCAAGTCCAGTTTACGAACAAAAAAATTGTAAATGACTCGTAAAAGGTAAAATTCTTCACAACTGTTTTTCTTTTTCAACAATTACTATTTTATCGTAACAGAAGTTTTTGAAAATGTGATAAAAAAATACTATTACGAACAACTCTTGTATAAATTAGTACGTGTCGCCATTTGTAATAGACACGGATTCGAGTTGGTGTATACATAATCGTATGGTATTTCTCTTAAATTGAGTATTTCCAAAACACTGCTGTCAGTGTCCACACTTGCCAACTGCCATTCTTGATATCGAAATGCTCTGATTTATGACCTTCAATGATGTCCCTACTACACAAACTACCAATTTTTACCTTAGGTTGCTTGGCTTTCGTCGAGTTTAATTTGTTTTCTATTTTGCAGTGTTCTAAAATACTAGCACCGTATAACGTATAAAGGTATATGGTCATTTATACGGAGACTATACGGTGTTTTTTTATTTATATAAAATTTGTTAAAATATACATATATAGTTACAAAACTATAATAATAATAAATAAATATATATATATATATATATATAATAATCATGATGAATACTATACATAAATAGAAAAATAAAAGTTAAAAGTTAAAAGTTTCACTTTTACAAAATACTTTTAAAATTTTAAATAACTAATGAGCATGAAAATAATAGAAAAATTTGATAATAAAGTTATTTTATAGATAACTTTTATGGTTAATTTTTTGAGAGCCAAACTAATAGTTTTGTTAAATTATTTTTCCAAACATTAGAAAATAACATTGTTTTTTGTTTTTGAGTCTTTAAAGAAAAGTGTTGTATATGCTGAATTCACCTATAATCACCGTATAATCGTCATATATATGGACCGTATAACTTTCACCATATTAAACATTTGTATAGCCATAATATAGTACGGCTTCCCACCATACAACGTATATACACTGTATATAAAGCCATACATGCGTATTTTAGAACACTGTTTTTTCGTAATCGAGATATGAATTTTCTGAAGATATGTGATGTTTTTTTAATATTTTCTCAAATGAAATATTTTTCTAAAACTAATTTAGTAATTTAGCATTCCTGAATACTAGTTTTTCACAAAGATGGTTCAAATCATATGTGAGATCATCGACTGGTTGATTAGGTGCTCCAATATATAAATCAATTGTATGAGATTAGTTTCTGAGACTTGAGTTTGAAAGTATTTTTCTCCACAACGAAGTGTTTGAAATCATTTTGTTTGATGGATTTGAGTTAAACGATGAACTAAATTTGTGATTTGAACAATAGGATTATTATTTTTATTGAGTTATTTAAAATTATTGTATTAGATTAATGTTTTCATAATTTTTAGTATATGATTTGATGTTTAATAATTCAATACTTACCTATACACACATATATATATATATATTTGGAAACATAAGTCTTTTTAACAAAAGTATAAAATCTTTTGCATACCCGATTTCATGCAACATAGTTTTTAATTTTTTCTATATTTTATTTAATTATAATGTGTAAATTGTTATCAAAAGAATTGTTTTAATCTAGCCATTTGTTAAAACTAAATCGAATTATATGTTAGGATAAGACTTGCATAAGATTTGGTTATTTTTTTAAGTGGTTGATGTCTATAGTTACAGAGACTATTAGTTTACATAGAATTCAGTGCTAGTACTCATTTCGTTATGAATAATGACAACAATATTATTGCCACCGATCGTTTTCACACAATATCATCTAAAAAAGAGGCACTTGCCAAATTTAAAACCAATTTTGTATTCGAGTCAAATCACTCTAAAACGACAATGAAGATGTGACCAATCCGAAATTTCTATTTTTAGATCCCTAAATTTAGAGACTATTCTTTCTTTTTAGCACAGAAGTCGTTTTAAACATAACAGTTCTTTTTGGGAGACTAATAAGAATGGTACAAAAGGTGGTTCTTGGATGGCAAAACTTTTAAAACTCAGAAATGTGGCAGTGACTTTTTCGTAAATGGGAAGTCTATGATGGAAAAAGCATAAGTTTTTGGTGGAATAAATGTCTACATTCGGAACGCCTGCTATCCATTGCCGGAGCTACAAGGCCGACTGCCAGGGCCGGTCCTAGGATTTTTGTGGCCTAAACCACACTTAAATAATATAATTTTCTATATAAAAACTGTAAAAGAGAAAAAAAAAACACGGAAAAAAAAGTAAAAAAGTTGTCACGAACTCGAATCTAGAGTCTAATTTTCGGAATACATAACCACCAGACTAAGCAAGCGTTTTAATAATGTGGCCCTAAAAACTTTCTTATATTTTGGTGCCTAAAGCAAATGTTTTGGCTGCTTTATGGGTGGGCCGGGCCTACCGACTGCCCTTTGGTGTGCCTAAGCACAGCTCAGTTGCTGAGGCGGTCCACACACTCATTGGAATGTTCAGAGATGTCGCATCTAAATTTTATGAGACATCGTAGGGAAAGAGACGAGTTGAGGGATCATCTTTTTTCCGTTTGTCCCTATACCTTCACCATCTGGTCTGAACTCACCAGTCATATTTTGTAACATAAATTGTATCCGGACTGGTCAAGAACGCTAGCCTCGCTCCGCTCTTCTCATTTCAGCCTCATAGACAAGACACTACTCCGTATGGTCTTCCAAACAACGCTCTACATGATTTGGCGAGAAAGGAATTGTCAGAATCACAATCAAAGTTTCAATACAACAAATGCTCTGATTAAAAGGATTGAAAAAGCGATTACTGATCGGATCACATCAATGCAGCTGTCCTCGACATCGAAGCTACATGGCCTGCAGATGCGTTGGAAAGAGCTGCGACGGTGCTAACAGTTTCTGCCTTTATTCTATCAATCCCTTGTTTTTAGTTCTGCTTTGTTTTGGAGCTGTTTTAGTGTCAAACGTTTAAAACTCGTCCTCTCTCTCTAAAGCTATATTTATCATATATAAATTTCACATTTCAACAAAAAAAAAGTCGTTTTAAACAGATTTTATATATAAGTATTTTTTTATGATTTCAATATAAAATTTTATATCGAAATATATAATTATCCTTCCTTATTTTTAGCAAATAATTATAATACCAAACAAAATTTTCATACAAACTATTTAATTACTGTAAATATCAAAACAGCAATTAAATTAAATCATATGAAGTACAAGATTTATTCAAATTAATGTTATCATCTATATAACTGGAATTACCAAAAACTATCTAAAACTAATTATCTCAAAATATTTAAAATACTATGAATTTTTTTTCTTTAAACGCTACGTTTGCAAACAATTGCAGTTACTATCGTTTAGCAAAAATTGTGTAGATTATTTATACCGTTTTGGATAGTTTAAAATCGCAAGTTTGTTTTTTTGCTAGTGTTT
The DNA here is from genome assembly GCA_905216605.1 of Arabidopsis arenosa. Lineage (NCBI taxonomy): Eukaryota > Viridiplantae > Streptophyta > Magnoliopsida > Brassicales > Brassicaceae > Arabidopsis > Arabidopsis arenosa. The sequence continues at coordinate 11,424,375 of LR999457.1, read as the reverse complement.
GGAGCAGCGCATGGTTAGGGATGAATAAGATTTAAATTTTTATCTATAATAGTAAGTAGTAAAAATTTACAAAAAAAAAATCAAGATAAAATATATTTATAATGATAAAATAACTCTTTTGTATAAAATTAGTTCAACCCTTTTTAAATAAATATTTTTAATTAGTTATTTTATGATTTATCTAAAACTAAAATTTCAAATATTTATTATAATCCAAAAAAATCTTTATAGAATTTCAATATTGTATCTATTGATAGGTCTTATATCAAACTGCTATCTCAATCGCTATCAACCAAAAATTAGATCAGTTGTATACTAGTCGTTTAATAATGTTTAACACCACAATCATCTTTTTTTACAAACTTCCTTATCCACATCTGCCCTTGATTGTATTTAACTGAGTCAAGTCCATAGCAGAATAAACACATACCCTAAGTATTGATTGAGACGTAGCTCAAGTTTGCCAAACCATAATAGAACCCTCACGCCGAAGTCAAAAACTTAGTAGAGGATTTTTCTTTTCACAAATTCCGATGAAAATGTATTCACACTTTGTTTTGTCCAAAAAAAAAAATGTATTCACACTTTGCTTTCCCGCATATATCCATAATTGTTTTTTCTTTCCGTAAGCTAATTAAAATCTGTCTCGCGCGCCACATAAACTCAAAGCCACGTAGATATCATTTAATGGCGTATTCGGTTTGTCTTATTATCCGAGTAAGAGTACTCAATATATATATATACACGTCTCTTCTCACATCTAGAGCATGAGAAGCTTAGAAAAAGATATCAATCTTTGTTATTTCTCACTCTTTCTCTTCTTATTTTGTCCCTAGCTCTTCACTTTGTTTTGATCCCTATATGGAACACGAGGGCAAGAACAATATGATTGGGATGGAGATGGAGAAAGGAAAGAGAGAGAGTGGGTCGAGAAAAGGAGTTGAGTTACCGATGAGGTTGTTGGCTTTGGTCCTAACAATGGCGGCTGCAACAGTACTTGGTGTCGCAAAGCAAACAAAGGTTGTGTCTATTAAGCTTATTCCCGCTTTGCCTCCTCTTGATATCACTACAACCGCCAAAGCCTCTTACTTGTCGGCCTTTGTGTAAGTCTCTCTTTCTTTCTCCCTTTCACACACACGTGTGGCTCGCATGTAGGTTTGGATTATTTCCAAGGTTTATAAATTCACTTTTAAAAATACATAAGAAGAATTTCAACTTCTAATCACAGTATATTTTTGTAAAAGTAATTTTCTTATATAAATCGTAGGATTTTTCGTTTGCCTTTGACGTTTGTTTAAAACTAAAACCTTGATGTAACAACATAGCCAATTTATATGCAAATGCTTTGTAATGTTGTTTATATTAAAACTGCAAAGATGCATACCAAAACGCAAACGTTTTATTTTGAGTAGTAAGCTTAATTAAAAAACACTTTCTAACTATTATATGTGAATTGGTATTCGGCTGGATTGCTAGATAACAAAAAATTCTAGTAAAATTGACAAAAAAAACTAGCATGGAAAAATTATAAATATAAGTTGTCATTTGAAGTAACCTGTTATATATCCGATAAAATAATGTAATATTTTAAAAATAAGTATTAACATGTGTTATATGTATGAAATATGTTTCTTTCAAAAATAATCCCGATAAATAAAGAAATTTATTTACGTTTAAGAAAAGTCAGTTATTTACGATTTAACCTATTTAACAGATGAAACAGTAGTATTTGGTTTATATCGTGCACATTCTCTTAATTAGTATTACATGTCGTCTATATAGTTGAAAATAAAACATAACAATTACGGATAAACTGATAATTAAATTTGAGACGTAGAGGTAGTGAGATAATTGATTAGACCTTTACCGGTTGGTTGCATGCGGGAAAGGACTGCTGAACTAATATTTTGCATAATTAACCTTCTTATATTTATGGGTCCGTAGACCATAGAGTATTCATAATTAAATGTTACACATAAATGCATAGATAATACCAATCATAGAAAAATGACTGGTATACCGTAAATTTTGTAGTTAATCATAAATGTCCAACTACCAAAACTGTGACACAACAGCAATGTTGGCCCATAGCCAATTTTTACCTGACATTTTTCCAGCTCTTATGTTACTTTAAATTTAGTGTCCAACAGTTCTTAGCTGGCATGACCAAAAGTGCATAGCCTGCATTTCTAAATAAATTTTGTAAACGAGGAACATGAATTTAGACTAATTGCTGGACTGATACATATTTTTTATTTTACTCTTTCATGGCAAAAAAAAAAAGAGAATTACACTAGAACGTTAACGTGCATAAAATACAGAAATAAGCAATGTAGTATTAGTAATACTGTATTACAAATGTTGTAGGTACAACATTTCTGCAAATGCGATAGCTTGCGGTTACACAGCGATCTCGATAGCGATTCTGATGATCAGTAGGGGAGGAAGAAGCAAAAAGTTGTTAATGGCGGTTTTGCTAGGAGATCTAGTGATGGTGGCTTTGCTGTTTTCGGGCACCGGAGCCGCCAGCGCAATTGGGCTAATGGGTTTGCAAGGGAACAAGCATGTTATGTGGAAGAAAGTTTGTGGTGTTTTTGGAAAATTCTGTCACCGAGCTGCTCCTTCCCTTCCTCTCACTTTTCTTGCTGCAGTTGTGTTTATGTTTCTTGTTGTTCTTGATGCTATTAAGCTTCCCTAGTTTACTTTTTCTGTTTCTTGTCGTTTCGTGTTATGTAAAAATAAAATCATTATCAACAATCATGTAATTGTCTATTGCTTCTAATGTTTTATCAAATCGTTTTCTATTGTGGAGACCATGTATTCAAATTTCGGAAACCAATTATTTTTCCTCACTATATAATGACGTAACCAATAATGTGGACATATAAGTTGTAAGCAATGGATGAATGAACCTTTATACATGCACAAAAATTTTCCTTTAAAAAAATTAAAATTTTGAACAATATATTATTGATCTCCTTTTTCTGTTAATTTCGTGAAGGACTAACGTGAAAAATGAGATACCGTAAAATGCAAGAAATTGATCAATAATGTGCTCTGTATTGGAAATACCACATCAAAACCATATACTAAATCCACGCTCATCAAATTCAAACCCGAGTTTAAATGGACACTGAGTTACTTTCGTGCTTGGTAATATCACTCACACCAAACCAAAGCGTACGCGTTACGTGTTGCACCAAACCCTCTCTTCCATGAACAGACTAAATATCTAAGTAAATTGTTTTATGAACATACGAAACCTTTAAGTCAAAATAATCTGTTTTAGTTTTCTAAAATTCCAAGTTTCCAACCTCCACGTATTTTCTTTTTAAAGGGTAAGAAATATTATTTCCTTAGAAGTGCAGTCATCTACCTAATATAGGAGGTTATATTCTTAATTTCCTATTGTTTACGGTAGCAGAGTAACACCCTCTTCCCCAAGAATTAGTCATGTGCTCCTCCATAGGTCGGGCGATTTACTCTGAATTATCAAGAAAACAAAAATTCATTTTATTAGATGTCCAAAAGCTAAAAACTAAACACAAAGGGAAATGCTTCTTTTTCATAATTAATCTTATTTAATGATTTTTTTGTCACGAAACATTCATCGAATTTAAATCCGGTCTATACCTGAGTCATGCATGCGAATAATCTGATCATATTTTTCAGATAATATATATACCTATAGAAATATTTATATTTCGCTCAAAAATTAAATCAGAAAGTACATGAATTACTCGAATTATCACTAACTTAAATTGCCAAACAATTTTCTAAAATCAAAATATCTGACCTCAAAAAAAAATATATAGTTTGTGGGAATTCACATATATCCAAATCATACCATACCCAACGCATATTTTATCCGTATGCACTTCGAATATTTTTTTTTTTTTTGGTGAAAACAATATCAGTTTTTACATACCAATGCTACCTTATTTTGACACCTACAATGAACACCCTAAGTCAAAAACTTCACAAATTTGTCTTTTTCACAATTTTCAATCTATTCATTCACACTTTTTTTTTCTACATGTTATTGAAGTCCCATATCGGGCCACCCCGTGGATGTTGTTCCCACATATGCCCACGCTTCAGAGCCAACGATGCCTGAGCGTGAGGGGGGTGTTAATGAGAGAAAGTCACACATCGGAAGTTGGAGAAATTATCAAGTGATATATAAAGGGTTAGGGCCAATCCACTCATTGCCAATTGGTTTTGAGTTGGAAGCCCATATTAAAGCCCAAATCTAACATGGTATCAGAGCCACCCGATCGTTGGGCCACCCTGTGGATGTTGTTCCCACATATGCTCACGCTTCAGATGTTCATGCCTAAGCGTGAGGGAGGGTGTTATTGAAGTCCCATATCGGGCCACCCCGTGGATGTTGTTCCCACATATGCCCACGCTTCAGAGCCAACGATGCCTGAGCGTGAGGGGGGTGTTAATGAGAGAAAGTCACACATCGGAAGTTGGAGAAACTATCAAGTGATATATAAAGGGTTAGGGCCAATCCACTCATTGCCAATTGGTTTTGAGTTGGAAGCCCATATTAAAGCCCAAATCTAACACTACACAACGTATTCACACCGTTCCCATACATTATCCATATACGTTCTTTCGTAAGCTGAGATTCACTCTCACGCCACATAAACTCAAAAAGCCACGTAAATATCATTACTATCCACAACTTGATGTGTGTTAAGTCAAGTAAGAATATTTTATTCTATATATATACACGTCTCTCTACTCACATATAGAGCATGAGAAACTTTAAAAAACAAAAGAAACAATATTGGTTATTTCTCTCTCTCAATCTCGCTCTTTCTTCTCATTTTGACTCTCTTCACTTTTTTTTGATCCCTAAATGGAACACGAGAACAAGACCAAAATGGATGGGATGGAGATGGAGAATGGAAAAAAAGAGAATGGGTCGAGAAAAAGAGTTGAGATAATGATGAGAGTGCTGGCTTTGGTCCTAACAATGGTAGCTGCGACAGTACTTGGTGTCGCAAAACAAACAGAGGTTGTACCGATAAAGCTTATTCCTACTTTGCCTCCTCTTAATGTCGCTACAACCGCCAAAGCCTCTTACTTGTCTGCTTTTGTGTAAGCCTCTCTCTTTTCTTTCTCCTTTTCACAAACATGCATGTTTTGTCTCAGATTTGGGTTGTTTCGAACGCCATTTTTGCGTTGTGGTTGCGTTTACACATGAAAAAAAAAACATAAAGAGAAATGTAGAAATTTATCATTTAAAAAAAATATTATCATTTTCTTTGACAAAAAAAAAACAAATTTATCATTTTTAATAAAATACATTTTAGAAACAATGCAAAATTACAACATAAAAATAAACAATACAAAATACCAATTTTTTGTATATATGTTTAATTTATATTAAAATGCTAGATTATTGTGTGTATATTTTAAATAATAATATCTTATAGACAGATCAACTCGTATACAATAACTTTAATACTTAGTTAATCCTATCATCATAAATGTCCAACAACAAACTGTATTACAACAGTGAAATTGGTCCATAGCAAATCTTTCTCTGACCTTTCCCAACTATTATTTTAGCTTATAATTTAATTTACAACAGTTCTAGCTGGCATGACAAGAAATGCATGGTATGAATATATATAAAAAATTAAAAAAAATTAGACATTAATTCATTTTTTTTTTGTCCAAAGAAAAATTTATTAATTTATTTTTTATAGATTGCATGAAATTCAAAAATAAAGCAATATATGATTACAAATGTTGTAGGTACAACATTTGTGCAAACGCGATAGCTTGCGGTTACACAGCGATCTCGATAGTGATTGTAATAATCAGCAAAAGCAGAAGAAGCAAATGTTTGTTAGTGGCAGTATTGATAGGAGATCTTATGATGGTGGCGTTACTATGTTCCAGCACCGGAGCCGCCGGAGCAATCGGACTAATGGGTAGGCATGGGAACAAACATGTTATGTGGAAGAAAGTTTGTGGAGTGTTTGGCAAATTCTGTAACCAAGCTGCTGTTTCTGTTGCTATCACTCTTATTGCTTCAGTTGTGTTTATGCTTCTTGTTGTTCTTGATGCTTTGAAGCTTCCTTAATTTCTTAAGTAAACCCTTTTAACCAGAAAAACACAGAACAAGTTTTCTTTCTTAATTTGCATGTTTTTATTTCTTGTCGTTTTGTGTTATGTGAAGTCATTATCATCAATTATGTAATTGTCTATTTGTTTTTTTAACGTTTTAAATTCCATTGTCTATGCCTCTATGGTGAGAACTGAGAAGATTCAATTTTGACAACTATTTTCATTTACTCCCTTTCACATGGTAAAATATTCAATTTTTATTTGACTATGTAGTTAGATACACATGGAGAATTTAATACGTAAGTAGATAAGTAGTTGTAATCAATGAACCTTTTTGTCTCAATTATTACTGTTTTATACAGGAAATGGTTTCTACTAATCCAATGAACAACAAAAGTTCCACAGAGTGAAATTATTTGAGGCTTACAAAACAAGACAACTCTTGTCCTTTTGTTCATATAGGTCAAAACGAGAAAATGAGTTATCGTAGGATGCAAGAAACTGAATGTGTTCGTTCCCTCTTCTCTACGTTGTTGCCACCTTTAAAAGGAAAAGATCACATCAAATTCGGTACGAAAGGCTTAACTTTCAAACCTGTGAATCATTCAGCTGAGAAGAGCTTCGTTCTTGTTTAACTCATCTAAATCCACGTTCACGTTCAAACCCGAGCTTAGCAATGCATTAACCATGGAAGGAATCACAGATTTCAATGAAGCAGCTAGAGCCTGTTCATCATAACAATGGAGGATTATGTATGGTTTGAAGATAAAGAGTTTTTGTTTCAGGTTCGAAATATAACAAATAAGAGAGAATTTTTAACCTTCTTATCTTCTCCGGTTTGGTGCTTGATAACGTCCACAGGCCAGTCATTTACTAGTTTCTCGAATTCAGTCGAAACCGCTGACTTTTTCTCATCAGGATATGCCTGCGTAGTCAGTCACACATCATATCTTTAAACTAAAATACTTATCAAAGCTACAAAAAAGGTTGTATCAGAAGAGAAGAGATAGTAAGGGAGGCTTTGGGCTCACTTGGCAGATAATCTGGATGACGGCAGCAGCTTCTTCAGGTTTACTTTCTAGTAGAAAACCCTGTGAAAAGAGCAATATTTAAAAATATAACTCGGTATGTGGTTATAAGACGAGGACCGAAAAAGATATGTGTTAACTAAACCTTTGCACAAGAAAAGGCAGTAGAAAGAGTGTGTTGACTGTATGTCTCTGATCTCTGTTTATCTACTTTCCATAACGACTCTGTATCCCCTGATAACAGGATTGACATAATCAGCAATTGGCATCAGAATATATATAAAAAATGGAAAACCCTTCACGGACTAGTGTTCTTCTGTTAAGATTTCAAGATTTGCCTCTTGCATTACTAGTCTAGTCTAAATCCCATTTGTGATCAGGTAACAGATGAGCTAAGAAAGAAATTATACTTGCTGAGTTATGAGTCTGTTCTACCGAACCTATTTTGAACTTGGTTTCTTTAAAAAAGGGAGAAAAATAATCAAAATTTTATGGATTCCTGATCTTTTTTTCACGACCAAAAGGTCCAAATCAGTGTAATTCCATGTTTATATAGATACATCAATACATCATAGACATGATAGGTTGATAAATCCATCTAGTGTCTGTAAAGCCATAACTCAATACTACTTGAAATGACAGTTCTTCTATAGAACGATAAATCAATGCAAGTATAAGATAGGAATCCAAAAGTACCTCTCTTGGCAGCAAATTCCATCCACACATCGAATGTGGTCTTCCTCAACTTAACTCCAGCTTTGGAGAATTTTTTCGAGTACTTGGCTAGTAGATCCCACTTATCTGTATCATGACAGATCCTGCCACAATCAAGTTAAAGTTCATTTCATGATAAGAAAGCACATGCATTTTCAACTTTCTTACGACGCACCCATATAGAACAAGCAACAAAACAATTCTACACACCTGAAAACTAAATCTGCTGTACCGGGTTGTAGAGGTAGATCATTCGTTTTCAGGAGTTGCATTACTTCTTCCATGAGTTCAGAATTCTTGTGCTCTAGTGCATGCGACTACATGACAATCCAGAATATGTCTTAAACATCTATGTGTACAGAAGAAACAACCGAAAAAACATATAGACATGCAATACCAATAGATGGTGTGCAGATGAAACACTGGGTGTCAAACCATGAACATTATGTTTCCACAAAGCCTTCTTTCCTGCAACAACAAAGAACAGTATTAGTACCTTCGGATCCTGGGAACAGCTACAGAAAGCATATTTAACAGCTTGTTCGATTAGATTAAGAAAAAAAATACACAAAATCAAAGGAGTACCAGAGTCAATTGCCCCAACACGTACACAAGTCTTAGCAACTTGTTGGCATAAATTGCAATTGAAGTTGTCATGAATACGAAGATTAGATAATCTCTGCAATCCAGAAACAGCAAAAATTAAGAATCGATTAACCATACATCCTGGATATGTATAAGAAATCTCAACTGGAACAGAACAAGGCATGTAAAAGGAAAGCATTAAGGTACTCACAAATCTCCGTAGATTCTGAAGAACGTCAAAGAGAAGATGAATGTCATCGTGATTCTGACAGTTCTCAATCAACGACCACAACCACGCATTTGGAGGCATTGATCTCTTGACATTTACAGAATTAAGCATTTTATCATGCAAATCCTTGACAGTCACTACACAGAGGAAATGCAATGAGAAACCGCATAGGTGATCTTAGAATGTAATTCAAAAACAAAGCAACCTGTAGGATTTCCCGCAAGCTTTTCCGCTTCAGAAGAAAAGCTCGATCTGGGGATCAATAAGCTCATAGAAGACGAGTGACTACATCTATCAATCCCTGCAAAACATCATTATCTTAATAACTTACACATATATAAAAGATCCCATTTTGGGATCCCATCAGGACTAAATCAATACACATGCTTCGATTTACACCACGACATAAAGCTATTTCATTTACACACTTACACTGATCCTAAGCTAGGCATTGAAAGATAAGTACGTATCTCGACACAGGCTAAAATTGGATCACTAGTTAAGCTAAAAGTGATCACCTTTCTTGTATAAAAGTGATTAAAGTTCGAATTTTTCAGATTCATCACCATCACTAGCTACATTTCCTAACGTTACACAAGTTAAGTAATCTCGTGTAGGACCAAAAAAGTTCTTCATTTCCAAAGCTAGAGATGATTAATTCTCGCAATAGGAACTGTGAAATGACAAAAAGATAGTACCTTTTGATACAGAGGAAGACGCAGACGATTGATACCGCCATTGGAAGGGACTTGAGATTTGAGAAGCAGAGGAGAAGAATCTCAGATTAGTCTCGGTGATAACAATGGGTTTTAAGACCTTAGCGATTCTACGAGAGTTCTGTAGAAATTGCATGACTCGTGATTCCACGGTACTGATTCAAAGTTGGGTTTTTTTTTAAACAGAGTAGAGTCGCGAGATTGAGAGGAGAAGGACGATGGCTAGACGCCGGAATCAAAGATTTAGGGTTTATTGTTTTAGACCATTAACAATACATTATTTGCAAAATAAGTCCCTATATCTGTTCATAATTAACTAATTCACCCCTTTACTTCACTTTGATATGCCATCAGCCCTTCCCCAGCTCTCGTATTTTAAAAATAATGCTCGTAAATCTATTATAGTAAAAACATTGTTTGGATTTGGAGAAGTTTTAATGGCAACTATTAGAATGTTAGAAAGTTGGAAGTTGAGATATATCTACACTAATGTATAAGGTTTATACTGTAGTTTGTCTAATCATGCATGTTTTTTTTTTTTTTTTTTTTTTTAATCATGCATGTTAATTGGTTTCGAGTTAAAATAACTTATAAGAATTAAAGATTATTCTCTATTTTTCCCTTAATATATTTGTCTTTAGGGTACCTCTCGTGTCGCTCTAACTAAACATAACCTTTTCTATTCTTAATAAAAAAAAAAAAAGAAGAAGAAACTAAATGATCTTTTATTTTGTGAAAAAATGGTATCGCCTTAAGTTTGGAACACCGAACAATAACTAAACGAAAAAATAACTTTTTCTAACAAAAGTGAATCACAACACATAAAAAACAACTGGAATTAGTTTATCGTTTTCTTTAATCTCCTTCCATAAAAATCCATCAAAAGATTCATCTTTTTTTTTCCATCAACACTTTGATTTTTTTCATATTCACAAAATCAATTAAAAAGAGGTTATTGTAGAAAAAGAATTGGCTTTTATTAGAGGAATAAACAACATGGGTTGTGGAAAATCAAAACACGATGTTGTTACGGGAAACACCACGAGGATCAAGAAACCTTCGGAAGCTGAATCTGTGAAGGGAAAAGAGAGCGAAACAATTAAAAGACAAGAAAGCTGCCGGTGCCGGAAAACGAACGACATTTCCGCCGTAGTTTCCGGTGACCAGCCGGAGACCAACGTAGAAACCAATAGCAAGAAACCGAAGGAAAAGGAAGATGGAGGAGATTGTAGTGAGGCGGTGGCCGTAGAGATGACGAATGGTGACAAACAACCGGAGGAAAAGGAAACGACAACAACTTTTCCGCCGGTGGCGGAGGTGGCTGCGATAGTGCCGGAGAATGTTGTGACGGAGGAGACCGTTAACGACGTGAATGAGAATGAGAGCGTTTCGCCGGTTGAAGAACAAAAGGGTATGCAAATAATTTAATTTAATAAAATGATAAATTTACATGTTTATATGTTTTGTAATGATTTTTTCATACACAACAATTATACGTTAGAATTGTGAAGTTTTTATTCGATGGTTTATTACAAAGTTGCAAATTGCTTAACTATAGACTTAAATTACGTTTTATATAAGAGATTTTCTTGTGATCTAGGCGTGTGTTGTATAGAAATATTGACGTAAATGTTTGGATTTGGTAACAGAAAAAATTGATATTGAAACGGTGGTAGAAGAAGAGAAAAAAATAGAGGATAAAAATGATGAGGATGTTGAAACCGAAATTGCATCTTCAGAGGTTGAAGAACCAATACCTGAGGTACAAACTCAGGTAACAACGGAATTAGAAGTTCAAGATATCCCGACCACGGAAAATGACGAAATCGCAGCCACGGAAAATGATGATATCATGGCCACGGAAAATGATGAAATTCCGGTTTTGAAGGATGAAGATAAAGTTGATGTTGTAGAGGTACGAAAATTTTCAGTTAAAATATATAGCCGTGATATTGGTTGGTTTATATTTACAAGAAAACATAGGTTTTTCCTACTAAATTTTCTACCATTATGAAATCTCTTTCAAAACTTGTTATTTTTTGGGTTGTGTAGGAAAATCCGGCCGATATAACAAAGGTAGTTGAGTCGGCATGAAGAAGGCAAAAGAAGAGAATGTAAAGAAAGTTTGTACTCTATGCATCCATCACCAAATCAAATCATTATTTCTTTAAAATAAAAAAATAAACAAGAGCTATTTTTCTTTAATTATTCTTATGTATAAATATCAAACTCTTATTTTATAGTATCAGAGCAAAATTTGTTTACTCGGAGAAGATAGTCCTACGCAAAATTTATCACCAGTCCTAGAATGAGGTTATGTTATAAATAGACAAAAAAAAAAATAGACTGGTAAGAGTCATTAACTCATTATCTTGGAACGATGTGTTTAGAATCCCACGTCGAAAATTAGAAGAGACCTAAAATGAAATATAAAAACTTGTTGCAATTTACTGATCATTACTAATTTATTTTGAGTTGATTGACTCATGTCTCTTAATTATTTACTATAAGATAATTTTTAATTCTTTATCAAACAAAAAACTTATTTTTTAATGAGATCCAGACACTGACCCACGTACAATTTGTTTCTTATGCAAACTAGTACACATTACGTATTTATTATAGAAAAGTTGATATGATCTCTCGAAAAAAGTGATAGGATGGTACGAGAGTATGGGATTAGATGCGAAGATATGATATGTGTTATGTAATAAGCATATACGGGATATGAATATGATAACCTTGTAAATTTTCATGTATGAATAACGACTCTCCGGATCAATCTTGGGCCACCTTTAATCAAGAAATACAAAAAAAAAAAAAAAAAAAACAATTTGGTTCCTTTGAGTCTTATCGTCATGGAATGAGATCGAATTTTAGCCATGTGAAGAATCAAACAAGACTGAATTTTATTCCAAAATCGAATTTTAGTGAGAATAATAAAAAGTGGCTTGATGGTACGTGAAGAAGCCACGTAATCCTCAACACAACAAAAATATGAGATTATTCTGGAGATATACCTTACGATCTCGAGTGTTCACGAAGTAGAGCTCTACTTTTATTATGCTCATATGTATATCACTATATCTCAAAAAAGAAGTTTATCTATGTATTAAAAAGAATCACAAAGCAGAAAATTTTGTTAAGCATCAACACATAACACAAGTTCGAATTGAATTCTAGTCAATACAATTTTCATCCAATGCCGTAGATAAATTAAGTCTAATGGGTCCGAACTTTATAATATAGAAAACAAATCATGCAGTATGCAGCAAACACTAATTAAATTGACTTAATGTGATAATATGATATATCTCTTTTTGACAATGAAAATATATGGCCGTACTATAGAGACATGACATGATTCGTCCGTATCAAGTATTCTTCACAGCTAAGAGATTTTGTTTTTTGTACGTTTTATCGAATTAGTTTTATTCTTTAGATGCAAGAGGCAAAGAGTCAAGAAGGTGTAAACCAATCTTAGCCTCAGACCCTCAGATTCTTTTGGATACTCCCACTATCTAAATTTTCATTATTTAAAATGTGTCCTTTATTTCGTGCTATAAAGTTGATTCCATAAAAAAAAAAGTGCTACGTCGAACCCATAATATCATAGCTTCACGTACCTGAAAAGCTCTATATATAGAGGGCCCTTATTGAGAATTCTCTACATCAAACTGATCAAACACATAAGCTCCAAGTCATTTTTCATCTTCACCCAAAGATCACAATCTCTTTAAAAGTCTCTAGTTTTCCCAATTTTCATCTCTACTTTTACATTTTAGTCGAACACAACTACTTTATCCTTTGCAAGCAGCTTTTCAAACGCCCTTTTACACTATAACACCAATGGAGAAGCTACAAAAGATGATCTCCGAGAAGTCGGTAGTGATCTTTAGCAAGAACTCTTGCTGCATGTCGCACACAATCAAGACTCTCTTCTTAGACCTTGGCGTGAACCCAACGATCTATGAGCTAGACGAGATCAACAGAGGAAAAGAGATAGAGCATGCATTGGCTCAACTTGGCTGCAGTCCGACCGTGCCAGTGGTGTTCATAGGAGGGCAGCTTGTTGGTGGAGCCAATCAAGTCATGAGTCTCCATCTCAATCGTTCTCTCATTCCAATGCTTAAACGCGTTGGGGCTTTATGGCTTTGATCAAATATTATAAAGGAATAGTTACTTATTGATCGTATCTTGGTAATAATAATGTCATGAAACTAATCAAGAATGACAAAAAAAAAATGTATGCATGTAAGTTTTGAAAGAATAGATTGGGAGGATACCTATTTCAGTATTTTGTAACGTGTGGGTATACTTTCTAATAAAATAACCTGGTGTTGTATTTCTTCTCCTTGTCCATGCTTTTTTTGTTTTTCTTTATTTATATTAAGAAATGTTACAAATATTATAGAGAAAAAGAAAGACTTTTGACTTTTTTTCTCGCTTTGTCAAAAGAGCGAAAAAGCTTACTTTTGTTTCTGTTTTTTCTCACGATGTCAAAGCTGGAAGAGATAATGCAAAAAGAACATGTAGTGATCTCAAAGTAGATTCTCACATACCGTTTCTAACAAAGTGTAGTCTAACTTGTACATTGGTTGCTATTTGCTAAGCTCTTTAATATCACTTTCTCTCTTTAGATTTTATTTTCGCATTACATAATAATTTAACCAAACGGTGAATCAGTCTACGTTGATTTGTATTCCGATATATAAGTATAGTGTAACACATTGATTAAATAGGATTCACAACAATAACATGGAACTTGCACTCATGCATGTCTTGCCAACGAGCTCCATGTGACAAATTATTGTACAAGTTTGATTTTGTCCGACTCATTTCCTGGAGCTAGCGTTATTATTTGTTTTTACTCCCATTGCTTCTACGAAAACATAAAATAGATCAAGTAGGAGTGATATTCGACCCACTACAAAATCAAGAATGTTTAAAACCACTAAATAAAATAAATGGAAAAATTAAAAGAGAGAATAGGTGTTTGCAATATTGTATGATAATGCACATTGTGTGGTGCCTTTTATTTTCTTAATTTAAAATGGGTGTGATGCTAATGTGCATAATTTTGTTTATAAATAGATGAGTTTTGATAATTTAAGAGTCACTTTGGTGAGTGCCAAGAATTGAGATACGTTTTAGATAAATGGCAAATAACAAAGAAACAAACAAATTAAGTATATATATTTCTGATTTTGCTTTGCATTTAATGGAATGTGATAGTATTACGTACTTTGTCATGTTATTTTAACAAAATATTGTAATTCAAAGCATGGAATTTTTTTTTTCTTTTTTGGTCAAAGAAAAAGTTAAAAAAAAAAAACGTAATGGAAAATTTAGGGCTGCTATTCTGGTATTTTAAACTCGTAAATTTATTTGATGTTCTACATTGTTTTTAGTGTTTGCATGCAAACGAGAATGCATACATCCGAAATCGAGTAAAATTCTAAACTAAAATACAAATACCACTTTTGATCATATTTCTTTATTAGTTCTATACATTTAAACTACTTTGAAATTCAAAATATTGTAATTCAAAATTTAAACAAATTTTTTAAGAAATTAAACAAATTTGAAACTTCAAACGGAAGTTTCTTGCTTTGTGGACAAACAAAGTTCTGAACAGAACTGTAGACGGCATGGAGAAACCCAAACCACCTCTGACCAGCTTGCTAAACACATATATTGTAGACGTGGCTGCACATTTGGTTCGGCTCAAGAGACACCACAAGTGTCTTACCTTAAAATTTGTGCTTTTGTCTTCAGTTTTGTCCTTTCAAAAACTTCTATCAAAGGATGCTATAATGTATACATGGCTTTTGGTTGAATAAATTTTAACATTCATTCACCAAAAAACACACACACAATATTAGTGTGGTACATCCGTACATGCATGCCTATTTACCTTCCAATAGTAAATAATATCCAACACTTACCCAAAATTGTTTTTTCTTTTCTTTTCGTTCAAAATCATGCATTCATTACAAATATAAGGATATATGGAACTAGATACGATCATACGTAAGACATGTACGTGCTATGAATATGATGACCTTGTATTTTTCATATATGAATAACGACTCTCCGCAACAATGTTGGGCCACCTTTTGATCTAGAAAAAAAAAATGTGGTTCCATTTGTGCCTTATCGTCATGGAATGAAATCGAGCTTTAGCGATGTCAAGAATCATGCAAATTTTACCTTTATTCCCAGATCGATTCATGACCAAAACATGTTTTGATGGCAAGTCAAGAGGCCACGTAATCCTCAAACACAAAAAGAAAAAGAAGATAAAAGATTATTCTGGAATTATACCATACAATCTCGAGTTTTCAAGAAGTAGAGCTTATTTCTAACATGTTCATGTGTATATGTAGTTTACTTTTGCCTCAACGTTCACTAATCAATAACTTGCACATGTGTAGGCTTTTTCTTTTCCACATAGTGTAAGGTTTTGTTTATCTTTTTAAAAAATAAAGCTTATAATTTTTTTTTTGTCAATTAGTGTAGGTTTATTTATATATTAACTATTACACTTTCTGTTGATCCTCAAATCACACAAGTACGAGTTCTCAAGGGAAGAAAGAAGAATCTCTTATTAAATGACGAGCTTGACAACTACAAAAATAGACGAGCTTAATTTCTAAGTTAACGAGCCGAGCCGCAAAGTTCTCTGACGGTTTGTACAATATTCTCTGCTCCAGTCGTTATATCGGGATCCCCTTCGCAATCATTGCTTTCTCCTATTTATAGGGCGTAGAGGTAGGGTACCCTGCACGTGTGAAATGTCCTTTTTGCCCTTTGGTCGGCAAGAAGATATTCACTGGGCTCTTCTTGGGCTTCAAGGTTTTTCAGGTTTGCTGGGCCGCAGAGGATGATAGATTTGCTAAGGGTTTTGGGCCCGAGCCCAAAATCTACCATCAACAGTAGCCCCCCAACCCTAGTGCGTAGCAGTAACGCGGCTAGGGTTGCAATCATTTCGCCGTTCTCGCTTTGACTTCCTTCGTGCATTCCCGATGCGCGTGTTGGGACGCTCTCTTCTGACTCGTCCGCCTCTGTTTTCGAGGCATCGAGAGACGGGTCGTTCGCGTGTTGCAGGCGGCGAAGACGTGATGATTATGCCGTTCTTCGAGAAACAATGATGACACATTTTTCTTCGACCGACTCTCTCTATAAATACTTCGCTTCCTCCTCATTTCCCTCATTCTTTCTCCGCACCAACTCTGAAGGTATTCCCTCTGTTCTCTCTCTTCTTTTCTCAGTTCGTCTTTTCTCATTTTCCGATTATGTCTTCGAGCTTCGGTTCTTTCGATTCTGTCTCCGACCATCGCCGATCTCGTACTTCCGATGACTCGTACGTTCGGTCCGTCGACCGTTTTCTTAATAAATCCGTCAACCGCTCCCGGGATCGTAGATCTAGGACTTCCTCTGATTCGTCAGCCTCATCCGTCGCCAGAACTTCCCCGGCTGTCGCAGAGTTGCGGCGTCGTGAGCTCGAAAGTCGAACGGGGGCAGCCGGACCGAGCACAAATCCCCAGCCTATTACGACGATGTGTCTTCGTGATGAACGGGGGCAGGCGTACATGTACGAACGGCGCCTCCGTGTTGTTGCCGAGCAGAACACGGCCTCGAAGGAGCATCAGAGGGCCTTAGCGGCCGAGCAAAAAAGGGCCGATCAGGCGTTGAAAGGTTTGGAGAGTGCTGACTCCGAGGTGGGGCTTCTTCGCGAGGAGGTCGCAAAATTGAAGGAAGAACGAGATAACGCTCTCTTAGAGCGAGAGCGTTGTCTCGAAGAGTTGTCAAAGTCCCGAGTCGACTTTAAAAACTATGCCGAGCAGTCACAAGCCGAGGAGGCAAGGCTTCGGGTGCGGCGTGCCGAATATGGTCGTATCCAGGTCACTAAGGCTCTTAAGGAGGCTGCTGAAGAGTTCCAGAAACGCCTTGACGGGATCCAGAGGCACCTCACCACAAGGGACGCGGCGAATCCCAAATTTCTCGATTACAATCAAGCTGTCGGGAGCGTGAATTTGCTGAAGACGCTGGCTGAGTCTGGGGAGATCGTCCTAAACTCCAAGGACGTAATCGAGAGACTCGAGGCCGATGTTGAAGACCTTAAGAACGAGGTGAACGCGTTCGAAATCGCCGACCTCGAAGAAGGTTGGGCTGATGTTCGGACTTTCTTCAAGGGTCCTCTTGTCGTCGAAGAATTTGCTCCCTCCGTTGTCGATGCTGAAGAAGGGACTGCTGTCGATGCGGACGCCGTGGACCAGGTCGTTGCGGATCCGGCTGCTGGTGAAGGAAGTATCCAGGTCGAAGATCCTCCTCAAGATGATGCCGCATCTTGAGACTATGTTGCTGTTTTTGTTGTTGTTGTTTTCGCTTGCTTTTTTTTACTTGCCGCGTAGTCGGCTTTTGTAAGACTTGCCACTTCTGTTGGCTTTTCCTTTTATCAACTGTTCTACCCCTTTATATTTGTGCGTATTTTGCCGTGAACGATCTTTATGAGTTTCGCACTTTTGGGGTCGGGCTCAAAACGCTCGGTGGTACGACCTTCGAGGTCGGGCTGCGTGTGTTACCGAGGGCGACCTTGATGATTCAGTTGATAATCAAGTTTGGGACGATCCCAAGACATTTATAGGTGCGACCTATGAAGTCGTATTTCGTATGTTATCGAGGACGACCTCGATAACTTGGTCGATAATCGTATGTTTGGGACGGTTCTGAGACATTTGTAGGTGCGACCTTTGAGGTCGTATTTCGTATGTTATCGAGGACGACCTCGATAACTTGGTCGATAATCGTATGTTTGGGACGGTTCCAAGACATTTGTAGGTGCGACCTGCGGGATCGGCTTATCCTGTTCGAATGATTAAAACGGGCATAAAAGTGCGAGTTCGACCTCGGCTTACGCAATCGGCCGTTTTAATTTTGCGAGTGCAGAATTCGGCTTCTCGTTCGATCAGACACCGGGCCAGGGTGCTGATGTGTTTTCGTTTCGTTCCATACTTGGGAAAAGATAAATTTTACTAATATTTGCAGCTGTGCCTCGTAAACGAGGCTGCCTACGTACCCTCTGATCGGAGGGATCAAGCCGCTCGTAGTTCACAGTACATAGTGAGGCATCGGTGAGGCCGAGCTACTTTTTTTTTTTTTTTTTTTTTTTTTTTTTTTTTTTTTATTAGTAATATCGCTTTAGGTGCATTGAGTTCCACGTGCGAGGGACTTCGATGCCGGACATCGTGAGGAGCTCGTAGTCTCCGGGTCGTACAATCTTCGATATTTGATAGGGACCTTCCCAATTTGCGCCGAGCTTCCCGGCATTGAGTTCGGCCGTGTTCTCGAATACTTTTCTCAGGACGAGGTCGCCCTCGCTGAAGTGCCTGTTGTGAACTTTTTTGTTGTAATACTTGGCCGCGGCTTGTTGATAATTCTGGATTCGGCAAAGCGCGGTGTTACGTTTTTCCTCCAGATCGTCGAGGCTGTGGTTCATCATTTCATTGTTGAGGTCGTTGTCCTGGACCATCATGGAGCGGCGAAGGCTTGTGCATCCGACCTCGGCTGGGGCCATAGCCTCTATTCCGTAAGCTAGGGAGAACGGGGATTGTTCTGTGGCGCTGCGCGGAGTCGTCCGGTAGGACCATAGGACGCCATCAAGTTCGTCTGCCCATACTCCTTTTTTAGCTTCGAGCCGCTTCTTGAGACCGGCGAGTATAGTTTTATTTGTCGCCTCGGCTTGCCCGTTGCCCTGAGGGTAGCGCGGTGTAGACTTGTTTAAGCGAATTTTCCAACTGGCACAAAAATCTTCGAACTGAGCTGAAATGAACTGCGAGCCGTTGTCCGTGACGATTTCATATGGGAGGCCGTGCCGACAGATTATGTATTTCCAGACGAAATTCTGCACGTCCTTAGCTCTTATTGTCGCGTAGGATTCAGCTTCCACCCACTTGGTGAAGTAGTCGGTTAGGACGAGGATGAAGCGCTTTTGCCGCGACGCCGGGAGCGGCCCGACGATGTCCATCGCCCACCGCATGAATGGGTATGGCGCGACTCCGGCTTTCATTAGCTCGGTTGGTTGATGTATGACAGGTGTGTGGCGCTGGCATTGCTCGCATTTGAGTACGAATTCCTTGCAATCTGAAATCATCGTCGGCCAGTAGTAGCCGAGTTTTTTAATTTTAAGAGCAAGAGATCGGCCGCCGGAGTGATTCCCGCCGGCTCCCTCGTGGGTTTCTTTCATGACATCGATCGCATCGGCTTTGTGAAGGCAGCTTAAGACGACCCCGGAGGCGCTGTATCGGAGCAGGTGTTCTCGCCATAGAGTATACTTCGACGCTTTCGCTCGGAGCCGCCGGGCTTCCCATTTGTCTGGTGGGACTATCCCGTCGGAGAAGAAGTCGCGTATTGCTAGGCGCCAATCATCTGGATCGTCAATTGGTTCGGGCGCGGCGCGTTGGCACACGAAATTGACGGACTCTATTCCTTCAATACTGGGATGGTCGATGCTCTCGACTGGTATGACGCGGCGAAGGTCTGGGTCGGACGTTGAGGCTAATGCGGCCAGTGCGTCTGCAGGAGCGTTATCCCCGCGCGGGATCTTAGTTAATTCGAACTCTACGAACTGCTTTGATAGGCCTTGAACGACCTTGAGGTAGGCCTCCATTCTATCATTCTTCGCCTCGTAGTCCCCGCTGTACTGACTTGCTACGAGTTGTGAATCAATCATGGCTCGTAGTCGTTGGACATTCATTCCGATTGCGAGCTGGAGTCCAGCGATGAGTGCTTCGTATTCGGCGACGTTGTTAGTAGCCGTGAAACGGAGCCGGAAAGACTGTTCCAACATTTCTCCGGTTGGTGAGACAAGCCGGATTCCGACGCCTGAACCGTGTGACGATGACGAGCCGTCCGAGTAGAGGATCCAAGTTCCATTTCTCGAATTGGTGTTTAGCGCGGTATCACCCGAATCTGCTGCTGGCAGTTCGACGATGAAATCGGCGAGGACTTGAGATTTCATGGCTGGCCGAGCCCGGAAGTCGATGTCGTATTCGCTAAGTTCGACGGCCCACTTAGTCATTCTTCCGGACAGACTAGGACTATGCAATGCGGCTTTGATGGGCTGGTTTGTGAGCACGGCTACAGTGTGGGACTGGAAGTAGGGACGTAATTTTCTAGCCGACGTGACGACTGCCAGCGCAGCTTTTTCCATTGTAGGATAGCGGACCTCGGCTTCGATTAATGACTTACTTACGTAGAAAATTGGCCTCTGTTCGCCGCGGTCGTCTCGTACTAATACCCCACTGACGGCCCAGCTTGATACAGCTATGTATAAGAACAAAGTTTCACCGTTTTCAGGCTTTGCAAGTACCGGCGGCGTCGTCAGATACGTCTTAAGCTCGGCGAATGCCTTCTCACTTGCGTCGTCCCAAGTAAACTTATCTCTCCGCTTTAGGAGGTTGTAGAATGGCAAGCACTTGTCTGTTGACCTTGAGATAAATCGATTAAGGGCGGCGATCCGTCCGGTTAACCGTTGTACCTCTTTAGCATTTCTGGGGGAAGGTAGTTCCAGTATAGCGCGAATCTGTTTCGGGTTGGCTTCTATCCCCCTTTTGGTGACGACGTAGCCCAAGAATTCGCCGGAAGTAACCGCGAACGTACACTTGGCCGGGTTCAATTTCATCTGGTATTTGTTTAGGACGTCGAAGCATTGTCGGAGGTTCAGAACGTGGTCGTCCGCTTTCGGAGATTTAACGAGCATGTCGTCGATGTAGACTTCGACAGTTCGGCCGAGCTGTTCGGCGAACATTTTGTTAACGAGGCGTTGGTATGTTGCCCCGGCGTTTTTCAAACCAAAAGGCATCACCTTGTAGCAATACGTTCCGCGGTCAGTGATGAAGGACGTCTTTTCCTGGTCGTCTTTATGCATAAGGATTTGGTTGTACCCGGAGAAAGCGTCCATGAACGATAGGAGCTCGTTCCCTGCCGTGGCCTCAACGAGCCGATCGATATGTGGCAAAGGGTAGCTATCCTTTGGACATGCCTTGTTTAGATCGGTGAAGTCGACGCACACCCGCCATTTACCGTTCTTCTTTTTTACTACGACGGGGTTTGCCAACCACTCCGGACAGCGGACTTCAACAATGGAACCGGCGCCTAATAGCTTTTCGACCTCGTCGTTTACTGCTTTGGCTCGTTCTGGACCCAATTTGCGTCTTTTCTGCTTCACAGGCTTGAATGTTGGATCCACGCCGAGCTCGTGAGATGTTATTGAGGGGTCGATACCCGGCATATCTTCGACGCTCCAAGCGAAGGTCGACGAGTTCCCTGTGAGGAGGGCCACGAGGGCCGTTCTGATTTCTGAACTAATTTCCGCTCCGATACTAACGCACCGTAGTGGGTCTGACGCGTCAATATTCACGAGTTCTGTTCGGCTCAGCTCCGATTCTTCATAGGACTTACCCGGCGCCTTTTCTGTTACGGAGCTAGGCGCGGGCTCCTCTTTCTTTGGTTGCTATAACTTCTTTTCGGCGCGGTTCTTGTGTTCGATCAGAAAACACGTCCGCGCTACTTGCTGATTTCCTCTGAGGGTGAAGACTCCTTGATGAGTGGGAAACTTGACGCACTGGTGGTAGGTGGACGCGATGGCCTGCATTTGATGAAGCCACGGCGTTCCCAAGATTACATTGTATATCGCCGGTTTGTCAATGACAACGAACTTAACCCAGGCGATCGTGCCGCCAACGAACGTGGGCAGCTTGATGGTGCCTAGGGACATGATGAAGTCGCCATCGAATCCTGCCAATGGTCGAGAACGCGGCTTTATACGTTGGTTGGCGATATTCATCGCGGTGAGAGTATCTTTAAAAATCAGGTCGACCGAGCTGCCTGTATCGATCATGACGCGTGTGACGCGGCTGTCGCTGACGATGAGCTCGACGACAAGGGGATCGTTGTGGGGAAGATCGACTCCGACGAGGTCGTCTTTGGTGAATGAAATGGGTTCGATCTCCTCGGAAGGTTGGCTCGGTGTTACTGGCCACGTCTTCATCATTTCGGCTTTCTTTCGGTACTGTTTGATTGATCGGACTGAATCGTTGCAATTTTGGAGGCCGCCCATGATCATATGAATTTGTCGGACAACTTTGGGGGCGTCGGCGATAGCTTTGCCTTGGCGCTGCCTTTTGGCCGGGTCGTTCGCTTGATCGTCGTCGCCGGTAGCTTCTTCGGCAAGTCCTTCAAGGAACTGCTGAGCAGCTGTTTCGTTACGTCTTTGGTTTTTGTTACTCCCTTGGGGGCGGTCGCACTCGATGGCGATACCGCCGCTTTTATACTTGGCCATGAGGAGTCCTTGCAGGTAGCGG
Organism: Arabidopsis arenosa; assembly: GCA_905216605.1. Classification (NCBI taxonomy): domain Eukaryota; kingdom Viridiplantae; phylum Streptophyta; class Magnoliopsida; order Brassicales; family Brassicaceae; genus Arabidopsis; species Arabidopsis arenosa. The sequence continues at coordinate 11,401,646 of LR999457.1, read as the reverse complement.
CAATCCTCTGTTGCGTGGGCCTTGCTCTTATGATATGCACAATATACAGGCCCTGTTGCATCGGCGTCGGTGTCTCTCGACCATTTGTTCCAAGGTTTGTGCGTCGTATTTTCGCTATTTATGGCGAACGTGGCCGGCTTTCTTCCTTGGCTCGTATTGCGGTCTAGGTGTTGTTTCGGCTCCGTAGGCTTCACTACAGGAGCTTCTTTCGGTGCCGGTGTCTTCGTCACACCATGCTTTCGTGAGAGGACGAGCCGTTCCTCTTCTAGCTCGATGTATCTCGTTGCTCTATGAAGCGCGTCCTCGAGCGTGTTTGGGACGTGGAGAGTGATTTCGTCTCTAAATCTGGAATCGTACCACACCGCGTTGCGTAGGGCCACGATCGCGGCTTCGTCTGGTATGACGATTCGGGTGATGATGTCTTTGAAACGGTCGATAAACAATCGGAGGGACTCCGTAGGTCCTTGTGAGAGGGACCAGAGGTCGGCATTAGTTGTTTGGTTCTGTATGAGCGGCGAGTAATGCTTGAGGAACGTTACGGACAGTTGTCGGTAACTGCTGATCGAATTCGGCTTAAGCCTTGAGAACCAGTTGAGGGCGGCGCCGGTCAGATGTTCGGTAAAAATCTGGCACTGTCCTGCTTCGAAGTTTTCGTCAGTTAGCTCGGCTCGGTTGATCGCTATGCTGAACGACGTTAGGAATTCTTTCGGATCGCCCTTTCCGTTGTAGGGCTCGAGCTTAATCTTCTGACGTCCTCGAAGTGAGACACTAGTTATTCTCCGAGTGAAGGGTGTTTGCTGTGTCTCGTCGAGGACGCGGTCAAGTTCTGGTGCGGCGCTTATGGCCTTATGAACCTTTGTATTCATGTCCAGGACAATGCGTCGTAGTTCGGCAAGTTCGAGGTCCCGGGCACTCTCGCTTGATGAAGTTACAGGATGGATTTGCCGAGCTGGTACTAGGTTTCCTTGAGTGGGTCGCACACCTTGCGTCTGACTTGCGTTTAGGCGGTTGATTTCGTCCTGAGCGCAAGCTTGGGCCGCTGCCAAAGACTCGAGTCGCACGTTCGTCCTTTCTTCTTGTTGGCTCAGGTGCGCGAGGATGTTCTGAAGCAGGTCGTCCGGTTCAGTGCGGCCTCGGCTCCTTTGGTTCATCCCGGCCCTATCATCGGCCTGTGGGTTCGTTGGGTTACGTCCGCTCGGAGGTGCCGCCAGGGCGTCGGGATGTGGTGCCGGAGGCGACCCCGTTGCTGCTGCAATTGGTCCTTCTGGTGTCGGAGGTAAAGAGGGCGGTGCGTCGACTGGAGTGCACGCTTCTCCTCCCGAACTGGACGCGCTGGCACCGAGAGCGTTGAGAAATGCATCTGCCATTTTCCGTGTTGTAGGCTCGTCGTTCTGAGAGAAATCTTCGAGCTGTCCCCCTACCTGGCGCACCAACTGTTGATCCTCAAATCACACAAGTACGAGTTCTCAAGGGAAGAAAGAAGAATCTCTTATTAAATGACGAGCTTGACAACTACAAAAATAGACGAGCTTAATTTCTAAGTTAACGAGCCGAGCCGCAAAGTTCTCTGACGGTTTGTACAATATTCTCTGCTCCAGTCGTTATATCGGGATCCCCTTCGCAATCATTGCTTTCTCCTATTTATAGGGCGTAGAGGTAGGGTACCCTGCACGTGTGAAATGTCCTTTTTGCCCTTTGGTCGGCAAGAAGATATTCACTGGGCTCTTCTTGGGCTTCAAGGTTTTTCAGGTTTGCTGGGCCGCAGAGGATGATAGATTTGCTAAGGGTTTTGGGCCCGAGCCCAAAATCTACCATCAACACTTTCTAATTGAAAAAATTATGAAAACTATATACCAGTTATGAAGCATCAACACTAATTAAATTCCCTGAAAGTGATAAAGTGATATATCTTTTGACAATGAAAATATATGGCCGTACCATAGAGGCGTGACATGATTCGTCCGTATCAAATATTCTTACACAACTTAGAGATTTTGTTTTCTGTACGTTTTACCGAATTAGTTTTATTCTTTAGCTGCAAGCAAGAGGCAAAGAGTCAAGAAGGTGTGAACCGATCATAGCCGCAAATATTGCTATAAAAGTTTATTCTCTTAAAAAGTGTTACATCGAACCCATAATATCATATCTTCACGTACCTTATATATAGTACCTTGTAGACATTTCTCTTCATCAAACACATAAACTCAAACTTATTTATTGTCTTCACCCAAAGATATCACAATCTCTTTAACGGTTCTCTAGTACCCCATTTTCATCCCTTTTCTTGTAATCAAAACACAACCTATTTCATCCTCCTCGATTCACTTTTCGAACACACTTTCAAGTTAAAATAACAATGGAGAAGCTACAGAAGATGATCTTGGAAAAGTCGGTAGTGATCTTTAGCAAAAACTCTTGCTGCATGTCGCACACCATCAAGACTCTCTTCTTAGACCTTGGCGTGAACCCGACGATCTATGAGCTAGACGAGATCAACAGGGGAAAAGAGATAGAGCATGCATTGGCTCAACTTGGCTGTAGCCCGACCGTGCCAGTGGTGTTCATAGGAGGGCAGCTTGTTGGTGGAGCCAATCAAGTCATGAGTCTCCATCTCAATCGTTCTCTCATTCCAATGCTTAAACGCGCTGGGGCTTTATGGCTTTGATTAAATATAAAGAAATACTTACTTATTGACTGTAGCTTGGTAATAATAATGTAATGAAACCAATCAAAGATGACAAACAAAAACACATATACATGTACGTATGAATGTTTTGTGTCTATCTAAGTTTTGAAAGGATAGATTATGTGGGTACCGATTTCGTAACGTGCTTGGTATACTTTATAATAATAATATCCTTTAGTGTTGTATTTCTATTTTCAATTTTTATAAATACATACATGCATTTAAGAAAAATGTTTGCCGAGGGTATCGGAAATTTACACACATATACATATATATGGATAAAAATGAAGGAAAAGAAAGTGAGAGTTTCAAAAGATGTCACATTTGATGAAAGAAACTCGAACTCTTAATCGGAATACGGATGTTACGATTTAGATTTTGGCGTCTCTAAGCAGAAATTGTGTTAGAACTACTAGTTGTGTTTGGTTTAGGAATTTTCATGGCGCCAAATCGGCTATTATGAAGTATTTTTGATGCTTTAAGGACGACATAGATTCATGCATGCATTTAAAAAACATCGTATGTGCGGATATAGAAATTGTACAAATAGGTACTGATTACCAACTTTAAGCCCCAATACGCTTAATGCATAACATGTTCCAAACCATTTCTTCTTATATATATTTTTTTTATAAATTTAAAATAATTATATCCTAAGGAATCTAATATGCTGATGTGAGATTTAGATTGATATTCCAACAGTCTTTCCTTCAAACCAATTAAGGACCACATACCCTTGGCTGTTCGTCCAGCGAAACCATCTTGGCATTCCATCTTATACCATCGTGGTCATCAACGAAACTCGCCACTTAACCTTGAAAAAGTGAAGAAGATTTCGACACAAGGCACTAGCACTATTAATTACGATGTCACATTGAGGGCAGCTCACACAACAAAATGCAAGACGTACATAAATCCATCTCTCTATATCCATTGGCTTTGTTCCTAATTAGAAGGATCTGAAAGTCCATGTTAACTCCATAATTAATTAGTATGTTATTGTGTTTATCCCATAAATCCTTATACTAATACATTGGAGTTTAGGTGATACTTATAAAATTAATCTCAGATATTTTGATGTGAGACATCATTAATATTCTACACTTATATACATATAACCTCAGTGAAATTCATAAATTTAATATAAATTGGAGAAAAATTAAGCTCACTTACTTGGAAGGAACAAAAATCAAATTTTTGTAGAGAGAATTTTGATTGGTTAAAAATAAAATAAAAGGCAAGAGTAAATAGAGTATGAACTAAACTAAGTTAGAGAAAACAGTTATTACGAATGAAATAAATCTTATTTTTTATTTTTGCCATACTAACTAACAAATTTTTAGGAGAAAAGTGAGATTTACTCGAAATTGATGGGCGTATATATAAAAGTTACAGGATGGTATGACATAGTTGTGGAATTAGATGCGATGTGATTCGATAACATGTGATTTTTACGTAAGACATGTACGGACTACGATCACTTTGTAATTTGTAGTATATGAATAAACGACTCTCCGGATCACAGTTGGGCCACATTCCATCGGAAAATCGAGTTTTATAAAAGAAACTATTGTTTTGTTCCAATGAGCCTTATCCTTGTGGAATGAGATCGAATCTTTGAGATGTCAACAATCAGACACAATTTAACTTTATTCCCAAAATGATTTATGATGAAAATTTGGTGAAATTGTTAGGTTTTTTAACTTTAGGAAGGTTTTTAATTGTAAGTGAAGAGACCACGTAAACCACCACACAATCAAAAAACCGAAAAAAGAAGACGAATACGATTATTCTGGAGATATACCATACGATATCGAGTCTTCGCAAAGAAAGGAGATGCAGCTTTTCTCGTGTGTAATATGTATAAGTTTCATTAAAGAAAAAAATGATAATTATAACGAAAATTACAACCCGATGAATGTTGGTAAATTTACATATAGCAAAAATAAAATTGACACGTAAAACATCATTATAGTTATATGTAACTATGTTGAGAACTTGAGAACATATATGTATTTGTATTTAAAATATATCTCTTTTGATAGTGAAACTGAAATAGAAGGGATAGTACTATAAAGCTAGTATAAACACATGACATGATTCGTACGTATCAGATATTCCTCACATCTAAGAGATTTTGTTTCTGTACGTTTTACCGAATTAGTTGATGTTTTTATTCTTTGGCTGCAAGTGGTAAAGAGTCAAGAACGTGTGAGGCGATTATAGCCTCAAAATATAATCCCACTATCTTAAATTTTATATTTAAAAAATAGGTTCTTTATTTTCGTGTTATCTTTACGTACCATAGAAAGCTATATATAAAGGACCCTTAGAGACCCTTCACTACATCAAAAACAAACTCAAAGTCATCTCTTATATATCTTCAGCCAAATTTTCAAGTTCTCTAGCTTACCAATTTCACTCCTCTTCTCTCATTTCAATCAAAAGATACTTATTTTCATCTTCGCGCTTTTCTAACACACTTTCAAATTATAACACTAATGGATAAGCTACAGAAGATGATCTCCGAGAAGTCGGTAGTGATCTTTAGCAAAAACTCCTGTTGCATGTCTCACACAATCAAGACTCTCTTCATAGACTTTGGTGTGAACCCAACGATCTATGAGCTAGATGAGATAAACAGAGGAAAGGAGATAGAGCAAGCATTGGCTCAGCTTGGCTGCAGCCCAACCGTGCCAGTGGTGTTCATAGGAGGGCAGCTTGTTGGTGGAGCCAATCAAGTCATGAGTCTCCATCTCAATCGCTCTCTCGTTCCAATGCTTAAGAGCGTTGGAGCACTATGGGTTTGATTTCAAAGTAAATGAATGCTTACGTAAAGAACGTAGCATGATAATAATAATGTAATGGAAGTAATCAAAGATGACAAACAAAAACACATATACATGTATCATGTATGTATGAATGTTTTGTCTATCTAAGTTTTGAATGGATAGACTATGAGAATACCTATTTTGTAACGTGTGGGTAAACTTTATAATAAAATTACCTAGTATGGATTTCCCAGTTCCCATTTTAATCTTTTTTATACATATATGTGCATGCATGGATTATAAATTAAAGCATTGTATGTACGGTAATACGGAATGTACTGATGTCACAGCATTGTATATTTATGCCCTCCCATATAAATATAAGAATTTTAAAATAAGATGATACATTATTTCGTAATTAAGTTATATACGAAGACAAATAATTGACGTAAGGAATATTATATATACATCTATAAGTACTTTCTATGTTTTATGAATAAGTATATTAATTCACCTCTCTAATCTGTTGTCTTGATTTTGGATGAATCTGAATCTTCCTTGAAAGTAATTAAATATTTTTTTTGTTCGAGAAGAGTTATGCAGATGCGGTTTTAGAATAGTAAGCTCTATACTCTTTCAAAACCCTGTAAACAAAATGGACAGTAAGAGAGCGAGTAAATATAAGTTTTATGGAGCTTTCTAAAATATTTTTGAAACAATGGTATTCACCGATTTTGGTACTATTTTCAAAGGCAATATTTCTTATGTAGTACTAGATGTTGAGTACTTGTGGAACCTAATTTTTCAATTGCTGCCTGACCCAACGTTCGAATAACAAACTGATAAGTTCAAGTCGACATGGGTTTGAAGGGGGTGATAAACCCCATTCCCATGTGTTGGAGGGGTCCTTGCAAAAATATTTTAGTTAAGAAATTTCATCAAGAGTATTTCCAGTATTGTAAACCTATGTTTGTTTCTCTTTTTTTTTTTTTTTGTGCTTTAGAATGGACTTTTCCTCGAAGGGTCACCACACTGTCTGTCCCAAATTTAGAATGCTTTCCGACTAATGCCAAGGTAGCCAAATCGCATGTTACTGGACTACCAGGTAAACGGCTTGGGAGCCCAGACTTTCCACACGGATGCGTTTTTTTTTTTGTTTTCAGGGTGGATCGAGCATGACTTAGTTCCTTCCAAGCTTTCTCCAATTCTCAACCACCACGGCCGTTTGGGCGTGTTTGTTTGTTTCTCTTACGGCTTATATTTCCTATTTAAATCATTGTCACCATTTCATATTGCTTAAAAGATATTGAAAAAACTGTACCTCTTGAATTTTTTGTGTCCAGGAAAATTCTGTAGTGCCCATGCATGATGTTGATCTAAGTCTCACGTTGAGAGTGAACAACTATAAATTGTACGAGTCATTTTATTTCTTGCTTAATTTGTTTTATGAGGTCGAATTTGAGATCCAAATTCAAACACTGGCTCCCGATAAATTGCGTATAACATAAGCCATGTACGGATCATGTATGAATGAAGCCAGAAACGAAGGAGATATGTAGGTATCGTTCTTTCATTCTGCTCAAGAACATTTGTTAAAAGTTATAATTCTAATGGTTCTCTGAATCAATTTTTTGTCAAAACTTTCACTGCTAGCTACTCCAACACATTACACTCGTAGATATGATGTTCTACTTCTACATTTGACATAAGATATGTACGGATTTACAGCTACTTGAAAAACGACTCTCCGGATCACTGTTGGGACACCTTCCAATGAGAAATGGAGTTTAAAAAAAAAAAAAGGATTATTGTTTTGTTCCACTGGGCCTTATCCTCTTGGAATGAGATCGAATCTTTGCGATGTCAAGAATCATACAAAATTTAGCTTTATTCCCAAATCGATTTATGATGAAATTTCATGAGGATATTAAAAAAAAACGGTTTGCTTGAAAGTGAAAAGGCCACGTAAAACACCATGCACATAAAGAGGAAAATTCTAGAGATATTCCATGCGATCTCGAGTCTTCGCAAAGGAAGGAGATGCAGCTTTTAATCATGTGAAGGACATGCAAAGGCAGGAATTTTATAAGAATTACATAATAGATCTTGTTTTTGCTTAGAAAAAGTTTTACTACAACTAAAAAAATGGTAAAAAGAGCAAAGGCATTGACTCGAATATTTCGCAAAAGTTAAGAAAGTAATTTTGAAATAACTAAGCATAGGCTCAAGTTACCACAAATTTGGATGATTCATAATCATTGAAAAATGTAAATATTTCATTGCTTGAAGTTAAAGCCATAATGTTCCAGCACGCTTATAGTATGCTCATCTAAGATTTAGTTATCCGTATGTTTACCCAATTAATTGATAGTTACATTTTTTTTATTCTTTAGCTGTAAGATGCAAAGAGGCGAGAAGGATGAACCCTCCTCCTTATTAGGCTCTAGTTCTTTGAGATATTCCCACTATCTAAATTTTCATTTTTTGTGTTTTTATTTATTTATTTATTTGAGATATTTATTATGTGCTAAAGTTGATTCTCTTTTAAAAAAGGTTACATTAAATTTAAACACGTAATATGAAAGTTACGTCCCTTAGAAAAGCTATATAAAGGACCCTTGGAGACCCTTCACTACATCAAACACAAACTCAAAGTCATCTCTTATCTTCACCCAAAGACTTCAAGCTCTCTCTACAAGTTGTCTAACTTTTCAATTTTCACCCTTAATCTCTTATTTCAGTCAAAAGACACCCATTTGTCCTCTGCAAATCGCTTACCAAACACTCTTCAAAATTACAACAATAATGGAGAACCTACAAAAGATGATCTCCGAGAAGTCAGTAGTAATTTTTAGCAAGAACTCGTGCTGCATGTCTCACACAATCAAGACTCTCTTCTTAGACTTTGGTGTGAACCCTACGATCTATGAGCTCGACGAGATCAACAGAGGAAGGGAGATAGAGCAAGCATTGGCTCAGCTCGGGTGCAGCCCGACCGTGCCGGTGGTGTTCATTGGAGGGCAGCTTGTTGGTGGAGCCAATCAAGTCATGAGTCTCCATCTCAATCGCTCTCTAGTTCCAATGCTTAAACGTGCTGGAGCATTATGGCTTTAACATCAAAATAAATGGAATCACAAATTTATAATGTACTGAAGAAACTAATTAAAGTGAACAAAAAGCATACACAAGAATGTATGTATGAGTTAATGATATGTCTATCTAAGTTTTGACAAGATAGATTATGCGGTCACCTATTTTGTAAACAATGGGTCCATTATAATAAAACCAGCTACTCTTGGATTTCTCCTTTCCAATGTTCCCTCTATTTATATATTTCAATATATACAACTTTTGTTAAAATATTTTAATATATACATGCATGCATAGATCTAAGAACATGCGTCGACGTTATTGAAAATGTATTCATTTGCAAATATATTTTTTTAAATGGTGTAAAGAGATAGAACAGATCTTATCATTGTTTATTCTTCTTGCATGTTTTCACTATTAATCTTGTTATAAAAATTACACCGTTCTTATAGCGAGTGTTTAATCGGTTCCTTCATACAAATATAGATATCGATTTCAGAAACATCGTACTAAAAATTATTTCGAATAACCAGATTTGTAACCTGTTAATTGATGGTCAGTTGAAAATATTATATCAATTATAGAAAATAACATCTAATAAGCATTTCCAACATATGTATTTCAGTTTAGCTAAAAAGACAGAAATAACTACTTTATTTTATATGGGTTTATTGTTTTAATAGGTATGGAATGTTAAGCCTTAATCATGGGAATTGGTTCATAATAGTAATTTCACATAATGGACCTATATATAGATTTATAATTGTCTATAACTTTTTATATACCGGTTTAAAAAAAAAACTTAATTGTATTGTCACTAAATGTTAGGAGTTGATGTTATTTTACCTAGTAAAACTTTTGCTGCAGCTTGCGTAAATTAGTGATATACTGATATAAATGAAGCAGATCTATCTTTAGTTACAAGAAAATTTGAATAGAGGTAAATTAGATATTAAATTCTTCTCTATCCATCTAAGAAAGTTGTGGGCGTGATTGTTCAACATCGTGGTAGAAAATGACGTTACTAACCATCAAAACAACAAAGTGTGTAAAGAATTGGATTCTACCATAAAAGGAACAGCGTTGCATTGTTACATATATTCCATGCTCTAGGACGGTACGGGCAAGTTGCGGAATAAGATGTGATTTGGCTTATTACATAATATGTGTCGGTACATATATGAATCACGTACACTGAAAATGATGATAACCTTGTATTGCGATGTAACAATAAGTGACTCTTGAGATCGAAATGGGCCACTATCAATACTATTCTGAAGAGAAAAACAAAAAACTAATATTTCACATCTTTGTTTATTTTTGTTTTTAGGATATATATATATATATATACGTGGTTGCTTCACTATCAAATCCATCTTGTTGGGCACGACCTTGACTTTCTAACAATCTTATTCATCGAATTGGGAATAAAGCTCAATTTTGTTTTATTATTTGACATCGCAAGATTCGATTTCATGCATGAGGATAAGGCATTAAGGCTAAAACGGAACCACAAAGCAGTTTGCCTTTTTCTCTCAAGTGGTCATAACAAAACAATTCTTGAGATAATATCATGCTATCTCGAGTTTTCGCAAATATTGAAGAAGCTAAGGAGCTTGCAACTTTGTATGACCAGCTATCCAACGATTTTACCTGATTTTCAAAATTACGATTATTAGATATTATAAATTATGATTGGAAGCATATTATCGTAGATTTTTTTAATACACATTACCGATACAAAAATAATTGCTATATTATTAAATAATTTATTAGACTCAAAAATAGTGTACGAAATATTTAAATTAATTTTGAAAATATATTGTAATAAATAATTTTTTGGGTAGCTAAATTAAGAATATAAAAGGGAGAAAATTAGTATACTACACGAAAACAAAAGATTACTGATGGCCGTATCTGTCATTTCATCAAACACAAATATTCCAACAATAATTTCATTTAACGATGACTTCACGATAATAGGAAATCTTTCATCAAGACATATTATATGTCGGTAATTTGTTAGATATTTTTGACGCATTCCTGACCACTAATTAGATTGAATGTAACATCCTCAAAACCAAAATTATAATCACACGCCAAAATGAAATCCGAAGTAAACACTATTAGCAATTTTCAACTTTATTTGATACTTAAAAACCTATTTCGGAAATTTGAAAATTTAAAAGTCAAATGAGTTAGCCAAGATAAAAATCATTTCGGCTTTTTATCAGTTGTTTGACAATGAAGATATATGGCCGTACTAATGAAACATGACATGATTCGTCCGTATCAATTATTCCTCATATCTAAGAGAGATTTTGGGTTCTGTACGTTTTACCTAATTAGTTGATAGTTTAGTTTTATTCTTTAGCTGCAAGAGGGAAAGAGACTCAAAGAGTCAAGACGTGTGAACCGATCATATCCTCAGATTCTTTCGGAATACTTCGACTATCTTTTTTTTTTTTTTTTTTTTTTTTTTTTAAATCTTAATTTTCATTATTTTAAAATGTGTTTCTTTATTTCTATAATTATTTGAGATATTTTATTTTGTGCTAAAGTTGATTCTCATAGAAAAAGGCTAAGTAATAAGAAAGGTTAGGTACTTTAGAAAGCTATATATATATAAAGGACCTTACACACTTCACTTCATCAAACACAGAAACACATAGTCACTTCTCATCTTCACCCAAAGATATAAATCACTTTATAAGTTATCTAGTTTTCCCATTTTCATCTCTAATCTAGCATCTTGACCAAACACACCTATTTTTCTCCTTTGTAATACGGTTTTCAAATATCCTATCACGTTATAACACTAATGGAGAATCTACAAAAGATGATCTCGGAGAAGTCGGTAGTGATCTTTAGCAAGAACTCTTGCTGCATGTCTCACACAATCAAGACTCTCTTCTTAGATTTTGGCGTGAACCCGACGATCTATGAACTCGATGAGATTAACAGAGGAAAGGAGATAGAGCATGCATTGGCTCAGCTCGGGTGCAGCCCGACCGTGCCAGTGGTGTTCATAGGAGGGCAGCTTGTTGGTGGAGCCAATCAAGTCATGAGTCTCCATCTCAATCGTTCTCTTGTTCCAATGCTTAAGCGCGCTGGAGCATTATGGCTTTGACTTCAAAATAAATGGGATCGCAAATTAATTATGTATTGAGAAACTTATTATAAAAGTGAACAAGAAAAGTAAAAAAAAAAAAACATACACAAGAATGTATGTATGAGTTTATTACTATGTGATCTATCTAAGTTTTCAAAAGATAGATTATGCGGTTACCTATTTTGTAAACATGCATCTAAGAAATATTTATATTTTATAATAAAATGGATTTCTCCTTTTTCCCATGTTTATATTCATATAACTTTGTATACATATATGCACTGAAAATAGGTGATTTTTTTATGGTGTAAAGGAAAAAATAGAATATATAACTATTTATGCAGAACATGTTCCAAGACATAATAATTAATTTAAAAATTGAAGATGAAATATTTTATAGGCTAAAAATATTGTATATGGCATATATTTAAAAACGATGACGAGTCTGAATTGTGTGGAGTGTCAAGCCTTAACTTAGTTACTATTCGAAGTGCTTCAATCTAGTAATTTCATATGATCGACTTCTATATATGCGCATAACTTTTTAAATGAAATTCTTACAATGATATGCGATTGTTACTAAGAAAATCTTAATTGTTACTAATATGTTAGACATGGTTGTCAATTGAATTAGCTAGTTACAAGTGTAAAATATACTGTAAATTGCGTAAAGGATCTTATAACAACTCTATCATAAAATCAAGAAATTCAGAATAATTGAGGTAAATCAATCATCAAATTCTTCACTATATATCTATATACAGAAACATTGTTGAACATCATGATAGAAAATGACGTTTCTAACCATTAAAATAACAAAGAATTGAATTTTGCCATATAAGGAAAATCTTTGCATTGTTACATATATTCCATTTATAGGACAGTACGGGCCAGTTGCGGAACTAGATGTGATTGGGCATCTTATTCTTACATACATATAATGTGTCGGTACGTGAATCACGTAAAGTTAAAATGATGATAACCTTGTATTGTGATATAAGAATAACGACGCTTGACATCAAAATTGGGCCACCAATAATCTTTTAGTAAGAAAATGCAAAACTATGGCTTTTAAATTTTAATTCTTTTTTTGGGACACCACGTGGCTGCTTCACTAATCAATCTTCTTGGCCACAAGTTTGAGATTTCAGAATTTCGTGGAATAGAGGATAAAGCTCTCTTTGATTCTTGATTCTTGACATCGTAAGATTCGATTTCATGCATGACGATAAGGCTAAAACAGAACCACATAGATTGCCTTTTTCTCTCAAGTGGTCATAGAAGAATATTAAAATTCTTGAGATGATATCTTGCGATCTCGAGTTTTCGCAAATATTAAAGAAGCAAAGGAGCTGGAAACTTTGTATGGCATATCTAAAACTATGTCAAAGGGTGAGACCAGCTATCAACTGATTTTACAATGAATTTTCAATCGATACTTTTTAAATGGATGGTAAAAGTTTTGATTGAACGCATACTAGATATCTTAGAGCATCCACATCTGGGTAGTGTCTCATCAAATTTTTTTATGATTTAAATAATAGAAAATAATGAAAAAGCAGGAAAGAGAATGAGATACGTGTCTTTACGGAGAAACTACGAGAAACCCATTTCATATGTGACTTTATTTTGATTGGCCAATATTATTAATTTTAATTTCAAATATAAATAAATAATCAAAATAATTAAAATATTATAAATGAGAAACTAGAAAGGTATCCGAGCGTTGGAGATGATCTTATATGTTGTTATCCATATTTTGGGTACAAAAATAATCACAACAGTAAAATAATATTAGGACACTAGAATTTAACCCGCGGTATACCGCGGGGCTATATTTTTTTAAAAAATGTAATGTTATTTTTTAAAAGATTAACTGAAGATATATCATATTAATTTGTATTTTTAAATGTAGATATCTATCTATCAATTTTTGAAGTATAGATACGAAAACATACATTTTTTTTAAGTAACGATGTATGGTGGATTTTAAAATTTTGAATATTTTACTCTACAGTATACCGTGGGTCGGTTTTTTTATAACTAAAAATTTTAAATTTAAGTTGGATTTGTTTTGTTAATATTGTTTCTTTTGTTTTGTGTTTAAGATTGTATAATTGTATTTTGATTGTTAATTTTAGGATTTCATCCGTGATATACCGTTATTTATTAATATCGACCCAAACCCGTCATCCCATATAAACCCGTCTATATTATCTCGTTAGCTAAATTATTAGTATTATAAAATCCAAGAAAATAAATTATTATTGTTATAAAATCTAATAATTTCAGGATCTCACCCGTAGTATACCGTTCTTTGAACGATTTTAAATTTATACTACTAATATATATTTTAAATTTATCATATAAAGTATATGATTTCAAGTTTTTGTGTTTTTTTTTTTAATTTAAATAAAGCAACGGCTTAAATGATGATAGATATAGTTCTTTTTCCTGTATGTGTATTTGATTTTTCTATGTGAATATTTTGATTATTATAAATTAGTATTTTTATTGCTATGCAAAATGTTAATATAAATATTTGCTATAAAGTTTTTTGAAGATATATGGAATGATTGTGTAGAGATTTTTAGAAACAAATTAGGCAAGATATTGTTTGGTTAATATCTTTTATTTAAATTTTGTAAAAGTAATAATAAATGCCAATGGCATTCTTTGTAAATATTGTCCAACCCCAGGATTTATTTGCTAAAAGTGTTCCAAAAATGTATATATAGATATAAAGATATTTATAATTTTATTTGATGTGATCATATTCAGTCAAGGTTTAGACCCGTAGATTAATACTTTTTTAACATATAGTATTGTTATATTTAATTTAATATTGTGCATATATTAAAATACTAAATCGGTATTTACACAAATTTAGTTTTATTATCGCAAAGTTGTTAACATCGTTGATAAATATTAATCATAGGATTAAATTTGATTTAGTCAATATTCGAATAATTTGTATGTAACTTCATAAATCTATATATTTAACATGGCACATCATTTTTAGTCAACCTAACACGTATCATATATTGAGGTTAAATTCTTAGAAGTAAAAATACATATCGTATAATAAAAAAATACAATGTTCTTTTATTTATTATCTGTCTTTTTTTCTATCCATTCTTGACTTCAGTTACTCTAATGTTTTTAAAAACTTGGAAGATGAGAACAAATCAAAAGAGGAAGATTCTACATATTTTTCTTCTCCTGCAAGAAATTAAATAAAATTTATCAAAGATCTTAGATATTATATTTGTTAAAATCAAAATCAGAAAGAAAATCATACATAGAAAACATTAAACATGAAAATAAAAAAAACATATATGATGCAAATAATAACAAAACTTCAACCTTATAAAAATCGTAATTATTAAAATCGTTTATAAGATTTTTTAAAAATAACAAAATTCATTATTCTTCGCACCTCCCAAAAAAAAATTGGGAAAAAAATCATGTCAATGTTTAAAAATAAATAAATTGGACTTTAAAAAAAAACATATCTAATGAAAAACCACAAACCTTTGATTTTATAAAATATAAATTTTTACCTTTATTCTTAGAAATCTAAATTCTTCTAAAATTATGTTCTAAAAACAACAGAAAAATTAATGACAACTTTAACAATAAAAATGAATTTTTTTCTATCAAACTTCAGATGCTTAACTCGCTCGCTCTAACGCATCACCTCGATGTTCATGACGAAGATGATAGTCTTTTTTAGTTTAGCTCGTTAAGAAATCTGTAGCACAATTAAAAAAAGATAGAGATTAGCAAAAAATAGTAAAACTTAGTTATGAGATTATTTACATATGATGAATTTAAAACCCAGTTTGACCATAATCAAAAACGAAAAATACATACTTTTCGATGCACTGATCCCACTCTTAGTTGCCATGAATGGCCGGTTACAATTGAACTGCAAAAAACAATACGAAATATATATTAGTGATACATATTGTGAAGAAATCTAGAATTTTCTAGTTGTAGAGAATTGAAAAGAAGAAAAAAAAAACAATAAAAATTTTAGCTAGAGAAAGAAACAATAAAGAAAGAACAAAGAAAGAGAAATCATCCAAGTTTTGTGTTTGGCTATTGGTAAATGGAGTTTAGGTGTTTAGTATTTATAGGAAAACTAATTAGGTTGCGCTAATTCATAGAAATCTTCCGGAAAAAAATAATAACTGCCGCAAGATATTAGGGAGTAAATCTTTTATATTGTTAATTGGAATATGCTAAGATTATGCGTTTATTTGAGTATTTAATATATTTCTATAATTTGTTGGGGATTTAAATATTAACTAACCCTAATTGTGTCGTTAAAGATAATATGTTGAGATTTTGGCAAGTTTGTTAAACTTGTAATCTTTAATTCAAATAATTAATGCTAATTCGCGAATAAGAAATTGGGATATATATTCTCTAAATTTTATACCAACTATTATTGGAAATGATTGATGACACAATTGCGACTTAGTAATATGCTATTTATTTAGATTAGTTGGTGCAATTAGTTACCTATTAACGTTATTTTAGGGATTCGCTTTTAGAATAATATAGATTTTATAGTTTTATTGTCATAAATTCATCATATTCTGTTGCCTAAATCAGAAAATATTACCAAAAAAGATTTTTGTGATATTAAATATGAAAAACGAATTTATTACTAATTAATGTCGTTTTTCTTTAAAAACTTTCTTTAATTATCTTATCCAGGATCCGAACAGAATTAAACTGAGTCAAAAGCCGACACAAATGAATTAAAAACCAAAATCCCCTCTAAAAAAGTATATGTAGATTCAAAATAATAGTTTTTATAAATTGGATGGATATAAAATGTTTTCAATGATATATTATTTTCATTAACATTTTTTGATAACATGTTCGAATAATGGATTACTATATAACATTTTGAATGACATTTTCAATAACATTTTCGAATAATATATTAGTATATTAGTATATAACATTTTTACTAATTGTGTTACATTTTCGAATTGATTAGTATATAACAGTCTCAAAATATATTAATTATGTATTATATAAACAAAATCTTTTAATATCTTTAACCCGTTGACCCGTTGACCTGTTTATATATATTAGTGACATGGAATAAATTTTATGATTATAATAATATAATGGCATATATTGTAATTTTTTACAAAATCTAAGTTATGACTCTTAGGATGTACTTCCCAAATATTAGTATAGGATACAAAAAAGTAAACGCAAGACACAAGATTTTTTTCACTTTTTGTCACAACATATAATTAATTATATCAATAGATAAGTTTTGTTTTATATCAAACTCTATATTACATATTGTAAGAAATATTTTATCATTTTTGATAAATAATATGTAACAAATTATAATTTTATGCAGCTTAAGAATATAACAGATAGAGGATTGAGATATTTATTTAATGTGATATATAACACATTATAGTATAAATTAATAGGCATGTAAGTAATGTGATTTTTGTAATATTTTGAGTTTTAACAGCTCAATAAAAATGAAAGGCCGTACTATAGAGACATCATATGATTCGTCGTATCATATATTCTTCACAGCTAAGATTTTATTATCGCATTTCTAAAAAGAAGACTTAAACGCTGTGTTGTCCCTTACGTACTTGTAACTCTTTTTTATTTTTTTTCATCATTCGTATTTATCACTTATAAAAACATTTCATCAAATAGTTCGAATAATTATGTTTATCGTATGACTCGAAAAAAATAAAATAAAAAATGTAAATATTTGACTTCGATGAAAGCATATTTTTGAAAAATGATTTAAGGTTAAAATAACATATAAAAATAAATTAAGAACCAGATATGTTAATTTATAGCTCTTTATATTTTCATACATCAATTTAGAACTTTATCATAATTTGAAATGATATGGGATAATTTAGTTGGCTAGATAATAGAACCGAGCATCCGACATTTTCTTGTTGTTTGTTATTCTGAGGATTTTTTGTTTTTTTTAAATGTTAAATCTGAGAATAGGACAATATAGCATCTAAAATCTATCACTTTCTTTTGCCTATATGCATTCGTGAAGAAGCTTATATATATGAACCCTTAGAGTCGACCTTTAACACATCAAACACAAGAACTCAAAATCACTTCTCTCATCTTGTACCCAATATTACTGAAGCTTTCAATTTCTAAAATTATCTATCATTCCCTTAACTTGTAAATTTTACAAATTAAATCCTTAGGTAAATCTTTCAAAACCCACAATATTACCACCAATGGAGAAGCTACAAAAGATGGTCTCCGAGAAGCCTGTGGTGATCTTTAGCAAGAATTCGTGCTGCATGTCTCACACAATCAAGACTCTCTTCCTCGACTTTGGTGTGAACCCAACGATTTATGAGCTCGACGAGATCAACAGAGGAAAGGAGATAGAGCAAGCATTGGCTCAACTCGGCTGCAGCCCGACCGTACCAGTGGTGTTCATAGGAGGGCAGCTCGTAGGTGGAGCCAATCAAGTCATGAGCCTCCATCTCAATCGTTCTCTCGTCCCAATGCTTAAGCGCGTTGGAGCGTTATGGGTTTGATTATAAATGAACGAAAAGAAAACCCATAACGTTGCATACCTAGCATATTTATGTGCCTTGCAAGTTATACTAATGTTTTATAAGAATAATATGAAATTAAAGACATTATGTACGTAGTCTATCTAAGTTTTTGTGTGGACAGATTATGAGAATGTACCTATTTCATAACAAGAGGGTGTCCGAATTAATAAAATCAGCTTGAGTTAGTTTTCTCTTTAATAAGCGTATCTATAAAAAAAGACATTTGTATAACAATACTAATATATCCAAATGTAAACAACTTATTTTTTATTTATCAATAATAATTTATAAAGTATTTTATATATGGGAGAAAATGTAAATAGCTTATCCTTTCCTTACCTGATTTTTATGGTAATATATTTCCTTAAACAATAAGAAAATAAGTGAATACTTTAACAGCTTCACGTTTTCTCCTATGTTGCATGGAAACTCCATTCGAGGTGCGTTTAGGTTTTATGTGGACTGGGACAGTTTTGGCTGTAAGTTCTGTGCCATTAAATTCGTGTGGGAAAGAGATCTTCATAATAAACGGAGCAATGAGGAGTTTCTCACATTACTCATAGACACAGCCATTAAAGAGCACAATGAAGAAAATGTTACAACTTGGTCTTCCCTATTCGCAGCTTTTTTAATGATGCTTTCTTCTTAGTTTTACTTATCTTTTTGGTTTTTTCAGAATACAAAACTTGAGTTTGTGGAGTATGTCCGTGCAAATGTAATGCCGTGTAAGGGTTATATGTATTATAACACATTTTGGGCCAAAGACTTTTCCTCACCAAATCAAGAGCCAAAACTTTATCAAACAAAGGTGCAAAAGTTTTTTGAAGAGATTTTGGTCCGTATGTTTAGGCTAAGGCCGACAGAAGAATGATGTTTATGAGGTATGATTTTTATCCAAGACTTAAATGGCTTTGAACATCTTCATGTTAATTTTGTAACCATTTTCTAAGTTGAAGTGGCTATCTATCTCTATGGGGAACTAGGATAACTTGTGAGTTCTGTTGCTATACAAAGGTTATCTATACTTACCTTTAATTCATACAGGTGATGACTTCAGCTCCATATATGGGCTTTGTTGATCCTCAAATCACACAAGTACGTATTCGAAATCTTAAGGGTAGAAAGAAGAATCTCTTATTTAAAGGACGAGCCGACGATTACAAAAATGGACGAGCTGAAAACTTAGTATACGAGCCGGGCCGCAAAGTTCTCAGACGGTTGTACGAAATTCCCTGTAGAAGCCGTTATTTCGGGATTCCCTTCACAATCATTCTCTTTTTCTATTTATAGGGTTCAGAGGTGGGGCGTCTTGCACGCGTGAAATGTCCGTTTTACCCCCCCTTGGTCGGTGGAAATCGTGGCGGGCTTTTATTAGGCTTTTTACCAGATGTCTACTGGGCTTTAGGATACTTAAGGGTGTTGGGCCGTGGTAGGTGGTGGGCTTGCTAAGGGATTTGGGCCCGAGCCCAAAACCCACCATCAACAGGCTTCATGTGCCTAGAGCTCTCTCTTCTGAATATTTAAAGATGAAGTAAGTTTGTACTAGTTTTCATGGCATGCCCTGATCAACTATTATATATTTATACTTACATGTTGTTGGTCTTTTTTATGACTATTTTTCTTACGTAATTTGTGAATAGAATGTTGTAGGTGATTTCATGTGTTACTCCTCTTTGTATTTGCTTTGTTGGCCACTAAAATATGACCATTAGCATCAGAGCTAGCATCTAAGAAGAATGAGTAGATGCCTCCCTTGAGGGAAATGCACTTTCTCTAGATATAGACTTATAAATTGAAGCCTTCTAGCATAGTTGTTGGAATCAGATTGCGCATTATTTGGATGGTTGAAGAGAGCATTCTTGCATGTTTTCGAAAAAAATATAGCAGAATGATCACATTGTAGATTGAATAGAAATGTAAAAACCATTAGTATGGATGAAAAGTATTCGATTAGTAAAATAAAAGAGAACAAAAAATATCAAATAATTACTTTATTGATCAGATAGTAGTAGTAAAATAATAAGAATCAAGACATTGTGAATCAATCTAAGAACTTTAGAAGCTATCTTGAATTGGCCGCTTTTAATCTCAAAGTCATTTCGAATCTATTGTTCTTGTTTACGAATAACGACTTTGGATCTTGTCCTAACTATGATCTCAATGGGATTACGAACTAAACATGTTATTCCTTATGTGATAAGGCCACTTTCTAAAATTTTGCATAATGAGGTCAATCTTTGAAATTTTCGTTGACATAATTAACATATATAGTTTTTTCTCGTTGGGATATTTTTTTGTTTTATTTTCATCATATACGTTGAACTTTGCGAATTTTATTTGTGGATTCAAGGGTGAGGTGACAAGTTACATATAGAGTCCCTTCCTAAATATATTTTGGGTGAAAAGAATTATATTTATTAGGTTTACGGAAAACACATGATATACATAATGAAATTCTCTTTATTTGTAGTATATACATATATATATATATATATATATGTATATATATATATATATATGTATATATATATATATATATAAAATCATGATATTGTGTATCCATTTATGAGATATGGAAGCTTATCAAGAATTGGTTGATTCTCATTTCAGGTTTTCTTGTTAAGTCATTTGATTTTGTTCTCGATCCTTAATCATTCTCTCATTTTGTAAAAATTCACCTTATTAATCCTAGTCCATGTAGGATTATGAAGCTCGGTTTCATATGTAATAGAGTCACTTTTGAAAATCGTAAGCAAGCGTATGATCATATCCTATATCTTAGTTACCTTAATCAAGATATTCTTTATTTCTTTATTTTTCCCATGTTCTTTTGGGATTGAGAATTTGGATTTGTCCAATGATGAAATTATGATGATAAGATTGTAAAATATAACTAAATTACTTGAAATGCACATTAATAATTATTTTCAAGTATAGTTCGAGTTCTGTACAATTGAGAAAGAAATAATTGTAACTGAATAAGTGATGAATCTTTGAAAATTGACGGTGTCGAAATCATCAACAGAGTAGACGATGTGGATCTTGCAAGGTTAGTGATGAGGTACCCAGTTGTTGGAGTTTTGCCGTTGTGGGGCGATTTGAGTATATGGGATAATATATAGTAACTATTTTATTACTAATAATAGCACATTGTTTGTCAACACATGAAATATACCATCCGGAGTCTTTAGAACTTGGAAATCTGTAATTTCATGCAGTTCTTATTGTCGGCTTCGATGTGAATAACTTCGGAAACTATTATTGGATAATACAAAATAGTTGGGGAAGAGAAAGAGGAGTAGAAGGGTTTGAGTGGATTCATAGAGAACGTAGACGAGGGAGACATTCATTGTTTACAAGTCTTTTATGAAAAAAAAAATGGGTATCCACAGAACAAAAAGAGGTAGAAGGATATCCGTATGATGATTTCACTTCATTTTATTAAGACTTATGTAAATGTAGAATATATATATATATATATATATATATATATATATATATATATATATATTTGTGCTACTTGTTCATCTGAATCTTTTAACTTGATTAGAACTCTTAAAGATATTATTATTTATGTCTACCTTTCATGTCTAGTGCCAATCAAAGATTACAAAAAAATTAAACAAGAAGATACAGTTTATGTTTTCCGCTTATATATAACTAAACTATTCTTTTTTAATCCATGGGAACATCTATGCTAGAGAACATGCATTCACCGTTCGTTTGGCCAAGTCACTTACAAAAACGAATTGAAACCCAACCATGAAAATGTCATTGTTAAATGGTGTTTTGTTAAAGAGAAGCAATAATCTCGCTCATTAGTGGCATAAAAGAAGAGAACCAGATCTAATACATAATTTAAAAAAAAGGAACAAAACAATTTAAGCAAAATGTTTACAAAAGAAAAAATTAATTCGAGCAAAACTTATTCTAATTATTTGATAAAAGAAAAATTAATTCGAGCAAAACTTATTATAATTATTTGATAAAGAATCTTTTTTTAAAAGTGTAACCCTTTTAGTTTTATGATTTTTTAAATTTATTGTATAATATCCTTATCATTTATATATTCTTATATACCTTTTAAAAAAATTTGTAATACTTTTTACTTTTAGGATTTTTAATTTTATTATATTATTTTCTTTTTAAGATTTGTAATTATATTATATAATTTGTCTTATTACATATGTCAAATCTGATCGATAGATCTTACATGTATCATGACCATGCGAATTACTAAATTTGAAAACCAAAATTTATATTATAACTAGATTAGGATCTATCCGATAGACGGGTTATTTATTTTCAAAACAAAAAATTAAATTAAAAAACTATTATAGGAAAATAGTATCCAAAATATTATGATAAATACAAATTTGGTATCGTTTCTTTAAACGGTAGTAAAGTCATTTTTAAAAACGTCTATATAAACGACGCGAAAGAACACAAACGATGAAAAAATAATGAATTATAGTGTTGCGAGGAAAGCTTTGCAAAATGTTTTTAGCGTCATTTTTTAAAGCGATCTTAAAATTCTATAATTACTTAAAACCTAATGCTAAAATAAAAAACTAAAATGCAACTACAGTATTTTTCATAGTGATGAGTCGACATATTTAGTCATTTTAGCTATAAAACTAAATAAATTTACATGTTGATCCGATCTATTAAAATTTGATAGATTCATGGGTAAACCCAATAAATTTAGCTTATAATTAATTTAACACTCAACTAATTAAGATAATAGATTAGATTAGGTTACACTCAATATAGAAACGTGTGTAAAATTTCACTGAGCACCAAATAATATAAAAGTATGAAAATTAAAAATGAAATGTTAAATTAAAATTTTATCCAAAACAATAATAATATATTTATTGTAATTCAATTTTTAGTTTAATTAAAATTAGGTGAATATACTTTTTTCGTGGGAGAAGAGAACATACGAGAAGATTTTTTTTTCTTAGTAAATATTTTTTTTATCGAAACATATCGGTTTTACTAACTTACTTGAATTAGTTTTATAAGTTGTTTAGATTTATTATTGATAACAACAATTATGAATTTTGACATTTTATGTATTTTGTTGACAACTATATTTTACTCTTAACTTAAAAATAACAACAAAAAAAAAACAAACAGAAAACTATACAAAATAACATATTGGAAGGGTCTCAATTTTAAAAATAATTATATTATGAACTATATTGAACTTTAGTTATCATTAGTCTAAGCTAATAATGCCTCTTTTTGTTTTCTTTCTAATATAGACACGTATATTGATGTGTTTTACTAATATTTTTTTCCTTTTTTAAGAAAACAAAAGGATAGAAATATTTAAGTTACAAAATTGAAAAATATTAAACCACATATTAAATTATAATCAATTAGTTGAAACGTGTCGTCATTTCGTGAATTAAAAACGATCGGCTGAGAATGTTAAAACTCTATATAAACATTAACAAATTTTATAATTAATTTTTCTGATAAGATAAAATACTTTAACTTGTTTTGAATATATTAACAACGGAAAAAATTAACAGAATTAGATTAATAATTGGCCACATGTCACGCTTTGGTGAGAAAGTTAAGACTTTATACAATAACATTAACAAATTTTGTATTTTCTTTTTTCGATAAGATAAAGAATTTTTACTTTTTTTGTTAATATATTAAGAACAACAAAATTAATAGAATGAGGTTAATAGTTTAATATATTAACACTGTTTGAATATATTAACAAAAAAAATTCAACCAAATTAGATTAATATATTAATAAAAAGTTGAATATATATATAAAAAAATTAATACTTACTTTTATATTTTCTTTTTACGAAACGCTTAAGAACTTTTCTGTTTTATATAATAAATTAGTAAATTTTTATTTCCCGTTATTACTTTTTTAATGTATTAACAAAAAGAATTTTATTAAAATTAAGGTTAATATTTTTAAATATTGAGATTTTCTTTATCCTTAATTTTTACATTATTTTGAATTTGTCCATTTAATTTGAATTTGTAGAAAACATTCTATGATTTGTCTATATCTATTTCAAAAATGTCTTATAATTGTTACCCACGTAAAGACATTTTTGTCCAATTTATAAGAGTTAAGAAAAAGAGTTAATTTTAAAAAGACTATGGCTTTGAATGGTAACCCATTATCAAAGCGACACAGTGTGTACAGCTTTGACAGTTACCAATCACAAAAGCTTTATCAAAAGCGTTACTAACAGATTTACTCTCAAC
This sequence comes from Arabidopsis arenosa, assembly GCA_905216605.1. Classification (NCBI taxonomy): domain Eukaryota; kingdom Viridiplantae; phylum Streptophyta; class Magnoliopsida; order Brassicales; family Brassicaceae; genus Arabidopsis; species Arabidopsis arenosa. Next base: position 11,377,139 of record LR999457.1, on the reverse strand, counting down.
TTTTTTGTACAGCTCTTTCTTATAGTTTTGCACTATTTCGGTAAATCTTACATCTCCAGCTAACAACTAAAAAACTTGTATAGCTTTTGGTTACATCAGACCCTATGATTAAATACTTGATTTTTCAATCCTCCATGGTCATTCTTTCATATTACCCTTAATTCTTAATTCTTAATTCATTCTCATAATAACAAGGCACATGAGTGGATGTGAGAGCTTACACCAATTAAGCCAATGAATAAACGGTTCCTCCCAAAAGACCGTTTTACCCCTGCTACTTCTCTGTTTGTCCCTCACCACCAAAACGAATACTTTTTTCTCAAAACCAAAGCTTTCTTGATACGGAAGCTTTCAGAATCTACAGACCTATTTCTCACGAATTTATTACATACTCTGACTCTGAAACTTGGGTTCGCAAGTGACAGTTTTACAGTGAATCACCTCCTAAATAGTTATGTCAAGCTCAGAGAAATCAACACCGCACGCAAGGTGTTTGATGAAATGTGTGAACCGAATGTGGTTTCGTGGACGTCGGTTATTTCTGGGTATAACGACATGGGTCAACCTCAAACTGCTCTTTCTATGTTTCAGGAGATGCATGAAGATAGATCTGTGCCTCCCAATGAGTACACGTTTGCTAGTGTCTTTAAAGCCTGTTCTGCTTTGGCTGAATCAAGAATCGGGAAAAACATACATGCCCGTCTTGAGATATCCGGGCTCAGAAGGAATATTGTGGTGAGTTCCTCTCTTGTTGACATGTATGGGAAATGCAATGATGTGGAAATGGCTAGACAGGTTTTCGACTCGATGATTGATTATGGCAGAAATGTTGTTTCTTGGACCTCGATGATCACTGCTTATGCGCAGAACGCTCGTGGCCATGAAGCTATTGAGTTGTTTAGATCATTCAATGCTGCTCCGACATCGGATAGGCCGAATCAGTTTATGCTGGCTAGTGTAATTAGCGCTTGCTCTAGTTTAGGTAGGCTACAATGGGGGAAAGTTGCTCACGGGTTAGTTACTCGAGGTGGTTATGAATCGAACACTGTGGTTGCTACCTCGCTTCTAGATATGTACGCGAAATGCGGGTCTCTAAGCTGTGCGGAAAAAATCTTCTTGAAAATTCGTTGTCGTTCTGTTATATCGTACACATCTATGATCATGGCAAGGGCAAAGCATGGACTTGGAGAAGCAGCGCTTCAACTATTCTATGAAATGGTTGCAGGGAGAATAAAGCCTAACTATGTAACGTTACTTGGCGTGTTACACGCTTGTAGCCATTCGGGTCTGGTTAACGAAGGCCTAGAATTCTTGAATACAATGGCTGGGAAGTATGGTGTGATTCCTGACTCGAGGCATTATACATGTGTTGTTGATATGCTTGGAAGATTTGGTCGTGTTGATGAAGCTTATGATTTGGCAAAAACAATAGAAGTTGGAGCAGACCAAGGCGCACTCTTGTGGGGAGCTCTTCTTTCAGCTGGTAGGTTACATGGAAGAGTTGAGATTGTTAGTGAAGCGAGCAAGCGATTAATACAATCGAATCAGCAAGTAACAGGTGCGTACATCGCATTATCCAATGCTTATGCTGTGGCTGGAGGATGGGAAGATTCAGAATCTCTTCGATTAGAGATGAAACGTAGTGGAAATGTGAAAGAACGAGCTTGTAGCTGGATTGAGAATAAGGATTCAGTTTATGTTTTTCATGCCGGGGATTTGTCATGTGATGAGAGCGGTGAGATTAAGAGGTTCCTGAAAGATCTGGAGAAGAGAATGAAAGAAAGAGGACACAGAGGAAGTAGTAGTATGATCACCACTTCATCGGTTTTCGTAGATGTTGATGAGGAAGCTAAAGAGGAAATGGTGAGTTTGCATTGTGAGAGATTGGCTTTAGCATATGGATTGCTTCATCTGCCTGCGGGATCAACAATTAGGATTATGAACAATTTGAGGATGTGTAGAGATTGTCATGAGGCTTTCAAGCTGATCAGTGAGATAGTCGAGAGAGAAATTGTTGTTAGGGATGTGAATAGGTTTCATTGTTTTAAGAATGGATCTTGCACTTGTCGTGATTTTTGGTGAATTTGTTTAACTAATTTAGATTGGTTTTTTTTGTTCCCACATATTCAGAATCATTCATAGTACAAAGATTTGATGTAGAAGCGGTTCAAAGGAGATCAATTAAATTAGCTTAAATATATAAAGGAAAATGAAACATAATACGATTAACTAAGAAATTGAGGTAGTTATGGTTTAGATACAACTTTGATGCTATGTGAACAGTAGAAACAAAGTTTTAACCTTACACCACAACAAAATCAAAAACAAAAACTTGAAAATAGACTTGACTGGTTGAGAACAACTATTTACAGTTCACTCATATGGTAAAAAAAAAAAAGGGGGTGCAATATGCGTTATACAGTAATGCAAGCTAGCTATTTCGACTTGGCATGAGCGATAGCGTTTAGGAATGGCGACGTAAAAACATCCAAACATCACCAAAAAGGAACATCAAAACAGAAGAGCATCTTGCATGGATCAATATGAAGCCGAATAGAGATAACTAAATAGAGATACAAACAGCAATGCCAGAAAATGAATCAAACATAACATCCGGATTCTCATCTTCTTTGAGATGAAAAGGACGACACCACAAGTAGCTTGAGGCTGCTACTTAATACTTTGTTGGGTTCAACACGAACTTCGAAACAATTAACATGTAAATTTGGTGTATCGAAAAACCCATTCAGCAGCAGTATAAGTGTCTAAAACTAAATCACCCCTATGCTAACAAAAAGACTGGACAATGCCATAATGTTACTGGGAAAAATAATATAACTGACGTAGCTGTAAACAGGAATGATGTCCGTTGCCAAATTTTGGAAGGTTTCGTGTACGATGTCAAATTAGAAACCAAAGAAGTTGTGTAACATGAGTGTTCAAAAAGAATGAATATGGTGATCATTTGCTCAGTGAAAAGCTACTCTGCAGAATAAGATGACAAAACAGAGGGGAACATACCTGAGAGAAGCGGATTAGCACATAATCTTGATATATCACCGTAAAAAAAAATGTATGTTTCAATTCCGATAATACTTTGAACAGAACTGAAACAGGATTAGAGGGGCATAGAGCAGTGTCTTGTCACAACTCTTATCACTAACCAATCTTTTAAATGACTATATCTAAGAATCCTGCTACTCTTCTATAAATATTCTTTAGTTAATCTTGAATACCCAGACACCAAAAAGAAGAAAGACCTGAAACAGGACCCTGAGAGTTACTGCAAAGTGCAAACTTAGACCTTATGTTGCAAACTTAGACCTTATGTCCTTATCTAGTGTCCTCTTTCCAAGTCTTCCTTTCCTAATCTATTCAAGGGTAATACGCCTCGAAATCTATGCTAATTAATAAGATTTTTCTATGGAAGTTCATGAAACCAAAGGTAATCTAGATCCAACGCTTCTGGGTTTCTCTTCTTCCCAAAACACTATTCTATTCTTTATAGGACCAGAACCTATGTACAAAATAGGGTCAACACTTTGGGCCACCGAATCTTGATGAACGTAGAGCATCCATGGCAACCTCGATCATCTTTACAAGTGCTTCCACATCATGGAAACTAAAATCGACAACTTTCTTGATAGCAGAGATACAGTCTCCATGCTTTGTTTCTTCTGAGGTGACAGTGACTGCTTTAAAAGCATTTTGGGATTTTGCTGAGGCTTCCATTGCCAGATTCATGCTCTCCGTCTGTATTAGATATAAAATATCAGCTTTGTTTGGCACAGGAAGATAGATAATAAATACATCCACAGCTTAGGCAACAGAAGGATCTTAGTTGAGATTTCAAAACTCCAACAGCAGAGGTAAGAGGCAACCCAGTTCGCTTTTTCAAATACTCCAAATGTATCATGACATAATTGATGAAGGTGGGATAACTTACAAAGTCCAATAACGGAACAAAATTTAGTTGGCTTCTAGCAACAGGAAGAAGATTTCCAGTAACATGGGAAAGACCTCTTTTGGTTTTAGCAGACTTATCAACCACCCCTTGATGATTGAGACTATCGACATCAGATGCGGATGATGACGGTGATTCACCTGAGGAAACAATTAAATGAACAAGATGTGACTTTACTGAAACAGACAGCAGTAAATAACTTTCGAGTAAATAGATCCCAAGCATATTTTTCTCTAGTTTTTATCCAGATATTGAGGAACTTCCACCATAAGTTTTTCCTGAAAACACTTAAACCTATCTAAATCTGTAAACTATGAAAAGGTGGACATACTAAGTCAAAATAATAGGTATACGTTGACTACTGCTGAGATAAATATCTTAATTAAGTGACCAAAACATTTGTTACTTAATGTATGGTAGTAGACATCTTCTGAGAGAATTTTGACTCGAGCAAAAGAAACCATCGAGAACTATTTTAGACAATGGAAACTACTACAATTCTGACTTAACCACATTGAAAGAAAACTTCCAGAAAAAAAAATGTTCACTCACTGATATGATCATAGATGCAAAAATTTCATATTACCTTGAGGAGTCATCTGTACCATTTTTTGCAATTCATTCCATTCTCCACTCAGACCTAGACTTCTGCCATACACTAATCTCATGCAAGCCACTTCTGTGCACTTATAAGCCAAAGCAGCTGCAGCCATTTCTTGGCATGTTTCATATTGATGGGCACAGCTTCTGTGACAAACAAGCAGAGTGTTCAAAGACCACAAAATCATAAGAGAATCAACAGCATTCTGTCAAAGACCAACACCTAAAGACACTGGATTCCTGAGAAGTTTCCTCAGTCATAAGGAAACGGGAAATGAGCAAGCACAAGCATTCACTTACTCTGAAAGTTTTGCAGCAGAATGGTAAGCCTCAATATGGCTCATCTTCCCCCCTTCCACACTATCAGTACTGCTCATTTCTAAAACTGAAGCTCCAAGGAGAAACCTCAGAGCCGCTTTAAAGATGGTCTCCTTGTATTGATATTCTAATCCAGAGCTCTGAGTTCATTGAGATAGAAAGACAACCAAATTAATAGCCAACACAAAACTAGCAAAAGAAAGACAGCAGTGATTCATATTACTGTTCCATCATTTGTTTGTTTGTTTATTTATAGCAGATGAAACTTGAAGCTTCAGATATAAAGGAGTCGATTAGATTAATGATAATAATGTAATTTAATCTTCATTCGTACTTACCTAGTCTCTCTTGTATCATATAAAATAAATCGTAAAGCCTTTCATAATGAATCAATTCAGTCATCATTCATACAGACTACATTAAAGGTATGATAAAAATCTGACCTTGAAACAGTCACCACGCTTTCTCAGCTTTTCAGCCTCTTGAAGTATATCATTCGCAGCCTGGCAGGGTCTATCCATAGTCTCATGAATAATGGCACCGAAATTCTTTATCCCAGCTCTATTCTCAAGGAACGTTTTCATACTTGTGCATGGTAAATCACCAAACTTTGAGTTGTTACATACTTCTGGTTTTGGCTGATTCCTGTTTCTAGGATGAGTTGTTGACAAAATCTCACAGTTAGCTTCCTGAGATAGGGGTTTTCTATTGTTAACAATTATACTCCCACCATCACCATATTTCATGTTTTGGTCTTCCCGAGATATGCTTTCTCCAGCTGATACAAGATTCGTGGGGCATGAAGACCTTGCAGGGGAAGAGGAAACTGATTCCACAGGGGATGCTTTTACTTCTTCCACATACATTCTTCCACTTTTGTGTGATCCTAAAACCTTCGACGAGCTTGATGTTTCTACCCCAGAAATCTGCCCACTTCCACCAGAGAAGTATCTACATGTGGCATCAGCTTTCCGGTGTTCTTGAGAGCCATCAGCCTGAAACAATTCATTTCTTTGGTGTGCTTTAGATTCCTGGACTGAAATCTTAGTTGTTACCGCCATTTCCATTGAGGGCTCTTTTTCCTCACCATCTGCAAACAATTTTGAATTGTTCCCATCCTTACCCTGCTTGTAACCGATGAACCTTATTTTCCTCACAGGATTATTGATATTTCCATGAGATTTTGTACACAAGGAACCACTAGCAGTTGTCAGTTGAGGTTTGTGGTCAGGTTTCTTTTTAGATGCGAGTAATCTTTTCTTTGTGTCTCGCTCTACATCCAAAGTGTAAAAATCATTTTCATGACGTTTTGTTTTTCTCTCTGCTGGAGTCCATTCCGGATCTTGATTCCAATGTATTTCTTCTGCTTTAACACCTCTGGCGAGTTTGGTACCATCACCAGTCTTGATATGCTTGGAACCATCACTTTCTTTTTTGTCAGCCTCTTTTTTCTTCTTGATCTTTATCTGACAACCAGTACCTACAATAAGAACAAGTTATTTTGATAAAAAGAAGCCCAAGTGCAGTGAAAATGTACACTAGTTAGCTGTTAGAGGGAAAGACCGACCTGCTGCTCGCCACTTTGCTTTCTGGTCAATCTTATCCTGAACAAAATCGTGCGACACACCAAGGTCTGTGGACATCTGAGTAGCCTTAAGTGTTTCTCCTGGCAGCTTCATGTTTTTTGAAACTCCTTGTGATAAGTCTTTGACGTTAGACTTCTTTTCAATTGGATTAGGCAATGAACCAGAAGTTAAAGGTTGGTAGCTTTTATCAGCATTACTAACATCAGAGAGGAGTTTAACACCAGTGTCAGGACCATGACCCTCACTAGCATGAAAGGATTTCATTGCGTTTTTAGTCTCTTCCTCGCTGACGCCACAGTGGTTCATTCCAGGCCTACAAGAGAATTTTAGAGAGACAATAAGGAATTATGATAATATGATAACCTGAGGTTCTGCACAAGGTTGAGGGACCGAATCCACAAAGTAAGTAGAAGCGTTGTCAATACAATTTTATATCTTTAACGCTTGACCCAGCCATTCTAGGGAACAAGACCTTAACATGGTTGAAAAGATTTCTCCTATAAAGAACTATGAAACTTATTTCAAACTAACCATTATAGCGACTAAAAAAGACTAGTGCTTAAATCAAGGAAAGAGCACAAGATACAAATACTTGAAAAGAGATATGTTAGAAAACGAGGTGATATGGAATAATCAGATACTTACAGCCAGGTTTGCATGCTACACAACCACTTATCAGGCAGCTGCTCAGTATTCAGGCCATAGGGCAATAGCCGCCATGTCATACAACTCTCACATTGGGCCCAATTATCTACGTCAACACTGGTGGAAGAAGTTGCAACCGGAAAATCAAACTTAATGTCCATGCTATTGTGACATACATATGTGGCATCCTTGCAAGGCATCTTTGATAAAAATTTATCACCAAAACGATTTTTGCTACTGTTCTGTTGCAACTTTGTCGGACATGTCTTTTTCTCCTTCACAGCATGCAACCCAACAAACTTTATTTTATTTGCGACTCTGGGATCACTTTCTCCATCTTTTCTACAACCTTCCTGCAAGATACTTTTTGTAGTAAAACTTGCCCCACCTAAACCACAAGCTGAGTTATCCCTGGCTCGCTGACCAGTGGAAAAAACTTTTTGCTTCTTCGTCTCATTCCAAGTGGTGGCATCAAAGCAGTCTACCTCTTTCCTTCGCCTTCCAATTGGAGTTTTCTCACAACATAAAACATCCGAAAACTTGTTCTGTGTCTGAATAGAAGGTTCCTTTCCTGTCTTAATCACAGGTTGATTGTCTAATAAAGTATATCGCTTCTCCTTATCCTTCACAAGAAGCAGACTATCAGGAAGAGGCGACATCAGTAGATCCTCTGGAACAGAAATGGCAGTCATTTCCTGTTTCATGAAGTTAAAAGTAAGTTGGCATCAAATCAAACGAATTAATCCACACACCAAAAAAAATTTAAGCGAAAGAATGTGAAATATGATCTACCCGAAGAATGCGGGAAGGAGATTCACTTGTCTTCCCCAGAGATGTATGTGTTCGGGGTGGTGATTTTGGAGAACCATCGAGACCAAGATCCTTACAAACCATCGTGACACTTTGGGACAAGATTTCAGAACCCATTTTGATCCGAACTCTAATAGGCTTATGATCAGGCAAATCATTGGCCGGTGTTCTTGCATTTCCTTTATTTATGGGAACTTTTCCTAGAGCTTGAGCCAAAAGAGATCCTGAAGTTTGATAGTTCTGAGGATCCCGATTTCTTACTAGTTCAGAAGATGTAGCAGGGAGTGACTGAAACTTTTGAACCACATTCTGCGCAAACAATAATTCATTAGTACTCAAAAGTAAACTACTTATAACACTGAGGAAGCAAAATCACTAAAAGGTCCAGATTCCTTCAAACCTCAAAAGAATCCATAATGGAAGTACAAAAACAACAAGGTATTTTCACTACCATATTTTCCTTTTATCCTCACATCGAATTGAGAATTGTTTCTCTCATACCTTCCCGGGTAAACTGTTGGAAATTCTTTGTACAGCATGATTCCCTAGGGAACTCCTTTGACATGATGGTACAGCCACCGAACGTTTGTATGTGGGCAAAAATGATCCATAGTCACAGATCTTCGGACCTGACCAACCATATCATTCTACAATGACAATTCTTCTCAAAACAATGTCTGACTAAAACCAATTTAATATTACTTACCAAACCGGTCCAGGGCTCCCTCTCCAAAATCTTTTTGCAAGTGGCCAAGTACATTCTGCACCTTCTTGTCCTTAGATACACAAAGCAACAAACTTGATTTTAACAATGCAGAGCAAATATATAATAAGATCAAGTAGCAAAACTTAATATCCAACAGAATATTAGATACCACGCAAACAAAAAGAACAAGGATACAGAAAGGATTATCCACACTTATAAAAGCATACTATAGTCCTCATGGAGATGCATAAAATTGAGATTTCATAGGCTACAAAAGACGCATAGTTCTTCTATCTGGAACTCAAAACTCAGTAGAAACAAGCAAGTTACATAGCATTTGAAATATCTTACTAAAGCTATACCTCCTCCAACTAAACTAAGATGCACAAAACTTAATCATCATTGGCCTTATAAACACAGAGTACTATTCATATGATCTTAACACTTCCAAAACAACCCATAATCAGAAACTAAGCATCACACAAAGATCAACAATGGCTTCACATAACACCACACAAAGAACATATTTGTGATGAAAAAACCACAAACAAGAGACTCACAATGTAAGAGAGATCAACGTCAAGATCAACAACAGCTTCATCAGAAGAACAATTCATCTCTCCTTCTTCAAGTTCATAATCCTCTCCCATCTTGTACAACTACAAAAACCCTAAACATAACCCGATTCCAAACCCTAATTACTACTACCTCCTAAACCCCAACACACACTAACTCTGCCGCCACCAAACCGTCCCGAAAATCCAACATTGCCCAGAATCTCAAAACACACAAAGATTCAAATCATAAACACTTAGGTTATCCTCAAAAACCCTAAATTTGTTCAATCTCCAAACACAATATTGATTGTTTTAAAAACGCGAAATCAATCGCTTAATCAGGTTTATCAAAAACTCAATCAAACTCGTTTGATCACAGAACGAGATAGTTGAAAAGGAAGATTCGATCACTGTGATCGAGTCACCGGCTGCGAGGTTTAAGGAAGATTCGGCGTCAAGGTGATTTTGCGTCTCCGAATTTTTCTGCAGACAAGACGCAATGTGTAGAAGAGTGTTTAGTTTTTGGAGGGTTCTTTTGGTTTATGTTTAATCATTAATTAATTAAATTTTTAATTTTTGTAATTTTTCTATAATTCGTATCTCTGGTTTATTAATGCTTCAGAAATAATTTACACTTTGCCCCTTATTTTTCTTAGCTTTTATGGATATCGCTTGTTAATTTAGAAATGAGAATATATGATCCCCTAATTGTAAGAATTTAGATCGGAGTTCTGATTTGGTGGTTCGTAATACTAGCGCTAGCATATCACTATCTGTATTCAAATATGATTAAAGTGAATGACCATTTGAATTGAGGATATAGAATTCATGGATGGTCAAATTTTGGAGTAATGACTAATTAACAAATTGAATGACGGATTTGGATTAAAAAGATAGAGATATTTTTTTAAATATGAATGTTTTGTCGATAAACTTAAATCCACATGTTTTTGGGATTTATTCAACTAATTATTGACACAGAAGCACCAAATTGTTATGAAGTTAGATATTATTTACATGACTATAGCTGTAAAAATTTGGACGAAACATGCAAACCAAACCCAACTCATTCTAATATATAATATATAATGAATCGGATATGGAGTTAAATTTTTAAAAACCCACTAAAAATTTGCGGAACAGCCCATGGTGCATTGTGGATTTTGTTTGAAAGTTCGCTAAATGGGCTGCATGATACCGCTTTTTAATTATTATGTATATATTTATATTCTTAATAAAATAAAACTTGTGAAATGTATCGTATTTTAAAGAGTTTTATGAGTAGAGTTATAGTTTTTTGTATGAATATAATATGTAAATCTGTTCTTATAAATAAAATTATTCTAAACCCTATCTAAATCTAAATACACAAAAGTAGTAGGGCATTAATAGATCTTTACTCATAGACCTAGTCATATCAAATATCACATATACAATTGTTTCTAATAATACTTTTAAATTTAACTAATTATATTTAGAAGCTATTTCGTGAAATTGATTTATATTCCCTGAAAGGATTTAGGTTTTCTCATATGTCATCTAGGGGGTCTTGCAAGGCTAAATCCATTGGGAATAAAAGGAAAAGAAAACTCTAGCTCGTTATGCATGTCTAAAATTGGATAAACAGCTCTATGCATAATCATAAATTTTTAATTTAAAAATGGTTGTGTTGTAGTAAAGTGCATTAACTATGTTTACAAATGTCAAAAAGGCTAGTCGCAAGTTGTTACCAACTCCATTTTCGGATTGCAGATTCTGCAGATCGGTCCCAAGACGCAGGATATTTATTTGGTATATTGATTACCTTTTGAATAATATACATACATATGTGGGATCTTCCATATTCTCTTTTTCTTCTACGAATTTAATTCTTTGATATTTTAATATTATATTTCATCTAATCTTGGTATGTTTGTTAGCTTTCCTTATCGACATGACAATTTAGGAATGGAGACTAATTCGCATACTATCCATATCATTAATTAGATGAAAATCATGAAATATAGAACTTTTGGAAAACTAAGATTTGAATCTTGCTTTTTTTTTTGCTAATTTTATTTTGTTTTAATTAATTACACTTGAATGCACTTTAAATAATTTTAATTAGTTTGAACTTTAAATAGTTTTCTAACATAGACTAACCTTTTATATTTTCTTCCAATTTCACCTTACTTTTTTAAAATCATAATTGAACCCAAACAATCATTTGTCCCTCTTGATTAGTAGGGGCTGCGTGCACGTGAGTGAGAAGTTTCTGCTACAACCATCAGAGTTCAACGATTGGTTAATCTAATACAGTTGAATTTAATTGGTTTCAATTCAAACCATTACTACTATTTTGTAACAGCTTTTTTTGTCTTGAATGTCACAGTGAAGACTTGAAATTCAACAGACCGGAGACTAATTAACGTCACTAACCAATAGCTGAACTGTGATGATGATTGTAGCAGAAAATTTGGGTACCAAAAATAATACTCTCTATGTTCCATTATATAAGATGTTTTAGGCTTTTTCATTTGTTCTATTTTATAAGATTTTCTCTAGTCTCTAATCTATGTACAATTTATATTAATTTAATAGTTTTTGATTATTTATTTTATACAGTATTTTTTTTTATTAGTTAAATTTTTATAAATGAGAAAACATTTATTGTTTCTTAATCTTAATTTATGTTTTTTGGCCAAAACATCTAATAAAATGGGACAAAGGGAGTATAGAATACGGTGAACTAATTCAGATAATATATTATTCTCGTATATTGATATATGTGGTTAATATCACATTAGGGGATCTAGCTCAAGTTAACAATTTTGTGTTCAAAACTTAGTATCTCTGCTTATGCAGTATTCTAATTAAGTTCGTTTAATCATATTCGACAAACCTTGTAAAAACAATTATAAATAACAAGAAAAACATATAAAACGTTATAACTACGTACAAAGACTTTAAAATATCGCAAACAAATTAAACGTAGGTGAGATCATTTGATGACTCAAATTTAGATAAATCAAAGAATGATGTTAAAAGAATAAATGATTTAAAGAAAATATATGCCTTTTTGAACAAGAATTTTAAAGCATGTAATCATTTAAAACATAAAATCATTTATTGCAAATTTTAAATAGGAGATGCGGAAAACGAAATTAACAGGAAAATGTTGTGTAAAAGTGTTAACTATAAGCTTAGAAGATCTTAAATCTCGGAAACTGAATAATAATGAAAATACTCACACACATGTATGGAAAAGACAGTATCTACGAAATTTGATTGAAATGTCCACAGTATATATGCATACCAAATTTTTACCATAACACAAAACACACCAGATTTTCAGGAATTCGCTATTACTAAAATATACCAAATTTTTAATTTATGCATTAAATATTCCTCTGTATAAATAAAATCAAAAGCCTACTACGAAACATGCATTGGTTAAATTACACAAAGAAAGAAGAAAACATAAGAAGTAGAAAGCAAAGATGAAAGCCGTTGCGATTTTATTGGTTTCATGTCTTCTTTTCTCCTTTCTCTCAACCAACCTAGCCAAAGGTATGATTCTCATATTTTCATATGAAACCGGTTTGTCAATACCAGTACGTTAACCAATCAAACACCGGTTCAAAATGTAAAACACATACAATACAATCTCATTAACAAGTCTACGTATATTATTTGTATGTACGCAGAGTTAGAGTGGTGCCCATCAAAGGACGTGTTCAATGGATCGTGCACAGACAGAGGTAGTCCAAGCTACACATGTTTTCTAGATTTGTTGGGATCTAAGAGTGCAAGTGCTATGCCTAAGAATTGCAAATGCACTCCTCTTCCTCACAACCATCGTCAATGCGACTGTTTTGTCATTTGCGGCAGCAATTAAGTTATTTTTTTTCGATTCCTTGATTTATGATTAGGGTTTGGAGTTTTTTTTTCCATCTGCAATAATGTTTTTTTGAATGAGATCTCTTTGTAATCCAGATTTAAAATAAGTAATAAAGTCTCAGTTTACAAAAGGACCCTTTACAAAACTACAAAAAAAATTTTTTTTATTAATTATCATCTGTATCAATAAGCATGGTATTTTGTTTTTATCAAGGAAAGTCAAATCCATGTTCTATTTACCAATAATAATTTTACTTGAATCGTTTTATCACGCAAATAGGTATACCTAGTATGTTGCATTTGTAAGTTGTAACGTGTTTTGATTTTAACGGAGAAAAAAAAAAATAAACATGATGGTAAAACTTAAATCTTGAACTAACGAACAAGTCCGGTCCTAAGATATACTACATGGTCTATTAAAATAACATTCATAGAACTATTATTATGTTACTTACGCAAAGGTGAGTTTTATTCAACTAAGTCAATGAAAATTTGAAATTATTTCTTTTAAGAAGTTGTTGTTTCTTATTTCTAAATTGCCTAAGTTTGTTACTAAAATAATAATTTTTTCTAATTCTTATTCAAATTTGCATAATGCTTGTTATTGATGAAAAGAATGTTGACCGACATAATGTCATTTTTCTTAGCTAGCTAAATCTAATTTGTTTATGTCTAAGGCTAGTAAATGACTAATATAATTTTGTTTCTTTAATATCTTAATGTTTTTAAGGATATGCTGATGAAAGCTTATGCAACTTTGGTAAATCCTTTCTAATAGCCTTCCTAACTATAAGCATTACATTTTTTAAAACAATAAATGTTATACCATAAAACAGATTCATTCCCATGACTTTTTTTTCAATATTCTCAAAAATGACAAAAATATAAATTTGGTCAAACGTTTACATTGTATTTCCAAAGATATGAGATGCAAAGAAGTTGCAAAATATCTATATATAATCAATTTACAACTGAAACTATAACATACAATCTTTAAAGAAAAAAAGATTAATAGTCAAGAGAGAAACAAAATATGAAGGTTGCAGCAATCTTTTTGGCTTCTTGTATCCTTTTCTCTCTTATCCCCACCCACTTATCACATGGTAACAACACATTATATCATAATTAGATGCAAATATTTGCCCACCGTAAAAAGTACAGTTTGTGTTAAAAAAAAGTATTGATTCATATTACTAATAGTCTATTTGATTTTGTACATTTAAACAGAAGAACCAACGGTTGCACCAACAGAAGAACTAATGGATGCACCAATGAACGAACCAAAGTACTGTCGTTCGAGACAAGTGTTTAATGGATCATGCACAGACAGAGGCAGTCCACGTATGACTTGTTTCCTTGACTTCTTGGGTGCACGAAGTGCAAGTGAGATGCCTAAGAACTGCAATTGTACTCCTCAGCCCAATAACAAGCGTCTTTGTGAATGTTCTGTTATTTGCACTGATTGTTGTATACATAATTAACACCTACAAATATGTTGTTATTTACTTAATTTTCAGCATATTTTCAATTATAATTAAATTTTGTCTCCAATAATACCTTAGATCTCATATTCAACTGTTGAATTATTTTAAGTGGTCATATTTTAGTTTTCTGAGATCATTCTGGCAACCACTCTGATTTACCTCAAAAGTATTCACAATATTTCTTTCTGAAACTATATCTTGTGACCATTCCTTTTTACTTATCTAATAATCGATCCAGCCTGATTTACCTCCAAACTCAATAAACTTACAAAACACAATAACATCAATTTTTGGTTGGCTAGAGAAGTTTTGTCTATCTAATAATAGATCCAGCGATTCAACACCACTTTTGGTGGATTGATGAATTCGATTTCAGATATTAGTTAAAATGGCGTAATTCAAATTAAGTATTAAGAAAAATCAAAGATAGATAACTAGAAAGAACAATTCATAATAAAAATAATTTGTAAATAAATTTAAATAAATATCCCTTTGAAATCTTTAAACTCAATGATAAGACTACTCACACATGATCAAAAGTTTTTAGGCCTAGATAGCATTTCTGATCACCTGAGTTATTAAAAAAAAAAGCAGTTTAAACATCCCTTAAACAATAAATGGTATATCAAAACAAAGTAATTCCCATGACTTTTTTTCAATATACTCTAAAATGACAAAAAAATATAAATTTGGTCAAACATTTACATTGTGTTTCCAAAAATGTGAGATGCAGCTCTATATATAATCAATTTACAGCTGAAACCATATCATACAATCTTCAAAAGAAGAAAAAAATATAGTCAAAAAGTAATGTTAAGGCGGACAGCTTAGATTGTAAACTCTTCTCCTCCTAATTGGGCAACTAAGACCATCTCCATCCTTCAGACACTGTGTGGGTGTCTCAAAAATATAATTTAATCATTTTATAATAAATAAATTATTTATTTAAATTATAAATTATAAAAAAAAGAATTTGGCCAATAATATAATGACAAGTGGAGACACAGTTTCTCAAAGTTTTTCAAACCAGAAATGTGTCTACACTCTCTCCAACTTTTTTTTTATTATTTTTTATTTTTAATCTTCAGACACTCTTCCAGACACTACGGTTGGAGATGCTCTAATCAAGAAGTTATTTTTTAATTAATGTATGGTTGACAAAAAAAAAAGTCAAAAGAGAAACAAAAGGTCTCTGCAATCTTTTTGGCGTCTTGTGTCCTTTTCTCTCTTATCCTCACCCTCTTATCACATGGTAACAACAATTCATTATATCATAATTAGATGCATATATTTGCCCACCAAAAAATACAATTTGAGTTAAAAAATAACAACAATTCATTATATCATAATTAGATGCATATATTTGCCCACCAAAAAATACAATTTGGGTTAAAAAAGTATTGATTCATAAACTAATAGTCGATTTGCTTGTGACATCTAAAACTGAAGAACCAAAGGTTGCACCAATGAAGGAACCAGAGTATTGTCGTTGGAAACAAGTGTTTAATGGAACATGTTCAGAAAGAGGCAGTCCACGAACCATTTGTTTCTTTGACTTCTTGGGTGCACGAAGTGCAAGAGAAAGGCCTAAGAACTGCGATTGTACTCCTCAGCGTCTTTGTGAATGTTCAGTTGTTTGCAATAAAAAACACCTACTAATATGATGTTCTTTACTTAATTTCAGCACATATGTAATTATACTTAAAATTTTTGGCTCCAATAATATCCTAGATCTCATATACATATGTTTAATTATTTCTGATATCATTCCCGCAACCACTTTGTTTTACCTCAAAAATTATTCGCATATTTTTTCTGAAACTATTTCTCGTGAACATTCTGTTTTTATCTCAGAAATTGAATATTGAGATTTGGCTGCACAAGTTAACAAAACGGTTGTTGTCAGAGATGAAACATAAATTGACTCTAATGTGTAGAACCTTGTAGCAAGCATTCAAATAGTTCAATTTCTCTTGATCAGTGAGTCCTTAAAAATTGAAAGTTACACATATTGCAAGTTTGTTTATTTGAGCAAATGATTTATTATTATATTGTGGGTCCGTTCGTTTCATCATCTACCATTTCCATCCAAATGGTCCATTTAAATGTTCCATCCAAATGCACCATCTGAATGTTGTTCGTTTCAATTTTTGGATGTTCATTTGGATGGATCATTTGAATGAATTTTTGTTTGTTTGTTTAATTTTTACAAATCTTTATCTCCATGTAGATGACTTTAACAAAAAAATTACTAAAATACTCATACTTTGATTTACTTATATTTTAAATCTTAATCTAAGCTATATTAATTTAATTATTGCTCTAAAATATATTTTCATCTATATAATTTTTAAATTATTATTTGAACATATAAATTAAGTTTACGGTTTTGACGAAAAAGATAATTTTACGGTTTAGGCGGAAAACATAATTTTGAGATTTTTGGTGAGAAAAAATGATTCCGCAATTTTGGCGGGAAAACATGATTTTGCGATTTTGGCGGGAAAATATGATTCCGCAATTTAGGCGGGAAAAAATAATTTTTACAATTTTTTGGTGGAAAATTAAGGTTTGTGGTTATGGCGGAAAAATATGATTTTACGGTTTTGGCGAGAAAACACAATTCCTTAATTTTTTCGGTTTTGGCGGGAAGACACAATTCCGTAATTTTCCCGCCAAAATCATGATTTTACAGTTTTGGTGGAAAACACAATTCCTCAATTTTTTCGGTTTTGGCGGGAAGACAGAATTCCGTAATTTCCCCGCCAAAATCATGATTTTATAGTTTTGGCGGGAAAATGTGATTTTACGGTTTTGGTGGAAAACACAATTCTTCAATTTTTCGGTTTTGGCGGGAAAACAGAATTCCGTAATTTTCCCGCCAAAATCGTGATTTTATAGTTTTGGCGGGAAAATGTGATTTTACGGTTTTGGTGGAAAACACAATTCTTCAATTTTTTTGGGTTTGGCGGAAAAACAGAATTCCGTAATTTTCCCGCCAAAATCGTGATTTTATAGTTTTGGCGGGAAAATATGATTTTGCAGTTTTGGCGAGAAAATATGATTTTGCGGTTTTGATGAATTCCATAATTTTCTATCAAAAATCACGATTTCACTTTTTGGCGGGAAAAAAAACACAATTCCGCGATTTTATGATTTTGACGAAAAATGATAATCATTGATTTCACGATTTTTAGAGATTTTATTTGGTTCAAATATGTAATTTTTAGAATATAAAATGAAAAAAATCTATGGAAAATAAACATTATTTGATTTATGATTATAAATGAAGGTATATTTGTCATTTGTTATTTTTGACTAAATCATCTCCATCCAAACGCTCCAATCATGTTCATCCAGATGAGTTTGACAAATTTGCCTAAAATTACAAACTCATTCAGATGATCCATCCAACTAATTCATCCAAATGATCTGTTAAATTATAAAAAACGAACATCATTTTTCATCTCCATCCAGATGATCTATCTGAATGGAGAAACGAACAGGGCCATATTTCATATATAGGGCTGAGAAATGTTAGATGACTACAAGTCAATGAAATACATACACTCACTCTTTGAGCATTACATATTATCATAAATTTTCCCAAGCAAACAAGTGAAGGAAACAAAAGAATTCACAAGCCAAACCGAATGCCACCACACAGTAACGAAATTAAAAGTAGTTAAACCCAATGGAAATAAATTATGCCGATCAGGCCTCAACATCTTACATGTTTTTTTCATCGGACGTCATGTCACCCATTTAAAGCTCCACCTATTACTCGTCCCATAATCGCCGCCCCTAATCCTAGGGCTGCGATACTCCCTTCTTGCGACTTCATTGTTGGTCGTGAACTTTGTGTATGTGACTCTGATTGTGTTGGTGGAAGTTGTTGTGGCGCTGGTGGAGAATATTGTTGGTATTGCTGTGATTCATGTGATTGTGATTGCGATTGTGTATGCATTAGTGGCTGCTGGAGAGGTTGGAGTTGAGACTGCGATTTCTGTGATTGCAATTTCAGCTGTGGTGGTGTGTAACTTTGGTATCCATGTGACTGGTGATTCTGTTGCTGCATATAAATTGGCAGTTGACCGTTACTCGGCCCAGCATTTGCTCCTGGCTGAACAATCGCGTAACCTGAGGTTCCATGAATCGGAGACCTAATAAACGGCTGGGGAGCTTGCTCCGCAAGAAACCTATAAGTGAAGCTTAGTGTTCCTTTCTCTCTATATGAACCCGGCACACTTACACCCCGCGTCACCAAACTCATACTATTATCATCATCACCACCACCTGTAGTTGACTTAAGTGATGGTGGATTTGATTCAAAGAGTTCCTGAATCGGGACTTTGACTTCACCAATATCCTTATCTTCAAGAAACGTTCGAACTCCGAACAATCTCACAATAAGAGTCAAAAGACCCTGTCGAACTAACTTTTCGTCAAGAGAAAACGTAACTAGGTGGTCCCATCTCGGGTTTCTATAGGCGCAATAGGCGATAGGAGTCTTGGTCTTATCACTAAATGTTGCTGATAGGGTTCCACCAATCATAACCGAAGCGTATACGCTCATCTCGTTGCCGATCATGTTGACCTTATTTATATCTTTAGCGGATTTGATCATGAGCACTAGGGTCAGTTTAGTCACTGTGGTTTGAATTTGAGGGGAATACAAAACGGGCTGACCTGAACTCGCTGGGGTTGGATAAAGGGGTTGACCATACGATAGCGAAGAATCCGGGGCCGTAGGATACATATCATCAACCGGTACTGCCGTTTTAAGCCGGTATGAGAAGCTAAGCATTCCGTTAGTTCTCTCCATGATTTTCACAGGGTAAGTCACCAACTCGAGTTTAGAGTCACTACCGTTAGTTAACGGTGGAAGCGGATTTGAAGCAAGAAGCTCCTCAACCGAAACGTTGACTTCTCCCAAATAAAGGTCATCCTCTCCATCAAGCCAATAGCTAAATAACTTGACCTTGAGGATCAATAGGGCTGCTTCTTCGTTGATGGAGAACTTCATAGTGTGATTCCACGTCGGATTGGAACCACCGTAGAAGTCAATGGGTGTTTTGGCACCTTGTCTCTTTTGAATGTTGTCGCCGGTGATTGAAACGACAGCGTATATGTCCGTCTTATCCACGACATTGATATGGCCGACGTCATTAGCTGAAATGATTTTGAGCTCGAGGGTTGAATTGATCTTCTCTCGAGGGGGAGACATTTTCCGAGAGAAGAGTTGAGTCTTGTCTTGGGCAAGCTTGGCTATTGTGGAACTTTGATAAAGATATTTATCTAGAAATGCGTGGACATCTTTGATGTTTACAACAATATACAAAGCTATCACAGTAGTTTATACGAATTATTAAACTGAATTTAAATTAGAGTATACCTTAAGAAGTCAATGGTTCATGGAATATACTCTAATTAAAGTCCACTTATAACATCAAGCACATAGCTGGAAATTGAAAGTCCACTTATGAACTCCTTAAATTAACTAATGATTTTACCCAAAAAGAAAATATATATGAAAGGACTATTTAATTTCCCAAGAGAATTAAGATGTCTTTGTCGAGTGGTTTCCCACTAGCACACATTAAGACGAGTTCCACACAACAAAAGAAAGAGAAATAACAAGAAAGTGATTCAACATTAGAAAGAAAAAGTGAGAAATGACATTATACTTGCTTTTTAATTGTCAAACATACTTTCATATTATATTTAGATAACCTGATTGGAACCCAATCCAGGGGCCAGGGGCCAATAATAAAATACTTAAATTGTGAAAGGGGAAAAAAAATGCTATATACAGTATATGAAAAGGAGTGATGATTAAAGGCAAATTTGAAATGAAAAAGTCGAAATTAAAACTTAATATTATTTTCAAACTAATTAAAAACAAGAAACAAAATAAGAGTTTTGTGGAAAAAAACTCTCAAACTCGCCCATTTTTGTAACATTACCCTTGCAGATTAATCCTACTAAGTCCAAAATAATACGCAATGTAACCCTTATTCGCTACCGTCAAGTTTGTAAAATTTTGACAAATAATATGTCAAATCGAAATCCTTGTGATGAAAAGTTCAACTATACATTTAGAATTTTAAAAAAATTAATGTATGTGACCGGAAAAAACGTTTACAATATACGTTTAAGGGTTATATTGAGGTTCAAGCTAATTAAAAACACCAAGGAACAAATTAAATGAAATGAAAATAAAAGAAACTATTTCTTACAAATTAAGAAGGCAAATTCAAAAATGATAAATATCCAAATACATATAAATATAAACAACAACTGGGAAATATTTGTTTAATTTTGCATGCATTACATGGTAACACGGGTGCGACGCATTATGCTTTTTCTCAATCAAGGGAAGGATTGTTGCTTGTTGGTATCCATGTGACTGTGTATCCGGTAATTACTGCAGACGCAGCGGTTGAAGCTGCTACTGTTGTGGTGGCGACTGCGGTTGCGGTTTCGGATTCCGTGGTGAATATTGTTGGTATCCATTTGACTGATATGTAGGCGGCATATATATTGGTACTAGACCATTGGTTGTCCCAGAATTAGCCCCTGGTTGAACAGTCACGTAGCTCGAGGTCGCCTGAATTTTATCCGATGACGCATATGACTGAGGCGAGACCGGTAAATACATTATATATGGCTGACCTGGTGTGGATGGTGTTGGGCTTGTAACTTGATCTGCAAGAAACCTATACGTGAAGCTCACGACACCTTTTTTTCCATAAGGACCCGTCAAAGCGTGCGTCTCCAACTTCATACCGTTAGCATCACCACTATTGGTCAACGGATAAGGCGGATTTGAGCCCAATAACTGTTGCATCGGAAGTCTAACAAATCCAATTTCCTTATCACCAAGGAAAGGCCGGTGGCTCATCAATTCCACTAGAAGCATCAAACGCCCTTCTTGAGCTGACTTCTCATCAAGAGAAAACTTCATCTTCTGATTCCACGTTGGGTTTGTGTAAGCGGAGAAAGCCACAGGGGTATTGACCCTATTCTTAACTTTTCTGTCTTTAAGAATCGCAACCGAGGCGTATACGTCCATGGACGAGAAGGCGTTGACATCTTCGATGTTCTTGGCGAATTTGATCACGAGCTCTAGGATAAGTTTCCCCGTGGTGGATTGAAACCGAGGGGAAAATACGAGAGGTTGACCTAATTTGGCTGGATCCAGGTCTCGGTAAACAGGTTTACCGATCGATGGCGAATTATCCGGTGATGGAGGATAAGGTTCTTCAACCGGTACAGGTTTAAACCGGTATGAAAGGCTTAGCCTTGCGTTGGTCCTTTCTTCTGTGGCCTTGATAGGGCAAGTCATTGACTTCATTTTGTTGCTATTACCGGTAGTAAACGGTGGAATCGGATTTGAGGCAAGAAGCTCTTGAACCGAGATGTTGACTTCTCCCAAATAAAGGTCACTATCACCTTGTAGCCAGTAGCTAAATAGCTTGACCGTTAAAGTTAATAGGCCTTCGTTGGCTTCTCTCTCGTTGACAGAGAACTTAACGGTGTGATTCCACGTTGGATTGGAACCACCGTCGTAATCAATGGGAGTTTTGGCTGCCGCTTGTTTCTGTTGAGTTGTGTCGCCGTTGATTGAAACGACCGCGTATACGTCCATTTTGTCCGTGGCATCGATATGGTTGACTTCACTGGCTGATACAATTTTGAGCTCAAGAGTTGGGTTCTCCATGGCTCTTTGCAACTGTGGTGAAGACATTTTCAACAGAGTATTGTTTTGTTTTATCTTGGCAAATTATCAAGTATACAAAGATATTTATATACAATTTATGTGTGGACATCTTCTTATGTTAAAAAATTGTTGAAAATATAAAAATGGATGTCATTTCGCGAGTCATCTTTAGTTCCTTTAGTTTATGTACATCAAATATAATTGACCATGTCATAGAGTATATATATCCTATTGTTTGGTTCAAATTCAAACTCTTATCAAATACTTATATAATCCATATAGAAAAATTAGAGTTTGTTTGGTTCAACTTGTAATTAAACATCATTTATAATTCTCGATAGAATATTCGAATTCATACTAGTATTATACCTTTCATATGCAGGTATAGTTTATGATCTATGAGATCCAAGTTAACCAATTTCTCATGTAAAATCATATGGTTTCCTTATAAATGATGGTTGTCGTGTTTTTTTTTTTTTTTTTTTTTTCAAGTAACATATTTAATAGTTTGTAAAAAGTAACATGGAGACTTACGGCAAAAAAAAATGGAAACAAAGAAAAAGCAATAAAATAAAACTAATGATGACGTAAAAACAACTTGGTCAAAACGGATTATATATGTACGGACCAAATAATATCGATTTCACGCTGGTCAATGCTCAAACGTACGGTGATATTTTTTTGTTTTCTAACTTTTGTTGGTCAAAAGGATTTAGTGATACTAGTTACAAAAATTTGATGTGATAACACTAATGGTTCATGGTGCTCACGTAATAAGCAATCGATCGATTTTAGAAATCGAAAACAGCTTGCACACGAATTCAATATACTTTGTCTCCCATAGGTAGTGTGAAAGGGCACATAGCCACAAAAAAAAAAATGGAACAACATTAAAGGCAAATCAGACACCAAAATGTTTATGCTACATGAAAAAAGTGACGCTCCAAAAAGACAACATTTCTTACGTAAAAAGAAATTAAAAAACTATGAAGTTCGAAATTGACTGTGAAGTTCCAACGCTAGACATTGTACATAGATATCTAGGACATGGATACCTATTGTCTATCAAATCCAATCCAAGACGTGAGAAGAAAACATATAGTACCAATTGTCTATGACCGAGTGGTTTCCCACTATCAAACATAACATAAGTCACAAGACAAGTTCCACAGAAACAAAAAGAAAGATACTATTAACATAAAGGCACATAATTAATATGTAAAATTTGGTATTATAATAGTATTATATAAACAAAACATAATTGAATATTCGAAAAGATAACTTCCGTTATATACTTTTTTTTTTTTTGTAGGAATAGTTCTTCTTTCGTATGTAATACTAGAAAGCTGCCCACGCGATGCGTGGGTTATATATTTAATATTAATTCTGGATAATAATGAAATTTGTATTAAAGTAATACGTTCGATTATTAATATAGTTTTTTGAAAAGAATTTTTTAAAATATTAACTTTTATGTTCCTTTTCGAAGTACTTTTGTGAATTGCTAAAAAATAAATTCTTTTCTTTTTTTATTCAAGATGGTATGACATAAGTATATACCACTACTTTTTCTTCATTTACATAAAATATTTTATTGTGGAGATATATATATCATACCTCATCGTAGAGTCTCTTGTTTGCTGCTTCATGCTTCATCGTAGAGTCTCTTGTTTTCATGATCTTTGGATCGAGAAAACGGCCAAAATCAACTCCAACTATTTCTATGCGGCTTTTTTCATCCCAAACTCTGACCCCCGGAACTAATCAACCTGAACTCATACAATTTTTTAAAAAACAAACCTAAACTATCTAACCGTTATCAAATTTCAACACAGTTTTTTTTTTTTTTGTATTTGTTAATGTCGATTAGAATTGTTAAGTCGTAATTATATGTTCTTTTGTATCTGAATCATTCCTTTTATTCAATTGGTTAAAGGTTAAATAATTCAGGTTTGTTACATTATTTAATAACAGGTATATGTTAAAATTGGCTACATAGTTCTGGTTTGTTGTTTGACATTTATGTGGTTTCGAGTTGATAATTGGGGTTGATATTGGCCGTTTTCCCTCGTTGGATCTCATCAGAAGGTAGATCTTCCCAATCTCATGAATTTTCCTCGACAATAAGGTTTATATATTATATCCATATAATCCATAATAAAATTAGGAGATCAAAGGTAAAACATATTCATATTTATTATTATTTTTTGCTAAATTTTATCTATATATGTTAAAAATTTAAGAAAATTTTAAATAATTTGTGATAATGATTAAATTTAATAAAATAGCAAGGTGGTCCAAATGAGCAAAAACATATTTTATATATGTTAATCTGGGTTTTTCACATCTCTCTCTCGCTTCCGACTCAGCACAGCTAGAAATGTCATCGGAACATATTTTATATATGCTAATGTCATCGGAACTTCAACACAAGAAGCTTCATGGGATTCTCTTCGATATCCTGAATTTATCTTCTACCTTTGATGTTATTTCGTTTAGTTTCATTCCCCGTTTCCAGAACTCAGATGTCGATTCATTGGCAAAACAGTCTCTGGTTTCTCTTGTAATGGACCTGCCCCAAACCTAAGTTAAATTGAATCAGCCTTTGCGCAAAAAACAAATATATATGTTACACTTAATTATAATCATATTTAATTTAGGAAAATGACTTCAGATGATATAATAAAAATTTTATTTTTGAAAGTTTATATTAAAAAAAATTAGTTCAGTTTTGATATATATATATATATATATATATATATATATATATATATATATATATATTCAATTGTTTGAAAACAAAATAAATATGCCATTTTATTTGTATATATATATATATATATAGGTCATAAGAGTACAAAAATTTAATAAATATAATGTAATGCCGTTTATCTAAATACTTTAATGGCATGTTAGGTTTTAACTGAATTAGTCAATTATGATATTCTATGCAAATGCCCTTATCAAACATAATTCTTTTCAAAAATCACATGAGGATAGATTAAAAAAAAACCTTTGGTGGAACTTTTTAAAATTTTTGGTTGAATTTCATTGGGTTGGTTTTATGGAAACTTTGATAAAAATAAATACAAAATTTTATATACTTTCATATGATCTTTATTTCTTACTTAATTTGTATGATAAATTAAAAAAAAATTGAATTCAAAACATAATCAAGTCAAATGTTATACAATATTAAAAATAAAAAAACTATTTACTCGAGATATATGAAACTCAAACGTCGATCCCTCTCAAACGTTGAGTAATTATGTAAAATAAATAAAAAATGGCATAAACTATCTGATTTTCTTTTTTTGACTCATGATCCCATGAGTTTTACGTATTCAAGAACAAAATCATCTTGAAACAGCTTTACATATTCATAAATTTGAAAACAAACTCATAACTTTTTGATAAGTGATGTTGAGAATAATTACATAAATGGTTTTTCAATTTATATCATAAATTTTTTAATAAACTTATTGTTTTCAAATTTATGAATACATATAATAAATATAATGTAATGTCATTTATCTAAATACTTTAATTTATAATTACATTTTAACTGACCATAATAATAGATATAAATTTTCTCAATGTATGTATTCAAATCTTATTGGTGAGTTGAAAAATAGAGAAACAATTAAAAATAGAACTTAAAAAAAAATAGATCACTTTTATGTAGAACTAATGGTGTTGGTGAACCTAACTTGAACACCATATGAAATTAATCACAAACCTAACTTGAACACCAAATGAGAAAACTTTTGTAGATATTTTTACTATATGGACGATAGCCTGAAATAAAGAGAAAGCAACTAAAAGTCAATAAAAAATAAAAGAACGGACTGGAAAAAGCAAAAACTCTACAATAGTTTTTTTAGCTTCACATGTGGGTAATATATATAGGGAATATTGCAAAATCTACCACATTTCAACAACTGGCATTCAAAATCTACCACATTCTCAAAAGGTTTTCAAAATCTACTACATTCCAATAGCACATGTGGAATTGTGGACCAAAATACCCCTGATTGGGACAGAGTCTGTGTCAGAGACAGAGACAGTTTCTCCGGCGCTTCCAAAGAAGGAGCAGGTCTGCAATAAATGCTGCACATTTACATTTGCTAGATAATTGAATTTAATTAATAAAAATGATAATAGAGTAGGGTTAGGCCATTAATTGCTCTTTTAATATATCAGATAAAAGAGGGGACAAGTTCAGATCGAATGAGTAATAGAACGAGATCGAGGACAAGTTCATATCGAATGAGTAATAGAATGAGATCGGGGACAAGTTCATATCGAATGAATAATAGAATTAGATCGGAGACAAGTTCAGATAGAATGGGTAATAGAATTAGATCGGGGACAAGTCAAATCGAATGAGTAATATAATTAGATCAAAAATTGAGGGTGATGATTTTTATCATCCAATTCTCTTGACTGTCCATCGCCAGATGGTGTAGTTTTGCCCGCCAGAGATCTGGATTTACTCGGGGACAACTGGAATAGAATTAGATCGAGGACAAGTTCAGATCGAATGGGTAATAGAATTAGATCGAGGACAAGTCCAGATCGAATGGGTAATAGAAATAGATCGGGGAAAAGTTCAGATCGAATGAGTAATAGAATGAGATCGGGGACAAGTTCATATCGAATGAGTAATAGATTTAGATCGGAGACAAGTTCAGATAGAATGGGTAATAGAATTAGATCGGGGACAAGTCAAATCGAATGAGTAATATAATTAGATCAAAAATTGAGCGTAATGATTTTTATCATCCAATTCTCTTGACTGTCCATTGCCAGATGGTGTAGTTTTGCCCGCCAGAGATCTTGATTTACTCGGGGACAACTGGATCTTTCTGTTATTCTGCAATAGAAGGAAAAAAAATTCAATAATCCGGGCAGGTGAAGACAATAATGCTCAACTAATCTGTTGACCAAAAAAGATGGTGAAAAATCTAAATAAAATTCGAAACCCTTAAATGAGAACAATTGGTGGACAAGATGTGGGATTCATCATTCATGATAATAGAGCAAGATGATGAAATCGGAGACAAGATCTAGAAGCAACAGAGAATTTTCAATCGGGGACAAGATCTGGAGACAAAACGAAATCGTTTATTATGAGACGAGTTCTGAAGAAGAAAGAGAAAGTGAAAGTGAGAGAGAGACGAAGGCGTTTTGTTTTCTCTGAGGGGGATAATGATGTGGGGTTAAAGTGCACGAATCTCGAGGGAAGTGAAAAAGTGGATGTTGTCAAGTAGTGAGGGCAAAATGGTAACTCTACATCGAAATGTGGTATGAGTTGAAAGAAGGGAAGAAATGTGGTAGATTTTAAAAGAAATTAGGAAAAAGTGGTAGATTTTGTAGTTTTTCCATATATATATAGAAGTAGACTTAGCGTACATGTTTGTGAATTAATTGGATTTAATGTTTTGAATTAATTAGAGTTATTGTGGTTATCTGTTAGCCTAATCACTAATGCATCAATTTAGAGTTATTTGACGTTACATATGTTTTAATAAGTTCATTTGTGGGTTTTACTTTGGGTAACTAATTCCAGAACAAAAAAAAAACATTAATATATTTCAGTATTAGAAGCCACATGAAAAGCGTTACTGGAGAAGAAAACTCGTCGCAAACATTTATTTTGAGAGAAGACACATGGAGGAATACATTAATATAAAGCACGCTACTATATTTTTTTATTAAAATTACATTGACAGTTATATAAGTTATAATTTCATTCACTGAGACATTTATAAAACAATATATGGGATGACATATTAAATTTAATAATTCCTGTAAATTATATTATACTATATAAATACATTAAATGTATTGTGTAATAAAAAATTGTAAATAAATACTCCAACTTGGAAAAAAGTTGTTTTTAAAAAAAAGTTAGATTGGAAAGAAGAAAAAAAAGAGAAATTTTTTTTTAAAAAAAAGTTAGATTGGAAAGAAGAAAAAAAAAGAGACAAATTAGAAAAGATTAGAAATGTATTTTATGGAGATACTAAAATATTATGTAAGATAGAAAAATGAGGAAAACAAATTAATGAAATATACCTTATAAGCAAGCAAACAACATATACAAACATATAGGAGATGAATCAAGATGGTTAACAAAGCTTATATATATTTGAAGGGATTTTCCCGTATTTTGATACGTGATATAATATTAGTCACAAACATAAAAATAAATTATTCGAATTTAGTTAGTAACGATATTAATTAAAAATTAAATATTCAATTATATGAGATTGTATAAATAAAAACAGAAAATTAATTAAATTCAAATTTAACTTTACAAAGTAATATGATTTCTTTCGGGTCATTTTTTATTTATTCGGTTTTTTTTTATAAATAATGTCGTTTAAAAATGTACTAATATTATGAGAAGTTTTAAAAATGTACTAATATTTTGTGAAGTTAAAATTTACTGATCCACAATTTTGAATCAGATGAATAAGTCGTGATTTTAAGTAGATAATAATTTTGGCAAAACAAATTAGATACAAATTCCAATTTAAATACATGTCAAATATATTAATAGTATAAGAGAAATATCTTTTTTGGAATTAAATTGTAGGCACAAACTTTCAAACCTAAGGATTTTAAATAAATTAAAACAAACATTAATGAATTGAAGGAGGACACATGTCACCAAAAGAGAGTGCCAAATGTCGCAATGGTAGGTAAAGTTAGAAGAAAACCTTCTCATATTATATAAGATATACTTTTATGCATGCATGGTATATACCCTAAATATACTTTGAAACATGAACTTTCTACACATGTGCTTCAGTGCTTAGTAAATGGTGGATGAATGCAATTACATTAAATAACACATCACACATAATGGAATTTTATTTTATTTAATTAGGTGGTAGCAAACGATCGACATAAATATTTTTTTGATAATCAGATCGACATATATATTAATGGAGACGGTCGATCAACGTCTTAGCAACAGGGGAGAGATCGACATAGATATCGATATCGTCATAAACATGAGATGACTCGTTGAACTTGATTTTTTGGAGATTTCCTCTGCAAGTCTGAAGATTGCTAACCGAAGTTTTCACCAATCCGGAGGCATTCTCGTAATTACGGGCTACCAAATTGCCTTTGGCTAAGTAAAGTTCTATTTTTGCAATCGAAAAGTCTCCGTTGCAATCTTCCAGAACATTCTCGATTGCTTCACCCACTCCTTTCGTCGATAGACTCGTGACGTCGCTACAACCAAAAAATAAATCAATAGTCGTTACTATAATATAAACCGGAAAATGTATATTTTCCACTTGGAAAACGCTCTTCTTTTTTTGTAAAAGTAAGTTTACCGTAGTAAAATTCACATAAAACCAAAAAAGAACTTTACCGGGGAAGTCAAAAACGTTGTAATATTAATTTTGTGAAAATACGTTGAAATGTTATTTGTACAATAATGATTAATGGTTTAATGAAACTTACTTGATAAGAATATCAAGTTGAGCTTCGAGACAGTTTATAGTGATGTTGACGAATCCAGCAAGGTCGGTTTGGTTGGAGGTTGGGTCAGTTGCAAGACAGAAGAGGCATAAGTTTTGATTTCCTGTCTGACTACACTCTTTCTTCATCAGCTCTTCGTCTGCTCGAATCGACAACACAAGAAACGACAATAGCATAACCTTGATCATGGGATTAGTCATTTCTCTCTAGTTCTTTTGATAATAGGTTTTTGTGTTTGATATTTTGTGGTGTTGATGCTTTGATCAGTAGCTAGTGTTTATAACTTATTTAAACTAAGAACCATGAGATTTGATTGGCTCACGAGTCAGTATCTCATTAATGAGGTTTTATAAGGTTGGTAGTTCGATTGTAACCTCTTTTTTGCTATTCATAGTGAAAATTTTCATTTTATTCAACACAAAATTAATGTAAGCTGCTAATCTTATTTTGCTCCTCTTAGGTATATTATATGTGCTCATTAATTTAGATCTCTGCCATAAGAGACTTGTAGCTACATCTTAAAGTTTTGTCTAACCTACATTCAAGCAAAGTGGATATGGGCTTTAATTAATTTTTAAGGTTCAGAGGACAAGACTCAGTTATTTCATACGGAGTTGAACCAGATTGATTCCAATGCCATTAATAGTTACGGCTTCCCCATTGGCTATAAGATATCTAAGGCTGCCACTGATGTACCGAAAGCTAAAAATCTCTGAGTATGCGCCTCTTTTAGATAAGATAACGGGAAGGTTCAGATTGTGGGCTGTTTGTTTCCTTTCTTTTGTGGGAAGACTTCAACTGATCATCTCTTCGGTCATCGCGGGAACGGTAAACTTCTGGATCACAACCTTTATTCTGCCTCGTGGTTGTATTAAAAAGATTGAGTCACTATGTTCTAGATTCCTTTCGTCTGGTACTATTGATGGCAAATGTTTGGCAAAAGTTGCTTGGTCCACCGTCTCCTTACCGAAAAAAGAAGGCGGGTTGGGGTTGAGACGCTTCTCTCTATGGAATACTACCCTTTGTTTGCGTCTCATCTGGCTCTTATTCTCAAAGAGTGGGTCCTTGTGGGTTGCTTGGCATAAGCATCACCATCTCAGAAATTCAAGTTTTTGGACCCTAAAAAAATGATCATGTGAATGATTCTTGGACTTGGAAAACCTTATTAAAGCTAAGACCACTAGCGGAAAGGTTTGTAAAATGCAGTGTGGGAAATGGAAAAATTGCTAGCTTTTGGTTTGATAGTTGGACTCCTCTTGGTCCATTAATTAATGTATTGGGAGAAGAGGGACCGAGAAGTAGCCGTATCCCACTAAATGCCAAAGTGGATGATGCTTGTAACCAACAAGGTTGGATTCTGGCGAGTCCGAGGTCAGAACAGGCTATATATGGCTCTTCACAGTCATTTGACAACAATCAGATTACCTAGTAACTCTACTCTGGAGGATACTTATTGTTGGATTGTGAATGATGTAAAATGCAGAGGTTTCTCTTCAAAGCTAATGTTGGAAGCGGTCAGGCCAAGAGAAGAGGTTAAAGACTGGTTCAATTCTGTGTGGTTCAAAGGAGCCACCCCCAAACATGCGTTTACAATGTGGACAGCCCAGCTTGACCGCTTACCTACGCGAATACGACTCGCCTCTTGGGGAATGTTGATTCCTACAACATGTTGTCTGTGCTCTGCTTTTGAGGCAACCAGGAATCATCTCTTTCTTCATTGTGAGTATAACAAAGATCTGTGGCACGCTATTCAGCAGAGGATTGGTCTTTCCGCCACAACCTTCCAGTCTTGGACAAATATGCTGACATGGTTAAAGCGCAAGACGGATAGTTCACCTTCTATTCTCCGGAAATTAGCAACTCAAGAATTGATATACATTGTTTGGCGGGAGAGAAACAACATGATCTTTAATCTTCTCTCCATCCCTTCTCCTCTGATATTTACCGAGATTGACAAACTGATTAGAAACACGATCACAGCTAGAAGACATCGACGACATTTTGGAAACTTAATGCTTCTATGGATGCGTTAAGTGTTGGTTTATATCTTCACAAAAATCATTTGTTGCCATGGTTACAAAAGCCTGGGTTAGCTTGTTGTAATACTTTTTTTTTTTTTTTGTAGGAATAGTTCTTCAATGATTTTGATATTCGTATGTAATATATACTTTTATGAGGATCAACGTCTTAGCAACAGAGGAGAGATTGAGATAGATATCGATATCGTCATAAAATTCATGAGGTGACTCGTTGAACTTGATTTTTTGGAGATTTCCTCTGCAAGTCTGAAGATAGCTAACCGAAGTTTTCACCGATTCGAAGGCTTTCTCGTAATTAAGGGTTACCAAATTGCGTTTGGCTTCGTTAAGTTGTAATTCTGCAATCGAAAAGTTTACGTTGCAATCTTCCAGAACATTCTCAATTGCTTCACCCTCTCCTTTCTTCGACAGACTCGTGACGTCGCTACAACCAAAAAACAAATCAATAGTCGTTACTATAATATATAAACCGCAAAACGTGTATTTTTCACTTGGAAAACGCTTTTCTTTTTTTGTAGAGTAAGTTTACCGTAGTAAAATTCACATGAAACCAAAAAAGAACTTTACCGGGGAAGTCAAAAACGTTGTAATATTAATTTTGTGAAAATACGTTGAAATGTTAATTGTTCAATAATGATTAATGGTTTAATGAAACTTACTTGATGAGAATATCAAGTTGAGATTTGAGACAGTGTATAGTGATGCTGACGAATCCAGCACGGTCGGTTTGGAAGGAGATTGGGTCAGATTCAAGACAAAAGAGGCATAAGTTTTGGTTTCCTGTCTGGCTACACTCTTTCTTCATCAGTTCTTCGTCTGCTCCAATCGACAACACAAGAAACAACAATAGCATAACCTTGATCATGGGATTAGTCATTGCTCTCTAGTTCTTTTGATAATAGGTTTTTTTTGTTTGATATGTTGTGGTTGTGATGCTTTGATCAGGAGGTGTTTATAACTTATTTAAACTAAGAACCATGAGATTTAATTGGCTCACGAGTCAGGATCTCATTAATGAGGTTTTATGAGGTTGGTAGTTCGATTGTAACCTCTTTTTTGCTATTCATAGTGAAAATTTTCATTTTATTCAACACAAAATTAATGTAAGCTACTAATCTTATTTTGCTCCTCTTGGGTATATTATATGTTCTCATTAATTTAGATCTCTGCAATAAGAGACTTGTAGCTACGTCTTCCAGACTTGTAGCTACGTCTTCCAGTTTTGGGCTTTAATTAATTTTTAAGGTTCACAGATTTTGTGGATTAAACCTGTTGGTGGTCCGGTGGGTTTTGCTTGTAGATAGTCTTTTTCATATAAATTTCGATGGTTAAAAATCATAAATTTATAAATTTCAAGGTGCAACGCAAAAAAGTTTTGTTAACTCAAATGAATATGCCATGAAGTCAAATTCATAATCATCAAACTTTTTTATTTATAAGCAAGACGTCATAAAAAATCATGCAAACATTCAACAACACAAAACTTAAATTGTCCAATATTGATGAACAACATTTCTTAATTGCCACTAAGGTACTAACTATCAGTAATTAAATCCACAACAGCATCTATATATTATAGCCTTGCTTCATTCCTTGTCGGTTGCTGAGGCGGCGGCCGGCGGACCTCCGTATCCATATCCCGGTAGGCGGTAGCGCGGTGGAGGCGGAGGCGGCATGTAACCATAAGGTCCATATCCATGCTGACTTGGCGGAGCCCAGGTTGGCACCTGGTGGTAACCGTGACTGGATATAGCCCCATTGAACCGGTACGAGAAAGTCAAATGACCTTTCATTTTCTTCGACGTAGTTCTCACTTGATACGTCACAAACCTCATGCCATGGCTGTTAACGTTAGTTGGACTATGCAAGCGCAAGAGGTCAAGTAACGAGACTTCGACTCCACCGATACCTTTATCGCCTAAGAGCCGGTTTATCTCGCATTCAATCGAGTTAGAGGAAAGACTCGGAGTGGAGTAGAAGGTTTCAAGTATGAAAAGGTGTAATAGTGAAAAAATTTCTGGGTTATGAAGCAAATAAATGTTTGTTTGACTGATTACTGAAAAAGAGAAATAAAATAATAAGTGAGTCGGAAAAAGAAATTACTTCTTGTGATTTACGAATAAAAATAGTACTCTAAAATCTAATGCATTTAGTAGATTCAAAAACTGAAGAAAATTTTGATTTGTATGCATATGTAGAATGTATATAAGTGTATGTAATGGATATGCTTCTATTAGAATTGTACAAACAAAAAAAAAGCAGACAAAGAAACATAGAGATTTAGTTTCAAGGGAAAATTTTTATAAAAAAAAAAACACACACACACGCACACAATTCTACACAAGGATATATTTAGCACGGGAAATTTTTATTTGGGATGGTGAGAAATGTGTTAGATAATCTTGCTGAGTTTGGTTGATTGAGGTGTCTATGCGTTTATACTTGACAATGTGAGGCCGTTTGTTATATGGTCGGATTGAGGACATTTGATGCTTTGAATGTATTCAAATAAATAATAAGCTAAGAAGAACGTAATAAACTTTTTCAATAAGTAAGAAGTAATAAAAAAAATTGATTTTATTAAAAGTTTCATTACCACAAAAACACTCAATAACAAAAATCTTTAACTGTCCATCATTGATGAAC
Organism: Arabidopsis arenosa; assembly: GCA_905216605.1. NCBI lineage: Eukaryota > Viridiplantae > Streptophyta > Magnoliopsida > Brassicales > Brassicaceae > Arabidopsis > Arabidopsis arenosa. The sequence goes on along the minus strand of LR999457.1, from coordinate 11,342,679 downwards.
AACATTTCTTAATTGTCACTAAGGCACTAACTGATTAATGACATTGCTGAAAAGAAAGTATCACCATTTTGTAGCCTTGCTTCATTCCTCGTCGGCTGCTGAGGCGGTGGAGGCGGAACTCCGTATCCATATCCAATTGGCGGTGGAGGCGGCATGTAACCATACGGTCCATATCCTTGCTGACTCGGTGTAGCCCACGTTGGCGCCTGTTGGTAAACCGTTGCTCCAATGAACCGGTACGAGAGAGTCAAAGAACCTTTCATTGTCTCCGACGGAGTTCTCACCTGATATGTCACAAAATTCATCGTCCCCTGGCCGTTACCATTACCGTTAGTTGGCGGTGTATGTGAACGCAAGAGGTCAAGTAACGGGACTTCGATTCCACCAATATCTTTATCGCCTAAGAGTCGTTTGGAGAACAATCTCACCGCGAGTATCAAACGACCTTCAAGGGCTAGTTTCTCATTGATAGAAAACTTGACGGCGTGATTCCAAGTCGGGTTAGACCCGCCGGAGTGATCGACGGATGTTTTCACCTTTTGTTTCTTTTGCTTTTTGTCTCCGCGAAGGGTTATGGTGGCGTAAACGTTCATCTTTGTGATGTGGTTGACATTCTCAAGGTCACTTGCGGAGTTGATGTTAAGCTCTAAGGTTAGGTTCGTCATGGCTTCAACGTGAAGGTGATGTTACCTAATGATACACTTATAATCAGACTTCAATTTATAGAGACGTTGCATTGAGACTTTGTTGGGGGATATGAAAAGGTGTAACAATGAAACTTTTTTGGGTAATGAACCAAATAAATAAATATTTGACTGATTATTGAAAAAGAGGAAGAAAATAATTAGTGAGTCAAAAAAGAAATTAGTTCTTGACATTCATGAATGAAAAAAAGAATAAAATCCAATGCATTTAGATAAATTCAAAAATTGAAGATTTGGATGCATGTATTAATTAGATGTGCCTCTTTTAGATATATATACAAAAGAAAGCAGACAAGGAAATATATAGATATAGTTTCAAGGGAAATTCAGAATATATATACACAAGAATATTTTACTCAATAGATTATGATTTGGGATATTAGTGAGAAATGTGTTCGATGAGTTTGTTGGTTATATATGAAACTTGAGATCGGTACCAATGTTTTAGCCTTGCTTGATGATGAGTTTTGTTAATTTTGATGCTTAGGCGTTTTTATTTGACAGTTGACACCATTTGTTATATGGTTGGATTGAGGAAATTTGATGTTTAAAATGTATCCAAATTAACAAAATAAGATTAGTTTTGTTATAAAGTAGTTGATAAGCATACACTATAAGAATATAAAAATGATGACCAATATAACAATTAAAGGCGGAAAAAGTAGATGAAAAAAGAAAGTGTTCGTATCTAAAAAAAAGGAATGGTATCATACAAGCAAAATGAGTTGAAACATTTTTTCTGCTACGATTTGTTTTATTTTATTTTTGCCATTTATCAAGTTTTTCCTAAACTCTTTCCCATTATTTGTTTGATTAATACAACAAAAAAGTTTTAAAAGAAATAGAAGACAACATACCTATGATAAGTTCATGTAAATAGGGGAAAGAAATTGTTTAGAGAAAACAAAATGAAATAAAATTCAAAGATCATAACAATTTGCAACATCAGACACAATGTCTCCCACCATTAGTCCACCCAAAAGCCCGGCTCCCACTCCAAGTCCAAGCCCTATCTCCTTCCGTTGTTGATACGATGGACTTCCGTATCGATATCCCGACGACACATAACCGTACGGTCCATATCCTTGTCTCGGTGGTGGCGCGTAATTGTTAGCATGACCAGTTTGCTCTGTTATTACAGCACCATAGGATATTGGAAGAAGATCACCACTAGATCCTGCGGCGAAAGGATGTCTCCGAAGATACGGAGGCTGAGACAGCTTAGGAAACTCAATCGGCAATTCGGGTGGAGCCGAAGGTTGATGCTCGATTTGAGATGGTGGTACAGAACTCCGGTTAGTGACCACTGGAAAATTTGTTTTAAACCGGTACGAGAAAGACAAAGAGCCTGACCGTTTACCTGACGAAGTTCTCACCTGATACGTCATTAATTTCATCTCCTGATCGTTACCGTTACCATCACCGTTAATTGATGGTGTGATTGAATTCAAAAGCTCAAGTAACGGGATGTTAACTCTTCCGATTTCTTTGTTGCCTAAGAATCGACGAGAGATTAATCTCATGACAATTGTCGAATGACCGTCACGGGCTAAGCTCTCGTTAACGGAAAATTTGACGGTTTGATTCCAAGTCGGGTTAGATCCACCATTGCGATCAACAGCGGTTTTCGCCTTTTGTTTCTTTCGGGTATTCTCGCCGTTGATGGTGATGGCAGCGAAAACGTTCATTTTGGTGATGAGGTTGACATTCAAAAGGTTACTTGCGGAGTTGATGTTTAGCTCTAGAGTTAGATTCGCCATAACTGTAATGAGAGCACAACATAAACTCTTTGAGATTTTAAGCTTATAAGGTTAGAAAAAAGAGTCAAATAAACTAAATATAGACAATTATAGTAAAAACTTTTTAGTAAATAGAAACAAAAGAATCAGAAATTCAAAAAGGGAAAACTTCAGAAATACAGTGAATCAAAATGAAATATTAAAAGTTGTGAAGCCATTTTAGTCTCATAAATATACAATTTGCAAAACTACATGTAATATACATACCTATTTTGGAGATAAACAAAAACATGACTCATGTGACATGAGGAAAAATTTGTTAGTTTCAAGGAAATTATCTTATTTAATGGTGTCAAAAAAAAGAAAAAAATCATTTATAAAATAAAGGAATCTTTTACAAATTAATTAAAGGAGTAAATTTAGAAAATTTGTTACAGCTAGATACTGAAATTAATAATGAGAATTGGTTAAATTTAGGGGAGTCTTAGATCCTAACACGTATCTTGGAGATATTGGTTCCTAGGCTCATTTTATCTCAGTGAAATCGTAGTGTCTATTCACTTACTTTTACTGAAATCTATATCAAAAATTTTATAGTAATGAGTTTAGATGCTCATATATATTTTTTTATCAATGTTAAAGAAACTGCTAGGCGCTAAGCGGGAAATGATCCAACGCCTAGCGCCTAAAACGCGTAGAGCGCCTAATCGGGGTCTAAGCGATTTTAGGCGGTTTAATCATATACAACATATAATACATTATAATTATGATATATAGATAAAAATTATACAAAACTATATATTAGAAAAATAAGTAGAAGCAGAAATCAAATGCTACACTTGCTTAAGCCATAATTTCGTTTCTTCTGTTTACAACTATTTGTTATTATTGCCATGTTGATAAATTACATTTGCAATATAATGTATGGTCATGTAAACTCTTGTTAAATTGAGAAAGAAAGATGTTATAAGAAAAAGAAACACACAAAAAAGTTTAAAGCACACAATCTCACACTAAAAATTACAAAGTGTCCATCAAATCTCTAGAGACGGCCACAATCGTATCTACTATGACGAATCTGATCACGACCAAACAAAAGCAACAACAAAGCTATAAACATTAGCCTCATAACCTTTGATGACGTTTGTAGCAAACGTCCGGTCAAATAAGTCTGCACCGAAAGCCCGAGTAATCTCATCCTACGTTCCTCCACATACTCATCAATAGCTTCTTCAATGTTTTTCATCGAACAATCCTTTAACAAGTCTCCGTGGTCCGGACCCACTTTCCTAGCTAGACATCTAGCTAAAACAACCGCATCCTCTAGCGCCGCTGAGCCGCCTTGTGCCAAGAACGGACCCATCACATGCATCGCATCACCGGCTACAGTCACTGTCCCACGACGAAATTTCCCAAACATGATTTCCGACGGCGCACGGTACCTTAAGTGTGTGAGTGTTAATGACTCCACATCGCATATTTTCACCATTTCTTTCCAGTCTTCAGACAAGTCCTCGGCCCATTTAAGACACAAATTCGCAATCGATTCTTGATCTTTACCGTTGTGGTTATTGTCTTGCATATGTACCAGAAACCAAAATACTAGATTATCGGTCAAAGGAAGCCTTCCGATTAAGATATTTCCTTGCTTTATCCTTAGAACCTCTTGTGGAAATCCATGGCCGTTTGGGTAATTAGTAAACCCTCTCACCGCCCGACAAGCAAAAGCCTTTTTCGGGTGTAACTGCAAATAATCACTGACGATAGAATTGGCACCATCACATCCAATCAAGACCTATGGGAGGAGAAAAACATTAGATTGTATAACCTATTGATATGCTTATAAATAAGATTTCAATAATTTGTTCACGTTTGCATTAGTGTTCACATTTTTCTCAAATAGTACCACAACTTCGATATTTTAAACATCAAAAATTATTCAATAAATGCAAAATACAAGTGTGATCTAAATAGACAATCATGAGACTTTACCTTGGCTTTGATGGTACTTCCATTGGTTAAGTGAACAACCGGAAACGACGTAGTTTTGTCTTCCTCAATAGAAACAATTTGAGAACCGAACCGGATGGTTTCTTCCGGAAGAGCATCGGCTAAGGCCTCAACAAGATCGTTCCTTTTAATACAACGAGCTTCGTTTCTGTTTAAATCAAAGTATTAAATAGCCAAATCAATAACCAAATTCACAACAAATATCTATATAAACTAGATCATCACCCGTACTACAGTACGGGTTGAATTTCATTTATTACAAAATTTATATATTATGTAGTTATAGAATAAAATCGTGATATATTATAATAGTAAATAAAAAAATATTCATTTTTTTTATGTCAGTCCAGATATATAATATTAGAATGAATATATTTTTATTTTTCTGTAATCCTCAATTATGGATATATTTTTTAAAGATATGAAAACGGAAAATAATATTATTTTCAAAAAAATAATATTGTTTGAACAATGAGTTAATTTATGTTAACAACCACAAAATGAGAGTGCATATAATTTAGTTAGATTAAAAATCAAAATATCATAAATGAATCGCATCTAAAACGTAGATTATTTTGAATTAGTTAAAAAAGTTAGCTATTATTTTGAATTAATTTAGGAAATTATTTTTTCAAATTCTAATTCATTGGTTGTTGAAATAGAATTTTGTTTGAGCTAATTACGGAATTTACCAATTATTCACATAATCGAATATGTTATGAACATATATTTGGTATATAATAATACCAAATTCGATCCGTGTGTGGAGTCTATATTTTCATTTTACAATCCCTATGAAAATATTGTGGCACAATCTATTATTCATTATTTCCAAAATTGCTTGCAGAATTAAATTTTCAAATATTTAGAAGTGTCAAACCTTATTTAACTCATCTCATCATAAAATCTTAAAATGTCGTCTATTATAAGGATCATAACTATCTATCATATAATACATTACTTTTAACATGTCGCCTACTATAAATATATTAAACATATCTTTTTAGAAAATCAAATTAGTATTTATAATTTTTTTTTATCTTTTTAATCTATTAAATATTTATGATATTCTTTAATATATTAAATTAAACTTTTTTAAAATGTTCCAGATTAAAATCTTTAAAAAATTTATTGTAGTATGTAAAATTATGAATTTAAATATATATATATATATATATATATATATATATATATATATATATATATATATATGAAATTAAATATAAATATTCAAATAGTTATAAGGATCATAACTCATTTCATCATATAATGCATTATATTTAACCCGCCACCTATTATAAATATTTGTTTCAAAAAATCAAATTAGAGTATTTGTATTTCTTAACTTTTTGATCTATTAAGTATTGATGATATTAAAAAAAGGAATATATTACTCAAATATGAATTTTTGACCCGTTAAATTTGTTCTTTCATACATTGAACAATTTTTATTCGTTTTTAAAAATTCAAATCTTTGTATATCCGGAAAAAATTTACTTTTTTTTTATTATGTAGATGATATAATAATTTATTTATTTTATAGAAATAAAATAATATAAAGATGAGTGGTGAACTATAATGATTAATAACAAATTAATGTGATAAGTTAGATATCAAATCTTATATGTTCATTTTGATTGGTCATTCTTTTAAAAAAAATTAATAATAGATTTTCGTTTTTATAATTAAATTTAATTAATTAAATTGCATAAAATAGTATTTGACTTGTTTATCCTTAATGAGTTGAATTAATTTACTCTATAAAATTTTATTTCTAATGACATTTTTAAGTAAATTTTTACAAAAGGAAAGGTTAGTTAAGGGTATCTTATAAAGTGTACTCCCCAAATAATAGTATAGGATGATCGAATTAAGGAGGAGAATTAAGACATACACGAGGGTTGACACAAATTCTTGTTTTTTTCCATTTTCAATCAACATGGTCCGTGCCCTGTTCACATCCAAGAAAGATCCAAAGTAAATATAAATTCTAAATCAAAATATGATCAATAATAATTAGGACTATAAGAAAATAATCTTACTTGTGAATAAGACGAGAAGTTAGACGAAGACGATCACCGACGCCAAGTTGATCAAGAGCCCTCCAACCATTAGTGAGAGTTCCGATTCCAGCTCCTTCCGATCTCACTTTCTCTGCTCTCTCCAACACCACACTCTTTATTCCTTTCCTACATTATTTTAATATACATACCAAAAATTAAGTTACTACATCGAACTCATAAAAATTTGAGTTTCACTACACAATAAATTAATAACAAACCTATGAAGAGCAAGGGAAGTGGCGAGACCAGCGATTCCGCCGCCGACGATAACTATTCCGATTTCTTCCATTTGATAGCTGATATTTTCAGATCTAAAGGTTTGTTTGTGTACTGGTTTTAAGTTGTGTGAATGTGTATATAGTATAGTTTTCATATATATTTATACAGAGGAGAAACAGCGAAGACTTTTCATAGACAATTAATTAATTACTTGGGAGACAATCAATTTACGTGAGTGTGGTGGGTCTTTCCGAGTCAAACATGTGCTCTTTGTTTATGAAGTAACTTGACCGTTGACGCAAGCCATGACGCCACTTACATTAACTCATCTTTTGGATAAAACAACTAGACTAGTTGCATACAATATCAATATGTGTAATGAGTGTGACTCAATACTTATCTTTTGTGGTTTTTTCTGGTATATATCATATTTTGTTAAAAATCAATCTTCTACTTTTAAATTTTGATATAAGAATAAAGATGGGATCATCAAAAACGGGAAACATCTTCGCTTTGAGCCAAGGATCGAACAATCGCTAAACGAGATCATGCAATTCTGGTTTCCTCTTTGATTAGTTTTCTATCTCCTCCATCAATTCATCTTCTACATTTTGAGTGGCCTATTGGAGAATTTGATAATTTCTCTCTACCTTTCCTTTGGTGCAGTTTAGGTTCTAATGACTAGTAGACCTTAAGTCTTTAACTAGGTGAGCTTTTGTAAGAAAATGACGAACTTTTCTTGCTTCATTTGAATATAAATTTTTTTATTAAAATATATCTACTTGAATCAAGATTGATAATTTACCTTTTTGATAACCAATAATTTGAAAGTTTGAGAAATGATTGAAAACTCACTGTTTCTTGTATTGGGCATTTCGTAATCTCTAGTCTTTATTAATAAAACTAATTAAAAATAAAATTTCTTAAAAGTAACTATTTATAATTGAGTAATTGACCCTCAAAAATATTAATCAATATAATGTTCAAACTTTATCCTTCTTACATAAATATGTTTTAAGTTTTATAACCAAATATTTGATCATTTTTGGTAGAAAAACTTAAATCCGCAATTATTGGATGAAACATGTTTGTTAGAGAAAAATTTTAAGCAGACGAAGACGCCCAATAATTTTTTTAGTTATTTTTTTTATTGGACCTTTTGTCTTTCACAAGTGAGAAAGACTAATTATATCATGGTTCCAATAATCAAACATAAAAAGAGAAAAAAACATAAAACATTCGCAAACAAAATGAGTAACCATCCTCCTGATACAAACATCTAACGAAGCACACAATCTCTAGCATTTAGACCGTACGTACGCAAGATAAATTTAAAGACGGCCACAATCATATCGACTGTGACCAATTTGATCACGAAACAGAATCATCAACAAAACTACAAGCAAGAGCTTCGTAACCGGCGAAGAAGCTTTGATTAAACTACCGGTAAGATACGTTTGTGTCGAAAGCCCCACGAGTCTCCCTCTTCTTTCCCTAATGTACTCATCAATCGCTTCTTCTATTTGCATCCTTGAAGAGGAGTAAGAGACATTATTCATACCGTCTTGACCTAAAGTTAACTTCCTCCACAAGCATCTAGCCAAAACAACACCGTCCTCAAGCGCAGCCGAACATCCTTGTCCTATGAATGGACCCATTAGGTGCATACTGTCTCCGGCAACTGTCACAGTGCCACGTCTGAATTTTCCGGACAGAACATCCCAAGGAGCACGGTACCTTAAACGATTGATATACAAAGAGTCCATATGACAGTTCTTCACCATCTCTTTCCACTCTTCTGAGAATTCGCGGACCGATGCTAGTGTCAATCTTGCGATATCCGCTTGATTTTTTAAAAAGCTTGAGTCTATTTATATAACAAATTCATCATATATAAGTCAATGAGTTATATGAAAAAAATAGAAGTCTATACTCTATAGTATGAATTGTACCATGAGCGGGTTATTAATTACCTTGGGGACAATTAAGCAAAACAACAAACCAAAAGACGAGTTTGTTTGTTATAGGAAGTCGTCCGCTTACGACGTTGTCCATCTTGATTCTTATAAACTCTTGCCGGAATCCATGGTTGTCCGGGTAATTTGTGAACCCTCTGACTGCCTGCGAACCGAGGTCTTTAGTCGGATTTAGTCCTAGAAATCTAGAGACTACAGAATTCGATCCATCACAGCCAATCAAAACCTAAATTAAAAGAAAGTATCAAAAAATATAAGACCATGCATTTCATGCTAAACATGTTGCTTTCACAAAACATTTATAAAAAAAAAATCCGCTCACGACCATAGACGTCACTGTCGGCTAATATAAACTATAAAGTATATACTAAAAAATTCCACTACGGCACTACTCGATAATTGACAATAAATGTATCTACTGTTGCTAAACGTGCCTTTGCTTTGATAGCTTCTCTGTTTTTAACGTGTACAATAGGAAACGATGTTGTTTCGTCGAGCTTAACCGACACAATTTGGCAACCAAGCCGGAGAGTGCCAAGAGGAAGAGCATGAGCCAAAGCTCGGACCAAGTCGTTCCTTAGCACACCTCTTACTTCTCCATATGACGCCGGTCCAACCGATTCTCTTTGTTTAATCCCTTTCTCGATCAAAACATCTCTTATCCTGTTTTAGTACCATACCAGAATTCATTACCATTATAACTAGAAATGGTTAATTAAAATATACATATTTATATACTTACTGATGAATTGGGAGAGACTTAAGACGAAGTTTATCGGCGACACCGAGTTGTTGAAGAGCAAGCCAGCCATTAGTCTGAATACCAAATGCTGCTCCTTCTGATCTTACTGACTCTGATCTCTCCAACACAATGCTCTTTATACCCTTCCTTTATAATCATATTTGTATATGTTTAATCAGTCAATAAATAGTTTATGTATATGGTTTAGAAGTTAATTACCATATAATTGAGAAAATAAGGAGATTATAGTAAACCTGTGAAGAGCAAGGGAAGTTGCAAGACCAGCAATGCCTCCTCCCACGATCACTATGTCCAATTCTTCCATACTCTTCTTTATTTTTCTCTTTATTTTTATTTGCTCAAAAATTTATGTATCTTTATATATGTCCTGCAATGTTATGGGCTTATATGTAGGGGTTGAAGCCACATGGCCTGTAAAATGCATGCCGTGGTTGTGTCTTGACCTGTCGTATATTTCGTTATGTATACTTATCATTCATAGCGAATTTTAAAATTAAATACTAATTGGTATTTGTCGAATTATATAATTCGAAGTGGAAACTTATAATTCATGGGTTGGATTTAAACAAAAATAATAACTTAGGGGTTGGAATGATAATATATATTTTAAAAACAAAGGACCAAATGGGAAATAACAAAACTCATCGGCCGCATTAGGTTTGGTACTAAATCCCTAAAACCCTAAAAAACACAATCCCTCTTAGAAACAGAGAGCTTCTCTTCTTCCAAAATTCATCACTTTCTTCCCCAAAGATGCGTCCTTTAGACGAGACCGAGACGACCGTCGTCTTCGAGAAGCTCTTCAAATTCGTCGGCAACAACCTCAAGAAGATCGTCGAGAACCCATCAGACGAAGGACCCGAATCAACACCCGGAAGTTACTGCTTCCGCCTCCAGAAAAACAGAGTCTACTACGTCAGCGAGGCACTCGTGAAGCGAGCCACAAACATCTCCAGAAAAAACCTAGTCTCGTTCGGAACCTGCATCGGGAAATACACTCACGCCGGTAGTTTCCATCTGACGATTATGTCGCTCAATATCTTGGCGGCGAATGCTAAACACAAGGTATGGCTTAAACCCACTTCGGAGATGTCGTTTCTTTATGGAAACCATGTCTTGAAAGGTGGATTAGGGAGGATTACTGATAGTATTGTTCCTGGAGATGGTGTTGTTGTGTTCTCGATGTCTGATGTTCCGTTAGGGTTTGGGATTGCGGCGAAGAGTACTCAGGATTGTAGGAAATTGGATCCTAATGGTATCGTTGTGCTTCATCAGGCTGATATTGGAGAGTATTTGAGGGGTGAAGATGATCTTTGAAAGCTTAAAGGTTTTGTCTTTGTTGGGTCTTAGTTTGTTTCTGCTTGTTGTTTTGAGTTTTTTGAGGTTTAAAGTATGTAGCTGTTACAAGTTTTGTGGAACTTGGTGCTGGATCTATGAAAGTCTCGATTTTTATGAATCTGTCTTTTAGGTGTTTTGTGAGACTCTCAAGTATGTGAAAGCTAAAAAAATTTACATACATATGCGAATTTTCATATCTGTAACCTGATGATTAAGATTTGTATTGGAGACAGCTTGATTTTGCTGATATAGCTTTGATTTTGCTGATATTGCTTTGATTTATAGCCCGAAGGATTGAAACTATTCATCAAGCTTGAAAATTTTACTAAACTAGTCTCACATAGAACTATCTGTTGGCTTTTGAGTTTTTAAGATATGTAGCTGTTACAAATTTTGTGGAACATGGTGCTGGATCTATGAAAGTCTCAATTTTCCGCAAATCGGAGTTTCGAGAAGCTAAAAATTTTACAAATATATGTGAATAATCAAATTTGAAAGCTGATGATTCAGATTTGTATATCGAAGCAGATTGTTTGCTTTGATTTTATGGCCCAAAATCTTCAAAATGTTCACAAACTTAAACCTTTTCACTTACAAGTTATTACTGGGCATGAAGAACTATTTATAGGTTGTGTACAGCTGCCAAATAATGTGGAGAACATATGTTTTGAGCTAATTATGTTCTTTGAACAAATATGTTGTAGACACTGCGAATTTCTCATATTAAGAGTAGGGGATTTAATATTCGGCATCTTTTTCACTTAACCATGTAAAGTTAAACCTTAAGTCTTGGGTTTCTGATAGTCATTACATTTGTCGGTGGATAGACTTGAAATCGCATGCATAAGTGTTGGTCCATCAGAGAACACTTAGGATACAAAGATGTGTTATAAGTTTAGCAAAACTATTTATAGGTTATATATGTTGTCTGGTCCCCAAAACTATTTATAGGTTATATATGTTGTCTGGTCCCATATGAACACAAAGCCCGTCTAGCTCAGTTGGTAGAGCGCAAGGCTCTTAACCTTGTGGTCGTGGGTTCGAGCCCCACGGTGGGCGCTTTGTTTTCGTTTTCTTAAATCCCAAACAAGACATCAACCTTTTGCATGTTTTATGCAAGTTTAAGATATCCTCACCTTTAGTTACGCAACAGAGAATACGCAAATAGTACAAAGAATCTTCATATCCTCACCTTTTGCATATGGTGAACCCAAAGAAAGAACACAAACACTTTATATAATAATACAACATCCAAAGTCAAAACCTTACAATAAATATGGTACCATTTTGTTCCCCTCTCTCTTTCCTAATCTCTCTACCGGAGACTTTTGTCTCTGTCTGACACCGTCACCATGGCTCTAACCATCACGTAGAGTAGTTTGTTGCGTCTTCAATCCGTGCAATTGAACCCATGACAAACCGATATCCAGATTATGAGAACTAGTAGTAGCAAGATCCCGAGAACCACAAGTTTTATCTTCATGTTCTGGTACCACAATTTCCTCCTCACCTGTGTCCCTTGTTTCTTGTACTCCTGCGCCTATAAAGATTCAAATCAACGTATGTTAACGTTATGATATGTCAGAGAAGATTAGCTATAAAAGGTCAACTATGCATTTACTTACCTGAGAGCGTAGATTCTCGGTCTTGTCAGTAAGAACCGTTAGATTTTCCCCTCTGTCAATCGCCTGAGAATGGATCAACAATATTGGAGAGTATAAGCACAAATGCACAGTAATCTGTCTCCTCTTTAAGGGGACACTGTGAAATACGTAAATTCCTTTTTGCAGACTAATCATGTAAGAAGTAAAGCAAAAAAGAATGATTTGTTGCTTGTCTAAGTGTGCAGAAAGACATAAGAGAGTCAATGATGAGCATTACCTTGTCAATATTCTCCAACATTATACTTTTAACTTCTGAAACTTGAGCCTTGACTTTTATTAGTTTTTCAATTTCCTCTGCATGGTCAACAATATAGTTCATGTGTTCCTTCATCACCGGCCTGCAATTTTTTATGTTACCATTTCGTCAAGGGATAAAATCTCTCTCTTGTATTCACTATAGTATCAAATTTCTTCCAAAAATTTAAGTACCCGAATTCCTTGTTTAGACTTTTGGCGATAGCTGTACTTGCTTTTCCACCTCCATATCTCTTCTTGAAATCAGCCCTCACACGCTCCAGAAATGCGATCGAGATTTGCTTGCTAAGAGAATCTTTCGCCACAACACAATATGCTGAAAACACAATTTCAAAGAGCCATAGATAAGTGAAATGCACCAATACGGTCAAGAATGCTCAGAAGGACATGATATAGGAAGAACTAGGTCTCCTCATAACATTGCAAAACAACACAAAGCATTTCTCAGTTTCAATGTTCTGTAGAAATCAAAGCACACCACACATAAAAGCAAATGCTTTATCTCTGTTTAACAGAGCAGAAGTAACAACAAGTAGAATGTACTAGTACTTGAAATAGTAATACTATTAGTAACTAACCACTGTCTAAGAACCTTCAAACCTATATAGAGTACTAAATAGGGTAGATTCCAATTCAGAGAGCAACATTATTCAGTCAAATCCTGTCAAATGCATGCCAAAGATGGACCCTTTTAATATAGTGGAACACATATTGCAAATCCTGCCTCATGCATGCCAAATCCACATGATATATAAGATTTAAATGATCTAATTTTCCAAATTATCTTAAAACACATGTGTGTAGTTTCATCTCCAAACCGCATCACGTTGAGGTATCTCCAAAAAGACAGACACAAACATCTCCAAACCGCATCACGTTGAGGTATCTCCAAAAACAGGACGCATATTGCATTGTACATAAAAAAACTACCAAACACTCAAAGAATTTTGAGATGTTCTGTTACTACTTACTAATTGAATCTTGAAAGAGAACAAAGTCCACAGAAATCTATCAAGATTCATGATTAGATAACACTTTACTTAATTTGTTGATATAACTTTATTTAGAAATTTGTTATTTGAAGGGATAAATCAATTTAAGCTCAAATCTCAAAGGAACCAACACACAAAACACTGTTGAATCGCCAAGTAAAGCGAATCCAATCTATGAAGATCCTTAAAATGCCCTAAGATCCATCAAAACATTACTGGCTTCAAACTAAACACTGTTCGTTTCCCGAGAAGAGATAGAGAGAGAATAAAAAACCGTAGCCATCTTCGACGAGGAAATTGAAAGTATGGTGATCGCAGTTGTAAGTGAACTTGCTGTTGCTGGAGGAAGGAAGCTTCTGGAGACACTGAGCAGCTATAGACGGGAAATTACCGGTGAATTCGGTATACTCGGCGAGGATCATAGTGCCTCTGGCGACGAAGCTGTAGATAAACGATTCTTGACCCATTTGAGTCGCCACCGAGTATAAACCGAGTTGGCTCAGGTAGAGAGAAAGAGAAAGAGAGTTTTTATTCTTTCTTTACCTTTGCAGCAAAGGAACAAGTATTTGCCCGTGACTCTTTAAAACTCACTAAAACTTTACTCATTTCTTATTCGTTTTATCAACATTTTTACTCAATTCGTGTTTTACTTAAAAAAAAAAAAAAACAATAGTGGCCAACTAACAAAGAAAAAAATAAATTCAAAAAAAGAATTTCAGAAAAGCGAAGACACATCTTAAATTCTGGGCGCCTACATACACCCTCCCAGTCCCAAGTTGTCCTCATCAACTAGTCAACATAAATGGTTAGGCATATAAAAAATGAATTATTACGGATTTTATAATTTTTTGAATTGATATTTATAGATTTTACTACTTTCTAAATTTTTTTTATGGATTTGCCATTTTTGATCATTGATGAAGTTTTAATTTTCGATTTTTTTTGGCTAAAATACATAATTTATCACAAATACTAATCATTAATTAAGAACAAATACAATCGACTAAACTCAAACATAATGGGTAAAACGCATGTTAAATCGTGTTTTATAGTTCTGAAAATGAAAAATCCATTAAAATTTAATAAAAATGACAAATCCACAAATGCTACTCCAAAAAATGGAAACTCATAATTGATTCTTTTTTTTTTCGTCTAAAGGATTTCATTGATAGAATGCGATTGAGATATACAAAGCCGACAAGGATCGAAATCCTTTCGAAGACAAAGCCGGCGGGTACATAGAAACCCCCAGAAACTTAAGGCCAAAAGAGGCGGACAAACATAACAAGCCTAAGAACATAAGATACAAAGATAACTACTAAAAGAATAATAGCTAAAGCCTCCAAAGCAACAATACTGAAAACTCTTCCCTACAAGCAGTCGACTAGCACTTCTATAGAACAGTTTGGCGCTGAGGAGAGGCAACAGACAGGAGCCTCGAAAAGAACCGAGCTCACGCAACCATCTCCACAGCTGAAACGAAGACGACGAGGCAAGAAGAACAGAACACAGAACCAAACCTCCACACCCACTATAGAGCCAATGAAAGGGAAAAGGCAAAGGATCAAGGAAAAACCTTGAGATCCGAGAGGGGAAACGCCAATTAGGACCACTCATCCTTACACACGGACCTTCGTAGACCCAGCCAAAGCCACCTACGGACTAAAAACTAGACTCATAATTGATTCTATATATTAAAAAAAGGAGTAACTGTGAAAAGTAAAATGCACACAATGTCATAAGGTATGCAAAACAATACTCCTTTTTTTGCATAGGAGTAGTATACTGATGTTTATTTCAACACAAGTTATAGTAAATGTTAATTTTAGGATGCAATTTAGGCCTGGGCAAAAAACCCGGACCCGATACCCGAACCGATACCCGGACCGAAAAAATCGGGTTGGGGCGGGTTAGGGTATTAGAAAATTACCTCATTGGGTAGAGTATTGGATTACCCGTGGGTATCGGGTCGGGTCGGGTATTACCCGTTACCCATTTAGGGTACCCACAAACCCGAAGCAATACACATATGTTTATATATGTATATAGATAATTAGATATATAGTCTTATATAGTTATATACTTATATGTATGTCCTAGGTTTGAACCAAACTTGTTTAGACTTTATAACCACTGATTCAATGTGTTTTGATATTCAAGTATGAATCGCTGCTTATACTAGAAATCTGAGTTTGAGTTTAGTTTCAAGATAAAGTTTGAGTATTTGCAGTTTGGGAATTTAAGGATTAATAGGATTACATGATTAAAGTTTAAGGATCCATTATTAGTTTTATTTTATTTTTGTCTTTTGCTTTGTATTTTAGTAAGATTCACATGCCTTGCATTCAGATAAAGAGACATTAAAAAGCATTTTAGCTAAAAGAGATTCGGATTCCAATTAATATGATTACATGATTACTTCGTATGTTTACAAACCACATGTTTATATTTAATCTGACTTATTTAACCTATCATGCAACGTATTGGCCAAACTTCGGGTATTACCCAAACCGACCCGAACCCAACAATACCCGAATCGGACCGGAACCGAAACCATAGGAATACCCGAATGGACCATAAATTCATTACCCATTCAACCCGAACCCGAACGGGTTTTACCCGAAACCGAACGGGTTACCCATATGCCCAGGCCTAGGATGCATAGTGAAATGAACAAAAACAAGTGAAATATAAGATGAAAACATGTTTTGGAATCAAAATCCAGCCGAGGGGACACAAACATTAGTTGAGCTTTTGTTTTTTTTTTCTTGTCAAACAACTTCTTAAATTCAAAATCAAACGATTTACAACTAAGATAGGTATCATCAAACATATTCGATATGCGAGAAACGAAAACAAATTGGCTAAGAGCATTAAAGCATACAAAGGGATGACATAATAGAAATACAAATACATCAAAGTTTGATAATGCGTGAAAAGAGTTGTCGTCCTGACAAAATATGAAAATCGGGAAAGAGGCAAGTCTCAATCCCACTCCTACAAACGATTAGAAGATAGTCACTTTACCTTGTTATTTTGAGACATAATCCAAAATCTCGGATCTCATCGAAATGCTACTCGTTACATCTTCTGCTCTCGTATAAACTTTCACACAAAATTGCAAAACGGTGAAAATTGAGCATCTTCTTTGTAATTGGATTTATAAAGATATTTCTAACCAAGAAAGAATTTGAAGGAAAGGTTCTCTGGAAATGGAGATGGCAAACATATAATGAAAGTTCAAGGTGCAAATTAATTTAAGTATATTAATGGGGTGAATTTTTGTATAATAATAACAACCCTATGGCACATAAAATAATAATTTTGAATTTTTTTTTTGTTTAATTAATGAACAAATAATTTTTGAATTTTGGTGCTATATTTTAATAATTATTTTTGGTATTTTGAAAATTTGAGTCTGGCTCGCAACGACATCACTAATTATTCTCTCATGTTTGTTTGTTTCTCACTTTATACAAATCTCTCTTCTTCCTTCTCCACACCACTTTCTTCTTCTTCCTCAAGCCTAAACTCTATTGTCTCTTTGCTTTCAAGCCCAGAGAAATTCCCCAGTTTCCATCGACAATGGCGGACCAAACCTCCGATTCAACATCTCCCGTGGCTCCTCTCTCCGTCTCTTCTCCTACTGCTCCTGTAATCTCTCATTTGCTCTCTAATCGCTTTAATTTTACGCTTCATGGACGCGTAGTTTTAGGGTTCTTGGTTTCTGAGTTTAGGTTCAAATTGGGATTTTGCGGCTATTTGGTTTTGATTTTAGAAACATCTATCTAGGGTTTAGAACTAAAAATTGCATTTCGGACCTTAGATCCGTGTTTTGTCTACAACTTGTTCTCGATTCAAATTGAATTGGTATAGAAGAAGGTCTTGTTTCTTCCGATTTTTGTCTGAAACTTCACTCTTCTTATGTTTTGGTTGAATTGTTTTGATTTTTTGAAGTTCCACCGATTTAACAGTTTCAGATTTCATTGTGTGTTGAGTTGATTCATTTGCAAAGTATTTTGCATTTGTTGGATCTTGGGCTATCACTGTGTATCTCTTTAGATTTTGGAGTCAGATTTTGTTGGAATGATTCTCCCCTATGTGGCGAAAACAATGATATGTCTGGTGATTTTGATTGATGGCTTTGTGGTTTTGTTCTTTGCAATTGTTTTTCTTTGATTGTCGACATAAATTAACAACAGTTCTCATTGGTCTTAATGTATGATTTGTCTACAATGTCAGGCTTATGCTTTTGTTTTGGAAAGCTTATAGTTTGTATCCCTTCAGTGTGGAGATGAGATTGTTTTTTAAGTGGTTAACTGATATTTCGTTGTTTTTTCTCCTGCAGAAGAAAGATAATATCAATCCTGTTGATTCAAAGCTCACGGTATGTAGCTGTGTTGTTTACTATTAGTATTTTTAATCAAATCTTCTGATCAAGCGGTTTTCTCAAGTCTTGATTTCTGTTTACTGTAGGAATTGAATGAATCAAGGGCTGAGTTGCTAAATAGGATCCAGAATCTGAAACAGGTTTTAACACTTTATTCTCATCTCAGACTTTGTCATTGTTTTAATATTTCTTAAACAAAACAAGCTTATATCTCTCTCTTTATCGTCGCAGGACTTGCAAAGTTGGAGAGGTAAATTGGACACACAAGTTAAAGTCTACCGTGAGGTGAGTTCCATTTCTAGCCTCTTTATCCAAACTTTTCTCCCCTAGAGAATTGCTTTCTTTAGCCGGGATCAGTTATGACCTGTTTTGACATTCGATATATAAACTCTTCCTCGGTGTTATACAGGAGCTCTCTGGGCTAAAGAAGACTCTGAATCTTGAAGTTGAGCAGCTTCGTGAGGTATGTATGTATATTGAGCAATACGCACATGAATATTTTACCTGTTTCTATTTCATGAAATATGTTTGATTCGTTTTGTTTCCATAAAAAAATAGGAATTCAAAGATCTGAAAACTACCTTGAATCAGCAGCAAGATGATGTTTCCGCTAGCCTCAAAAGCTTAGGCGTGAGTCTCGTGATACTCTCTGCTTCCTAATAGTATTTTTCGATAGATAAAAATGTATAACCCGAAGAAAAGACCGGCTTTTAGATTTGCAGAAGCTAATCTATGGTTCCTCCATGTTTATCTGTTTTGTGCATTGCAGCTACAAGATTCAAAGGAGCAAATGGATAAGAAAAGTGAGGTGACAGAAGAGAAAGTGGAAGCTCTATCGACTGATGACAATGCGAAAGAAGCAGAGCATTAGATGATATGAAAATGTTTGTTCTTATGATCTTGTCGCTACTACTACTACTATTACCACTACCTTGAGATTGTACTAGTATGCTTAATATGTAGTTCCGCGGTTTAGTTGATTCTAATGATGCACCATGACACAATGGTTTGCAGCAGATTGATTATTGATATGTCGACGAATTGATACAGAACCAACGATTTGAAATTTCCGTAAACCAATGAACAAACCGGTTTGGTCTAGGATACAAACCGAACCTTATTTCGAATAAATCGTTGATCATAAAACACTCATATGGAGCTTTATAGCTAACCATATCAACGACTGATCTAACTAACCACAAATGGATTACTTACTAATTACTATTCATAATCTTAATATAGGAGCTATCATAATTTGCATTCTCCAAATCTATACTATATAAAAGTCGAGGCTATAAGCTTCTGAGGCCGTCCACGTGGGATTTTAAACGACCAATCGGGAATAGACACTTTTTCAGTTAACATTTTTACACACCACTTTAATTAACATTTTTAAATTCTAATATATTCTATACTTAAATATTAATAATAAAAGAAAAGAAAAACAATATATGGAAAGAAGAAAATTATGAATTTTTGAAATAACAAAATATACAAATAAGAAAAATGTAAAGTATAGATTTAAATATTATTATGCAGCGAATATATTTTTTTTGAAATAAGAAAAATGTAAAGTATAGATTTCAATATTATTATGCAGCGAATATATTTTTTTTGAAAATTTTCTAATTAAAAAATGTAAAATTACAGAAGGTAATTATGACGGTTTACCCTAGACATTAAACTATAAATACTGAACCTCGACCACACAATTAGTAATTTAGTATTTAGTTTCAAACGAATTTACTATTATGCGGCTTTGATTTTTTACGTTACGATTTTTGTTTTCTAGAAGCAAGTACCTTCTGGAGGTTGAACAGTCTGTGACAAATTGATACCTGTTACTACAAGCAAAAGCAACAATGGCCTAATCTGCTAAAAAAGCTCAAGAGATTGAATGTCGATAAGATCAACCCCTAGAAAACAATGTGGTTTTGATGATATGTATCCCAAGCATTGAGAAAAGGATAAGTAGTTATGGTGATGCAACGAACATTAATCAATGCTTCTCAAAACAGTTGCTAACATATATGAAGACGAAGGAGAATGTTAGCAGATAAAGAAAAAGATATAACTACGTTGTGAGGACCGTTGATGGTGCCAGCCCAAGAACGCATATAGATGTCATCTCCATCATTCATTCCATAGCTCACCATGCCATCCCCAATACCAAAGTTTGGCGTGTTTGTTTGACAAATATAACCGATTACGACGACAATTATATTAAAGATAGCAGGTGACTGTTTTTTTTTTTTTTTGTAATTGTCCGTATTATTTTCGAGTCTCTTTTTATCATCAATAAGTGGACAAGTAGAAAAGAGTAGATTTAAATATTATGAAGATTCTATTGTTATTCAATTTAAGATTTTTCAAAACGCTATCAAAGTTTGATGTTATTTGTTTATGTATTTGTAAATAGTAATCTAAAATCTTCATAAATTTGGAGTTATTAGAGACCATAATATTATAAATTTGAAGCTATAAAAGCTATAAAAATTTCATACCTTAAGTCGAAACCACTAGCTTCTAATTTCTATACTACGTAAAAGTCGAAGCTATAAGGTTATGAAACTGTCCACAAAATTTTAAAAGACTAATCACGATTAGCCATCTCGGTAATTAGCAATTTTAGATTCCAATAATTTTCTATATTAAGATACTTATGAAAAGGAAAAAACAACATATATATATATATGAAAACAAGAAAAATGTAAACTTAAAAAAAGCATATGGGAAAACAAAAAATGTAAAATTTTGTTATTAGAATATATGAAATAATATCAATAGAAAATTAAGATACTTATAAAAAAAGTAAAACCAATATATATATATATATATATATATATATATATATGGAAATGAGAAAAATGTAAACTTAAAAATTATATGCAAAAAAGAAAAATATAAAAAAAATTATTAGAATATATAAAATAATATTATAGTCCCACCAAATTTGCCAATACCCTTCTTAATAACAATTAGGGGTCGGCATTTTAGTTAGATGTTCGAGTTAAATTTGATTCGGTTATTTCAATTTTAATCAAACATAAAGTCTCTAATCAAACTCATTTTGGTTCATTTTAATTCGGTTTGGATTAATTTGGTTTGGCTTGATTCGGTTTGTTATTTAAAATAAATTATTTATGAAATTGAAAGAATGGCAAGAAACTGAAGCAAGAAAAATAAAAATTTTATAACTCGGATAAATAAATAAAAAATTTGAATAGAATAATCAATCAAGAGGTATGTGAAAAATAATAATAAAAAAAGGTATGCAATATATACATGTAACATGTGTAAGTTTATTCATTTGTTTCTTTTCATTTAAATGTTAATTGGTAATTTTTCATGTTTCAAGTTTGATGGTCGGATATTAAATCATTTTAATTACCAAAATTTGAAGTCTTTTTATATACTTGTGTAAAATATGACACATCACATTTGTAATATATTTTATACAAACTTTTATCCTATAAGCTTTTCTTTTATTAAAACAAATTTTTAAACAACATAAATGATACTAAAAATATAAATAAAACAACATTTAAGCTAAAAAGAATTTAAAAATGAAACATTATTGTAATTAATTGATTGCTAAGCCCAAAAATATATTAAAACAATCAATAAAAGTAAACCCCCGCATAGCGGGGGTTATAACCTAGTTTAAAGATATAAGCTTTTAAATTTTAATAAATAGATCAATCAATGAACCAACAACCAAGTACATGATATACCTTTTTTTTTTTGACATCACACCAATTATTTACTTGTGTGTTTATTTCTGATAGAATTTTTCATCTTATATTCTTTTTTCATTCATTCAAAATGTATCAATTCCACTAATATCAAATTTGAGCCTTATATGGAGTATTTCTTTTCATTAGTTGGTAGCATATTCAAGTATAAATACGTCATATATATATATACTAGATCCTGACCCGCACGTATGTGCGGGATTTCATATTTTAAGAAATGTGTTGTAATAAATTTTTATTAAATATATGATTATTTTGTTGTTTTAGTGATATATATTGTATTGAATAAATTATAATGTACACAGAAAAGTATAAAATGTTATTTATGTTTGCTTATGACACAATAGCAACCATAAGTCATTTTTTGGAGTTTGAAACTGAAGAGTAGATTAGAAAAAAATCTTAGATTGAAATATAATATAAGTTAGATTGATGTAAAAAAATATTATATAGTTATAGTATCTATAACCTAAACTCATATCAGTTGGTTGAAATATTTGAAATAATAATGATTTTAATAGTATTTTAAAATTCGTAACAATCAAACGGTCGGATCAAGATCAAACTGAATCGAATTAATGGTCACGTAGATTTTTATTAAACTTGTGAACATTAAACTTGTAAACTATCAAACCGTATATAAAACCGTTAAAATAATTAAATACGTTTGCGAGAAATATAAATATTTAGAGATAGGCGTAATTCCCATTCAATTTTATCATGTTCCATTATATCTTACCCGTTCTCCAATTTATGTCTCATAAGAGAACGCATTGCTAATATAAGACAAATTTTGTATTCCCGATTAGAAACAGGACGTGACAGAAACAAAAATTCTCGAAATCCTGTTTGGGACAAACACAAATATAATTCATAGTATATTTTTATATGATATGATATAATAAAAAAGTTAGATTGATGTTAAAAAAATTATTTATATAGTTATAGTATCTATAACCAAAACTCATATTAGTTGGTTGAAATATTTGAAATAAAAATGATTTTAGTAGTATTTTAAAATTCGTAACAATCAAACGGTCGGACCGAGATCAAAATGAATCGAGTTAATGGTCAGATAGATTTAGGTTAGTTATATAAATTTAAAATAATGAAAACTACCCATTTTTAAAAAATATATATTCTAAAAAATTTATATCATTTAAACTCTAATTAAATGTTAAATATTTTAATCTATCTTTCAAATATTTTCTAGATATTTACAAATTTAGAATCCAAAAAATTAGTTTTTGAATAAGCTGTATTTTAAAGGATGGAAGTATTTCGTTTAGATTATATATGACAAATATAATAAATGCTTTTTCATATTTGGATTATCAAAATTGAAAAAAAAAAATTTCCATGTGTACCAATCAGAATTAATTAGCATAGTATTGTGAAGGAAATTTTTAAAAATGTAAACGAAATGATAATTTTTTATTAGATTAGATTGCCATTTTCGAAAATATCTAATAATATCTAACGAAAATAATTTAGTTTACATATATGCAATTTCGAATTAAATATACACAATTACCCGTTTCGGTTTATTAATTTTCCTTCTTCAAATATAAAAATATCAATGACATTCTTTGTAATTATTTACCTTTTATAAGGTTATATTTTATCAAATGCTTCCCAATTAATAGTATAAATCTACACTATTAATATCATAAACTTTTATAGAATCGTAACATCGTTGATAACTACTTCTCGTTGCAAAATTGATAATATCGTTGATAAATATTTATAATTTTAATATTTACCAACCCGCAAATATTTAATTTTATTTTAAAACATATTATTTCTATTATTAATTTAGTTTAGTTGCTAATAATTTGGTTTAGATTTTATTGTTAAAATATTTTTCTATTTTTCAATTAATGACATTCGATTTATGCTGACTTTTTTTGTTTTATCTCTAACAAATTGAAAAATAGAAAAATATTTCGATTTATATTCGAAATAAATATATTGATGCTGAATATGCAGTTATTATTTAATATTTAATGTTGTTTCCTTTTTTGTTTTTGGAGACAAATCATACCAAAAATATTGACGAAGCAAATCTCAGAATATATTGGATCATTTAATCTCGTTATTTGTTTTTGCAAAAAATTAGTGAAGGATCGGAATCAAATATATTTATTTAGTTGTAGTAGTTGTTTATTTACTAAATTACCCATGTAAAAATTCATTTAGTTAGTCTTAAACTACCCTCACAATGTTGTATTTCACAAAATGATTCCCAATTAATAGTATAGATTGTCATCTCTTATCCTAAAAGGCTAAAAGTCAAAAACAAAATTTAAAGCGCGTTAAACACCTTTTAGTGTCAAGTGGCATAAGTCGTAAATATTCCAAATCCTAGTGGCAATTTCAATAACTCTTTCTCTTTTAAACCATTTCTTTCTCTGTCTTCAATAAAACTTTCGAACCTCCAAAAAAAAAACTCAGAGAAAGTAAGAAACAATGAGAGGACTCTCCACAAAATCCGGTACGATACTCATCGCAATCCTCACCGTCCACTTCTTATTCGCCGCCGTAACCTCCCAATCCGCCGGATTCACCGGAGACTTCATGCAAATCGAGTCAAAATGCAACGGTACCATCGCCGAGTGCTCCTTATCAACGGCGGAGGAGTTCGAGATGGACTCTGAGATCAACAGGCGTATTTTAGCAACAACGAAGTATATAAGCTACGGTGCGCTGAGGAGAAACACAGTACCTTGCTCACGACGCGGCGCATCTTACTACAATTGTCGACGTGGAGCTCAGGCTAATCCTTACTCTCGTGGTTGTAGCGCCATTACTCGTTGCAGGCGATAATCTCTCTCTTTCTCTCTATATGTATTTTAAATTTTTATTCTCAATTCTTTTGTTTTAATCTTATACAATTTTTCAGATTATTATTTATATTTTTTACTGGTAATTTATTTACTTGTGTTTATAGTTTCATTGCAATATAATTGATATAAGAACAGAAATATATATAGATGTAGTATACATTTCTGATTAATATATCAATTGTTATCAGTGATGGTTATAAGAAATTCATTAATATATATGTATTGGTGCTTTTTGCATGTGCTGAAGAAAAAAACAGGTGTTCATATTGGAATTTATATGGATATTAAAATTGTAGTTGTTTCATTTTTTATATGAAGAGAAATATTGTATGATGGGAAGAAATCAAATTTGATTTTTTTTTGTTGGTTGAATAATGAAAGAATATTAAATGTGGAGAAGTGGAAAATAAGAGAAGAGGCAATAATTGGTATTGGTTGGGGCCAACTAAAGGGGCAGCTTCACATGCAAATACTTTCGCCAGAAACCACACACACGTGGCGTATTTATTACGTTTTTTCTTATGAATTCAATTCATTATTTATTATACTCTACTAGAAAGTAACACAAATTAAATTAAATCAGCAATATGGCAAAACATTTCGAGTCATGGAGCCACTTGGAGGAAAAAAATTGTCAAAAGAGAAGAACACGTTACATGAGAAGAAGAAAATAGAAGAGAGAAAACACTAATTTACTCCCATAATTAGAGGGAGGCTGATTTGAAGGAAAAAGTCAAAAAAATTAACAAAGCATTAAATATCGAAGATACACTTAAATTTAATTCACATCATCTAACGGTCCTTATTCGCTCCTCGGCCCCTCAAAGGCTTGTCAAATTTACATGAAAGTATATCCCTAATTCTGTATGCCCTACGAGAAATAAAACTATAAATTAATACTATAAACCAAAGTTTTGGAGAAAAGTGTTTTGGACCGCAAACTCATACCTCATGACAAGCATAAACCAACTCATCACCAGTTGTTTATTGGTTTATTCGATAATGATAGTTTTTGATTACTTTTTCTATCTAGTCTATATTTGTCTTTGAAACCTCACCATTTTCAACATTTGAAGCGCAAAAAGCAAGTCAAAAAATATATTATTTTGTTTGAATTCACATTGGGAAAAAAATAAAATGAAAATATTTTCATTTTTTAAAAGTGAACCTTTTCATGTAGTAAACCACAAGCGAACCTTGAATTGCGTTGAAATTTGAAACAATCAAACAATCAAAACCTTAATGAATTTCAGATATGAGACTCGATTCAGATAAATCTATCGGTCTAACTATGGCTACTACTACGGTACTACCCTTTCCAAATTCAACTCTGGAAATTTAGAAACGGAATCAAACAAAAATTGGAACAATGGTCAAGTAACTTGGTTAGCCTATTTTTCTGATAAGTTTTAGGAGCATAAGAAGACTTCTCTCAGTTCTCTCAAAACCAAAATAGAAAGGCAATTCATAAGTGCAGAATAATGTAATGCACCACATCATCAATCTATCTGATGAACTTAATAAACAACAAACTCATTTCTTAAAACAGGAATTTAAAAAGTAATACTGGCTCTTAACATATTTCATAGTTTTTTTTTTTTTTTTCTTCCAACCTGTGAACACCACACTCCTTTTTAAGTGGAACTAGCGGGTGTTTTGGGTTCATCGCCTGATTTGGAGGCTGGAGGAGGAGTGCCTTCTACTCCCATCTCGGCTCTTAGATCATTGATGCTTTGCTCCAGCTCATTGATTCTGCCTCCCATGTCATCAAGTGAACCATCAAATCAAAAGTCAAGGAGATCAAAACCAATGTCATGACCACAGTATTGCTTATCAAAGAGTTCCCACAGATTCCAGATTTGTATCACTTTATGGTAATAAAGTTGAATTTGTTTAGAATAATAGCGAGCAGAAGGATAAGTATGTATATAACAGTAACTTAACAAGAGAACATACCATAGGACCATCATAGAATAAATATTTAGACTCTCAAGAAACACTTTAATCAGAAAGACAGACAGATTCTAATGATAGCTGTCGATTCCTAGTACTAAATTTATTTCCTTGAAGACACAAAGATATCAATTATCACGGATCATCATTACTGCTCTAGGAGGTAAACATGTAAAATATTCTAATGCAAGCAACATTCAAGCAAAACCACAGATTGAAATAAGGATATTCTTTGTGATGATGGAGTCCGACATTGTCTGGAACCTGGTTTGCTGAAACACCCAATAAGACCACATTTAATCAGAATCTACCTATTGAAGTAATAATTCCAAGGCCTAAGAAGACTTAAAAGCTTAAAGACATACCATCTGTTGGAGAAGATTTTGGACCTGCATATAAAGAATTCAAGGATTCAGTGATATTGTATCAAAATCAGAAACATACCAAACAAAGAGAAGGAATAATTTCTATTAGAAATGGATACTCACAAAAGCAGTCATATCAGCAGTGCTCTGCTTAGTATCCTCAGAATCATGACCATCCTGTCAGCAAAAAGGAAAAGCTGTAAGAAGAAACTAAAAGACACAGTAAAATATAACTCCATTACAATCATCAGGACAAGAAAATGAAGCTTTATAATCATGAAAAAATCGTTTTCAGGCCAAAAACAAGCATGAACTATTGCTCATGGAGGAAATTTCTATCTGAACTTTCTTAGTTCCAACATTACACACAACAAACTCGATACATGAACATTTCTAAGTAAGAAAAATACAAAAAAGTACTGAATCTCCCATCAGATACTGAACCTCATTGATGATTCACGATACTAGAGTTCTTAAAAAGCTGAATAATCAAGTTACACAAAAAAAATCCATAGATGGGAAAACAAAATCGAGCAAATGCAAAATTCTATTGTTACCCAGCAAAAAAAAATCTCAAAATCGTCCAGATTCACTATAAACTCAACATTTCGATAATCGATCTACAATAACAGAGCAAACATAAGAAAATCATGCGAGATTCCACTAAACCGTAAGAAAACCTAATCCGAAGATGAATCATCCGAGAATAAATTCAATAGACAAATCCGAATAACGAGCCTAGGTTTCGTGAACGAATACATAAAATTGAGCAACGCGCACTGATCTGAAGAGGCAGTTATATACCATTTTTAGGGTTTCCTTCGTCTGATCGGAAAACTGGAGAAAATTTTGATTTCAGCGAAAAAGCGATGAGACGACGACGGAGAGGAGCGAGCGATGTGTGTGTGTATAAAACGGGAAGAGAAGGGTTATTACTGTTAACCCCAACCTTATAGGTATAAAATGTCTAAAATGCCCCGTATTTACTTTAGTATCTATCGTTATGATTTGATTGGGTGGGATCATGTGTGATTGTGTGTGTGTTTTCAAATTTCAAATTTATATGAACGTTTGGTATTTGAGATCTAGATCTAGTGATGTTAAAATTGATGATTCAATAACGTTTAATTCAACCGATTTAAATCAAAATTGTGGATGTTATCCGTTCTAGACATCTGTCGGAAAAAACAAAATGTTCAAAAATCACTTGTCAAAAGCTATAGTGGATAAAACATTTAGTTTGAATTGAATTGAAAATGATTTTTTTTTTGGTAGGAAGAATTGAATTGAAAATGATTGAGACAAAAAAAGAGAGAGATAAAATTAAGTTTTTATTAAAAATGTGAACTAGATTACAAAGAAATTCAAGATATAGATTTGCAACGGCAACAAAAGGTCATCTTCATCTCTTGTGAGTTTTTCTTTTTGACAATCGTTATTTTTTCATAATTATGGATATTAAAACTAGGTTGATTCTTTTCGGCAGTAAATTCTCAAACTACAATTGATTTGATTATGTGCTTAATGTTTACAAAAAAAAGGTACATTCATTTTTTAAAGTATGATTATTTGAAATGGAGAGAAAACACAAAGTTGGTATAATACTATAATTATATAAAACGTGGAGAGAAATGGAAATAAACAAAATTTGTATATTCTTTATTGAAAGTACAATTATTTGAAATAGAGGAAAAAATACAAAATCAGTGTATTAAATTTTAAAAGTAAAACTAGGTAGTTTACCTCTGATTATTAAGTAAATGCATTGTAGTTTTGGTTACAAAATTTATTATATTATTATCTAAAATAATGAGATTTGTATGTGATACAAAACATGTAATGTATTTTTTTTATTCTATTCCAATCATCAATTTTTTGTATTGGAATTCGTTTTATCCGTAAAATGATTGAAAACGACAAACTTTTTTTCTAACAATCGTATACATCTTAATGAAGAGTTTATGAAGATATGTAACCTGTCTTAGACCAAATTTTTTTGAAGTTGATTTTTTTTTTAGGACTTTTTTTTCAAGTTGACTAAGAAATAATTATTCACTAAATATAAATATAATATTATTATTATTAATAAAAAAATGTTAAATGATGCAGTTTGTATTGTAATTACTGAAGATATGTTTCTTACTATTGTTATTGTATTGTAATGTCGATATAAATAAGTACAATGTGTGCATTTATATTAATATAATACAGATCAATGAATTTGTTGATATATATAAATAAGTACAATGTGTGCATTTATATTAATATAATACAGATCAATGAATTTGTTGATATAGACTTTATATGTTTATAAAGTAGAGATGTCGTATATTTAGTTTGGAAATGTGAATTTCTTAATTATTATTATTTTTAATTAGAATTTTATTTTTTAAATGTGTGAGATACGCATATACAAAACTAATGGTAAAATCTGTAAATATTCTAGTAACAATTGGGCAAATGTTTAAATGGGTTAAGAATCTCTAAGGACTACACGAAGCATTGTATTTTTGTTACTAACACATGAGAGTAATGTTATTTTTAGATTGTTTTTCAATTAATATATACGAGATAATTTGAAATGAAAAGGAAAAACTAAGTTAACATCAATATTCAAAACATGAAGAGCAAAATACAAAGTTATTATATTTCTATATTGAAGGTATAATTATCTAAATATAGGAAAAAACAAATGTTGTATAGTTAATTGAAACATGAATAACAATTTTTTTTGAAGATTTAATTATTTAAAATGGAGGAAAAAACAAACAAAGCTGGTGTAATTATTTAAAATGTGGATAGAAAAAAACAACAAAATTGGTTTGAAAGTATAATTAGTTGATATGAAGAGAAAAAATTAAAGTTGATATAATTATTTAATGAGTTGAGAAAGCAAAACAAATTTGATATGATTCTTATTGAAAATATAAATCTTTGAAGTAGAGAGAAAACAAAGTTTGTATGATTAATAAAAAAAAAAGTAGATATAGAGGTATTTGAAATGCAGAGAAAAGGTATATAGTTGATATGATTATGTGAAACAGGGAAAAAAAAATCTTTTTTTTTAAAGTGTAATTAATATAATTTTATTAAAAATATTGGAAACAACAAAGTTAATATAATTATTTGAAAAGTGAAGTGAAAACACAAAGTCTGTATTCATTTTTTTTAATTTGGTTTTTGTTTTATCTCAACCAACAAAGAAATATCAAATTTAAAATCAAGAAAGAAATGTTATCTTTTAGATAATTATCGTTTCAAATAATGGATGTCATATGTCCAAAGTCATCCGTACGATAAATCATCTGTATGGTTCGTAAGGTACCTTAACCGCCAAGGCGACTGATGCTAGAGAAACCTGATGAAATCTGGTGGTTGCAATGATGATTATAGTCGTATGAACTTCTAAGTTAATGGTGAATCCTCCAGGCGGCGTTTGGTAGAGTAACAACTGTCCTTACATAGATCAAATTGACATTTGTTAGGCGATAACTAGAATTTCAAGCTTTTGAACCGTGGTTAATCTGTCATAGGATAAATTTTTTTTCAACCTAAAAAAGTATAAAACTAAGTTAATGAATATTTATTTTTTCCATAACCTAATATATTTGGAAAAATTATTTTAATTTAACTCGCATTCTAGTTAATATTCTCCTTCTCCTTTGTAATTTTTGTTCTTGTTATTATTGATTGATTTATTTTTATTTGTTATGTCAAATATACGTTGTGACCATATGAGAACAATGATACTAGACGTGGAACTAATATGCAACATGTCGACGTTGAAGCATTAAGTTTATGAAAAAATAGAGGCGACACCGACAAAACAAACAATTACATATGCTCGCAAAGTCCTTCCCACTAAAACCCAAGTCCAATACAATATTCAATCAAGACGAACGCAATATTTCACCTCACCAGCCAACTCTCATATAGTCATATAGGGCACCGGCGAAGCAATGATGGTCTTCACCGACTATCTACATCTTTGCAACAATATTTGAATCATGCAACCTATTTATCTTCTTTATTAAAGATGTTTCATTTCTCTATGTTTTTCTTTCAATCTTATTTCTTTTATTTTGCTAAACTCCGTGTTCCCGTTTTAGAATTTTATCAAGAAAATTATTGTTTTGAATCTTTAGCAATTAAAAACAAAATCGTTTGGTCATTGTTTACACAACCGTAAACATTGTTTTGTTACACATCAAACTAAGTTCACATACAACCTAAGCTATTTAATCAAGTTCACACAATGCAAAATCCTTTTACTACAATTTAAAGTATCTTCATTTGTACTCATCTTATTTTTAAATTTGGTTTATTTTTGTTCTTCTTGATGATTAAAGGCAGGCCAATGGCGTAAACCCTGAATCCGTTGATGGTTAATCCTAATCCGATTGATACATTGATGACTGAAGTTTGTAGATTTAGAACAGCCTATCTTTGCTACCTTCAATAGATAAATTACGAAGGTTGTTGACCACTAGTGTTATGTACAAGAGAAATGAAACACATAGATTTATATAATTATTAGATCACAACCAAAAGACTTATATATGTATCTTATCTCAATGTGAGAGACCTTGCCTAGCCACCATTTGATTAGATTGATTCTAATCCTCTCTAAAAACCAAACAATCAATAGAAGAACAAGTAACAAAGCTTAGACTAAAAAGACACAACATTAATTTATCTTTAGTTTCATGTATTGTCAATGGCAGAAGCCCAGAATCCAAAAGAGACGAAGAACACATCTGATATGTTACAAATTCTACACCAAGAGCAATTTAAGTTTTTAAATATTTTTTCCACCATAGACAGAAGTGAATACGGACATCAACATAGGAACCAAACCTAAAACAGACATTGAGCCTCTCATCCTCACCAAGACCTTGCCTTCTTCTTGTTCGTCTTTTCTACAGCCTCGACTTCCAATGGAGAACCCGGTGTGCAAATCAGATGTATCGAGATAGATACCGAACCTTTTTGTTGCTTGGAACCCAAGTTTTCCTCTTCTGGTTCTCACACGACCAAGAACATTTTCTTCCTCCAAACCTCTATTTATTTTTCCTTTTTCGTATTGTTTCTCTTCGTCTTCTGGTTCTTGATTCTCCACGAGAAGTGTTTCTTGCTCGAGACATTCCTGACTATGTTCATCCCAGAGGATTTTAGGGAAAGAATTCAGTAATTGCCTTTTCTTCTCCTTCAAATCATCATGTGAATGAGAAGTGTGTCCAAGCAATACATTCCATAAAGAACAGAATAGAGTGAAAGAGCGAAGCTGGGAGACAAAGACACCGGCTTTTTCTACATCGGTATTCTGCTTTTGCAAAGAACCGGCTTTAGACCGGATCTTAACCGAGCAACATAAAATCAGTAGGTTCAATCTCCAGTCCGGACAAGTAGATTCACTGCTTTTGTTTGCCGAAAAAGAGCTCATGTTGTTCTCTGCCAGAACAATTCTAGGCATCTTGCTCTGGTCTACACAGCTTAAATCTGGAACTGCTTGTCTGAATGATTGATGCATAAGAGAAGATCTCTGAGCAATAAAGTCTTTGTAGCTTAAAGAATCTGGCACATCGGAAGCTGCATGAGTTAGAACCACGATAGCATTTTTCCATATTGACGAGCCCAGGGAACTGGTGATGATTCTAATTAAATGGATGTCTGGATTGTTGTCCAGACGATCAACATAGAGGATGACATCAACTGGGAACTTTCTCATGCTCTTCTTTATCGACATAAGGACTTCCAGATTAAACTGTTCCTCAGATGCAGAGGACATGAGACCTGGCGTATCCAGTATTCTTATCAGGATTCCTCCTACGTTCCCAACCAAGTAATTTTCAGACTTGGTGGTAACTCCAAATGCACCAACAAGAGACTTAGTCTCCCCAAATATAGAATTAACCGTTGCACTTTTTCCCACCCCGGTTTTTCCAATAACAAGGACGTTAACAGAGAAGTCTAAATCATCTGGAAAATCTTGTTTAGGCAGCATTATCTTTGTTCCGTCAGACACGTGATCAAGCCCTAAGGACGTTTGATGTTCTCCACCAGCTAGGCTCAGCTTAGACGCAACTTCAGTAACAGTTGAATTTTCACTGCAATGACCTGTTCTTCTTATAATCCTCTGGAGCTTTTCTTTCAAGAGCTGGGTCTTCTCAACTCTCTCCTTCACTTTCTCACTTATCAGCTCCACAGAATGATTAGAGGATAGTACTTCAGAATAATTCTGGAAAGTGGATTCAGAGAGTTTCTCCCTTGTATCACCTGTTCCTTCATACTCGTCAAACTCCATGAAAGTGTGATCGTGAATCACCCGTGCCATCTGTGTCTCATTTTCGTTTATGTCACAAGCAGTTACCGGAGAGTTCTCAGACATGGTTCTCTCAACATCTTTAACCGAAAGCAAACTGGTTTCTTCTATGCCCACTGAGATTTGATTTGGTTTGCTATCAGGCTGAAAATTGACCTGCTTATTAATCTGCTTCCCATCTTCCACAGTCTCATTGGCTGTTTTAAAGGAATTACTTAAACTTGATGCTCTATCTTCAACAGGAAGTGATAACATCCTATCAGTATCGTCTGATTCTTGATTTGCTTCATTTTCAGATTCTTGTTCAGCTTTTTGATCGGAAAAATCACAACCACTTACAACAACAACTATTCCTCCAGCGGCCTCAAGGTTCCTCGTCATTTCAGAATCCGGAGATGGAGTTAACTGAAAACTTTCAGAACTCATACCAATTTCAGGTTCGTCCTCGCATTCAGGTTTTTCCGATTCGCTTACTGCACCACAATCATTTTCACAGTGTTCTTTTGCCTCACCTATCATATTGCTAGCGTCTTCATCCCCTGAGTCTCTGCTTTCTGATCCAATAGACGCGTCACCTGGAATCATCAATTCATCTGCTTCACAGGCACTACCAACATGAGTTCTGTTATTGCTCTCCTTGCTGGTACTTCCTTGACGCACCCCTTGCTCGACAAGGCTGCTGACAGTTTCATCTAATCCTTTATCCTCATCAGCAGCGTTTCCTTCACTTTCCACCAGAAACTCATTGCAAACACCTGTCACAGCACCAAGACTACTCTCAAAGGACACTAAACCATCGTCAGAAGATTTCTCCTGTAACATATATTCCTCTTTCAAAACAAGTTCACCTGTAACAGAACCTGAGCATTCTGGTTTATCAGTCATTCCCATTTCTACTAATTCAACTGCACTATCTTCCACTCTTTCCACATCACTTGGCTTGATCAATGCATCGAATTCATGAATGCTATCACCACCATCCTCCTTGGTGATGGTTCTTTGAACAACCCCTGTCTCCAAAAGTTGCTTGAAACTTTGACCCACTTCCATACTTGCCTCAATAGAGTTCCCTTCAGTTTCTGCCATAAAATCATTAAAACCTCCTGGTGGAACAACACCGAGACTCGATTCTTCAATATTCCCAAAGGACACTAAACCATCATCAAATTCATCTGAATAGTTCATTCTCACCTCTTCTTCCTCATTAGAATCAACATCACTTATAAAAGAACCCGAACACTCTGGTTCATCAACCACTCCCTTACCTCCAAATTGAAAGCCTCTATCTTCGATTTCAGTTTCTTCCTCACCTAGAGCCTTGGTTACACGCAACAACACACCCTCTTCATCATCACTACCCAAAATTTCATCCAACTCATCATCATCCAAAGACAAAACAGCCCGAGGAATGACTACTTTTGCTTTCATGCTACCTCTTTCACCTTCACTAACTTCACTCTCAGTAACTCCCTCAACCTCATCACTATTCTCACTCTCTTCCTCCAAAGACGAGTAATTCACCGACGTTTCCTCATCAACATCACCAGCAAATGGTCTATAAATAACACTCCCATCTCCAATCTCTCCACCTAACTCTTCCCCTAGTAGCCTATCAGCCCTAACCCCACCCAAAATCACATCCTCTAACTCAGTCTCATCTTCATCAGTCTCAAAATCAAGTCCATTACTATAACTACTAGCTTCACTACTAGCTGAGTTATGTTCGTCAGTTACAGAACCAGTATCATCATCCTCATCAATTGTAACAGGTGCACGAATTGGAACAGAACTTGCAGATGAAAACGAACCAGAGAGAGTACGCGTGAGAAGAAACGAATCAGCTCTTACCGCCGCAACCGCTCTCACCGCGGAAATTGAAACGCGAGGTTTCTCCGAATCAGTGAGAATTGAAACAATCCCAGGCTTCTCCGACTCCATAAAACCAAAAGCATCCAAAATTTACATAGAAGAAAACAAAGGAAAACGTTAATTCAAACAAAAAGAGGTTTTTTGTGAGTTTCTGTTTGTCGTGACAAGGTTTTTAGGGTTTAATTAGGATTTATGTATGTGAAGCTTTTGTGGGTATGGAAGTGATAGTGTGGAAGACGAAAGAGCCACAGAGAAGAGTGAGAGCGATGCCACAATTCAGGCGGCTCAAGACAAAATTAAAGATTTTTGCCTAATTATCCACATTTTGGGGTCAATTTTAAAATTTTAAATTTGAAAGAGGGATATACGGAATATTTTAAAAATTTTGGGTGTATTTGTTATTATTACTATTTATCAATGTGTAATAAGAAACTCTGTGTGGTTAAACCATCTCCGCCGTAGCCATGGCGGTTTTCCGATGCGCCGTCTTTTTAACTCCTTTGACTTTGTTTCCGTCGTACTCTACCGGAAGGAGAGTTTCTTTTAAAGTTATCCGGTGTTCTTCGGTTTCGATTCCGTTCTCGTCGAAGTCATCAAGAAGGAAAAATTACCTGCGACCCAAAATCCTTAGAACCCTAAATCCGAAGCCTCAAGAAACCGTCTTAATCGGAATCGAAAAGCCGGAAAATGTTCCTCCAAGCGACGTAGTTTCTAATCAGGATGATCATGTAGAGGAGGAGCTTCAAGTCTTAAGTAGCTCGGTTGTGTCAAATGAGGTAAATGGTATATCAAGTAAGCTCTCTCCGAAGTCATTGGCGAAGTATGGATTGTGGTTAATCGGAATATTCGCTTTTCAAACAGTTTGTGCTGTTTTGTTTCTGGGAGACTCAACGAAATCCGAGAATACGCCGGATATTTCGAGTGGTAGTGGTCAAAATGGGGAAAGAGAGAGCAATGTGGTTTCATTAGAGGATCTTGAGATGAATGAGAAGATTGCAGAGATCAGATTGATGGCACGTGAAGCACGTAAAAGTGAGGGTAAGGAAGAAGAGGATGAAACTGGGATTGATATTGAGAAAGAGATAGAAGCAAGATTGTCTAACATGGAGAAACGGTTAAATTCGCAGAGGAAAGGTTTGGCGGGGTTGCGTGTTGAACCGTTGGATGAATCTGGAAATGATGATTTGAAGGATGAGAAAAGTTTGATGTTTGAGAAGAAGTATAAGTTTAAAGCCGAGAAGCCACCAACGGGTAATGTGAAAGGCTTTGGTGGAAGTAAGGGAAATGATGAGGTTATATCTGGGACTGAGATGACAGGGCAAAATGGGAGTGTTAGTGAATCACGAGATCCTGAAGAACAACAAAAAGAGGCAGGGCTTTCAGATTCCGAGATGGTTTCTGGTAGGTTTTAGAATATAATCCTGCAACAACGTTTTGTTTAAAGTCATTGATGAGTTGTGTTAATTTGCAAGAACAAATGGTGCTGTTAGGGATGTAACGAATAGATATTGGATTGACTAGCAATGAATATGAGGTTTAGCAGAGTGTAAAGAACGGGTAGCTATTTTTTAACTTGAAATACATGCAAAGTTGATCTTGTGTAGTATAACTATATGGAATATGCTAACTAGTCATGAAGAGGAAATATCTTGCAATCCTCAGCTTATCTTAAAATTTTAGGTGCTGCTCAGGAATCTGAGCAAAGACGACCATCAAAAGAAGTTAAGAAGTCAAGAAAATCTGGAAATCGAGTGGGCGGAACACCAAATATGGAAGCTGGTTCTGGATTTGGTAGCAGTTCATTGTCAGGGAAACATGGAGAAGTCAGGAAAGGAAAACCGATAAGAAGAGCAAGGGAGAATCAATCTGGGAAAGTGAATAAAATGTGGTGGCTCAAGCTTCCCTATGTGCTGGTAGGTGAAGCCCTCTTTGCCAGAGCCAATCACTAATTCACAACCAAGAACGAACTATCACAAAATATTATGAGCCAGCACTTACCGTTTTCTTTTTTCATCAGAGAGTTCTCATGCGGAGTAATATCGATCAAGACATATCTGAGGGATATTTTACCTTGAGGACCGAATCTATGGAACAAAATGAGGGCCAGGTTTCACACATGATTGCATTTGAGGATCAAAGTGATGCTAGAAACTTCTCTTATCTGCTTGAATCAGTTTTTGAAGACTTGGATGATTTCAGCGCCGATATAGCTCCGGTATCAACCAAGGTAGATAGCTCCTTCTTTTACTAACTTGATTCTTCATTCTTAATGTCTGTATCCGTGAAATTTACTTGTGTAGGAGAATTGTGTTCCTGAATTCCTCTTCACAATCAGAGAGTATAAAGTACAGTATACTGGATTCTAAGAGCAGTGAGATTGTATTTTTATTTATTCACTGTAGGATCTTTATGACGAAGTTAGCTCTGGTGACAAGAATGTGATAGTTGTGAGGAAGAGGCAGCTTACATTGTATGCTGGACAACCATTTGAAGACGTTGAAAGAGCTTTGCGAACTCTGATTCAAGAACAAAGATGAAAAAGTAACAACATTACTTCGGAATGGAAAAACTAGAGAGTCAAGAGATGATTGATGTGGATGACAGAGGCAGTAAGAACAATGGGGAATACAACAACAATTATCCATGAAGCTTAATGAACCATGAAGCTTAATTATCCATGAAGCCTCTGGTGTATTATGACATTGGAATTGAGAGGACAGATCCAATAGTAATGGAAGAAATAGATAGATTGTGTTATATCATGTAAAAACGTATTTTACATGAATCAGAGAGAACAACATTTCCTCTTCAGAAATTTATTGAGATGAGACAATCTTGATCATGGCTTGTGCGTTGAGCCCGGTTACTTTCTTCACACAAAACTTCTTCCAAGCTTCTTGCTTGCTTCCTTCTTCGCCTTCTTCTTCATTCCATGTAAATTTCTGGAAAACCGAGTTCACCATACTCCTCGCGGCTTCCCTTGCCTCTGGCAACTTGTCACTCAACAAATCCGCAGCCATTTGTGCCAGCAGAACCATCCCAAATTCTTCCATTTCATTCAGCTCCTAATAACAAACAGATAGACAAAAATATCAATCACATTCAAGAAAACAAAACCTTAGCTCTAACCATTTTAAACATTGTTGAAGAATTCAAATACCATTTTAGAAACACAGTTGGAAGTAGACACAGCAGCTTTGGCCCTGACACGAGGGTTACTGTGACGGACATAAGTCTGAAGCTTACACAGAAGCGGCAAGCGAGCCACCGAGTTAACCATAGTGTTCAGCGCTTTGTCTGCTTCTTCACACACAAACTTCTTATCTTGTGAAGCTTTCATCAACAACTGCAACAGCTGTGTTTTCACCATCAAGATATCAAATTCAAACTATTTGTTAATCAACAATCCATACCCAATCAAAAGCTAAAATAACAGGAAAAAAAATCAAATTTTACCAGATCGTCCATTGATTTCAAATGAGGTCCTTCCAGCAACTTTTCTCCATAAGCAATGAAGATATCAGAACAAGTCATAATCGAAGTCTTACACAATGCACTTCTAGGATTCTTCATCGCCTTCACCATCACAACTATAAGCTTTTCGCTACAAATTCAAATTCACAAAAACAAAACCATCACCAAAAAAACTCCATAAGATTCAGATTCTGGTAAAATAGCAAAATTAAATATACTCACAGAATTGGTAGCAACAGAGAAGAGTGATGAATTGCAAATCTCCTTGTGTTATTCAATGATTCACAAACTTTAATCCAATCCTTTGATGCTAATTCTTCTAGTAATCGCTGTAATAGAAATTGAATCAATGATCATCAAAACAAATTACTCCACAGATTTTTAGAATCAATTGAGAATTTTACCTGAACAGAGGATTCAGGATCTGAAAATGGTTGGAGATTCTCAGAGGCAACGTATTCAACGGTTGATTCAGGCACAACAACAGGGTTGTTTTCGTCATTCAAACCAATCTCCGGTTGCTTCGAGAGTTTAGCCAGCTTCTTAGGTCGTTCTTGTGAGATCGGAAGAGCGTTTTCAATGTTCCTCAACGCCATTGATAGAAGTTTTTTGAGAATTCAAAAGAGATAGAGAGATTTTTGATTTGAAAAATCGTTCTGGGGAATAATAATCAATGGTAGGGTTGAAATGTTTAATATAAAGAGAAAATTTTGTTCCCTTTTCGCATTTTATATTCAAAAATTCAAGAGGAAATAAAGCAGAAGACCGTTGGTAAGGTTTTGGCTCCAACGGTCATAAGCATCGGTTCGGTTTAGATTAATTAGATTCGGTTACTTGGTTAATTGCTCATTTCACACGACGTCGTTCCGTAACTTCTACGAAACGACAGCGTTTAAGTTATCACTTCTACGCCACACGCGAGTGTTGGCAAGTGTGTGACTGTTCAAGGGAGAGAGCTAATTCTCCGTCTTCAATGGCTTCTCTTTTCCCCAATTGAAATTGAATCAGTTCCCTAGAACAATTGATTTTGAATCCGGCGTCGTTTTTCATGGACCAAGAGTATCGGAACTCTAGAACGTCGGTGTCGCATCACCAGCAGCATCATCATCATCAAATGAGAATGACGGTTCCTCCACCACCGTCTCCTCAACCTTCGCCACCGGTTCTTCCTCATGCTGAAAGTGATCAGAGTACCTCGGAGCTTCGTTCTCTCGATTGTAATCTTACTTCTTTATGCGATCATATTCAATCCGAAGGTTTCGGCTCTGGTGCATTTTCTGATGTTGTTGTTAAAGCTATGGGATCCAGTTACCATCTCCATCGGTTAATTCTATCTCGCAGCTCCTACTTCAGGTGAATTTTCCGATTTACAATGGAGCGATCAAATCGAATCACCTGGGTTTCTGTTTGAATATTGATATTCAGGTTTTGCAATTTGTTAAAAATTATGTAATTTTGCTTCAGGACTATGCTTCAAGGTCCATGGAAAGAAGCAAGCTCTCCCGTTGTGAACTTACTTGTGGATGATAAAAATGTTAATGGAGATGCTATTTCTGTTGCTTTGGCTTATCTTTACGGGTATCATCCTAAGCTTGATGATGATAATGCTTTCGTGTTTTAGCTGCTGCTTCTTTTCTTGATCTCCAGGTAGTCTTATTTCTTGTGACTTAATCAAAAGATTAGTTTCTTCCGGATCAGTTGATCTAAAAACAAAGGGGTTTTGCTACAGGATTTGTGTGCCATATGCACCGATTTTATTATTTCTGAGCTGAGGACTTCAAACTTCCTGGCATATCAGGTTTGAGATATATTAGTAATGTATATTTTTCAGCCTCCTTGGTCTCCGTGAATATTGAGTACATGGAGTTTCTCCCACTTGTGACTCAGGTGTTTGCTGAGAGCCAAGACTATGGCATACATGGAGAACGTGTAAGGAATGCTTGCTGGGGTTATCTCTGTCAAAGTGGTGCCGTGGAACTGAGAGAGGTAATATAATGTCTATGCTTTAGAGTGACATTATGACTTTTATGTAGTTAGAGATGGCCTCGTTTCTTTTGGGTATATGTCAAGAAAGCAAAAGTATCCCCATTCTAGCTATATCCTGTTCTACCTATCTCATTGCTAAAACGTTTTTCCTTCACTATTGACATGACGTATATGGCTTGACAGTCTTCCATCCTATATGTCATTCTATCTCGAAAGCATCTGATAATGAAATCAAAGAGTGTTCAACCTAGTTTTTAGCATTCTAGTTCTGACTTGCTACTTATTTTATCACATCTTATGGTCAGATGCTGCCGAAACTCTCTGCACAGACTCTATGTGCATTGCTGACATCTGATGAACTATGGGTGCCTAGTGAAGAAAAACGGTATTGAGAATTGCATACTCTAACTGTATTATGGTTTCATGCTGTATTTGCATCTATAAAGTTTCTTTAAACCTTGTTTCTTTCCATGTCAA
Source organism: Arabidopsis arenosa (assembly GCA_905216605.1). Classification (NCBI taxonomy): domain Eukaryota; kingdom Viridiplantae; phylum Streptophyta; class Magnoliopsida; order Brassicales; family Brassicaceae; genus Arabidopsis; species Arabidopsis arenosa. The sequence goes on along the minus strand of LR999457.1, from coordinate 11,301,519 downwards.
AAAGGTTTGAACTGGCATTGTACGCGTTCATAGCAAATGGTGCTCTCTCCAACTCAGAACATTCCAATAAAGATTCCAGGTTTGAGAGAGAGACAAGCTTTCCTTTGGATTCAGCTATATCAAAGGGGAAAAGTGTGATGGATGATTTCTCTTTCAGGAGTTTGGACTGTAAGTTAGGTCATTTAGATATAGAAGACGACCTACGAGATGCTAGTGATGATGTGATTGTTCCACTCGCAGAAGGTGTTATTGATTTCCAAAGAGGTGTTTCTGGTTCAAACCTCGTGTTTCAGCAATCTCCTAACTCACAAACAAGTTTTGGTCGTACTTGCACCAGTGTTGTTGATAAGACAGAAGGCAGTGGGGTGGCAATTGAAGGACCTTCTGAAGAAGCATACCATTTGAGTAATGATAGTTGGTTATCAGGAGCAGACTCTAGAAATTCTCCTACTTTAGGTTCTTCCTCTGATGGTTTTGTGGTCAGTGAATGGGGAAACTGTGGTGTTTCTGCTCTAACCTGGGGTGGGCGGGTTGTGGGGACAAGGCAGGGTACAGGCTCTGTTAAAGGAAAATATGGATTTGCTGAGGAAGAATACAGTGCATTTGTTAACACTTTTGAAGGTGGTTCACTTCTGTATTGCAATATGTCTTTTGAAATACTATTGAACGCAAGAAAAGAACTTGAAGAGTTGGGTTTCCCTTGTAAAGCCGTGAATGATGGCCTCTGGTTGCAGGTTCGTTGACTTGCTTGCTTTCTCATTCAGCCAGTCTTAGAAATGTAGGGATGGTTGATTCGCCTAACTTTGATACATTTGACTTAATGTGGCGTAGGGATTTTGAATCAAAATGGAGGCATTTATCATGAGCAATCCTACTCTAGTGTTACATGTTTGCTTCTATAAATGCATTTAATATTTTTATGTTTGACTACTATTCAGATGCTTCTCAGTCAAAGGGTGCAGGAAGTTGCTGCCAACACATGCAAAAGGTGTTGCCTTATCAGTGTTGCATGCGCGTGTAAACAGGGATTTGGGGTTTCACATGGTGCAACCTTTAATAATTATTATTGCCAAGACAATGTGCAGAACAATATGATGGGAGACATGGAAAATGTCTATGTGGCCGAATCTTCTCAAGGCGAAGGAATAGGCATCTTTAAGCCTGTCAGGATCAGTGTCAGAGGACAACACATTGATGGACTTGCAGGCATTGGATGCGAAGCTACATTTGTGCCACCACCTGCATGGCCTCCTACACCTTTTGTGTACTCTCGTGTCCCTATTAACAGAAATGGTCAGCAATCTATTGCTAGTGATGGTTCTGAAGGTAGAATTGACCAGAGTGGAGAAATTTCAAAAGATGGCTTGACAGCTCTGGTTGGGCTGAGCCAAGGGACAAGCGGTGTTGGTAATAATCTTCGTGGTGATCAAACTGAAGGAGGGCGTGGCAGTGGAGCTACTGTTGGAATGTCAGAACCAAAGGAATCTTCAGTAGGGACTGAGTGGGAGAACGCAAGTTGTACCATATCACTCGATACAAGGACACCTTTGTGTCACTTTCCTCCCTTTCGTTTTGGGTACTGTTTCCATTCTTGTTTACTTGTAAATAACACTCTTGGTTTATTCCAACTTTGCTGTGACTCCTTGTTTTGTCCTGTTTGGTAAATGGTTCCACTCAGATGAGTCTTTTCATTGTCTGCAGAGTTGAATTTGAGGATGTCCATAGACTCGCTAATGGTCATGTGGAGCATTCTCCTGAGTTCTTCTATGCTGGTTCTCTGTGGAAGGTATCACAAACTCACTACTCAGTTGTCAAGCTTTCTCTTGAAGCTGTTCTCGCTTTCTAACGATGAAATTTTAATACTGTATGCAGATTAGCATTCAGGCATTCAATGATGAAGATCCTCAAGGACGTCGAACGATTGGTAACCCGAGTCAACAGAATGACAAGATCACATATTTTCCTCACGTTAGATTGGTGTGTAACTTTTTTAATCAATTTCTACAGGATTGTTTCTTCACCGCCGCAAAGCAGAGATAGTGGATTCAGTAAGGAAGGTTAGTTTTATGTGGTATATTGTTATAATAGAGCTACTTTAATTGTCATGTCTTGTGAAATAACAATCTCTTCTGCCTCATTCAGGTCCATGTTTACATAGATCCTCGTGACAAAGTGACTGCACGTTACCAGGTATATTACATATATCTATGTTCAAGTTCTCGTTGATATCCATGTATGATTCCATTTCTAAGCGGAATGATAAAATGGTAGGTTTTGCTTTGATGCATCTAGTCATAGTTTCCTCATAAGCTATATTCTTTCATTGTTCGTGTAGCTTATCTGCCCATCAAAAAGAGAAGTGATGTTGTTTGGGAGCTTTAAACAGAGAGGAACTCTTCTGCCTAAAGCTCCCAAAGGGTGGGGATGGCGCACCGCACTGCTCTTTGATGAGCTCTCTGAACTTCTCCAGAACGGTGCTCTCAGAGTCGCTGCTGTGGTTCAACTGGTCTAGAGGTCTCTTAAACTCGAGAATTGTATGTAAAAAAACTCGACAAAATCCACATTTGGAAGTTAACCCTTATTAATATAGATAGGGTCCCAATAAATATATTCTACTTCCTTGGGCGTGTTTGTATAAATGAGTCAGAAATTATTTGAGAGAAATATAGTTTTCAGAATGTCAATTTCTTCTAGATAGTTCTTTGTTTTGAGTTAAATCAATATGGATTTTGGATTTATGCAACTAACAGAAAAGTGAATAATTCTGGATTTTGTTAGAAACGACGTAGTTTTCTCTAAATAATTAATACGCTCGTTTATAATAATGAACCGGAACCTACCGGTTTAAGCAATCGGTTCATGGTTAACAAGTAAATGTAAAACCCTATTGGTAGCCTTGCCGGAGAGAAGCTTTTGTCTCACCACTCACCGTCACAACTCACAACTTGTGCTTCCTCTCGTCCTCGTCGCCGTCGTCAGAGAGAAAACGATTAAGCTGCTATGGGGAGAGATAAAGATGATAAGACAGAGATTGATTCGGTTGTTCCATGGATGAGAGCTCCGGTTGACGTCAGCAATGTCGAAAATTGCGCTCTCGAAACCCTCCCTTGCCTCAATCCCAAGTAAACATCGTTATCTATATAAGTTTTTTGTTTTCATTGAATCCTGCGAATCTATCCGTAAGGAGGCGTTAGGGTATGTAGTGAGAGCTTATAAAACTACCAGATATCTCTGTGTGCTATGTACATGAGAATGAGTTCTCTGGCCTTTGCTTATTGAATTTGTTATTGGCCAGTGATAGTAAAGCACTCCCCAAATTTGTTTTAGTGTTACTGATGTTCTGTCTCTTGCTCAGCTACTTCTTAGATCAATTTCTTGTTTGAATATTTTTATCATATCCTTTACAGTATTCATATGAGTAAGAAGAACTGTTTTGCATCACTTGGTGCGTGATGAATGCCTCATTTTTGAAGTTTTGATGCGATAGGTTGAAGAAGGCATTGGAGAACATGGGCATATCTTCACTTTTTCCAGTGCAAGTTGCAGTTTGGCAAGAGACTATAGGGCCAGGTGGTTTTGAAAGAGACATCTGTGTTAACTCTCCAACAGGAAGTGGAAAGACTCTCTCTTATGCTTTACCAATTGTGCAGATCCTTGCTTCTCGTCCAGTGAGATGCCTCCGTGCTTTAGTCGTATTACCCACTCGTGACTTAGCATTGCAGGTAGGTTCCCACTTCTTAATGCGTTTTAGAAAATGCAACAACTCTATTTCGCAAGCATATGGTGTACTCAAGTCTTCCGTTTTGACATTTCTAAGTTTAGGTTAAAGATGTGTTTGATGCTATAGCTCCAGCCGTAGGCTTATCTGTTGGCTCAGCTGTGGGTCAATCTTCGATAGCTGGTGAAATCGCGCAGCTTATCAAGACCCCTAAACTTGATGCAGGAATCTGCTATGATCCCGAGGATCTTTCCCAAAACCTTGAAAGTGCTGTGGACATATTAGTAGCAACACCAGGAAGGCTGATGGATCATATCAACAACACCAAGGGCTTTACGCTTGAGCATTTGCGTTACCTTGTATGAAGAAATTCCAGATTTCCCTTCTTAGTTCACATCGTTCTTAGTTTCCAATTTGATCGATGAAGCTAATTGTTTCAGGTTGTTGATGAAACCGACAGATTGCTTAGGGAGGCATATCAATCCTGGCTACCAACTGTTCTGCAACTGACTCAGATATCTGACGATGGCCTATTTCCTTCATTTACACCATTTGTTCCTTCCGCTTTTGGATCTCTGCGGACTGTTCGTAGACAGTGAGTTCCATGTTACTAGCTTATTTCTTTTGTTATACTAATACTAGTCAGTAGTCACATAATAACATGGTCATCTTAAACGTTGTAATCAAAACTGATTAAAAAGAACTAATGTGATGTCTGCTTTAAAATCTCAGAAGTGTAGAGAGAGGTTTCAAAGGTAAACCATACCCAAGGCTGGTGAAGATGGTATTATCAGCTACGTTGACGCAGGATCCAGGCAAGCTTATTCAGCTTGACCTGCATCACCCGTTATTCATGACTACTGGAGGAAGCCGATACAGACTACCTGAGAAGTTGGAATGTCTTAGACTGGTATGTATGTGCCTTTAATGTGACGTTTTTCTTTAAGTTTGTGCATTAACAGAAGATTTATCTGCAAAAGCTTATCTCCACAATTTTCTTCCCATGTCTTTTAACAGATTTGCGAAACCGGAATGAAGCCTGTATATTTGGTTGCTCTCCTAAAATCATGGGAAGGTGAAAAGTGTATCATTTTCACATCTTCCGTAGAGACAACTCGTCGTCTATGCAAGTTACTCAACTTTTTCGGTGACCCGAAAATAAAAGCAAAAGAGTATTCAGGTGGTCTTAACCAATCAGTTCGGAGGTAATATTCGAATCTTGCATTACTTAGTAGCACCTTATACTATCTTTGACACCCATAGCTAAAGAAATCTGCTTGTTTATTGAACAACTTTTGCCTGCAGCAAAGAATTAAAGGCCTTTAGAAAAGGTGATATTCAAGTTCTTGTTGCATCTGATGCTCTAACTCGTGGAATGGATGTTAAAGGGGTAACAAATGTCATAAATTATGATATGCCTCCATTTGCAAAGACCTTCATCCATCGTGCTGGACGGACAGCTAGAGCAGGCCAGGCTGGCCGGTGCTTCACATTGCTGAGTAATCATGAGGTAAACTGAAACTATATACTACACAAACACACAAACATTCTTTCTCTGTATGCTTGTCCACGTATGTCTAAACACAAGCTAGAGGTACCTCAGAGAATAGATACTAGGTAAAGCATTGTGTCTGAAACAGGGAAGAAGTTTCAGTTTCAGAATCTTGTGCTCATCTCACTGAATCATTAATCTCTTAGGATAATTTTATAGGAAAATTGCTTGGAACCCACCATCTATCTCATCCTCTGCTACTTTTTACATACTCAAGCTCTTGACTCTAGCCCCATTTGGATATATAAAAATTTCAGGTAAGGCGTTTCTCGAAGCTCCTGAAGAAAGTTGGGAGTGATTCATGTCCTATCTATCCGATCCCGCCCACTTCATTAGATTTAATTCGTGCCACTTACACACCCGGTAAGTTCCTAGTCTTGTGTATATAGTTCTAGGAAACACTCTACAAATAGACATGAAAAATAGGGGAGTAATGTGGAATTGAGAATCGGCACTGCGGCTTAGTTGTTAGACCTCCTGATGACCATGTGAATTTAGATTTAGAGAATTAATTTCCAAATTATTGATGTAGATGTAGAGTTTTATGGAACCCTGTCAGTGCATAGGAAACATTAGAGGCCATTGAATCTGTTAACTGGATTTTGGTAATGATGATGATGATGAAGTCATTTCTCATTTCAGCTCTAGAGAAGCTCAAGGAGTTGGTTGAGTCAGAAGCACCAAAGAAAGGAAGACAAGCTTTTAGACATAATTCAAGAACCGGTAGCTCCCAAACCAAACTTAACAAACCGAGATCAGAAGCATAGTTCTTCTGGGTCCCTCAGGTGTGTCGTGTTGTCAAGTACTCAAACGAGTCGGATCCGGTCTTTTTGGGATACAAGACAAAGGACGAGTTATTGGGTTTGGATATTCTTGACGTAAAATTGTTCGTTGAGGCGAAGAATCCATTGTATTAATGAAAAACTATAGCATAACGCTGACACAAGTCGTCACAAAATTTTGAAATTATTTTTAACAATTGCACTTGGTATATTACCTCAGATAATATCACTTTTAATATCTGCTAGCAAAAAGGAAAATGGATGCAGAATAGGTTAAAGACTTAAAGTTAAGCATCAGTTTCTAAATCGAGGAAGAAGTAGGGTTTTTCTTGGCGACTATTGGTTTAGATGAAAATGTGATTGTCATTGCTTATGATAATCCAAAGTTTGTAATGGTTTAGTAGTGTCTCAGATTCTGCGGATGTATCCACTCATGTAACTATATTGTACCAGCTTGTACTTGATCTGTTTGTTTTATAATAAGACTTCTGAGAAAGAACAAAAAAAATAATACCTCAGATAATCATCTAGTTATTATTTATACAATTTCTTTTCAATAATTAAGAGATCAGATTTCTTAAAAACTATTACTAATTGTCAGATTATTTAAAAGACTTTTTCAAATAATAGTGATATATTGTTCAAAGAAAAGGAATCACACTATAATATAGTGAAAGGTGTCTATAACTTCTCCCCCCAATAGATTCCTTTTCTTATGAACAAAACCAAAAAAACTTATTTCATATGTTTCGAACAAACTATTTTGTAATCCAATACAACTCAATCCCTTCATGTATAAATAAATATGTGTCACACCTTACACCCAATGTCGGTCCTGAGAGGTACCACATACGAAACAAAAACATGGTCCGGTAGTACAATTATATTATATTTTTATTTTATTGTATAAGCTATATAATACTTGATTGAATACATATATAAAAAAATTTAGTTATTCTTTTATGGGTTGTATGAATCCACAAATATAATATACTATTGTTAAAATATTTTTGCTTCAATTACTCACTCCGTTTCATAATATAAGTCGTTATGGATAAACTTTTTTGTTTCACAATATAAGTTGTTCTCAAGTTCCCATGCAAATTATATATTACTTTAATATTTTATATTTATTTATATTATGCATTCTTTTTAATGATTTGATATACTTTTTAAAAATAGATATTCTTGATCTGCGTGTTTTTAGCTAAAACGACTTATATTATGAAACGAAAGGAGTATTTAATTTGATACAATCTACATTAAAAAAAATGCATTGTTATTCTTTCCCAAACACATATATATATATATATATATATGTATATATTAAATATAAAATTGGACTCATAAAATAAGATTCCACAAAATAGGTTCCCAAACCATTGCTTTATTTTGCTGCCCAAGGTCGGCGGCTCTCACAACCTGAAACACAGAAGCTTCATTATAGGACAGCTTACCATTTTAGAATCGGAGTTGGATTCGGAAGCTCTCAGAAGCTTTCATAATTTCGCTTCCTTGGTGCTTACGGAAAAATCACTTTAGAAACTCGCTAGAAGCTTGTGATTCCGATTGGAAGCTTGAACTTCCATTTTAAAATCTTGATGTCACATATAAAAAAATTATAAAATTATTTTTGATAGTTTTTTATTAAAAAAATAATAATTTTTTAGCTTTATAGATGAAGGTAACCAACAGATCTGAAGATAACGTTTAGGCTATAAATGTCTTAGAAGAAAATGTCAAAGCCTCTACAATAACTACAAGGCTACAAGGGAACGACTGAAGTCCCATACATATCAGAGAATGATGAAACAATGCGGTAATGAGGATAATAAGGTTTACTTTCATCGAGCAATTACGAGGAAGATGTGTTAATCAACAACCACACTACGGTATGAGGTTTGTGGTGAGAAACTCATCAATGTGGCTATGCATGTTGCAAGCAAAAAATCCGCTGTAGTTGGTATACAAGTTTTCTACACCGACAAACTTTATGGATTGTGTTTCTTCATAGCGACTTTGTTTGATTGTTATGTCTCCTCATCTATAATTTTGGAGTTAACTTTTGTGTTAATTCACTGTCTCTTATGTTTTCATTTGTGTCTATATAAGGATTTCTTATGGATTTGGGGTTTTCTTTGTACTTAAAACGTGCAAGATAAATTTTAAAAAGTACTTGTTTGGATGAATGGTATGTATACAGTGGAATCACGTTTTCGAAATGTGAATACAAATATATTAATTGTAGTGTCAATGGTTTGGTAAAGTTATATTATTTGGTTATTGTTATAAGCAAGGAAAACAACATTGCTAGGATTTTATGAAGCCTTAAGAGCTGAACTCAATCCGGATATATAATTATTTTATTTTTGATCAAAATCTGGATAGTAAGTAACAATTGTTTATCCGGAACTAATCTCAACACATATGACAACTCATGCCTTTATAAAAAAAAAAGTAATTAAGTAGTAATTTTGTACAACATATTTCATCCAAGTATTTTTGTCCATATAACCCTTATATGAATTAGCTAATTATGTGTTATGTGTATGATTCAGATTGTATACTATCGGAATCAGTGAGTATATGCGCAAAATCAATTTTCGAAGGAGTTTGTCGATGATGTAAATGAATATAATAATCTGATATAAAATCACCACAATAGAAGATTATATATTCACCTTTATCCACCTATGTTATGTAAATTAAATATAATCTTCTATGTAAAATTTGAATATAATTTTTAAACATAGCCGTTATAAATCTGTAGAGGCAAATGATGTGAATTCCGCTAATTTGTGGGAGACATGAATTTCATTAGTTCTCTACAAATTTTCTTCTTCAATTAACATAAAAAGATAGGTATATAACAGCTGAATTTATTACCAAATACTAATTATTGTTTCAAAGACGAATAAGATTGACAAACAAAGATGTGATATGATCCTTAAATCTTCCTTCGGGATGTGTGTATTCTTCGCCAGACCTATAAGTAAACTCTATCATTTTCCCAAAATCAAATGGCTCGCTTAACGATTTCCCGCGGCACACTCTTTGTTGTCTTCAATATCTCCTCGTTTATAGTTTTATCCAAGTCCCTAACCATTTTTTCAAGTTTTATAAACGTTTCCTCCTTGGTTAATTTGTATTGCTTTATATAGTACTCGATGGCATTAACATCAAACCCTCTGCTCATGTCACTCTGTTATATACCATATGCATTACTAATCAAATTTAACACAATGTCTTGATCACTAACAAAACAAAAAGAAACACTTGATCAACTAATTTTTGTTACCTCAAAGCCGGCCATGTCTTTCATCAGACGAGCCTTTTTAGCTTAAGCCTCAACGAAGTTTGGTCTAGATTTTAGTCATTTATAACCTTGTTCCCTAAAAATTTGTCCCAACCCCAAAAAACTGCATGCTATACTTACATACATTGTTACTTGGACTCCCCCAATCTCCAAATACTCATTAAATGTAGGCACTACGTCTTCTTGTTCCCACTTGGTAAAGCAAAAGTTGGATCTTACGTATATCTTGAACTGCTTGTTAAAAAGAATGTTAATGTCTACGACAGCATCTATTTATTATTTTGATATTTGGATGGAACTTATATATGTACTCTACCTCTTCAAGTGCACCTTGCACATTATATGACAATCCCTCTTCGGATCTGCCTGTGCTTTCTCACTCTTCATATAATATGGTAAATCGTCCACACAATAGTACTACATTAGTTCTCAAAATCTTAAATAGTACTATTAAATAAATATTTGGAAAAGAAAACCAAAATCTATAACAAAGGTTAATTGGAATAGTGCATCCGCTGCAACATTTCTTTGACGATTGACATGTCCGAAAGATAAACGTGGTAGCTTCCACAGCCCATATCGTATAGAAGAGTACCAAGAATATTATGATCCCCACCATATTTTAATTTTAAGGAACAAATTTAATTTTGATTTTCATAAATTTTCTAATTTAGTACTAGTATAATAACCTAATTTACTCATTTTTTTTTCAAATTTTATTTATTTTTTAACGGCTGTTTCTACATGTAAGAAATAAATTTTGGAGAAAACGAACACCCCTAAATTTAAAAGGAAAGAGAAACCAAATTTTTTTCATCATTGAGCTTTTTTTCTTCTACAGAACCCTAATTTCACGTTCTAACTTTCAATATCTCTCTCTTATGATTCTCATTTCATTGGTTCCCCAATCTCTAGGGTTTAGTGATTTACCCAAATTCATACCCTAATGGGTGCCGTAGCGATCAATCGTAAACGCAGCGACGAATCCTTCAATTTCAATCAACAATCAACCAACCCTTTACGAAATTCACCGTATTTCCAAGCTTCCAAGAAACGAAGATTCTCATTCGCTATGTCTGAAGATTCAGGTAAGCCAGCTTCTTCGTCTTCAAACCCTACAATTTCGAGGATTTCAAGGTACCCTGATGCTAAAGCTCCTCTTAGACGAGAAATTCATGCTCCTAGTAGAGGCATTCTTAGATATGGTAAAGCTAAATCTAATGATTACTGCGAAAAGGACGGAAATTTCTTTGTTCGTAAGTATGATGATGCAAAGAGATCAGCTTTGGAAGCTTTGAGATTTGTTAAGAAAGATAAAGAGTTTGTTGGTTTGAGTGATGAGGTTGAAAAAGAAGCTGTTGTTTCTGATGATTCAAGTGTTGAAGAGATTGTAGTTGTTGATTGTGATGATGATGAGGAAGATTTGGTTGGGGAGAAGAAGAAGAAGAAGAATCAGCTTTCTTTTTCTTCTGGTGTTACGGATGTTAAGAAAGGAGATAACTTTAGAGTTGAGGATACTAGTATGATGCTGGATTCGTTGTCTTTAGATAGAGATGTGAGTGATGCTTCGAGCCTTGAAGCTTATAGAAAGCTTATGCAAAGTGCGGAGAGGAGGAATTCGAAATTGGAAGCTTTGGGTTTTGAGATTGTGTTGAATGAGAAGCGGTTGTCACAGCTTCGTCAGTCTCGCCCGAAGCCTGTGGAAAAACGTGTTGAGGTGATACGATTGATGCTAATCTTTCTCGAATTGGATATATATTAATGACATTGCTTTATTTGGATTGTTTCTTGAAAATGCATATGATGTTATCGCCTACTGATTTGTAAGTGTAGACTGAAAATAGTACAATGCTTGTTGGCTTTATTGGTTATTAAGCTGCAATTATTGCTTATGCTCACACAGTCAAAGTTCTTCTACTTATGAGAGTGTATTGCAATCTTAGCTTTGTGATCCTTACCGTGTTTCTATGTTTTTGTTGTTGTTAACACTATGTTTGTTGTGTTGTTGATCTAATGAAGGTGCCTCGTGAACCTTTTATACCTCTCACCGAAGACGAAGAGGCTGAAGTCAACCGTGCCTTTTCTGGGAGAAATAGGTATGTTTTTTTAAGACGCTCTAGCATGTTGAGTGATTATTTGAGTCTAACCAAAAACCAAATGTTTCCCATTTTTCAGAAGGAAGGTCTTGGCCACTCATGAAAACTCAAACATTGATATTACTGGAGAAGTTCTACAATGCCTTACACCATCCTCATGGCTAAACGACGAGGTTACAACATGTTCCATAATATTCTACATAATTAAGAGCTCTTAAATCACATTTTCTTTTGCTGAGTTCTTACTTTGTTTTTTAGGTTATCAATGTCTACCTTGAACTACTCAAAGAAAGAGAAACCAGAGAGCCCAAAAAGTATTTGAAGTGTCATTACTTCAATACATTTTTCTACAAAAAGGTTTGTTTTCTTTCTGCTCAGACGATTTTTAAGAAAAAATATTGATCCTTTTTGCCTCATGTCAGTTCGACTGCGTAGCTGCTACTTGCTTCCATAAAAATGATAAGCAGTATGTTTAACAGTTTAAGTGATCTCTTTGATAAGATCATTGATATATTTTGGCCTTGTTTCTCCCCATGGTACTCAGTTGTCTCTGGCTTCTGTATCCCATGAATGGCAGTGAGTAACCATGACAAGCTGTGGCCTTTTTATATGTTAATGAATCCTCTGGCACTTATATTTGTCTTTGTTTAATTACTTTTCAGCTGGTGAGCGATTCTGGTTATAATTTTAAAGCTGTCAGGAGATGGACTACGCAGAGAAAGTTGGGATATGCTCTTATTGATTGTGACATGGTAATTTTGTTGAAGAACCTGAATTTTAAGATTCTCTTTTGTTAATTTTACAGATGTTATCCAATATTTCTATGTTTAAATCAGTTCCTGCCCTCTGCAGATATTTGTTCCCATCCACAGGGGTGTACATTGGACCTTGGCAGTAATTAACAACAGAGAAAGCAAGCTCTTGTATCTTGATTCACTGAATGGAGTTGATCCTATGATTTTGAATGCTCTGGTATAACTTAATTTCCAAACTCTTATCCTCTTTATGTAGTCTTAATAACTGACATATTGGATTCATTAAAGATATCTGATGCTGATTTATCTTTATCATCATTTCTTGATTCTAAAATCTGTCTGGAGACATTTTGGAGATGCCAAAAGCTGCTATTGCTTTTTTAAATTGGACACTACTGTGAAAATGTCAGCCATACATACTAGTCGTTATAGCTAATGCCAGATCTGATATTGTGCTTCAGGCAAAATACATGGGCGACGAAGCGAAGGAAAAAAGTGGAAAAAACATTGAAGTTAATTCGTGGGAGATGGAATTTGTTGAAGACCTTCCCCAACAAATGAATGGGTACGTAACTGTTTTTGAACTTGCTATGATCATGATCATGTGAGAGGTATCTTGTTAGGAAAAAAAACTTCTGGATGATCAAAAACTTGTCTTCTGATGTGGAATATGTTTTTTTTAAAGATAAATGATAGATCTGGTTTGAGATTGATTAGGAGAAATTCACCTGATATGAATTTTGATTATGGAATCAACAAGTGTAACTTAACTGTTTACCGGAAAACTAATGTTTTTCATAAATTCCAAATATCATTTTCTTCAGTCAAGATGGTGTGGTGTTGAATTAAAGCATATTGTTATACAAGTTTCTTCTGTTAATTTATAATCGTATGTGCTTACGCTCTTTAGCTCTCTGGTTAAGCTCTCTGCTAACTCTTATCTTTTTTCTTTGTTGCAATTTTTATATTCTCAGGTATGACTGTGGAATGTTTATGCTTAAGTACATCGATTTTTTCAGTAGAGGCCTGGGGCTATGTTTCAGCCAGGTAAGCTATCAGAAATCCAGATCCCTAAATGCCTCAAGAAACTGGTTGTCTTGAATCAATATGAAATTAGTATAGTCCCCTAGCAGTTTATATCCTTAGTAAGTTGTAGGATTTGGCGTAATAACATTGTATTACTTTGGTGCAGGAACACATGCCATACTTCCGACTCAGAACAGCTAAAGAGATTCTGAGACTACGAGCTGATTGAAGTTGCCTAATTAATGTATTTTCAGCTTTTAGGAATGCTATTTTTGCTTGGCATTGTTTATCTGTTCGAACTTTAAATCCCACTTCTTTTAGGCAGTGAAGCACTCAACTTCAATAGCAGAGGTAAACACTGAGTCAAGCCCAGAGCTCTTAGCTCCTTTTATTGTATTTTCTTTTTTTTGTTTTAAAATGTAGATGAAGCGTGTTTAATTTATGTTGGTTAGTCTAACTGAAGATATATAAATTGTCGAAAACCTTTATCCAAAACTGGTCCATTTTTTCTTTTTCTACTGTTCAATTTATTTTCCTCAGTTCCATAGCCAATTCCATTCATCACAAATTCACAATCAACTATTATTATAGCAGATAAATTCTTGAAAGCAAATGTTTTCGATATACAAATGTTCTGCACAATTTCCCCAATACATACATACACGAATGTGTTACAAGTATACAACAAACTGCGGTTTAAGTTAGAGTTTATGGCAGTAAAGAACTTCACAATTCACATTTCATTATCAATAAGTTGCAAAAGACATTTGAATACAAATGTTGACAAGGACTCAGAAAAACAAAAACCCTCCCAAATGTAAAATTGACAAATTAAAAACCACCCCCTCCCAAAAACAAAAACAAATTCCCCAATTCATAAAACACGAGAGGAAGGAAGATTTGTGTGTATTAGAATAAAAGATCACCTGACTGGAACGCAAACTAACTTCCATTGCCTTTCCTAGCGCGGAACTCTCTTCCGGCTAAGTATCTCTTGTTCTTTCAGACGGTGTTGGAACCGCGCAAGACGAGCTTGCAGACTTACAAGACCAGCTGCTTTACGGGACAACACAAAACTCAGTTGTGTAACATAGTTGTCAATCATGCTCCCTGGCCGATCCACCTCTGCTAGTAATTTCATTTCCTGAAAAAAAAACCTTAAATAATGTTAAAACAAATACAAGACACTATAAGCCAATAACAAGCAGGTAAATGACTTCTACTACCTCACGAACTATTTCCATTGTATCCTCGATCTCTTTTCTGTGCGCTGTAATTAAGGCCTCTTCCTCCTGCCAGAGATTAAACAATATAATTACCATAGTACAGGTTTGTAAGACTATTCGTGACTGAAATTCGTAAAATTCCCTCACGCTCGTAGCATGGTTTAGAAGTAGAAGGGTTAAATGGCTCTTTACCTCAAGCAATGCATCGATGTTTTCATCAAGAGAAGGCTCCGTTGTTTCATACTGCCTTGAAGCTGTTGTTTCATATTGCCTTGAAGCTGTATCGTTTGTGTTCTGACTGCTAGCAATATTATGCTGTCTAGAGTTTGTCGTGGCAGGGACATCAGATGCACTGACGACATCTCTTTTTGACCAGTTTTGAGTTCTTTCAGGTTTTTCCTCCCGGGAAACTTTCCTACGAGGGGGTGATACCTTCTTCACTTTTTCTTCCTGATCTGAACTGTCTTGAGAGTAAGAAGATGAGTGAATCCTTTGACTAGTGGAGCCGCCAAAAGAATTACTCGTATCTGGTCTTCCTTTGTCCATTGATATCGATGGTATGCCACTTTCCTCTCTAAAGTTGACCGGATATGAAGAAGGGTAATGCGTAGGCTGCTTGAATTCAATACCCGAAGTAGAGTAGCTGTCTTTCTCTACCCTCCTCCCTGTTTCCTGTACATTAGGTTCTTGTGGAGGCTCAAAGACATCTTCTACATCATTTGAAGCCAGTTGAGAGGAAGCCAAAGAAACATCCTTATTAGCTGGAGGCAACAAATTGGAAGTTTGATCCTTCTTGCTATTCCCACTTTTAGATAGACTTTTAACCCTGTTTGAATCAATAAATTGCAGACATGAGTTAAGTAGATGAAACCGAGACTTAGTTTAAGAAAAGTTTTTAGCTCATCAGAACGTACCGATCGGCGTATCTTAATGTATTAAGGGTATGTTCACATGATCCTTCATTTGGAGAAATGCATGAAATCATCACAGTTCTTGAGTTTCCAACAAATGAGTCGCGGAGCACTTCAGTTAGCTTGCTTCCACGGAAGGGAATATGTAGCTGGTCATTGTCCAGTGCACGGATACATTCTTTGAGAGCTAAGAGACTCTTATTGATTTCTGCACCTTCAATCCTACAAAAAACCAGCGTCAAAATGCAAATAGTTTATATAGTTCTGAAGGAAGAAGGTAGAATTCTAATGCCATTGGGATATTATTTGTAGGACAACATTATACATGAGGCCAAACAATCCCATTAAAACAACGATTCTAGATAAATGGGGTGTTCAATACTCAAAACTCTTTTACCAGAGGACAAACATGACCTTACCTTGTCTGGCGGTCATTGTCTGTGGTGTCTGCACCTCTTTCACTGCCAGCAAGATCGATGAAAGAAATCTTCCCAACAACTTTCCCTCGTGATTCATTACTATCGTTATTACTTCGTCTAGTTTCTTTTACTTCCACATGCTTCTTGACAACAAGCTGCAAAATAGCATGTGATCTAGATGATTCCTCATTGGCGCCAGTTGATCCTGTGCTCCTTGAAGCATTCCCTTTTTCAATAAAATCCTTTACAATTTGAACATCCGAGACTTCATACTCTTGCAGGCCAACAATGCAAACTTGTTGTCTACCATCTTCTCGCATACAAAGTTTCCTACTCGGCAACAACAACAGAATTAGTCAGCCAACTGTACACATACATTTGTCATACAAACAAACAGTAACAAACATTATGGAGACTGGGAAAAAGAGAAATATCTATTAGAACGCATAACACCAAATGTGACATTGAAAAGATATGAGAAGAGAACAAGGAGCACTAACCTTCTCTCGGAGAGAAGATCATACAACTTTCCACCATATATCTCAAAATAACTGAGCCACAACTTAAGCCTCTGATCACGATATACTGGTTGATTCAACATCCTCATAAGATCTTGAACAGCCCGTATAGGCAGTGGTTTCATTGTGAAAGTCTTACCGCTACCTAATTAAAGCAGAACATTATCAGGGGCACCAAACCATAAAGATAATCTTAGAGAGTAACGCATTAAGGATAATATAACTATCACAATAAGGTTCGCCTTAACAAATAATTCCCATGAACAAAAGTACCATTATGTACCTGTTTGACCATATGCAAAACAGGTCGCTTTGGTTCTCTGGAAAATGGTGGGAATAATTGGCTCTATAGTGGCCCGATACACCTAATCAAAGGAACAACAATTAACTTTAAAAACAGAGAGTAAACTCTAACACAGAACTTAAACTAGCAAAAGCGGCTATAACTTAAAGTTCACAAAGTTGATTTCTTATAAAGCCCTCCCGCTAGGATTGTCAGTAGACTTCAATTCCTTAACACTATTAAATTACCTCGTCATTTGAAACATGCTCATCCAGAACAGCATCAAAGCAAAACTCATGCCTTTCCATATAAGCAGTCAAATCCACCTGCACCAACAAAGATTAAGTTTTATTCAATATCTGAAAAAGCAATCTAAAATGAAGAGGGTCAATGACCTTTAATTATCGTGAACCGAATCATGGATGTCATCGGTATCTTTATTGAAGCACACACACGAACCTTCAACTTGGTTTCATGAACAGTCAAAGAATTATTAGATACAGTCACGATATCGTCTTCCTTTTTGGCAGTTTCCTTTTTATTCAGGGGTCTCTTCCTTACCTGAAATAATTAATACAAAAACATATAGCTCTCCGATAATAACAGCCATTGCTTGAAATTTCAACCACAATAAAAAAAACCAGGTTCGGATCAAAACAAATGTCATACCACTACTTTAATTTTGGCTACATTGTTCTCTCTTCCACTACTTTCTTTTTCACTCCTGGGAAATGAGCTCGAAGGTTCAGCATCCTGCTCTTGTAGCTGTTTCCGGTTAACTGGCACATTAAACTCTTCTTCAAATGCTTGATTGACACTCGGCATGAAAGGTGATGGCTCAAAGGGTTCAGAAATCATATGCTGCAACATGAATGAAATTTTGAGTTTGAACAAGCAATGAAATTGATAACTGTAACAATGAAACCATTATGGTTAGCAGAAGAAACTGTAAACAACAATTTACCCAAAAAAAACTTTTCAACAGACCAAAGCTAGCACAATCTCAACTCCTTAAATTTGCAAGCTTCTATGATTTAATGATTTGCTTGCACATTCAAAACTGTAACGATTATGTTGACTAACAGCAGTGTTCAGGTATCAATATCAAAAGCCGCTATGTCTATTATGTCTGAAAGATGATTATATGGGTGGCAAACAGTACAGTAGGTGTGCGGCAATATAAAATTCAATATAAGATTGTAACGGATGTTGACAAATACAGTTTTAATAATTGACATGGAGCTTTTACCATTTTGTTTATAAACAGGTAAAACCTTCTTTAATCTAAATACCCTTGCAAACATACCTCGGATAGCAGCTCCGTGTCATCCATTGCATGAAGATCTAGCAATCCAGCTCCAAAGTCACCTCTGAATTCAGCTGAATAAAATCCATCCGACGAGGGCAAAGCTGCTGATGTTTGACCAGTGGGTGTATACGGCTCAGAAGTCGATTCCCCATTAAAATTAAGATTTCTCATTAATTTGAAAAGTCTTTGCTTCTCTTCAGCAGTTTGTGCTCCATAACCCTAAGCAATACCATAGACATCATAAAGACATTAAACACCAGAAGGTGCCCTATGAAAAGAGAAAGATTACCAACTAACTGATCTCATATATAGAATCCAATTGACTTGCTACAAAATTATAATATCCATAACATAGACACAATCCTACTTCTACACATCTGTAGGCTATAGCAAATTATGAATTCAAAACTTTTCTGGCTAAGAAATATATAGGCTGCACATACATAATGAACTAAGAATTGGCCATAATTAACAAACCCTATCAAAACATAGACAACAGACATATAAAAGCATTGAAGAGTCTGAAGGAGTTAGTACCTGCATGAGCAGGTTTGGGAGATGACGCTGATCAATGCCTGTAGAAGCAACTGGTGACGCCAGATGCTGCAAACCAGCAGACTGGAGCCACCGAGCCATAACAGCATCGCCAGCCTCATTTGTAGGTCCTGCATTTTCATACAGCGCCGTCGCAGCCGCAGCATTAGTCTGCTGCATTTGGCCGCCCATGTGGCGCTGTGATCTTCTTTGAGGAGCCAACTTGGGAGATCTGTATATAACAACAACTCTTCATCCAAAACAAAACCAGAATCAAAATCAAAATCGAAAGATGGCACCGATTACAGAGTTTTCAGATGTAATCAAAAGGAAACTCACAATGAGGAGAGACTTAGGATTCCTCAAACGCAGAACATGAAAACGGTGATTACACCTGAAACTTGTTTCACTTCCTTGGAATCTGAAATTCAACATATTAGATTCCAACATCACAAGTTGCAATCAGAAAAGTGAAGCAAAGATCGATGAATCTCAGGGGATACAGAACAAAAGACAAGAAATGATTACCAACGAAGATAGAGAGAGATCTGTGATCTGTCTCAGGGAACAATCGGATCTGTAGAAGGGAAGAACCCTAATCGACCTGACCTGTATATTCTTTGGCTATGGGGAGAATCAGTTTCAAATTTTTACTCGCCTGTTCCCGTAAGCGATGCTAGCCTGAGAAAGACGAAGAGATTTGACGACAACAACCAAAAAAAAAAAAAGTCTTAACGAAAAAACAAAAAATATTAAAAATTCAAAAACATTACAATTTTGAAGTAACAAACTATAACCCCGTAAGTTTATAAAAATCCTTGATTCGGCCCAAAGTTTTACAAATGTATTATCTAACCCAGAGCATCTGTTTTTCTGTGAGTAATTTTAAGAAGGAAAAATATCGGAAAAACATAGACTTTCGAAATGTCATTTAAATCTTGATGTTTGGTTTGACTTGTTGATAAATTACCAAATTTTGTTGATTTGGCCATTTCGGACATAACGTTAAAATACTATTTAATAAGATGATAACGGAGTTAACTTTCAATCAGCAGTGTCCGTTGAACCTATATCAATAAACTTCACTTATATCTTTTCTAGTCAAAAGTTTACGTGGTCGACTATTTGTAAATCAGATAGTAGTCAATTTTATTTTACACAAAAAAATTAAGCTAAAGTTTACTATTTATCAAAGTTAAATATTACATTTTAATATAATAAATAAAATTAAGAAAGAAGAAAACCTATTGTGTTAGTAAAATAATATCACAAGTCAAAGTTAAACACAAAAATCAATCTATACTATTAATTGGGAAGCATTTTGTGAACTACAACATTGTGAGGGTAGTTTAAGACTAACTAAATGAATTTTTACATGGGTAATTTAGTAAATAAACAACTACTACAACTAAATAAATATATTTGATTCGGATCCTTCATTAATTTTTTGCAAAAACAAATAACGAGATTAAATGATCCAATATATTCCGAGATTTGCTTCGTCAATATTTTTGGTACGATTTCTCTACAAAAACAAAAAAAAGAAACAACATTAAATATTAAATAATAACTGAATATTCAGCATCAATATATTTATTTCGAATATAAATCAAAATATTTTGTATTTTTCAATTTGTTAGAGATAAAACAAAAAAATTCAACATAAATCCAATGTCATTAACTGAAAAATACAAAATATTTTAACAATAAAATCTAAGTAATAATATTTATGTTATAAATATAATCCAATATTTTCTCATTTACCAAATATATCAAATTAAGTACATAGCCAAAAAAAATATGCGACATACATTCCATACAATATTTTGTTTTTGTTAAATCGTAATATGTAAACAATTAATAGTATAGATGTAAACGTTAAATTATTAGCAACTAAACTAAATTAATAATAGAAATAATATGTTTTTAAATAAAATTAAATATTTACGGGTTGGTAAATACTAAAATTATAAATATTTATCAACGATATTATCAATTTTGCAACGAGAAATATTTATCAACGATGTTACCAATCTATAAAAGTTTATGATATTAATAGTGTAGATTTATACTATTAATTGGGAATGCCATCGATATTTTTAAATTTGAAGAAGGAAAATTAATAAACCGAAACGGGTAATTGTGTATATTTAATTCGAAATTGCATATATGTAAACTAAATTATTTTCGTAAGATATTATTAGATATTTTCGAAAATGGTAATCTAATCTAAAACAAATTATCATGTCGTTTAGATTTTTAAAATTTTTCTTAACAATACTATGCTAATAAATTCTGATTGGTACACATGGAAAAAAGATTTTTCAATTTTGATTTTCCAAATATGAAAAAACATTTATTATATTTGTCGTATATAATCTTAACAAAATACTTCCATCCTTTGAAATACAGCTTATTGAAAAACTAATTTTTTGGATTCTAAATTTGTAAATATCTAGAAAATATTTCCAAGATAGATTAAAATATTTAAAATTTAATTAGAGTTTAAATGATATAAAATTTTTAAATATATATTTTTAAAATGGGTAGTTTTCATTATTTTAAATATATATAACTAACCTAAATTTTTAATATATTTTTAAAACGTACTATAATAGTTACTATATCTCCAAATATATTATTCAATTTCAAATCAAATAAATTATTTTATTTTGTATCAAATTGTTACAAGATTTTGGAATACACATTCTTCTAGAATTGATTATTTTCTTTTTCAAATAACATTAAAATAAATTTAAATACAAATGTTTTAATTTTTAATGCAAATATTTCAAAATGAGAAATATTAAATTTAAGGAACTACTGAATTCAAATCAAGATGACTAATTTAACTAATTACAAGCTACTTTTTAATTCACACAGTTTTTACAATTAATTCAAAATGATTCTCTAAATTTATTCACATTAAACTATCTCTTAGTTTTATGATTTTGTTGAGATTAGTTGATAGATCATTTATTTTTTCAATTTGTTTTCATGTTTTAATTTACGGTATGTTTACAAATTTTAACAGAACATATGTTAATCCCCAAAACTTACAACCGTATATTGTATGATGTTTAAAAATAAGCAAAAATGAACTCGGAAAATGATATTTAATGTAATATAACGAGAATAGGAATTACGAAATAGGAACGACATGGAAGGAGACAGGACGGGATAAAAACATAGATTTTATATTAGAACAAGTTACAATTCAAACAAATTAACGTTTGCAATCAAATATGTAACATGTGTTTTCAATTTATATAGCATAAAAATGTTCAAAATAATAAATGTTATTATAGTATGTTCTATAATAGTTAAAATTTAAAAAACCAACAAATGTAATTTAATATTTGTGAACAAAATATAAAACAATAAAATAAAGAAGTCAATTAATTTTGTAATATTTTTATTATATCATCATATAAAATATACTATGAATTATATTTGTGTTTGTCCCAAACAAGATATCGAGAATTTTTGTTTCCGTCACGTCCTGTTTCTAATCGGAAATACAAAATTTGTTTTATATTAGAAATGCATTCTCTTATGAGATATAAATTGGAGAACGGGTAAGATATAATGGAACATGATAAAGTTGAATGAGAATTACGCCTATCTCTAAATATTTTTATTTCTCGCAAACGTATTTAATCATTTTTACGGTTTTATCTACGGTTTGATAGTTTACAAGTTTAATGTTCACAAGTTTAATAAAAATCTATCTGACCATTAACTCGATTCATATTGATCTCGGTCCGACCGTTTGATTGTTACGAATTTTAAAATACTACTAAAATCATTATTATTTCAAATATTTCAACCAACTAATATGAGTTTTGGTTATAGATACTATAACTATATAAATAATTTTTTTAACATCAATCTAACTTTTTTATTATATCATATCATATAAAAATATACTATAAATTATATTTGTGTTTGTCCCAAACAGGATGTCGAGAATTTTTGTTTCTATCACGTCCTGTTTCTAATCGGGAATATAAAATTTGTCTTATATTAGAAATGCGTTATCTTATGAGACATAAATTGGAGAACAGGTAAGATATAATGGAAAATGATAAAATTGAATGGGAATTACGCCCATCTCTAAATATTTCTATTTCTCGCAAACGTATTTAATCATTTTAACGGTTTTATATACGGTTTGATAGTTTACAAGTTTAATAAAAATCTACCTGACCATTAATTCGATTCAGTTTGATCTTGGTCCGACCGTTTGATTGTTACGAATTTTAAAATACTATTAAAATTATTATTATTTCAAATATTTCAACCAACTGATGTGAGTTTAGGTTATAGATACTATAACTATATAATATTTTTTTTTACATCAATCTAACATATATTATATTTCAATGTAAGATTTTTTTCTAATCTACTCTTCAATTTCAAACTCCAAAAAATGACTTATGGTTGTTATTGTGTCATAAGCAAACATAAATAACATTTTATACTTTTCTGTATACATTATAATTTATTCAATACAATATATATCACTAAAACAACAAAATAATCATATATTTAATAAAGATTTATTACAACACATTTTTTAAAATATGAAATCCCGCACGTATGTGCGGGTCAGGATCTAGTATTAGATCTAAAATATCTACTTTATGTTTTGTAATGATGGTTTTTTTTTCAAGATGAAATATCTACTTTATGTTTTATATATATAATTATTACTTTTTATATAAACTGTAACATGTTAGCTCTCTTTGCTATCTATAGATCTTAATAATGCCTTGCTAAGTATATCTTGGACGATACAGATTCCTAAAAAAACGATAAAATTTAAGCAAAATATAAGCAAAATATAAGCAAAACATGAGCAAAACATAAGCAAAACATTCAACAAATATACAAAAATGATAAAACAATAGAAATTATATGTTCATGAATATTATGTCAAGCCTAACATATGTACACATTTTAGTTCCTAAATTTAGGAGCTCTAGAGATTACGATATATAAAATTCTTAATACGAGATTTTTCTTTACTCGTTATTATAACTTTCTATCCAAACTATTATAAAACTTATGTTTTAATCAAATAATAATAATTTCGGAAGAAGAAGAACAACAATGTTTTCGGTTCATTTAATGATTTAGAATTGTGGCAATTGCATACCTGGTATTGGCTTTATCATCAAACCAGTTAATTTCTTGATGCAAGACTTTATCAAACGACATCACTCGGATGCGTTTGATCAGTTTTCTTCCAGCAATCTAGAAGAAATAGTTCTGGACTGGAATGACCACCAAATTGATTAAACCAAGCATGATATAAATGAAAGTCCAAAAGCGTGCATCTCTCTTCAATTTATCTAAAGCTTCAAAGAAAATGTTAACCAAGCAACAAAAGAGGAATCTCTGCTTTGTTGAGGCGAGCAAGGCATGTCAAAGACACTTCCCTTTTATGTTTCCTAAAAGAGTTGCTATTGTAATATAGTGTTTTTATTCGTTAAATGAAAACACAAAATTTTGAAAAATTAATGAGTTTATAAGAATGAATTTTTGAATTGTTGATGAGAATATTAGTTTGGTTATACTTGTGTTTTATTCTAAGAATTTTAACGCATGTATTGATAAGTGAAAACACAAAAGTTTTAGGGAAAATGGCATATATGATTAAATTTCTGATTATTTAATGAGAATGTTAGTATATATGTTTTTCTGTTTTATTTATTAATTTTAGTTCATTTAAAACTAGTTTGACACGAGGTAGAATTAACTTACGAGATTACACCATGTAGAAAAACTGAAAAACTATATTAGAAACATTGTTTGTTTCCCAAATTTTTTTTATGGATTTCTATTTTTTATTAATTATTTTTTGTTATTTTTTAAATTATTTTTAATATCAACTAAGATATATATTTGATATGATATAAATATTATTTGGGTATAAAAGTTTTAGCACTTATCCATGAAAATGATAGTTACAATATAATTTGGGATAAAATAAATAGTTACATTGTATTACAAAATAAAATGTGTAAAATTGAATTTGGTTTTAGAAAAAAAAACACTAAATTAAATATAGAACAAAATGTGTGGATTACTGTTTAGAATTCAACTATTACTAGATTTTACCCCGCGGTACACCGCGGATCGATTTTTTTAACTAAAAAATTAAATTTTAAGTCGTATTTGTTTTTTGAATATTTTTATTTTGTTAAGTGTTTAAGATTGTATAATTATATTTTTATTGTTAATTTTAGGATTTCATCCGTGATATATATACCGTCCCGTATTAATATCGATCCAAATCCGTCCCACCATATAACCCCGTCCAGCAAAATTAAACATCATTTTGTTATTTTTAATAATATTTTATTTAATAGACATCAAATTCGAGTCAATTTAAAAGTTTGATTTTTATATATATATATATACATATATATATATATATATCTAAATTTTAGTTAATAATAATTAATTTTATATAATGATTTCTGAATTAATTACGTATGACCTACGGTCAAGATTGAAGATTAAAAACCGGATTAAGATTTGAATGGGCACAATTAAATGTATAGATTGTTGAGATCTCTTAAGAATCGAATTGAATATGAATATAATTATGGCAAAGATTAATTATGGTTAATATATTAGGTTAAGATTTTTGGAAATATTTTTTTTTGTTAATATCTTTGATTTAATTTTGTAAATCTAAATAATTAATGTTAATGACATTCTGCTTGTAAATAAGTGACAACTCCATTATTTATTTCATATTTGTATTTCGAAAATGTATATATAGATTAATAAGATAGAATATGTAAAATTAAAATTCAGTTTATTATGATGAAATAGATAGTTATATATATATATATATATAATAGAATGTATAAGATTGAAATTTTGTGTAAAACAAAAATTATTAAATTAAATATTAAAAAAGTAGGTGGATTATTATTAACTATTCAAAATTTAAATATTATCAATAAAATTTTATATTTATATTTTACACCTGTCTTAGTGTAGCTACATATAAGATATGATGCATAGGTAGAAATTATTTGGTATACATCATACATCATGTTACTACTAAAGGGCTCTGACTTTTGTGGAAATGTTAAATTAGCCACAAAACTTTTTCTTAGTCCCACTTTGAATTTTGATAAGAAGGAACAGATCGCGGGAAATCCAAAATGTTTTGAAACCTTTTTTACCTAAAATTCTGTGAAACCCAAATCCTCTCTCAGTAGAGAATCGCCATGGATGAAGAGCTTTTGCTAACTAGAATCATCGCAGGAATCGAAGGAGGAGGAGACGATGAAGCTTACTACCACGAACTCGTCACAGATCTCAAGTCTCTACTCGATACAGACGACGATGAAATTCTCAATCGATTCTACGGTAGTCTCTCTTCAATGGCTTCATCTTTTCTCCGATGTATCTCCGCCGCCATGGATTCGCCGGTTGAATCAGGCCGGCTTGCTATTTTAGCCTCCGACGCTTATCTCAGTCTGCTTCTTTCCACGAATTGTCCCGTTTTCACTTTCTTCTCTCCGATTGCGTTTCTTTCTCTACTGGGCTCAATCCGCCGTTACCTCAAACGCCGGGACGATTCGGCCGGTCAAGGGAGTAATTCGCAGCGAGAGAAAGGGAATAAGAAGAAGAGAGGACGTGGTAAGAGAAATTTAGGGTATGGAGATGGTGAAGAGACTGACGAAGGTGGATTCGATGCGAAATTGCTGTTTGTAGTGCTGGAGAAGCTGGGTTCGGTTCTGAGTTTTGTTCACTTAGATAGATTTCCTGATAGCTTGAAATCTTTGGTACAGACTGTGAGTGAGATTCCTTTATTGGCGTTGGAGTACTCTGGGTTTATGAATTATGATCGATTGATGGAAATTTGTGGGAAGATTCTGAGTGGAGTGTTGAATTCCGATCATGGAGATATGGCACTCACGGCGGCTGAGATTTCAAAGTCTTTGACACCGTTGCTTCTTATGGGGAAACATCAAGCGAGAAGTTTTGCGTTGGGTTTTGTGTCAAGGAAATTGATGGGTTTGGCTAAAGATAACTCTGAATTGAAAAAAGTTGTTTCTAATTTGCCTAAGTTTCTGGTTCATAAGGCACCTGAGAAGGCTGAGCCGCGTGGATTCGCAGTGGAGGCGGTACTGGAGATTGTAAAGGCGATGGAGGTTGAGGACCAATCAGACTTTGTTGATTTTGTATTGAAGATGTGTCAAGGGAAGTCTAATTTTAGAATATTAGCTGTTGATCTTATACCTCTGTTGATAAGCTCATTAGGAAACCCCTTGGGAGTTATTAGTTCAGAGAATGGGTTGAAAGAATCGTGGGGATTGGGTTGTCTTGATGCGTTACTTCAGCGGTGTTCAGACACGAGTGCTTTGATTAGAGCTCGAGCTTTGTCCAACTTGGCTCAAGTTGTGGGATTCTTGTCTGGTGATGAAAGGAGTAGGTCGATCCTGAAACAAGCCCTTGGGTTTAACAGTGAGACTTCAGAGGGAAAAGGCGCAGTAACTGACCTTTTGAAGAAAAGATGTGTGGATGAGAAGGCGGCTGTAAGGAGAGCAGCTCTTCTTCTGGTGACAAAATTGACATCCCTTATGGGTGGTTGCTTTGATGGTAGTATCCTCAAGACAATGGGAACATCTTGTTCTGATCCGCTCATAAGTATAAGAAAGGCTGCAATTTCAGCTCTTTCCGAGGTATGTTTCAGTTTCTTCTTTCTCATTTACCCGATGATATCATCTGTAGAGTTAATGGAATTATAGATGGGTTTGCTTTGTCCTTAATTAGCTCAAAGTTAAAGAGACTAAATTTGCAAGCCAAAAATGTTTTTAGATGAATGAATGGGAGAATACATAGCAACTGCTTCTGTCGGTGTCGGCTTTATACTAAAATCCGAACATATTTATACTTGACTTATCCCTTAATATAGGTTAGGCTAATGACCTGTTACCATAATTCTCCCGCTTCCTTTTTTGTTCCTGCTGATGCAGATTCATTGTCTTCTTCTTTTCACTGTAGGCCTTCAGAATATGTACAGATGAAATTGTGACCACTGAATGGTTACATTCTGTTCCTCGGATGATCATGGATAATGAGACTAGCATCCAAGAAGAATGTGAGAATGTCTTTCATGAACTAGTTCTGGAGAGGATATTACGAGCTGGAAATGTGCTTTCTCCAGACAGTTCTCTCCCTAACAACCGGAACAATACTTCAAAAGATCTAGACAGAGACATTGAAGCCTTGTTTCCAGAAGGAGTTTTGGTTCTCTTAAGGGAGCTTTGCAACAGCGAGGTTTCTCCTTGGGTTACGAAAATATGTGGAAGTTTGGGAAAGAAGAAGCGACTAAAACCAAGAGTTGCCCTTGCGCTTCAGTGTATCATAAAGGAATCTGAATCACTGTGGTTGAGCCGTTCAATGCCAATAAACAAATGGACTGCTCCTGCCGGTGCTTGGTTCCTTCTATCAGAGGTTTCAGTTTATCTTCCAAAGTCTGTCGAGTGGGAATTTCTTCACCATCATTGGCAGTTGCTTGACAAGAATGACATGCAAGGTTTGTCAGAATCCTGTTTATCCATCTAAAAGCATCTCAATTAACTGATTTATGTCTTTACTTGTTGCTACTGGTAGTGTGGTTCTCTGGTTTTAATCCTAACTTATGCCCTAGCTAAACCAATTCATGAAAGTATGTATGATAATTCGGCTATTTCTGAAGAGCTAGATGAACAAGGTGATGAACAGGCGGTCGAGTGTAATTCTTCTACATGGGCTGGCGATCGAGTTTTTCTTTTGCAAACAATCTCCAATGTTTCCCTTCAGCTGCCAGCAGAGCCTGCTGCAGATCTGGCTGATAATTTGCTGAAGAAAATCGAAAAGTTTAACCTGCATTCTGCTGAGGTAATGATATATAGTTAACCTGATATCTTCTATATAAAATCAAGCTCATGTTTTGAAAGTTTAGAAAGTTACTGGTTTTTGTCTTAAAGGAAGTATTCTTTCAGATTTAGATATATTTTTCTGGTACTTCTCTGTAACTGGGATCTGGAACGCTTGAATTGAGCAGATCATTATTCACTGGTTTGGAAATGGTTAAATCATATATGGTTCATTTTTCCTCATGATCTTAGTCCATGCCATTGAATGACAGGTCGATGCACATGTTAAAGCATTAAAAACTTTGTGCAAAAAGAAGGCACACACCTCTGAGGAGTCTGATATGCTTGTCAAGAAGTGGGTAGAACAAGTTTTAGCCAAGGCATCTAAGGTCACTGAGAAGTACATTGAGGGGGTCTCCAGTAATAATCATTCTTTTGTTACACCAGCAACACTTGGAAGTAGAAGAAGCAAGAGACTGGATACTGTGTCCAAAAAATTATCAAAAGCAGTCACAGCAGTGTACACCATTGGATCTTGTGTCATTATATATCCTGCAGCTGACACGACCCAAATTGTTCCGTTCTTACATACTGTCATCACTTCAGGAAATTCAGACTCAAAGCTGAAAAACAAACTGCCCCAAGCTAATGTTTGCTTGAAGCAAAAAGCTCCTCTTCTCTATAGTCAGTCTTGGTTGACCATGGCGAAGATGTGCTTGGCTGACGGGAAGCTTGCTAAAAGATATATTCCTCTCTTTGCACAGGTCTGTCAATTTGCATGTGCTGATCACAGTGTCCATTTATCATTTGATTATTTCTTGAAAGGAAAATTGTCGTTTCAGGAGCTTGATTCATTGGATGGTAGTCTCCTTTGTCTCTGCAGTTTATTTTAACCTATGTGAACCCGTTGATGCCATACTTTTGCAGGAGCTTGAAAAGAGTGATTGTGCAGCCTTGCGTAACAATCTTGTAGTGGCAATGACAGACTTTTGTGTTCACTATACAGCCATGATTGAGTGGTATTTCATTCACAGAACATTAACATTTTATTAGACTTTTCTCAAATGTTAAACATAACTGGTACATGCTAATGGTTTGTTTACCTGGATAGTTACATACCGAAGATTACTAAACGTCTTCGGGATCCTTGTGAAGTTGTTAGAAGGCAAACCTTCATACTTCTCTCAAGGTTATTACAGGTATTGCTATTCTCCACAGATTCTTTATCTTCCGTTTTTGAAAAATATTGGGTTGATAATTTATAAGCAAGCTTGTTTTCTTGATTCAGAGAGACTACGTGAAGTGGAGAGGAGTTCTCTTCCTCCGATTCCTTCTATCGCTGGTGGATGAATCTGAAAAGATACGCCGACTTGCAGACTTTTTATTTGGAAGCATCCTTAAAGGTATGAGTGAGAACTCATGTGAGCAACCATGAAATGCATTCTTTTTATTCCCCTGTTATTGTAAATTCTTACAGATAGACATGATCTCTAGGATTTTGATTATTGTTATGCCCCATATTGCTTATAGTAAAGGCGCCACTTCTAGCTTACAACAGTTTCGTGGAAGCTATTTATGTTTTAAACGACTGCCATGCCCACACTGGCCATAATAATCCAGATTCTAAACAGTCAAGAACAAAGGAGCAAGCTTTTTCTATCAGGTACTTGTGTTAAAGTTATGTAGTCTATGCTCATACGCAAACCTGACATTTTGGTGTGGATGATTTTAGTGACTCTCTTTGTTAATTTGTTCTGTAGAGGGACTGATGAAAGGGCTAGGTCTAAAAGAATGCAGATCTACATTACTCTGCTTAAACAAATGGCTCCAGAACACCTTTTGGCCACATTCGCCAAGTTATGTGCAGAGATCCTCGCAGCTGCTTCTGATGGAATGCTCAACATAGAAGATGTCACTGGTCAATCAGTTCTACAGGTAACTTCCAAAATGGCTACAGAGTACAGAGCCTATTTTTCTTGTTGTTATTGCCGATTTCTAACTCGTTTTGTCTCGGTGTAGGATGCGTTTCAGATCTTGGCGTGTAAAGAGATCCGTTTGTCAGTTTCCAGAGGAGCATCGTCGGACACAGCAGAGATAGAAGAAGAAGGTGGAGATTCCAATGCAGCGGCTGCGAAAGGAAGGGCCATAACGCAAGCTGTTAGAAAAGGTTTGATTCAGAACACGATTCCAATCTTCATTGAGCTCAAGAGGCTATTGGAGAGCAAGAACAGTCCTCTCACAGGTTCGCTCATGGACTGTCTCCGTGTCCTCCTCAAAGACTACAAGAACGAGATCGAAGAAATGCTTGTCGCTGACAAACAGCTTCAGAAAGAGCTCGTTTACGATATGCAGAAGCACGAGGCTGCAAAGGCAAGGTCAATGGCTAACCAAGGGGTTGCCTGCGGGACAAGGCATAGAAACAGTGAACCTGAAGCACCAGCAGCAAGCGAGGAGAATGTTAGAGATTCTGGATTGGAATCAAGAGTGGTTTCTGCGGCTGCTGATGTGGTGGCAGCTAAGGCAGCTAGGTCGGTGTTGAGAGAAGTGAACGGTGGAGCTGCAACGCCGCCTCTGAGCGCAATGAGTGTTCCAAAGCTAAGGTCGAACCGTGGAGTTAGCCAGAGTGGTCGACCATCAGCTGATGTGTTGGAGTCTCTGAGAAGAAGACCAACTTTCATGTCTGATGATGAGAGTTAGAACTTAAAATTGAGAGACTCTAGAAATAGCTTTTGTTGTATATGCATAACTTCGATTTTTCTTTTTGTTGAGATTAGATCGAGACTCTACTAAAGTCTAAATCGTATTTATGAACCGCATAAGACACTAAAACCAGGTGTGTGTGTTTGCCATGTTTTTCCTAACAGCTTTTTCAACTAATAAACACTTTTTGGCAAAACTACCAAGTTGAAGATAAGTTTTAAATTTAGCAAATCAAACTGATTAATTTGTTGATAAGGTATATGAAAAGATTTATTGAAACATGTTGTGCGAGTAAAACCCGCACAGGTAAACCTGAGAGTTAAAATAGTAAGCAAAAATTCAAGAAAACGGATTTCTTTATTGTTTTCAAGAGTAAACTCAGATGATATTACAAGAGATTTCTAACAAGCTTAGAGAACAAGTTAGGTTTTCTTTGTAGATTTTGAACAAAGGGTTCTTGAGTGTAAAATTCTGGATCCTTTGCTCGATGACCGAACTCGTTATTTATACCCTGAATACCTAGGTCTTCAGATACTGTATGTTTTTTTTTCTTATTCTTCGGAAGAGAATCTTCTTTTCTCCGGCTATCTAAACAATCGAATAAATTCGAGTCGATTTTTACATATTCTCATGTAAGTCAGTTTTGGACTTTCTACCGAGCTAGTCGGGCTTTTGCCATAAAACCAATCTTGCGATTGGGCCGAATTTCTGGCTGTTTGGTTGATTTTTGATTTAAATTGAGTTAACCAGATGGTGTTAAACCACTTTCTTACACGTGCTATCGTATTCTAAAAGGTTTGAACTTTATGAGATACTTTATGTGATAAATCCATCCTTGCCCTCTTTACCTTCTTCACATAATTTCATCTCTCTAGTAAAATTGTTTACAAGAAAAAAAGAAAGATGTCAACAAGTGCTTGGTGATGAGGAGCAAGCCCCGGATTTGTTGAGGGTAATTGCAGAGTTCGAGTCACATGAGACAGAGTTCGATTCACAGGAGATTACAAAGACTCAAGAAACTCGGTATTTTCTTTCGAGAAAGGGAAAAGAGAAGCTTTCATGTGATCTTTTTGACATGGAAGCTGAGTCGAGTAGAACGGGAGAAGAGAAATAAGGAAGATGAACATGCAGAATGTCATATGGCTTGATTCAGTTGGTATTGATGAAATTATCAAATATATTAATGTAAAACTATTTTACTGTTACCTATTAGTATCAGAGCCATCATCTTGCTTTTGATTCGGACCACTTTGTGGTATCAAAAGCAACATTCATTCACCATCTATCTCGGTTTTGATCAGGATCACAGTTTATGGTATTTAAACCTATTTTTTTATCATGTTTTTCGGTTTTGATCTGGACCACATTATTTATGGTATCGAAACCTCTATTTCTTTATGTATCTTAAAAAAGCTTTTACAAAAGTTGAGAATGATCAAACTATTATAAAGATAATTAGATTCAACCATGTAAACATAATAGTCATTGTGTTAACGAAATAAGGTTAAAAATTAAATTTAAAAACATAAATTTCGGGTCCTTTAACGAAAACAAAAGCATAATGTGTCTTCTTTGGACGTTTAAGAAAAAAAATTAATTGAAAGTCTTAAAAATTGATTGTAACAAACTAGAAATAAAATAGATAAAAATTTAATATCAAGTAGATTTAGTGAATATGAGTGAGAAATAAATTAACTTTTCAGGTAAAATAAGTTAGTTTCCTTTAAAAGTAAATAAATAAACTCAACAGTTATTGAAAGAGTTAAAATAAATAAATAAACTTAATATTTAAGATAACCTCTCATTTTCACTTCATTTCTCTTTCTCTCTATCTCTGTAAACCCTAAACGAAGAACAATGCCGGCTCCGACGACGGAGATCGAACCCATCGAAGCACAGTCACTGAAAAAGCTCAGTCTCAAATCCCTCAAACGATCACTTGAAATTTTCTCTCCCGTCCATGGCCAATTCGCTCCTCCTGACCCAGAAGCGTTAGTCTTCTTCGATCCCCAATTTTCGATTCCAATCTTCGTTTTCTTGACAAATTTATAAAATTTCTTCGTTTTTTTTTTCAAATTTTGCAGCAAGAAGATTCGTCTCAGCCATAAGGTAAAACATTGAGAGTCTCTCTTACCAAATCTTTAGAAATTTATTTCAATTATTCGCTTTTATTGTCTATTGATTGGATTGGCTTTAAAGCTTTGAACTTTAGGTTTATTCAGGTTTCCTGATTTGTTCAAGTTTATAGTTTCCCTACCCAATAATAGTAAAGATGATTGATTTGGTTAAACTCTCTGATTTTAGAAGTTCTCTTTGTGCAGATGAAAGTTGCGTTTGGAGGTTTAGAACCTGTGAGTCAACCTCCACGTCAACCTGACCGCAGCAATGAGCAGCCAGGACCTTCAAATGCTCTTGCCCTAGCAGGTGTTTTTCATATCAGTAAAACTAGTTTCTTGTTTGCTATTTGAATTTCGTTTAAGCATTGCATTCTTGTTGTATTGGAAGAGCTAACCTTCGTCTGCTCGATGAATTTCTGCAGGTCCTGAAGGGTCCAAGAGTACGCAAAAGGGTACAGAGAGTGCTCTTGTTGTTGGTCCAACTTTACAGCCTAAAGGCTTGTAAGTATTACCTTTAGCTGTTGGTTTCGTTGATCTGAATACTAATTGATGTTCTACTTTATCATGAGGTTGCTCATAAAAGAATTTGGTTCTCGAAATGTAGGAACAATATAGGTTCCTCAGGGAAAAGCACCACCATTATACCTGCAAATGTATCCTCGTATCAAAGGTTTTTTTTCTCGTCCTCATCTTTACTTTTCTTCTTCATTTTGATTGCAATACAGCCCTAGGTGGTGTAGGTAGAAGGGCTGTGCAAACTAGACTTCCCCCAACCTGAATATCTTTTAGCTTGTACTTATAATCTAGTTTCTAATTCTGATTCCTTTTTTGTTGTTGTGTTCCTCTCTGCGTGTTACAGAAATCTGTCAACTGCTGCATTAATGGAGAGAATACCGAGTAGATGGCCCCGACCAGAGTGGCATGCACCATGGAAGAATTACAGGGTAAAATCCGTGGCTCAGCACTGTTGCTACATCATACTGATTTTGGCCTTTTGTTGGTCTCCAAAAAACTCTCATTTGAGGAGTTACTTAACTTATGATTAATTATTCTTTTCACAGGTCATTCAGGGGCACTTGGGTTGGGTCAGATCTGTTGCGTTTGACCCGAGTAACGAATGGTTTTGTACTGGTTCAGCTGATCGTACCATCAAGGTAGCAGAGATGATTGCTTATTCAATATGAATTGTATTTGTATTTTTCCGAATCTGTTTTCTTGTTAATCGCGTAAATCATGATACAAGACTTCCACTCTATGGGTAGTTATTGGAACTTACTTTAGTGCATTGTCAAAACTCCACTACTTTAGCGATTGTAGAAGCAGTTCTGACTGTGGTATGTTTGCTGAATTTCTTGCTTGTGTTTTATTCACTAGATATGGGATGTAGCAACTGGAGTTCTGAAGCTAACACTTACTGGGCATATTGAGCAAGTACGAGGTTAGCCTCTTGAATTTTGTCTCGTTTATTTGTTAGGTATTTCAATAAATAACACTCTCAGAACAAGTTACAAGTTTGGGCTCTTTTGTTTGAATTTTGTTACAGGCCTTGCTGTAAGCAATCGACATACCTATATGTTCTCTGCTGGTGATGACAAGCAAGTCAAATGCTGGGACCTTGAGCAGAATAAGGTAACAAATCTATTCTCTTCCTTATCTGAACTTCTCATATCTAATGCTAAATGCTCTTGTAATTTTGCTTTGATAGGTTATCCGATCTTATCATGGTCACTTGAGTGGTGTCTATTGCTTAGCTCTTCACCCAACTTTGGATGTTTTATTAACAGGGGGGCGAGACTCTGTCTGCAGGGTAAGCAAATATATTTATATCCTTCTTTAGTTACCAAATATAATACCTTCGCTGAATTTGTAGTTTAAAAGTCCATGTTTGCTTATTTGCAGGTGTGGGATATTCGTACCAAGATGCAAATTTTTGCACTCTCTGGACATGACAACACTGTTTGTTCCGTTTTCACGCGTCCAACAGTACGTCTCTTTTCATATGGACTTGTTGATATGGTTCTGAATCTTCTTATAATAGTAACTGGAACTCACTTTGATCTGTGATGTTGCAGGATCCACAAGTTGTCACCGGATCCCATGACACAACCATTAAATTTTGGGACCTTCGATATGGTATATATTATCATTTTAACCATTTTTGGACTTAAAATCCATATTTTTAAAATCCCTCATTTGATTATCAGTTGCTGCAAGTATATGGTTTCATTTGAATAATGCTGTATTATTATATGCAGGAAAAACGATGTCAACGCTAACACATCATAAGAAGTCTGTCCGAGCAATGACCCTCCATCCTAAAGAGTATGTGTAGTCGTGTTGAATCCACTTTATCTTTCCAACAGCGAAGTCTTTGCACCTAAATTTTTCCTTTATGTTATCTCTTTATTTTTCATTTTAGGAATGCTTTTGCTTCTGCATCAGCTGACAACATCAAGAAATTTAGCCTTCCAAAGGGAGAGTTTTGCCACAACATGCTGTAAGTCTCGGCTAGATAAATATATTTTTTGCATCTCCAGTGATTTTGAAATAAGAGCTGTCATTATAAATTTGCAATTGATGTGTTTGAACAATGTTGTCTTTTTTTCCATGGAAAAGTTCGCAACAGAAAACCATAATTAATGCAATGGCTGTAAACGAGGATGGTGTAATGGTCACTGGAGGTAATAAATTCATTTCTGATTCCTTTCTTTCTTGTGATTGTTTTTCTTTGATACTAGTTAAATGGGTGAGACATCATCATTTTTAACTAAAACTATTCTATCTATGTGTGAATGAAGGTGATAATGGAAGTATATGGTTCTGGGACTGGAAGAGTGGTCACAGTTTCCAGCAGTCAGAAACTATTGTACAGCCTGGTACGTACATTTATAGCTTTCATGGTCCTTTACTCTTGATCTGCTTGTAATGGTAAGATGTAGAAGTCTCGTTTGAATCTTGGTGAAGACCCAAATGTTAGAAGTGTATGATTGAGCTTTAGGGAAACCGAAAAAGTTGATGCAGGTTTAGATATGTAACGCCTCTAGCTAGAGTCTTAAAAGCAATAGTAATGGGGTCTTAATTGAATGTGGTTGGGCAAATGGCAGGTTCACTGGAGAGTGAAGCGGGTATATATGCAGCATGTTACGATAACACAGGATCGAGATTGGTAACATGTGAGGCTGATAAGACGATAAAGATGTGGAAAGAAGATGAGAATGCAACTCCAGAAACTCATCCTATCAATTTCAAACCACCAAAGGATATTAGGCGCTTCTAATAATAACCTGTATCTGTAACTCAAAGCTCTTGTTGGAATCTCACTAATCTTTTCATGATTATGGTGTCCGGATCAACTTGTGAAAGGGCTTTGTTTTGTGGTGGGGAGAAAAAAAACAAAAAGGGCCATGTACTTTTATGTATTCTAAATGCATTTGTAATTTATTCTATCAACAATAATAGATCATGTACTTTTTATGTTGAGAGAACGTTTTTGCTTTTATTTCCCATCTCTTATATTCTCTTCTTTGGTGCTTATCTAAACTCTATTAAAACCCCTTATGAAGCTTAGTAACTACACTGATATGAAGAAACCAATTAGAAAATATTGAAATAATAAGACGATGATGGTGAGTTTGTTTGCACGACGACACCTGTGTGTCTGTTTTGCGAAGAGACACGTTCTAGTGTATTATTTTCATTCAGATCTCACCGACCTCATCTGATCTTTTGTACCAAAAATTACTTGTTTATTCGCAGATCTTTTTCTAGACTTTTCACTTTTTTTACTGCTAGATCGTTTAGTTTTTTTACTTCTTTTATTTGTTTCAAATTTCAATACAATCACCAAATCACCTTCATGACTAAAACAGTTTTCTTCCCTTATAGGTTTTCTAAAACCGACAAAAACAAAAACCAAACACTAAACTGGATTAGCAATTTACTACTACTATTTTCACATTTCAGTTTGGTAGTAATTATGAAAAGGGCCCACAATAAGGCCCATGAGCCCAAATATAAGTGCGCCCAACCCAAAACCCTAAAGACTCTCGAAAACCATCACCGGAGAATCTGACGGCGGCTTAGCACCGGCGGCTACTTCAAAAAGGATTGTTTTATTCTTAGGCTTGATACTTGCCTTCGAAGAACATAACTATCTTTTTTGTGGTAGCTAAAACGCTAAGCTCTATCGTCATATCTTTATCATAAATATTTAATATATAAAATAATAAAATGGCCGCTCGTTCACTCGCCGGTGCCGTTAAATCTATTTGCTCCGCCGCATCCAGCAGTCTTTCTCGTTCCATTGTCATAAGGTACTTATGTTTGAAATTATCCCATTTTTTCAAGTGACCGTATATAAACATTTACACACTCTTTTATTTGCTTAGATCGTATAACATCTTTTAATATACTGATTCAAAATAATGAAATAGCTATTGATGTAAAAAGAATTTATAATTCTAGTAAAATAATATTTGATAGTTTTGAGTGTAGGCTAAAGATTGATCTATCATACACGTAATTACTTAGATCTATTAAAGATAATCATGCATGATGATATTATCACCTTAATTATTTTCTAATTTTTCGTTATATTATTTAGTCTTTTACTGATTTTTAAAATGTATAATCTTCATAAATTTATACTTTAATGTCGTATTATTATTGGAGTGTAGAAGGAGTTACGTAGCGACATCGCAGAACGTGACAGCAGCAGGATTGAGTAAGGGAGGTTCCACCAGAGTTATGGTGGGGAAGATGGACCATAGAGCTTTAGATCAAGAGGCAGAGTCTGCTTGGGGACCAGATCCAGTCACTGGATACTACAGACCTTCCAATCGTGCGGCTGAGATTGATCCAGCTGAGCTCAGAGAGTTGCTTTTGAAAAACAAAGCAAAGTCTTTATGAGGATTTGATTGGTTGGTTCCAGTGGAACGTTTGTCGTCGCAGGCCGCAGGCGATTATTATGATTTTCGTTTGTTATGTTTTGTCTTATATCTCTATCTGCTGGAGATTAATTAAGTAAAAAATAAAATATGTTAACTAGTAAAAAATATAATATATGTTTGGATCGAGTGAAAACATCATTTTAAGTATATCTATCTTATCTTAAACATTTTTAGTATAATATCTGGATAAATGGTTATACATCGAATATTTCTGATAATATAACATTTTATTAAGAAAATGGAACCTTTTTTAAGTAATGTAAAATTATAATAAGAGATGTGAATAGAAATAGACATCTTCGTTGGAAACTATACGCATAAAATCTACTTTCAGTTCCTACTTATAAAAAAAAAACGATTTGTTTTATGTTGTTGGCCTAAACAATAAATGACAACAATATTTATCACTAAATTATGACAACCAACGTCAACAAAACAAAGATACTTTCACTATGGAATTATTTTGTTACCATGTCTTATTTAGTTGTTGTCAACATCAAAGACAACAAAGATGTACTATAGCAAATATGATGGTGCTCCATTTCATACCCGTAGTTTTGCTTAGGCTGCTAAAGTAATAGTCTTATAAGAATGCAAACGGACTCTGAAGATTATATGATGTAATTTTGGCCCACTTCAGGACTCTTGAGGACTGAGTAACAACGTAGGTAATACTTACTATTACTAATGAGTGAAACTGAAATATATGTTTGTTCCACAAATAACGAACCGTCTATACACGCTCACTTGCAATCTAGCGCACACGACGTTTTTTTACGAACAATCCCTCACTAGTTCAACCCGTCAATGAATCTCAAAACTTATCCCAAACAAAAAGTTACTAAGTCTCAAAACATAGTAAACACTCCATTCTCTAATCTTCGCTTAACAAAAGATGCAATACAATAACAACCCCTAAAGTAATATCTTCAAATTAATCTAATTTTGTCACATATATAACGTACACAAAATCGCACACCACAATAATGGAATAAAAATATAAAGATTTATATTTATAAGACCCAAACTAACAAGCTCTTGACGAATAAAAAATGGATTTAAGAGAGGAGAGGGACAACACGTGATGTGAGACCCTCCTCTTCATCTTGAGCAATCTCACTTAAACCGTTGTTTAAACCAACCGGTTTGGCATTTCTGTAAATTCCATAAAGTATGAGTTGCATTGTCCCAAACACAAACCCCACTCCATTTGGCACCTACTCAATTTAACCACAAAAATTAATTAATTAATTTAATTAATCAATCAAAAATACATTATTTCTCAACAACATAATTACACTCAACGCCTATCCGAAACCTCAAGAAGACGCATTTGGAAATGTCCCCACAAATAGTAGTTGTTGCATTTTTGAACCAGACACTTTCTTAAAAAAAAAATTGTTTGGAAAAAATCGACAAAAAATCGCCAAAAAAATCATTTGGTTGATGTTGGAGACTTGGAGTCCACAATTTTTTTAAAAATCATTAAGCATTAAATCGATATTTTCTCTTCAGATGATTTTTTATAAACTGTGACACATTGACATTGACACTAATGGGGTCTAATTGGGTGTAAAAAGACAACAACATATTTTGGAGTTATTGTTGGAATATTAAAAAGACATGGGGTCGATAAAAAATAGCTTTATTGAGTTTTCCTGTTTTACTATAATTCCAAAGCCAAAGAGTAGGAGGGTATAATCGTAAAATTACGTAATTGAACCAATCAGTGAAAACTTACGAGTAAGAAAACGTCGTGTTGGAGTAAAGCATAGACAGCCCAAATCGCGCCGTTTAAGAAGAGGAAAAACGACAACCAAAACGGCATGTATTTCACGCTCTTTGTCGTCACTACTGTTTTCTGAGAAATTATATTAAGAAATTTAAACACTATCAATCAGTTTATTATATTATAACAGATACTCTCACGAATTATTGTAAATGAAATGATACGCATGTCTTTATCTAAGATATGGACCTACCAAGTACCAAGTCGTGGTGCATTATAGACTGGAAAAAATAAATAAACAATTTGTGAAGTTTATATTCAACTTTATATGTGGAAAAATCTAGTGACGTACAAGTTCATATAATTGATATGTGACTGCGATTTTTTGAAGACGTGCTTAAAAATGGTTGTTGGTTTATATATGATGATGATTGCATGTATGAACGAAAATAACCTTTATAAAACTAAATGAACAACTACCACTAAAAATAACCACTGACCTTATTTCTGAAAATAAATAAATCTACTATAAAAACGATATTCGAATTCCACTAAGTAAAAGACAAGATTACTAAAAATACAAATCAGTTAAATTAAAATCATTATGTTTGTATACAAAAATTGAATCTTCAGACCAGGTGGGTCGTTTTTGTTTGGAGTATACTCAAAAAAGAAAAATATTAATCAATTAATTTTATGCAATTCCAAAAAGGAGCAAGTGGATATGAACAATGACATCTTTTTATTGCAAAACGTGGGTGGTATAAAATACAAAAACGCTATGATAAAATGTTTTGACAGATGGGGTAAAATTAAGAATAAACTTACCATAGCAGAAAGAGGAGAACCATACATTATAATGTTTAGACCAGCAGATATGAAACCTATCGATTGAGAACGCATCTTCTCATCTTTAAACGCACTTCTCGTGGCCACAATCGCTGCGATTGGGAAAAACACGTTCAACATCGCAACTACTACCACTGTATTTAACTGTAAAAAATCACATTGTTGTTAACATATCTATAAAGCTCAATTATTTGAACCAACAACTACTTGGTAAAATGTAGAAATACATAACTTTACAAGTCACCCTAGTATATCTTATAACAAGTGGATCAAATATTTTAATCGACTTGACTTTAGGGAGAACAAAAAAGAATCAATTAAAAGTGAGACATAGAAATCTGATAATCAGATCCAAATCTGAATAAAAATGAATCAAATAAAATGCAGATTTTAACCAGTTATCATATAAGAAACACTAACGATCATACAATATATATATAAATCAGAAAATAAAAATAAAATGAAATAAAACCTTGAGATGTCGAGGGGCATAAAAGAGAAAAAGTGAAACGTAGATGGTTTCAACGATAGCACCAAAGCCATTAACGGTGGAGACAAGATATTCTCCGGGAGTGACGATGCCGTAATATGTCCATAGCGATGATCCCAACAACGTGCAAATATACGGCAAGATTTTGTACTCCTCCGTCGATCTCCGCTTCACTATTTTCCAAAATGTCTCCCTGATGAAATTTTCGTATATTAATTTGGACCGATCGATCAATAGTCTAATAAAATAAACTATAGATTATGTAACTCATTTTTTGTTACTTCTTGGAAAATCAAGAGAGAAAGAGAGACAGCTTACACTGGTGAGAGGAAGAAGAGTACGGAGATTACATTTCCTGCGTCAAACACAAATTAAGAGGACTTGTCAACACATATAGTTACCAACACACTTATAAGTTATGTATTGGATCGTGCACTTGTGTATATACATGTAGAGATTATGAGCACAAAACGTGAGAGAAGAAAGTGTTACCTATGACTCCGATATAGAAACTTGGCTCTGCCATTTTTGGAGAAAGAGTTTCTGAGAGGGAGAGAGAAAGAGACAGAGAGACAAAGAGAGAAGGGGAAGAGGAGGCTACTTATTTAATTGGGGGAAACGTGACTTACAGTTTTTATAATGTTTTTTGTTTGTTTGTTCACACTATATAATGATCCAAGTATGCAACTGTGTGTGTGTATATTGGTGTGAATGGTTAGTATTGGTCTATTGGATGAATGACAAGAAAACAAAATTGATGATTTGGGTAAAATAAATTAGAGGAATGAAATAAAATATATAGTGGACTTTTCTTTTCTTCCTAAACTGAAGCTTTTTTCATGTTATGATTAAAGTTTAGTGGAATATAGATTTTCCTCACTCTCTAATCAAATTGTATCATTTTTGTGGAATACTAAATATAATTTCTATTTCTTTTTTTTTCCATCAATTTTTATGTAAAACTAGTACAAGTTACAGATTATATATATTTTTCAAATTGAAAATTATCTCTTGGATTTTTAGTCCATAATATGTCCAGATTTTAGACTGATTTTAAATAAATTTCCTGCAAGAAGTTGCACCATATGAATAGGGGTTTGGTAAAACTGATATAGTTTTCTTCTTACTCAAAAAATTCTAAGGTGGACATAGATACTTGGTAGTTTTTCCGTATCTCATTTGAAAAAAAAATACTCATTATTGTCAAGACAACTAATAAGTAACATAAAATAAATAATTATTAGTAAATATTTAAAATCGCGGATACTCGTTCTCACAAGTTAAATACGAATACTAATTTTTATTATTCTTATAAAATGGGTCAAGTAACAAATACTTTTAAAATAACGGGTACTTGTCTTGTATCCACCCCTAATTTATGCAAGCAAAATGCATTAAATGTATAAGGCAGTTTTGTAGAACCTAGTGTTTTAAGCCAAATCTGCAACTAATCCTAGAATATGGAACTGTTATATAAGTAGCAAAATAGCAACCATTGTATTTAACTATAAGGTTAACCTATATAAAAAGCCCGGATGTTTTACTTTTGGTGAAATTAGGAAACTATAAATGGAATGAAGACCCTTTAGTTAATTAAATTAACACATGTCCCATGTGGTGGCTATTGGCCAAGGTAAAAGTCGTGCCTACATAATTCTACCTTTACTTCAGACTGAAAAACAACTCTTTTTACTTTCTTTTTTTTCATATTAAAAGAGTTATTCAAGGTTTCTTAATATATTCTTAAATACACTAAAAAGAAAATTTTGTTAAGTAATCAGAATCAAAGGAAAACGATGGTATAACTGGTATCTCTGGTTGAGATATTCCACTTGGTCACTACTCGCTAGTAAACTTCAGACACAGCCCTCAATGACGTTGATGCAACTTTTAAGACTAACAACAATAATTTCTGTCTTTTTTCCGAATTCATGTCTCTTGAAATTTGAGAAATAATGAAATATATAATCTATATATACGTGTATGTGTATATATATACGGAATAGAGAACGACAAGAAAATTTAGTGAAATCATGGTCGAGGGGCCTTAGACCATCAGTGGCAAATGTGTTTGTGTGTGTGTAAGTATTTTTTTAGTATTATAATTTAAAGAAAAGAGAAAAGAGAAAGAGAAAGAAAGAGAAAGAAAGAGAGAGATAGAGAGAAAAAGTGTTACAACCGAGTGTAAAATTACACCCGGGTGTGAAGAGAGAGACAATTTTTTCGTTTTTTTAATACCTACACCCCAAGACTCACACCACCTGCTTGCCCCACTGCCATGCTCTAAGGCTGGTGGCTTAGATCATTTCGTTCGACCCCACTTTCTTTCATCAAGATGACAAATATTCACAAAAATACAAGCGAAATCAAACTACCCAAAATTATAATATTAAGTGGTAAATATTACTTAACATATCTATTTCAACCAAAATGCCTTAATTTCTAAATATCAATAAATATTATTAAATTTGCATATATATATATATAATACAAATAAACACTTGACGATAAAAACAAATGACTAATTCACATTTCGTTCTTTCCTAAGTTTTGTAACTTATTTCACATTGAAACTCCAATGATTTTCCATAATAGCAAATTTCTTAATTCATCAAAATTCACCAAAATCATCTCAAAACTCATTAAAACTCATTAAAACTCAAATCACTCTAAATTCTTTCTTCAATACACCCCTCTTAGATTTCAGTATAAAGTTATATAAACTCGTGGACTCAAGTCGTGGGCTATGAAGAAAACTAATAATGAAGGTAATAGAAAAGCCTAAGAAGCCCAATTGACCATATTACTTTACTTTCAATTATAGTGAGATTTCTATTCACTGTAGTATTGTAAAGATTGCATATTTTTCTGTTTGAGTCTTTTGCTTTTGATCTCAATCGTTCTCGTAAGCAGAAAATGTCAAAGAAAGGAGGCAAAGGGCCCAAATCCTCTCTCAAGTCCAAAGATGGTTTTTGTGATTCCCACTGTTTTTTTAATGTGATCGTTGTTACAAAAATGTAAGAAACAACTGGTTTGGTTGACAAAAAAATGCAGTAATAATGGGCCTCAGTTATGAATTGGGCCCAAAATAGCCTCAAACGACGCCGTATCAAATTTGCAGTGACGAAAAAATCTAGAAAATTTTACCAAGTACTGCTGAGTGCTGACTAAATTATGTACTTTTTCTACCACACTCGTCGCCTTGCTTTACGCTTTATTCTCTTCTTTAGCTTTATTCCTTTGCAGCAAATCTGACTGATTTCAAAATAATTCACCGACGAAATTGAAAAAAAAAAATGAGTGACGGGAGGAGGAAGAAGAGTGTTAACGGAGGTGCACCGGCGCAAACTATCTCCGATGATCGGAGATCTAGTCTTCCGGAACTTGAAGCTTCTCCACCGGCTGGGAAACGAGCTGTTATCAAGAGTGCTGATATGAAAGATGATATGCAGAAGGAAGCTATCGATATCGCTATCTCCGTTAGTCTCTTTCTCATTTTCTCCGATTTGTTGTTTACATTCTTCGGGTTTTAGGAGTTTCTTACTGATCTTGAGTTTTAGGGTATGAGTGATAGTAATTTGTGCCCTGGGAATTTTTTTGGAA
Organism: Arabidopsis arenosa; assembly: GCA_905216605.1. Taxonomy (NCBI): domain Eukaryota; kingdom Viridiplantae; phylum Streptophyta; class Magnoliopsida; order Brassicales; family Brassicaceae; genus Arabidopsis; species Arabidopsis arenosa. The sequence goes on along the minus strand of LR999457.1, from coordinate 11,256,744 downwards.
GTACTCACCGAGTTATCTCTAGAGTTCGATTTGATGTTAGTGTGCTCTCGAAGTCTCAATTTGTTAATCTGAAGTTTATTATGTACGGAACTAGATTCGATTTCTTGTAACTTTTTTTTTTCTCTGATTAAACTGTGTTTTTGAATTGCGTAATCGATTGGTTCAACTAAGAGTCTGGTGAAGTGTCTCTGAAGTGATTATGGTGCTTTGTAAGGATTTACATTTCAGAATGTGGGATTTTACTTTTGCAGGCATTTGAGAAGTATAGTGTGGAGAAGGATATAGCTGAGAATATAAAGAAGGAGTTTGACAAGAAACATGGTGCTACTTGGCATTGCATTGTTGGTCGCAACTTTGGTTAGTTATCTCTTCACTTCATTTAAATATCTCCTTAAGTCGGCATTGTTCGAACAAAAGTTCTCTGTAAAAGGGGGATAGTGATTTGTTAGTATCTGAAAATCTAGTTCTTAACATGTTATCCTCTTTGGCTCATTTGATTTTGCTTCTGTCAATCCGGTTTTTGGTTCTCGTCTGGTTGATAGTGAGTTACATCAATGGTTTGTTTGCTTTTCTGTCTTAACTAGCTTTATTTTGGAAAGGTTGTTCTTCTTGCAATTGAATGGTTTTTGTGCGCTTAGTGTTGGATAAAGTTTCGGGTTTAGTCCCTGTGACATAAGTTCCCAAACTGCAAATGATTAAGATCTTGGTACCAATCAAACTAGGTATTAATCCTCTAAAGCAATTTGGTAAGCCTGCAATAGGATATGTCGATCAAGATCTTATAGCCTAGCTAGCTTCATTGGAATACATTTTTCCTTGTTTTAGTCTTTTCTGCTTTCTTGAACAATGCTATTGTTTTTGCTTTTAGTAAAGAATTTACTGTTCTGTAAGCACATTTAGCACCACTCCTACTCCCTTAGCCTCACAGTTCTTGAATTCAAGATTTCTCTTCTCTCACCAAAAGTCTGCGTTTTATTATAGTCATGCGCATAAGACGATATCTCAACATACAATAGATATATTTCTGAAACCGTACTGGATTTTTATTATTTGTCTGTAGAATCTGATTGCCATTCTCCTTCGATACTTATTCGACGATATTACTCTATTCCTGCAGGTTCTTATGTAACGCACGAGACAAACCATTTCGTTTACTTCTACCTCGAGCAGAAAGCTGTTCTGCTCTTCAAGTCGGGTTAAGAATTTGAAAACCAAGAAAGCTCATTGTGATGTTCAGTCCCATTATCATCAACATCACGTTGTAGTTAGTTTCTTGTTTTGTATGTATGTGTTCCTTTAAGGCTTTAACCAACCAAATCTGGAGAATCAACTCTATAAAAAGTCTTTTAGTACATGTCATGCATCTTCAAATGTAAATTTGATTTCACCAGATCTAAAACTCAGCTTTTATAAATCGGAATTTCTTGTTTATGTTACTTTTTTTTCTTCATTCATTCGTCAAAAACCGTCCAATTGATTCTTAACCGGAATTTCGTTCAGAGAATTTGACAATTCTCATTATTTGTTATTTTCGAAGTTCTGGGGTCTCATATGTGAGAAAACAAAATTTTGGGATTGAAGGAGTAAATTCCGGTTTAGAAGGAGACTCAATGAGAAAATTACAAAAGTTACCGAATTTAATTTTTCCACGATTCTGACCAAAACGAGAAAGAAGAAGAAAGAGAGAAGAGAAAAGTGTGATTGTTGTTGTATCGATCGGAAAAATGGCGACGTCGATGATACAGAGGATGTTTAAGCAAGGCACGAAGATCGTCTGCGTCGGCCGTAACTACGCCGCTCACGCCAAAGAACTAGGCAACGCAGTTCCCAAGGTTCTTCAATCTCTCTTTCTTTTCGAATCAATGGAGAAAAAACAAGTTCTGGGATTCTCATCTCTGCAATTCAATTTTTACGGAGTTTTTGTTATTCTCTGTCATTGATCCAGAATCGAAAGTTTATGCATGTTGTTGATTGCCCCCAAAAAACTAAAAATCTGAGAGAGAAATTTTGTTGTTTCGTTTGAATTGGGAAACAGGAACCAGTTATATTCTTGAAGCCAACATCGTCGTATTTGGAAAATGGAGGAACAATTGAGATCCCACATCCTTTGGATTCACTTCACCATGAGGTGGAACTTGCTTTAGTGATTGGACAGAAGGCTAGAGATGTACCTGAATCAATAGCTATGGATTACATTGGAGGTATTTTAATGTATAATCTCAATATGAGTAGCTTCTTTTGATTTGTATAATGTCGTTTCTTATCGTTTTCTTTGTTTTTGAAGGATATGCGGTTGCTCTTGATATGACTGCTAGGGAACTCCAAGCTTCCGCTAAGGTAGGTAAATAGTTTTAGTTCATATCAATGGATCTTTTGGGGATTTGCATGTTCATTTTAGTCTTTGAACCAGTATAGGTTAAACCCGCACAAATGGTCAAAACATCGATGATAGAACTCATTCTTTGTTGAAAAGTCTATCTAGATTTTCGTATTTGGGATCGTGAATTGGGGTTTTCAGATTGTTTTCAACCACCATTTATATATAAACCAAAATCATGAATGTGTGGTTTTGCATGAAGAGTAATCTGTTTGTTACTTTAGTTTTGTGCTTAAGCATATATCGTGTTTACTTTTCTCTTTTTCAGGCATCTGGTCTCCCATGGACGCTTGCTAAAGGACAAGATACCTTCACTCCTATCAGCTCTGTTGTAAGTATTGATCTCAAGCCTAGATGCTAGTTTCAACACACCATATAGTTTATATGAAAAATGCTACTTTTGTGCTGTTTGATGGACCCATTTATGTAGTTTGTCTGATTGCAATGTGATCAGATTGTAGGGTATGACCACAACTTTTTCTGATTACGTCTGTTGTGTGATTTCTATTTAGTTGAGACTAGAAAAGTCTCAATGCAGGAGGTCTAATGCTATCATATAGCCAACTTGACTTGAGGATCATATGCCCTGTCCTGCTGAGAATCAAAACACTTTTTGACTGTCTAGTTTAAGTTCTTTTATCTTGTTGCTTTTCTGACATGAGGATCATATGCCCTATCCTGCTGAGAATTAAAACTCTTCTTGATTCTTCTATAGTTTGAATTTTGTCTCTTCTGTCGCTTTTCAGCTGCCAAAGGCGATGGTGCATGATCCCGATAATCTAGAACTTTGGCTCAAGGTTTGTCCCTCCCCTACTCTCTTGTTCTGTTGTCACTTAAAAAAGTAATTTCCACACTTAAGAATCTGCAGGGACTAAATTGAATCATCTAATATGTGACAGGTTGATGGTGAAACAAGACAGAAGGGCTTGACAAAAGATATGATCTTCAAGGTCCCGTACCTTATCAGCTACATAAGTTCGATAATGACCCTTTACGAAGGAGACGTCATCTTAACAGGTATGTACTTATAACCGTCTGTTTGTTTTCTCATCTTAAACCAATCTGAACTTATAGGAGAATCCCTTCAAATTATAGGCACACCAGAAGGCGTTGGACCTGTAAAAATAGGTCAGAAGATAACGGCCGGGATCACCGGTCTATCTGAAGTTCAATTCGATGTGGAGAGACGTGTAAAGCCCTTGAGCTAAGAAGTGGTTTTATATTTCTTTCATACAAAAATGTCAATTTTATTAAAGCATCTCTAATTTTCATCACTTACTGTGTTACCATACACTTGGGAAGGGAGAAATAAAACTCGTACTCCTTTCATTTGTAATCTCTAAAACAATGGCTGTAAGACCGGTTTAGATTGTTTATACGGGAGTATTTCGAAATTTGTGATATTTATTGTTGGAGTCAGCAAATTTCGATGTATGTTTACAACGTTATCATTAATCCTGATTATGTATGATATATACAAGTGAGCTTAAGAGTTTCTCAGATTCAAAGGGAGTTTAATCAAAAGAAGCCGGAATCTAGTTAAGGGCTGAAGGATACAAGAGAAGTTTGAACCAACCGAAACAAACTACATCCATAACTAGTCAAGATAACACAGACCACTGAAAAATGATCTCCAGAATGAATCTGAATATAACCGAGAATGTTTTCCTTCGAAAGTTGTAATGGTATCCTAGTCAGCGACTACTAACGGTTCAACTAACAGCGTTACTCGATTTGTTGGTTTTGACCGGATCTTGAATTGTTCGGCTAGAAAATTCAAATTTTAAGTGAGTTTATGCAGTTTTAATCATTGAGTTTATATAGTTGACAAAAAATATATATATATACACACTACTATGCTTTCGTGGGCTCAAGTCGTGGGCTTTTAAGGAAACTAATAATGATGGTAAGCCCAAGAAGCCCAATATGGCAGTGATTTCTCTTCACTGTAGTTTTTGCCTTTTTGGAAAGATAGCATTTTTATCTCTTTGCTTTTTTTCTGATTCCCTCTCAATCGTTCTCTCGTAGCAGCAAAATGTCAGAGAAAGGAGGCAAAGGGCTCAAATCCTCTCTCAAATCCAAAGATGGTATGTGTATTTCCCACTATACTTTTTGTTGTTAACACTATATTTCTCGAGATTCGTTTCTCACTTTCTAGGGTTTTTGGTTGCAGGAGGGAAAGATGGGAACTCAACAAAGCTCAAGAAGGGTAGAAAAATCCACTTTGATCAAGGTTTAACCTTTTTATTCTTCTCTTCATTAGATTTCGAATTCAAAGTCTCAAGCTTTTTTCGTTTTGATTTGATAAAAATGTCATCTTTTTACTGAATTTGCAGGGACTCCACCACCTAATTACAAGATTCTCAATGGTTCTTCTGATCCACTACCATTTCAGAGTTCTGCTGCTAAAGTTGGTAAAGGAGACAAACCTACCAAGTCTAGCAAAAACTCTCTGCAGTCGTTTGAGCTCAAAGGTTTGTGAAATCTTCCCACTTTGCTTGTGAGGGCTTTGGTTCGTTCTGGTTCTGTGATTTGATCTTTTGATGTCTGATGATTGGACTTTGTAGATCTTCCTGAGAATGCTGAATGCATGATGGATTGTGAAGCTTTTCAGATATTAGATGGAATTAAGGGACATTTGGTTGGGTTGTCTGAAGATCCTTCCATTAAAATTCCTGTGTTAGTATCTCTAAACACAACATTTCTCTATGCTGTTGAAAGTCTCTGGCTCTCTTTTAACATGTAGTTTTTGTTTTTCAGATCTTATGACAGAGCATTGGCTTATGTGGATAGTTGTGTTCATTACTCAAACCCTCAATCTGTCAGAAAAGTCCTTGAGTATCCTTTTAACTGCTTAGGCTCCATTGGATTAGACTAGTTTTATCAGTCTGTGTATAACCTGATTGTGTGTTGTTTTCAAACTTAGCGATTATGAATAATATCAGACCTCTGAAAACGCATGGTATCTCTGATGGCGAGGTAACAATCTCTACTACAAGCATTTGAATCCAAAGCTTCCCGGATCATTCTTTTCTAATGCTGAGTTTGTTATGTGCAGATGTGTGTGATTGCGAATGCTTCCCCAGATACCGTAGATGAAGTTCTTGCCTTTATTCCATCGCTGAAGGTAAGGTTTTTAGAGCTACCAGAGTCTGATGTGTGTGTTGTTATTCTTTGAGATCTGAGTTAGCTTTGGGACTCTTATCAAATGCAGGCTAAAAAAGAGGTGATCAATCAACCCCTACAAGATGCATTGGTGGAGCTAGCCAAGCTGAAGAAATCGGGATGATGAGCAGACTGCTGCAGTCAATGGTTCAATGCTAGGATTAGTTTGCAGCTAAACCTAAAATGTATTTGGCGTCTTTGCCTTTTTCAACATTAACAACTTTTGTCTAGTTTTGGTAATTGGCACTATCTAATCATTAGTGTGATTTAGTATATCGGTTGGGAATCATCTGTATTTGTCGTTGACAATAGCATTCATTTCGCATTTGAAGACACCAACTTCCTTCATTTCGTGTTCTTATATGGGAATATTATAAATCTGACTTGAATGCAATCTACCTAGTTTATGACTTTATTATGAGCTTCTTGTGAAAAGCTTCGCGAGCATATTTGATGTTCTCGTTGTAACTTTCGACACCATGGCGATGATTCAACTTGCTGTCTCGTCTCCTCTCCCAGCTGAAGGTGTATCTGAGGATTCCGAACATGTGGGTACGTAGAGCCTTTAGGATTCCCATCCAACGATCTTCGTGCAGGAGTAGCAACAGACTTAGTTTTTCAACGACCTAGTGGGCAGTGATATTACTCCTACAGAGGTCTCTACAACATGCTTTCCGAAGAAATGTACCGTCTCCAAGCGACTCACCGAGAGAAGGTTGTTCCTGCCCATGTTATTGAATTCCTGTTTCACCATACCCCTTTTCGACCAAATGCCTTACAAAGACTGTCACTTGGACTACCTTAATTTCCGGTTACAAGCATCATGATCGACCCCGAGCCTTGGATAGTTGGATTCAGTCTCAGTGAGTTCACTTTGTCTAGTGTGATAAGAGCTATTTTTTCTTTTCTTATTGTTGATAATTTTGTGATAAACGCGATCGCAGCTGAGCCTTGCGGCGGTTGTGGTCACCAACTTTACGGCTTCAATTTGAATGTTCACATTGGTAGCTGATCTTCGTAACTTGTACACCGCGATGGTCTTATGTATGATGCGTTAAGAGTAGGAATGAGAATTTCTTGACAATGCCTTGATCTCTGGCCATGCTAGGAAATGTGGTACAGAGAAGGCTCTAGAGCTTTGTTCATCTTTTACATATATTAAACTCGTATATAGCAAGTATTAATGATCATCCAATATATGTACTATTTACTTTTTTGGATCACGTCTCTAGCAAGATTCAAATATAGAACAAATTTTACATTTTTTTCTTTTCAAAAATATTTTTTTTTTCTTACAGTCTGATTTTCAATAAATTTACATTTTTTCATGAAATTTTATGGACTTTCTTTATTTTTTCTTCATAATACATATGTTAATTTACTTGTTGAATCATAGACATCCAATTTTTTTCTCTAAATATTGGAAATTATCAAACTCTCCATCGATTTGAATTTTCCATTTTCTTTTACGATACCTAAGTGGAATGAGTATTTTACATTTTTAATGAGAATATGAGACGATAAATTTATCTATATATATATATATATACATGTACAAGGATAGAGAATTATCGTAGCAAGAGCTTTAGACAATCTCACTGCAAAAAAAAAAAACTTGTTTAACAAAAGAATCGACCACAATGTCGCTAACACGCTTTGCTATACTTTGCATAATCTTCGTTTCCCTCTTTGGTGTGCATGCATGTAAGTATATTTTTTGCTTTTGTTCATAATTAACTACCATCCTTCATTACATTATAATCATGTCTAATTACTGTTATTTCTTGCTAGGTGAAAACGTGGAGGCTTTAGAAGAGAACAATATCAATCTAAGTAACATAACATGTTCACGAGGAATATGTACCGATTTACACTACTGTTTTTGCTGCATCAAAAACGACAGAGATTGTTACGGTACCAAAGACGATTGTGTGCGTGAATGCACGAAGGCTTACGGGCCAATAAACACGGTCCCAAAGAAAAACGGAGCAAGCAAAGGATTAGGGCTACCAATTTTGCCTGCTTTTCTTATGGCAATCTATTTGTTTTGCTTTTAGGATATTAATCATTAGATCTTTAACGTTACCAAAATTTTGTGTTTTTAATTAACCGCACCACTTCCCGTTTAAGAAATTTCAAAAACGTTGTGTTATCTTTATGACAATGGTGTAGCTTTATTTATTTTGTTTGTTTTTCCAATAATAATTAACTTATTAAAGTACTGATTATATGACTCGAACAATTTATTTATACGAATTGTATATGAGTCTAATAATTTTGAGAAAGTCTCGGCCGTGAGGGACTACTTAAATAGTTAAATGGCATCTCTAATTTTCAGAAGATTTATCACAAAAAAAAAAGTCAGAAGATTTACTAAGAGTTCTTCCCAAGTCACAATTAAAAAGGGAGAGATAAACGTTTTCGTTATTTTATTTTGTGTTTACTTCTCTCGTCAGGCCTTTGTTTAACAGCTAAATACTTCATTATCCACAATGAACTCTCTTAAGCTCTTGTGCCAATTCATCAACCACGTAAGCTAGAGTTAACTATAGTTAAGTTTTTATAGCTTCTTCGATTTTTCATCCGATTACGCCCAATTATGCGGACTAGAGTTTTTTTTGGTAATAAAACTTCTTCGAGAAATTTTTTGATCACAATATGTCGTTATCACACCCTTTGCATCATCTTTGTTTCTCTCTTTGGTATGTGCATCATTGTATGTTTGATCATTTTGTAACGGTAGCTTACTAGACACTAGTCACCGTTTTGTTAAAAGAAAACGAAAGCCGCCAAGTTTTCATCATTTAATGGAGGCTTTTACAATCAATTCTTAATATATGTCACACTTCATATATACAGTACACTCTTGAATATTTTATATTGGAAAATAAATATAATTCTTTGTTAGCTTACAAGTTACAAGACTTCCTTTTTTTTTCTTCTATATATATATATATATATCTTATATAATATGACAAGGTTTTTTTGAAGAAGCTCTATTATCATGCCATTTGGCATCCTATGCATCTGACACGTGTCTCTCTCCAATTAATGGTAATTAGTGGTGATTAATTTGTAATTATATTGTAGAAAATAAAAGGTTGATTTTGAAAACTACCCTATTTTTTAGTTTTCGTTTGAAAAATACCCTTTTTCTATTTCTATTGAAAATTACAAATTTTTATATGTAAAATGACAATTCCGTCTATATTTAAATTGAAAGCTGTATTTTTAGTAAAATTATAACTAAATTTGAAAATTGAGAGAAAATTTCAAAATAATATTAATTATCCTTATAATTATTTTTTGAGCTAAAGATAGTTTATTTATTTTATATATTAAATTTAATAAGATAATATCTAAAAATATTAAAAAGTCTATAAAGTATATCCCTTAATATTGTATAAACAAAAAAAAATCTCAACGTAACAATCAAATTCTTCAACTCCAAAGTCTGCTCCAATTTCAAGGTTAACGTAGATTACGACTTAACATTGGTATAATGATGTAATATTGGATATGTATGTTCTCATTTAAGTATTGTTTACTTTTAAATATTTTTAAAATATGATCCAGCAAAAAGTAACATGATATCCAGTTGGTACAATGCATTTCTTAGTTTCGTGTTGATTAGCTAAAACATGATTTCTTTTTGTAGATTGGTGTTAGTGATGACTAATAATTATTTTGTGCATTTGTTTTGTTCATGTTGTCATAATATGAATAGTAAAAAAATGACAGATTGATTCGTTAAAATTTATTGAGCCGGGTCTGGTAAGATATAAAATAAATTCCTCAAAGCTGTGATATTTACTTTTTATCTTTTTTATCGTGGGAAAATCACAAATACCAAATGAATTAGGATTTAACCCGCGGTACACCGCGGAGCAAAATTGTATTTTCTGTATTTTATATAATAATTTATAATTTATTAGATTTTTAAATTCATACTATAAAATAATTATTTCTCATTTACTTATTTATATTATAATTAATATAGTTGAAATATATGATTATTGTTTTTGAGTTGTTGTATTTTTTTACTTAAATGTGTTAATTTGTATTCATGTACTTAGAAGATTTGTATGTCTAGAAGTGATGTAGTGTTAATATTGGAAACCATTTATAATCATGGACTATTATAATAATTTGATATTATTTTGTATCTAAAATTTTTACCCCGAAGTATATTGCGGATTGATTTTTTAAAACTAAAAACTTAAATTTTAAGTTATATTTGTTTTGTTAATATTGTTTAGTTTGTATAGTGTTTAAGATAATATCATTATATTTTTATTTTTAATTCTAGGATTTCACCCGTGCTACATCGTCCCGTATTAATATCGACCCAAACTCGTCCCATCATATAACTCCGTCCCATAAAATAAAACAGCATTTTGATATTTTCTTTTTAATAATAGTTTTATTTAAAAGACATATAATTCGAGTCAATTTAAAACTTTGTTTTAAATGGTTGACATAATATATCTATATATTTAATTGTTATAGAGTTCAAATATTATAAACTTTTTATAGAACTTAAATATTATAAATACTCTAAACATTTTTTAAAGTTTAATTATTTATAATGTTTAAACTTCTTATAAATTCTTATAAAGTTCAAATATTCATATTTGAAACTTCATAAAAGTTTTAGTTATATAAATATTTATAATATTTAAGTTTTAATAAAATTTAAATATTTATAATATTCTGAAATTTCTTAAAAGTTTCAATAAAATTAGGAACCGGAGTAAACCAGATAACAATTTTAGTTTTGGACGTCTGATAAATCAAGCTTCTTTCTCATTTGTATTCAGAATCATTTGGTCCTTTTATAGTATGACTCTGAACCATTGCCCAAATTTTTAAGCAATGTGGGACATTGAATATATATTTTTTCTTCATCGATTGAGTAATATATGTCCGTTTTTTAAATTTTGAATCTTATTATATGCAAAAAAATATATTATTTTATTAATTATATGTATTTTACATGAATTCGAAATAAATTAAATATAAGATCATATAAAAGTGAAAGAAGAATCATATATTAATGTTTAAATTAGGTAGAGAAGTTTTAGGAAATTAGTAATTAATCAAATTTAGAAACAAAATCAATTTGTTACCATATTTAGAAGCCACAATTTCAAAAAAATTGTTTCGAAAATAATTTGTAATATTAATTAATAGATAAACATTTATAACAATGACATTCTCTTGTAAATAAGTGCCAACTCAAAGATTTATTTCATATTTGTACTTCAAAAATGTATATATAGATTCAAATTGAAATGGAACAATGAAAGATGTACGTATACATTTTTATAAGATCATTGCCATTCTATTTTCTTAAAAATATTTTACTTAAAAACTTAAAATTCATTCTCAACATGTTCTATAACGCATATATCACTAAATCAAGTATTCTTTTAATGTTGTCTTTTTCTACATTTTACCTTATTTCCCACAAATTTATATTAAACAATTAACAACAAATTATCTTATAGTAGTTTATTTTAAAATATTATTTCATATTTAATTTAACTATAAATCATTACATAAATGAATACTATTCGAGAAGCAAAATGTAATAAAATTATTAAAATGACATTATAAATTGAGGAATTGTTAGAAATGCTTTTTTCCAATACCTCTTTTCAAAAATACAACCTAAGTAAAACTTTTGTAAAATTTCCTTAAAAATCTAAGATTTACCTAAGTACGTATGTAACATTATAAAAGCATACTTTATGTATAAATACATGATTAAAACTTATACATACCTTATAAAATCCTATACATATCTTATAAAATCTTATAAATATGTTATATAAATACGTTATAAAACCTTATAAATACTTAGATCGAGGCTTGAGTAATACTTACCATCCAGAAGTACCTCATAAACCTTTTCAGGTTTAATGAGACGTATTTTTGAAAATACACAAAAGAATGGGACATTTTTTAAAAATGGCACACCAAAAAGTGCATTTTCAAAAATAAAATATAATAATAAGGTCTTGCAATTATAAAGTGAAGGGATAATATGAAATAAATAATATAGCATCTTATCTATTTCTAAACTATTTTAATTTTTCTTATAACTTTGAAAGATGAAAAAAAAAAAACAAAGACAAAATATAGGATTTTTTAAAGACAAAGAAAAAGGACCACATATCGTGAAAAAGAAGTTAAAAACTTCATGACGAGCTCATTTTTAAATTAGAATTAATGGTCAAACCTTATCTACACTTTTGTTATAGAAAAAAAGGAGGAGATGATGATAGAGTTGAAGGATAAAATCTAATATTTGAGATTATGATCACTGATTTTTTCGTTGGAAGATGGGTATTTTTTCTTTTCCAAAAAACGTCTACTTTTTATTCTTTGTTGACCTTTTTCCTTCAGAAAAAGTTTATTACATACTAATTTTTACATTCGAAATAAATTTCATAATGTATATGCCAATACTTTCTATTTTTAGCCACTCTGTACATACTTTACCTTTCTTTATAACAAAATTCTTAAACTGATAACAAAAGGAATAACTAAAGTATTAAACAAATTCATGTATAATTATTTGGAAGGACATCAAAACCTATTATTGTATTATTTATTTTGCAATTATATTTTTAATCAGTATCCCACGCATCGCGTGGGTTTCTCTCTAGTATATATATATGCATATGTTTATTTACATGTCGAATCATAGCCTTCAATTTTTTTTCTCTCTAAATATAGGAAAGTATCTAACTCCATAGATTTAATTAACTTTTCTAATTTCTTTACGATACCTAATTAGTGGAATGAATATTTATATTTTCAATGAGATTACCATATATATGAGATTATATATTATATTATATATGTGTGTGTGTAAGAAGGGAGAAAGAGTTATTCGTAGCTAGGGCTTTTGCCAATCTCACAGCAAAATAAAAAACTCGTTTAACAAAAGAATCGATCACAATGTCATTATCACGGTTTGCTATACTTTGCATAATTTTCGTTTCCCTCTTCGGTGTGCATGAATGTAAGTATATACAGAAAGATTTTGGTTTAGTACTTCATCAAAATTCACTCCCATAGTCCCATCCATGATCCATCTATTATAATCATCATGTTTAACTGTTTTTCTTAGGTGAACACGTGGAGGCTTCCGAGGATAACAAGATAAATCTAAGTGATGCATGTTTCCACACAATTTGCGGCAATGGCATAATTCGAAACTGTTATTGCTGCATTGGAAAAACCGAATATTGTACACCGGACAAAGAAAAATGTTTGCATAACTGCACCATAATGAACCCGACTCCGAAGACAAACGGATCAAGCAAAGGATTGAGGCAACCAATTTCTTTATTTTTATTAATTACTCAATTTATGTATTTTGTGTTAGGATAATCTTTATATCTTTAGTTTTACCAAATTTGCTGTTTTTTTTATTACACCACCTACAAAACTATAGCTTATTGTTTTGCTTGATATTCCATTAAATATTACTCCCTCTATTTCATTTTACTTTATGTTTAAAGTTTTTGCATCCATATTGAGAAATCACAAGTATTTCATTTGATTTACTTCTTTTACATAAAAATATCATTAGCTACAACTAATTTACCCCAAAATAAATATACTGTAAAATATCATTGGTCAAAAAATATTAAGTACATTTAATTGATGGTGGTTAGCGATATGTCTGTGAACACTTTTGAAGGTGGTTTGCGTTATGTCTTTTGTACTGGGTTTCCCCTGTAAGCCGTTAATGATGGCCTCTGGTTGCAGGTTCTTTTTCGGTTAATCCCCTAATTTTCTTGTTCAGTCTGTCTTGTAAATGTACGTATGGTCTCATGCTTTGATGCAATTGCACTTAATGCGGCATAGTGTGTTTAGAATCATAATGGGACGGAGGCATTTATCATGAACAATCCTATTCTATTGAATGCTTTCTTACATATAAATTCGTTAATATCTTTCTGTTTGACTACTATTCAGATGATTCTCAGTCGGCGGGTAAACTGTAAAGGCTGGCGAAGATGATATTACATCTTTGTTTAACACGTTTTGATGGACCACATTTTCTTGGTCGAAACATAACCTAGTTTAGTAACTAGGTCACATTAAGACCAAAAGCAACATAACCCCATTTATAGTAATGTCTTTTTCTCTTCATTTTCATTTTAAAAAAACTATATACTCTCTTCATACTCGCTTCTCTTCACTCTTCGGTTGAAGCTGGACTGCCAATTGAAGAAGGTACAAAGCAGAATGTCAGCAAAGTGCAGAGTTCATTTTCATTATCCGCCAGTATGGCGAGGCGTCAGGACAACAAATTAACTTTGCTAAATCCTCCATCATGTTTGGAAGTAAGGTCCAGCCCCAAATGAAAGCAGATATCAAGAGGAAGCCAAGTGCAAAGAAGGTACAAGCGCATTTATAGTTTAATGTATCTAATTCATATGAGGTTTTAGATGTTCAATAGGGGTTGTAGTGGTGATGGAAATGTGTAGCTTAGGAGAAACTGGTGAAGTTTAGAAAGGTTACTCTTAACTAGGATTTTGTTCTTGTTACTCTCAAAGTAACCATTTAATTTTTGAATAGGTTATTATGATCTCTTGTGAGTGGAAGAGCGTTGTATCTAATGGTTGTTTGTTATTTTTGTTCTTTTTCATAGTTGACGCACTAAGAGTCATTGGGAAGACATTGAAAAAGACTAGTTGGGATTTTGGATTCGATCCATGCGACATGGCATCCACTGGAGGTAGATGGAGAAACTCGGATGCTGTGAAAGGTTCTGAAGACTCTATCACTTGTGACGGCTCCTACCATGTGCCATGTTACAAGCATGTAAGTACTACATTCTCTTGGCTTAAGTCTTATTTGTTTCTTCTCATTTGGTAGTTTTGATTTTTCTCAAATCTGTTTATTTTTGTGAAAACACAGAATTAGAATTTATTGGTCTTTTTTATTTTCACTATATGAATGTAGCCACACGTACTTGTTACATTTTTATTATAAAAAAATTGAAATGAAAACAAAAAAATGATGTTTTTAATATTATCACACAAATTCTTATATGTTTACAGTGGACACATTTTTAACATTACTTATTACGACTCGAAATGTTTTAAATTATTTGTATTTCATAATAAAAAAACATAGATAAAGAATATTGTATTTTCTAGATAGATATAACACCTTCTTATATTCTATTAATTCTAAATTCTAATATATTCAATTTCAAGAAAATTTAATTTATTTAGATATCGTACATTTTTTATTAAACATTTTAACTTAAAAATTGTTTTAAATATCGAATAATGTTTTTGTTTAAATAAGTATATAAAGAGAATAATCATACACCAATAGTGGAAAAGGAAGATTGATCATTTCAATTCGATTCACTTGTTGTGTGAATATTAAAATAGTTAGCTATTGAACTTCCATAGATTAATCGGCAAAACAAATAAATATTATACTAAGAATTTTAAAAACTAAAAATGAAAGAAATACATTCTACAATGTGATAGAAACATAATAAAAAGCGAATACAATATAAACTACATATCATATAATCTCTAAAAATAAATTTTACAATCAAACTCTTACCATCACTATGGCACAATTGTTTTATAACTCATGCAAGAACATAAAAATAAAGTAAATTTACAGATTTTAAAATATGGTGGAAGATGATAAGAGAATGAATATTTATAGATGGGAAGTGGTGAAACTCTTATAATTATTGAGTAAAAGTTATATATTCTTATTGATTGGTAGGAGTTACAATTGAGTTTAAATGTAGAGTTTAAATTATAGTCAATACAATTTTCAAATAGTTAATGTATATTAGTGGAGGAGTTACAAATGAATTTAAATGTGGAGTTACACATGAGTTTTAAAGTAAGTTAATTAGAGGTGAATATATTATAGGTTTTTTAAAAAAATATCAAAAAAATGCCAAGTGACCCAATAAGGGGAGAGTGAAACCTTAATTTTATATGTATGATTTTCTTGAACCTGAGGCAGACTTCTCAAGACATATGATCTTCAAGGTTCTCTTCCTAAGGAGTTGGTTGGGCTTCCTTTCCTGCAAGAACTGTAAGCGAAACACAACTATTTCTATAATTACTCTTCTTTGCATCTTAGTCAAATTAGTTTAACTTCTACTCTTCATTTGCAGTAACCTTGCAAGAAATTATCTAACGGGTTCAATACCTCCAGAATGGGGAGCCTTGCCTCTTGTCATAATGTGAGAATATAATCTAATGCATACTACACATTTATATATTCTGCTTGATGTTGTTTCTTGAAATGCAGCACACTTTCGGGGAATCGGTCAACTGGTCCAATCCCCAAAGAGATTGGAAACATTACTTCGCTTGAAAGACTGTGAGTATAACTCTTTCGAAATCTTGTTTAATTGGTTTAATTGTTCAGTTTTTGAAACTTTTGTTCTAATATATGTCAAAAGGATGAGAATTTGGTTGTGAAATAGATGAGAACTGATGGACACTTAGTTTATTGTGATGGTTTTTTTCATTGATTTGCGGTTTCGAATGCATGTGATGAGTGATGACAACCTTAACTTGCAGATTTGTATCATAAAAGAACATGAGAGAATTTTGAAATTTTCATTAATTCAACCATGAAACTGAAACATTGTTTTAGGCTTGACTTATGTTAATAACTTGATTTCCCTGCCTCTTCCTTGTTGAAATGAAGTGTTCGTAATATAGTTTTCAGAATATATAATGAGTTTCTTGCAATTGAACAAGGAAACCGGTACTGCTTCAATTTGCGTAGTCATCATTAAGTCAGCAAGTACCGGTCCCTTTAAAATCTAATATAAAGTTTTAGTCCTTTTCGTTTGTAATTTCTAAATACAATTTGCTCTAAAAAGTGAGAAAATAGTTGTGGATGTGTTTACTTATTATTACCTAACGCCTTTCTTCATGGAGAAAATGACCAACACCTTTAATTACCACCACTTCGTCCAACAAAGGCACGTAGCTCTTAAACCGTTCATCTTGATGCCTTGAATGTGATAGTGACCAGGAAAAAACAGAGTATGGCGAGAAAACGAAGAACAAAGTGGCTGTGATTCACAAGTAAGCAGAAGAGAAGAGACCCATAGTTGGAGCTCAACGAAGAGAAAGAGCTTCTTAAATTTGGCAAGTATAGAGCCATTGGTAGTGTACCACATGCTATTTTTTGGATGTTTTTATGTAAGTGTTTATTTGAATTTGTTTCTCTGGTTATTGTGAGAAATCATTCATGTTTATGAGGATTTCGTCTAAAAAAAACTTCAAAGTGAGGCTTGTTTAATCAAGTGTATGCCCTAATTCTAAATGTTGACGCCTGATACACACATAAGCAAGAGAATGTAATAAAAATGTCTTATGTTGGATCTTACATGCTAGTATAATATATTCTTCCAAGTCTCGGAGTCTAGAAACAGAAGAGACCAAGAGAAGGAAACTTGATGGTTTGTAATGTATCAGAACTGATAAACCATGTAATGCTTAATAGGCTAAAACATGCAAGAAAACGATTTCTTTTATAGATGATAAATAGAAGCAAACTTAATAAATGACTAGCAAGTCTTGTTCAATATGACATGAAAATAAAAAGGAAGGAAAAATCTAATCAAATGAGGCAATTAAGCATCTCTTACTTTCCTTTTGCGCGGTTAGTTGATTTGCACTAGACTTGGAAGGTAAGAAGAGGACACAAGTGGGGGAGAAAACTTAGGCCTGTTAGGGAACTCTCCAGGCATCCAGACATTTGGATTTTCTCCGATTTTCATAGATTTGAAGTATCCATCTTCTCCAATGATGTAAACTGTTTGGATGAGAATGGTCTTGGTCGGGTTATATACTTCTTGATCGAAAACCAAAACAACTTTCTTCTCCTCATCAATGGCGAAGCTCACAGCTTCTTGATTGAACTGAAAACCAGTGAGTGGTCTCATTTCCACCATCAAAAACTTGCTCCACGACACTGCGTTGGGATCAATCTTATCCGTAACCCAAATCTCCAACTTATACATATCAAATGACTCCTTCTGATAAAGCACCGCGAGCTGCTCTTCCCTAACACCAGATAGAGTCACAGTCTCTTTACCATGAATATGAAACGGGAGATGCAGACGCTGTCCAAAGCTCTCTCTTGTAAAATCAAAACAGAGTAAAAAATGTTTAAGCTCTGATACATTAACAAGAACCTCTATCATTTTCTCTCTAGCAAAAAAGTAAGTATTTCCCTTCAATGTCACACTGCGATGATGAAGCTTGCCGGGAGTGATATGGTCAAGAACCCTCCAAGAACTAGACCTAACATGGTAGATTTCGAACTCATTGCCTCCGCGAAAATCATCAAAAAACCTCAAGATTTTATGGTTACGGTTGGTGTCGTATCCGAGAGCATAATGATCGGGTCTATAGAAATATCTTCTTGGTTCAATCCACCTAGTTTGTCCCAAATAAGGGTTCCACAACATGAGCCTTGAGTTGTCCTTAGTGACACATAACAGTAAGCCATCACAGTGAATGACTTTAGATATCTCAACTTGATTAAATAAAGCTACTTGGTTTATAGATAGATCGACGAACTCGCTCTCGTCCTTGCGGGTTCCTTGGAAATCAAGTTTTACTGAACAAACCTTAGAACTCATCGTCATGAACCCTACAAACTGCTGCTGCCTTGTTGCTGCTGCTTTACCCAAATTACATTTTTTGGTTAAAGCATTCCATGATTTGCAAGTAGATTGCACTGCTCTCAGAGATGTTATCGGAATCCTAGTGAGTATTTCGACTACCAAATCCGGTGGAAGATCGCTCATACTCGTCATTCTTCCAAGTTTCAACAAACGCTGCAATACAAATAATCAAAACAATGAGAACAAAGTTGAATCGATGAATCTGCAATCGATGATACAAAAGTGAAGATTAAAATAACATGTTACTAAACACTTGTTTCGGTTCAAATGTAACATTTTCTCGACTCAAATTGACTCAAAATACTCACAATGAAATCGTTCAGAAAATTCCTAGTTGAATAACGAGAAACTCAAAGGTCATCAATATATAAAATAATGACACAAATCTATACATATATTAATACTTTAATGTAGTTGAATTATATATTTATTTTTTAATTATAAAATAAGAAATAAACAATAAACAAATGTAAAGGAGAATCCTTCTCTTCTTCTCTTTCTTATTTTGATAAAAAAAAGTATCTTGGATACCCCAATTAAGATGTCTTTAGATAGTTCTCCCTCCATTTAGAGTGTCCACATCAACATCTATGTCATCATATTTTATCTTTTTTTTTGTGAACTCTACATATCTTATTTATTAAAGAAAAATATTAAAGTAAATGAATTCTTAAATTTTATACTATTATCTTTCAATAAAGAAAACAATAGTTTACAAAAAAATTACTTAAGTTAAATATTAAAGAAAAAAATAAATAATGCAACACAAAAATATGAAAAAATATTAATAGAAGTTGGATAAATATAAAATTAGATAATTCTATCTTAACATATAATGTGTAAATATTTTAAAATGACTAGATATAGTAAAAAGAAACATATCATATATTTAATGGTACAATCATTTTTAAGAGTTCTAATCATTTAGTAGGATAAAAAATAAGATTTTTTGAAATAATAAATACCAAATTTAAAAGATTTTAACTCAAAATAAATGTTGAAATACACATTTCATTTCTGGTAGTAGATCCATAATCAAAAAAGTGTTTGTGATTGTTCCAGAAGAAATGAAATTCGTCTAGAAGAAACGAAATAGTAAAAATAAACGTTTATGTTTCAACGATTCACGCCTTTTCTTTATCTAATCTTTAGATAAATTTGTAACTAGAATTACCGAGAAAGTTCTATAAAAAATAGAAAAAATAAATAAATAAAAAAGCTTAACCCCTTGATTCATTAGTTCCAGCCCCGACTCTAGGCATGTGCTAGAAGTGCCATAGCACAGGGTCTATTACTTTTTTTTGTCTTTTTCTGAATAAAATAGGGTCCAAAATTTATTTTTTTCCAAACACCATAAAGAAAAAGGCACCTTTTTTTCCAGCTCAGGGACTTTAATAAAATTGAGGCGGCCCTGATTAGTTCATACAATGAATGAAAACTAAGCCAGTTAAGGTAATCTCAAATCTTTTTATACTTTTTAGACCCATTTTTTATGGCCTTTAATTTTTTATGATGAATAAATGATGCAGCGCATCTCCAAGACAAACGTGTCGTTCGTCACGTTTGGGCTAGTTCGTTATTTGGATTTTCTTTCTCATGGGCTCAATGTTTATTTGGGCTTATTTATTTATTTCTCCTTTAGGCTAGGGTTTTCATTCTCTTTCTCTTATTTAAAGAGACGTAATTCATTATTGTAATTAGCTTATGATCATTGAATAAACGAATTTTAAGAGAGCTTTGTGTAAAGCCTAGAGAGGAGGACTCTCAACCCAAAAAGCTTGTGTTCAAGCCCTGCAAGGAGGACTTGCAAAACCGCGTTGATATCGTTCCCTGGAACCGATCTCGACCCTATCCCTATTGCTTCTTTGTCACGTCTCGACGTTCTAAGCGAGATCCGTTCGTGAATCCGACTTCTCTTAGAGATCTTGTATTCTCGTCCGTTATTTAGCTTCCGCTCTCTATCAATAAATTATTCATATAATAATATACATATATATATATATATATATTTATTTTATTCAGAATTAATAATATATTATTTTATACACAGTATTATTTTCTATATAACAGTAAAATTTTGTATTTATAAAAAAATTCGAATTTATATAATCTAGATCCAAATTTTTTTTTCATAAATTTGTTTATGATTATAAAACAGAGTAGGGTATTTTTTAGTATTCACTCATCCACGACAGCGTCGGGTATGATCATAGAAAAGATTCTCTTAAAGTGAACCAGCATATCCCCTGTATGGGGCTTACACAGTGGTTGGTATAGAAAAATTGAAGCAAGATAGCTATTAAACGAGAACTTTGGTTTACTAAAGACATCGACATATTATATTGTTTTAAGAGGGATACACAACGACCTCCATCCCCTAAGAATTTAATGAGTGGACCAAGAGGATTCCAAGCATCATGCCAGGAATTAGCATGTGCTCCATTTTGAACTTTACACTTTATAAACCTTTCTGCTATATAATATATAACGTTTTAGTCCTTTTCTTTGTAATTTCTAAATACAATTTGGCCTACAAAGTAAAAAGTGAGAAAATAGTCGTGGATGTTTTCTGTTGGATCTTGCTTGCTAGTATAAGATATTATTCCAAGAGTCTAGAAACAGAAGAGACCAAGAGAAGGCAACTTGATGGTTTTATGTAGCATGTAGCACAGTAGCAGAACTGATAAACCATGTCATGCTTGTAATTGAATAAGTGACAAGAACACATTTCAATAGGCTAAAACATGCAAGAAAACAATTTCTCTAATAGATGAACTTAATAAATGACTAGCAAGTTAAAGTCTGATCAAATGAGGTAATTAAGCATCTCTTACTTTCCTTTTACGCGGTTAGTTGATTTGCACTAGACTTGGAAGGTAAGAAGAGGACACAAGTGGGGTAGAAAACTTAGGAAGGATATAAGGGAACTTTAATTTGTAGGCAACCAGATATTTGGATTTTCTCCGATTTTGATAGATTTGAAGTATCCATCTTCTTCAATGATGTAAGCTGTTTGGCTGCGAAAGGTCTTGGTCGGGTCATATATGTCTTCAGCGAAAACCAAAACGACTTTCTTCTCCTCATCAGTGACAAAGCTCCTAGCTTCTTGATTGAACTGAAAACCAACGAGTGGTCTCATATCCACCATCAAAAACTTGCTCCACGACACTGCGTTGGGATCAATCTTATCCGTAACCCAAACCTCCAACGTATGAAATGACTTATGTTGATAAAGCAACGCAAGCTGCTCTTCCTTAACACCAGATAGAATCACAGTCTCTTCACCATGAACGTGAAACGGGAGATGCAAATACTGTCCAAAGCTCTCTCTTGTAAAATCAAAATAGAGTATGAACACTCGTTTTCTTTTACTAATATTTTTGTATTTAATATGAAGTTGTAAGTTCTGATATATTCCTAATAATGAAAAATATCGTGTAATCATCACAAAGATGGAATCAAAATTTAAATAATCATTCGTATCAAAGAATTTAAATAATCACTATTCCCTCAATAATGTATATCTCCTTCCAAGGCCATAGACTTCCATTTTTTTTATAGTAAATATTGGAATTTTCCATAAATATAAATTTTCTATTTTAGTTTCTTTACGATATCTTAATTAGTGGAATGCTTATTTTCCATTTTAATTGAGATTACCATATATATGAGGCCATCAATTAATATATATACACACATACATGGTGTTTTTTAAAAGCTCACAGAAGAAAACTTTTTTTTGACATAAGGGTCGATCACAATGTCATTATCACGGTTTGCTATACTTTGCATAATTTTCGTTTCCCTCTTTGGTGTGCATGAATGTAAGTATATTTATAAGTCTAGTTCTTGATTTCGGTCACCACTCATCAATCTATTATAATCATTGATGTGTAATTGTTTTTCGTATAGGTGAAAACGTGGAGGCTTCCGTGGAGAAGAAGATAAATATAGCTAATGCATGTTTCCATACAGCTTGCGACAGAAGCTTCTTACACAACTGTTATTGCTGCGTTGGAAAAAAAATCGATTACTGTTCGTTAAGCCACAAAGACTGTTTGTATAGATGCGAGAAGCTTAACCAGAATCCACTTCTCCCGAAGACAAACGGAGTAAGCAAAGGATTAGGGCCACCAATCTATTTATTTTTCTTAGGGCAATTTATTTATTTTGTTTTAGGTTAATCGTTTATTTATTTACTTAACTTTAGATTTTTTTTTTTTTTTAACCCCACCATCTCCCTCCAAGATAGTTCTAAAAACCGATTTTATCTTTATAATATGGTGTAGCTTATTTATTATATGAATGGAACAATTATATTTATAATATATATGAGTGTCAACGAGAAGGACTATATACTCAAAGAACTCTCTAGTTTTCAGAATATATAATGAGTTCCTTGCAATTGAGAAAGGAGACGGGTACTGCTTCAATTTGTTCAGTCATTTCAGTTAGCAAGTATCGTTCCCAAAACATATAATTTATAACGTTTTAGTCCTTTTCATTTGTAATTTCTAAATACAATTTGGCCTAGAAAGTAAAAAGTGAGAAAATAGTCGTGGATGTTTTCTGTTGGATCTTGCTTGCTAGTATAAAATATTATTCCAAGAGTCTAGAAACAGAAGAGACCAAGAGAAGGAAACTTGATGGTTTTATATAGCGTGTAGCAGAACTGATAAACCATGTCATGCTTGTAATTGAATAAGTACAAGAACACATTTCAATAGGCTAAAACATGCAAGAAAACAATTTCTTTAATAGATGATAAATAGAAGAAAACTTAATAAATGACTAGCAAGTTAAAGTCTGATCAAATGAGGTAATTAAGCATCTCTTACTTTCCTTTTACGCGGTTAGTTGATTTGCACTAGACTTGGAAGCTAAGAAGAGGACACAAGTGGGGGAGAGAACGTAGGAAGGATATAAGGGAACTTTGTAGGCAACCAGATATTTGGATTTTCTCTGATTTCGATAGATTTGAAGTATCCATCTTCTCCAATGATGTAAGCTGTTTGGCTGCGAAAGGTCTTGGTCGGGTCATATATGTCTTCAGCGATAACCGCAACGACTTTCTTCTCCTCATCAATGAAGAAGCTCCTAGCTTCTTGATTGAACTGAAAACCAATGAGTGGTCTCATATCCACCATCAAAGACTTGCTCCACGACACTGTGTTGGGATCAATCTTATCCGTAACCCAAACCTCCAACGTATGAAATGACTTATGTTGATAAAGCAACGCAAGCTGCTCTTCCTTAACACCAGATAAAATCACAGTCTTTTGTTTAGTATATTATCTTTGTTTCTTATGGTTTTAGTTTGATTTTGAAAAGGAAGCCAATGCCCTTTATATAGAAAAAATCTTCTGAAGGAACCAACATATTCTTTTAACAAGAGCATTTCGTTACTTTTCTATCCACTTTCATTTTCTTATGAACACTCGTTTTCTTTTACTATATCCAATATTTAATATGAAGTTGTAATTAAGTTCTGATATATTCATAATTATGAAAAATATCGATACGTGTAATCATCACAAAGATGGAATCAAAATTTAAATAATCATTCGTATCAAAGAATTTAAATAATCACTATTCCCTCAATAATGTAAATCTCCCTCCTTCCAAGGCCATGGACGGTTTGACGGTCTGCCCTATCCTTTTCCTTTCATTCCCATATATTAGATTACTTATATTTTACAGATGTAACATATCACATGATAATTTTATCATATATATATTACTTAGCATCAAATTTACTATTTGAACTCAGTTTTAAATGACCATCATTCGCTCTATAATTAATAGTTTTGTTTCATACTGTTCTTTTATATAAACTGACGCATGGTTCTACATGAAGCAAAAATTTCAAATACTATATCAAAGTCTGTCAAAAAGAAAAAAAGAATCATAAACTATATTCAATTTATCTCGTTAGAGACGCGTCGTCCGAAATTGTAGTGTTTTTTTTGTAGCGTACGCCAACAGAAACAGAAACTAGAAAACTACTCAATCATGGCTAAGGAAAACATCAAAGTAAAATAAAAGAATTGTATAGATATAACTCGAAAAAAGTATGAATAAAGTAGACAAGAGGGTTTAGAAATTACTTCTCGATAACGAATACAAAGATGTAAGATCTTATCCCTTGAAAGTAAAAGTAAAGTGAAAAAGAAATCTAAAGCTTGGAGGCGAGTTGCTTGGCTTGGAGACGTCCCTAAGGAGGCTATTTGGTTGCTGCTTTCTATCTCTCTTGGCTGCTGGATTCGTTCCCTTGGAAGCCTCGTTTAAAACGAGTATATATAAGCTTCGGAGCATCAGTCTAGGTGTAAGGTTCTTAAAACGCAAAATACACGTCGTTTTAGTTTAATGAAGGCATATTGGAGCGTGGCCGTGGCACCATGACGTGGAGGCGCGGCAATGAGGCTCTTGGCCACGAACGGATGCTCGCAGCCAACGGCGACGAAGCTTTTGCCGCGGTTGGTTTCTTCTCGGGCGCGGCTGGATAAGGCTCCCTTCAATCAGGCATAAAAACATTTGGATTGTCGGTTTAGGTCGATTTCACTTAGAGACAGATCATGACTCTTCCAGCTTTCCGTAGACTCCAAAAATGCATTATTTGTTGCTCGGGAAAGCCTTCAATGGATGTCAAACTTACAATGGTCTGAAACTGTCTTGAATGCTCATTTTCCTTCTTTTATGCTTTTTACCCTCTAAAGCATAGAAAATCATATATATAAATTAGGTTTCACTATTTTTTTATTGGTCCACTTGGCAATTCATTTTCCAAAAATAAAAAAAAATAAAAATATTTATTTGCAATTAAACCATATATACAACACATTTAATCATATATAAAATCCACACTTTAATACTAAGTTATAACTAAGATCATAAATATTATATATTAATTTTTTTGCATCCACTCAATGTCATTCAAACACACAATTATTATAATTGTAACTCCCATAATTATTTATTTTTATAAATATAACTTCCATCACTTCTCATCCTATAAATACTCATTCTCTCGTTCCCATCCATCATATCTAAATTAAAATACTAAATTCTTAATTTGTTTCTTAGGTTGTTGCATGAGTTGAAAAATCAATTGAGACATCATTGTAAGAGTTTTGAATCTAAATTTGATTTCTTTTTGTAATTTTCATATCTTTTAGTTCAGAATTATATATTTTATAAAGAGATTACCATATATCAGAATCATCAGATGTTAAAGCCACCAAAAAATTCACCCGGTGTATAGACTTCCATTATTTCTTCTTCTAAATGCATATACTGTATGATCAATTTACATGTCGAATCATAGACTTCCATTTTCTTTATAGTAAATATTGTATTGGAATTTTCAATATATATAAATTTTCTATTTTAGTTTCTTTACGATATCTTAATTAGTGGAATGCTTATTTTCCATTTTAATTGAGATTACCATATATATGAGGCCATAAATTAATATATATACACACATACATGTTTAGGAATCGTAGCAAGTTTTTTTTTAAAAGCTCACAGAAGAAAACTTTTTTGACATAAGGGTCGATCACAATGTCATTATCAAGGTTTGCTATACTTTGCATAATTTTCGTTTCCCTCTTTGGTGTGCATGAATGTAAGTTTATTTATAAGTCTAGTTCTTGATTTCGGTCACCACTCATCAATCTATTATAATCATTGATGTGTAATTGTTTTTCGTATAGGTGAAAACGTGGAGGCTTCCGTGGAGAAGAAGATAAATATAGCTAATTCTTGTTTCCATACCTTTTGCGACAAAAGCATGATACACAACTGTTATTGCTGCCTTGGAAAAAAATTCGATTACTGTTCATTAAACCACAAAGACTGTTTGTATAAATGCGAGAAGATTAATAACATGAATCGAGTTCTTCCGAACACAAACGGAGTAAGCAAAGGATTAGGGCCACCAATCTATTTATTTTTCTTAGGGCAATTATATTTATTTTGTTTTAGGTTAATCGGTTATTTATCTAATTAACTTTTACCAAATTTGTTGTTTTTTTTACCACACCATCTCCCCCCCAAGATAGTTCTTCTATATAAGAAATTTGAAGAGCGTTTTTATGTTTATGATTCGGTGTAGCTTTATTGATTTGCTTGCCTTTCTAATAATTAATTATATGCATGACACTGATTATGTGATTGGAACAACTATATGCATTGTATACATGAGTGTCGACGAAAGGGTCTACCCAAAGACCTCTATAGTTTTCAGAATATATAATGAGTTTCTTGCAATTGAAAAAGGAAACCGGTACTGCTTCAATTTGCGTAGTCATTAAATCAGCAAGTACCGGTCCCTTAAAATCTAATATAACGTTTTAGTCCTTTTCGTTTGTAATTTCTAAATACAATTTGCCTAAAAAGTGAGAAAATAGTTTGTAATTACTTATTATTACCTAAGGCCTTTCTTCATGGAGAAAATGACCAACACCTTTAATTACCACCACTTCGCCCAACAAAGGCAGTTGGCTCTTCCGGCCATCTTCGTGCTTGGAATGTGATAGTGACCAGGAAAAAACAGAGTATGGCGAGAAAACGAAGAACAAAGTGGCTGTGATTCACAAGTAAGCAGAAGAGAAGAGACCGATTGTTGGAGCGCAACGAAGAGAAAGAGCTTCTTAAATTTGGCAAGTATAGAGCCATTGGTAGTGTACCAAATGCTATTTTTTTGGATGTTTTTATGTAAGTGTTTATTTGAATTTGTTTCTCTGGTTATTGTGAGAAATCATTCATGTTTATGCGGATTTCGTCTTAAAAAAAAATCTTCAAAGTAAGGCCTGTATGCCATAATTCTAAATGTTGACGCCTGATACACACATAAGCAAGAGAATGTAATAAAAATGTCTTATGTTGGATCTTACATGCTAGTATAATATATTCTTCCAAGTCTCGGAGTCTAGAAACAGAAGAGACCAAGAGAAGGAAACTTGATGGTTTGTAATGTAGCAGAACTGATAAACCATGTAATGCTTAATAGGCTAAAACATGCAAGAAAACGATTTCTTTTATAGATGATAAATAGAAGCAAACTTCATAAATGACTAGCAAGTCTTGTTCAATATGAGGTAATTAAGCATCTCTTACTTTCCTTTTGCGCGGTTAGTTGATTTGCACTAGACTTGGAAGGTAAGAAGAGGACACAAGTGGGGGAGAAAACTTAGGCCTGTTAGGGAACTCTCCAGGCATCCAGACATTTGGATTTTCTCCGATTTTCATAGATTTGAAGTATCCATCTTCTCCAATGATGTAAACTGTTTGGATGAGAATGGTCTTGGTCGGGTTATATACTTCTTGATCGAAAACCAAAACAACTTTCTTCTCCTCATCAATGGCGAAGCTCACAGCTTCTTGAGTGAACTGAAAACCAGTGAGTGGTCTCATATCAACCATCAAAAACTTGCTCCACGACACTGCGTTGGGATCAATCTTATCCGTAACCCAAATCTCCAACTTATACATATCAAATGACTCCTTCTGATAAAGCACCGCGAGCTGCTCTTCCCTAACACCAGATAGAGTCACAGTCTCTTTACCATGAATATGAAACGGGAGATGCAGACGCTGTCCAAAGCTCTCTCTTGTAAAATCAAAACAGAGTAAAAAATGTTTAAGCTCTGATACATTAACAAGAACCTCTATCATTTTCTCTCTAGCAAAGAAGTAAGTATTTCCCTTCAATGTCACACTGCGATGATGAAGCTTGCCGGGAGTGATATGGTCAAGAACCCTCCAAGAACTAGACCTAACATGGTAGATTTCGAACTCATTGCCTCCGCGAAAATCATCAAAAAACCTCAAGATTTTATGGTTACGGTTGGTGTCGTATCCGAGAGCATAATGATCTGGTCTATAGAAATATCTTCTTGGTTCAATCCACCTAGTTTGTCCCAAATAAGGGTTCCACAATAGGAGCCTTGAGTTGTCCTTAGTGACACATAACAGTAAGCCATCGCAGTGGACTTTAGATATCTCAACTTGATTAAATAAAGCTACTTGGTTTATAGATAGATCGACGAACTCGCTCTCGTCCTTGCGGGTTCCTTGGAAATCAAGTTTTACTGAACAAACCTTAGAACTCATCGTCATGAACCCTACAAACTGCTGCTGCCTTGTTGCTGCTGCTTTACCCAAATTACATTTTTTGGTTAAAGCATTCCATGATTTGCAAGTAGATCGCACTGCTCTCAGAGATGCTATCGGAATCCTAGTGAGTATTTCGACTACCAAATCCGGTGGAAGATCGCTCATACTCGTCATTCTTCCAAGTTTCAACAAACGCTGCAATACAAATAATCAAAACAATGAGAACAAAGTTGAATCGATGAATCTGAAATCGATGATACAAAAGTGAAGATTAAAATAACATGTTACTAAACCCTTGTTTCGGTTCAAATGTAACATTTTCTCGACTCAAAGTGACTCAAAATACTCACAATGAAATTGTTCAGAAAATTCCTAGTTGAATAACGAGAAACTCAAAGGTCATCAATATATAAAATAATGACACAAATCTATACATATGTTAATACTTTAATGTAGTTGAATTATATATTTAATTTTTAATTATAAAATAAGAAATCAACAATAAACAAATGTAAATGAGAATCCTTCTCTTCTTCTCTTCTTATTTTTTTCCTTATTTTGATAAAAAAAAAAAAAAGTATCTTGGATACCCCAATTGAGATGTCTTTAGATACTTCTCCCTCCATTTAGAGTGTCCACATCAACATCCATGTCATCATATTTTATATTTTTTTTGTGAACTCTACATATCTTATTTATTAAAAAAAATATATTAAAGTAAATGAACTCTTAAATTTTATACTATTATCTTTCAATAAAGGAAAACATTTAAAAAAAAATAACTTAAGTTAAATATTAAAGAACGAAATAAATAATACAACACAAAAATATGAAATATATTAATAGAAGTTGGATAAATATAAAATTAGATAATTTATCTTAACATATAATGTGTAAATATTTTAAAAGGATTAGATTTAGTAAAAAGAAACATATCATATATTTAATGGTACAATCAGTTATAATCATTTAGTAAGATAACAAATAAGATTTTTTGAAATAATAAATACCAAATTTAAAAGGATTTTACTCAAAATAAATGTTGAAATACACATTTCAAATTTGAGAATATATTTGTTAATGTTAATATCAAAGTATCAATTCATGATACACATAGAAAAATAAGAAGGATTCAATACATATTATTATTTATAACTATAATATAATTAAATAATTAAATTTATTTATTTATTTTTATATGATTTAACGTTTTTAAATTGAACGATGGTGAGTTATTGAAACAAATGAATAGCAAAAAAAAAAAGGAAAAACTAAATATTAATCAGATTTTAGGAAATTAACATATGTAGATTGAAAAAAATTAAGGTGATTTGAAATAAAACAAAAAGCTATCCTAAATATCACAAATAAAAAATAAAACTAGGTAGTTTACCAGAACATATATTATTATTAAGTAAATACATTGTAGTTTTAGTTACAAAATATATTGTATTATTATCCAAAATCTGAAATTTGTATGTATTACGAAACATGTAAAATAAGTGAAAACAATATATTATTTTCTAACTGAAAATAACAAATATAATAATCATATACATTTTGTGAAGAGTTTATGAAGCTATACGCATTCGATTATTTGGATAAAAATGCAAAGCCATATATGTATAAACTCTATATGCTTCATATAAAATAATGTGAAAGCATAGGTATGATACCTTAAATATATATGTATCTATTAATATAACAAGATATATATCATAAATTATGATAAACATAAACATACTTTGAGTTTTACAAAAAGAAAAAAATAATATTTATGTCGATGTAAAGATGAGATGTAAACTTAAAAGTATTTATGTCGACAATTAGAGATGTCTGTATTTTTTTTTTTTGACATCTTTGGATCGACAAGCCCCGATCCATAACCAATCCCTACTACGCGCGGGGTAGCGCGACTTAGTGGAATCGAACTCCGGTGGAGAAGGCGGAGTCATAAAGATTTAACCACTTGACTAAAAGCACATCTTCTATCGATGCTTGTATTTGTTCAGCCCATTAACAATTTATCAATATATAATACTATTTAATGTATTAATAGATTAATATCAATATTATTTTATGTATTTAATATCTTAACACGTTACAAGTATGTGTAGTGTGTTATAATTTTTGTTATCGTTATCATTATATGTAGTATGTTTATAATATTTTTATCATGTAATTAATTATGATTTTTAAAAATATTAATTCACAATTCTAAACTAATATATTGTATATGATATGCTAACCCGTTTAACACGATAACTATGAATTTAACACATGTTATATGAACTTATCACGATAATATACCATTTAACAGGTAAATAAAATAGTTATCCACAGATGATCAGTGTTGTAATGTAATTGATGACAATTATCCGGTGATGAACAGTATGTCGATGTTGGAATGAACAGTGTCGTGGATATACAGAAGTTGGAAAACAATTTTTTAATCAATGACATTTTCGTTATTAATCAAAAGTAGAGAGTTTTGGTTTGTTTTTTCTTTCTCTTTCATAGTTAAAATTATCATGGTTAAAAATCTAATTTTTTGATCATCTGAGAATATATATTAAACTAGCTCAAAAAAAAAACATTTCCTCTAGTAGTCTTTTTTTTTTTTTGTCATCATTAATTAACCAAAAAGAGTACAAGAGCAATAGCTCAATAACAGAGAAAAAAACAGCGAAAGCTCAAAAGAACACAACATTGCCTTAATTCATACAGTAATTGAGTACATAAGTGTTTTTTCCTCTCAATGGTAGGACTTACTTTATCTACTATATATCATCAATGCATCATACACAGAAAAAGAAGAGACAAACATTGAAATCTAAATCAAAGTGCAGAGTCACCAACTTATATAAACAAACAATTACAGAGACGATGACGATGGCCTTTATAAGAAACGTTTACAATAACAATAACCCTTCTAAGGGTTCCTTATTCATAATAAAGACTAAAGGACTCCACTTAAAGAGGCAGGGCTAATGAATTAAGGACAACACTAGCTCAATTATTGCTCAAAGATATACATGCAAGTGCATCTGTGCCCTGAATGAATTCAAGCAAGTTTTATAAGGCTTAGGATAAACAAGCGATACGAGAGTAGCAGAGTATATACCTGTCCATATTTCGGTAGTAGTTAACTGGTCCAGTGAAGCCATTCTTCTCATACTTGGACACATAATATTTGACATCACAATCAGTTAGCCAAGAGGGACGTGAAACAGAATCATCATAGCGTTTTCCTTTAGGTAGAAGAATAGGGCCAGGATTACGATATGTTAAGAACTCTAAGAGACATCGTTCCGTGCCAACTTTAGCGAATTCCGCCTCTATTTCCCCATATTCCTACAATATTCAAACCCATTCTTCCAGTTAGAGATAGCTCCGCAGCAACCAAAAACACACAAAACCTCATTCACCTACACTACACACATAAATCTTGATAAAAACTTCTAATACCTAACAAAGTAGCAAAAAGTTCTTCTATGTCAAAAATCTGATCATTAACACCAAATTCCAAACACATTTCAAATGTTGAACCAAAGATTCATTAAAATCAAATTCAAGATTCATGAACCTGAAATCTGCAGATGTAGTAATCATCTCCATAGAAAGATTTAAACATCGAGATTGGTTTCCTCTTAGGATTCCAAGGATCAAACACCACACTCATGTTAACCAGAGCTTTAACCCTATCAGGTCGAAGAAGACACAGATGCCAAGCGATTATTGCGCCCCAATCATGTCCCACCACGAACACCTTCTCGCGATCTCCAACCACGGCGTCGATCAATCCAATCAGATCTCCAACCACGTGGAGACTTGTGTACGCGTCCACGCTCTCCGGCGCGTCGGTGTCGCCGTAACCGCGTAGGTCCGGTGCTATAGTTCGGTAACCTAATGAAGATAGTGCCACCATCTGATGCCGCCACGTGTACCAAAGTTCTGGGAATCCGTGGAGGAATAGTATCACCGGAGGATGGATAGCTCCGTTGAAAGCACCGTTTCCGGCGACGGAGGGACTTTTCTCGGCGACGTGCATGTTGATTCCATTCACCTTCACAAAACTATGATCAAACGTAAGATCCATTCGTAGTGAAGAAGAAGAAGAAGAAGAAGAAGAAGAAATGATTGAAATCCAAAATTTGGGGGAAAATTCTTAATTTCATATGAACCGGTCCGATCAAACTTGGTCAAGATTAAATCGGATTAAATCCGGTTTGATCCGATTTTTCCGGGTTTTATCCGGTATCATTCAAGAACAAAACATTTTTGCTAACCGGTATGAGTTAAAAAAAATTCAATGAACAAGATCATACATGTTATTGTAAAACACACGAATATTATATTTGTTTTATTTGAATCGTTTGTAAACCGGTCTATTGATTCGATACTTGGTTTATGATTTTAAAGGAACTTGTGAAAGAAGCTGTGAATGTGTTGATTGATCACGTCAGGGTTTTCTTCGTGTAGGAAATGTCCCAATCCCTTGATCACGACGGTTTCGTCGAGCAACGGTACATCTCTCTTGAAACCGCCACCGTTAATGTATTCCTTAGCTCCCGGTGAATTATACGTTAAATCTTGATCTCCGACTATAAATTTCACCGGTACATGGATCTTAGCACCGGTCCACGGTGCAGTCAGTTCCCAATTTCTGCGAACCGAATTTGGACCTATTGGTTAAAAATTGGAAATTATGTGATTACACTATTGAACCGGGTGGTGATTAACGTACCGGTCAATGTTGCGGTAGTAGTTAATGGGTCCGGTGAAGCCTCTCTTGTCGTACTTAGTGACGTAATAGTCGAGGTCTTCTTGTGTTAACCACGGTGGTAACGCAAACGCAGCGTTTTCTGCGCGTTTGAAATATTTGTCTTTGGGGAGATAGAGCGGTCCAGGCGTTTTGTAGGTGAGGAACTCTTTCAACACATTCTCTGTTCCAATGTTCTTGAACTCTGCCTCTATCTCTCCAGGTTTCTTAATCACAAAATAATCACTCATAAGTTTTTTTAACAAGATGTATTTATAATTACATAACAAAGCAATCAAATTCAACTGTGATAACATTTCTTTAATTTCTTACTTTAAAATACATTTAATTCAAATTTTGTATGAGCTAATAGTATAAGAGAAACAAAATCGTACAATGGAAAATTTAGTTAAGTGGACATTTCGGTGTTTTCTTTTCTCTTACCAAACTCAAACCAAAAACTTGTTTTATCTGGTTTTGATTTTGGTTTTATCATACGTACTCATCACAAAAGGACCCGGTTTTACTATGCTTTTGCTTTAATTCCGGTTCGATACTTGAGAGCAATCTATCAACAGTACAACACTAATACAACATTAATCATGTTTATTCGTTTTCTCCTCTTATATTATTCCATTAATCTTTCTTTCCATCGAACTAACCAAACTTATTTATTTTGGTTTGGTTAAATATCGTTTGGTTTGGGTTGGTTTGATACGGTCCCTCAATTTTAAAGAGAGTGATTAGGGTAACAAATTAATACCTGAAATCTGCAGATGTAATAATCATTACCGAAGACATGTCTCAGTGTCGGAACCGGAACTCGATCAGGGTTCCTCGGAGAAAAGAGTACGCTCATGTTGACCAAAGCCTTGACTTTCTCCGGTCGGTACTGACACAACTGCCACGCAATCATCGCTCCCCAGTCATGACCAACCACGAAAACCGCCTTATCTCCGCCAGTCACGGCGTCGATTAGTGCAACCATGTCTCCAACCACGTTTAAGTATGTGTAGTCTTCAACTTTCTCCGGCGCTTCTGTGTCTCCGTACCCTCGAAGATCCGGCGCGATCGTACGGTATCCCAAGGAAGAAAGCGCGGTCATCTGGTGTCGCCACGTGTACCAAAGCTCCGGAAATCCGTGGATAAAGAGTATGATCGGATCTGCTCCTGATCCGGATCCAGGTTTCTCCGCCACGTGCATGTTTATGCCGTTTACCTTTAGGGTTTTGTGTTCTACGCCGTCGAGTCTCGACATCTTCTCTTGTCGGTTTGTTTGATTCTCGTGTAATGTGGAGAGATCGACCGTCGGATCTGTTTTTTTCCCGAGAAAACGACGGAATCCGCGAGGAAGATGATTTTGGAATCGTGAAAGTGAGAGATATCTACACAAGAACATGTGTGGTTTGAGGTGTTTGGCTCTGAGACGACGTCGTGGGGATAAATCTCAGGTCGTACGTTTAAAGATAGAGAACAAATGGTCCAATCTGTGTATGTATAAAGCAAATCACAAGGAATAAAAAAAGGAGAAAGTAATCAACAAATTATTGTGTACATCAAATTAAGAAATGCATTTTGTAAAACGATTGTCAATTATTCGACCAGTTTAGGTGTATGTTTTGGAATCTTGAAATTAATTGCTGGAAAGTATTTCTGATTATTTTTTTGGAAAGAAACCCCAAATTCTTATAAGGACAAGGAAGATTCGTATCTAAATACATAGGGGTATATTATTTTGGTTGCTTGATGGTTACTTTTGGTATCAACTTTTTAGTCATTCGTCACTTTTCTTCGAATGCTAGCTAACCGGCATTTGCGTGTCACCCGGAAAATCAATGCGTCAATATATTCTTTTTTCTTTCTTTTCAAAAACTATTGAAACACGGACCGAGCAAACAACGTGAGAGTGAAAAAATTGTGTCGAAAACTTTTAATATCGGTCCATCAAACTAGTTCAGTTGTAGTATATATAGGTTTGGTGAAGTCAAGGAAATCAATTTATAGTTAATTAAAATTAAACCCGCGTATAAATAATAAATGTGTTACGAGTGTTGATATAACAAACATGTGTTACGTGTATATTATTGTTAATAATATAAACACATGTTTTGTTTAGTTAAGAATTTACATTTGTTTGTAAGATTTTCTTTAATGATGAATAGATGGGATATAAGTGTTACCCGTCATTGTTTCATAAAAAGCAATAGAAAAATAATGGAGAGAGAGGGTTAATTATGAGACAATCGTTTCTTAGGAGATCTCACACCAACTCTAATAATTAAAATAATGGAAAAAATAGAAAAAGAAGGAGAGAGAGGGTTAATTATGAGACAATCGTTTCTTAAGTGTCTCTTTTAAGACACGTTGAGAGATTTTAGAGAAATTCAATTTGTCAGTTTCATTGATTCTATTGGTGGACTTTAATTAATTATTTTAAATTTAATTAAATAAGAAATTATAATAAAAATAATTTTTTTTTGTGATGAGATATCTATTTTTGAGATCCTGCCGTTGAGGATGCTCTAAGAGAGTTACAAAAACTCACTAATAAAACAAACGTGAACCAAGCAAATTGAGTTGATCGAAGTGTCCAAAGCTCTACCCATTTCAATAATCTTCAGATCTACCCATTTCTAGTGTAATCTTATTTTTATCTTTTTGCCAAGATTACTCTTTTGTAGGTAATGCTCTCTTGTATAACCTTAACATTTCATTAATATGATATTAACATTCTTAGCAAAAAAAAAGAAAGAAGTGTCCAAAGCCCAACTGGTGGAGCCATGCATCCAAAGATTTGGGGTCAAAATCTAAAATTTTATAATTATTACACGGAAAAAGATATAATCCCAAAATAGCATCCGAAAATAAGATATAAAGCTCAAAAATATATATTTAACCGTTAAAATTTATCTTTTAGATACATAAACAAACCCTGAGTCAACTCATTCGGTTGCTCATCACCTCAAGCTCTAATGACAACATTCTGAGTTTCTGACTTAAGGTATAGAAGGGCAAGGTTTTTTGGAAGAGTCTACATAAATACATAATGTCCCAAGTGACATTGACCATCTCTTATGTAGTACAAGTTTGAGAATCTCCAGTTGGATATCATGACTAATCTCCAAAAACAACAATTATTACAAGTTCAAATTTGAAGATTATAAAAAAAAAGAAAAAAAATCTTTTAGGATTAAAAATTAAATACCAATTGGATTTGTTAATTGACTAATAAAATCTTTGTCTACGAAAATATTAAAAATGACTAAAAATAGCCACAATATTTTAAAATAATATCTAAATAATTTAAATCACCAAAGTTTTTCTTTCATTTTTTCACCACCTATATTCTACAAATACTATTTTTCTTTTATTTTATTTATTAGCACAGATTTATTTCCTTCCACAGGCTTTCTCAAAAATTAAACACTTGTTCATTTTCCCCATATTTTACCTTTCTTACACAATATGATTATCTTCTCCTTTTTTTGGGTTTTATTAATATAGTATTTTTCATACACACTTATACATATAAATATACTGACTTTCAGATTCAACTCATGATCCATTCAAAACGACTAGCGTCAAAGGATTTAAACATTTGTTTCCCAGTTTTCCCCATATTATACCTTTCTATACAATTAAACTTATCTATTCTGTTGTAATCTAGTATCCTGTATA
Organism: Arabidopsis arenosa; assembly: GCA_905216605.1. Taxonomy (NCBI): domain Eukaryota; kingdom Viridiplantae; phylum Streptophyta; class Magnoliopsida; order Brassicales; family Brassicaceae; genus Arabidopsis; species Arabidopsis arenosa. Next base: position 11,219,922 of record LR999457.1, on the reverse strand, counting down.
TGTATACCTATAAGTATATCGACTTGAGATTCAGTTCATGAGCCATTCAAAACGACTACGACTAGGGTCAAAGGCTCTGAGGAAGATGACGCAACTTTTGCGACGAAGGGATCTAGTGATGGTCGGTGTTTGCTTGGTCTTTGCCGGATTGTTGAGTTTAGTGATCTACCAAATTGGTGTTTATCCACTACTGTTTTTCCACTTCTCCGATGATGTCGTTAGTATTCTATTCATCTTATCATCTATGCAATGTATATGTATGTCTTCTTTTTTTTTTAACAACTAATGTATGTGTGTGTTTATATTTCGTTTTATCATCTTACGTTATTTTTAACTTTTTTTTTTTAATTTTTTTTTTTCAAAATCTTCATTTTGTATTTCTTAATATATATTTCCAAAAACTTAAAGCAGTTTTATATTTTCAATTTTTATTATTATGGTTTTTTTTTTTTTTGGCTAGTATATACTCTGTCTTTTACAAATGTACGAGTAACTTAAAAAAGGAACAAAACTAGGTACACAAAAAAATAATCTGTTCTTTTGTTTTTAATTGTTGGACAGCATCATCAAGAAGATCTGAAAAAATTGGGGAATATCCTGACGGAAGCAGCGACGGAGGATAAGACGGTGATAATAACCACCTTAAACCGGGCTTGGTCTGAGCCAAACTCGACGTTTGATTTGTTTCTCGACAGTTTTCATGTCGGAAATGGGACTAAGCCATTACTCCGACACCTTGTGGTGGCGTGTCTCGACGAGGAGGCATATTCTCGGTGCTTGGAGGTCCATCCCCGTCGTTGTTATTTCATGAAAACCGCCGGAATTGATTTCGCTGGCGATAAGATGTTCATGACGCCGGACTATCTCAAGATGATGTGGCGTCGTATAGAGTTTTTGGGTACTTTGTTAAAGCTGGGATATAACTTTATCTTCACGGTATCTATCTCTCACCCTATTTTTACGTCATCGTTTACATGTTGTTGATTTTGGCTTGCCAACATTTGCATGTTGTTTATTAGTGTGACAAAACCAGAAGATATAGGCTTTGAATCGAATAAGAAGGATTATAGACTTAATTCTAGTGTAACCCCGTGAATAATATAAACTCATTGTTATTTAGTAGTTGATGAATTCATATTACGGTTAGGTAAGTAGAGTTCAAGTCTTTGGGCCAATGATTTTAATATTGGTTGGTCGTGACTCTTAACGTTAAATGGCAATAATACATGCATGCATCTTCTATAGGCCGTATAGGAATGAGTAAAAATTTGGTGCTAAGTAAAACGAATGAGTTGGTGCAAGATGTCGAATTTGATGATTATAGCATAATGTTTTATTAACATATGGTTAATGTGTGTAGGACATAGATATAATGTGGTTTCGAGATCCATTTCCTCGTCTATCTAAAGATGTCGATTTCCAAATCGCTTGTGACCGTTTTAATGGAGATGATAACGACATCCACAACGCTGTTAATGGTGGTTTCACTTTTGTTAAAGCCAATCAACGAACCATAGATTTTTACAACTATTGGTACATGTCGAGGCTGCGATATCCGGATCGGCACGATCAAGACGTGCTCGATAATATCAAAGGTGGTTGGTACACTGCAAAAATTGGACTCAAAATGAGGTTTCTCGACACAAAGTACTTCGGAGGATTTTGTGAGCCAAGTCGGGACTTGGATAACGTTTGTACAATGCATGCCAATTGTTGTGTGGGATTAGAGAATAAAATTAAAGATTTGAGACAATTGCTTGTGGATTGGGAGAATTATTTGTCTGCGGCTAAGACTACGTCTGATGGTCAAATGATGACATGGCGAAACCCGGAGAATTGCATGAAGCAGTGGTGGTGGAAAAAGAAAAAAAAGAGCATTGGGTGAAAATATAAAAGAAAAATTATATAAATATATAGTAACTATTATGCCATTTACAAAAAAAATTTGCAATTATTTTAAGGAACTATGAATAGTTTTTTTTGGGTTGAAATGTTAAATTGATTAATCAACAAACAGAAAAAATATGTACACGAGATTGGTAGAGCTTGGTTTGGTTGATTAACTATAACCTTACAAAGACAAAAACGTTAAACTTTGATATTGAAAACAGAGCAAATTATACAAAAACCTAGCAAGTGGACGAGGTCACTGTTGGGAGCTGCGGAGAGAGGACCATCGGGACAAGAGGGTGCTGTACTTGCTGGGAGGTTGGTACTTGAACTTGAGACTCTTGATTGTCATTTAATCAATAACATAAAGAAATTCTTTATTTAGAGAGAGTATAGTAGATAGCAACGAATTTATATTATGATATTTTTTCCAATACAAATGTTGAATTATATATTTTTTTTAAAACGTTTTTTACAAGTTAATGCAAATTTTTCTTAAAACAACTTCTAAAGAAAGACATTTTATTCTTAATTTTTGTCTTGAATCAAACCAAACTTGAGGACCGGTTTCTGTTTGCATACTTCAAGTAGGGGGTGCATACTTCAAGTCTCCCTTACTTTGAATTGTGCTTAACAGGTTTTGAATTTTATATATGATTTAAATAGAAGGTTTAGATGTCATTCTTGTAAATAAGCGAATTTAGTCAGCAAGTAGAAGATATGACAATGTTTTAACAAAGTTCGTTGAGTCAACTTGTTCGCTCTCGTTCAAAGGAATAAGGTTTACGCACCCTTTTATTTGATTTTTGTTTTGTTTGTAATTTAGCTTGATTTCTTCTTCTTCTAAAGTTGTTTATATAATATGAAATTAAATCACAAAAATCAAAACATTCACATGAATTTTTAACTACTGATATATTAAATGAATAATAACTCAATAATTTGATAAAAATAAAAATAAAAATCATTGATCCAAAAACATAAAATTTTGATTGGAAATCTAAATAAAAGCCAATAAACACCCTTTGTTGTTACTTGTTAGGGATTTTTTTTTTAAATATCACTCTTAGTATACAATTTTTCAAAAATACTTTTATAGTCTTAGCTTTGTTAGTTTGGGAGAAAACTTTTACGTGTCTATAATAAAGGGTTATCAGATTTTGAAAATGTGAATTTCAAATTCCTAATAGCTATGCATGTAAGAATTGTTAGTATCAAAGAGAAAAAAGCTATGCGTGTACAATAGCTATGCATGCAGAATTTCAAACTTCTCTACTCATCTCTGACCATTTTAAAAGATCTAAAAAGTAGATAATGAAAGCTTATCCTCATTGAAAGTTCAAACTACATAAACCTCGAGGAGATAAATCACATAAAACAAAACACAAAAGAGCAAAAAATATCAGTCAACATTGGTGTCTTAAAATCCACAATTGTCCAAATATCTCATCCCTCTCTTACTCGCCATTAATAAAAGTCTTAAAACACAAAACCTTCTTCATTCACTTCTTGAATCACCCCAACAACACACTCTTTCTAACTTCACTTAATCCAAAACCCGAAACCATGAGCTTCCGCGACCCGAATCCAATGAGCCCACCCGGTACCAATTCGGATCCGGTGAGCTTCACTATAAACAGCAAAATCATGTTCACCACCACAATCGTAATCTTATTCATCGTCATTCTTATGGTCTCTCTCCACCTCTGTTCACGATGGTATCTCCACCGTTCTAGCCGCTTCAACCGCACCGCCGCCGCACTTACCTTCTTCGCAAACCCTTCCTCCACCGCCGTCGTCACTACTAGTGGTGGCCTTAACCCCTCTGTCATCAAATCTCTTCCGATTTTCACGTTCTCCGCCGCAACCGCCCAAAACGCAATCGAATGTGCAGTTTGCCTCTCGGCGTTCATGGATAACGAATCGGGTCGGGTTTTGCCCAATTGCAAGCATACATTTCACGTTGACTGCATCGATATGTGGTTTCACTCTCATTCCTCTTGTCCTCTCTGTCGATCACTAATCGAACCTTTTGCCGGAGGAGTGAAATCGACGACGGATGAAGTCACGATTTCGGTTTCTGATCCGGTTTCCGGTGACACGAACCGCCACGAAGGAACTGAGACTTCCGGTAACCCGGACCCTGAAGATTCCCGGAGAAAACCGGCGGCGATTGAAATCCCACGGAGGAATCTCGGAGAAATGGAGAACGATTTGACTCAGAGTCAATCGTTTAGGTCACCGATTAGCCGGGTGATATCTTTCACTCGGAATTTGAGTCGAGATCGGAGAAGTGCTTCTTCTTCTTCAATCAGAATTCCGCAGTCGCCGCCACCGGTCTGTAGCATGCCGGCGAGGGAGTTAGATATCGAATTGGGAGAAGAAGAGACTCGTTGACTTAGTAGTATTCAATGTGACTACCACGTGGACATGTACTATTGGTTGTAATTTATATGTTCATTTTTCTCGGTTTAGAGTTTAATATGCAAGTAAAAACATTTCTTTTTTATGTCTCAGTCACTTCTATTCGTCAGCCGTTCTTGAATACCAAAAAGTATTAAACTCTAATCTGATTTATTTAAATACCAAAAATCATCTACTATTTAATGCTTTTAAGCCATTAAAAATCTTTTTTTTATAAGAAAAGTTGTTAGAATAATGTCCGATATAGATAACATTTCTTTTGCAAATTATTTTTTAAGATCAAAATCGTTAAATCTTCTATTTTCTATATATTAGAATGAAATATTACGAGTTTTTCGTTACTCACATGTTATTAAAAGAATTTTTCTTAGTTTTTATATCACAAAATACTATAGCAAAATATGAATTTTTAAAATTTAACTTAGCTAATTAAAAATCATAATTTATTAATTTTCTCTATATTTTAATATGCATTTTAATTTCTTAAAAATATTTTTTTTATTCCACATCAATCATAAATAATAACTAATAAGAAAATTCACAAATTCACACATTCTCTTATATATAATACACTTTTAGATGTAATAAATTAAACCAACTTGTGATACAAAAACTTTAAGCTTAAAAGTATGCAAAATCTTTTACCATGCAATTACAACATAAACTTTTTTTATATCTTATATGTAATTTTTTGAACTAATTATCTATTTTATACATTATCTATTTTCGAACTAATTATCTATTTTTATAATTTTAAATATAAAAATAAATAGTCCAATACAGAACAAATTACTCACGCGACAGTGCCATTATCCTAACCAAGAATTTATTCTATGAGTATCCTTTTAGACAAAAAAAAAAGGTTGCAAAATTAATAGTTAAGTCACAAGAATTTATTCGTTGATGAATCTTATTGACATCAATAACAAGATATGCATAATTCCATGAGTATCCTTCTCATGTAAACAAAGAATAGCTTACTAATGATTGAATATCATATCATACTCTATATAAAAAGTATATGTATACATAAAATGAAAGCTCTCATCATTACCTGAAACTAAACATAAGAAAATTATAGAAAATAGTCAAAATACTATAATAGTAAAAGCATAGATCATATCCATCTATGAAAACAATTGATGATATTTATACACTCTTCCAAACGCGTGGGCTAAAATGTGATGGCTGCAATCTTGGTAAAGACTACTATAGTGATGGTTATCGTTGTTTTCGTTCTGGACTCTTCTTTCACAAGGAGTGCGCCGAATCCAATCCAAAGATTTGCAACCTCTATCATCCACAACATTCTTTGGACATCAAGATACTTGCAGAAAATGAAGAAGCCTTTGGAGATTGCAAGCTTTGTAGAGGTAACTTGCCAAAAATGTATTACTATTGTTTAATATGTGATTTTTCCATCGATTTGATATGTGCAAAAAAAAAAGTTATGGAAACAATTGAGAACCCAAAAACACATGAGCATCCTTTACAACTTGTTCCAAAGATGAGTATGTTTACTTGTCATTTATGTGGGCTGCATGATGACCGGTTCCCTTATGCATGTAAATTATGCAATTTGAGTTTTCACAAAGATTGTGCTGAATCCACACCAGAGATTGAGTATTCTTGTCATCCTAAACACATTCTCAAGCGTCTCACACGTGTTCCAAGGTACACCGATGGAAAATGTTGTTTGTGTAGAAACAAACTTCATTACATATTTTATCATTGTTCTATTTGCAATTTCAGCGTGGATGTCAATTGTGCAAAGAATCCACTCCCTTCCACTATTGTTAACATTAAGGCTCATGAGCATTTACTCACTCTTATGCCTCAACGGAACTTTGTTTGTGATGTTTGTGGAATGGATGACGACCCAAATCCATATGTATGTCTTCCATGTAATTTCATGATTCATCGAAATTGCATTGATAAACCAAGCGTCATAAAGATCTATCGTCATGATCACCGTATTTATTACAATCATTGCCTTGATGCTGGAGATTGGAAATGTGGAGTGTGTAATAAAGAGATAAAATGGACATGTGGGGCTTATTCTTGTTCAAAGTGTCCTGATTTTGCCATTCATCCAAGATGTGTCACAAGGTTAGGCATTTGGGATGGGATTGAACTCGAAGGCATACCAGAAAATAATCTAGAGATAAAGTCATACGAGGTGATCGAAGATGGAGAAATAAGGCATTTTAGTCACGAGGAGCATAACTTAAAGCTTAAAGAAGAGAGTGATGCTAATAATAAATGCATGTGGTGTAAAGCATGCAACTATCCTATATATTCTAACTCATTCTACAATTGCATGGAATGTGATGATTTCATCCTTCATAAAGAATGTGCTTATCTCCCCAAAAAGAAAATAGATCCATTCTACAACATGTTGACTACTTTAATCACAGATGATATTCGTATAGGCATTTGCAATGCTTGTCAAAACGTTTCTCAAGGTTTTAGTTACGTAAGTGATGATCGTAAGATTATCTTGGATGTGCGATGCGGTTCTATTTCTGAGCCTTTTGTCCATGAAAGTCATCCTCTTCATTCGTTATACATCAGCCGCTCAACAGAAGACAAGTTTTGTATTGCTTGTGGAGATAAGGCTACTATGGCTTTGAGTTGCGAGGAGTGTGAATTTATTTTAGACATTAAATGTTCTACTTTGCCAAAGATGGTTAAACACAAAAATGATAAAGATCATTTTCTGTCTCTATGTTACGGAGAAAAAACAAGTGAGCAGTATTGGTGCGAGATATGCGAGGAAGAACTAAACGCAAGGAAATGGTTTTATTCATGTGATGATTGTGGCATTACTTTTCATATCAAATGTACGCTCGGAGACTTCCGATGGATGTATCCGAAAGGTAAGGATGAGTCATTCCAAACTTATATGATTCCTAATAATCATATAAATCGACCAGTTTGTTGCTGTTGTGAGTCTCGCTGTCAATTCTCTTCCATCTTAAAGTTTTATGGAAAATTAATATGTTCTCTACAATGTTTGCAAAAGAAGTTCCAAGAATTACATGATGATATATCCTGAGATTCAGATTGCTAGTGATTTACCTGGAGTGGATCTGAAGCAAACTCATCGTTGACAGGTTGCTTCGCCTCAATGGTAGTGCGTCCACAGAACATGTAAACATAAAATTATATTTGTAATTAAAAACTAAATATCAATAAAAAATGTGTGTTTACTTTTTTATTTATAAATCTCCTGAGTCATGTACCTATTCTTCTGTAGCATATATATATATATTGGAACTTGAATATAGGAAACCCCATTTGTCAATATACTTGTGGGTATATCTAGCTCAATATATATAGAAAATTTGATCATTAAAATTTACTGAAACGGTTTCTTTGAAAGAAAGAATCAATGTTTCTGATTTTGAAAAAACTTAATTTACGTTATTAAGTTTACTGGCTAGGAGTACCTTCGATTCAAAGATTCACACAGTTTTATCCCATGATTCATGGCCTCACATGCTAAAAAACTACAAATATATGTCACATTACTTATAGGAAAAACATTTTCAAATATCTATACTATAAATTTTCCCTCAAAAAAAAAAAAACACTATACAAATCCTCTTTTTTTTTTCTTCCCTCCGGATTTATATACACAGTTAAATACAAACACCTTGGACGATAGAGAGACAAGTATATGATCAGTTAGCATTGTAAGGTATACGCGTCTGTGGTATCCACGTGTTGCCACGTAGGAAATTCCCTGGAGCAAACTCCCTTGCGACTCTATCAGAGATCCGCTTGATACCTCTCCACCTAACCCGACGACCCTGACCCGAACCACGACCTCTATTGCGGTACTCAGTGTAGAACAACGTGTTGAGCGCGAACGTCTCGTTCCACTTTAACCAACCTTCTGGGTCTATCACATCATCAATCTCTGTGTTCATTATGATTGTTCTCGAAAACTCTTTCCATGGCCGTCCCAAAAATGCTCTGTTCCTGTATATATAGAGGTTCATATATATAATGAGCTTTAACTAAAGTGATATTTGGCTAGTACTTTACTAAAGTTTATAGTAATTATTATGATTACTTGGCTTTGACGGGAAGATATGATGCATCACCGGTTATACGGCTATTGTGGATAACAATCCCAGTTGTCTCACGCCGGTCTTTTCGTCCTTGTGCTGTGACGATGCACTGTTGGTGTTCCATGGGACGGCGGATAACAAATTCGCAGTTCTGAAAAACGGCCTTGGCATCACCGAAGACGAAATCAATGGTGCCTGAGACGCGGCAGTTACGGTAGAATTGACGATGAGTGTGGACGTAAAGCGTGTCTTGGTAACCATTCATATGACAGTTGAAGAACACAGCAAAATCGGCTGAAACTCGTAGTGCGACTGCTTGATGGCGTGCGGCTCCTGCCGTGTTCTCGAACCCTATGTCCTTTGCCATGAAATAGTCCCCATTCACCGCTTCAAACAACAACAACAAATATGTATTAGAATTTTACGTTAAAAAAAAAAACTAGTTAAATATTACGAAAATTATAGTAAACAATTTTAAAAATGTTACAAATCGACTTATTAATCTACATATTGCAGATTATTTTTGAGATGAAATTCTATAAACCATTTTAAGAAACTTGACAGTTTAGACTAGATCAATAATACATGCATAAATTATATTAAACCATATGTAAAATGTTATATATAATTTACCAACGGAGGCAGTGCGATAGGTGCCGACTTGGTTTGGTAAGAATGCAATGTCTCCAGTGATAATCGTCTTTGTTGGTCCGTCTCCAACGAACATAACGTGAAGCATTTTTTTGGTTACCTCTACTTTCTCCTTGTAAACACCTTGCTTTATGTGAATTACAAACTTTTTTGTGTTCTTCATTGGTACCATTGCCAATGCTTGTGCGATAGTCTTGCACTTACCACTGCCGTCTTTTGCAACCACAACATCCGCTCTGATTCCATTATTTCTAGGTCCACGTGCAAGAAGCCTCCGCGAATGCCGTGTTACCCATGGCGGGAACTCTCCTTCCTCCGATAAATGTCGATCCTTTACAGAATCCAATTTATTAAGGGGATTTAATTTTCGAAGAGGATCCAACGGTCGAATTATGGAAGAATCCGAATTTTGAGGAGGATCAAACGGCCGATTCTCAGTAGAAGTTGATTTTTGAGGAGTACTCTCGGAAGAATCCAATGGTTGGTTCTCGGAAGAAGTCGACTTTTGAGGAAGTTTATCGGAAGAATCTAGTGGTTGATTCTCGGAAGATGTCAATTTTTGAGGAGAATTTTCGGAAGATTCCTTTGGTCGATTTTCGGAAGAATCCAACGGTCTATTATTTGAAGAATCCGACGGCCGATTCTCTGAGGAATCCAATGGTCGATTCTCCGAGGACTCCATTGTTTTAGGAGAATTATCAGAAGAATCCACATTTGGAGGGGGATCTTGGGAAGAACCCAACGATTGGTCTCGTGAAGAACCCGAACCTAAAATGCCGAGTCTGTCTCTTCTTGACTGTTAAAGACATACAATCCAGTGTGGATTATTCATACGTAGGAAAATTAGTTTATAGAAAGTTAAAAAAAACGGTAACTATAAGAAATTATGGAACCTAACCCTAGTTTTTTATTTGTTAAAACTAAAATGTAACTTAAAACCATTGAACTAAGAATGATACTGAAATATAGGTTATTTGATAGAGTGTGACGTGAATGTACCCTGAGAAATGGAAATGGAATACGGAAAGCCTTCAATAACTTATCGAGATTTGCGGCAATCGCTAATCCATTGCTAGTGAGACGCTGCCCCTTCCTCATGACTCTCTCCATCATCATGGCCGCTTCGCTATCGATCCCTTCAAATCCGTCGATGCACGTCTGTTGGTATGTGATTGATCCACTGAGCCACACACAAAGATCCTCAACAAAGTCTGACAATCTAGTAAACAAAAATCCCCTAAATTTATCTCTCGTTTTTCGAAGATCATCAATTGCATCATCCATAAGCTCTCGACAAGTATTCAGCGCGTTCCTTGTGTGCACATCCGCATCCGCTCTACTTTTTAGATCAATCATCCCCCTGTCAATTCCACTTCTAATCGAGACGATAGCGAGATCGAAAGCAGATCTTATTAGATTTCGGGGATCCGGCGACCTCACTGTTGCGAGACTCGTGGTGCAATCTTGTTTGTAATCGGTGGAGGAACATATAATAGTCACCGCCGTCTTTGTTATCATCAGCTTGCTTTCACGGTGAATCTCTTCCGTTTTTCTACTCGGGCTGCTGCCATCGTTGGCCTCTACACAAATGACCATTGCCATAATGAGAGCGGTGACGCCTAAGGCGACATATTTCTTCATCTTGCTTGAATAATTCCATCCATTCCACATTATTTTTTCTTCCGGGAATGTTTTGGGATTTTTTAGAATATCAATTGCTAAATGTGAGTTGGTTTTGAAGTCATACTTATATGTGGAAGAAGGGAGGGAAAGTTAGTTATTTACCGTTAAAAAACTTGAGGCAGTAATTAGTTTCTCAGAAATCCCAAAATATTTGATATTTGTTTCCAGTGGTTTTTGCTATACTTGCGGGGAAATACATAATCTTTTTATACCATTGGAGGTGATTAAGCACAAAATTGAATGTATAGAATATATCTTTAAAATTTGTGTTTGCTAATTCTCTATCACATGGGACTTCTTTTTTGTTTTCTCTCTGTAAACTTAAGATATAATGAAAAAATGGAAAGAAAAGAGAGAACAAGGGCACACAAAAAAAAAAAAAAAGAGATAGAGAGTTGAACAACATTTTTGTAAAGTAACTATACCAAATAAATCATTAACACATGTCTTCTTTTCTAATCATTTATATTCATATTCATATTCATTAATAACTAGTTCTTATCTAATTCTAAGATATTTAAGATCTTATAGTTATGTTAAAACAAACTAAAAATAATGTGAGATGAAAACACATGATTAACTTATATCTTGTAATATGTTTTCATGATCTTATATAATATGACAAGGTTTTTTTGAAAAAGCTCTATTATCATGCCATTTGGCATCCTATGCATCTGACATGTGTCCCTCTCCAATTAATGGTAATTAGTGGTGATTAATTTGTAATTATATTGTGGAAAATAAATAGGTGATTTTGAAAACTACCATTTTTCTATTTCTAATGAAAATTACAAATTTTTATATGTAAAATGACAATTTTGTCTATCTTTAAATTGAAAGCTGTATTTTTAGTAAAATTATAACTAAATTCGCAAATTAAGAGAAAATATTAATTATCCTTATAATTTTTTTTTGAGATAAAGATAGTTTATTTATTTTATATATTAAATTTAATAAAATAATATCTAAAAACATTAAAAAGTCTATAAAGTCTATCCCTTAATATTGTATAAACAAAAAAATCTCAACGTAACAATCAAATTCTTCAACTCCAAAGTCTGCTCCAATTTCAAGGTTAACGTAGATTACGACTTAACATTGGTAGAATGATGTAATCTTATATGTATCATTGATTAAATCAACGTACGGCTTATAGCTCTAACATAATATTCTTTGTTTTATTTACATGTGTTATCGATTAGAGATGGAGTACCAAAAACTAATGGAAATCCAATCAAAGGTAATTTTAGTCAAGAGATTTTAAAAGTAATGATGAACTATTAAATTTTAATCAAATGTAGGAACATGATTCACTTGATAGGTGAATTCACAATTATTTTAGATTGTTTAAAAGAAATATTTAAGATAAGAATTATTAAAATTGTTAGTTATTTCAAATATTAATTTCAAACTAAATTAATAGATTTTCTGTTTTACGTATAAATTCTTTTTAATTAATATTGAATTTCACTAAAGCCATTTTAGTAATTTAATATATTAAAATATAGTTTCTTCTCTTCTCTAAGCATATCTTTCTAGACATTATAATTAAGTATCCCTTTTTACCTTACGTTACTCTATCTAATTTATGAAAACCGTAGCATTATATTTCTTTACGTTACGTTTCTTCTTCACATTACGTTTTCATGTTACAAATCTCTTATTTAATCAATTCCATAAAATCGAGACACTTGGTGTGTTGTTCTTTTAACGGCTGGAACATTCTTCAATGCTCTACAAGAAGCACTCTACTTCAGCTCAAGCAATGTTTATGTTTCTAAATTAACTTCTTTTTTTTTATTTAGTTATTTGAAAATTTACATTTTCATCTCTCTCACTCATCTTCATTTTAGTATGTGCCTTATCTTCATTCTAGCCAACAAGTGTGTTGTAGAACATAAATGACACTGCTGAATTTGAGGTTGGATCGTCAAAAAATTATGCGCTTGGATATGTATGTTCTCATTTAAGTATTGTTTACTTTTAAATATTTTTAAAACATGATCTAGCAAAAAGTAACATTATATCCAATTGGTACAATGCATTTCTTATTTTCGTGTTGATTAGCTAAAACATGATTTATTTTCGTAGATTGGCGTTAGTGACGACTAATACTTATTTTGTGCATTTGTTTTGTTCATGTTGTCATAATATGAATAGTAAATAATGACACATTGATTCGTTAAAATTTATTGAGCCGGGTCTGGTAAGATATAAAATAAATTCCTCAAAGCTGTGATATTTACTTTTTATCTATTTTATCGTGGGAAATCACAAATACCAAATGAATTAGAATTTAACCCGCGGTACACCGCAGAGCAAAATTGTATTTTCTGTATTTTATATAATAATTTATAATTTATTAGGTTTTTAAATTCATACTACAAAATAATTATTTCCCATTTACTTATTTATATTATAATTAATATAGTTGAAATATATGAATATTGTTTTTGAGTTGTTCTATTTTTTTTACTTAAATGTGTTAATTTGTAAGATTTGTAGTTGTAGAAGTGATGTAGTGTTAATATTGGCAACCATTTATAATCATGGACTATTATAATAATTTGATATTATTTTGTATCTAAAATTTTTACACCGCGGTATATTGCGGATTGATTTTTTAAAACTAAAAACTTAAATTTTAAGTTATATTTGTTTTGTTAATATTGTTTGGTTTGTTTAGTGTTTAAGATAATATCATTATATTTTTATCTTTAATTCTAGGATTTCACCCGTGCTACATCGTCCCGTATTAATATCGACCCAAACTCGTCCCATCATATAACCCCGTCCCATAAAATAAAACAACATTTTGTTATTTTCTTTTTAATAATAGTTTTATTTAAAAGACATATAATTCGAGTCAATTTATAACTTTGCTTTAAATGGTTGACATAATATATATCTATATATATATATATATATATATATATATATATATATATATATATATTTTTTTTTAATTGTTATAGAGTTCAAATATTATAAAAAATTTATAGAACTTAAATATTATAAATACTCTAAACATTTTTTAAAGTTTAAATATTTATAATGTTTAAACTTCTTATAAATTCTTATAAAGTTCAAATATTCATATTTGAAACTTCATAAAAGTTTGAGTTATATAAAATAAATAAACTATCTTTATCTCAAAAAAAACTATAAGGATAATTAATATTATTTTGAATTTTTCTCTCATTTTCGAATTTAGTTATAATTTTACTAAAAATACAGCTTTCAATTTAAATATAGACGAAATTGTCATTTTACATATAAAAATTTGTAATTTTCATTAGAAATAGAAAAATGGTAGTTTTCAAAATGGTAGTAATTACCATTAATTGAAGAGGGACACATACAGATGCATAGGATGCCAAATGGCATGATAATAGAGCTACTTCAAAAAAACCTTGTCATATTACATAAGATCTCATTTAAGTATTGTTTACTTTTAAATATGTTTAAAATATGATCTAGCAAAAAGTAACATTATATCCAATTGGTACAATGCATTTCTTAGTTTCGTGTTGATTAGCTAAAACATGATTTATTTTCGTAGATTGGTGTTAGTGACGACTAATACTTATTTTGTGCATTTGTTTTGTTCATGTTTTCATAATATGAATAGTAAAAAATGACACATTGATTCATTAAAATTTATTGAGCCAGGTCTGGTAAGATATAAAATAAATTTCTCAAAGCTGTGATATTTACTTTTTATCTATTTTATCGTGGGAAAATCACAAATACCAAATGAATTAGGATTTAACCCGCGGTACACCGCAGAGCAAAATTGTATTTTCTGTATTTTATATAATAATTTATAATTTATTAGATTTTTAAATTCATACTACAAAATAATTATTTCCCATTTACTTATTTATATTATAATTAATATAGTTGAAATATCTGAATATTGTTTTTGAGTTGTTGTATTTTTTTACTTAAATGTGTTAATTTGTATTGATGTACTTAGAAGATTTGTAGGTGTAGAAGTGATGTAGTGTTAATATTGGCAACCATTTATAATCATGGACTATTATAATAATTTGATATTATTTTGTATCTAAAATTTTTACCCCGCGGTATATTGCGGATTGATTTTTTAAAACTAAAAACTTAATTTTAAGTTATATTTGTTTTGCCATTCTATTTTCTTAAAAGATTTTACTTAAAAACTTAAAATTCATTCTCAAAATTCATCGATGTTCTATAACGCATATAGCACTAAATCAAGTATTCTTTTAATGTTGTCTTTTTCTACATTTTACCTTATTTCCCACAAATTTATATTAAACAATTAACAGCAAATTATCTTATAATAGTTTATTTTAAAATTTTATTTCATATTTAAGTTTACTATAAATCATTACATAAATGAATACAATTCGAGAAGCAAAATGTAATAAAATTATTAAAATGACATTGTAAATTGAGGAATTGTTAGAAATGCTTTTTTCCAATACCTCTTTTCAAAAATACAACCTACGTAAAACCTTTTTAAAATTTCCCTAAAAATCTAAGATTTACCTAAGTACGTATGTAACGTTATAAAAGCATACAAAACTACATTTATATGTATAAATACATGATTAAAACTTATAAATACCTTATAAAATCTAATACATATCTTATAAAATCTTATAAATATGTTTTTATAAATACGTTATAAAACCGTATAAATACTTAGATCGAGGCTTGAGTAATACTTACCATCCAGAAGTACCTCATAAACCTTTTCAGGTTTAATGAGACGTATTTTTGAAAATACACAAAAGAAGGGGACATTTTTTAAAAATGGCACACCAAAAAGTGCATTTTCAAAAATAAAATCTAATAATAAGGTCTTGAAAATTATTTATTATAAAGTGCTTCGTAATTATTTATTTGAAACTATAGCATCTTATCTATTTCTAAACTATTTTAATTTTTCTTATAACTTTGAATGATGAAAAAGAAAAACAAAGAAAAAATAAAGGATTTTGTTTTGAGCATTTAAAGACAAAGAAAAAGGACCACATGTCTTGAAAAAGAAGTTAAAAACTTCATGACGAGCTCATTTTTAAATTAGAATTAATGGCGAAACCCTTATCTACACTTTTGTTATAGAAAAAAAAAAAGAAGATGATGATAGAGTTGAAGGATAAAATCTAATATTTGAGATTATGATCACTGATTTTTTGTTGGAAGATGGGTATTTTTTTCCAAAAAACGTCTGCTTTTTATTCTTTGTTGACATTTTTCCTTCTAGAAAAAGTTTTATTACATACTAATTTTTACATTCAAAATAAATTTCATAATGTATATGCCAATACTTTATATTTTTAGCTACTCTATACGTACTTTACCTTTCTTTATAACAAAATTCTTAAACTGATAACAAAGAATAACTAAAGTGTTAAACAAATTCATGTATAATTATTTGGAAGGACATCAAAACCTATTATTGTATTATTTACTTTGCAACATTTTTAATCAGTATCCCACGCATCGCGTGGGTTTCTCTCTAGTTATATATATATAAATCATTTCATAATTCCCATAAGATTAGAACTTCTATACACATGATCCATATACAGAGCCGCTCTGAAGGGAACAGGCTATTTTTGGTCTGCTTGGCGTCTCTAAAATATGACATGCTTATTTATGTTTTTTTAATACATGCTTTTAATTTATGTTACAAAAAGTCAAGACACACATGTTTACATAGCACCGTAACATTTTACATTACATAAGCTTCAACATAAAGTACTTCTAGATAGATAACAGACACGCACACTTGGTTGTGCTCTAAAGCTTATTCTAAATCAAAACTGTTGCAACAAGCTTTAGCATATGTGTTGGTCTGAACTTTTTTCGCAAGCAGAAACAAAAATTATCACACTTACTTACAAACTCACCATGCATCTTCAACATAATTACTTGAGGTTTTCACCGCTTACTTACGAAATTCCTTTATAAGCACCCCTCCATAGAGTTGGACCGCCTCGTCGCAGTTAATAACCCGTCCTTTTGGCCTCTCAAACCTGTTGGGATTGCCAACTAAAGGACGGGCACCACCATAGTATTGAATATGTTCTGTGGGATGAGAAGCAACAGGTTCTTTTATAGTTGACTCAGGTGAGTACATATAAATAGCTCGACCATAACTATAAGTACTAGTCGCCTCTCTTACGGTATAGATTTGTGGACCACCATATTTGTAAGCACTTTGGCTAAAACGAGAAGGGAACTCGTCTTTAGGATCATATGGTTTAGATGTTAATTTTGGGGACTTACCATACACCTGATCGACCATTTCAAAAGCCTTTTGAGCGATCCTTGTATTCCTATCCTTTTGAGCCATTGGTGAAGCACAAAGAAGAGAAGAAAGGTCTTTTGTTTTAGTGTATTGTCTTTGTTTCTTTTGGTTTTAGTTTGATTTTGAAAAGGAAGCCAATACGTACCCTTTATATAGAAAAATCTTCTAAAGGAACCAACATATTCTTTTAACAAGAGCATTTCGTTACTTTTCTATCCACTTGCATTTTCTTATGAACACTCGTTTTCTTTTACTAATATCCAGTACATTTAATATGAAGTTGTAAGTTCTGATATATTCCTAATTATGAAAAATACCCATACGTGTAATCATCACAAAGATGGAATCAAAATTTAAATAATCATTCGTATCAAAGAATTTAAATAATCATTATTCCCTCAATAATGTATATCCTTCCAAGGCCATGGACGGTTTGACGGTCTGCCCTATCCTTTCCTTTCCTTCCCATATATTAGATTACTTATATTTTACAGATTTAACATGCATATCACATGATTAAATTTATCATATATATATTACTTAGCATCAAATATACTATTTGAACTCAATTTTAAATGACCATTATTCGCTCTATAATTAATAGTTTTCTTTCATACTGTTCTTCTATATGAACTGACGCATGGTTCTACCTGAAGCAAAACATTTCAAAAACTATATCAAAGTCTGTCAAAAAAAAAATAATCATAAACTATATTCAATTTATTTCGTTAGAAACGCGTTGTCGAAAATTGTAATGTTTTCTTCTAGTGACGCCAACAGAAACAGAAACTAGAAAACTAGTCAATCATGGCTAAGGAAAACATCAAAGAAAAGAAAAGAATTGTATACAATATGAAGAAAGTAGACAAGAGGGTTTAGAGATTACTTCTCGATAACGAATACAAAGATGTAAGATCTTATCCCTTGAAAATAAAAGTAACGTAAAAAAGAACACGTCGTTTTAGTTAAATGAAGGCATATTGGAGCTTGGCCGTGGCACCAGGATGTGGAGGCACGGCAATGAGGCTCTTGGCCACGGACGGATGCTCGCAGGCCACGGCGTCTAGGCTTTCGCCACGGTTGGTTTCTTCTCGAGTGCGGCTGGACAGGGATCACTTTATTACGATATAGAGTATACTTGTACATATACTTTGTAATCTTATTTAGTATATAAACAGAGTTGTATACACATTTACACTTTAATGAGAAATATAACAAACTTTCCCCTTTTCTCTCTCTACATCTGATATGGTATCAGAGCTTTATCTCTCCTTCCGCATCACATTTCTCATTCAAATTCTTCGTTTCTTGCTTCGATCTTCATGATTTGAGCTCGTTTTTCTTCAATTCGACCTTCGATTGTCTCGAATTGATCTTCGTTTCTTTGATTTTGAGTTGTTTAAGCTCGATCTTCATCTTCGTTCTTGATTTCTTTCGCGATTTCTTATCTGTTACGTCAATGGCGACTACGAACAGAGATTCTTATGACAATCCGTATTATCTTACTAATAATGATCATTCCGGCTTGATGTTAGTCTCAGATCGTCTCACCGGTGCTGGAGACTTTGGATCGTGGCACCAATCTATGCTCATGGCGTTAAATGGCCGTAATAAACTTTGTTTTGTTGACGGAAGTCTTCCGAAACCAGATGATGGTCATCGCGATGCAGCGACATGGTCCAGAGTCAATGATGTGGTACGATCTTGGCTTATGAATTCAGTTTCTAAGACTATTGGCCAAAGTGTGTTGTATGTGAAAACGGCTCATGGAATTTGGCAAAAACTGTTGAAACGATTTAAGCAAAACAATGTTCCTAGATTGTATCGTGTTGAACAGAAGCTTGCTAATCTTCGTCAAGGTTCAATGGATGTTAACACTTTTTACACAAAGCTGGTTACAATTTGGGAAGAGGTGAAGAGTGCACAAGATTTCCCTGTGTGTCAATGTAATGGTTGTGAATGTGAAGTGGACAGAAAATGGATGGATCTTTTTGAGAGAAACTTTGTGATTAAGTTTCTTTTTGGACTCAATGATTCTTATGAACATGTCAAAGAGTCTATTATCATGCTTGATCCGTTACCAGATTTAGAGAAGACTTTGAACATGGTGATTCAACATGAAGATCAGAAAGTGATTAAGCAAACACCTCAAGCAGACGCAGTTGTTTTTCAAGTGAGTTCACAGAATGTTCACCCTTCTTATGATTCAAGTTTTCAAATGTCTGATAATTACTCAAGTCAAAATGAAGTTGTTGGAGCAGTCTCAGGAGGATATAAACCTAAGCAACGTCCTATATGCACCTACTGTGGTCTCCAAGGTCACATTGTTAACAAATGTTACAAGCTCCACGGTTATCCTCCCGGGTACAAGCCTCCAAATCAGCCTTATGGCAGTCAGCAAAGTCAGTTTGCTCCGAAACAGTTTCAATCTCGTCCTCCTGTTCAGTTTCCACAACAACAGTATATTCCACAACCACCACAATACAATCAGTAGTTTCATGTTCCTAATGCACGGATGCAGAGTCACAAAGGTCCAAGAGAGAATTTGGTTGGTAATGTCATCACTACTTCTCCTGCAGTTCAAGACCATTTCCATCAGGTTTCAAATGCTCTGGCTCAGCTGACTACAGAACAGATTGAACAATTGGCTTCTCAACTAAACACTAAAGCCAATTGTCAAATGCCAAGCATCACTGAGACTCCTGGTGTTACTTATGCGTCTACCTCTGCAGGTAATTTCCTTTACACAACCTTAGAGGAACCATGCCTTAATTTCACTGCTTGGATCATTGACTCTGGTGCGACTACGCATGTTTGTTGCAACTTAAGTCTATTTGCTGACATTAATAGTGTCTCTGAAACTACTGTCAAATTACCTAACAATACTAAGATTGCTATAACACAATCTGGTACTGTTAAGTTGTCAGATAAGCTTCTTCTTAAAAATGTGCTTTTCATTCCTTCTTTCCATTTAAATCTCATTAGTGTGAGCTCCCTTCTTCAAGATTGTGCATATTCAGTTAATTTTTTCCCTTCCTTTTGCACAATTCAGGAGTTTACTCAGGGCTTGATGATTGGTAGAGGTCGTCTACAGAATAAACTCTATTTTCTGGATTTAGAACCTCAATCATCTCAGTCTCAAGCTTCTACTTCTGTCATTTGCAATCTCAGTCCTTCTGACTCCAGTTCTCTTTGGCATTCAAGACTGGGTCATCCATCTTTTTCTAAGATTCAAGTTCTTTCTGAAGATCTCTCTCTTCCAAAAACAAAGCTTAAAGACTGGTCTCATTGCAAGACCTGTCATCTCGCAAAACAGAGGCGTCTATCTTTTCCTTCTTCTAATAATGTCTCAAAGAATCCTTTTGATCTTATACATTTGGATGTTTGGGGTCCCTTTTCTGTTGTTTCTACAGAGGGTTTTAGATATTTTCTTACTCTTGTAGATGACTGTAGTCGGGTTACTTGGGTTTATCTCTTAAAGTCCAAGAGTGATGTCTTAACAGTCTTTCCTACTTTCATCAATACTGTAGAAACTCAATATTCAAATAAAATCAAAGCTATTCGTTCAGATAATGCTCCAGAGCTTTCTTTTACTACTCTTCTTCAATCAAAAGGGATTATTCACTATTTCTCTTGTGTTGATACCCCACAACAAAACTCTGTTGTTGAAAGAAAACATCAACACATTCTTAATGTGGCTAGAGCTCTCCTTTTTCAGTCTAATGTTCCCTTACAGTATTGGAGTGACTGTATTAAGACTTCTGTTTACCTTATTAACAGAACTCCATCTCCTTTACTCAACAACAAAACTCCTTTTGAAATTTTACTCAAAAAGAAACCTCTTTACTCAAATCTTAAAACCTTTGGCTGCCTCTGTTATGTGTCCACCTATCCTAAGGATCGACACAAATTTACTCCAAGAGCTGAAGCTTCTGTCTTTCTTGGGTATCCATCGGGTTATAAGGGATATAAAGTCTTAAACTTAGAGACTCATTCTATTTCCATCTCTCGAAATGTCATTTTCCATGAAGACATTTATCCATTTCAGTCTCTGGAACTATCATCATCGACTCTTGATCTTTTCACTTCCACCATTCTTCCTCTTCCTATTCCTGATACTTCTCCTATTCCTCAATCTTTTCCTTCCAATTCTCCAGTCTTATCTGATGACAGTAATTCCTCAGTAGAATCTGGGAACACTATTCCTGTTGATGCAAACAGGCCTAAGAGAAACACTCGTGCTCCATCGTATTTGAATGATTATCACTGTAATTTGGTCCATCAAATTCCAAATGACAGTGGTAATACTTCTCATCCTCTGCAATCTGTATTGGATTACTCAAGACTGAATGAGCATTATCAGCAATTCATCCTCAATATTTCTTCTGAGTCAGAACCAAAGAATTTTGGGGAAGCTATAAAATCTGAAAAATGGCATGCTCCTATGAATGAAGAACTCCAGACATGTGTTAATACTGGAACTTTTTCAGTGGTTTCTCTGCCAGAAGGAAAACAGCCGATTGGCTGCAGATGGGTATACAGGATAAAACACAATGCAGATGGGACTGTTGATCGCTATAGAGCTCGTTTAGTGGCTAAAGGATACACCCAACAAGAAGGTGTTGATTATATTGATACTTTTTCACCAGTGGCAAAACTTGTGACAGTAAAATTGTTATTGGATTTGGCTGCTAAACATGGTTGGTCTCTTACACAAATGGATGTAACTAATGCATTCTTACATGGAGATTTAGAGGAAGAAATCTACATGGACTTGCCTCCTGGTTATACACCTCCTCAGGGAGAAACTTTACCACCTAATGCTGTTTGGAAGCTCCATAAGTCCTTATATGGCCTGAAGCAGGCATCAAGGCAATGGTACAAGAAGTTTTCAGAAGTTTTGCTACGAGATGGTTTTATTCAATCGGAATCTGAACACACTCTGTTTGTTAAATACAATAATGGTATCTTCATTGCTTTATTGGTCTATGTTGATGACATAGTCATTGCTAGTAACAATGATGATGCTGTTTCCAGATTGAAAGCCACTCTTGCTGCAGCCTTTAAACTGAAAGATCTTGGTCAGGTGAAATATTTTCTTGGGCTTGAGATAGCCAGAAACAAAGCAGGAATCTCCATTTGTCAGAGAAAATACACTTTGGATTTGTTGGAAAGTGTAGGTTTCCTTGGCTGTAAACCTGTTGCAACACCAATGGATTCTGTTGTTCAATTACATGCAGAGAGTGGGGATATTCTACCAGATGCAACGGTCTATAGGGCTTTAATAGGGAAACTTTTATATCTAACCATCACTAGAGCAGATATTACTTATGCAGTTCATAAGCTAAGTCAATTCTTGGCACAGCCTAGGACTCAACATCTTGAAGCTGCTCATCGTGTGGTCAGATATTTGAAAGGAGATCCGGGTCGTGGATTGTTTTATTCTGCTCAATCTGAAATACGTTTAAAAGCTTTTTCAGATGCAGACTGGGGAACATGTCAAGATACAAGACGATCTACGACGGGTTTCTGTGTGTTTCTAGGAGATTCTCTGATTTCATGGAAAGCAAAGAAGCAACAGACTGCATCAAGAAGCAGTGCTGAGTCAGAATATAGAGCTTTGGCTGATACAACTTGTGAATTACTGTGGCTAAGCAAACTGTTGAAGGATCTGCATGTAAAGATCACTGGTCCTGCAACTATATACTGTGATAGTACTGCAGCAATTCACATAGCCTCCAATTCAGTTTTTCACGAACGCACAAAGCATATTGAGATTGATTGTCACATTGTACGTGATAAACTGAGGGCTGGTTTTCTGAATCTTATGCATGTTACTACAGACAACCAGTTAGCTGACTTGTTTACAAAAGCTCTACCTCCCAAGACATTCAAGCTTCTCATGTCAAGATATGCATTTTCAAGTCTCTTTCTTCCCGCTTGAAGAATTCGACTTGAGGGAGGGGTATTACGATATAGAGTATACTTGTACATATACTTTGTAATCTTATTTAGTATATAAACAGAGTTGTATACACATTTACACTTTAATGAGAAATATAACAAACTTTCCCCTTTTCTCTCTCTACATCTGATACACTTCAATCGGGCATAAAAACGTTTGGATTGTCGGTTTGGGTCTATTTCACTTAGAGACAGATCCTGACTCTTCCAGCTTTACGTAGACTCCAAAAACGCATCATTTGTTGTTCGGGAAGGCCTTCAACAGATGTCAAACTTCCAATGGTCCGAAACTGTCTTGAAAGCTCATTTTCCTTCATTTATGCTTTTTATCCTCTAAAGCATACAAAATGTGATAAACAACGTTTGAAAACATTAAAAAAAAACTAGCTAAAATGGACAAAAATACGATGTTATCATCACACAACTATCCACATCATATGGCCTGATAGAAACTGAAGAAGACATGTGGATATATTGTGAATTATCCTTCTGCTTCATCTGGGCTATTGATAGAATAGTCGGAAACGACTTTACTTCCTCAAGAAACTAGGCTCGACGTATATGGTTGATGGCCTTGATACTCTGGTTTGGCTCACGCAAGTGGTTGCTTATGATAGGATCTACTTTGTTTTAGCTCCCAATGCTGTGTTTTTCAGAGTCTTGTATATATTTCAATCTTAAAGATTCATATTATGTAACAAAGGTTTTTGATCGAATAAAATTTTACATTCTTTTTAAAAAAGAAATAGAAACCGGTTTCTTAATCTGCTAAACCAATTGGAAAAATAATTATTCACTACATTTGAGGTTCCATAATACATTTAAAATATTATTATTTCCAGCATCAAATTAAAAGTTTGCTTTCATTCCCTGTTTTCTATCAGTTATTAGTTATTTTTTTTTGTCAATCAGTTATTAGTTATTACTATTGGTTTTTATCAAATTACTAAAACTCCTATCATTATATTTTTTTTACATTAATTACTTCAAAATATTTTATGAAAAAGTCATAGAATATCAAATAATAATAAAATTTAGTTAATATAAAAACGTTTTTTTAGAAATTACTTTAAAAAGAGTCAAATATTTTTTGGTCTGCCCGGCGTCTCTAAAATATTAGGCTCCGCTTGTTGCATATATGACATGCTTATTAAAGTCTTTGAAGTTTGAATACATGCTTTTTTTTTTTTTTTTTTTCACGGCCGTCTTTGAATACATGCTTATTTATGTTTACAAAGAGTCCAAGACACAAATGTTTACATAGCACCATAACATTTTACATTACGTAATCTTCAACATATAGTACTTCTAGCTAGATACATAACAAACACAAACACTTGGTTATGATCTAAAGCTTATTCTAAGTCAAAACCGTTACAACAAGCTTTAGCATATGTGTTGGTCTGCACTTTTTCCGAAAGCAGAAATAAAACTTATCACACTTATTTACAAACTCACCATGCATCTTCAACATAACTTGAGGTTTACACCGCTTAATTATTTACGAAATTCCTTTATAAGCACTCCTCCATAGAGTCTGACCGCCTCGTCGCAGGTAATACGCCGTCCTTTAGGCCTCTCAAACGGGTTGGGATTTCCAACAAAAGGACGGTCACCACCAAAGAAGTGAATAGGTTCCGTCAGGTGAGAAAAAACCGGTTCTTTTATGGTTGTCTCAGGTGAGAATCGATTAGGAAGGCGCTTATCGATCATTTCAAAACCCTTTTGAGCGACCCATCTATTCCTATCCTTTTGAGCCATTGCCATCGAAGCAGAAAGGAGAGAAGAAAGGTGTTTTGTTTTAGTGTGTTATCTTTAGTTTGTTTTGGGAAAGAAAGCCAATAATGCTCTTTATATAGATATTAGGAACCAACATGCTTTTAACAAGAGCTTTTCAGTGAAATTTTGTTCTGGAATTATCCACTTGTATTTAGTTTATTCTATTTAATATAAAGTTTAAGTTTTGATATTTTCCTTAGGAAAATTATGATACGTGTAATTATCACAAACATGGAATCAAATTTTGTTAATCATTCCGTCAAAGGTCATGGACGGTTTGACGGTCTACCAGATCCTTTCCTTTCCTTTTTTTTTTTTTTTTTTTTTGTGACAGCAAATACAGGTAAAAAATCCTTTCATTTCCAAAAATTAGAATAGTTATACTTACAATTCAGTTTTTTTTTTTTTTTTTTGAATATCTGGAAGTTCAAGCCCGAAGGCCCTATATCTCCCAGAGGCAGAACTCACACCAGGTTAAATTCATCTCCTTCGGAGAAGAGATCCCTCCCAACGGGCGTCAAACCCAGTACCTTCACCTAGGAGATTTACCACTGGACCAACACAACGTTGGTCATTCTTTACAGTTTAAACACGAAAAAATATTACTTATACAGACCACATGACATGCATATTTATATACATATAGTTAGCATCAAATTGATGTAAAAAAAAAAAATTATCATCAAATTCAATATCTGAACTCTGTTGTAAAGACCATCGCTCTATAATTAATAATTTTATTTCATATTGTTCCCACTAAATAAGTACATCATTTCTGTATGAATTCACACGTAGACCTGAAGGAAATCTAATTAAGTCTATCAAATACTCCCTCCGTTTCGTTTTAGTTGTCGTTTAAGGTTTTCTCACACAAATTAAGAAAAGCATTAAATTTTCTGTTTTACCCTTTATTAATATATTTTATAAAAAATTTCATTGGCCAAAACATTAAAACAATAGGGATAATACTGGAATTTTTACCAAACATTTGCATTGAAAACCTAAAACGACAACTATTACGAAACAAAATTTAAGTCCTAAAACGACAACTAAAACGAAACGGAGGGAGTAGAAAGAAAAAAAAAAGAAAAAAACTATTTGCCATGTCTTCATTTTTATCTGAAATTTAATATATATATATATATAGAACCCACATATTTGTGTTAAAGCAATTTTTGGATATCACATCCCTGTCTATAATGTTCAACAATATTGTTTTGTTTTTGATAAAACTTTTCTGTCATATTGTTAAACTAGACATAATAAAATTTTAAGTATTACCAGGAAAAAGACATGTATTCAGTTTCAAGTATTACAATATAAGTTACCAAAATTATATTGGAAAATATCGATTTCTAATAGGTGATCGTAAGAAAATTTTACTAATCAATGATAAAATTTTGCTGTCTTTTTTTTTTTTTTTTTTTTTTAAATGTCAAGAACATGTAACCTAAAAACACTGCACAAACCACTAAAAGTCTAAAAGTGAGAAATTTTGTTGTCTAAATATTTTATTTCTACCGTTTGTTTTATGATTACTTGCACGTGGAATTAAATAAGATTTAGGATTTTTCCAAGAATTTAATATTGTTTAGTAATGACTCTTTCAGCCTTTAATTTGTCTGTTTTAAAATGTTTACAAAGATTCAAATATCTCAAATTATAAATTAGTTTTGGATGCTTTTTTTTGTTAAAGCATAGAAGCATAGATATATTAGGATTCGGGACGCAGATTGATACCAAGTTCTTTGACACAAAAAGTTATATTATATTGTATCAAGTTGAAACTTCTTTTATAGATGAATTCTGTAAAATTACGGGTTTTTTTTTCCAAAAATTTAATGTTGTTTAATAGTGAATCTTTCTGCCTTTATCTGTTAGAAAAAGTTTACAGGGATTCAAATATCTCAAATTAAATAATAGTTTTAGATTCCGGACGAAGATTGATATCTTGTTAGAAATTACATTATACCAAGTTCTTTAACCAAAAAAAAAAGAAAAAAAAAAGGATCTTTAACCAAAAATATGATATTATATACCAAGTATTGAAACCTCTTTTAATAGAGAGACTGATTTCTTTTTAATTCAACAATGAATTAAAAAGGCTAGGGGTTTATATAAAATTATTTACTGACATGCATTATTTTTTCACAACGTCCACGGGATTGTTGATATGATTTATATGTGGGAGTCTACATGGCAAGTTTTGAGTCATTTCGTTTACAGTCTATGCTATTCGATTATCAATCTATTGCTTTACTTTTCTTCTTTTTTATTTTCGGTGTATAGCTTCCAAACTCGTATCTTAATTTCTCTTTAAGCTTCCTCATCTTTTATTGTTTATATATAAGGATGAAACATAATCGGTTTTAATTAATGATCAATACGATTGTGATTTAGGGATTTATTTGCAGCGTTTGATACTTTGATGGGTTAGGTTTCAAAATACTCCTTTAATTTGATCATCTGTTTTAGGTGAAACATCAAATACTTTGGCTTTTTTTTTTGCAATAGAACTAGGTGATCAACAAAGACGAAAATGAAATTATTATCCTTTATTCACAATTCTATATCTATCATACCGTAAAATTTAGTTGAAAGAAAAGAAAAGAAACAACGGATATGATTACGCGAAAACTGAAAGTATTAAAACAAGTTCATGCATCTTCCCCAAATTCTGTATGGGGTATGAAATGTCCCCCTATAAAGCTTAGTAGCTTACAATCTCCGAAACTAGATGATGAACTTAATTAGAAAAATAAAAAGTCCACTTCAAAATGTAAAAACTAGGGTTTAAAAGCAAGAAAAATCAGATTCTGCTAGTCAAATATTTGGCTTGATGAAGTTACCTTTTGTAACTCAAATTTAGTATCATTTGTAAATATTCATTGTTATCAATGAAATATTCATACACATATTTCACTAGCAGAATCTGATTACTCTTCCCCTAATCTTGAATACCCTGATTATTTTTTCTTTTTGATACACATATTTATTGC
Organism: Arabidopsis arenosa; assembly: GCA_905216605.1. Classification (NCBI taxonomy): domain Eukaryota; kingdom Viridiplantae; phylum Streptophyta; class Magnoliopsida; order Brassicales; family Brassicaceae; genus Arabidopsis; species Arabidopsis arenosa. The sequence goes on along the minus strand of LR999457.1, from coordinate 11,192,149 downwards.
TATCAATGAAATATTCATACCATATGTATTAGAAATTTTAGACTTTGATAACAATAATCTTTTGGTAAAATTGGTAGACAATAAATGCTATGTTCTCTTACAAAAACTGTTCATGAATACCATTATGATAACCATTAGAAAAAAAAAATGGGTATCCTTGGATATATGTTAATTATATTCTGAGAACCAAAGACTGAAAGAAGTCTATGAAAAGCAGATAAGAGGAATATATAATTGTAGAGTTGAATGATTCCAAATCCTAACCGACTTTTTCTCTTTTTCTCCCAGTGTTGCTTTAACCTTCCGAAAGCAGGATTCCATATCCCTTCTCTCCCAAGATTTCTGAAGATTTTTTTTTTCTTAGTCATGTACATTACCACATAAATATACATACTTCCATTACACGTTTCATACATATATGATATATTTAGATTTTTATTCCCTATAAAGAATATTATGTTAAAAGTCTATGAAATTATTGCTACCAGAGTTTCAACTTGCATATTTGAAAGCTTGGTTGTCTTGTCGTAGAAGAGTCTTCTTGGTTCTATTTGTTTAGGCTTATTAAAATAATCAAGATCATGTTCTTCCCAACTTATATATATGACCAAATGTTCAGCCAAATCCATAAAAGCCCTTAGTTTATATATGTATTGGGCGTTAATCACAGGTTTGATACACTCACAGCTGGTTTCACTAACGTTAGTGCAAAGGACTGGGCTCTAAAAAATCCTATTTTTACCTGCCACATGATCTGTCAAACCCACACGGACCAAGCTAGCATATTGCAATATTCCTAATACAACCACAAATCTAACCAAATATCTAACACCCTAGTCATAATAACACACAAACACACAAAACTAACAAAATATGGCAGATTTCATTTGGTTTTTACTTAATTTTAAGTTTAATCTCTAACAAGTTTGTCTATATATTGATTGGATTTTCAATATTCTCCATCAATACGTTAATAGATACAGAATGCATCAAATACATTCAAAGAAAAGAACTAAAGTAGAATTTTATGAAAATCGTATCATTAATATAATGTTAATAATGTCCTGCCCTTATGACAATTACACCCTCAGTCTCTATATAAAAGCCACTAACTCTGTCCTCTTTCCTAACCACCCAAAATAGCAAACTCAATACACTCTTAATATCACTCCTTCACTCACTCTTTCTACTACCATGGAACTTTCTCGAAAGGACCGGCATGTGTTGATTGCAGAAGATGGGTCAAAAAAGCTCAACAGAAACACTTCCATGTCAAATCCTAATCTTCCTTATCATTATAATCCCAACCTCTCTTCTCTCTATACCCATAATAGTTTTTACATCTACCACGGTCCACAAGTTCGTACCGTCAAAGAGTCCATAAGATCTTCCACCAATGCAACTTTTTTGGTCTATCAATCCGACTAGCTAGTTCAATCCATGTAAAACAGCCGGTTTTTTTTTGTCAATCAATCTCGAAAAAAAAAGAAAAAAAATTGTTTCATGTCTCTTGCCCAAACGGCTAAACCAAACGAAAGCAATAAGCCTCAACGTTCCAGTTATGCTGATTTTCATAGTTAAGGGATGAAGTATGGCCAAAGGTGTGTGGCTCTTTTGCAGTTTTTGTTTATTTAGATATGGTGTGAGTGTATGCAGACCGGTTCAAACTTTACTCTCTTAAGAGTTTTGTTGTAAATTTGTAATAATGCTACAACTTGAATTTGTGTCTGTTTGTAGCATGTAAAGAGTACATATATGTAACCTTATCTTTATGTATGTCAATATGGATGTTTTTTTATCAGTTAATCTCCGATTTAATTAAGAACCTAACAAAAAGTACGTACAGAAAATTTTAAGGCAAAATTCTAATCACAAAAGTCACAAACTACTTGTATATAAGGATCTCCAAAACTAGACATACCCGAATTATATACGAGATTATAAGGAAATATACCATAATAATTTGTCCAGTTAAATAAAGCTGGGAACTATTTACCAGGTATATATAGTATAACACTTGCAACTTAACCACTGTTAGACCATCCTCATCCCACATCTTTTGATGGGTGTCTAATGTCTTTACGAAGGATGGGATGTAGATGCTCTTAGTGACAGTTTATATTATGTTAAAATGTGTGATATGACAATAGAAAATTCTCCTGTCGTATATTTTTTTGTTTCTTCTTTCCCCAACATTTATTAGTTGAATTTGAATTAGGGTGATCATCCTAATCACTAGTTGAAGTGGGTGTTTGTTAATTATGACTATGAAGAAGGAGCATTTTATCAATTCTGCTTCAATATATAAAAGATGATTAGAGATTAAAACTAATGTAATTTCATGTACATAATTAAGATTTTATATCTAATACAATTGATAACAACTGAACAATTCTAATATTGATATTGATGAGATGGTTAAAGATACATGTAGAATATGAGATAGATACAATAAGGGCATGACATATCACCAATATCTTTTTAATATATCACATCCACAATATGCTTTTACAAGCTCCCTCAAAATGGATCACTGGAGGGGATGACAATTTTGAATTATAAGTCGTAGAACCAAATAAGCTTGAAGAATCCACTTGGCTAGATTGTCTGATGATATGACGTGAGAGACTTGCATTGTGCCACCATAAAGTTGCTCTTGAATAAAATGGAAAGGCAATATGTTTCCAATGATACACAAGATTAGCTGAGAGATAATTGGCACCATGAAATTGTCATAAACGGTAATGGGAGTAGCTAGAGGATTAGCTATAAACGATATATTTTGCCACAGTGAAGGAGTGAGCAGTCCTTTTTTGCTTCTTGGAGGACTAAAATATTGGATACTTTCCAAGGTAACCAATGTATGCACCAACGGAGGCCGTCACTAAACATCCGAGTATGGATAATAAAGTGAGGTAAGAATCAACAGATCAAAACACACGTTTTGATAGCCTCCCAATGTGAATTTGTTGGTTAATTCATAAATTGGGAGAGTTTAGTTATTCACCATAAAAGAAAGATCTAATAGTGTAATAGCAAAATACTGAAGATTCTCAACTGCAACTCGATATTCTGTTGTGCGATCGAGGACCAAACCAATGTGAATAGTCAGATGCTTTGTACCGAGATGGGTCTCAGGTCGGCTTGGTATTAATCAGCTAGGTGTGAGATAAGAGATCCATGAGGTACTTATTTTGTGTGAGGTAAAGACTAGCAGAGGTGCACGTGAACTCTTTTCCAAGCAAGTATAAGAAATCACCAAGATCCTTCGTAGAGAAGCTGTCAAAGAACGCTTAAATCTTACGAGAGACTATGATAGAGTACGTGCTTGTAGTTACAATGTCATCAAAATATATTATGAAGAATGAGGTGCTTCTCAATATTATACCAACAGCAAGTCAGCAAGGACGATAAATTGAGGAGAGTAAAGAACACAAAAGTGTTTAGAAAAAATTATAATAGACTCTCATAAAAATAAAGTTATAAATTACATTATCTTATATAGAGACAAGATTTTCTAATCTAAGATAAATATAAATGTAAATAATATATTTAGAGATAATATTAAACTTCTTAAACCTAAGATATGATAACTTCTAGATCCTTCTCGATCTTCATGATTTCCATAATCTTGAGCGATTATCTTGACCGTCGATCTCGGTCGATCTCCGGTTCTCCTAATACCCCCTGGCAAGCTCATACGTGGTAACACGTGTGAGATTGGACAAGTCATCAGAATAGCGGTTTTATACCCGGCCGTCGGGTCATCATCGACGCTACAATACCCAGCCGTTGGGTTATCGACGTTTATACCCGATCGTAGGATTCAAAGTGGCTACAATACCCAGCCGTTAGGTCATCGACGTTTATACCCGATCGTAGGATTTAAGTAATAGAAATAACACCCGCGATTGCGAGATTTAATGTAGCTCGCGTGATTGAGAGGTTTGGATGTAACTCGCGATTGCGAGATCTGGAAGTAACTCGCGTGATTGCGAGATCGAGAAACAACTCACGAGGGTGAGAAGTTTAATCAAAAGAAGATGTCAAACGCGCGAGGGCGAGAAAAACATCATTATCACCGAAATTGAACGAACCCATTAGATTCATGTTCATGATGAATTGCTAGAATATCAACGTGGCCAATCAATGACCGGGATAAACACATGACAATCCACGAAGATGAGAGGATCACGTCTCTTTCTTCTTTTTTTTTTTCTTTTGCGGAAGCTAATCAACATAACGGAACCATAATCAACATAATAGTGTGCTGAGAAGAGGAATACGTAGATGAAGAGGAGAAAGATGGTTAAGAACAGATCACTGCGGCTCTGTTTTCGTCAGGGAAACGCAAAGGCAGCAGCAAAATGTAGAAGATAAACAAGACAAGAGAGAAATCTTGCTTCTAGGTCAAGTAAAGATTTGAAGAAAATAAAGAAGAAGCCGATCAAGCAATCAAGGAATCAAAGATGAATTGGATCAATGCTCTGATACCATAAAGAACACAAAAGTGTTTAGAAAGAATTATAATAGACTCTCATAAAAATAAAATTATAAATTACATTCTCTTATATAGAGACAAGATTTCCTAATCTAAGATAAATATAAATATAAATTATATATTTAGAGATAACTTCTAGATCCTAAACCTAAAATATGATAACTTCTTAAACCTAATTAAGATATGATAACTTCTAGATCTTTCTCGATCTTCATGATTTCCATAATCTTGGGTGATCATCTTGACCGTCGATCTCCGGTTCTCCTAATAAAGGAGCTTACTTGAGTCCATGATTGGCTAAATGGAAGGGAAAAAAAAGTGTTTACAGGAGGGCGCTATATGTTGAATCTTGTCATGTCACTTCCATGAGCATACAATGGGGTAGTTTTGGTGATGCCTTCAACGGTGAGAGATTACTCATCATCGATAAAAAAAAAAAAAAAAAAAAAAATCATGAGCCTTAAGAAGGGCTTTAACTTGTAGCTTGTTGGGTACAAACCAACGTCCCACATCGGAAGTTTAGAAAAGAAGTTTCTAATATATAAGTAAAGTCCAACTCCAATTAGTATGAGGCCTTTTGGGTAGGAGCCCAATAACAAATCCGTGCGGGCTTGAGCATGTAGGCTCAAAGCGGACAATATCATACTAATGGGGAGTTGGAATGGGCTTATAAAGCCCTATAAATGGTATCAGAGCCTAGGTTGAAAAATGTGGACCTAGGGGTGTGGGCTAAAGTTCGGTGTGGGAGAAGCCCTCAAATGTGACACGATAAGAAGGTGCCTCAAAAACTTCGCGAATAAGAAAAGTACCGAGTTAGGGTGCCTAGGTTTCGCTGAAGAGGAGGCCCAATGTTCGTGGTCCTTGGTTTGAAGGGGAGATTGTTGGGTACAAACCAACGTCCCACATCGGAAGTTGAGAAAAGAAGATTCTAATATATAAGTAAAGTCCAACTCCAATTAGTATGAGGCCTTTTGGGTAGGAGCCCAATAACAAATCCGTGCGGGCTTGAGCATGTAGGCCCAAAGCGGACAATATCATACTAATGGGGAGTTGGAATGGGCTTATAAAGCCCTATATAGCTTTCCCGTTAGATAGTTTGTGGAGTTGGGTTTGGAGATATTATTCCTCATGTTGACGAGCCACTAATGTTAAATATAGCGACAAGTTCGGTGGCATACAAGTTAAACATAGATGAGTTCACAAGTTAAGCTGCGTACTTAAGAGTTGACAAGTAAGGGTAGTTCAAAAGTTCGGTGGCATACATAGTGCTTGTGATTTCTTTTTTTGACTTCGCAAATGCTATATAATGAATAAGGATATGATTTTAGTGGCGTACTATACTTGCAGAAAATGTTGTTTTTATTTTGTTAAAAGAAAAGAAAATGTCACCGTTAAATAGAAACTTTTCTATATATAGTTTTTCCAAATTTCGTAGAGCGGATACTTGTGCAAAATTAAAGATCAAGTATACGAGTATGCACTGTAGATATACGTCGTTAACACATTCATAGAACCTACATTCACGTGTTTCATTTTACATGCTTAAAAATCTTTGGAGGAGTTAAGCCATACAAATTTACATTAACTAGAAAAGCATATTAGATTACACTAGGACTCAAGACCCCCGCGATGTTGCGGGGGAATATATTTCAAAAATCGTTTAAAACATATCAAACGAAAAATCATAATGAATTATAATAATTTTGATTTTTTTTAAATATCAAATCAATATATTACCAAAATTATGATAAAAAAAACCCTCACAAGCATTTATTAAGTATATGAATATTTTTAAAACATTAATTTGTAACTAAAAAACTATTCCCAAATGCAAAAAGCATCAAATAATAAACCAAAGGTTACAACGGTTTGATAAATAAACCAAAATATTCAACGTCAAATAAACCAAATGCTATTATGTTATATTAAACGGTGACAACAATTTATTTAATTAAATATTTTTTACAAAGTATGACAAACTTTAACCGAGAGACGTGACCGTAGATATCAAATATACCAAAAGCTGCAACGGTTCGTCAAATATACCAAATATTGCAATGGTTCATCAAATATACTAAAGATTACAATGATTTGTAAAATAAAACCAAAAGTTGCAATGATTCGTCAAATAATCCAAATATTGCAACAGTTCAATTAAATAGTTACAATCTCATTTAAATATATTTTAATAATTAAAAATTAAGAACTAAAAATAATAATTTATAAAAGGTTACACCGACGGTAGATGATTAAATGTTATGAAGATTTATAAAATAAACTTAAAGTTGCAATTGTTCATGAAATCAACTAAATGTTGTAATGGTTCAACTAAATAAGGATATGGTTTGCTTATTATCATCATAGAACAAATAATCGTTGTAGCAGGACAAAAAATTGGAGTTTCGAAAAGAAAGAAAATATATAGAGTTGAAAATGCACGATTTTACAACTATTCGATAAGTCCATTACGTAGACGAACGTGTCCGTTACAGCTTTAATGTGTGGGGCTCATTTCACTCACGTATGTCCAAATTATTTAAACCTCTATATTATTGTTTTCCCATGATATCACGTAAATGTTAAATGAAGGAGATAATTAAGGAGGTTATACTACTAAATATATCCATATGTAAACTATGAAATAAAACCAATTTTATATGTAGTTTATTGGTTTACGTAAAAAGAAATTCAATAAAACAACATGACCGTACAAAAATAACTGTAAGAAAAACAACCATAAATATTTAAACGAAAGGTTGCAATAAAAAGACGCAACCGTTCAGATGTGCAAATGGTATTTATTGGAAACGACATAACAATAAAAAAAATAACCGATTAAAACGAAAATTGCGATAAAATGACGCAACCAAAATAACCGTAAAAAATAACCGATTTAAACGAAAGGTTGCGATAAAAAGACGCAACCGTTCAGATGTGCAAATGGTATTTATTAGATTGCTATTATATATAGATTACTAGCGCAGTAACACTGTAACAAGTTATCTTAATTAGATATTAAATTTCAACTTATATGACTTATAAAGTTATAAACTTATAATACATAGCAGACCCCAACAGTTAGTGATCTAAATCTTATTTAAGGAACAAACACATGTCTTGGTTTGCACTTTTTCCGAAGGCAGAAATATAAAAACTATCATACTTCTTATAATTTATTACATTTTCAACATAACTTGCGTTTTATCCCGCTTATTTACGAAATTCCTTTATAAGCACCCCTCCATAGCGCTGGACCGCCTCGTCGCAGCTAATAGCCCGTTCTTTCGGCCTCTCAAACCGGTTATCATGGCCAATAAAAGGACGAGCACCACTGAAGTATTGAGTACGATCCGTGGGATGATAAACAATTAGTTTTTCTATAGTTGACTCATAAGAAGACTGATAAATGACTCGGCGAGCAGTAATAGTACTAGTTGCCTCTTTTACAGTATATGATTTTGGACCACCATATTCGTAGGAATTTTGGTTAAAATAAGAAGGAAACTCGTTTCTAGGAAAATATGGTTTAGGGGTAATTGTATGGGACTTACCATACACATTATCGACTATTTCAAAAGCCTTTTGTGCGATTCTTGTATTCCTATCATTTTGAGCCATTGCCAATGAAAAACAAAGAAGAGAAGAAAGGTGTTTTTTTTTTTTTGTCTTAGTGTGTTATCTTTGTTGCTTTGGGAAAGAAAGCCAATGACCTCCTTTATATAGAAAAAGTTTAACGAACCTACGTACTCAAGTGTTGACTTATCTTTTAGGAATTATTCCTTGACTTTACATATAAATAGTCACTTTTATTAGATTATCCCTTTTGTAATGGTTAATTGAACAGAAACTGAAACTTGACATTACAAAGGGACCTTTTTGCCAAAACAAATACTGTTTCGGTAAAGGAAGACAAGAATAGACAGTATATGTAGTAGTAGATATGAAACTGACATTGAATTCCTTTGACCCAAAAAATGAACATTATATTGAATTACTTTATAGAGAACTAAGACAGTAGTACGCGGCAGTGGCGACACCAATTTGCTTCTCATGGTACGATAGATATCTTGTCCGCATTTGACTAGAGCGATGTCAGAGAGTCATCAGGGGAAAACCTTTTTTTCCTCCACTCATGAAAAATGGATAAATAAGCGGATCCTTCACCAGACATCTATAGAGGCCTAGCTAGTTTCGTTTGTTTTTATTGGTGGTCGAATCACCCTAAGCTTGCAGATTATTTCAAAGCAAATGATATGTTTTCTCACGACAAACAAACTCAACCATTCATAGGCTCTTGAAAATCTGATCCGATCGATGAGTAATCAATCTTGCCATGAATGTATGTTTGTTATGTTTAAGAAAAGATTAATAAATCAAATTTGAATGAAAGAAAGTGATCAAATATTATAAACTTCATGTTTGACAATTAAGTAGTAACATTATGAGTAGTAATTTCAGATTTTAATTAGAAATTATTTTAAGACATCATTTCTTTCGAAAATAATCTCTTAAATTTATTTAACTATCAATATTGATTGATTTCATATTAAATAAAGTCATAAGATCCTATACTATTATTTGGGGAGTACACTTTATAAGATGCCCTTAACTAACCTTCCCTTTTGTAAGAATTTACTTAAGAATGCCATTACAAAAATCTTCTTTTAGAACAAATTTCATTCAAATTATTAAGGATAAATAAGTAAAATACTAATTTATCTCATTTAATTAATTTAATTAAATTAAAAAACGAAAATCTGTTATTTTATTTTTTTTAAATGACCAATCAAAATGAACATATAAGATTTGATATCTAACTTACCATATTAATTTGTTATTAATCATTAAACTTCACCTCTCATCTTAATATGATTATATTAATATGAAACAAATAAATCATCATATCATCTACATAATAAAAAAAAAAGTAATTTTTTTTCTGCATGTGCCAAGATTTGAATTTTTTAAAACGCATATAGATTGTTCAATCTATAAAGGAAACAAATAAACGGGTCAAAAATTTAGACTTGAGTAATATATTTCTTTTACACAAAAATAAAGTCAACCAAAATTCCGACTGAGCAACGAGTCAGAATTTGAATATTTATATTCGATTTCATACATTTATTTGTTTGAAATGTATAATTTTATAAACTACAATAAAAATTTAAATATTTTAATTTGCAACATTTAAAATAAGTTTTACTTGATATTTTTAGAGAATATCATCAATACTTAATAGTTCAAAAAGTTGAAAATTATAAATACTCTAATTTGATTATTTTAAAAAATATTTATAATAGGTAGCGGGTTAAATATAATATATAATATGATGAAATGGGTTTTTATCCTTATAACTATTTGAATAGTTATATTTAATTTCATATAATTTGTTTTTTGAAATTCATAATTTTATAAACTACAAAAAAATATAAAGATTTTAATTTGGAATATTTAAAAATAGTATTTGAAAATTTGATTCCGCAAGCAATTTTAGAATTAACGAATAATAGATTGTGCACGCAATATTTTAAAATGAAATATCGAGATTCTAAAATAAAAATATAGACTCCACGCACGGGTTGATTTTGGTATTATTATATACTAAATATATGTCTATAACATATTCGATTATGCGAATAATTGGTAAATTCCGTAATTATAAATCTCAAACAAATTCTGTAATTAGATTAGCTCAAACAAATCTCTATTTCAACAACCAAAGAATTATAAATTGAAAAAGAATTTTCTAAATTAATAATAGCTAATTTTCTTAAATAATTCAAAATAATCTATGTTTTATATGCGATTCATTTATGATATTTTAATTTTTGATCTAACTGAAATATATGCAATCCTATTTTGTGGTTGTTAACATAAATTAACTCATTGTTAAAAAATATTACTTTTTAAAAAATAAATTATTTTCCGTTTTCATATCTTAAAAAAAAAAATTATCCATAATTGAGTATTATAGAAAAAATTCAATATTTATTCTAATATTGTATATAGGGACTGACAAAAAAATTAATATTTTTTCACTTACTATTATAATATATTAAAACTTAGTTCTAATATATATATTATATAAATTTTGTAATAAATAAAATTCAACCCGTACTTTAGTACGGGTGATGATCTAGTTAGTTTAAAAAGAAATAAAGCCACATGAAGTCTATACATCTAGGGTAAGCAATGTCGAGGAATAATAGCAGAGTTGAATGGGATGCTAAATGAGAAGAAATGATATAGAATATAACAATGAAGACCACTCGTCTTTTAATTTTTCCCCAGTGCAATTAACCTTCCCAAAGCAGATTCCCTTTATATCACCACATATGCATACTCCCATACACGTTTCATGTATATGTAGAATGCAATCTGTAGACATACAAAGAATCATATTACAAAGAACCGTAGGAGAGAGAGGAGACACGGTTCCTTATCTATCAGCTTCTCTATCCTCTGATAAATTTATGCCACATTAGGCCAAAAACCTTCATTTTGTAAGTATTTACATCTCTTGTGCCATTATTTAGTTTAATATATTTTATGGATCCACAAATATTAAGATCATCCAAACCCAAAATTCTTTCATATATATCTTCTATAAATCATGATAAAAAATTCCCTGAGTCTTTTACTAAAAAATCAATTCCTCTCTTTTTGCCATGATTTAATATATATTATATTATATATAATAATTTATAAATACTTCTCTTTTTTTTTTCTTACTTAATTTATAAATACTTTTCTAGAATTTTTTTACTAGTATATAAATTTATAATCAGAGTAAAAAACACATTTTGTAATTTCTTATTCTTACATTATTATGAAACAATATTTTTACATTACTAAAAAAAGCCAGTTAAATTAGGGCTTATAGACAAATATTAAACAGAACAGGTCGTTTTAGGCCCATGTTGATAAGATATCTGTTAACGAAACGAGTACGTCATGAAATTAGGGTGAAAGTGATAAACCAAAAACCCTAGATCTATTATAATTACTCTTTTATAAGTAGTCCATAGTTATTATATCGCCGACTCTAACGATTGGATAAGAAATGGTGTCGATCAATTTCCACTCACGCTTTCGTGCAAGGAGAAAGTATCGTCACACTGGTTACGGTAAGTCTGAATGAATATTTTGTATCCAATAATCTTTTGTAGGTCTCTTCATTTTGGTACTTTGGTAAACAGTAAGTCTTCGGTACCACTCTAGTCTTTTGGACTACTACTCTGGTTTGGTGATTCATATGAACGTACTGTAGTATTATGTATGATGCTAGGAAATTATTTAGAAAGTTTTCTTGGTTTTCAGGTAAGGATACGATGGAGGCTTTGCGGCGAAAAATGAAACTTTTGATGAGAAGGCTGAAAATGTTAAAACGCTTGCTAAAAAAGTTATGTTGGAACAAGAAGATCGACAAGCACGTGTACCAAGACATGTTGATGAAGGTGAAAGGAAATGTTTACAAGACCACGAGTGTTCTTATCGAAAGCATGCTCAAGTCTAGAAGGGAGAGAAAGTTTGCCAGAAGCGAGAAGCGTTTGACTCAGGTAACAATAAGATCATGTTTTATTAAGTCTTTTGTTTATTAAATTTTGTTTTATTTTTGGGTGTTTATATTGGTCATCTCATAGGTGCCTGAAGGAGAGAAGGCTACCTCACAAATAGAGTAAGAAACCCATCTTATTCTCATCTTTGTGTGGTGCTTGTTTCTTGGTCTACGGATAAGCAAAGAAGATGAGCTTACCTAAAATATGTTAAAGATCTCGATATCTTGGTGTTGCGGGGGTTCTTGCTAGTTGCTACACATTGTGAACTCAAAAGAAACCGCATTGTGTTCCTCTACTTGATTCATCCAATCATTTTCACCAGCTTTATAAGCCGTTGAAGAGAGAAATATATATCAGATTCATTGGTCTTCTTTCTTTTCTCGGCTTTAAGGGAATCAAGAAAAAGGTGTTGTGAACTTGAGGTTGAAAATTTTGAGTTTCCTTGTAGAAGCAAAGTTTTCCATTATCTTTAAAGATCCGTCCAAGACTCCTTTATCATGTTTCTGGATCTGAATTTACATCGTTTTGTGTCCTAGCAGTTTTGTTATTTTTTTGTTTCGCTCCTAATCTGCAAGTGTTACCTCATCTTTAATTTATTCATCGTTTGTCTCTTTATCAAAGACTTCTTAAATATTTTCCAATCATTTTCGCCAGTTTTCCTTCATGAGCCTTTGATTAAAGCTAGAGAAGAAGTTGAGTTAGTTATATGTGTTGTGAAATTTTGTCTCAACAAGCATTTGATCTCCAGGTGGTTAGGCTATGTAGATCCAAACATTGAGAAAAGAAACAAAGTTTTAGTTAATCACATTTTTTAATCATATTTAAATATAAACAACATGATTTTTTTTTGAAAAGGTAATAATAGACGACGCTGATTATGGTTTGTTCAAAAAGCACCTTCAAAATTGAAAATGAACCTGAAACCATCATATTTTTTCCTAGCCAAAAATTATCACAAAACCACGTGCTTCTTTGTTCGAACTTGCAACCCGTTGAAGAGAAATATGTTATATTAAAGATGTACTAGATTAAAACTCGCGCTATGCCGCGGGATATTTCTCTTAAATTATGTTTGAATCTCTAACAATCAAGAAACTAATCTTGTTTAGTCTAGAGTCATGGTCTATTACTTATTCTTCTTTTAAGAGAAGCAACTATGAATCACAATTAAGATAATTTACTATAGTCTTTCATTTTCTAAAATTATTTTTTACCATTAGATCACATCTATATATACATTTTTGGAGTACATTTAGCAAATAAATCCTGGAGTTGAGACTTATTTACAAGACAATGCCACTGACATTAATTATTTAGATTTACAAAATTAAATCAAAAATATTAACATAAAAAATTGTTTCCATAAATCTTAAGCTAATATATTAATCATAACTAATATTTGCCACAATTACATCCATATTCAATTCGCTTTCCTTAAAAGATCTCAACAATCCCTACATTTAATTGTGGCCACTCAAATCTTAATCCGGTTTTTAAACTTCAATCTTGACCGTCGGTCATACGCAATTAATTCGAAAATAATTATATAAAATTAATTCTTATTAACTAAAATTAAAAAATATATATAAATAAAATCAAACTATTAAATTGACTCGAATTATATGTCTATTAAATAAAATATTATTAAAAATAACAAAATGATGTTTAATTTTACGGGACGGGGTTATATGGTGGGACGGGTTTGGATCGATATTAATACGGGACGGTATATATATCACAGATGAAATTCTAAAATTAACAATCAAAATACAATTATACAATCTTAAACACTTAACAAAATAAAAAATATTAAAAAATAAATACAACTTCAAATTTAATTTTTAGTTAAAAAAATCGACCCGCGGTGTACCGCGGGGTAAAATCTAGTTATTTAGTTAAAACGATAATAGACAATTGAAAGTAACCAACTTACCCTAGAATACTAAGCTGCAAGGCCAAAACCAAATTTGCAACTTAAATTCAGAGAAAGATAATAACAAATGCAAATTTAGCATTGATCGTTTGATGAAGAGGTTTTATTGTCACCGTATAACAATGGCCATCTACAAATAAGCTTTGTTGAGATCTCTCATAGAGTGATCATATGCACCAAATAAGCTTTCACAATGCACCTTAGTTCCCATTCATGCTCACAAAAATCCAAGCCTTAGTCTTGACCAAAGACAAACCACAAATCCTAATAACACAACAAGCATAAATCACATTTCTTCCAGCAAAACAAGACCAGAGGTGCTGCTCTGTAACATGATGGTTTAGAGAGTATCATATTTTAGAAACTATTACATCAATAGCATTCTCAACAGCAAGTGCATCTAGTGGCTGCAGTGCCTTTGCCAAGAAATAGCCTATGGATCCAACTTGCAAACTTTTAATATGCAGGCATAGGTTTTGCAATGGAGTCCGTATGATTTCTGGTAACTCAATAAACTCCATAAACCTATTTCAGAGTAGGTTCAAATTCATCCAAACAAGAAAACCTATGAGATTCTCATTAAACATAGAAGTAGAAGTCATCCTCTTCACTGAAAACTTACCAAGACACTTAATCATGGTACTTTATGGTGACAAAGAACTTGATTTTGGAATGAGAATAGTATTCCGTCATGGTCTAACCAGTCACTTTGTTTTCACCTTTGACGTAGAGAATGAGACTCGGACTCCTTTTCTTCCCAATCACTTCACTAGTACTTCCAACACGACATCTCTCTCATCTTCCCAGGGGCTCGTGTCTTTTCTAGTTACGTTTTCAGAGACCTAAGTCTGTGTCACGAAGTAGAATCACTCATTAGGTTTGAAAAATTCAGTCTCTGTGTGAGTCAACGCGAACAATATTTCCAAGAAGAAAAATCAAGTCAGACATACCTTCCACGGAAACGGAAGAGATCAAAATAGGAAGATAAGATGCTTCTCTAGTTACATCATCTCCGGTGATGCAACTGAAGTTCCAGAGAAGAGAACATGGTTTGCTGACTAAATCTAACAAACGATTCTTCGAGTCATGACCTCTCTGAAATCATAAAGAAAAAGATGTTAACACTCTCAAAGAAATTAACCGCATGGCGCTTCTTAGCCTAACATATAGAGTTACAGATTCAGAAACTTGCAAACATAAAGCTAAATCTCACATACTGGTTCAAAATCAAATAGGAGTTATCACCTCGAAGGCCCGCAAATGCTTATATATGTCACAAGAAGATGTTGCACAAAGCTGCGGATCCGCATTGTTATCGGCAATGTTGACAATCTGATTCTTATCCACTTTCATATCAGACAATACATCTCTGCTACAATAGTTACCTGCAATCCAAGCAATCAATTCAATACCAATAATTAATATAAAGAACAAATCTAATAAACAAAGTCATATAAAACAATTAGTAAGTAGTACCAATTGCCTCTGAATTCGGAGTTGTGCACAATTACTCAATGCTTTCCTTTCAATCGAAACAACAGCCGAAACTTCGTCATTGTCGATATGCTGCACTTGAGGACTCTTGTTATTGTCTCGTCCATTGAAACTGACCCATCATCAGATTTTCTAGGTGAAGAAGCAACTTTGTGAGGAACTACGCTTGGCTTAAATATTGTTTCAAAGGTAAAACATTGCTCGAGAAACCGACATTTACGCAAACAGGTTGTGTTGGTGCTAACTTCAATTTCGCAGACTTGTTCGAACAATGTGCTTAATAACTTCAATTTAGCCTATCTAGGTTTCATAAGTAGTACAAAAGTTAGGTGAAATTAAAAATTATATATATACCTTCTTCTTGTGAACTTGATTTCTACTATGTAAGCTCTTGAAATGGCGATTATACGGTTTTTAGCATTAGAAGTGGAGCCTTGGAATCTCAGCTTTCTCTTTGTCTTTTTCTGATCTTATATCCACCATTAAGTAGTTCTTGGAACAGAGAAGATCAAGCATTTGAGCCGGCATAAGATCACCTTAATTCAAAACACAAACCACAAAAAAATGAGATGTGAATAAATACAATCATAAAAAATAGAACTTGATATTAATGAGAAGCAACAATCCATAAACCCTCAACGAACCTCAGTTATAACATACCATAGCAAATAAGCAACGTTTAACCAAATCGCATCATATATAATACTCTGGATCAAGTTATTGTACTAAGAGTTGCTATACAAACATATCAGACCAAAATCTAGGAAATAAGAATGAATAGAATCATAAAAAATGGAACTTTATATCACTACGATGTAACACATGTTCGACAAAGATCTTACGAAATGATCAGATACAAACCTGATGAATAGGTGGGTACATTGACTTGGTGCAGACTGTGCATTCAAGGAGTTCGTAAACGCTCGATACATAATTATGCAGTATGTTCTTTAGGCGAGTTACTGAGATAAATACACAAAAAAAAAAAAAAAACAACTTGAGATTATGAATCTAATTCAAAACAGAAGACCATAAATAATATATATGGATGATTTTGATCTTATTATTAACTGTAGAATTCATTCATAATTATCAATTTCTTGTCGAAGCTTCGCCTCCTCGTTTTGGAGTCTAGTACGAATCGGCTTTCCTTCTGTGAAAACATAAAACCCAAAATCACAACAACGAAATGCATCATATCATATGTCGATTTTAAAAGGAAATAATTAAGAAGAATATAATTAGCCCAAAATTTAATAATAAGCTCACTTCTTTTCAAACAGTAAACCCAAGATAATGGGACAAAGCTTTAACAGAAAAAAATAATGTGGGACAAAGAAAAACTATTATTGGTTGGAAAATCTGAATAATATTAATCGAAATGTTTTAATTGGATGACGATCTTAATAAGGTCAACCTGGAGAGACCTTTATTGTTTTTATTGTATTGATTATCGACCAATTATCCACACCAATATTATTAAAAATGCATTAATAAAATTCATCCACGTATCACATTGTTAGTTTAAATTAGGTCGGATTTTTTTTTTCCATTCGAGGATAACCCAACGCAGTCGATTATATCGTGTGATACACTAAAACAATGACCAGATTTGTAGTTATGTTGTTGGTCATATAACCTATGTTTGAACCATGGTAATCTATTCTTTGATGTGGGTATTTGTATATTGATTTAGTTAGAATGTGTAGCCATATAACATGTTATAATAGGTGTACCTACCAAAAACAATATGGTCCACGTGACGGTACATTAGAACAGTGACAAAATTAACATCCCCTATATATTAATTGAGAAGCATTTTAAATAAAAAACCTTACCTTCACGTGGGATTTACAAGACTGCCATGCTGACATGTCGCAACCGGAGAAACTCTCAGCAAACTTAATAATTATCCAATATTTACTAGACTAATTACATATAATGCCATTAGTGGTACTTATGCATATTTTTCCTCTATATTTAAGAGATTAGCAATTAATAAAGGAAATTAATTAATAAAAACTATATATATTGACGAAACAAGTAAAAAGTCATGATGAACAATATATAATATAAATGTTTATTATATGTTTTGTACTTATATTTTTTATATGTTTTATAAAAAACATTTAGAATTTTAACATATATGACATTCTATTTTTTGTTATAAATTACAAACATCTAAATGTATATGTGAGCCCATATGTTTCTTAAATATATTTGGAACATAGTTTTACATAAATTAGTTAGTAACATTTCATTTATTACACATTCTCTATGAACAATATTTCAATATTAATCTATGTTAAAAATGTATCCGCTTACTCATTATTTTCAATATTATTTCTTTTCAAATTTTTACCTTATCAATTTATTAAAACTTTTACACGGTTTATTCAATTTAATTAGTCATTTACTCATTTTAGTTACAATTTATTTACAACCCAATACCTTATCGTAACAATATAAATTGATTCATAAAATGAGGGATATGCAATAAATCAATCCTAACTACATAGAATTATCAAGAATAATAAAGGATAATAAAATTTTATTACGTTTAAAAAATAATTATTCATACTCTTTTCAGTTTTTATATTGAATTGTTTCCAAAATAAAATCTTAATTAAAATACAAAAAATATTCGAATATATTTCAGAATTATAGGAATGATATTTCAAAAAAAAACTTTGGTCAATATTTTAATTTAAAATCTTATTCCAAATATGGAATATCCTAATTCCTAACTAATAAAATCTCCAAAATATATCAGTTACTAAATCATATTCAAATATTCATACTTATATATCAAGTGATAATATATAATCGGTTTCCAAAAAATTGTTTATATATTTCATATAACTATTTTAAATCATCTAGTTATGGTGTTGGTCACATAAGTTGTTGCATGTTAGTATGTTACCATGTAAATCTAAGTTTTTGGTTTGGGTATGGATACATTATTCTAATTGGCATGTGTAACAATGCAACGGGCTTTACTTGTTGTCAATCATTTTTTTTTAATTAAATACATGTTGGTTATCATGCTTTATAGTTTATACTATGTACTTTTGTAAAACATATATAATATTCATATAAATTTTACAATCTTCACATATCAATTACATTGAACCTAAATATTTGTTTAATTTAGAACTACATTGAGCTTTAATTAATATTTTGTTTCTTTTTCCAATTTTTAAAATTCTTTTATTTTTTAGAGTTTATGATTTTGTATGGACATAAGTTGTATAGAAAAAAATTAACTCTTAAGAAAACAAATCTATAGCTATTTTCTAAATGGGAATAGTTTATATTTTTAATATTTTTATAAAAGAAAATAACAATATACTGTATAATGTTTTTTTGTGGTTTATAACTAATTTAAAAACATTTTTGTCAAGATAATTTTCCTTGTGTATTGTTGTACATATATATATGAAGATATTCTTATAACTCTTAATTCATCACATATCAATTACTTTGGAAATACAATTAACTTCAATATTATATATATTTCTAATTCTCTTTATTTTCCTATATAAATTTAGAATTTATAATTGTAAGATATCCATATCAAAACTTTAACTATTGGCATACACAAAAGCAATATAGATGGTACTTGTGGAAGAAAATCTATAAATATTTTATAAGTAACTTATTAAGTTATATTTTCTAGATATTTTAAACTGGAAATAGCAATATATAATGTGGTTGCATTGTCTACAACTAATTCATAATTTTTGAGTCAAGAATGGGTTCTTTGTGTAGTTCGATGGATAAAAAATCTTCAGAAGCTGAAAATGTTCAGAGAATTGTAGGTGAAACCATGATCAGTGACTTACCCGACGATTTGCTTGTGCAAATATTATTGCTTGTCCCAACAAAAGATGCAGTGGCTACCATGATTTTGTCAAAACGGTGGTTGTCTATCTGGACGATGATGCCAAAACTCAATTACAAAGACAGCAAAAAAATTATTGATAGTGAATGCAAAAGTGTTTGGCAGTTTTTGGATAAGTCATTGAAAATTCACAAGGCACCTGTATTAGAAAGTATATATGTACGTCTCGGTCGACAATGTCCTGTCGATGAAGATGTCGGAAAGTGGATTACAAATGTGATTGATCGCAAAGTATGCGAACTATTTTTTACGCTCAATTGGTCATCAAAACCTATCAAGGTGCCCGATAGCCTTTACTCATGCCATACTCTCGTTAGTTTGAGACTTTCCCAAAAGATTTTAGTGGAACTTGTTTCTCAGTCTTATCTCCCATCACTTACGAGGCTTGATCTTAAGTGTGTCTTTTATAAAGACGAAGATTCTCTAGTTAGACTTTTATCAGGTTGTCATATCCTCACGGACTTATATGTGAAACGACATATTGAAGACAACGTGAAAAATTTCAAAGTGAAAGTATCTTCTTTAAAGTTCTTAGTGTATGTGTATGAAAAGAATCATAATATAGAATATACTAGGGGGTCTTTGGTTATTGATTCTTATGCTCTAAATAAAGTCATCGTCTATGATAATTCGGGAGACTCTTGCACGATTGAAAACACACCTCGCCTTGATAAAGCAAGTATATTTGTTATGTGTTACCCAGGTGGCAAGTTTATGTTCTCTTCGCTCATTTTTTTCGATGTACATTTGAACATAGCAACGGTACGCGTTCATATTTCTCTCACTGTCACTTTTGTTCCTAGTGGTTATATTTCAAACGATCACTTATGTAGTGATTATATTCATTGCAGGTTAAGTGTTGTACCACTATTAATTTCTCTCAGCTTGTAGAGTGTAGGATACAACCACGTAATTTTGATTGGTTGGAACCACTTATGGTTTTAGTTCAAAATTCTCCAAAACTAAAACTACTTCTTATTGACCAGGTTCGTACTCTTTCCATTATTTTAATCAAGCGCATGCAAATTTTGGTGGACTAAAACTGAAGTAAATGTTTTATTTTCTTGTATCTTACTAGAGCATGGGTATAATTGAGAATTTACCACTTTCTTGGAATCGTCCGAGTTATGTTCCTAAATGCTTGTTAACCCATCTCGAAATCTTTGAATGGAAAGAATATGGAGGAAGAAGCGAAGAGAAGGAACTCATAAGATACATCCTTGCTAACTCCAGGTGTTTAAAAAGAGTTTCGCTCTCCATGAAATCAACTTGTGATCTTGAAGATAAAGAGAAGATGATGGACGAGTTAAAATCTATGCAGAGGATCTCAAATTCTTCTCAGCTTACTGATACTCTGCTAATTCTAAATTATAGATATATAGCAAGGATTAATTAATCCATCGTAAACTTATATGCGCCATTTATATTACAAATTTTTAAAAGTAAGAGTTATTAATACACATTAGTCACAAACTAATTGAATTTGCAATAATAAATTTGCTAAAAAAAGAAATCAATCCTAGTGTCACCATTCGTAAAATGAAGATGATACTTTAGTAATGGTCGAGATAGCTCAGTTGGTAGGCATTCTTGCTAATTACTCTTGTATAGTTTTTTTTTCTTTCTTCGAAACTGTTTTGAAACTATGACGTACAGTCTGTAGTTTAACGGTGATTATCTTTTGATCTCCCAAGTACTCACGCTTCAATATTTCCAATGCTTCGTGAGATGTACTTACAACAAAAATCCGTTACAAGATGTCCTCAGCCATGGCTGATTGAATGAGAACAACGCCTTTGCATCTTATTGCGACTCTCCTGTAACTACTGATTGGGTGTCGCTGGATTTTCATCTTCAAATTCATTTTCCCCTAAATCCCAAATCTCTTGAGATCTGAACTTCGTCTTCATCTTAAGACTTCATAGGTTATACTTCTCACCCTAAAACATTGGAACTCAAAGTGGTTGATGTGCTATATTGCATGCCACTTGGATCCTGATTATGTCGTTGCAAAGGAGAAATAACTTTGGAAAGTCTGAATGAAAATGATGTATTATCTATATAGTCTTTTTTTGTAGGTCTCTTCATTTTGGTATTTTGATAAAAATTATGTCTTTTTGGACTACTACTCTTTGGTGATTCATGTGAACGTACTTTAATATTATGTACGATGGTAGGAAATTATTTAGTTTTATTGGTTTTTTAGGTAAGGATAAAATGGAGGCTATGCGGCGAAAAATGAAACTTCTGATGAGAATGCTAAAAAAGTTATGTTGGAACAAGAAGATCGACAAGATTGTGTACCAGGACATGTTCATGAATGTGAAAGGAAAGTCTTACAAGAACAAGAGCCTTCTTATGGAAGGCATTCACAACTCTAGCAAAGAGAGAAAGTTTGCTAGAAGCGAGAAACGTTTGTCTCATGTAAAACTAAAATCATGTTATATTAAGTATTTTGTTTATTTAGTTTTGGGTGCTTATACTTTGGTCATCTCAAAGGGGCATGAAAAAGATAAGGCTGCTTCAGCACCTCAACAAGAAGAGTAAGAAACCCATCTTATTCCCATCTTTGCGTGGTGCTTCTTTCTTGATGTGCGGTTAAGCAAAGAAGATGAGCTTACCTAAAAAATGTTAAAGATCTCGATATCTTGGTGTTGCCGAGGTTCATTGTACTCATTTTCAACCCAAAAGAAACCGCATTGTGCTCCTCTTCTTGATTCATCCGATCATTTTCACCAGATTTCTTCTTCATAAGCCGTTGAAGAGAGAAATATATTCATTGGTCTTCTTTCTTTTCTCGGCTTCAAGGAACCCAAGAAAAAGGAGAAGTGGTCTGTTGTGAACTTGAGGTTAAAATTTTTGAGTTTTCTTGTAGAAGCAAAGTTTTCCATTATCTTTAAAGATCTGTCCAAGATTCATTTATCATGTTTGCGCCCTAGCAGTTGTGTTATTTTTTCTGTTTGGTTCCTGAACTGCAAAGTGGTCCTCATATTGATTCATCGTTTGTCTTTATCAAAGACTTCTTAAATATTGTCCAATCATTTTCACCAGTGTTCCTTCATGAGCCTTTGCTTAAAGCTACTAATATAACTATCCGTTAAATTGGAAACTAAAGAAGAAGGTGAGTTCGTTAGTTGTAAAATTTTGAGTTTCCTTGTACAACTAAAATTTTCTGATCCGTCTAAGATTCTTTTAGCATGAGTTTGAACCCAACCAGTTTTGTTATGTTTTGTGGTTGTTTCCTGTATTTTGCTCTATTTGTCATTGGCTCACGAATCTCGAATGAAAATCTAAGTTGGTATAGTAAACCAACAACAATCTGAAATATTCTATAATTTGCATGTCAAGAATTGTTTTGCTCATGTAAGCCAAGTAACATTTTTTTTACTACATATTAAGTTGTAATTACATTAAAAAAAAAATCCTAGAAATATTACATTCATGGTGTGTATATGATCTTAAAATAAATGGAGGTTTCTACCACTGTATTAGTTTCTCAACAAGCTATGGTGGTTAGGCTATGAAGATTCAAACATTGAGAAAAGAGGACAAAGATTTAGTTAATCATATTTAAATATAAACAACATGAAATTTTAAAAAAAGGTAATTATAAACGACACTGATTAATTATGGTTTAATTTGTTTAAATAGCACATTCAAAACTGAAAATGAGCGTAAAACTATCATATTTTTCTCTAGTCAAAAATTAACCCAAAACTACGTGATTCTTTGTTCGAACTCACAACCCGTTGAATAGAAAGATTATGTTATTTTAAAGGTGTATTATCAACCAATTATCCACATAAATATAACTACAAATGCATTGATAAAATTCATCCAGAATCACTTTGTTAATTTAAATAAGGTCGGATTTTTTTTTTGTCCATTCGAGGATAACCCAACGCAATCAATTATATTGTGTGGAACACTTAAACAATGACCAAATTTGTAGTTATGTTGTTGGTCATATAATCTATGTTTGAACCATGAGAACCTATTCTTTGACGTGGGTATTTGTATATTAACTAGGACTCAGGACCCCCGCGATGTCGCGGGAGAATATATTTCAAAAATCATTTAAAAAAATATCAAACGAAAAAATCATAATGAATTGTAATAATTTTGATTTTTTTTAATAACAAATCAATATATATATATTACAAAAATTATGATAAAGAAAACTCTCACAAGCATTTATTAAGTATATTAATATTAGAAAAACAATAATTTGTAACTAAAAAACTATTCCCAAGTGCAAAAAGCATAAATTAATAAACCAAATATTACAATGGTTTGATAAATAAGCCAAAACGTTCAACGTCAAATAAACCAAATGCTATTGTGTTAAATTAAACGGTAACAACAATTCATTTAAATATATTTTAGTATTTAAATATTTTTTAAAAATATGACGAACTTATCCGAGAAACGCAACCATAGATATCAAATATTCTAAAAACTGCAACGGTTCGTCAATTATACCAAATGTTGCAATACTTCATCAAATATACTAAAGATAACAATGGTTCGTAACACAAAACCAAAAGTTGCAATAATTCGTCAAATAATCCAAATGTTGAAACAGTTCAATTAAATAGTTACAATCTCATTTAAATACATTTTAGTAATTAAAAATTAAGAATTAAAATAATAATTTATGAAAAGTTACACCGACAGACACGGCGGTAGATAATTAAATGTTATAGCTATTTATAAAATAAACCAAAAATTGTAATTGTTCGTGAAATAAACTAAATATATAAACCAAAGGTTGCAATTGTTCGTAAAATAAACTAAATATTGCAATGATTCGAATAAACGGTTTCAACTGTTTATGAAGAGTTACAATAAAAAACGCAACCGTATAAAACATTCAGAATGCAATTTATAAAAAAAAAACATAACCGTACGTAAAATATATATTTTAATTAATAAAAACATTAACGAAAAGTTGCGATAAAAAGACGCAACCGTTCAGATGTGCAAATGGTATTTATTAGATTGCTATTATATATAGATTTAGTTGCAATGTGTAGTCATATAACATGTTATAATAATAGGTGTACCTAGCAAAAACAATACGGTCCACATGACGGTACATCAGAACAGTGACAAAATTGACGTTATGGTGTTGGTATATAACTTATGTTTGTTGTTGCATGCTACCATGTAAATCTAATTTTTTGGTTTGGGTATGGATATATTATTTTAATTGGCATGTGTAGCGATGCCACGGGCTTTACTTGTTCCCAACTTTTGTAAACCTTATCTAATATTCATATAATTTTTACAATCTTCACATATAAATTACATTGAACCTAAATATTTGTTTAATTTAGAACTACATTGAACTTTAATTGATATTTGTTTATTTTTCCAATTTTTAGAATTCTTATAAATTTAAAAGTTTATGATTTTGTATGGACATGAGCTGTATAGAAAAAAAAAATAACTCTTAAGAAAATAATTTTATAATTATTTTCTAAATGGAAATAGTTTATAGTTTTAATATATTTATAAAAGAAAATAATAATATAATGTATTATGTTTTTGTGTGTATAACTAATTTAAAAACAATTGTGTCAAGATAGTTTTCCTAGTTTAAATATATTTATGAAGATATTCTTAAAACTCTTTAAATCATAACATATTATATATATTTCTAATTCTCTCTATTTTCCTACATAAATTTAGAATTTATAATTGTAAGATATCCATATTAAAACTTTCTCTAAATTGGCATACACAAAAGCAATATAAATGGTACTTTTGGAAGAAAATCTATAATTTTTTTATAAGTAACGTATTTGGTTATATTTTCTAGATATTTTAAGCTGAAAATAGCAATATATAATGTGGTTGCATTGTGTACAACTAACTCATAATTTTGAGTCAAGAATGGATAAAATATCTTCAGAATCTGAAAATTTTCAGAAAATTGTAGGTAAAACCATGATCAGTGACTTACCCGACGATTTGCTTTTGCAAATATTATTGCTTGTCCCAACAAAAGATGCAGTTGCTACCATGATTTTGTCAAAACGGTGGTTGTCTATTTGGACGATGATGCCAACACTGAATTACGAAGACAGTGAATGCAAAAGTGTTTGGCAATTTTTTGATAAGTCATTGAAAATTCACAAGGCACCTGTATTAGAAAGTATATCTGTACATCTCGGTCGACAATGTCCTGTCGATGAAGATGTCGGAAAGTGGATTACAAATGCTATTGATCGCAAAGTACGCAGACTAGATTTTAAGCTCAATTGGTCAGCAAAGCCTATCAAGTTGCCTGAGAGCCTTTACACATGCAACACTCTCGTCACTTTGAGGCTTTCCCAAAAGATTTTAGTGGAACTTGTTTCTCAGTCTTGTCTCCCATCACTTACGCTGCTTGATCTTAAGTATGTCGTATTTAAAGATGAAGATTCTCTAATTAGACTTTTAGCAGGTTGTCATATCCTCAAGTTCTTACATGTGAAACGACATATTGAAGACAACGTGAAAAATTTCAAAGTGAAAGTATCTTCTTTAGAGTTCATAATATATGAGTATGACAATTATGATAATACAGGATATATTAGGGGGTCTTTGGTTATTGATTCTCATGCTCTAAAGAAAATTATCGTCTTTGATAATTCGGGAGACTCTTGCACAATTGAAAACACACCTCGCCTTGATAAAGCAAGTATATCAGCTATGTGTTACCTAGGTGACAAGTTTATGCTCTCTTCGCTCATTATTTTTGATGTACTTTTCAACATAGGAACGGTACGCATTGATATTTCTCTCAATGTCACTTTTGTTGGTTATATTTCAAACGATCACTTATGTAATGATTGTATTTATTGCAGGTTAAGTGTTGTACCACCATTAATTTCTCTCAGCTTGTAGAGTGTAGGATACAACCATTTGATTTTGATTGGTTGGAACCACTTATGGTTTTAGTTCAAAATTCTCCAAAACTAAAACTACTTCTTATTGACCAGGTTCGTGATCTTTCCATTATTTCAATCAAGATAAAATGCAAATTATGGTGGGCTAGAACTGAAGTAAATGTTTTAATTTCTTGTATCTTACTAGACTGTCGGTATAAATGAGAATTTACCACTTTCTTGGAATCGTCCGAGTTGTGTTCCTAAATGCTTGTTAACCCATCTCGAAATCTTTGAATGGAAAGAATATGGAGGAAGAAGCGAAGAGAAGGAACTCATAAGATACATCCTTGCTAACTCCAGGTGTTTAAAAAGAGTTTCACTCTCCATGAAATCAACTTGTGATCTTGAAGATAAAGAGAAGATGATGGACGAGTTAAAATCTATGTCGAGGATCTCAAATTCTTCTCAGCTTACTGACACTCTGCTAATTCTGAATTATTATTATTTAGCAAGGATTGGTTAATCCATCATAAACTTATATGCGCCATTTATTTTACAAATTTTTAAAACTAAGAGTTATTATTACATATTAGTCACAAACTAATTCAGTTTGCAATATGAATAAAAATTTAGGGAGAAAACATCAATACTTACATCCATTTGCTCTTCTTTTGACAAGGATTTTATGTCTTTCTTGATATCTTCAACATGTGTGTCTTTGTCATTCTGGATTTTGTAGTCTGCTTTCGTTTGTC
This sequence comes from Arabidopsis arenosa, assembly GCA_905216605.1. NCBI lineage: Eukaryota > Viridiplantae > Streptophyta > Magnoliopsida > Brassicales > Brassicaceae > Arabidopsis > Arabidopsis arenosa. The sequence goes on along the minus strand of LR999457.1, from coordinate 11,165,122 downwards.
AGAAATTTCTGTCAAATATAAACCAGAATGATGCATCAATTATTCTAAGCAACATGGTTGATGCCAAGTACATATGATAGTAATTGGTGACACCCATGAGCCACCTCTATAATTAATTATACGTCGCTCCTCTTCTGCAGTATCATCGTCGAATCCAGCACCAGCTGCTGTAATAGTTTCAAGTGGTTATGTCCGTGGTCTTATCACATCCTCGTCTTCCGCTTTAAGGTCTTCATCATCAATTGATTGGAGCTTCAAAATCACATCAAACCAGATTAGCAACTTAATGTAGAGTTTGTTTCAGAGAGAACAGAGCATTAACAAAAGGAATCTAGCATTTCAAAGAAAATGATTGGAGGCGAATAATCAGTGTCAAGAAACCACGATCTAACCACAAAATCAACATTAACAACATTATGGTATTGGCGCCGTCCTCAGCTTTGCTTCCGACCGGACCTGCTCCAAGACTAGTGCGTTTCTCCTTCTCTTTCATCGCACCAACAGATGTTCCTCAGCGGGCGTCCGGCACAAGCCACGGTCTTTATCAAACCCGGAAACTGAACGTCTCTGCGCAAAATAGAAGCAATTACGAATTTTAAAGTGGTAGTAGCTCACTCCTTGTCTTTCATTATCCACACAAAGACACAAAAATGCAAGAACAAAAGACCAATCAGATTCATGAAAAATATATGGCTTAACTTTCTTGTTAGTTCTATGGTGTCACGTTGCAAGCTTGGGGTGTTCTTTTTTTTTTACCATTAGTGCTGATTTTAAAAACAAAAGACAGCGAGACAGAAAGAACAAACTTGATCAAGAACAAATTCCAAGAAAGAAATGTCGCAGGCTAGACAAACAAAACCTGCAACCAAAAATGCCAGAGCTGTCCAAATTTAAGAAAGGCAAAACCTTTGTAAAAGCAACACCATTGTTTGCTCATTAATCAGAATGTTTAGTCTCTTCCTTCTTTTTTGCTACATGATATCAAAGGGAATTACCAATTGAAGCGACTAAAGTAAGCCGATATAATCCTAGAGATTCAGAAGTCACCAATTGAAGAAATGTAGACACACTCACCTTCTTTTTCTTCTTGTGGTTGCTAATCCCCTAAAAATACTCTCTGTATTTCCCTCTCCCCACCTAAAAAAGCTCAAAACTTTAAGAAAAGCATCATCATGATCAAAATCATAATAACCAACTAACTCTCCTCAAAACAAATTAGAATCACCAGCTAAACAAAAAAGCTCAATTTTCTACATTACAAGATTCAATTTTTTTAACGGGAAAAGAATCCAAACACAGTTTGTATCAACAATCATCATGAACTGATAGCAAAATCAGCACAACTACTGAAGAAGAAAGATCGAATCTTCCATTTGATCTCAAAGAAACCCAATAATCGAAGCTTCCTAGGGTTTTCATAATTTCGATCATGAAACCATCAAAAAGAAACCAAATTTATCAGATAGAGACGAGAGAGATAGAGACGAGAGAACACGGCACAGTTGCCAAAAATTAAAAATTCATACGAAACTCTCGGATTTCACCTTGAGAGACGAGAGACGCGAGAGAGAGACGAGAGAGAACGCGTCTATTAATTGAAAGTTAAAAGTTTATTTATTTACTTACAGGCATGGTTTATAATATTTACAAAATAACCTGTTTTTGAAAAAAATAAAAAAAACTATAAACTATATATATGCATCAATATTTACGAGAATCTTAATAATATTATTAATTAGAACTTCACTGTATTCGATCTTCCTCTCATTTCTTCACTATTGGATCCCTCGAAACTGGCTTTCCCGTCACCGCCTTGCCGTCGATCGTCGGTGTGTCCTGGGGTCCAGTCTTCATGTTGAGAGATTCTGGCGGTGTGTACTTCTTGACGCCACCACCACCAGGGGTTGGAGGCTTAATTGGAGGAAGCATACTTTTATCAGCCATTGTGTTTCTTTTGTTTTTCTCTCTTTTTTTTTCCTTTGAATATTGTGTTCTACATGTTTAGTGTTTGAGATCGAGGGCTTTATTTATAGAATTTGTGGTGTCACAAATACGATGTATAATACTAAAGTATTTCATCACAATCAACTAAGTCCATGATATTTACATAAACCTTTTCTTTCTCTTACAAAATTACAAACTAACTAGAGTTTACTACATATATATATGTGAATGTGATGTGTGTGCATGCATCTTTAATGCTTTTTAAATAGTGTCTTTACCTCATACGTAAATAATAATCACATGCAGACCCACCCAAATATGTGTACGTACGTGCCACTTGTATGAAGAATAAAGTATTCCATCATATTTACATAAACCTTCTCTTTCTCTTACAAAATTACAAACTAATCTGTTTACTAACATATATTTCATGCTTTTTAAATAGTGTTTTTACCTCATACGTAAATAATCACTTTCATACGCAAAGTTCAAAATAGAAACCAATTTGTGTGATTTCTATCTGTCATTATGACTCATGAACCATTTTTCAAAGCATATTTGCTTTTAAGCAGTTGAGATTACTTTAGTAGTTTCGTGGAAACTAGATCGGTAATTATTTTTAGAAAAAAACAAAGAGTAATAAAATGAGAGGAAAAAAAACTTAGAAAATGAGAGAAAAACAGCTCACAACAAATTAAAACATGCTTACAATATATATTAGAATTTATTCTCCGTCAATGGTTACATTTTTTAGCTGATGTGAGGATACGATTATTATATGTTAACATTTGTACCGTTTATTATACTTTAAAATTCTCTATGCTATATTATATTTAGTTTATTGTACATTCGGAGTTTTTGTTGATAACATGCTACGAAGTGATAAATATTACCATAATTAGTATATAAACATAAAAGAATCAAGTCACATGTTCACGCAAGATGACGAAATCACTTTTGTGTCTCAATTCTCAACCTTAGCTATTTTTAGCAAACCCCATTTTTCAAACCTGTTTTTAACTCTTTACCATGTTGAGGACTTATGGTTGAAGTTCTAATTAATGATAATGCACCTGTACATACTTTTGTAATTAGACTAATCTAGCTACTGCAATTTTTATGCTTAGGATTGTTCTAAGGGAATTAATGATACAGCTTTATATATACTTAGATATGTTTAGGGGTGTTGTATCTCAGAAGAAAAAAAAGATGTTTATTTTTCTGTGAAAAGACGATTTAATCTTAAAATATAGTCATCGGTTGTTCTTCAATTGTGCACTTAAGGAGGAGTTTTTCAGTGGTCTCTCGAATAACTATATTGATTATTTTCTATATATATTAGACACATGTTTTGTGTAATGGGTTCTAACATTCATAATTTACTTATGAACTTGAAAATATATATAACAAAAAAGCTTTAAAAAAAATGAACTGCTAAGGTTTTAACAGATCAACTATATGTTTAAGTAAAATAAACAATCCCAAGAGAATTATGAATTGCCCACTAGTTTTTCAATAAAGGGTGAAAACAAAAACTCTTTGTTGTTTGTGACACTGCTTAACCGGTTACAAAAAGGAAAATAAAAGATACAACACATAACTTAAAGTTGGAACATTTGTCACTAACGTTAGGCATGACCACGGTTACGGTTATTGCGGTTACGGTTTATTAACCTCCGGTTACGGTTATAAAATTTCTCTAACCGTAACCTTAACCGTTATATATACGGTTAAAACGGTTACGGTTAAATACGGTTACGGTTACAACGGTTACGGTTAAATATGGTTACGGTTATTTAATTATTACGATACGGTTAATATCAAAGATAAAAACTTAGGTATTTTTAACTTTTAGAATAAAAATTTTAATGATGATATATCAAATAATATATAATATATTTTATAATATATAATATATGTAATTATGTATTTTAATATTTATAGTTAATTAGCTATTTTGTTCTGTTAAGTAAACCAACGAATAACTAAATCAATGGTAATCTATATATAATAGCAATCTCAATAAATGCCTCTTGCACTTTTGAACGGTTGCGTCTTTTTATCGCAATATTTCGTTTAAATATTTATGGTTATTTTTTTTTCGGTTGTTTCTTTTTATCGCATATTTTCGTTAAAATATTTACGGATATTTTTTTACGGTTGTGTTTTTTTATTGCATCTCTTCGTTAACATATTTACGGTTTTTTTACAGTTAAATTTGTTCAGTTACATGCGTATCTTTTCAGTTTACGGTTATATCTTCATAGTTGCATATATTCATTTAAAGTTACGTCTCATATTATATAGTTTTTTTTTTAACTAAAATATATATTTTACGGTTGTTTTTTTCAAAAAGTTGCAATCTGAATAAATATTTTTTACGGTTACATCTTTTTATCGTAACACTTCATAAACAATTGTGATTGTTTAGTTGAACCATTGCTACATTTACATTATTTAACGAAAAATTGTTTTGAAACTTGTTGTCTCAATTTATTATGAAATTTCATTTGATAGTTTTTCTTTAAAAAAATTTGAAATCTTTTCCCCGCGACATCGCGGGGGGTCTAAGTCCTAGTAATTATAATAATTGAGTTATTATTTTATTGACAATACGTATTCCAAACAATACTATAGAAAGGATGTTATGAGAATTAAGAAACGATTACAGGAGAAAATAATAACTTGTAAATTATTTATGATTTGATTTGTGAAAAATGAGTAGTGGACGAGTGGAGTGGTTTAAATTTAATAGTGGGGCGCATTGAACCATTTAAGGCACTGTTTTAGTGAAATAATAATGTATTTTAGGTTTTAACTGCACGGTTAACAATACGGTTAACCGCACGGTTAACCGTACGGTTAACTAACGGTTTTGATACGTTTACGGTTAATTAACGGTTACGGTTAGTATATTTTTTAACCGTAACTAATTTATTTTTACGGTTAACGGTTACGGTTATTAACCGTTTTATACGGTTACGGTTCGGTTACGGTTGAGAAACGGTCTGGTTACGGTCCGAAATACGGTTACGGTTAGCTTTTGGTCATGCCTAACTAACGTAACTGCATCAAAAGTCAAAAACATTTATATCGTATAATCGCACTACATCTACTTTCCTAAAAATAGTAATAGTCTCTCTAAAACAAATATTGAAATAAATTACATTAAATCGTAAACTATAGTAAAGCTAAGGAAAAAAAAAAACATTCCGTACCGAATGGCGAAGATTGTCAATATTGAGTCTCTCTTTGTCTCTGACCCTTACGTATTTATAGTATTTGTAAAGTTCTCTCTAAACATGGTTGTATCAATTATCCAATATAATATGAACGAACTAAAATTTTAATTTTTACAGTATGGTTTCAGGAATGATAATTGGTGGAAGAAAAAAAATTGTATCGAAACATAAACACTACAATTCCTATAAATGGAAACTCAAGTCATCCTAGCTCGTTAACAAAAATGAAAATAACAAAATGCTTAAAGAATCGTAATTAGTAAGAAAGTATCATAATACTATAGGTAGCTAGACAAAACAAATGACTAATTAAATGCTTGTGTTGAAAAGAAAAACACATGACAGAGGGACCCATATACGAGTGTGACTTATTAGTTCTTCCGGATTCCAAATTACGAATTGACTTTGCTCCATGAGATTATTAAAATCCACTGAACGATAGTGTATAGAATTACTAAAATAATCGTAAATGCCGCGTTACATGTAACCCGAAATGGTCTAATAGTTGTTTTGAGTACTTGGTGGTGGTCCAAAACAGAAAAACAAAAAAGTGTAAATTCTGAAATGTAAATTGATAAAAATCAGAGTATAGTTTGGTAATTACAGATTAAGAGGCATCAAAGGCTTCACCTTGGCTCTGTATAAACCCTGCATATCATAGCTTTAACATCATATCTATCTCACCAAACTAACACAAGATTCTTAATATTATTTTCTTTGCATAGTTTTAATATATTTGATTAGTAGTCACGGTTAGAATGGCAAAGAAAGAAGACCTAGATTGGGTTAAGAAAGAAATCCTGGAGGCGATCCAAAGGTACCGTGACACGCTGAACGAGATGGAGCCAACGATCAACCCGGTAATAACGACCAAATCATTCTTTTGGTTTTATATTGTTTTTCCCATTCAAGAATACTTGGTTTAGCCTGATATGATTGTATTTACACATGAAGCTGATTATTTATTTTCCAAGATGATGACCCATTTTCTTTGTTGATTAATGCATACTTGGTTTAGCCTGTTAGGATTGTATTTACACAAAAATCTGATTATTTATTGCCCAAGATATTGACCCATTTTCTGTGTTGATTATTGCATAGAGCGTCGCTTTCGTTGATCTGCATGACAATCTGAAACTACTCCTTGATACCATGAACAAACTGAACAGTAAATGGAAGACACTAACGCCGGCTTGATGAAGAATCCATATATAGCCCACGTGTTGAGTTAAGCTTGAGCTAAGCTTTTTGTTCTTTGGTTAAAGTTAACTTGATGTATGAGTTAACTTGTGGATAAAGATAAAGTTTTAGGAGTTATCTTAAACTTAGGAAAATATCTTTGTAAACCCTAAACGAGTTATGTTTAAGTCGGTTTAAGTTTGTGTGTATATATATGAGATACCATTGTGTGGTAATCCATATGAGAAGTTTATGAGTTTGTGAAAGAGAGATTGAGATTGTGAGTTTATGGTTTTGAGTTAGTTTCCATATCAATAAAAGAAAGAGTCTTTTATACTCATAGTTTTGATCTTGATCTTAAGAGTTTGATTCAATACCACGATGAACCATGAGACGACCTACGGTTTCCATCGTCTTGCTTACTATTACTTAATTTGGAAAATAATGGCTTGTGGCCTTGTGGGTGGCTAGCTCTACCTTATTATTATAATTATCATCTTTCCCAAAGTATATATAAGGGTTAATTATTAGTGCGTATTTAATGTGAATACTATTTCGGCAGTAATCAAAATGTTCTCTTTCATTTGATTCTTGTGATTCTACGTATTAAACTACTTTTGTTTTTGTTACTACGTATTCTGCTCAACAAACTATATAAATAAGAGCTTCTTCTTTTTCTCTCTGTTTTTTTTTTTGTTTTTCAATATAAATGATATCAATTAAGATTAATTCCAACATCACACAATTAGTACTAAGGTACGACATAGTCTATTACTAATTTATTTTCATTGTGTGAAAATAACCTGCTCTTTTTAAATTCCTTTTCAAGAAAATGCAATTACACACAGCATAAAAGCGTTGTTATAATCTAAAAGAATATCTATTACAAAGTGGCCAAAAACGACGTCGATTGATACTCTTACGAAGATTCTAACCTCTCACAATTGAACAAGATTGAGGTTATTGCGATAACTGCACTTTTTTAATCAATGTTTAAATTTTTCAAAGTTATTGTATAGTTGTTTACGATTAAAAAAATAATCATCTTTAAAATATTCTTCTCCTTACTAATTGTTTTTGTAATCTCCAAGAAAAAAAAAAAAAAAAAGAGAGTACAAAGTCAGAAGAAACAAGAAATCCTATACTATTATTTGGGGAGTACAATTTATGGATTACCCTTAATTAACCTTCCCTTTTGTAAGAATTTACTTAAGAATGCCATTAGAAATAAAATTTTATAGAGTAAATTAATTCAACTCATTAAGGATAAACAAGTCAAATACTATTTTATGCAATTTAATTAATTTATTTAATTATAAAAACGAAAATCTATTATTAATTTCTTTAAAAAGAATGACCAATCAAAATGAACATATAAGATTTGATATCTAACTTACCATATTAATTTGTTATTAATCATTATACTTCACCTCTCATCTTTATATGATTCTATTTCTATAAATAAATAAATCATTCTATCATTTATATAATAAAAAAAAAAGTAAAATTTTTTCCGCATATACCAAGATTTGAATTTTTAAAAACGAATATAAATTATTCAATGTATGAAAGAACAAATTTAACGGGTCAAAAATTCATATTTGAATAATATATTACTTTTTTTTAATATCATCAATACTAAATAGATAAAAAAATTTATGAAGTATAAATACTCTAATTTGATTTTTTGAAACAAATATTTATAATAGGCGGCGGGTTGAATATAATATATTATATGATGAAATGAGTTATGATCCTTATAACTATTTGAATATTTATATTTAATTTCATATCATTTTTTTAAATTCATAATTTTACATAAAACAATAAAAAAATTTAAAGATTTTAATTTGGAACATTTTAAAATAGTTTAATTTAATATATTAAAGAATATCATAAATATTTAATAGATTAAAAAGATAAAAAAAAATTATAAATACATTAATTTGATTTTCTAAAAAGATATGTTTAAAATATTTATAGTAGGCGGCAGGTTAAATGTAATGTATTATATGGTAGAAAGTTATCATCCTTATAACAGACGGCATTTTAAGATTTTATGATGAGATGAGTTAAATAAGGTTTGACACTTCTAAATATTTGAAAATTTGATTCTGCAAGCAATTTTGAAAATAATAAATAATAGATTGTGCCGCAATATTTTCATACGGATTGTAAAATGAAAATATAGAATCCACACACGGATTGAATTTGGTATTATTATATACCAAATATATGTTCATAACATATTTGATTATGTGAATAATTGGTAAATTCCGTAATTAGCTCAAACAAATCTCTATTACAACAACCAATGAATCAGAATTTGAAAAAATAATTTTCTAAATTAATTCAAAATAATAGCTAATTTTCTTAAGTAATTCAAAATAATCTACGTTTTAGATGCGATTCATTTATGATATTTTTATTTTTGATCTAACTAAATTATATGCACTCTCATTTTGTGGTTGTTAACATAAATTAACTCATTGTTCAAACAATATTAATTTTTTTAAAAATAATCTTATTTTCCGTTTTTATATCTTAAAAAAAAATATGCATAATTGAATACTATAGAAAAAGGAAAATATATTTATTCTAATATTATATATAGGGACTGACAAAAAAATATTATTTTTTCACTTACTATTATAATATATCACAACTTTATTATAAAACTTAAAATTTATAAATTTTGTAATAAATGAAATTCAACCCGTACTACAGTACGGGTGATGATCTAGTTTGTTTTGAAAGCCCTAATTTGCAATCTTTAGTTTTTAACTTTGGATGGTATATATACATTTGAGTAAAGCCCATTAAAATTTATGAAGAAAAAAGTCCAATAACATCTAAATTGCTATAATTAAAATGTTATAGATTGTGAAAAAGATTAAAAGGCCATATGGAAAACCTATTTGAACCCATTTAATATCCTTAACTCGAATTCTAAATACTTTAAACAAAACTCATAACTTCAAATCTTATAGAACTCGGACAAACTGGTGAAGAAGAAACTCCACTAAGCATGACGAAAACATATCAGATACTACGCTTTAAATATTCTTTATTCGTACTCTTTAAATTTGTATAAACCATTATATACATTTTCCTCAACTAGATTTGACTGTTTTAGGATTTGAAAAAAAAAAAAAATCATCCGCGATTCGAGAAATGAAACCTTGAGAAGATTGGCTAAATGGAAGAAGATGTTTACTTGAGGGCGCTTATATGTAGAATGTGGGGATTTGATGCCTTCAACTGTGAGATTACTCATCGTCATCGTTAAAAAATAAAACTTGTGAGCCTCAAAAAGGGATTTAATTTGTAGCTTTCCCATGAGATAGTTTGTGGAGTTGGGCTTGGTGATATTCCACATGTTGATCGAGATCAAGGATGTCTTCGAGCCACTAATGTTAAACTTGCTTATGCATGACATTTTCTGCAAGTACATTCCACTGAAATCATATCCTTAATTCCTTATTTTTTAGGGTTTATATTTAGTTTTGAAGTCTTAAAATTTAGTTTTTGTTTTGTGGTATTTTAAGACAAAATTTGTTTAGTTTTATTTTTGAAAAAAAAAACTAGTGATGGTATTTTTGGAACAAAAACTCATTTTACTAGTATTTTTGAAAATTACCCATATTTATATGTCTAGAGAAAGAAATTTAAATTTAACAACTAAATAAGGATTGCCAAATGGAAGATTGCTTTTTCGAAAAAGATGTGTAGATCTTGTTTACCATAATAGTATAATTAATATTTAATATATCTTTCTATAACTGATTGAAGAATATTACTCCGTGATGCTAGTAACTTTTCTTTCCCTTAATTGTGTCATTATTTGTTACTTCGTATATCTTTTTTTATAAAATACTTAATTCCTATATCGTACACTAGTGCGATTAAGCTTCTTCTCTCTGCTCTGCTCTTCGTGTAAGTGTTCTTTCTACATTTTAAAGATTGACTTTTAGGGTTTACTGGTTAGGTGATGTGAGATTTTTGGTGTTATATATACATGATTTGATCTATAGATTCGTCTAATAATCGATCTTATGGTTTTTTATCATCTTTGTTTGATAATTTGATCTGTGTCATGTCTATACGATTATTTGTGTCATCCTTAAGATCGGATAAACTTGCTTAATATTTAATTTCCGTAGTTTGAAGGAGAGAGATATGTCCGAGATCACTAATGAAACTTCTGGAAAAGGGACTTTAGCTAACAACGTGAATGATTGTGGTTAGTATTTTCATTCTTTGATTTTTTAATCCTCAAATGACTCTCATTAGTTTATTTGATGTACCATTACTATATGTATATTCGTGTTGTTTATTATTCGATATCGTTATATTATATAGGATCAAATCCTTCTGAACTATATGGGACATTTACATGGAAGATTAATAAATTTTCACAAATCAATGAGCGAGAGGTCCGTAGCAATGCTTTTGAAATTGGTGGCCACCGATGGTAAATGACATTTTCATTTGCATAATAATAAAGTTGAAAATTTCTGAATATAAATGTTTTTTTTGTTTTCTTTATTATTCTTACCTATGACTCTATTGATAGGTATTTGTTAATTTATCCACGAGGGCGTGATGTTTCCAATTATCTCTCTTTGTTTCTCTGTGTTGAAAACTATGATAAGCTTCTTCCAGGTGAGTATTGTTACTGTATAATTTTCACTCTCTTGATTTGCAAACCTTTATCATTATATAAGTTAACATTTTGAGACAGGTTGGAGTCATTTAGCTCAGTTTTCTGTAGCTGTTGAGAATAAAGATCCAAAGAAATCGAAGTTTTCAGGTTATTTTCTGAATCTTTTACTTTACCTTGAATCCGCAATAACGTAGACAAACTGAACATGTTCCTTCGCAGATACGTTACACCAGTTTTGGAAGAAAGAGCATGATTGGGGATGGAAAAAGTTTATTGAGTTACCAAAATTACAAAATGGATTCATAGATAAGTTTGACTCTCTTGTATTCAAAGCTCAAGTTCAGGTGATTAGGTAAATGCCAAGATTTAGAGTGTCTCTTGAGTGATATATATAGCCACATTTTTCCATGCCACCATTAACTTACAACCAACTTTTCTCAATTTTTGTAGAGAGTGTGTGAACCGACCTTTTCGCTGCCTTGATGCTCAGTATAGGAAGGAACTTCTTAAGGTTTATTTGAAAGATGTGGAGAAAAAGTTCATGAGCTTTGTGGAAGAGAAAAGAATCAAGCTTATGAAGGTGATGGACGACAAAAAGAGATGGAAGAGGTATATTTCCATGTTTATTTCTTGATTAAAAATGTATCCTAAAAGTTTGAGCATGTTGTGAATCATTACAAGAAAATAGATTTTAGTTAATTATTTCTGGTGCAGCTTATGTGTCTTTTGGTTAGGGATGGACCATAATGCGAGGCTCGAGATGTCTCGAGAGAAAATGGATGTGATTCTGAAACTAGTTGTGAAACACTTCTTCATCAAGAATGAAGTTACATCGACTATTGTGATGGATTTTTTGTTTTATGGGTTAAAGTCTCTTGAAGAAAAATGGAGAAAATTAGAAAGACTTGCAAGCGTGGTTGCGAGAGAATTGATGATCAGTAACCAAATTGAATCGGCTATGAAGACTCTTGAAGAGGTAACTAAGAAGGAGAGAAGAAATGATGACAAAGAATTCGCTTTAAAGATCAAAGAAGACGAAACTAAGAATGAAAGAACAATTGATGCCAAAGAATTTCAAGCTCTAGTTGCTAGTTTGAGCAATGATATATTTGTTCTTGTTAAAAATCCGATGTTACTTCTAGAGAGATTTGTTCTTGCGCCATTGCCTGAAATGGGTTCTCCAAAGCTTGTGCAGGTTAGTCTCCTATGGCTCAACGTCAATTAGAAATTTTATTTGTGTTAGTAACGTTTTTTTTAAGAAATTTATTTCATGTGAAACTAGGTTGGCAATGTCCAAACACAGTATAATATGGAGCGCGATGAGAAGCAATTAGCTGATTATGGTAGATGGGCTTTGGAGGTATTTGTTTTTGACTATATCTTCTGCAACAAAATTGAATTCACATATGAAGAAACTATTGCATTGGAAAGGCAAGAAGAGCTTATTCATGAAGAAGAAAAAGAGAAGAACACTAAACTCAAAAAAAAACTTGTTGGAAAAAAAGTGAAGTAATTCTTTTTAGTCTTTTATTCCTAGGCTGTTCTGGATTTTTAGACATTTTAATATAGCTTTCTTGTTTTCAAATATGTGATAAAAGATTATAGATATGGTGGTTGTGTTTCTTCTTTTTTCAATTCATTTCAATTTTTTTTTTTTTTTTTTTGGAACTGTCACAAACTGACAATTAGACTTGTTGCCTTTAGTCACAAAGGTTGTAATACAAATCAGTCTTAAAACAATTTGGCTAATTTTAACCAATGTTTTGTTGTGGATAGTTTCAAATTAATAATGCATGAGAATAAAACTAACAAGAAGCCCATATTGGTCCAGAGTGAACCAGAACCTAAATACTCATTGTGGCCAAACGGAAAATTAATGCTACATAGTTATAAATTTAAGGATAGGTTCAATTTTGTCACCTTTTCCTGCTCCTATAAAAGCTAAATCTATTGTTAGATTGCAAATTTTTTCATTTCTTTTTAAATCTTCCCTCACACGTCACACACTGCAAAACACTGAAATTATTGCTTAATTAGTGAAAAGCTTTGGGATATGTTAACAAATATGAATATATATTTATATTCTGTTGACTAAAAAAAAAAAAAAGAATTATTTTTCTTGTATTTATTTTTTTTTCAGTTCAGTTACCATATATAGTACATTGTTCCACCTGTCACAAGCAACATTTGCTTTCAAAAGCAAAGAGGCAATTTTTCCTCCATTTTCAATCTTCTTCTTCTCCAAATGCGTTCAACATCCATAGATGAAGATCTCGTTGAAGAGAGAGAAGAACTCATGGTGTCTTACAGTGAGAATAACAGTCGACCTATCATTAAAAAAGCTCACTTTTTGAAACCCTTTGTCACCTCCATTGATGGGTTTGAAGGTATTCTTCGTCCATCTCCTTCTCCTGAGTTAAAAGCTTCGTCTTTGTGTGTTTTCTTTCGTGGGTGGAGGTTACCGAACAAAAAGTTTCAGTTTTGGGCTAAAAAAATGGCAGCTTTACACAAACCCACTTGGTTAAAATCTGGGATTTTTGAAGCAATCAAAGCATCGACTTACAAAATCCACAAAAACCCGTCTTTGATTCTCTCTCTCGCTCAGAATTGGTGTCCTGAAACTAATACATTTGTGTTCCCTTGGGGTGAAGCAACCATAACCCTTGAAGATGTAAATGTGCTTTTGGGTTTTTCTATCTCTGGTTCTTCTGTGTTTGCTTCTCTTCAAAGCTCAGAGATGAAAGTAGCAGTGGAGAGACTAGAGAGACGAAAGGATGAGAGTTTGAAGCAGGAATCATGGATTTCAAGCTTTGTAGATGATGAAATGGAGCATGAAGCGTTTCTAGTGTTATGGCTTTCGAAATTTGTGTTTCCAGATAAGTTTGGCCGTTCGATTTCCATTGATGTTTTCCCAATAGCTGTTCGTCTAGCTAGAGGTGAAAGGATTGCTTTAGCTCCTGCGGTTCTCGCAAACCTGTACAATGATTTGGGTCAAATCTGTGTTTTAGCCTCTATGCAAAATGTTTATCTTACTTCTCTGTTTAAGCTTGTTCAAGTATGGATATGGGAGAGGTTCAAGAGTATAAGACCAGAAGCTAAGGTGATACCAAGGGGTAAACCAAGAATTTCTCAATGGAGTGGTCTGAAACAGAGATTTGAGAATGTGGGATTGATTATTTTTCATGGTAATTTTGATTGGCGTCCCTATAGTGAACCTTTGGGGAATTGGAACCCACCTCGGTTTTATGTTGAAGAAGCTAAGTGGGTGAGGATTGATGAGAGTCTTGATGGTCATGATGATGAGTTTGTGTCGTTTGCTAGATGTGTGAGAGTTTCTAAGCTTGTTGGCATTGGTTTAGTAGAGAACTACTATCCAAATAGAGTGGCGATGCAATTCGGATTGGCGCAAGATCTTCCTGTCTTGGGTACTAATCATAGAAGAAACTTCACAGAACAAGAAGCATGGGATGAATACAACAAATCACTTGTTGGTTTAAAGCTATATGTTCCTTCTCGCCTCGCCACATCTTCGGTTACTGCAAGATACAGAGACTGGTGGGCGAAATCAGTTTCAGAAATGCGGAAAGAATCGATGGAAACTTTCAATGTAAGCAGTACAGTTGATCATTATGATGATAGTGATGATGATGTACCTCTTAAGGTAGTACCATTGAGCCAAGTCTATCAGAAGTTGGACGATGAAATGAAGAAAGCCAAGCATTCGACAAACAAGAGACGCAAGCTAGCTCTTGAGGATGATGAGAGTGCTGCTGAGACAGAAGATGACGAGAGTGCTGAGACAGAAGATGATGAGAGCGCAGACACAGAAGAGGATGATGATAACATGACCGTTGCGCAGAGGATCAAATCTAGAAAGAAGTCTGGTGACATAGAGAATACTGTAGGAGAAAGAAGTAGACTTGTGGCGGATAACAACGTTCCAGACCTTCCTCAAAAGCTTGCTTATGGAGATGAGACAGTAGCAACAACACAAGAGGAAACAGAGCAAAAGAATGATGAAAACAAAAACTCTTCTAATGAAGTAGCTGCTGAGAAGGAAGAAGATGATGAGAGATTGAAACAGAGGAAGCTGGCAATAAAGGAGCTAGCTTTGAAGACGGAAGCACGAATGTTGAAGGTAGAGAACACTTTGGCAAAGATTAAACAATGGAAACTCAGTAGAATTCACACCAAACCTCCAGTTTCTACTTAAGCTATATAATCAGAGAGTCAGAGACAAAGCTTCTATGTGTGCAAAAATGATAACTTTTGGAATTTAGATTTGAATATTATTCTCATATTTTTCTTGGAATTAATTTTTCGTATTTAATTTTTTATACTTAACCCAAATCATATTTCTTCTTCTTCTTCGTCTTCTTCTCCAATGATTGCTCTCTCACTCTCACTCACATCATTACCATTCTCATACGCGCTTTCATCGACTTCGTGCAAATCACGCGCCTCTCCTCCACGTATCTCGTTGATAACTTCCAGGAGACGACAAGATCGCCGGCGATCAATTGAGGCTATGTCTCGTGATAACCGCAGTTCCGATTTGCCGCAGGTGATGGAATTGGAAGATGAATCTGATTTCGAGAAGCTTCTCTCATCTGATAATCGGATCTCCATCACTGGCTTCGGTTCTCTTCTCTCTGGTTCGTACACTTCTCCTTCGTTTGTGTATTGATTGAGATCATGAATCATCGAGAAATGATTGATTGCTTTTGTTCTTACTTAGAGAGAAGCGCGAGGAGTACATTTCCAGATTTGGAGAATTTCAGAATCGCGAAATTGCAAGGATTCCGAAGAGTTTTCGCTCACTCTGCTCCCATCTTCTTCGAGCGTGGAATCGCGAATCCTGAAACTAAGGTCTGATTCGATAATTGGTTATATTGAAAAAATGGAGTTTTTAGAAACTGATTATGAAACTTCTGTGAATGAATAATGGCAAAGGTTTATTAGAGATATAGATATTGATTTGGAATTAGATATACAATTCTGAATGTGATGAATGAAACAGGAGATCTCAAGCTTGAGTGTTGAGCCATGTGAAGGAGAGAGCCTTGTGGTTACTGTCTTTGAGATCAAAAGCTCAGAGGTACCAAAACATAACTCTGAAAACTGATTCACTCTTTTGATAGAAGTATATGAATACTCGTGACTGTTTTGATACATCAAAATACAGATTCCGGCTTTTATTCGAAGGGAGCTTGAATTCAGGTTTCTCGCTGTGAGTCACAAGTTCCTCTTTTTCCCCTAGTTTCAAGATATGCCTTATTCTGTGTCACACTGCTCATACTTTCCCTCACACATAGGTTGTTCCTGAAACATTGGAAGGCAAACCTTACACCAATTCTGCGGTTCGTCTAGTTTAAACAAATCTTTGTTCTTAATGACATTTGTTCTGTTTGTTTACTCTTTGCCGAGTTTGAGTTTTTGAGGCTTGAACAGGTACTTTGTGGTCGATACAGTGATGAAGAGTTTTTCCAGATTAGATGCAAAGGTTAGCCCTTCCAAGTCTATCTAAAATGTCTCAAACGTTCAAGCTATAAGCTATTATAGGATTCATTCCTTTGTTGTTTATCTGCAGGAAACAAAGAGATTTACTTTCAACATTATGGAAGATTCAACATCGAGAAGATTTGGCGGGACGACATCTTACCTTGTCGTCTCTATCTAAGACATTGGTACACTCTCCTCCTTACTACAGTTTTTATCCAACTTTGGAGCTAAATGATCGATTAGCAAACCATCAACCATAACTTGTTTCTAATAAAATGGGAGAAACAAGTGTTGGGCGAAACAACAACTAATTATACTGTTGCACCACAACCTTGTTCTTGAATTAGCTCTGAATAATTTTTGGTACTTGGATGAGAAATTTGATGGTTTCTGCTGGAACTTGATGAAAGATTCTTACATGTTGAATATCTCCTGTGTTTTGCAGTGTATTGGCTGCTAAAAACCTAGGAGATGAAGCTTACAATAACTTTCTGGATCATACATTCTTGGGAGATAGAAAAACGACCATCAGAGAGTATTTAAGCAGCACAGGGTCTGGTATCATGGAAGAAGAACCACCGGAGGCTCTCAAGTCTAGATATGGAGGTTGATCAAAAACCAAAGAAAAAGTAAAAAATGATATTTCTATCAAACTTCAATCGTTACAATAAAAATGAACTTGTAGGTTTTAAATGTTTAATTGTTATCGAAGCTGGTTAAGAAAATAAAGAAAGAAGAAAAATCAATAAATGTCCCACATCGGGAGTTTTAGAGAAGGGTAGTGTTTCTTTGGGCTATAAAAAGAAATGAGTGTTGTCATATTATGTAACCCGTTTCTGTCAGAGGTGAAGGATGATCCGTCAATGATCGTTTAGAGACGGCGGATCGTGCCGACACAGAATTTGACGAACATAATTAGAGGCGAGTGGGCCTTGCCTTACTTTGGTTGGGCCTGCCCGTCAATTTTTGGAAGCCTCGATCTCCCAATCGAGGTTCTACCCAAACCAAACGAGATAGACTTTTTTGAGAACTGAGAAGCTTCACCTAACCGAATCAAAATTAATATGAACCAGAACTTTTGGCTTTGATATAATAAGCTTAACCTAACCGAGTCAACCCAACTAAATTGAACCATAAACCAAATTTGATGTCAAATAATTACCATATTGTCATCAAATTCAAGTGGAGGCTATTGTTTGAGAATTAGATCATCACAATAAAGGTCTGATAAGTGTTGAACGCTCTACGTTTGAAGAAAAAACATGTAAACTCTGTGTATAAATATTTATAATGTACAGTTGATGATGATAATGAAGCTGGAGGAGCTCATGAAGAGTGTGGATCACACTCGAGCTCAGTAATTAAGAGTTCCATCATCTTTTTATACATTGGCATATAATGATCATTTATCATTGTTCTCGATAGCCTAATCTTTCTGTACAGTTCTCTTGGAGTCTCATATATCCTTACACGCTCCACCGTCGTCGTTCCAACCACCACCACCTCGTCACGCTCTGTTTCAGACTCTGTCTCAGTTACTGACACTATGTGCATTATCTTACCCGGCGGGTAAAATCGCTGGTTCTCAATCAAGTCCATTGAAGATGCTGAAACCGGACTCTGGTTCTGTCCTGCGGAGGAATCGCCCCCGCCAATAATGACAGTCTCTTCCTCTGTTATCTCCTTTGCTGCTGCCGCTTCTTCCTCCATGGCTTCACTGTCTCTTTCATTCTCCTGTCGAGTCAACTCTTTGTCCAGTTCATCCCATAGTTCACCTTCTGTCACGTCTTCTTCTATTGAAGATGTTTCAGCGATGACTTGGTCAATTGAGATCAATGGCTCTTCCTCTTCTTCTTCGTCTGGTTCATCGCGATCAGATTCACTGCTGCTTGAAGAACTATGTTCTGTTCTCTTGTGACCTTTACGCTCTATCACTACAGTTTCAGCCAGTAGAGCTTCAGTGCTTCTTCTTTCAGGCATAATAGCTGATGCTTCCGGCAAGTCTGTGACTTTGGAGTTAAGCTGAGAGCTAATAGCTCTACGGCGTGGTCCTATGCAAGACCATGACGATAGAGTTGAACGGGTCTGCACAACGGCTTGCGCTACATCCTGCGCACGCTTTAGCATGACCTGAACAAAAATTTCACCATTAATCATCATCAAGACAAAAGAAACACCTGTCCATGAACTATACATTTAATTGTTCCATATATATCCATTCACTCAAAAAGCCGCAACCTTTTTTTCTTATGATATTATTTGCATTGTGAACCACAGATACTACCTGAGTGCCGCTTGAGACAGGCCGCAGAATCGCCCCAGCACCAGCCACTTTTGCTTTCGCGCTGGCTATAGAGGGCAAACGAGATCCTATAGCAGTTGCAGACCGATAAACAACACTAAGGACCCTGGTGTGTTCAACCTGATCACGCAGGTCATTTGACCATGAGGACGAGGTTACCTGACAGCAAATAGACAAAATCTTATCTTTGTCAAAAATGAGTGTACATATAACACTTGACGAGTAAATTTGAACCATGGTTTGCAAAAGTGGATATAAACTGGAGAACCATGGATGGGAAGAACCCACAGAAATCACAATTAAAAGTTAATACCAAAGTGTCCATTTTCCATTGAACACTTGTGGGAAAAACTTTTGTCAACTAGCCAAATAGTGAAAATATCTAAGATGCCTGGAAAGACTGAATCATTTAGCAGGGGAAAGACGATATCTCTATACATTTTCTCTCTACGGCAGTAACAAGTTAAAAATGCAGGCTTGTATCCACTATTTGATATACCAAGGTTAGCAGTTATTGTACCACTAAAGAATCAGGAAAATTTATTCTAGTGGTGGCAGAGATAAATCCTGTGAATGTAGCATCACATATAGGCAAAGCAGGTCACGTACCTCAGAACGAAGGTCATCGACTGAAGAAGCAGAGAATGTTGGGACAAGATCAGATCCATTGATAATAGTAGTAATGAAGTGCTTGCCTGATTCTGCTAAATCCCAAGTCATACAAGCAGCTGCGAGTTGTTCAATTTGAAGTCAGTGCATAGTAACGATTTTTAATTTTAACACACTGAACTAATTGACATATAAAGAGTTCAGCATCAAAACTAAGGGAGAGGACCAGATAACAGAAGACAAGAAAACACCACCATTAATCCTTAAATTGGGTGTACCTGGCGCAAAAGTGAAACAAGTAGCGGAGGCAAACTCTTTTTGCTCCCGAAGAATATACGTTAAAAGTGAAGCCGTCCCACCTCCAAGAGAATGACCTACAATCTGAAACAAAATATGCTCCTTAGATTCCAATAATTCGATACGGTAATAAAGGACTTCCTATTTCAACAGTGAAATTCTCACGACAAAATGTGTATCATTTAAAAAGTATCAATAATCTCTCTAACACGAATTTGAATTCGGAATTTCTAAATGAATTAATTGACTCTGATGTTTGAACATTATGTCATCTGCAGTTTGATTAGTGTGACAGATGCCTACATAATGTCCTGGAATTCAAATGGGAAAAATAATTCTGTCTCCAAAAGAAAGTTAGAAGAAAAAAATATGATCTGAATTATCACATAAGTAAACGACATACTTTTTTCTAGGTCATCTACACCTATTGGTATATAATCTATAGCAGTCATAACGAGAAAAAGAATTAGTAAGAACAGAAAACGCAATAGTAATCTGTAAATCAGGAATGTATCGCTAAATACAGAGCATTTACCTGAACCTTGAAACTAGGATTCTCATCAAGGGCCTTGAGCAGGCAAGGAACACTAAGTTTAGCAATCCATCGAGCTGCAGCAACCATTCCACAGTGTGCATAACCTAAAACTAAGTTGCTTAGCCCACCATCATGCAAAACTGAATGATGGAAAGGGACCACTGCACCAGTTGCTGCTGTTAATGTATCTTTAATGCTATGAGTGCCACGGATCAAAAGCAGGAGACATTTTGAATTGGTATCTCGTATAATCGTGAAGGCAGGCTGCATAATCTGCAGGGTTCCCAAATTCAATTGTTTATGGTTCCAGATATAAACGAAAACAACAAAACAGAACTCAAAAGTATAAAAATATTCAACCAAATAAAACACTTGGTACTGAGATTTTATCAAGCTTCCCCTTTTCTTTTAGTTTCCATTTGACCAGCATGATAGCCAATTTATCAAATATACAATTCAACGGACAAAACTCTTTGTAACAAATTAGGTCCAAGTTTTAATACAGGAACAGCACTGAAGATCATACATTATGGGGAATATATACTGTTACTAAAATATCTATGAGACAAACTCTTGTAAGCCTCCCAAAATATATGTTCCCAAGAGAAGCTATCCAAAATGTAAGAATATAGAGTGCTTCAAAAAAGGATTTCTAGTCTGGACAAGAAAGTATCAAGTCACTATAAACAAGCTAAACACAAGTAATAGCATTCAAAGAAAAATCACACTGAAATGACCTACCCCTGCTTTAGGCTTCTGAAGAAGGACATCTTCATGAGTATAACCAGCAGTCTCCAGAAACACGGCAAATGGCTTCTTGGAGAAGAGCATACAGAGGGTCAAAAATCTCAGTAACTCCGTCAACTCCATGATAATCTCTGGTCCTTTTAACTCTATACAATTACTTCCAGCATAAACACTAGCAGTTGGAAAGTTCCCCTGAAAAAAAAATGCAAACATGCAACGTCACTAACTACGATTGCTTTGCATTGAACCAGCAAAACATGCAAAAATTACCAAATGAATCTAAAATAATTACACTCTGCATTGAACCAGCAAAACACAGATGAAGGATAGATAGTGACCACATCACTATTCACTAGTCATAGATTACAAGTGTAAATTTTTCCCACATGCAAAATAACCAAACAACCATCCTACACTGAAATGAACAGAGCTCAAATATGTCTTATTAGGAAAGTAAACGATATAGGACTCAGAATATCCCCACCAAAAATATGAAAGAACACAGAGTAAATTAGAATTTCTATTAAGTCACAGAACATATATATACCAAAAGATCAAATCAAGTTCGCTAATTTATGCAACCAATTTACAGATGACAACTGAAAAAATTCAAACCCAGAAGAGATAAAAAGCTCAAACCTGCCTACGCATCAAATAGTTAATACCAAAAGCGAGATCGGCAATAGGCCATTTGCCCAGAGTCTCTGAATACGTAAACCGTAACGTCTCTGACAAAGTTGAAATAGTTTCAAGCCAAGTCGCCGGCGCTTGAGCCGGTCTTCTAACAATCCTCCTCCTTCCGGATCTCCCTGATTTACCCAATTCACCTCCTGAATCATCTTCCCCATTTCTCGCCCACACGATCCGACGGCTCAGTAAGTACAAAATCACCACTGCTCCCGTCGCCGTCACCATTACACCCGCCGCCATCTCCGATCCTCCTCCTCCAATTTCACTCCTCAGCCGAATCTAGAAAACGTAATTCAGCGATTCGAAGATTTCTTCACGAATTTCGAACCTAATCATCAGAGATCCTTCATAATGCATGAATCAAAGCTCTGATTTCTCCAAATTTTCAATTCCGATTTGGGAATTCCCGGGAACGTTGAGAGAAGGAAAGCGAGAATCGTTATAATATCAATGATTCATGATTTTTTTACTTTTTAAGGTTTAAAATTACTAAAAAGGACATGAATTCGTCGGCATATACTCGGGTGAATCAAGGGTATTTTCGTCATTGTAAAAGACAAGTAGGTAACCATTTAAGGTTAAGTTAAGAGGAAAGAAGAACGTTAGGAATAATATATAGATTTGTTCCTACGTAAAGCAATCCAATGATATTAACACTAATCAGGATTAGTACACTAATCAGGATTAGTACACTAATCATTATTCATATAACCTAAATAGTTAGCTCTACAAACCAATTTAATTCTAATTTATGGTAGAAGATTAACACGATCAAACACGATTGCTTTTGAGTGTACACAACTGTGTTTCTTGTTTATTATATTAACAATTATATCCATTGCTTTCACGACTTTACTTCACATTTATATAAAACAACTAGACAATAATAACAACATAATGAAGAACTTAATCTTTTTCTTTAATTTTATCTATATGACTTCTTGAGTCCACGACCAATGCGTTGTTAAACAAAAAATGGAACCTCATCATAATTTTCTTTTCCTTGTAAGATAACATAGTTTAACAACGAATGATAAATTTGATTAATCTTGTCCTTGTCCACACAACATAATTCTTGGCATAAGTAGTGAAGGACATGTAACTAGAGTCTAGTGAGGCATTGGAGGGATCCAGTAAGGGAGGACTATTTGTTCTGAACAGCAATTTGGTGTAGACTTGGGTGTGAAGGAACGTGTGGTTTTAGTGGCGATATCGTAAACACCGTAGCCTTCACCATAGCCTTCACCGAGGAAATAGATGGAATTAGGGTTTAGGCCTGGGAATGAGCTGGCCTTGACACAAAAAGGCTCGTTATTGCCGAGGAATATGCAGAGATCACCAATGTCTTCTGTGTAACACATGTTCATATCTTCCTCTTCTCTAAACACCATGAACCGCTTTGTGCCTCCACAATTGAATACTAACGACTTGTTCGCAGGGCTTTCAACATACCTACCAAGCAGAGCCAAAGAAAAAGAAAGAACATGTTAATTATACAATGAAACCGAAAAAGCAAACAGACAACCCTACTAACATGAAACCTCGTACCATTTGAGTAAGAAACGTTGTCCTGAGGGAGACTCCACAAGCTCGTGTGCCCTGTAACAAGAATCGAAAAGCTGCAACTCCGAATGCGAAAACTGAGGAAGGTTATGAAATTTTAACTCATGGTACTGAGGCGTGGTGGATGGGAGACCAACCCAAGACCACAAGTGGTGGCCACCAGAACTTGGCATGTAGAACCTTTGATCTCTCTTGGAATACATCAACTTGGATTGCTCAAAATAATCGAATAATCTAGTAGACATAGCGAGGAGGAAGCCCTTAGTTTCTTTATTGGGAGTATATATACTCACCGGACGTCCCATGTACTTGACAGCAATAATGCAGTCTTCTTCTTCAGGAGAAGAGGACATTGCCACACCACTTACCAATTCAGTTTGAGAACCATTTAGACTAGGCCTAGGAGGCAGATCAATGATCTTGGGGTTTGATTTGGAGCTCGAGGGATAGTTGCTGATTAGTATGTAATCAGGGGAGCTGAGATAAACTCCCCATCCATGGGAACTTCCCATTAGATTAGACTTTATCAAATCTTTGGGAAGTGGCTTATCAACGATGGTGAAATACTCTTCCTTGGCCGGGTCAAACATGAGGAACTCTGTCTTTTGGGTTTCTTCACCACAAGGGGTGGCACGATGCAGCAAAAAAGGGTTGGTGGTAGAGGAGGAGAACATCCGAAGGGTTTGACATCCCTGGAGAAGCTTATAAAGTAGACATCAGAAGAAGAAGTTGTAGAAAACAGAGAGAGATTGAAGAGATTTACCAGAGCAAGTTTGCGGAGAGAGGGATTGGAAGAGAAGCTGAGAAGCAGAGACGACATAGCTTTGCTTTGATAGTGAAAAATCAACAAGAAACAAAAGGGCTTTCGAGTTAGTCAACAATGAAGTTCCTTCTTGATTCGATCTAAGACCAAAAGAAAAAGGGTTTTCAATAATGTCTCGCTCTCTCCTTTATTCCTCTGTTTCCATGTTTCTCCACTTTCCTTTTTCCCTTGCTATATAATCTTGTGACAATGGAAAAGAAAAATCTTGTGATCAAATTTGTACACAAGATTCTATCTTTGCACCAAATATTTTTTCTTTCCTTTTACCCCTTATTGACTAATGTGAAAACCCTTTTGTTTCTTTTTGATTCATAGCAAAGCTATGTCGTCTCTGGTTCTCAGCCTCTCTTCCAAGCCCTCTCTCCGTAAACTTGCTCTGGTAAATCTTCTATTTCTTGTCTAATGTCTGTTTTCTTCTTCTTCTTCTGATGTCTACTTCTTACTTTTCCCCCAGAGATGTCACACCATTCGGATGTTCTCCTCCTCTACCACCAACCCTTACTTGTTGTATCGTGTGATAAATTATGGAAGTTCTCGGGAGGATATTCATGTAACAAGCAATATCCACTATTTTGACCCTGTCAAGGAAGATGAAGTTATTGTCCGAGACAAGGTATTACCAATGGAGTTGCGTAAAGGCTGTCTGGTCGGAATGTCCCATGGTTGGGGAGTTTTCAAGGCCGTATGTGATGATAATGAATATAAAGCCATATATGTTACCGATTACTACAATCCTTGTGGCTCAAAATCTGTCAAAAACATTCCTTTGCATCCTCTGGGTAAACCTATAGCTATCCAACAACAAGCCATCACTAACGCCGCAATGACTTGTTCACCTGATCAAAGCAAAGAGTTTGCAGTGGCTGTCAAGTGTTTAGGACCTATGATCAATTTCAATAGGCCTGGTGGCAAACACAAGGACTCGGGTTCGGTCATCTTTAAAACCCCTTTCCAATATTTTGATCAATCAAAGGTTATGTATTCAAAGAGAGATGAAAAGTTCTACTCTCCTAGTTTTGGAGGCCACTTTTTGGTTTCTTGGGATTCTTTCTTTGAAGAGGATATGACCGGCTCTGAGTTGCTAGAGTTGCGGTTTTGCAACGTTCCTGAATTGAACCAGTCCGAGTGGGAGCTCTTGGACTCATGTTCCAAAACTGTATACCTTGTGGAGTCTCCCTCAGGCCAACGTTTCCTAATCAAGTGGTACGCTCAGAACCACCAACCAGGCGATTCAATGACATTCCTGTGTCGCGGAACAAAGCGTTTCATGGTATTTAGAGAGGAAGAAGATAAAAGGACCATGTGTTACACAGAGGACATTGGAGATCTTTGCATATTCCTAGGCAATAACGAGCCCTTTTGTGTCAAGGCAAGCTCATTCCCTGGCCTAAGCCCTAACTCCATCTATTTTGCAGGCGATGGCTATGGTGTTTACGATATCGCCACTAGAAAACCACGTTCCTTCCGTCCTAAGTCTCCCTCAGCCTTCTCGTCAGCATCACTCCTCCCTTACTGGATCCCTCCAATGTCTCTCTAGTTAGTAGTTACCTGTCCTTCACTAGTTATTGGGCTAAAGATCTTCATTTTTTTACATGTTGTTCTCTCGTGGCTTTTGATATTTTAAGCTTAATAATGGTTCTTCCGGATTCAACTAAACCAGCTCTAATTAGCATCTTCGAATTAAGAGCTTTTCTTCCTCTATTACTTCAGTTTCGAGCCCTTGGAAGCTTATCTTCATATCTCTATGAACAAGGTTTGGGTCTCGTTAAAATACTAGTTTAACCATTGATAGGTATGATTCGGTTCATGTTGTCGGTTAGACACCGGTTCATGTAATTGGTAGACTCATATATAAGCGAATAGTAGACGGCCCATTTAGCGATTTGTCAATTATTGAATTGTGTGAGTTTGAAATTAGTTATAAAATCAGATTTATGCTAATCCCATTCATTTGGTACCAGTATCATACTTTAATCTTGTGCGTAATATAAGAGATAAGAGATATCTAGTTTTCATGAATGTGATTTATATGACTCCAATGAATTATTGTTACGTATATGTTTTTTTAATACAGAATTACAGTGTAGTATCCAAATTCACACACCGACAACCTTTACCAAAATCATTTACCCATTTTAGGTAAGTGCTCTATTATTATTAAAGCTGGTCCCAACAAGTTTTTTCACTGTCTTTTTTTGTCACCTTTCTTTATTTGCTTGGTTACTTGAAACTTATATATTATTATCTTATGAAATTAAAAAAACCATCTTCGTTCGCTATCAAGAAGATGACCAACAGCAGCCAGTGAGAAGCATACACCAATAGTGTCCTTTTCATTGACGTAGAGATAAAAAGATAATACCATTCTTAGTCAATCACTTGTGAAATTGCATATAATTTGTCATTACTTCCTTTTTTTTTTTAAGATTGCTATTTTCATGCCCCTTTTTATCGTCACAAAAACAGGTTCTATGAAAACTCTGTTTTCAAAATGATGCAGCAAATTTTTTACAGTTAAATTAATTAAATTGTGAGTATCCTAAAAAACTAATGACAAATTACTAAAAAAAGAAGTTCGCTTATTTTATTATATTTTATTATTTATGCTTGATGAAAATTGATTTTCCTTTATATAAGTACTCTAATTATGAAGATATTTTGCATCCGCTGAAATATATATATATATATATATATATATATTTTTTTTTTTTGCATAAAGTTTTGTAGCCGAGTTGCAAAAAATTATGATAGGTTTATATTATTTAATATAAATGACGTTAATATTTGCAACGATTATAATAAGTGATACTAAATATTAATGTTAGTTGTAAATAATTGATGTTAGTATCAATTAAAAATATTAAATAATTTTTAATAATAAAAAAATATTATTATTTTCAATAATTAATATGAAAACAAACTATTAAACTTGATTTATGATAATAATTGCTTGTTAAGCCATACACCTTTTCGATTGTGAATACATTTGCTTCTTGTATAAAAGTGTCAAAATTAAATTTGCTATGTCATAGACACATAATATAGTAACTTAGAATTAAATAAATAAATTACTGTAATATATGAGAAAATGGTTATACTTTTAAAAAAGGAATAAATAAATTCTTAACAATAAAGGCTTATGGATACAAAGAAATAAAATTTTGGAAAAATATAGATACAAAGGGAGAAAAAAAAAGTTGAGAATAAAGTTATGTTTTGATGGTGAAGTTGTTTTTTTTTTTTAATGTTGTGGGATAATAAAGACTTAAACTCTAATCTTTTAGTGGGGTCAAAGAGTAGTTTAGCAATCTTTTCTAAGTTCTACTTCTACCAATCAGTAAAAATTATCTTTAGAAACTAAAATTTTATAATAGTTTATTAGTATAACATTTTTGCTCCCAATTAGATCACCAACTTAGGAATTAATGTGTGGTTGTCGGAAAAAGAAAAAAAAAAAGTTATTAGCTAGTATCACACGATCCCACAAACCCTTCCTTCATTAGATCTGTTGTTGCCATGGTTATTATGAACAAATTGTTAAATGGATAATGGATCTATCCAACACGTTTAATGAATAGGTTAAGATCGATCCATAATCCTCTAATAATAATTGGGGAAGAAAAATTACTTGTACTTTGGGTGAAACCAATAGAAAACAAAAGAAAACCTCTTTTTTTCTTTCTACCATATAGTCGTTCTCTAGAGAACTTTAATGTTACTTTGCTAACAAAAATTAAAAGGGAGACTCACAAAAATGCCCCTTTTTCAAAAATGCCCCATTTGGCTGTCCATTTTTAAAAATACCCCTTTTTATATACAAAATGACTAAATTACCCTTCTTTTAATAAAAGATATCACAAATATATAAGGAAATATAACAAAATTAGGTCCACAAAATACAAAATATTTTTTGGCGGGAAAAGTGATCCTGCAATTTTTCCCGCCAAAACACTTGTAAAAACTTGTAAAACCTTTAAAATACGTTGTAAAATTTTCCCGTAAAATTTTTTCCCGCCAAAAAATTTTCCCGCCAAAAATTTTTTTTGCGGGAAAAGTGATTCCGCAATTTTTTTGGCGTTAAATTTTTGGCGGGAAAAATTTACAAGGTATTTTAAAGGTTTTTTACAGGGTATTTATAAGGTTTTACAATGTATTTTAAAAGGTTTTACAACGTATTTATAAGGTATTTATAAGATATTATAAGATTTTACAAGCTATTTTATAAAGTTTTACAAGTTATAAGGTTTTACAAGTTTTTTATAAGGTTTTACAAGTTATAAATACCTTATAAAACCTTATAAGTACCTTGTAAAACCTTTTAAAATACATTGTAAAACCTTACAAAACACTTGTAAATACTCTGTAAAACCTTTAAAATACCTTGTAAATTTTTCCCGCCAAAAAATTTTCGCCAAAAAAATTGCGGAATCACTTTTACCGCAAAAAAAATTTTTTGGCGGGAAAAATTTTTGGCCGGAAAAATTTACAAGGTATTTTAAAGGTTTTTTACAAGTGTTTTGGCGGGAAAATTGCGGGATCACTTTTCCCGCCAAAAAATATTTTGTATTTTGTTTACCTAATTTTGTTTCAAATAAGGGTAAAATGGTCATTAAAAATTAAAAGAGGGCAAACTTAAAAATGGACTCTCAAAGGGGGCATTTTTGAAAAAGGGTATTGAAAAAGGGGCATTTTTAACAATTTCTCAAATTAAAACCTCTCTGTTAGTTTTTTGTTTTTGTTTTTCTTTTTGTTATAGGAAAACTGTCTATTAGTTTGTTTAATATTTTTTTTTTGATAAAACAAGAACAATTAATAAATTCGCTTAGTTTGTTTAATGTTTAATATCCACTTTTTTTTTACTAAAATAAATGATAACTTTCACAATATTTAAAATGATCATTTCATACGAAAAGAAAAAGCTTTGTAAAAAATATATATCTTTAATCACATGGCCAAGTCTAAATACTTTGGTGCGAATCCAAATCATGTCACGTTGTTTACATATTTGAGGTTTAAACAAGGGTTAATGCAGTGAAAACAAAATCAGAACTTCAAAATTTTGCACATGTTTGTTATAAATTACACGTTATTTGATATGATGATAAGCTATTCACATGTTATTTATTTAAAATACGTATGAGATTAACAATTACTCTCTTTACGAAGTTACTATCCTATTATTTACTGAATTGGATTGTTTAGAAAATAAAACTTGAAATAACTCAGCAAAAAAGATATTTTTGTTTTATGTTAAGACATTTTCTTCTCTACGTTTGTTTTGTGGCCCAAATAATAAATGGATAATGTAACATAGTGGTTAGTGGTATTTTTAATTACACCAACTTTATCTTTATCAGTTGTCCCTATCAAATGAGAAGCACTTGCTTGCAGCGATATCTCTCTCTCATATCTGTCGCTTTCGAGTTTCATTCATATCGTCACCCGATAAATATTTTATTTCTCACGATATCTCAAGCTTCTTTAACATTTTAAAATTTCTCCGATATGATAAGTAACGTCTCGTGGAAATAGTAGTCCACGTCATTTTCACCCAAAAAGGCAAGCGGACGTCACCTCGCTCTGTTAAATCCAGCTAAATTTATATCTCGATTCCGTGCGATTCCTACGGGCCAGAATCTGCTGTTTCACATTCAAAATTGAAACCCATACAAGCTAAATAATTTTTTTATTGAATCTCAATAAAATTTCTTATAACTCAAAAGTACATAAATTATTTAAATGGCTAAAAACTTCCTCACATACTAACAGTTTCCCTTTCAATACTTGAAAGTTTTAAATTGGAAAAAAGATACTGAGCTACACGAATTATAACGGAATACATGACCACACATGCCAAGTTTAGAAATGTACAACCAGCTACACGAACTAAATATATTGCATGTCCACATATACCAATTATATGACGACATGTGGTCAACATCACCAACATTTTATTCTGGTACACTAATCATCAAAATCCGGCGTTGACCATCGTTGACCGGTATTGATCGGCATTGACCAACAAAAATATTCAAAAAAATATTTTTATTTATTTTAAAAGAATTATTCAGTTGAATCATTTATGGTGTTGTATAATAATAAAAAAAACACATTCTATATTTAACAAAAAATATTTTGTATGATTCCAATAATTAGTTGATTTTTCAACTTCAAAACTAAATTAAAAGTGAAATAAAATAAATTTTATTAGAAAAATTGAATATATGACACTTTAATCTAAAGTTGGCATGGTAAAAAATATAAAGTTTTATGCTAAAATCAAAATCATGATACATAGTTAAAAAATATAGAAAATTTTACATACTCTTTAGTCTAAATTTAATACATTGGTAACTTTTGCAGTTAAAATTATTAAAAAACATTCTCGTAATAACGCGTAAACAACAAAAAAGGTTGCAATTTTTTTTTTAATATATAGGAAATAGAAAATTAACTATATTGATGTTAGCAAAAATATTTGTAAAATAATAAGTTAATGTTTTTATTGACAATGTAAAAATAAGTAATTCGCTTAATTGTTTTTATTTCATTTTTATTTTAGTTTTGAAATTGAAAAAACTAACTAATTATAATAATCAATGTATTAATACAAAATTTCTTTATGTTGAATATAGAATGTGATTTCTTCTTTAATTATACAGTACCATAAAAGATTCAATAGAATTTTAAAACAAATAAAAATAAATTTTTTGAATATTTTTGTTGGTTAATACCAGTCAACGATGGTCAACGCCGGATTTTGATTATTGGTGTACCAGATTAAAATGTTCGTGATGTTGATCACATGTCGTCATATAGTTGGTATATGGCATGCAATATATTTAATTCGTGTAGTTGATTGTACATTTCTAAACTTGGCATGTGTAGCCATGTATTCCGTTATACTTCGTGTAGTTCAGTATCTTTTTTCCATTTAAATTCGGAGACATTATGAACTAAATAATTTGTTCTCTTCGGTTGTGGATTATAAAAACGTGTTATTTCTATAAATATCTTGTTTATATTTCAGTATCTTTTGTATTATACTTTCATCAAGGAATTCTAAATCGGATATTCGATTTTGATTTTTTTTTAATTTTTGGATAAAACAGAAAGAGAGTTAGCACATACATAAACTTTGAACTCTTTAACAAAAATCTGATATAGATAAAAATCGATAATCTATTTACCATATTATGATATGTGTCAGTTAAACAATTAAATGTCGACATGTGGCGTAAATTTTTTGACTTTATTTTTTTTTAACCAAATTAGTAAACTAATTGTTTTACAAATATATTTACATATACTAATTATATGTACATATTTTTTTCTCACTTAAAAGCAAAAATTAACCAAAATACATATTAGTAAAATAAGTAAGAGTTGTTTAAGAAAATCAATATTTGAATATATTATGTAAATCTAGACAAATAATCAGGAAAAAGTATATTGTGTAAATATAAGAGGTAATTTTCAATAATAAAATATCTTAAAGTTTTAAATTATAAAAATAAATGGTGAATGTTTGAAAATAAAAATTGTCGATTTTTGAATTAGTGTTTTAAGAAATAAATACAAACCACTCTGGAATCTGGATAAATAAATTCGGTCTATTCCAGCTTCGGTGTGCTGAGCTGTACTGGAAAAACGCCAAAAGCGGAGCGGTTCCGACAAACGAGGCTATCACCTCAATTTGATAAGAAGCTTTACTTATCAAATATAACCTAACTAGCTTATCAAATCACAGTCGGTGTTATAAAAACCTGCAAAACGCATCGAAGAAAGTGGAGAACAAGTCATACTTTTTTCTTTTTAAAAAAAAAAAGAAAAAAGAAAGAAAAAGAGGAAATTTTTTAAATTTGAATTGATTTATTTTAATTGTTTTCTGGGTCAGCTTTCCTTCTTTAGTTTCGAGAGACGCGAAGAAATCGAACCCAAAACACAAACCCTAGAAAAACCATTTTTAACTTCAACCATCGATCTGGGAAATTAGCGTAACCGTCTCTCACCATTACCCAGATCGCCTCAATTCTCACTTCCTCGATAATCGCTAGCTTGAGAATTGACGAAATGTCATCTCTAAGCAGAGAGTTAGTTTTCTTAATTCTCCAGTTCTTAGATGAAGAAAAGTTCAAAGAATCTGTTCACAAGTAAGTTTAATCATAGCCTTGTTTCGAAATTTCGTCTTTAGGTTATTTTTGTTTGTATATCTGAGAATTTTGTTTTGGGTGTTTTGTTCGCTGTGTAGGCTTGAGCAAGAGTCGGGGTACTTTTTCAATTTGAAGTACTTTGAAGAGAAGGCTTTGCTTGGGGAGTGGGACGAAGTGGAGAAGTATCTTTCTGGTTTCACTAAGGTTGATGATAATCGTTACTCGATGAAAATTTTCTTCGAGATCAGGAAGCAAAAGTATCTCGAAGCACTAGATCGGTAATTTTGAATGTTCTCTTGGCTTTTTTTCTTGAAATTGCGGTTGTTCTGATAGGGTTTAGGGCTCGTTTGGTTGTTCGTGTTTAGTTCTGGTCTTGTTGATTTGTGTGGTCCAAAACACTGTTGGTTATTTTGTGGTGTTTGTGGTTGAGGATGTTTTTTTCGGAGATACCTTTTGTTTGTGTCTTTGCATTATCTTAAACATATGTTTTGTTGTTCTTGTTTTCAGAAATGATAGGGCAAAAGCTGTTGAGATATTAGCAAAGGACTTGAAAGTTTTTGCAACATTCAACGAGGAGCTTTACAAGGAAATCACTCAGCTTCTAACTCTGGAGAATTTTAGGTATAATGCTGTGTATTTGATAGTTTGAAAGTTTAAAGGTATCAATGGCAGTCATCTGTTGTTAAACTGTGGTGCTCTTCTTTCCAGGGAAAATGACCAGTTATCGAAATATGGTGATACCAAATCAGCTAGGGGTATTATGCTTGGGGAGTTGAGAAAATTGATTGAGGCAAATCCTCTGTTTAGAGAGAAGCTTGCTTTACCCACTTTCAAGGCTTCACGCCTGCGAACCTTGATCAATCAAAGGTAACTCCTTGTTTACAAAGATATTAATTCTTTTTTTTATTCGCCATCAATGTCAAGAAAATGTGTGTGCCTATTATGTTCTGGTGTTTTCCAAATGGTATTAGACATACTTCGAGATTCAATTTCATTTACAGAGATTATAGTTTTATATATATGATCATAATCAAGCGGATATCTCTAAAAGTTGATTGTTCCACTGTGTTTTCTTAAAAGGATGATCACCATATCTGCCAATTGTTTGTGTAATCACGCCATTATTCTAGTGATTTGCATCAGAAAAGTGGTACTTGGATGATTATGAGATCAACCCCGGGTATCAGTTAATCTTCTTGTTTTCAACCACTTGGAAATGGAAAACTGTCATTAGGGTCAATTTAAAACGTGTTTGTTTTGTTATGCTTGTCGAGTGCAATGACTGAAACCAGTTTATCTAGCCTATTTTCTGAACCAGCTAGTGAACTGTGTCATATTAGTCTTTTACATGACCTAAGGTTCGATGCTTTTGGTAATTTGCAGCTTGAATTGGCAACATCAGCTATGTAAAAACCCAAGGCCTAATCCAGACATCAAAACATTGTTCACTGATCACACTTGTTCACCACAAAATGGAGCTCGTGCACCCACTCCTGTTCTTCCAGTTGGTGCTGTTGCAAAGCCTTCAACATATGCTCCTCTTGGGGTACATGGTGGAGTACGATCACATACCTTACAATAAAATTATTTTTTACATATTCAATAACTTTATAATATATTTAAGAAATGGATGTAATTTGTGTAATCATATTCTGTACAGCCTTTTCAGCCTACTTCTGCTCCGGCTCCTAACGCAAATGCTTTAGCTGGATGGATGGCAAACCCAAATCCATCTTCATCAGTTCCTGGTGGTGTTGTGGCCTCTTCCCCATTTCCTATGCAGCCAAATCAAGGTAAGTTTTGTTGTTCCAATGTTTAGGCGGGTGGTAACATAATGCTACTAATGATGTGCAGAGTTAATATTTGGTCATGAGTAAATACAGGATAGAGAATACTTGTCATGGTTCAAAGGATTGTAATCTTGGTGTGTTGGAAAGTGAATTTTAATAGTTTATTCCTAGTTCTGAATCCTTGTTGCTGTATTTCATGGCAGTTGCCATGCTAAAACACCCTCGGCCACCCTCAAACTCCCTTGGAATGATGGATTATCAAAGTGCTGATCATGAGCAACTTATGAAACGTTTACGGTCTGGACCAACTGGTGATGAGGTAATTATTTTTCTTATGATTGATAAATCACTTGACATATTTTTGCTTTCCATAATGCTAATTTAGTGTATAAAGTTCTTTTGACAGTCCAATTTTGGCTATCAGCTTTTCATAATAATTTATTATTATCAGAGGGGCTAAATATACGGTTGCATCATGTGTAAATATTTGTAATCATTAAGATTGCGATAGTAAGTTTGTGATGCATGCCTCATTGGTTTTAGCAGATTGTTCATGACCACTACGAAAATAAAACTCTTGTTTTGCATGTCTGTATGTATGATGTTGAGTATATGGCTTGTATTTCTTATGTTCCAGGTCACATATCCTGCTCATTCTCAGCCTACCGCCTCACTTGATGACCTCCCTCGAAATGTAGTGAGTACAATGCGCCAAGGGTCATTGGTGACAAGCATGGATTTTCATCCTTCCCATCATACGTTGCTCACTGGTTAGTCTCATGCTACTATGTAGAAACTAACAGAGTTGAGCACTTGAGCTTTGTTTGGCTCATGTTTCCACTTATACTGTTTGTTACTTTTAGTTGGTTGTTCCAGCGGCGAATTCACCTTGTGGGAAGTTGGATCTAGAGAGAAGCTTTTCACAGAGCCTTTCAAGATATGGAATATGGCAGCTTGTTCTGTGATCTTCCAGGTTGGTCTTTCACCTTTTTCAAAACTGTGATTGAGAATCTCATCGCTTTTCCTTTCATAAATTATTAATTGTATCCTATACTTATGACCTAACTACACCGTGGAAAACGAAAGATGCTTTGTTTCTGATACATGCTTGACTGATTTGTGTTCTGTTCTATTAGAAGAAGTTTAAACAATGCACCATCAGCTTTATATGTAATGATGACATCTTCATCTTGTCAATTTTCCAGGGTTCTATTGTCAAGGACCCATCAGTATCTGTCAGTCGTGTATCATGGAGTCCAGATGGAAATTTCATTGGTACGCTATTTTGAAGATCATCAAATATATCTTTTCAACTGGACACAATGTTTGAATCTGATACCTTTTTCTCGTGTACAGGGGTTGCGTTTTCTAAACATCTGATCCATATATATTCTTACCAAGGGTCTGAATTACGTCAACACCTAGAGGCATGCCTATTCCTTTTTTTTCCTTCTTAATTTAACGTTGCCATGACATCTGCACAAAGTGAACAAATAGTTTGTTTCTGCTTATAGATGGATGCTCATGTTGGCTCTGTGCATGACTTGGCCTTCGCCCACCCAAATAAGCAACTTTGTATTGTGACTTGTGGGGAAGATAAATTGATAAAGGTAAGTATGCAAAGAAAAAACAGTGAAAATTCTGAGGCTGTTACGTGCCTTTTCTGTGGCTTCCCTTTGTAGCTGTCTGACAGATACTTTGTGAATAGGTCTGGGATTTGAGTGGGAAGAAACTTTATACCTTTGAAGGGCACGAGGCTCCAGTTTACTCCATCTGCCCTCACCAGAAAGAAAATATCCAGGTACAGCCATCTCTTGTCGATAAGTCCAGAAGGATTTTTTCCATTAGTTATAGCAATCATGTTCCATTTTGGCTGTATTGAACAGAAACTTTCATCTTCTGGAGTGGATTCCCTGTGGGTGTAAATTAAGAGTGAAAGTTTTTACATTTTACTTTTGTATTAAATATGTTTCTTTTCGTTCATGCAGTTTATATTCTCAACTGCTCTTGATGGTAAGATCAAGGCTTGGCTCTATGATAATGTGGGTTCTAGAGTTGACTATGATGCACCAGGACAGTGGTGTACAACGATGCTATACAGTGCTGATGGTAGCAGGTACTTTCTTCTTGCTCGACAAGCTAGAACTTGAACTTGAATCTAAAATTATACATCTTCATAAAACCCTTGATTCGTCGTCTAGTTTTGAAAATTTGAAAACTATAAAAAAAGTCGTAAACTTTCAGTGGCTCATATAAGACAGCTAAATTATATAAAAAAGTAACAAACTTGCGGGTGGGAAGGTTTTTTTATAAGAATTTAGTTAGTTATCAAATTAATAAAGAAGTTACAGATCATCTGCTACAAGTTGCGGCCATAGTAAATATTAAAGTTTCCCATTGTTTCAGATTATTTTCTTGTGGAACAAGTAAAGAGGGAGATTCTTTCCTGGTTGAGTGGAATGAGAGTGAAGGTGCCATAAAGAGGACATATTTGGGCTTTAGAAAGAAATTTACAGGGGTGGTTCAGTTTGATACAACACGCAACCGATTCTTGGCTGTTGGTGAAGATAACCAAGTAAAATTCTGGGATATGGACAATACTAATATCTTAACAACTGTGGAGGCTGATGGAGGACTCCCGGTATGATATTCAAGCTGACTAGTATATATTATTTTCTTTTTCTCCTTTTTATGGTTGCATATGTTGATACTGTGGTATGTACTGCCTATATCAGATCCTTCCCCGATTGAGATTCAACAAGGAAGGAAACCTTCTTGCTGTTAGTACAGCTGATAACGGTTTCAAAATCCTTGCTAATGGGGATGGTCTGAGAACCTTAAGGGTCATGGAAGCTCGTTCTTTCGAAGCATCCAGATCATCGGCAGATATGAAGGTTAAAACTTATTCTTATGCGCTTTTCTTGAAAAAAAATTTCCCATACCTTTCGTCGAATAGAACTTATAATTTTGTTCTGGGTAATCAGGTATCCTCGTCTGCAATGGTTACAAACATTGGCCCATCTATTGGTAAAATGGAACAAATGGATATTGGCTCTCCTGCAAGGCCAACCCCTATTCCTGTATGTTTTATTATATTTCGGCTTTACGTTATTTATAATCTTTCAGTAATAGATAAATATAGGGGACAGGTAGAGCCATGTATGGTTGCAACATATCGGCTTATTGTTTCTGTACAATTCATCCTGATACACTAATGGCATCACTCAAATTCACAGATTTGATCAAAAATACTTTATCCATGCATTTAGTCCCACAGGCAAACTTATTGATCTGGGATATTAGAACTGTGGCCAGACTGATAAATATATCTTGTTTTGATAGTTCATAAGTTTCTCTCTGTTTATACAAATTGCGGGGTTGTCCTCCAACTTTGCTGATATTATGTGTACAGAACGGAGTTGATGCAATGTCAAGACCTATGGAGAATCCAAGACACGTGGAGTCTGTTGAAAAGTCCAAACCTTTGGAGCTCATGGAAATTGTTGATCCTGCTCAGTGCCGACAAGTGACCATGCCAGATAGCAAGGATTCGGTCAGCAAGGTTTGTTATTTATTTCCTTAATAAATTTATTCATTTCAGCTGGGGACTTCCATTACTTATCCTGCTTGTGTATTACAATAATGGGGATTATATTTGCCACTTTCATGTTTAAGGTTGCTCGGCTTCTTTATACAAATTCGGGTGTTGGTATTTTGGCTCTTGGAACAAATGGTGTCCAGAGACTATGGAAGTGGAGCCGCAGCGAGCAAAATCCAACAGGGAAGGTAATACAAACTTAACTTCTACACCTCGCACAGTTTGATATATCTGTATATATTATAAGTACGCATAAAAGTATGTGTGCTTTGATTACTTCTATGTTCTCCCTTCCAAGTCGCTGAGAGTGTTATTTTTCTTTTCAAGGCTACCGCTAGTGTCACTCCACAGCATTGGCAGCCTAACAGTGGTCTCTTAATGACAAATGATGTTCCGGAGAATCCTGAGGGAACTGTGCCGTGCATAGCCCTTTCTAAGAATGACTCGTATGTAATGTCTGCTTGTGGTGGAAAGGTTTCACTTTTTAATATGATGACATTTAAGGTAAGCTTCTTATCTATTCTTTCCCCTGTGCTCAGACAATTACGTCTTTACCAGTGATGCTATAACACTATAACTTTGGTATACTTGGCTTGTAATGGAAGCCAAGAACTGATCTGTGTCAAATATGTGGACTTACTGGAATTTCACTCTGTTCATAGGTAATGACTACTTTCATGCCACCTCCTCCTGCTTCAACGTTCCTGGCATTTCATCCTCAAGATAATAACATCATTGCAATTGGGATGGAGGATTCAACTATTCATATTTACAACGTCAGGGTAGATGAGGTAATTAATTCATCGTGATTACTGATTTTTGTAAAGACGAGGTATCCATATTGAACTTTTGATTTAATTGTCTGTAAAGATTGTGTTGAGCTAACTGCTACAATATATCTTTTGCACTCTGAGTTCTTCTTTTAACTTTGGAGAATCTTTCTTTCAACCTACAGGTGAAAACAAAATTGAAAGGCCACCAAAAGCACATCACTGGTTTAGCATTCTCTGCCACTCTCAATATTCTGGTCTCCTCTGGTGCTGATGCCCAGGTATACTAAGCGTTTAATTTTCTCGTTATTGCTATTGAGCTTTCATCAAACTTGGCTGTAACTTTATGGACCTCTCTATGCTATAGCTTTTCTTTTGGAGTGCTGACTCATGGGAGAAGAAGAAATCTTCAGCTATCCAACTACCAGCTGGGAAGCCACCAGTAGGCGATACTCGTGTCCAGTTCCACAACGACCAGGTCCATTTACTGGTTTCTCATGAGACACAGATAGCCATATATGACGGTTCAAAGATGGAGTGCATTCAGAAGGTACGAAAATAATATGTTTCACTAATTTCAGTGAAGAGTATATAAAGTATCTTTTGCTTTTCCGGTTTAGGCCACACATATGCTTCTGCTATCCTGTCCAAACAGTTTTACCTCATCATTTGGATAATCCACAGCCAAATCCTAATTTTTTTCTCTCTTGAGATTCCATCGTAACTGGCATAATGAGACGACATTGCCTCATTTTTCTCTCTTGGAATTACACAGCATCGACAAAGCTTATTTCTCATTTTGTTAGTTTTGTTGTTGTCTCTTTTAATGCAGTGGATGCCACAAGAATCACTCTCGTCATCCATAACCTGCGCATCTTACTCCTGCAACAGTCAACTGGTTTACGCATCATTTGCAGATGGAAACATCGGAGTCTTCGATGCTGAATACTTGAGACTCAGATGTCGCATTGGCCCATCAGCCTACATGCCCCAACCTACACCAAACAGGTTAGTTAACCTTGACAATCTTATTCCATATGAAGCTTGTAACTACTTGAAGCGATCTATTTGTCTGACAAAAAAAATTCTGTTTCTTTCTGCAAACAGTGCTCCAATCATGCCATTGGTAATTACTGCTCATCCTCAAGAACCGAACCAAATAGCTGTTGGACTCTCTGATGGATCGGTTAAAGTTCTCGAAACCCCGGAACCTTTTAGAAGATGGGGTGTAGTGGAGAAAGCAGGGACGGAAAACGGACGGCCTTCGAGTGCGTCGGTGGCTAATAACTCTGGTTCAGATCAGATTCAAAGGTAAAAGGAAAAAGGAAGAAAAGAAAAAATGACAATTAAAAGTTAGTTGGGCTGCTTCTTTTGGTAGTGTAAATCTGTAATAGCTTTGGTCTTTTGTGTTGGACAAAGTAAAACTCTTTAGACTAAAATCAGTACTCAGTAGCTGTAGTTTCCTTTTGGGTTAGTTTTAATGAATGCATTTTCTCAAAGCTTTTCTGTTTCCCATTAGTCGTGGCTCAGACCAAATATTGGTTTATCTGGTATGTCCTAATCCTAGTCAAAAATCCGCAGCTTCCAAGGTCACTTGAGTCCATTCATGGTTTTAAGTTACTAACTTTACCATCGTGCGTAAATACATTTATTATTATATAAGGTACTGCTGCAGAGATAATATACAAATCCACTAGATTTGTGAGAAAACCTGATACGCTTTTTGCATAGAAAATAAAAATCCTATAAAACGAGATGACAAAACCTGATATAAAACTCCCACAAAAATTCTACTAATACGGCATCAAACAACTTCGACCTTCTACGAATACGGCATAAATCTCAGCAGCCTCCCGTAGTTGTATAGTTTAACTAGGACTAGGAGTAACTAGTATGAAACTGGTTCGAGTTAGAAACGAGCAATGTCCCTTTTTAAAATTTCTTTATAATTTTTTTAAAAAAAAGAAGAAGTCAAGAAGCCGTGTTTAATAATGACTCACGAGTCCTTGTCATTGAAGACTAAAAGCTCATCTATTTTCTTCCAAAGAATTGCTGCGAGCACAAGCTAGTATATTTCAAACGAGAGGTATGTATATGATGCTATCTTCTTCATTTCTTCTGATTTTTCTACTTGTTAGACGTTGATCTGTCTTTTTGTATCTTGTTTTGGTGAGTGGTGACTTCAATCTGGTGACTTCAATCTGCTTTAAGATTAGTATGTCTGAATTGAATGATCACGAGTCTTGTTTCACGAATTCGATTTTTTTTTTTTTTTTTTTGTTGTCAACCACAAACCTGAATCATAGTTATGGGTTTCTGTAGTTATATATCAAGAAAAGTTTATTTTGGTTTTTGGATATGATGAAATATCACACTAGAACGATGTGTCCATCCATATAGGGTTTTAATTAATTTCTCCAAGAATGTTTCACTTGGTGATTGTGGGTTCTTGACTTCTTGTGATAGTCCCTCATCAGTGATTGTTGACTTCTGTGTTCATATGGTGGAACAGGAGACGAGTAGTTATGGCTGAAGGAGTTATCTTGTTTGGAATTGAGAAGCTTTGGGATCTTGTGAGTCGAGAATCTGAGCAGTTTCAAGGGGTTCACGAGCAAGTTTCCGAACTAAAACGTCAGTTGGGAAGGTTACGATCTTTCTTGAAAGATGCAGATGCTAAGAAACATGAAAGTGAAAGGGTTAGGAACTTCTTGGAAGATGTAAAAGACATTGTTTATGATGCTGAGGATATAATTGAAACCTTTCTTTTGAAAGAAGGAAGAAGAAAAGAAAAAGGGATCAAGAAGCGTGTCACCAGACTTGCTTCCGTCTTAGTTGATCACCGGAAAATAGTTTCGGATATCAAAGGAATAACTAAGAGGATCTCTGATGTGATTGAGGGAATGCAGAGTTTTGGAATACTACAGATCATTGATGGTGGGCGTTCGTTGTCCCTTCAGGATAGACAAAGGGAAGTCCGACAAACATATCCTAACAATTCTGAAAGGGATCTTGTGGGGGTGGATCAGAGTGTTGAAGATTTGGTTGGTCAATTGGTGGGAAATGATAACATTCAAGTGGTTTCTATATCTGGGATGGGTGGTATTGGTAAAACCACTTTGGCCAGACAAGTTTTTCATCATGACAAAGTACGACGTCATTTTGACGGATTCGCATGGATTTGTGTTTCGCAACAGTTTACACAGAAGTATGTTTGGCAAAGAATCTTGCAAGAACTTAGGCCAAATGATGGGGAGATTTTACAGATGGATGAGTTTACACAACAAGGTAAACTCTTTCAGTTGTTGGAAACTGACAGATATTTGATTGTCCTAGATGATATATGGAAAGTAGAAGACTGGGACCGAATAAAAGAAGTGTTTCCACAGAAAAGAGGTGAGCTCTTATCAAATAAATGCATTGTTTCTGTGCACACATCTTTGCACACATTTGGTCATAAATGCCTTTCATTCCCAATTGTAATTCAGAAATATTTTGCAGGTTGGAAGATGTTACTTACCTCCCGCAATGAAAGTGTTGGTTTACATGCAGATCCGACATGCTTTTCTTTTAGGCCTAAAAGCCTAACGCCTGAACAAAGTTGGACTCTATGCCAAAGACTAGCATTTCCTAGGAGAGGCGAAGCAGGTATACTTTAATATATAAAACGGAGGATGTTGTAAATTGTTCATCTTTTAATTTTTTGTTGATCAGAATCATTAAGATGTTTATATCAACAATCCTCTAGGTTATCTGACTAAAATACTCCCAACATGGCCAATCTTTTTGGGAAGTGATGTAATTAGGAAATATCTTTATTTAAAGGCTCAAAACTTGAAAGATAACACTTTGTGATGATGTGCAGAATATAGGGTTGATGAAGAACTGAAAGTCATGGGTAAGGAAATGGTCTCACATTGTGGAAGACTACCGTTAGCTGTTAAAGTGTTGGGAGGATTGTTAGCTACGAAACATACAGCTTCCGAGTGGAAAAGAGTATATGAAAATATTGGACCTCATATAGTAGGAGGATCTGGCTTAAATTTCAATTCGGTTTACCGAATTTCGTCTTTGAGCTATGAAGATTTGCCAATGGGGTTAAAGCATTGCTTCCTTTACCTCGCCCATTTCCCTGAAGACTACAAGATAGATGTGGAGACACTGTTTAATTACTGGGCTGCAGAAGGACTTATAATGATCTATCGGTCAACCATTCAAGATAATGCGGAAGGCTACCTAGAAGAGTTAGTGAGAAGAAATATGGTTATTGCTGAAAGAAGCTATTTGACTTCGAGAATTGAGTCATGTCATATGCATGACATCATGAGAGGAGTTTGTTTATCTAAAGCCGAAGAAGAGAACTTTCTACAAATCGTCCAAGACCCTACATCTACCTCTACCTCTACCTCAACCATCAATGCTCAATCTATTCGCAGACTCGCTGTACACAGTAGTAATGCATTCGAAATGATGGGACGTGGAAAAATTAAGAAAGTTAGATCTCTTTTGTTTTTCAAGGCCAAGGAAGAAGCTGTGATACAATCACTTTCAAACTTTGGAAGTTTACCGTTTCTCAGAGTGTTGGATCTTTCTAGAGCCAAGTTTCAAGAAGGGAAGTTACCTTCCAGCATTGGAAAGCTCATCCATTTGAGATTCTTGAGCTTATACAGGGCTGTTGTATCTCATCTACCTTCTTCTCTACGGAATCTGAAGCTTCTGCTCTATTTGAACTTAGGTGTCGATGGAGTTTCAGTTCATGTGCCAAATGTTTTGAAAGAGCTGCGAGAATTGAGGTACCTTATCTTACCTTTTCTAATGGATGTTAAAACAAAGTTGGAATTGGGTGATCTGGTAAACCTAGAGACCTTGAGGGGTTACTCAATAGAGAACAGTAGTGTGAAAGACCTTCTTGGTATGACTAAGCTCAGAACTCTCACAGTCCATTCCCTTGATGGTTGTACTTTAGAAACTCTGTCTGCATCTCTCTGTGAATCGAGAGAACTCGAGCAGCTTTCATTGTACGAGGTCATGCATTGTAGGCATAATGAAGGAAAATTAGTTCTTGATTCGATTCATCTCAAATTTTTAACGGTGGGCAGGTATATGACTAGATTGCCTGATCAACATCGATTCCCTCCAAACCTTGCGCACATATGTCTTCGGTATTGTTGCATGGAAGAGGATCCAATGCCGATTCTAGAGAAGTTGTTTCACTTGAAATTTGTTGAGCTATCATATCGTGCTTTCACTGGGAAGAGGATGGTGTGCTCACAAGGCGGGTTTCCTCGATTGTATGAGCTAAATTTATCTGGACAATATGATTTGGAAGAGTGGATAGTAGAAGAAGGCTCCATGTCATGTCTTCATACTTTGACTATAAATGAATGCAGAAAGTTGAAGGAGCTTCCGGATGAGGTCATATACATAAAATCCTTAAAAGAACTGACAATTGGGTGGAGGGAGAGTGAATGGGCGTGGAAATTGTCTGAAGGAGGACAAGATCACTATAAAGTCCACCACATTCCCCGTGTTCAGTTTATTTACTAGACCTTTGTCTAATTTTATGTATGAAAATTAAAACAGTGTAGAAAACTACAGTATAGCTAGATTAAGATTAGTGTGTTGAATATAATGTGATTTTTGATATTTCTGTTACAATAAATTTTCTGAAGCATTTATTAAAATAAGTATACTGATATTTATTAAAATAGTAGGCCCTAAAATCAGTACTCAGTAGCTGTAGTTTCCATTTGGGTTAGTTTTAACGAATGCATTTTCTCAAAGCTTTTCTGTTTCCATTAGTCATGTCTCGGACAAAATACTGGTTGATCTGATATGTCCTAATCCTCTAGTCAAACATCGTTACTTCAAATGGTTTATGCAGCGCCT
Organism: Arabidopsis arenosa; assembly: GCA_905216605.1. Classification (NCBI taxonomy): domain Eukaryota; kingdom Viridiplantae; phylum Streptophyta; class Magnoliopsida; order Brassicales; family Brassicaceae; genus Arabidopsis; species Arabidopsis arenosa. Next base: position 11,120,826 of record LR999457.1, on the reverse strand, counting down.
CTTTCAGATTTCAAGTTTTTGTAGTCCACTCAATTAAATAAATATTGGGTTGGCTGATTTTTCAGCCCTTAACTATTCGCAAACTCAAGGAATCCCCCTATACTTTTTCGCTCTTAAAAAACCACCAACAACTAACAATTTTCTCAATTAAACACCACATACTTTCGGATTCATCTTGATAAATACACCTCCAATCGAACCGGCCATTAAACCGGGTTTAACCACAAATCCGCGTTTATTCTACCGCGATTAGGATTACCCGTTTGATTACCCATGATCCGAGAGTTAAAAACGACGTCGTTTTGACTCTTCTCTTTATTTCTCAAAACAAAACCAGGGAACATTGCCGGAGCTGTAACCGCTCGTTTTGCGCGGCGTGTGTGCACGCTTCCAACGTCAGTTTCTGACAATCCATCACGCCGCAGATCTTCTCCCTCTCTGCTTCCGATACCCATGGATGCGCCTATTGAAGAAAACGAAATTATCAGATCCATTTTTTCCGATTTGAGATTAGCGTCGGATGCGATCTCAGCGAGAAATCCGTCGATTAATTTCCCGACGAGCATAAGCGACGGAGATTTTCCGTCAGCTTCGACTACGGCGGTGTTTGATTGTTCCAAGGTGTCGAGAAAGTGAGCTAAGATTCTCTCTACCAAATCAACATCGTATAAAGTCTCGTTAAGGTATGAGTAGCTAGGGACGAGCAAATCGTCGAGCGTGGCTCTCTCTAGCTGTGTTCCGATCTTTCTCTCCAACAGATCACGGCAAATCTCGGAGGCGTTGAGGATGATGGCGGTTCGTAACAAGCCGAAGAGGAATCTCGTTGTTGAGTAAATGGAGCTTTTATCTAATGGAAGATTAGAGGTTATAGTCTCCAGTAGTTCTCTCTGTTCATTCTCTGAAACTGCAGTAGAAGATGACGATGGCGGTTTCCGGTTAGAGCGTAGAATTCTCAAAACAAAGCCAGGGAGCATTTATTTCTCAAAATAAAGAGAAGAGCCAAAACGACGTCGTTTTAACTCTCGAGTCATGGGTAATCAAACGGGTAATCCTAATCGCGGTAGAATAAACGCGGATTTGTGGTTAAACCCGGTTTAATGACCGGTTCGATTGGAGGCGTATTTATCAAGATGAATCCGAAAGTATGTGGTGTTTAATTGAGAAAATTGTTAGTTGTTGGTGGTTTTTTAAGAGCGAAAAAGTATAGGGGGATTCCTTGAGTTTGCGAATAGTTAAGGGCTGAAAAATCAGCCAACCCATAAATATTCGTATGTATTCTTTTAGAGAGTCCGAGAAATGCTTCAATCATCAAAGCACAAATACATTTGAGAATGTTGATCACATTAATTTTGTTTTTATAGAAAATGAGAAGTAGAACAAGAAAAAAATACATATCAATAATCTAATCAACTAATTAATACGTATTTATTATTTAATTAATAATTTGTTTGTCACATATCGGATTCTAAAATCCAAACGACATGTCTTTTTTTGTTATGTTTGTATCGACATGTCTTTTTGGCAACGGATTAAACGCGTTACCGTTTTGTGAGTCAATTAATATTACAATTTGGATAATTTATCAAAACAAAATCAATAAAATCTCTCAATCATAAGCATCTTTGACTGCTCTCTTAATTCACTCAAAAAGTCTAAAACCCTAACATTTCAAACTTCGTCACATAGAAGACGAAGAAGAGAAGAAGAATACGAACAACGCTACCATCATCACCCCAACTACTTTTTTTCCATCGCCGGCCTGTAGAAATGTCGACTACCCGTAGGATCCGCGGCGAGAATCGGTTTTATAACCCACCTCCGATGAGAAAACTTCAACAGGAGCGTGAGAAGAAGAGACTTGAAGCGGAGGAGGAGAAGATGCGGGCCAAGGAGATGCTCGATCGTAAGATTATAGCGGAGGAGAAGGAGATGAAGCAACGTGATGAGTGCTCGACCTCTGATTGTTCTTTGCCGAGTCGGGTCTCCACCACCACCACCACCACCGGAACTTCTTCCAATTTGGGCCGGTTTCTGGATTGCACCACTCCCGTTGTTTCTACGCAGTACTTGCCTTTGGTAAATTACTCCGATTTCAATTGGATTAAGATGAGAATATTAGCATCAAGCGTTGAAAATGAGAACTTTGATCAATTCTTGGTATTATCGCCATTTAGGATTATATATTTGAGAAACATGTTATGAAGTTAGTAGAATCACAAGTATTATGCTTTGTTAAGAACAATTGTGATGTTGTTAGGCTCACTCATTGTTTCTGTGTTCTTGCTTCAGACAAGCATTAAGGGGTGGAGAACTCGTGAACCAGAGTACTGTCCCTTTTTCTTGTTGAATGATTTGTGGGATTCTTTTGAGGAGTGGAGCGCTTACGGTGTCGGGGTTCCTCTTCTTTTAAATGGGAATGATTCGGTTGTTCAGTATTATGTTCCTTATTTATCTGGAATTCAGCTTTATGAAGATCCATCCAGAGCCTGCACAAGTAGGAGGTCAGTTCTTATCATTTTGCTTATATTTTATTTGTTTCGTATCAACCATTAGCAGGAGTGATCTGGTTCTTTGCTCTGAAGTAGGCAAGCTGATATTTAGCAGTTGATTTTTGCCAATTTATATATTTTGAGATGAGGCCACATCTTCCTTGGGTTGTTCTGAATCTTCGGATGCACGTTCTTTAGTATGATAGAAAAACCAACTTCTAAGCTTTCTCTGCTACAATATCTAGAGATATTCATTTGGATGACTAATACATAACAACTTTCGTGCTCTCAAAAACTAGTCTGGTCTGCGTTAATAAGATCAGCAAAACATGGAGCCGCTGTAGGAAAATAGGAACTAGAGTTCAAGTGTATTCATGGTGTTGAATTCCAAATTTGTTTTGTCTCTTTGGTTTCCTCTTTAATTCCCACTTCGTTTCTGCCTTTTAGATTAAAAATCTTTGTTTTGATGTGTGTTCTTAAATAGGAGAGTTGGTGAAGAAAGTGATGGTGATTCTCCTAGAGACATGAGTAGCGATGGCAGTAATGACTGTAGAGAGCTTTCTCAGAGTTTATACAGAGCCTCTTTGGAAGAGAAACCTTGCATTGGTTCATCGAGCGATGAGAGTGAGGCCAGCAGTAACTCTCCTGGTGAACTTGTCTTTGAGTATCTTGAGGGTGCTATGCCATTTGGCCGTGAACCATTGACCGACAAGGTAAGTTTATTATGTCTGCTTATACATGTAACAACAGTGCCTCGACCCCTCACATGGTGTTCAATTTTAGAGCCGGCGAAAATGCTTTGTTCGGTCACATAATAATTTTTAACCTTTAATATTGCAGATCTCAAACCTGTCATCGCAGTTCCCAGCACTCAGAACATACAGGAGCTGTGATCTATCACCTTCGAGTTGGGTCTCTGTTGCTTGGTATTGCATCTAACATGTCCTTTCCCACATTTTCATGAGTATAATTTTTCGAATCTCTCTCTAAATATTATTTTCTCCTCACATTCTTGAAGGTACCCAATATACCGAATACCATTAGGTCAATCGTTACAAAACCTCGACGCTTGCTTTTTAACATTCCACTCCTTGTCAACCCCCTGTCGACGTAAGTCTGCTCTGCATATATAAAACGTAGTCTAAACATGGGCTTATTACAAAACATCACAAACCAACTCTTTTATTATTGGTTAAAGGTACAAGCAATGAGGAAGGTCAAAGCTCAAGCAAATCGGTTTCTGCATCGTCGAAGCTTCCTTTACCCACTTTCGGACTCGCGTCCTACAAGTTTAAACTGTCAGTATGGAGCCCAGAGAGTGACGTAGACGAGAACCAGAGAGTCGGAACACTGCTACGAACAGCTGAAGAGTGGCTCAGGCGGTTGAAGGTAACTCTACCGGACTTTAGACACTTCATATCGCATAGTGGTTGGGCATGGAGATGATGATATTTAGAGTCATTTCTAAACTCTAAATAAGGAGAGTGATATATAGCAAAAGTGAAATATCTTTCGGCTCCTTTTGTTTGTTTTTCTTTTGAAGGGAAATGAGGATCTGTATAGACACTGATCGTATATTTGTTTTATTACTGTGGAAACTTGTCATGTAATTGAAACAGTTTGGGAAAAAGAAAAAATGATTATCGAAGAGAGCTTTTCCTGCGTTATGATCGTTATAGTTTTGTTATTGTTGTGAGTAAAAATTATGAATATGTAGATTGTGAACTATTTGGATTTTGAATTATTAATGTGATTGGAGTTTGTGCACCAAGATGCTCTCGTAGCTCAGTTGGTTAGAGCACCCGTTTAGTAAGCGGGAGGTCTTGAGTTCGACTCTCAACGAGAGCATTTATATGATTAAATTTTTCTTGAAGATCTTTTTTGATCTTTTTGTTTGTTTATACTTTATATATCTTTTTGTCTTGAAGAGAGTTGCGTATGATAATTGTTCCACGTTAACGTACGGCCTCTTTTCTTCGGACAAGACCGTGACACCTCAACGCCAAAAACATTTTGTTGTTTACTAATTATTCTCATTTATCAAAATTTAGATTTTCCTACACAAGTGTTGTTTAGTTATCTTGTTACTTAATTATCAACAGCCAACACTTGTATTAATAATGATAATTACCACTTAATTAACAATTGCCAACAACACGATTTAAGTGCCCATTCACGTGAATATTGGTATAAAAATAAAGACACAGATGACAGAACTATGGTTATTATTGATTACTAAAAATATTAGATGTATAGATTTTCAGGTCGATAATTGCAAATAACGTCAATATCCCAAAAAAGAGTTGGGTCAAAGATAGTTTCAATTGGCTAAAGAAGTGGCTGGTTTCACATGCGACACTTAATTTTCAAATAATGTTTTTAATTCTTATCTACTTACCATTGACACGTTGCATCACGGGGAAGCTCCTCCTCAAATTGACTCTACACCAACTATTAATTATGTGGTCACTAACTTTGAGTTTTTGATTTTATTTTAAACAACTCAAATAACAGAATTTAATTGCATTAAATATTATCAATTAACAAACGAAATTATATAAATCTTCAAATCTATATATTCAAGTAGGAAGTTTTATCTACATCTAAAGTATCCACATCATGAGAAGTTTGTGCTTAATATGAACACTTTTTTATTTATTTCATGGTTTATATTTTGTTAGGATTGACTATTGAGCAGAGGTCAATAATCAATATCATTAAAATCTCAATAATACTTAAATCTTTATATAAAGATGGGGGCTTGCTTCTGATGCTTGCCCATAATGTGCAAAAATCAATTTGGTGGAGAGACGTTCCTTCTTGCATATCTTAATAAGTTTTGACATAATGTGGATATTTTATATACTAAGTTTTTAGGTACTATTAACTCTGATTTAGTTTAGTACTTTGTTAACCGTTTTACATATAATTTGGTGGATTATATGAATTTGTTTAGGCAATGATCATAATTGCTTGAAATATATGTAAGATTACGCATCATCTTTCGTTCTATAACGCTTGGAGCATCACCACTACAGTTGTTAAATTAGAGTTTGTACGGGGTAAATTTTATAGAAAATTCATTTCAGTAATCTTAATTTTATGGCAAATTCAATCATAAATTACCTTCCATTACTCTTGACTCTTTATTCAAATATTTTACTGCAACACTTTACTTGAAGGCTTTCAGTCATTCATGAGTACACTCTATGATCATGCTGATAGGTTTTCTTTTGTACTAATAAGAGGATTATGTAACAAATAACTACTGTGGAGAATTTTTTGTAATATATGTAGAAAATTTGGAACAAATTTCGTTTCACATGTCTATCACAATGGTTTAGGAAAAAATAAAATATAACATATGTGATTAAGATTTTAATAGATGAGCATAGAGTATCTCGTAAAATTGACAAAATATTAAATTTGCATAGTGTAAGAGATTTTATTCGAAACTCAATATTTTTGAAATTCTTTTCTTTCAACCTCAACAATGTTACCAGTTAGTTATAAACACATAAATAAATTAATTTTATAAAATTCAAATATATAACCATTGATATTTTTAGACAAATTAAAATATCATTGCTAAGACAAAAGAAACAGTTAATTAATTTTATAAATAACAATCAACAGTTAATAGAATTTCGTATCATATTTTGCCTTCTCAATTTTGTTTCATTATATAAAAGCGGAGGAATATATGGTTATATTTTATGGAGCTATAATATATTATCTCAAGATATACGATCGAGATTGTTTAAATTACAAAAAAATAAACCCTTTTACAAAAAACAAGGTTACATAAAATTGGGATATGAAAATGTTATATGTCTACGGATTAGACCAAGTAGGCATCTTTTTTTTTTTTTTTTTTTTTTTTTTTTTTTTTTTTTTTTTTTTTTTTTTTTTTTAACCGCGGGTCTCCCAAAAGCTTCTTAGGCCCAAGGACTAATCCCACGAGGCTGGCAATTCCCCTATATAAACCTGCCAGTGGCCGTGCCTCGAACCCTGGTGGCGGAAGTCACAGCTGTGACCCCTTTACCAAGTAGTCATCTTTAATTTACATCTATAAATGAAGTTCAAATATCAGAATATGCGACATATTGATGATGAATTTTACAGGTCAGAGGCTTTTATAAGATTATATACATACGACAAAAGTCAATAACAATCCCAAATGTTGTGACCTATATCGTCCATTTGTAAACTACTAAGTTCACTTGTTATAAACAAAAATTATAAAACTTTTGTATGCGGTTATGGATATGGTATAGAAATATTTTTTACAGATAATCAAAGTGGTTTACTTTATCTTTTGTAACTTAATTAGATAATCGTATTGGAAAACCTTTATAAAATTTAACCCTTTTCCTGCTTGCATACAATTTGAAAAATGTTCATTTATCCTACCAGGTTGTATTCCAATAAGTAGGGATAATTCATATAAAAAAAATATGTAACTAAATATTTTACATAGTATTTTTGTGGTTAAAGGAAAAAGAAAGGGTTGATGAGTAGTGTTATAGTGGAAAGCAAGCATAGGAGGAGATCCACCAATATCACTTACCAAAGTGCGTTGTTGCCACTTTTCCCAATACTATTGGATACGTTACACAAATGTCATATGTGAATCATATGTATGTGTCTCTCTCTTAGGTTCGTTGTTTCCATTATAATAAGGTTTCGACCATGCAAGTGGCAATGCAATTGTGCACTTCTTTTTGTTTTGCTTCCTTTTTCTTTTTGTTTGTCTTATATATGCTTAATTAGAAAAAGTTAAAACGAAAATAGGGTGATGTTCGTAAACATTTGACCACAGTAAAACATTTGGTATGATCAAACCCAACAAATTGTTTTACATATATTATGCCTAAACGTTTAATTACTCGGTTTTAGCCATAATTTGTTTTATACTTTAGTTTCATGGCCGACTCTAAATGTTATCAGAACCATCATCGAGCGGAAGAGTTGTTGACATCATATATTCATATATATATATATATATATATGACTTTACTCGTGAAATTTTAAGAAGAGTTTGTAGCGATCTTCAACCAAAGTCACTTAGTTAAGGAGTTAACTTTTATCTAAATGTTAGAAATTTTCTTCAATGTTAATTAAATGGTTCAAGTTTTGTGATCGGTCTAAAGAACTTACCAAGATGAATTAACTGAACGATCTAAAGAACTTAAAGGAAGTAATTGTTAGTGGCTATGTACATATTTAAAGAAATTAAAGGTCGGAAACTGCGGATCAAGATTCGAGTACAGATTTACATACGAGTGACTCAGATTTAAGACGAGTGATCTAAGATTCTAAGCCATGGATCAATATTCATAGAATGTATATAGACTTTAAATTGTCTTAGTCCATTCGATACTTTTTATATGAATCTAAATTTGCTTGATAATCACAATCGCGAGAATTCATTTAAAAATTAATTATAAAATACCTCAATTTTAAAATACAAAATAATCTATATTTTTATCTCCTACTTCTGCTAATCTTATGTTTTGTTAGACTATTAACAAAAGCCGCATATTTGATTTTGGTAGAGGCTCCAACTAGATCAGTAGTTTCCGAAGCAAACACCACTCTATTCAGCTTATTATGGTTATGCAAAAATTTGTTGCTATTTTAATATTTTTTTTGCTAACGATTCAGTTTACGAGCGAATACACATATGTACGTACAGATATACTGTATACATATACGTAGTTGTGTTGTGCTGTGTGTATACGTGTATAGTGTTGTTAGAAAATGCGTTGCCTTAATCATATGCTAGAATGTGCGCTGATGTATTATTCTGTTTTACTTATGAAAGCATATATTATAATGTATTTTGCCCACTAAATTAATACATGTAGGTCATAGTCTCATAAGATGTAGGAGGCATGGTTTATATAGTTTCCAAATAAAAAATCGAAAATAGAAACTAAAAAAAAATTGGGAGGATTGTTTAGTTAAGTCATTCCTGGTTAAAAAGAATTCTAGAAAATTATAAGATGATGAAAGAAAAAAAAATGAAAAGCAAAAAGATTATATTTTTTTAACAAAGTAAAAAATATTTGAGAACAAAAATAACAATATAATTTGTTAAGGTTAGGTTTATAAAATGAGTTAATTTATGTTTTCGTGTATGAGCTGGATCCACGCATCAAGGGTCTCTGGCCCTATTTTTTTTCTCAATTATTAGTAGTTTCGTACCCTGTAGTTTAAATAATATAAGATCAACCCCACATAGTTTGATATCTTACATAAACAACCCAATGTTTTTAGACATTATCATTAATCTTTTTGCAACCAATTGGGTTATGTATGTGTTTATGCATATGGTATACTAGAAATAATTGAAAACACACCATTGAATATATTTTCTAAATTTAAAAATTACTATATATTTTTTTTACATACACCATTTCGTTTAAAATACATACAATATCATGATCATATCAAAAAAATAAAACAAATTCGATAATATAACAGCTAAAGTGTTACTATATTTTAGTTTATACCTAAAGAAAATGCACGTCTAAAATTGAAACGAATGCGCATACGAGTTTAAACACATTAAAATCACTGGAACATGTACATAATAAGAAGGTCTACTAGATAATGCTCATGAGTAGAAGGTCAAAGTACTCGCGCGAGATTTAGACGAATACTATAAATAATAAAGAATTTACAATCTATTTAAAAATAATTGTTATAAAAGTAGTATAAATTTATTTTACACTAGACAAAAGACTAAAAAAAATTTGTACAACACTGCAAAAGAGAAAATCCAAACTAAGAACTTAAAAACACTAACTAATTATTAATTATCGGTCAATTAATAACTTAGCGGCTATTATCTTAAACAAACTAAACAAAATTAAAAAAAGTTTATAAGAGATTAAATAATATTTCTCTAAATAAAGTATGTGAAACAAAAAAATTTCTATTAAGCATCAATCACTTGTAAGAAGAAAATGTGTACCAATAATTTATATAGAGTTCAGTAGGTTTTGGATTTAGGTTTGGTAATTTAGCATTTCAGAAAAGGGTATTTAAAAGTAAACTTGATAAAGTACATAGTCTATATCTGGAGAAGAGTAAAACATAAAGGACATTTCTGCACCACTTATATACAAAGATACACATACATGTATATATTATAAACTATATAATACTGTATAACATTTTCATATTTAAATTTTTAAAAAATTATTAGCAGAACTTACTAAAAAAAAAAAAAAATCTGTAACAGAGAAATCGAGCTTCAAGCTGAGAGACAAAGCCATGCCTTCTTCAACTCTCACATCTCAAACTTAAATCTTTCCACTAATTATTTATTATTCCATTTCACCCCAAAATTCTCAAAAAAAATATTCAAAATCTCATCTTCTTGGTATCAAATTTTCTTACCTTTTTTGTTTTGTAATCCCCAATTCTTAGAATCAAAACCACGTCAATTCTTTTTTTCTTAGGCATATATTCTCTCTGTTTCAAACTTTGTGTCTCTTCCTTCTTCTTCTGCTCTAATCGTTCGTTTTCGGGACGAGGGAGATGTTAAATCCGGGTCACGGAAGAGGACCCGATTCGGGTACTGCTGGTGGTGGGTCGAACTCGGACCCGTTTCCGGCGAATCTTCGAGTTCTTGTCGTTGATGATGATCCAACTTGTCTCATGATCTTAGAGAGGATGCTTAGGACTTGTCTCTACAGAGGTAATTAAATCAAAAACTCGTTTTTAATTTCAATCTAAATTTTATTACTTTCAAAGGTTCTTGTTGATTTATAGTCCAATTTGTGGAAATTTATTGTAAATTTTCTTAATTAAGGGTTTTTAATTACGGTAGTTGACTCTGCCAAAAATAGAAAACAGAGCTTATGGAATTGACTAGAAAAATTTCATTGACTGTTGAATGAATCACTGTTAGATTCAGAGTTATATATAGCTTAGTCCTCTGTTCTGTTCCAATATCATTTGTGATCTGCTTAAAGATTCTGATTTTAAGGTTTATGTTCAATAGATCTTTTAGTTCTCAAGAAGAGTGTGATTCAAATTCCTTAAATTTTGTCCAAAAATCTCAAGAGTTAGTTTGATTCTGGTATTTATTTTGATCCAGTTCTGTTTAATACTTTGATTATCTATATTTTTTTCAAAATTTTGTTTTTTTTGATGTTTTAGCTTTGACTCTGATTCTGTTATTACAGTAACTAAATGTAACAGAGCAGAGATCGCATTGTCTCTGCTTCGGAAGAACAAGAATGGTTTTGATATTGTTATCAGTGATGTTCATATGCCTGACATGGATGGTTTCAAGCTTCTCGAACACGTTGGTTTAGAGATGGATTTACCTGTTATCAGTACGTTTACTAATCACTAAACGTTTATTATCGTTTTATTGACTCTGATTGTTCTCTTGAGATCTGAATGTTTGAAATCTTTGGTTATAGTGATGTCTGCGGATGATTCGAAGAGCGTTGTGTTGAAAGGAGTGACTCACGGTGCAGTTGATTACCTCATCAAACCGGTACGTATTGAGGCTTTGAAGAATATATGGCAACATGTGGTGCGGAAGAAGCGGAACGAGTGGAATGTTTCGGAACATTCTGGAGGAAGTATTGAAGATACTGGCGGTGACAGGGACAGGCAGCAGCAGCAGAGGGAGGATGCTGATAACAACTCGTCTTCGATTAATGAAGGGAATTGGAGGAGCTCGAGGAAGCGAAAGGAAGAGGAAGTAGATGAGCAAGGGGATGATAAGGAGGACACTTCGAGTTTAAAGAAACCACGCGTGGTTTGGTCGGTTGAATTGCATCAGCAGTTTGTCGCTGCTGTGAATCAGCTCGGCGTTGACAGTAAGTTAAAAACTTGCTTGCTTATGCATTTGTGTGTGTTAATGTTAGTTTTCTTGTCTAATCTTACCGTCTTGGGCATCCAATGCAGAAGCGGTCCCTAAGAAGATCTTAGAGATGATGAATGTACCCGGGCTAACGCGAGAAAACGTAGCCAGTCATCTCCAGGTAGATATGTGATCGAATAGTATTACAGTTTTCGTTGTTGATGTGTTCTAACAGTGGTATAACATTGTGGAATTGCAGAAGTATCGGATATATCTGAGACGGCTTGGAGGAGTATCGCAGCACCAAGGAAATATGAACCATTCGTTTATGACTGGTCAAGATCAGAGTTTTGGTCATCTTTCTTCGTTGAATGGATTTGATCTAGCTGTTGCGGGTCAGCTTCCTGCTCAGAGCCTTACACAGTTTCAAGCAGCTGGCCTTGGTCGGCCTACACTCTCTAATCCGGGGATGTCAGTTTCTCCCCTTGTAGATCAGAGAACCATCGTCAACTTTGAAAACCCGAAAATAAGATTTGGTGATGGACATGGGCCGACGATGAACAATGGTAATAAGCAGATGAATTTACTTCATGGTGTCCCTACGGGTATGGAACCAAAACAATTCGCAGGTAGTCACATGCGTGTGCAGCAACAAATCACTGGTGTGCGTCCTGGACAGAATGTTCAGAGCAGGGGAATGATGTTACCTGTAGCAGACCAGCTACCTCGAGGAGGGCCATCAATGCTACCATCCCTTGGGCAACAGCCGATATTGTCAAGCAGCGTGTCAAGGAGAAGCGATCTCACTGGTGTGGTGGCGGTTAGAAACAGTATCCCAGAGACCAACAGCAGAGTGTTACCAACTACCCACTCGGTCTTCAATAACTTCCCCTCGGATCTACCTCGCAATAGCTTCCCATTGGCAAGTGCCCCAGGGATTTCAGTTCCAATGTCGGCTTCTTACCAAGAAGAGGTCAACAGCTCGGACGCCAAAGGCGGTTCATCAGCTGCTACCGCGGCTACTGCAGGGTTTGGTAACGCAACCTACGACATATTTAATGATTTTCCGCAGCACCAACAGCACAACAACAACATCAGCAACAAACTTAACGATTGGGATCTGCGGAATATGGGATTAGTCTTCAATTCCAATCAGGACGCAGCAACTGCCACCACCGCTGCATTTTCCACTTCGGAAGCATACTCTTCGTCTTCCACACAGAGAAAAAGGCGGGAAACAGACGCAACAATGATGGCCGAGCATGGGCAGAACCTGCAGCCACCAAGCCGGAATCTGAATCATCTGAACCACGTTTATATGGATGGTGGTTCAGTCAGAGTGAAGTCAGAAAGAGTGGCGGAGACCGTGACTTGTCCTCCAGCAAATACATTGTTTCAAGAGCAGTATAATCAAGAAGACCTGATGAGCGCATTTCTCAAACAGGTTTGATTCTTACTCGAAAATTCAACATTACACAATATTAACAAAGTTTTCAATATAGTGCACTCTAAAACAGCCATGAACATCACAACTATGCAATTGATAGCTTGACACTTACTTCATTGTCATGGATAAATGCAGGAAGGCATTCCATCGGTAGATAACGAGTTCGATTTTGACGGATACTCCATCGATAATATTCCGGTCTGACTACAGAAACTCAGACTACTGCAAGATTCTTAGTTTTTCTTTTCCCTCCTTCAAGGTACAAAGCTCAACAAATGGCGATAATCGAAGGGGAAAATAGAAAAGATCATGTGTTGTATCTTTAGATGATAATCTGCAGGAAATTCAAAAGCAGATTATAGAAGACAATAATAGTTTTCTTTTTGGATATTAGGAGTAATGTGAATTTCCTGGAGTTATTTTATTTCTACATCTGTCTAGGTCTTACAACAAGACTGTTGACATTTAGGGGTCGTCTAATTTCCGATAATTAGAAATGTTTTGCTTCTCTCTTTTTGAGTTTTAGGAACATTTTGTGTAAATATGTTTCTATGCGTTGTTGCTTCATAATAATAAAAATACGGCATTTGATACGATCAATGAACAAAAATCCACAAAACTCACTCTTGAGTCTTGACCAGTTTTGCTATTTGCTTTTCAGACAAGAACTGATGGTTCGGTCATTTGTGAACTTATATGAATACCGGTTTGGAGAGGATTAGGAACAAATCAATGGCCGAGAAAGAGTAAACAAAATATAGTATACATACTGATTAGTGATTACTGAAAAACTCTAATCTTAAACAATACAAGAATGGTAACATATATCTTCATAGCACCTATATAAAGCTTCTTCCAACACTTATCACAGGTTGAAAAAGAATCGATTGATTCTCCATCCATAAACCGCGGAATTGACCGTTTTCGAGTAAACCGGGAAGAATCAAGAAACTGTATCGCCAACCCAACAGGAGGTTTCAGTGTAGTTACGCCCGTAGAATCAAGAGAGCCAAAACAGGTAATGCCAGGAGGAAAACAGAGATGTGTCTCCGGTGTTGACTGCTTCTCACTGGTAGTATGGTTGGGAGAGAGCACTCCTCACCGTTGAAGAACACTTTGCTCGGGAAGCCATCTCCACCAGGGACATTAATCCCAGGAGTCAGTTTCTTGGTGAAGGAAATAACAGACTGTTGTTTCCCGGGAATCCGAGGATTCTTCAACGGATTCTCCCCGTCTCTTTCCGCCACGAGATAATTCAATCCGGGAAGGCCCTCCATGAAAATAGTGTTGTTCTCCCCGTTGATACCAAGTGTAGATGCATTGAATGAGTAGGCTTTCTCGAAACCCGGGGCAGCGTTTTTCATCTGAATTGCGGTAAACCAATCTACAAAATCTGTTTCGCCCCAGTTGAAGACTGTGACCCGGGCTGTCCATCCGCCTCGATAATCTGTAGCCAAATGCCAATTGATGCTAACCCCGCAGTTATCCCCACAAGGCATCGGGTTTGGCACGGGCCGATGTTTTAGATAAGCCCAAGCGCCAGTGAGTTCAGTTCGGTTCTCAAATGGAACCAGAAGAGCTTGCTGGGGTAGAAGAAGAGACGGGGCTGTAGTGCTGCAAGCGCGAGCTGCTTTATTGCTGGAACAACCGCAAGCGCAAGTCTTGCACGGGACGATTGAGTCGTTGAAGTAGGCAGAGAACGATACACAGCATCTAGGACTCGCATCTTTTGGTTGGGTGATGTTGCAGACCACCTGCCAGCTCGCAAAAGCAGTCCGGTTTGAGGGTAACCCACTGGGATCGGCGAATTGGCTCGGGCTCACCCGAACAGGAGGGCCACACTTGTAATCCGGGTTCAGTGTACCGTTGATTCTCCAGTTCTGAGGCGGTGATAGAGCAGAGATATTGAGATCCGGAGGCATTTTGTACACCTGCATCTGGAAAACTGAGCTCGACTTGCTAGGATCCATTGACCGTGGTAGTATCGTCCCATTTCTGCAGCAAAATGGGATAAGACCGAACGTCGAATCATTGTATTTCGTAGGAGGGAGATCTATGATGGTTGGCCGCCTTGCACAGCTTAAAACATTCGAAAAGTCAAGATCTTGAAAGTACTTCGCCTGTGGGCCATCAACACAATCTGATGAATCAACAATACTCGGGTAAGCTCCTTTCATGGTGTAGATAAACTCGTCCCGCATCCAGTCAAAACTCAGTTTCCAGTTATCCAGTCGACCAAGCGGGTTATGGTTCTCCATTGTGACTTGTGCCATATAATTCGATGAATATGATCTGACCACATCGTACATGATAGTAAGGTCTCCATCTTGTCGAGGAAGGAACTCATTATCAATGATCTCTGTGTTATCATAGTCTGGGTCAGGCGTGCAACATACTTGCAGAACATTTTTACCTGACAAAATAGAGAAAAACACAGAAAAATTCAACTAAACCACAAAGATAGCAATGATAGTTAAAAAGAACAAGAAGATCTTTTATCAACAGATTCATATTTAGAAACGTGATGAAAGTGGATCAATTCATATACTAGCTATTCAATTACTTCTGCAGAAGATCTTAAGGCTCTTATGATTGCTCAGGTTCCCCTGAATCCAGATCAATCACAAAGAATCTAATGTGTTGCAAAGACTCTCACATTTGACTAATTCAAACATTAGGTGTAATAGGAAGCTAACAAGTAACAAACATAAGACTTTTATCCATGAGTGAGCACATGGGACTTAAACAATACAATTCTTGCTGGAGTTTTGACTATCTCTACTAATCTAAAATTCCTCCTTGATTATAGGGATCTACACTAGATACTTAGCAAAACCAAGATCAGCAAACAAAAACTCCTAAATATAGCAAAAACCAAGATCAGCCAAAAGTGTATGAAGCCATAAATCAAGTAACCAAAATCAAATTCCAACCTTTTTGAGTAGCTTTGGGACATTTCCATCCATCAATAGCGAGAGTAATGTTCTTAGGAAGCGGCACATTCGGCGGCGCAACTCCGAACTGAGTCCCAACGAGCTCAACACGAGCTTGCATCTGAGTAACATCACCCGCAGTCTGAATAGCCGATTTCAAATCCGACGAAGGATAACCAGCGAATACGGTGCCGTTTTCGACGCTCACAGGTAAGCTCGAGCCGTCTGAGAGTACAGCGTTTGAAGCAGACACAAGGATCTCTCGGTGAGCGAATTTGACGAAGACACGCCATGATTTGAGCTCGTCGCGACCGTGGTTGAGCACTGTTATCACAGATTCGAACCGGTAGGGTTGATTTGCGGTGTCGTTAGGTGGGATCTTAGATCCTTTTGTGTGAGTGTATGATACGAATACGCCGTTGCATAGATCCGAATCTGACGGTGGCGGATTAGTAGTGTTGGCGTCGGATTGAGATGACGTTAGAGGAATTGATACGATGAGAAGTGAGAGTAGGAGTAGCCGAGGAATGAAGTTGGGAGCTAAAGCCATGAACCCTAAATCTGTTGGGAACAAGAGAAGGTTTTGAATTTGAAATTGAGAGGACTCAGAAAAAATGGAAGCTTTTTGAAGAGATGGTGACTGATAAAGCGACCGCGTTAGTGCAAGCTGTAATGAAAATGTGCGTCTTTGCAATTCAAATTCTTCTCTGGAGCCTTTGTTGGTTTTTTTTTTAAATTATTATTGTTAAAAAATCTAAGAAACTTTATGGAGGACCAAAAAATCTTACATTATTACTACATAAAAATATTATTTTCTTTGGATATAATTTTTCAAAACCTATTTTATAAAAGAAGTGAAGATAAAAAAAACAAACCGAGTTTTAACAAAAACTTCATTTTTGCAAAAAAAAAGAAAAAAAACTATAGATTTGTAATTTTCCAAGTGAGAGAGAGCACATGAGTTCTGTCGCAACTCGCAACATACCAAATCTTTATCTAGTGTTCAAGCATGGTTTGCTAATAAAAATGGTATGAACATCAATACATCTTCCTCTAAAACCATCTCTTTTCAACATTCCGAGTCCATATGAGTTCGAGGACTTCCTTTTTTTTTTGGTAAAATGTGAAGTGTTTCCCTTGAATAGTAAAGCAATGTTTGTATCATTGCCAAATTCCACTTTTTGCGATATTAAGCTGTTTGGATGTAAAACCAAAATAATTCTTTTGATATAATGTGTTCATTAATGACTTTGTGTTATGGGTTTTGTGCAAAAAAACCCTCCAACTCGCCCATTTTTGCAACTTTACCCTCCATCTCCGAAAAATGCAGATTAATACTACGAAGTCCAAAATAATGTGCAATATAACCCTTATACGTATATTGTAAACGTTTTTTCGGTCACATACATTGATTTTTTTAAATTCTAAAAGTAGAGTTGAACTCTTCATCGCGAGGGCTTCGATTTGATATATTATTTGTCAAAATTTTACGAACTTGACGATAACGAATAAGGGTTACATTGCGTATTATTTGGGACTTCGTAGTATTAATCTGCATTTTTCGGAGATGGAGGGTAAAGTTGCAAAAATGGGCGAGTTGGAGGGTTTTTTTGCACAAATCCCTTGTGTTATCGTTCATACTTCATAGTATAAGAGTGTATCTTTGTCGAATCTGGTGATTAAAACAAAATAACTTGAGTAAAGCCCAAAATAAGAAAGCCCAAAATAATGAAAAGCCCAAACTCAAAATAAAACGTAAAGCCCGATACAAGAGAGGATATATCACTAGTAACTAACTAGCTAGACATCTTCCGTGAAATGCATGCTTGGTCTTCACTGTTAAGCTTAATTAAGATTTAAGAAAGCAATGAGATAATAATCTTCATGCCAAGTTAGATCATCAAGACACTAATAACCGCCAATCCATTATTAACATTGTTTACAATCATTCGACCAGACAAGAATATTAAACATTGATGCTACTGTCTTCTTTGATATCTTCCCCTTAAACTCTGTTGCTGATCACAAATGATTCGTCCAACAGAAAACGGTGCCTTACTTTTCAGAAACTTTAAATAATGGATAAGAATACTATGTTTTGTCTACTTGGGTTTTGTCACAGATATCATCTGCCTCGTCAGAAAGGTAAAAGATAAAATAAAATTTAAATGATGACCTTATCTTCAACCGCTACTCCTACAACTTGGTAATTGCCAGTGTAGATAGTTTTTTTTTTTAATATGTAAATTTCTGTACTATATTTAGAAATTTTATACAAAAATATTCAGAGATTAGTTAAAAATGTTGAGAATTAAATTTCAAATTTACAATAACAATGATCATATATATGTGCGGATAAGATCAATTGTAGTTATACGTCCAAATCGACAAATCATTTTCTTCTTTTTCTTTTTGTTCTTGTCCTAGAGAGAGTTTAAGATAAGAAAACATAGTACTTTTAATTATTTGTGCAGTCCAACTTTTCGAATAGTGCAAATTTTAATTTATATAGTTGGAATTTATATCTATTTATCCATTTATAAAATCTCAGACACGAAACTCGTTTTATCCTTTTTCTTGAATTGCGAGAGAGTGTTTACGTAACCCTTCTTCGCATTAAAAATAAATAAATCTAATGATTTTGAACCAAAAAAAACCTTAAAATTAATTTCAGTTATTAGTTCAGATTTATGAGCGAAAGAACAAAATTGCAAAAAAAGAAATTGGAGATTTAATAGACTCTCTTCTTCTTCTCCTTCTTCCTTCCTTGGCAATTCGCATCGCATTAGTCAATTATCGAATCGTCCTCTCAGAGATTGCTGAAGAAAATGAGGATTGATGAGAACGAAGGCGTCTCTGCTTCAAGCAAGCACCTAGTCTTCGCTTACTACGTCACTGGACATGGCTTCGGTCACGCCACTCGTGTCGTCGAGGTACCTTCTCCTTCTCACTCTCTCTTTCTCTCTGCATCGATCTCATTTCTGATTCATTCGTCGTTTTATTTTCCTCTTTCATTGTTCATTCGTTTGATCGTTCGCTTGTGGTTAATCCGGATAATTCGTGGTGTTTTCAGGTTGTCCGTCACCTGATCGCGGCGGGGCATGATGTTCATGTTGTCACCGGCGCGCCTGATTTCGTATTCACATCCGAAATTCAGTCACCGAGGCTCAAAATTCGAAAGGTTTCTTACTTCTTCTTCTGGTGATGATTTACTTGCTTGGTCTTCTTATATGGAATTGCTTACTTGTTAGGTTCTTTTGGATTGTGGGGCTGTGCAAGCTGATGCATTGACCGTTGATCGTCTTGCCTCGTTAGAAAAGGTTTACTGATTCTTGTCCATTTTAGTCTTCCCTTGAATTTACATTTTGGCTTTGTTAACATTTCGATACTGGTGTGCTTTAGTATGTCGAAACAGCTGTGGTTCCTCGAGCTGAAATATTGGAAACTGAAGTGGAGTGGCTTCATTCTATCAAAGCCGATTTTGTGGTAATTGTTTTTGTTCATACACAACTTTTTTCTACATCAAATACTTTTGCTTTGTACTCCATCAATTTCATACCAAGAGAAACCTTTGTTAAAAACAGGTGTCTGATGTTGTCCCCGTCGCGTGCCGTGCAGCGGCTGATGCTGGGATACGTTCTGTCTGTGTTACCAATTTCAGGTGACATTTTTGCTGTTATACTACTACTACTATCCATTTTTGTGTGTCTTGTTTGGCTGGCCTGATTTCTTCTCCTGGTTTCAGTCCTTGTTCACGGCCTGTAACTCTGTCTCTACCATTCAAAATCTCCAGTTATAGTGAAAAAATGTTTAAAACTTTATTTTACTTTTGTATGCTACTTTTAGCTGGGATTTTATCTATGCTGAGTACGTGATGGCTGCTGGATATCACCATCGCTCCATAGTTTGGCAGGTAGAATTCTCTAAACAAGTTTTATATACCCTTTTATTGGCTAGTAGGAGGTGATAAATAAATACTCAATACTTTTATTCCATGACATAGATAGCTGAAGATTATTCTCATTGCGAGTTCCTAATCCGCCTCCCAGGATATTGTCCAAGTATGCAGCATCTCTAATTACAATTTTTAAAAATCTTCTTTCATTTCTTCCTAGTGTATTCTTCTCTACTGCCTTAACTTTATTTCCTTGTTATCTCGTAGTGCCTGCTTTTCGTGATGTTATTGATGTACCGTTAGTTGTGAGGAGACTTCATAAATCTCGCAAGGAGGTCTGTCAACAACATTTCATTGATCTTATATTCAGTGGCACAACTAATCCAAATAACATCTAATGCTCCTTATGATCAGGTGAGGAAAGAACTCGGTATTGGTGAAGATGTGAATGTTGTTATACTTAATTTTGGCGGACAGGTATGACTGTCTGTTCTTCCATTTAAGAGTTTCATGATTTTTTATATTTCTCCAAAATAATGCTCTGACTTTATGTTTAATGTGTATTTACATTGTTGCTGGTTGATCATGCATAATATATCTCATAAACATGCTCATTGGTCATGTCTTTTTCTCGTGTGCAGCCCTCAGGGTGGAACTTGAAGGAAACATCACTACCGACTGGCTGGCTGTGTCTGGTATCTCTTAACATTTTCCCTGCATCTGTTTTATGTATAGTTAGTTACTCTCAAGTTGAGGATTCTATGCTGGTTATTTAACTTGTCAATATGTTATTCAGGTCTGTGGCGCATCTGAGACCCAGGAGCTTCCACCAAATTTTATAAAGCTTGCTAAGGATGCTTATACGCCTGATATTATAGCTGCATCTGACTGTATGCTTGGTTAGTAACCTGATTAAGATATATTCAATGAATTTAGATTGCTAGTGGCGTTTCTATATTACATGTTTCCATGGTTTCAGGGAAAATTGGTTATGGCACTGTCAGTGAAGCCCTATCGTACAAGGTGCCGTTTGTCTTTGTACGCAGAGATTATTTCAATGAGGAACCTTTTCTGAGAAATATGCTTGAGGTTCAGCTAAATCCTCTTTTTTTATATTGATTTTCTTGTCCTTTATTACCTCAGTTCTTTCAATTTAAAAATGTGGATCGTATGTTCAGATTTTCTGGTCAAATTTCTTTGGCAGTTTTATCAATGTGGTGTTGAGATGATCAGGAGAGACCTATTAATGGGCCAATGGAAGCCATATCTTGAACGTGCAGTTAGCTTGAAACCTTGCTACGAGGGTGGCATCAATGGTGGTGAGGTAGATGTTCCATCTTGTTTTCATTTATCTCTTAAGTTGTAAGATTCTGGGAACGTATTAAGGCCTTACCTCAAATCATTCGTCATGTGTACTAACTTCTCTTTTTCCACACTGGTGCAATGATAGATTGCAGCTCACATCTTACAGGAGACAGCCATTGGAAGACACTGCGCATCTGATAAGGTAAATTTCGTATCTAAATAGTAAATTCATATTGTTTAGCATGAATCATCGAGATACTATTAGGTTTCCGGGATACTGTGTCATCAAAAGTATCTTGCCTGTGGGATCATTTGATATCTTATCAGCAGAATCCTTCTTTAAAGAAAAATATGTTCAAGTTTGTTGGGTCTTCTGTGTGATACAGTTAAGTGGTGCAAGAAGATTACGTGATGCCATTATCCTAGGGTATCAGCTACAGAGGGTCCCTGGAAGGGACATTGCTATTCCGGAGTGGTATTCAAGGGCTGAAAATGAAATAGGTCAATCTGCTGGATCATCACCTACAGTTCAAGCGAACGAGAACAACTCATTGGTGGAGTCGTAAGTATTGGATTTTGTCTGGCTATTTTCTGATTTGCTTTTTCTTCCTGATCCCTTCACTTATCTTGCAGGTCCACCGATGATTTTGATATCCTTCAAGGTGATGTTCAAGGTCTTTCAGATACATGGACATTTCTTAAGAGTTTAGCGATGCTAGATGCTATTCATGATTCTCAAAA
Organism: Arabidopsis arenosa; assembly: GCA_905216605.1. Lineage (NCBI taxonomy): Eukaryota > Viridiplantae > Streptophyta > Magnoliopsida > Brassicales > Brassicaceae > Arabidopsis > Arabidopsis arenosa. The sequence goes on along the minus strand of LR999457.1, from coordinate 11,099,183 downwards.
GAATGTGGAGAAGAAAACCATGCGTGAAAGAAAAGCTGCTGGTGGTCTCTTCAATTGGGAGGTAGCATATTTAGTTTACTCGATTTTTTTTGTAGCTTCAGTAATCATTCTACTGAAATATGAAATAGAACAAAATTAATGGCCTAAGTTCATGCCTAGTTTCTTGCAAAAGTCGACTTGCAACTTCTCCAAAAGGATAGTTTTATTACAAGTGCTTTTGGAACTCGCAGTTAAGATGGTGGCATCATTTTTTTTCATTGGTGCAATCATGTTTCATAAAGAACAATCTTGCTATCAGGCTAATTTAGCCTCTTATAAATCTGAGTTAAGTTATATGTTACGAAACCATTGTGCTTTTGCAGGAAGAAATCTTTGTTGCTAGAGCACCTGGAAGGTTAGATGTGATGGGTGGAATTGCTGACTATTCAGGAAGCCTTGTCTTGCAGGTCAAAATTCTGTACTACTAGTTTTGCGGGTCACTTGTATCTGCTCCTATTTTTCGTTTGGTATCTACTGTCAAAGGGAATAAATTTGCAGTAGTTCAACTTATTGAGCATTTATCTAAGTTCCTTTCACACAACACAACATTATGGCCTATGTATAATGTAGCAATTGTATCAATCCCATAAGTTCCTCCTTGCCAGGGTATCCTCTATTTTGATTGATCATAACTATTTTCTTATCGATATTCTCACAACTTCAGATGCCAATAAGGGAAGCTTGCCATGTAGCTGTTCAAAGAAACCTTCCTGGAAAACATAGACTGTGGAAACATGCACAAGCCCGACAGCAAGCTAAGGGACAAGTACCAACACCAGTTCTGCAAATTGTAAGTATAATTAAGTATTTGAATGAAGTCACGTTATGGGCTTGTGTTAATAATGAAATGGATTGTCCTGTCTTACGATTTTGAAGATTCTGCTATGTAGTCCTTCTGAGATTTCTTTGAATCTGTGTGTTTTAGGTCTCATATGGATCAGAGATCAGCAATCGTGCCCCCACTTTTGACATGGATTTGTCTGATTTTATGGATGGAGATGAACCAATTTCTTATGAAAAAGCGAGGAAGTTCTTTGCTCAGGATCCAGCACAAAAGTGAGTTTCTCCTCTTTTGTTCAACTGCTTCTTTAAGTTCTCTTTGTTAACAAGGTAATAATATCTTCCAGGTGGGCAGCATATGTTGCTGGGACAATCTTGGTATTGATGATAGAACTTGGTGTGCGTTTTGAGGATAGCATCAGCTTGCTGGTGCGTTTTTTTTTTCATCCTTTTGTTAGAATTATCATTCTCTGCTTCAGAATCCCTCCTAATTTATCTTTTTTTACTTCACCATTTTCATTTTTGCATGTACTATCTGTTGGTAAAAAATGTTTGCCCTGTTCTGTGTTCCGATGCACATACTTTAGTTTACCATGTTCTAGGAATGAAGTTATCAATACAGTAAATAAATGCTTTTAAAATTTAGACATGCAATTGTAGGATATGAAGTTAGCAGTCCTGGGTTTGCCATCACTAAGAGGGCCACAATTGTGAGGCCTCTCAGTTATAATTCTGGCAAACTCTGTCACTAGTTCTTTTTGAGTTTCTTAGAAATCTCAGGCCTGTGTCCTTCATTTAGTTCTTGGTATTATGCCATATAAGATGAATGTTAGAGCTGACTAATTATTTGTTTTCGTAGGTTTCTTCTGCTGTACCTGAAGGTAAAGGTGTATCTTCATCGGCTGCTGTGGAGGTGGCGAGCATGTCCGCAATAGCTGCTGCCCATGGTAATTCACTTAAGCGCATTGTCATATGATAACGAACGTTGGTGAAAAAACAGACGTCATTTGAGATAGCTGAATATACCACCATATTGATTCTTGCATATTTTAGTTTTTGATTTTTGCATATTTTAGTTCTGTCTACCCCAACAATTGTTTGATATGTATGTGCAGGACTGAGTATCAGCCCCAGAGATCTTGCTATACTCTGCCAAAAGGTTTCATGTTCAGCATCATACTAGCTCCTTTCCTGACTTTGTGCAATGTCTTGGTTTTCTAATACTCTTATGTTGCTTGTTAGGTGGAGAATCACATTGTTGGAGCTCCATGTGGTGTTATGGATCAGATGACTTCGTCCTGTGGGGAAGCCAACAAACTGTTGGCCATGATCTGCCAAGTAGGTCTTCGTAACGCCTAAGCTAAAAGCAAAACATCACCATTTTTTGTAGCGTATATGATATCCACTTCTTTCTCCTATAACTTTAAAAAAAAACATGTAGCCTGCAGAAGTAGTTGGGCTTGTTGAGATTCCCAACCATGTCAGATTTTGGGGAATAGATTCCGGAATTCGACACAGGTAAATGGTTTTTCTCATTCTGTTTTATTCTCAATAGTTATGCACACAATTATTTTTAACTTCAATAGACATAATTGTCTCCTTTTGCTCAAAAAATTGCATAATCATGTGAGCTTTTATATCTCTCATCCCTGAACGCATCTCAGTTCTGTTGAATAATTGGCCTTGTCTTGCAGCGTTGGAGGTGCAGACTATAGGTCGGTGAGAGTTGGTGCTTACATGGGGCGAAAGATGATCAAGTCAATGGCGTCTTCTATTCTGTCACAAGCAGCGTTAAGTGCCAATGGAGGCAACCCGGAAGAACTAGAGGATGAAGGGATTGACTTACTTGAGGCCGAAGCTTCATTAGATTACTTGTGCAATTTGTCGCCTCACAGGTGAGAACACAAGTCGAAGTAAAAGTGTTTGGTAAGTCACACACCAGCATAATATCCAGCTAATCCGCCTAGCTTTGGTTATGTTGCAGATATGAAGCCCGTTATGCAGATAAGCTTCCAGATATCATGCTGGGACAGACATTTATTGAGGAATACTCGGATCATGATGATCCGGTCACAGTGATTGATCAAAAGCGTTCTTACAGTGTTAAAGCTCCTGCCAGACACCCTATATACGAAAACTTCCGGGTCAAGGTCGGTCTTTTGTTATTTCACAATCTTCTTCTGTTTTATATCCTTTTCTGGGTTGTTAATATCTATGCGTAGCGTATAATCAAGATGATTGTGAAATGCTTCTTCTTGTAGACATTTAAAGCCCTATTGACTTCTGCAACATCAGATGAGCAACTTACTGCTCTTGGGGGACTTCTTTATCAGGTATTACTTCAAACTACTGTGAGACCAAGAGTTGTTGAGTTTCTTGTCCTGGATTTAACATGTTGTTGATGCTCTTTTACTATACTTGTTTTGTTCAGTGTCACTATAGCTACAGCGCATGCGGACTGGGATCGGATGGAACCAACCGGCTGGTGCAGTTAGTACAAGGGATGCAGCATAACAAGTCTAATTCCGAGGACGGAACATTGTATGGAGCCAAAATTACAGGCGGTGGATCAGGTGGAACGGTCTGCGTCATTGGCCGTAACTCATTGCGCAGTAGCCAACAAATTCTCGATGTATGTAAACAAACTCGAGGTTCCAAGTTAGTAGGAAACAGTATATGTATATAAGCTCTAATTAATGGTGTGGTGGTGAATGTTCAGATTCAGCAGAGATACAAAGCTGCGACAGGGTATTTGCCACTGATATTCGAAGGATCATCACCTGGAGCTGGCAAGTTTGGTTACCTCCGGATCCGACGTCGTATCTCTCTCTGATTCCCATTCAACCTCTCCCTAATTTGGTAAACTTATATTTATCTTCATGCTACGTTTCTTAAAAATCATATTCATATAGGAGTATCATCTCACAAATAAGTAGGTACGTTGTTCTCCACTTTCAAATAATAAATGATGATAATATATCATCTCTTCTTTAGATAAATGATATGTATATACTGCAACGTTGTTTTAAACATCTTATGCAAAAGAAAACAATCACTCTTCACTTATCAGTGTTTTATGTTAATCTGAAATGTGTTCGATGTGTTTTCATAAATATTTGTACAAGTTACTTCAAGATTTTCATAAAGCATTGGTTAGAGAACATTAGTTAAATGGAAAAAAAAAGGAGTTAAAATATGGAAGCAGTAAATACGCTACAAGCAAGTGGAATGATGGGGATTGGTTCGGGGGTAGTAGTATCATAATAGCAGGACACAGTACCCGATGATCTATCTTAATTTATTATTGCTCATCTCATGACTCATGTGCCTTTAATTGCCTTTACATACCTTTTTCCTTCGCTTTTATTTTTTTTTTGAAAGAGGAAAATTCTTATTTCAAATGATGCAAGTAGAAGTATCTTTGTTATATTATAGTATAGTACATTGATGATTTAAGCTTCACATCTGACGAATCATATCTCACTAATGAAGTCAGAAGAGAGAAAATCGTGATCTCGTTTATTTAGAACAAACATTAAAAGAGAGGATAGAGAGATCCGAACAAATATGAGAGAAGAAGGCACACTGAGAAACGAGCCGACATGCACGTGCTCTCTTCCCTTCATACGCGTTCGTTCGTTCTCATCGGATCCTATGAGCTTCTTTCATCCAACCGTCCTTATTTCTCCACGTGCAATGCTCTAATCCTTTTCACCATTTGGAAAATGACTAGTTCAATAATTTACCCACCGTGCAATTATTTTTTTAATCTTTTGAGCACAAAATTTGTATCACGGGCTACACTATTTTTTTTTTTTTTTTTTTGGTAAAAAGGGCTACACTATTTGTTTCTTGTTTTGTAATTCTATGAACTAAATTTTCATTACAACTAGAAAATAGTAATTGAATTTACAGAAATATAGTCATATTGTCAAAGCGAGAACAATTATTTGTAGTGTAGAGAGATTTGGTTAATCACGTGTAATATAGATAATGATATGGCTTCCGTCAAATCACATATTATAGCATTATATCGTAGCTTTCAGATTTTCAAACTTAAGTTAAAAAGTGGTATTGATTTGCTACTGTTCTTACTGTAATGTGGATCTTTCTAAGATAAATTCAGTAAATGGACCTTATAAAAATATGCAGTATAAATTCTTCAATGACGTATGTATTTTATAAAGTTTTACTCCGTATAACAAATGGTGAGAAATAAAAAGTAGTGGTGTACACAATCTAACACGTTCCACTGCTTCACTCTAAAGAGTCATCACCAAACACTTGCCTTCTCACTTCTTTGTCCTCTTCCCTCTTTCCTCTTTCTTCTTTCTTCCTCAAGTTCACTTATTCAGATTCTCTCACCAGACACAAACTCCAGATTCATCCGACAATGGAAACTTTCAGAACATTCCATCTTTTTCTTTTACTTCTCTTCTTCTTCTTCTTCACATTCACTACTACACTGACGTCACCATCTCAGATCGCTGACTGTACAATGTGCACTTCTTGTGACAACCCTTGTCAACCAAACCCTTCTCCTCCTCCACCGTCAAATCCATCTCCTCCGCCTCCAGCTCCCACCACCACTGCCTGTCCTCCACCTCCTAGCTCCGGTGGTGGTGGTCCTTACTACTACTACCCTCCTCCTTCTCAATCTGGCTCTTACCGTCCACCACCATCTTCCTCCGGCGGTGGCTACTATTATCCACCACCTAAAAGTGGAGGAAACTACCCTTATACACCGCCGCCAAACCCTATCGTTCCATATTTTCCGTTTTACTACTACAACCCTCCGCCGCAATCTGTTATGTCCAGATCCGATGCAAAGATCAGATTCTCTTACGGAGTTTCATTTCTTCTTTTAGTTTTCTCTCTTTGTTTCGGTTGCTTTTAGTTTATATATGATTAAAGAAGATAAATAAAGGAAGAAGTAGCTTTATTAATATATCAACCAACAGGTTAATTTCCTCATATCCTTGCAGAGATTTTTGCAGACAAGAAGGTAGAAGACAAAGACTATGCATGAGAGATCTTCACGCTACAAATATTGAAACGATGAAATTATTGTTTCTCCATTTTTATTCTGTATTTTGTTTTACTACTTTTTGCTTGTACAAGTAGAAATATATTCGTACTTCTATCTTTAACAAATTTGTGTTTAATGAATGCAACTCTTTTTTTTTTTTATAATAATAATAGAACTCCTAAATAAATGGGCTCTATAATTACTTTTTTGTACTTACATTCCAATCTCAAGAAACTAGTTGACGCAATAGTTTGGTTAAAAGGACAAAATAGAAAAAAGCTGTATAATATTTATATACCAATAGTATAACATCAACTATCATACATTTTACTTCATGACTATTATACATTTTACTTCATGATCTATCAGATGTATGATATTAGAGATGTAACAAGAGCCACACACACACTCAGAGGAGGTAATGAATAACCCACTCGAGGCAATTTTGGGTCCTACTTTCTTCTTTGATAATGGGAAAAGCCCAAAACTGCTATAAGTGCTTTTGGGCCTACACGTTCGACGAGCATCCTATGTTAGTTGATGTTTCAATTTTGGATTTCATCTTCATTATTTGTTTACGACAAATTATGTTTGTTTTAAACCAGTAACATGATATTCTGATTCTGACAACGAAATTTGGTGATTAGCGATTAAAAACCAATAAAATGTAGTTTTGCTTTTTATCGCTAATAACGGAAATGTGTTACTAAATCAGCAATGGGATAAGAAAACATAATGCTTTTTTTGTCCAGTTTTGTTGCAAATCACTAACCAAAATTAAACGGACAACATAATAAGATCAAACCATTACTATTTTGGAGTCAAACATGATAAATAAAGATACACACAAGACAAAACTATCAAATGTTTTCGAGATGACGTGTTAATAGTTGAATTTCGGTTCAAACTTATGTGGAAAATTAAACCAACTCACATTTTTAAATTTTTTTTGTGAAAAGAATGAATATAACGGATTAAAAGCCATTCAACTACTCTAAAATTTTGTTAATAATTTCCTTTTTTTTTCGTTGAGTGGGAGTTCCTTGCTTAAGTCATTAGCAACATATATAATCTTTATCTTCTCTCTTAATCTGTTTCTTTACACGAAAATGAGAGTTTCTTTTTCATTCTTTCTTCTAAGTAAAAGATACATTAAATTAACCAAAGAGATTTTGGAGTCATTTTGCTACTTTATACTTCAAAGTCAGAATCAGTCTCCGATTTTATACAACTAATGTTTTTAGCTTGTGTGTCAGCATGTTCACATTGGTGGGTCTATTTGCATGCAAGTGTACACACAGAGAATCTCTAGTTTTAATAGTGTTAACGCTTCTTCATTATCATACAATTTGCAGCCGCAAATTTTATCTATAAATGCCATTGGCCTATTATCCTTCCACATAAGACGACACACATAAAAGTTATATAAAATCATTTTACATTTAACTAAATAAATAAATATCTTTTAATTTTGGGAGCCAGAAAAATGTTTTATAAACTTTTATTGTATTGTAGAAAAAAATGGGACATGAAAATCAAAAAAAGAATCGCATGAAAATGAGAAGAGAGAGTCGCAATTGTCTCCATCACCGACTCTTTAATTTTTTTTGGTTATAATCAAATCTGATTTTATATTCATCAACGAAAAGCCCAAAAGTCATGAGCTGTTTATAGCTGTCTCGTTCTGAGATCACGCGCTTCCAGATCGCGTGGAGGTCTAGTATCCAACTTCCAACAGATGAGTTGATGAACAGCTGGAATTTATTTTGTAAAAAAGGTTACAAAATTTCAAATTCACATTATTGTTCTCTTTCTAAATCTTGATTAGTATTAATGGTACTTTTAAGCAAAAAATAGAAAAGACTATAAGAGAGATTATAAATCATTCAACAGATAACTAACTTGGTAGAAATTATCAGTAGTCAACTAAACCAGAGTTTAAACGAATTAATTAGTAGATAGCAGCATATAACATTAGCTTGCCTCTAAATTACATATATATGATAATTAGGATTAATAACCCTCTCTTCAACATTTCCTCACTAACTTATTTTCCCTAATCTCTCTCAACCATTCAGACAAAAAAAAAGAGTCAAGAAACTAAATCTCAACCACAAGAAAGAGCCATGAGAAGTACTGCGGCTCGTTCCTCTTCCCCAAGTTTCCTCCATAGCCTCTTCTTCTCCACCGCCGATCTCTTCATCGCCGGAACTTTAAACCCAAAATCCAAAAATCTACCAACCTTTTTCACGTTCTTCTTGTTATTATTACTGCTACTGAAATTCTCAGGATCTGTCTTGATCTTGTTCTTGACATTTCCTGGTTCACCTTTAGCAATCTTGACAGTTCGATTTTCAAGATTGAGATTGTTGTTACATTTGTTCTTCATCTTATTGTCCTCTTGTCTAATTCCAAGAGCTGCTTGTCTCTTCTTTCTGCTCTTGATCCCACACGCATTGCACAATGACTGCAAACAAAGATAAACCATGATCAGACTAGAGAACAAATAGTGAAAAATGATCAAACAGATCTAAATTTGAAGATACATGTTTTGAAACATCTTCGTTACAAGGGCAACATAAACAGTGTAACAATAATCTTAACCAGAACTAAGTGTCTACAATTAAGCTCTGATCAATTGGTAGTTAGGCTCCAAACACAGAATCAAAACAAAACATAGAGATCAACTAGATATGTTCAACTTCTATGATCAACTAATTTCAGTATTAACCATACATTGACACCTACATAGATAATGTTACCAAATGATCACATCAATGAGACAAAACCCACTTGCAAAAGAGCTAACTATACAAGATCAACATACATTTCAAGTGGATTCAAGTACCTATTTGACTAGATCTAACACAGGAGACCTTAAAGCTTGGATTTTTAGGGTTTAAAAGAAAAGGGTAAGAGAGATCATGATCCTTACTTTAGGTCCAGCAGGTCCACCACGCCAAAGAGGAGTCCTGCTTGTTCCACAATCAACGCATGTCTTCTTCGTATCACCTCCACTTCCACTGCTACTACAGTTACCATTGTCTACATCGGACGAATCTCCCGCCGATTCGAGCTTCGTCGTCTTAGTCTCTTCTGTCATTGACATCTACAAAACAAAGAGACAAGTTTTAATAAACGTGATCAAACAGCTACAAGTAAGAGAAGAAGGATCAAAAATGATCATGGAAACTCACATTGATCCACTTCGAGGTTGAGAAGAATAGAAAGCTCTAAAACTTAAGCAGAAGAATCAGAAGAAAGGCAGAAGAGGGATCAGAGAGAGCTTTTCTTCTGCTTGAAATGGCTCTGTGTGAGGTTTAGAGAGAAAGAGAGTGAAGATGATGATGATAAGGAAGAGAGAGAGACGCCGCAGAGGAGTAACGGATAAAAGAAACGGAGAGGGTTTTTATAATAAAGGAGGAGGCGGGGACTAAAAAACCCTAGATTTCTATTTCTTAATTACTATTTTACCCTCGAGCGGGGGTTTTTATTACTCTCTAACCACCCGCCAAAAAAATAAAACAACCACAAACTGAAAAAAGAAGAGGGAAAAACATTTTACAACAAACAACAACTTGTAACAAAGATCTTGTGGAAGGGGTTTTTTTGGTATCTTGCTTGGTAACCAAATTTGAATTATTTTTCAAAAGCTGGCGCACAAAATTTCATTGGATTTACTTGTTATTATGGTTGTTTCGATTTCTTTGCCACGTTAGATTTCCCTAATTGCTCTTAGAGATGCATGCATTTCTACTCACTACTCACTGTTTTTTTTGTGTAGTTCTTCACCATACATTTTTATTTATATGTGAAATACCAAAAATTGATGTAAGAAGAATATTAAATCGAATACCTAAAAAAAAAAAAACTCATTCTCGTATAGTGTAACTTTTTTCGTGTATTAAAATAACAAATCATAGCTCTTTTTGGGGTCAGTTTCATCTATTTAAAATTTGAATAATCGACTTTTGTATATTTTTAGGTCTTTTTGGGTGCAAGGCTACCTACGCTGCTTAAGACGACAGTGTTTGCATAAAACAATGGATTTTTATAATACTGAAACCCTACTTGAAGTTGACGATAACCATTAATAACATCGATTTATGGACATATGTTGAAAATAGATACGCGTGCATGTGTAGACAATAGCCCAAAATGACTTGGACCGCACTAAAAGAGATTAAAAAAAACACATACTATAAACAATAAAAGGACGAACCAATTGGGCTTTTATGTCACCAATAAGACCAAATAAAGTTTGACCAACTTTTTTATGTTTGACTTTGCAGTGTTGTGTAGTACAAATGTAACAAAAACCCAGAGAGGCACATTCTCATCACACTTAAAAACCCTTTCCCAAATTTCCCATTTATAAAAAAAAATTATCCCTTGATGACTCCTACCCAACTCCCCCCAAACAAGCTTATTTCATGACTCAAACCCACCAACCACTGGATCTGACCGGACCAGGCCAGACCAGACCGGACCAGGCCAGACTAAGTAAGGCACCCCATCTGACTTTTACACAGAAGACCAGACTCTCTAATCAGACCCTTTTTAACCAGTGCCCCCAAACTCTTTAAGCTGCTTCAACTCTTCAGACTCATCATGCTCAGCTCCTGTTGAAACAAAACCAGACTCAAGATTTACACATGCAAGACACAAAGCCAGATCGACTCTGGCTTCCTAGTGTACGCCTCAAATGCTCAGACATCTGGACAGGATTAATTTGTCCCAAGTAATAAGTTTTACCTTCATTTGAAGTTGAATCCACCTGGCGGTACGGCTGCATCAGTACCTCCTCCGAACTGGAAGCCTTGTGCAGAGGGATCACCAGGTGGTAGAGTTTCATCTTCCTCTTCCAACCAGTACGTTTCAAGAATCTTCACTGCCTTCTCATAGATTTCGCTGTTGTCATGACTCTGCAGATTCTCAATCTTTTCTAATCCCTCAGCATCATCAATCAGCTGTGCATAAAAGTTTACATCCCCGGTATTTCCTGTGACCTTTTCAGCTTCCCCGACTTTCAAAATGTTCTCCAATCCTTCCAGACACACTGTGATAATCCTTGGATCAGGGCACACCAGAAGATCACACAGTGGTTTCACGACTCCCTGTTCCACCATGTACCTAAAAGACGCAAGGGAAGAATTTAACTGACTGTTTGAAAAAGAACCAACAAAGATTTCAAAGGAATTGAGATCAATAGAAGATGGGGCTTCTATTTGATAATCTTACTTGATCTGGTCGGGAGAACCGCCCGAAGTGGCATTTGATATTGCCCATGCAGCTTCTTTCTTTATATCAAACTCCGCATTTTGAAGCAGATTGACAAGAGGGCAAATCAAACCAGCTTCACAAACAGCCTGCATTACCACAAGAATATTAGAGAACATAAACAGACAGAACATCTTTCTTCAAACAACAAGGCTTCTGAAACATGTCATCCAACATTAGTGTATGAGAAACTGGCAAGCTGAACAGAAACAACAATCTTTAGCAAAAGTTCACCTGAATCTGGTCCCTGTTTCCAGCAGTGATATTTGAGATTGTCCAGCAAGCTTCCTTTTTGATGCTCTTCTTATGATTGTGAGTCAGAAGGCTCAAAAGGCTAAGAAGTGCACCATGACTAATTACACACTGCAGAACCAACCAAAGAAGAAAGAAAAAAGTGAGGAATGGTAAATGTTTGAGATTCTTAAGAGTATTATACATCTAGAGGAGGACTGCTTAAATTAGTCTAACTATTCAAAAGGAATGTTAGGCATTGCATAACTAGGGTAAAAAAACATGCAGGATACTAGGGGAAACAGAACAAAATATAGGAAGAATTGACGGTTCCCATTTTAGAGATTCACCTAAGATTTGCAGGGTGATCAAATTTGACAAGTAACGTTTGACAACCAAATGTCATTATCAACAAGCTCAGATTCAGCTATCTAAGCCAGTGGTGTTTCATTCTTCCCATTAACATTGGATCATGTATACTGAATAATAGGAATGAATGACACTATAAAAGAACAAACATACCTGTGTCTGCAGATCATCTCCAGTGACAATGTTACCAATACTACGAAGCGCAGGAATAAGCACAGATGGTGATTGATGCCTACAGAAAAGTAAAATTTGATAATATTCATTAACACATAACATTCATTCTACAAACACGGTGAACTCATGGGATTCGAAACTCACTGGAGAAGCTCGACGAGTCGAGGAACAACACCTGCCTCAATGACAGATTGGATTTTGTCATTTGTGCCATCGGAAAGGTAAGAGAGAGCCCAACATGCATCCGTTAACACTTCCTCATCAGTCGAATGAATCAGGCGTTCAAGGGCTGGAAGTGCTGGGCGGACCTGTTATTAAGAGATCACAGATATTAAAAAGAAAAATTCCTTGATCTTTGGGCAGAGATTAAGATTGAAATGAGAGACAAACCTGGTCAAAGGGAGGCTGTGGCTTGCCCCTGCAGAAATTTGAGAGGGTCCAAGTAGCATTTCTCAGCATTGAAAGTTTAGCATGCTCATTCAACTGAGAGAGCAATGGAATCAAAGCTCCTTGACCAAGGACAAGATCTCTGCACCGTGGAGAATCACCAGCAACATTCCCTAATGCCCAAACAGCCTTACACATGAAAAAGATAAAGGAAAAAAACTTCAGAACATGCTTGTTCCCGACAACAAACAAAAGTTGACAATATATCAAGTCATGAGCAAAAAACATAGACATATATCTTACCTGCTCACGGACATCATCACTCTGAGAAGCCAACAGTTGAACAAAAATCGGAACAGCACCATGTTCAATGACCACCTTAGTATTCTCTGAAGTTCCAGACGCAATGTTCGTCAATGCCCAAGCAGCCTCAAACTGGAGCCACACACATACACACACACAGTATTTTAAGTATCAGACGATAAGTCTAGCAAATGTAATTATGTAACAGATACATTACGGATCCACCAAACCTGAAGCTGTGGATAATCCTCTCTCGTGAGAAATTCCACAAACCGAGGCACAACACCAGCATCAATCACCTCTTCAATCGGAGGACTACGCTCTGCCAAAGTTCAAAAACCATAGATTCATTTCAAGAAATTCCCAAATCGAAAGCAACAAACTTAACAACCTAAATCCAAAAAAATTACCAATAGAAAGCAATTTCCGGAACTGAGTAGTCGCTTCAAGCTGTAAACTTCTATCATCTGACCAAACACCACCAACCATAGAAGGCAAACTCTCCAACTTACCAAAACCAAAATCAAAAAACCCAAATCGATCTAATTAGCTCCAAATCAGAGAACAAAACACAAACCCTAAGAATCAGTTCCAGATCCCTAGTAATTTACCTTCTTCTCAACAGTTGAAGAAGCAGGAACAGAAGAAGGAGCGAATTGAGGTAGCTGATTAGCTTGAAGACCTTCACGACGCTTCTTCTGTAAGCTTTCTTCACGCTTACTCTTACGGATCTCAACCATGTTATCCTCTCTCCTCCGTCTTCCTTCCTCAGCATCCACCGCTACTTTGTAGCGGTTCCGACGAACCTCAGTCTTAGCGTTAGGTCTCAAAGACATGGTGACTAATACGAATCTCCTCTTCTTTGATTCGTGCCGGTGAATGAAAATGATGAGCCAACGAGAGTGGAGACGATGTTTGTATATATATCAAAAAAGTGTATGTAGAGAATCGGCGGATAGATAGAGGATGATAAACCCTAAACGAAGTAGAGGGGAACGAGAAAAAGAGGAAAAAGCACAGAGATAGAGAAAGATTGAATTTCGTTGGTTTACAAAAACATTTTGGTAAATCTAAATCTTATAAGAAAATTTAAGATTCGTTACAGAGACCATTAATATACTTAAGTTGACTTGTTTATTCATTAATCATTACTGTCTTTACCACCGACTAAATTTTTTTTTTTTTTTTTGGCTTTGTGAAATGGTACATACGACTTTAAAAGTATTTTCGATTTAGATAAACACAATGATCACTCAAAGAAGGCTCAGCCATGTTTAGACTTTTTTAAGGAATACATATATGTACGGCTGAGACATCTGATTTCTGAGGTCTTTTTTTTTAATGTTAAAATTCTCTCAAGGAAAAATAAAACATGGTGATGGTTTTAGCGGAGATCCAGGACTTCGTATTTGAGTTTGGCATTGAGGAAGACGTGTGAGCAATGCTCGTATATAGGGTTACCGTCTTCTGATTCTTCGTGTGGGTGGAAGCCTCGTTGCTGGCAGTTACGGATCACTGATACGCCTGATGGATCAGAGAGATGGAATATTCCGTGAGGTGTTGATTCGTCTGTTGGAGCCATTACGATTGCCACTGCCTCCGGTAGCATTATCTGGTGAGATAGAAGATATAGACAATATGTTAAAATAAATGTAGATAGATAATCGTCCAACTATTAATGCATCATAAGAAAAATTGAAAGGGGAAGTTTTGTTACCTGATATGAGTAGTGTGTGTGAAGATCAACTGATGACATGAAGCAAGTTTGTGTAGGATGTGTCTGAAACCAAAATGTAAATTAGCCAGAAGAATTGATAAAGCTTATCAACTAGTGGATATATGGATTCACAATTGTTCTGAGCAACTTTTTGGTAAGTCAATATCTGGAAATGGAAGATCTTTTTGTTCGGGTGAGAGAACTTACATGAATCCAACCCAAGGGAAATAGAGAGAGTCTGTCCTGTACTTCGAATATTTCTTCCTCGTTTAGTGTTTGGCACTGTACATTAACAAATGAAGAGGAACTAAGTGTGAGCAGAATCCCAGGGGAGAATTAAAAAGGTCGTTATTGATGTATATGGTTAAGAAAAATGAACAACATACAGAATCTGAGGTAGACTCCTGCTTTGGGATTATGAGAGTAGTGATATGAAAAACCCTGTTTTTCTGCAAAAAGTGCAAATAAACAGTATATAAGTGATCATATGATATTGGAATGAAATAATATAAATGCCAAGGTTCCATCTACTCACCAGAGAGCCAGCAAGTACTCCACAAGTTTCTAAATTCCTTTCTGTGTTTGACCGAGCTAGCCTTAGAAAATCATCCATTATGCGCACAGGCTTCAGCAGATTTAAATAAAGGGAGACGACATTAGAAGTAGATTAACATGACGTGAAAGGGAAAATTTTCCAGCACTGTAATGGGCATGAACCCAATACTTTGATATAGAATATATTTTCCAACATAGTACTACTCCAATGTTCCATACAATAGTTTCGTCTAATTTAATGTGTTGATTCTTGACCACATACATAATAATTAGAATAATCATGGATAATTTTCTACTTGAAATGCATATCCATTCTACTTTACTCTCACAAACACTAAGGAATTGGTGGAAATTGCAAAAATATGAAAGAAGAAATAGCTGGAACTTACCACATGCAAATGCTGGTAAGAATTGCTGCCTTCTTTTCCTTCTAGAGAAGGAATTGCAGGTCCTGGTCTAGGATCAGCAACTTTAGATGGGCAAATTTGGGCTAACTCTTGATGCACTTGGGCAAGCACGGGAGGAGGGGAAGGTTGCTTCATACCAACAAACTGAAATGGGTCTTCAGTTGCGTCACTAATAAACTGGGAATTTACTGCTTCAGAATGACGCTGCCATCGACCATCATCTAAAGAGAGCACAGAGTTCAGCGTTGAGACCTCTTGAGAATCGCCATTAAGTGATGCTGAGGAAACGCTAGGTCCAGCTTCAATTAAACTGTAGAAATACATAGAGTCAGTGAGAAATAGCCATGACTTCTATAACGAAAAGCTTACTAGGCAACAGAAGATGAGTACTTACCCTGAATTGTCTGCAGAACCCCAATCTGTATTACTCGGATATTGAACCTGTCATCCCATTCAAAATAAAGACTTTTCTCAGTTCCTTAAGATCTAAGATAATTAAATATTGGACTGGACCAAGAAGAAAAAGAAAAGAGTGAGAAAATGTGGTAAAGTTAACAATGATCAGCACTATACCTTTATCTCCGACTTGGGTGCAACCCATTGACTTTTAAGACCATTCGGACCTAGAAATGAATGTCTTGACAAAGTTGCTTGGTTTGGAGGCAGAAAATCAAAAGACCTGCAGGTTCAGGAGCACAATTAAAGTCTCAAACTCTCAATGATCATCTCGGATTAATATGGAGTAGCACTTGAGTTTCATATACTCATTTCTTGTTTCGATATCGCACAAACCAAAGTAGAATTCTACAAAACGCAACCACTAAGTATCTTAAACATGATACCATAAACACAAAAGCCAAGCTGCGTTGGCAGTTTAGTCCATCAGAATGACAATTTTTCTGGTAATAAATGACCCAAACATCATATATTTATGGTGATCATAGAAACAGACAGATGTAAAGTAAGAAAACCAGAGACATAAATGCTCAGAGAACTTATGGTGTTTGACTTCTTATTAAACAGAATTACCGACAATTATATTAAGGGAGAATACTTACAGCTTCTGGAATTGCTGATCAATCTGTGTAAGATTTGAAGGTGAAGTCAGATTATTGTTATACGTCCAAGATGGTTGAGATGTCGGTAATGGCTGCATCCAGAGAAGACAAAAAAAAAGACAAAAGGCATTGCTGGTAAGAAATCACATGGATTTTGAAGATGCAATGATTAAGTTAAAGAAATAGAAATCCTAGAATATTATGTACTCAATGCAAATTCCAAGTCTTAGACCTTGTTAATATCAGATCTGGAGTATGAAGTTTTGTGAGCAGGAGGCCATTCAACAGCATCTGAACTATATGATACGATCGGGAGATCACTTCCAACCAGACGGGATTCATCCTCAACTCTGTTCAGCTTATCAACTAGCCGGTTGAATTCCGGTTTCAGAGACTCGAGCTCATTGATTACAGCACGCAACCTCTGTTTTACAAAAAAAACCAAATCTGAGGACACTACTAACTCTAGTAACACGAAACAACATTCGGAGGATAAAACAGGAATACCTGACCTTCCTACTCCCAAGTCTTTCTTGTGGAAGCGATGCCTGGTAATCTCGATGGAAAGGAATTGTTTCAGAAATCAAACTGTAGAAAAACAAACAACAAACTTGTAGCTCTTTCATGAAACATACAAAAATATCAAGTTTCATATAGTGATACTTTTATCCTCACCTTGAATATCTAAGAAGCATGATATACAAATCCACCACATTCTTCTCTTCCCGATATATGCTTGCCTGAGCAATGTTCAAACTTGTTACCATTTGATTTTGTAACTTTCTCAGAAATCAATCACTCCAAAATCTAATCGATAAACTAAAAACTTTCAGTCGCCACCTAAACCTAACAAAATCAATACCAAGTTTTACATTCTCCAGTTCCTAAACTTGTCAAATCCTAAAGATGCTTAAACATGAATTAAGAATCTACATCTAGAGTAAAATTGAGATGGAGAATCGAATCTCCGTTGCGATATCGGGAATAGACCTGTCGGAGGAGATTATCGGCGATGCGGTAGTAATTACGGAGAGGAATACGATTATCGACTTCGATTTTACGAGCCACCTTGTTCAGATCAATCTTCATCTCGCCGTATCCGATTATACAGTTTAGTCTTTCCCGTTTTCAAATCACTCTTCCGGCGAAAGTTTTGCTGAGATCGAAGGATCAATGGCGCTGAGAAAACGTAAGAGACAGAGAAGAGTTAAAGGTTACAACTGTGTCGTTTTGAGAAACCAATGTCGACATGATTACCAACCTTAGTTAAAAATCAGTCAATATGAGTCCGTTTCCAACCAAAGAAATTTATTGGGCAATGTCGACATTTGCCTAAACTTTAGGGGTATATTTGGAATTATAAATGTGAAATCATTCGTTTTTTTCTAAACTTTCTTTAAAACGATGCAATAAATAATCTTACGTAAACTATACTATGGAGCTGATTGGTAACGACTGTTATTTTTGGTTTTAAGGACTTTCACTGTAAAGATTTTGGTTGTAGAGACTTTTGTTGTTAGGACTTTGACTGTAAAAACTTTTATAACTGTTTTTGGTAATATCTGACGATTCTTTCGGTATCGACACTGTGATTTCCCACAAAACATGTTGGTCTAACTCGAATTTAGCTTATATCGTTCTTTAGCCGTAAAAAATAAAAACCTTAACTCAAAAAGGTGAATAATCTTTTCTACTATATGATACAACTTATAATCCATTCCAGCTACAAGTATAAACCCAGCCACAAAATGTTAAAATAAATAAGAGCACTTAAATCACTGGTGAACATTTAAAACTAATGTACTATGCTACATATTAATTATTTAACCTCTCATCTAATTAGTAATAAACTATTTCATGTTCGTTGACTCCAATTTTCATATGTTAAAAAGAAGTTTTACCAGATTTGTTATCTTCATTTTCTTGTTTAAGGAAAAAACTAAACACCAGAAGGTTTATGAATGGATCAAAAGAAAAAAGAAAGAACACAGCAACAATTGTCTGCGCAATTTATTGAAACGACAAGCATTTTTATGAACCAATAGCGAAAAAAAAACCGAACAAACTGTGCATAACTGCACACAAGTTTTTTTATGGAAACATGAAACACGTGAGTAGGCTCACTACCAAACCAATCACGTTCCACCATTTCCACGTCAAACCCTTTTCCTTGTACCCTAAAAGCTCGACTCTGTCTGCAAAAATTTAAAACAATTTCTTAAAAAAATTATCTGTTTAAAACAATAAATTGCATTTACATACTATGAAAATAACAAAAAAGAAATAAAAAGAAACTAATAATCTTCTTACCAGATTATCATGTCCCGTTGCACATGTGGGTCTTCTAGGGGGAAGTTGTTTGCGAGGCGTTCTCTGAAAATAAAATGAAATAAACCAAAACTTAAGTGAATAATTAAGAGTACTAATTAAATGTAATTACTGGTATAGGTAGATTTAAAACATTACCTGCAATTTGGGTCTTAGTTTTTCTATTGCCGCAATTGTTCTCTGATCTATACTTGCTTCTTGCTGTGGAATATCAAAATATAATAAAAACTATTACAATAATGTTTTCATAAGTCAAAGATTGAAATATGAAGATTTAAAGTTAGATATATTGGCCACACGTGGACCGGATATAATAAAAACTATTACAATAATGTTTTCATAAACGGCCACACGTGCGTAGTTGTTAGGCACATTAGGCTAAGCGCAACATACACGTGTGTGAGCTTTTTAGATATATATTTTTTTCATTTTCTTGGTGGTAAGTTATGAACTTAAATATTATCTCATTTAAGGACTTTTGGTATATAGTCTCTTGTATAGACACATGGAACATAAAAATGATTTTCTCTATTAGAAAATTTGTATGCATTAAGGGTTAATAAATAATATTTTAAAGATAAAAGTTGGGTTTAATATGAGATATCTATATTGTTAAGAAATTTATTAAATATTTAAAGTGGAATATCATCGAATGGGTCCATTTCTTTAAAGAATTTATTTTGTAAATAAAAATAGGTGGAATTTTGAATAGATATATATATATTGTTAAGAAATTTATTAAATATTCAAAATAGAATATCATCGAATGGGTCCGTCTCTATAAAGAAAATATTTTGTAACTAAAAACATGTACAGTTTGAAAACTAGTTTGATCATTTTCAAAGATGGTCTCGCTTAAATAAGTTTTAACTATCATCAAACATGGTCGTAAATTAGAAATAATCAAGAAATAAATATAAAAAACAAGACATTGCGATGAAAGATTTCATCGTTTTTTTTTTTTTTTTTTGTATTAGCTATTTTCGATGAAATAGATAAAAATAAATATTTTGAAAGGGAAAGAGAAGTATTAGAAAACTTAAATAAAAAAAAGATCATACATTTTTTGTTATAAAAACTTATGGGACCGATTTTCTTCTGGGTTCAAGTCTTCTACCTCTCCAAGATCCTCGTCCTCGAGTTTGGTGACACGATCATCATCATACTCGGCAAATCAATCCAACGACTCTCGTTCCTCCACTTCTACCACCACACGACGTTGTTGCTAGGATTAATTGATCTATCGCTCTCAATTGTATGATAAAATGATAATTGAATTGGAAAAATTTCACTACTATTTCATTTATCATTTTGAAAACATATGTTTTAATAAAATATACTAAACAAAAATTATACCGAGAGCGAGATGCGGTCGTATATATTAAATATAACAAAAATTACAATGGTTAGTCAAATAAACTAAAAATTACAAGGGTTCATAAAATAAAACCAAAAGTTTTAATGTTTCGTCAACTAAACCAAATAGTGAAATAGTTAAATTAAATGGTTACAATTTTATTTAAACATATTAGTAACTAAATATTAACAATAATAAATTATGAAAAAGTTACACCGAGAGACGCGATGGTAGATAATTAAATGTTATAACGATTCATAAAATATTTTTGTTTAATGATTTTTTTCAGTTTTTATTTATTTTAAAGTACTACTCAGGAAAATCTTTTATAAAGGGTAAATATTGTGGAAAAGTTTTGTTGCGTAGTCAACAAGTAATTGAGAGGGCATCACTGGAGAATGGAGATGTACTTGTCTTACGCCTACGGTGATTCTGTGAACATAAAGACTTCCTCAAAGTCAAAACGGCGGAGATAAATCAATCATTCGGACCAAAACAAAACTAACATCGTATCGTGACAGGCTTAGTGATCTACGAATCAGAATTTGTATAGTATAAGAACTTCTTTTTCTTCTCTTTCTCTCGCTCTTAACGGAGACTTGGAAGTTGGAACTTAAGTGATCCACCGTGATATAATAGAATAGCCGTTCACATCATGACTATGTTCACGAGTAAAATATTCTTACGGATAACTAGGAGCTTTTCTTATTGTTACGACTTTGAGAAAAGAGAATATCAAATTGTTTAACAATATTAATATAAGTCTAATATTAGAGACAAAAGTTTGAAAATAAAAATAAACATGCAAACAAAAGTTCAGAATTCAAGAGAGAGTTAAAGCGTGTTAAAAAAACAAGTATAAATCAATCTCTCATGTATTTTTCGAGCCAGTTATCTCATACACGATCGGTGTTGTCACGCTCGTCGGCAACAACGCTTTCTTCGTCCGTTTCCGCCGGATTATTGATTCTTCGAATCATTCGACGGCCTCCGTTCAAACTGAGCTGCATAGAATTGATGCTCATTAATAGCTCCATTCTGAGGGCCTTGACATTCTGCCAAAGAGACACTGGACGAGAAGGATCAGGAATAGCATTAATGAGGTTATCAAAATCTCTTTGCAGAGGGATTAGAGGGTAATGAAGGTAGGCTTCTAGCTGCGAGTTGTAACAAATGTGAACTCTCAACCACTTTATAAAAGAATTGTAGCAAGAGAGCTGAAAAGATAAAGAAAAGAAAACAAAACCAAAGTAAGTGATGATTACATTCATATGACCATTGAGTGATAAAAGAGCCGAAAAGAAAAAGAAAACAAAACCAAAGTAAATGATGATTACATTCATATGACTATTGAGTGATAAAGTAATGTAATCATACCTCATCGAGAGCATACTCAATGCCACGAGAATGGTATTTGTTGATCACTTCATCGGAGGCGTTTTGGAACTCAGTATGCATGAGGTGTAGCCACGAGGTTAGCTAAACATAAAAACAGTATATGTAAGTACTTGCAATATAGACATCAGATTCCCATCCTTGTGTGATGATCGTCATGGATCATCAAATGATATATGATTGGTTACAGTGTGAATATGCGCATAGACAATGTCAAACATATTATATCTCCTGCAACGAAATAACTCAGTGGCTTGGTGATAAAGCATTTGATTTCGAAGACTTAAGTGCATTAGTTTATTTTAATTTTGATTTTGTGATTTTAATAAAAAAATATGAGAAGTTAAATGCGTTGAAAAAAAGGTTGGATGCAAATGGAATCAAGTTCCTTATTATGATTGGTAAATCTAAAAACATCTAGTTGTTAATTTTATAAAGACATGTTGTGTTTTTGGTTATCATAGTGAAAAGTGATAGCCAATACATATTTTGTTAACTGAAAATAATTCTTTTACATGGTTTGAATTTTGTTTGTACAACTATTGTTCGAAGTGTGATAATCTGACTTATTACTCATCCTTTTGTGATAATCGTCACATATGGATTATGGACCAGCAAAGGATGTATGACTGGTTATTGTGTAAATATGCACATAGAAAATGACAAACATATTAGATATCTTACGACGAAGTAACTCAATGGCTTGATGATAAGACATTTGATTTCATTCGTTTATTTTAATTCTGATTTTGGTGGTCTTGAATTTGCAATTGATGATGTTTGTTGCCCAGTTCCATATCTGAAAGGGCTCCATGTTCATATACTTTTTCCTATATTGGAAGCTCCTCTATGAAGGGAGTATATGAGGCTTTAAGCCGGTTTTGCCAATCTTTTGTCCTTGTACATGAGTTCTAAATTCCAATTGAAGAATGAGAAAATATAAGAGCAACTCGGCTAGAAGCAATTATGAAGGTAATATATATATTTTTAAGTTTGATTGTGTGAAATCTTGGAGAATTAGTCGCAATAGGAGAAACATCAAATGAGCATGAAAATTTGGACATTGCGCAAAATCATTGGTAGGCTAAGTATTTGAGGTGATGGGATTGATAGCTAGTTTTGGTTATACATTTTGGCTATGTTATCTTTGAATATGATACATTTTATAATTGGTTAGAAGAAAATTATATTTCACTGTTAGAATTATAACTCTTAACTGAATAGTTGATTTTGAATTGGTAGCTAGTTTTAGCTTTGGTATGTCCTATTATTAGAAGAATGATAGTTTATACTTAAAAGTTTGTTTGGAAAAGAAAAACTGCATAGCAAAATCATGTATTTATAATTTATTCTATATTCACATGTACTCAATTAACTATATATCCACGATAAGTTAATTATATAGTATAAGTTAGATATTCACAAATAGTTTAGTAGTAGTCATTTTGTATTTAAATATAAGATGTTTTGGCTAAAAGCACAAATTTTAAGAAACTAATTAATTTCTTTTGTTTTTTTTTTGTTTTTACATTAAATATATAACTTAATATCTAAATAAATATAATTTGACAAATGTTAAATTTACTGCATAATATAAATAGTAACATAATTGTTAATTTAATGTTTTGCATAGAAACTTGACTTTTCTGTTCAAAACATCTTATATTGTGAAACAAAATAAAATATCTAAAACATCATATAATTTGAAATAAAAAAAGTAGTAGATATTCAAATAATTTCATTTTTGTTGGCCTTATCGCTCTTAAAAATGATTATAAATTAGTATCCACATAATTAATTATATTAATAAATATATTATCGTCTTTAAAAAGTTTATTGTTTCGTGGTAACTCGTAAGATAGTTGACCATTATTCGTGTGCATTAGAAAGAAAAAAATTAATTATCATATTTTTAAATTCATTTTAGATATTTGATTTACTTTTTCAATATTTTAGATACACCTAGAAGGCTAGAATATGCGACTACACTAACTAACCCTTAATGGCTTAATTAAAAAATTATACGAATTCGAGCTCCTAAAATGCATATATTGCTCATAGATACTGTATAAGAATAGTGGTTAGACATTATTTTTACGGCAAAAGTGGTTAGCTTATGGATTAAAGTCTATATAATGTATAAGATCAAGCCGATATGTGCCTTACTTTATTTAATACAAATTAGACTATACCTAAGCTCATTGGCCAACGTTTCTGTCATCCCTATTTTTTGTTTACAATGCGAACAGGTCTCCGGCTTTTTCTAATCATAATTTCTTTTCCTTGTTAGACTTTTATTGTGTAGGTAAAAAAAATCTATGTGGACCGGATCAAGCGAAGATCCATCAAGCGAAGATCCGGATGGGGAACACAAGTGTCATCAAACGTATTACGTGGCAGTAGAATAAACCGTTGATTCTGATGTGATACGTTTAGATGAAGATGACTGTCCGTTTTCATTTAATATCTTATTGATAAGATTTTTATGTAAGAAAAAAATATTGTTTTCCTATCAGAAATATCTTCCACCAAACAAATAAAAGTATAAAACAATTCAACCCAATTAAAGTTTAGAAATCATGATATTATTTTGATAATTAGTAATCAAATGTTTATATTTAATTTTGACCAGAAAATGTTAAAACAAAAACAGTGTTTGAATGGTAGAAGAAATCAGATGAAACCAAACGTGTACGCCGTCGTTAAACTGCCGACGATTAGGTTGGTAATTAACCAAAATTATTTTGACTTGTTGACTACTAATCCGACCTTAACTTAAAATCATCAAATTAATTTCTCTAATCAAAAAAATGTTCTACTGTAGTCAACACTTTTTTTATAATTAAAAAAATGGAATTTACCTTAAATTTTTTATTTTATTGCTACCCAGATTCAATACCATCTTTAGAATCAGAATTTTGAAAACCGAATATTCATTTTTGCTCCTAAATCAAAACCTTGAATAAAAAATACTTAAAACATTGCACCACGGATTAGAGAAAAAAACTCATGAAATTAGAGAAAATTCAATAAAAAAATCGCCAATTAATTGATTTGATTACCTCTTGTTGCTGTGAAAACAAGAAATCGTCGGCTCTGTTGCAATCCGTCGACATTTTTGCCTTGTCAAATTCCTTCTTCGTTCTAATCAAATCAATTTAACAATAACAAAACCAATTAAGTAATTTATAAAAACATAAAATCTGCATTTTGGAATTTAATCTAAGCTATTAAAGAAGATAATTAAGTTTAAAGAGAGAGACCTTAAAGAGGTTCGGAGACGAGAAAGATGAGGAAGACGAAATAAAAGACGGTGAGATAAAAAGTATGCGTTTAGCAAACTTGTATATGTATTTATATACATCATACGGCCACACGTGCGTAGTTGTTAGGCACATTAGGCTAAGCGCAACATACACGTGTGTGAGCTTTTTAGATATATATTTTTTTCATTTTCTTGGTGGTAAGTTATGAACTTAAATATTATCTCATTTAAGGACTTTTGGTATATAGTCTCTTGTATAGACACATGGAACATAAAAATGATTTTCTCTATTAGAAAATTTGTATGCATTAAGGGTTAATAAATAATATTTTAAAGATAAAAGTTGGGTTTAATATGAGATATCTATATTGTTAAGAAATTTATTAAATATTTAAAGTGGAATATCATCGAATGGGTCCATTTCTTTAAAGAATTTATTTTGTAAATAAAAATAGGTGGAATTTTGAATAGATATATATATATTGTTAAGAAATTTATTAAATATTCAAAATAGAATATCATCGAATGGGTCCGTCTCTATAAAGAAAATATTTTGTAACTAAAAACATGTACAGTTTGAAAACTAGTTTGATCATTTTCAAAGATGGTCTCGCTTAAATAAGTTTTAACTATCATCAAACATGGTCGTAAATTAGAAATAATCAAGAAATAAATATAAAAAACAAGACATTGCGATGAAAGATTTCATCGTTTTTTTTTTTTTTTTTGTATTAGCTATTTTCGATGAAATAGATAAAAATAAATATTTTGAAAGGGAAAGAGAAGTATTAGAAAACTTAAATAAAAAAAAGATCATACATTTTTTGTTATAAAAACTTATGGGACCGATTTTCTTCTGGGTTCAAGTCTTCTACCTCTCCAAGATCCTCGTCCTCGAGTTTGGTGACACGATCATCATCATACTCGGCAAATCAATCCAACGACTCTCGTTCCTCCACTTCTACCACCACACGACGTTGTTGCTAGGATTAATTGATCTATCGCTCTCAATTGTATGATAAAATGATAATTGAATTGGAAAAATTTCACTACTATTTCATTTATCATTTTGAAAACATATGTTTTAATAAAATATACTAAACAAAAATTATACCGAGAGCGAGATGCGGTCGTATATATTAAATATAACAAAAATTACAATGGTTAGTCAAATAAACTAAAAATTACAAGGGTTCATAAAATAAAACCAAAAGTTTTAATGTTTCGTCAACTAAACCAAATAGTGAAATAGTTAAATTAAATGGTTACAATTTTATTTAAACATATTAGTAACTAAATATTAACAATAATAAATTATGAAAAAGTTACACCGAGAGACGCGATGGTAGATAATTAAATGTTATAACGATTCATAAAATATTTTTGTTTAATGATTTTTTTCAGTTTTTATTTATTTTAAAGTACTACTCAGGAAAATCTTTTATAAAGGGTAAATATTGTGGAAAAGTTTTGTTGCGTAGTCAACAAGTAATTGAGAGGGCATCACTGGAGAATGGAGATGTACTTGTCTTACGCCTACGGTGATTCTGTGAACATAAAGACTTCCTCAAAGTCAAAACGGCGGAGATAAATCAATCATTCGGACCAAAACAAAACTAACATCGTATCGTGACAGGCTTAGTGATCTACGAATCAGAATTTGTATAGTATAAGAACTTCTTTTTCTTCTCTTTCTCTCGCTCTTAACGGAGACTTGGAAGTTGGAACTTAAGTGATCCACCGTGATATAATAGAATAGCCGTTCACATCATGACTATGTTCACGAGTAAAATATTCTTACGGATAACTAGGAGCTTTTCTTATTGTTACGACTTTGAGAAAAGAGAATATCAAATTGTTTAACAATATTAATATAAGTCTAATATTAGAGACAAAAGTTTGAAAATAAAAATAAACATGCAAACAAAAGTTCAGAATTCAAGAGAGAGTTAAAGCGTGTTAAAAAAACAAGTATAAATCAATCTCTCATGTATTTTTCGAGCCAGTTATCTCATACACGATCGGTGTTGTCACGCTCGTCGGCAACAACGCTTTCTTCGTCCGTTTCCGCCGGATTATTGATTCTTCGAATCATTCGACGGCCTCCGTTCAAACTGAGCTGCATAGAATTGATGCTCATTAATAGCTCCATTCTGAGGGCCTTGACATTCTGCCAAAGAGACACTGGACGAGAAGGATCAGGAATAGCATTAATGAGGTTATCAAAATCTCTTTGCAGAGGGATTAGAGGGTAATGAAGGTAGGCTTCTAGCTGCGAGTTGTAACAAATGTGAACTCTCAACCACTTTATAAAAGAATTGTAGCAAGAGAGCTGAAAAGATAAAGAAAAGAAAACAAAACCAAAGTAAGTGATGATTACATTCATATGACCATTGAGTGATAAAAGAGCCGAAAAGAAAAAGAAAACAAAACCAAAGTAAATGATGATTACATTCATATGACTATTGAGTGATAAAGTAATGTAATCATACCTCATCGAGAGCATACTCAATGCCACGAGAATGGTATTTGTTGATCACTTCATCGGAGGCGTTTTGGAACTCAGTATGCATGAGGTGTAGCCACGAGGTTAGCTAAACATAAAAACAGTATATGTAAGTACTTGCAATATAGACATCAGATTCCCATCCTTGTGTGATGATCGTCATGGATCATCAAATGATATATGATTGGTTACAGTGTGAATATGCGCATAGACAATGTCAAACATATTATATCTCCTGCAACGAAATAACTCAGTGGCTTGGTGATAAAGCATTTGATTTCGAAGACTTAAGTGCATTAGTTTATTTTAATTTTGATTTTGTGATTTTAATAAAAAAATATGAGAAGTTAAATGCGTTGAAAAAAAGGTTGGATGCAAATGGAATCAAGTTCCTTATTATGATTGGTAAATCTAAAAACATCTAGTTGTTAATTTTATAAAGACATGTTGTGTTTTTGGTTATCATAGTGAAAAGTGATAGCCAATACATATTTTGTTAACTGAAAATAATTCTTTTACATGGTTTGAATTTTGTTTGTACAACTATTGTTCGAAGTGTGATAATCTGACTTATTACTCATCCTTTTGTGATAATCGTCACATATGGATTATGGACCAGCAAAGGATGTATGACTGGTTATTGTGTAAATATGCACATAGAAAATGACAAACATATTAGATATCTTACGACGAAGTAACTCAATGGCTTGATGATAAGACATTTGATTTCATTCGTTTATTTTAATTCTGATTTTGGTGGTCTTGAATTTGCAATTGATGATGTTTGTTGCCCAGTTCCATATCTGAAAGGGCTCCATGTTCATATACTTTTTCCTATATTGGAAGCTCCTCTATGAAGGGAGTATATGAGGCTTTAAGCCGGTTTTGCCAATCTTTTGTCCTTGTACATGAGTTCTAAATTCCAATTGAAGAATGAGAAAATATAAGAGCAACTCGGCTAGAAGCAATTATGAAGGTAATATATATATTTTTAAGTTTGATTGTGTGAAATCTTGGAGAATTAGTCGCAATAGGAGAAACATCAAATGAGCATGAAAATTTGGACATTGCGCAAAATCATTGGTAGGCTAAGTATTTGAGGTGATGGGATTGATAGCTAGTTTTGGTTATACATTTTGGCTATGTTATCTTTGAATATGATACATTTTATAATTGGTTAGAAGAAAATTATATTTCACTGTTAGAATTATAACTCTTAACTGAATAGTTGATTTTGAATTGGTAGCTAGTTTTAGCTTTGGTATGTCCTATTATTAGAAGAATGATAGTTTATACTTAAAAGTTTGTTTGGAAAAGAAAAACTGCATAGCAAAATCATGTATTTATAATTTATTCTATATTCACATGTACTCAATTAACTATATATCCACGATAAGTTAATTATATAGTATAAGTTAGATATTCACAAATAGTTTAGTAGTAGTCATTTTGTATTTAAATATAAGATGTTTTGGCTAAAAGCACAAATTTTAAGAAACTAATTAATTTCTTTTGTTTTTTTTTTGTTTTTACATTAAATATATAACTTAATATCTAAATAAATATAATTTGACAAATGTTAAATTTACTGCATAATATAAATAGTAACATAATTGTTAATTTAATGTTTTGCATAGAAACTTGACTTTTCTGTTCAAAACATCTTATATTGTGAAACAAAATAAAATATCTAAAACATCATATAATTTGAAATAAAAAAAGTAGTAGATATTCAAATAATTTCATTTTTGTTGGCCTTATCGCTCTTAAAAATGATTATAAATTAGTATCCACATAATTAATTATATTAATAAATATATTATCGTCTTTAAAAAGTTTATTGTTTCGTGGTAACTCGTAAGATAGTTGACCATTATTCGTGTGCATTAGAAAGAAAAAAATTAATTATCATATTTTTAAATTCATTTTAGATATTTGATTTACTTTTTCAATATTTTAGATACACCTAGAAGGCTAGAATATGCGACTACACTAACTAACCCTTAATGGCTTAATTAAAAAATTATACGAATTCGAGCTCCTAAAATGCATATATTGCTCATAGATACTGTATAAGAATAGTGGTTAGACATTATTTTTACGGCAAAAGTGGTTAGCTTATGGATTAAAGTCTATATAATGTATAAGATCAAGCCGATATGTGCCTTACTTTATTTAATACAAATTAGACTATACCTAAGCTCATTGGCCAACGTTTCTGTCATCCCTATTTTTTGTTTACAATGCGAACAGGTCTCCGGCTTTTTCTAATCATAATTTCTTTTCCTTGTTAGACTTTTATTGTGTAGGTAAAAAAAATTACTAACCAAATATATTGAATATTTTAAGAGATATTCTCTTAATCTTATTATAAAATTTAAATTTATAATATTCAGAACTTTTGAAAAAGGTCTATGAATTTAGTCTAAACTAAATCAGAAGTTCAGAACTCACTCTTAAAAAATAATAGTTTAACTAAATCACAGTTTATTGATACAAGAACGAAACACAGTTTAATGTTTAAGAATTATTCTTTTATAAACTTATATAACAGACTAGTAAATTGAGTTAAGAGGTTGCATACTTGCATGTAATTTAAAATTGAGTCAGGAATTATACTGTATATCTATGTGTTACTTTTACATTTTTCTTTTAACAAGTTGGGGATGGATCTTCTCGAAAAAGAACACTATTATTTTTATAATGCCACTTTGTAGAAAACTCTATCGCCCTTGCATGTTTTTTTTCGTCGCCAACTGATGTTTCTAGCCCTTGCTTCAATTATTCTCCAGAAAGAACATTTAACTTATTAATTATATAGTTCTTTAAATATAATATTGTAACAATCTTGGACATCATAAAGGTCTAAAGAAATTAACAGTTAATCAACGAAAGCATATAAAATAAAACATGAAATGAGAAGTCGGCAACCAAATTTTTAATTGGTCTTCATTAGCTTAACTCGTAAGTCAAATCAATTTAGATAAATATTATTAGTGTCTAAATCTTAATAAACCGTAATTATTTTGGGACTCTTTAAAAATTTAGTCCATATTTCCATTTTTACCAAATTAAACAAAGAAAATATTTTTAAAAAAAAAAGATAAAAAGGAAACGTAAATTTTAACTTTAAATTTGAAAACTAACATTTACACTTAAATCAAAATCCGAAATCTTAAACTCGGAAAATGTTGTATTATTTAGTTTTTAATGGAAAATTTTAAAACTTTTTACTCTTTAAAGAATTTTTGTTTTAATTGTATGTCTTATTTTGTAGAAAAATTTGGACCGTCCGGTTAACTGTCTCTTTCTCGGTTCTTTTTTTTTTTGGCTTCTTTCGGACCAGACCTACTGTACATCGTATCTTTCAGTATTTGTCAACTAGTTTAAAGGGCAAGTTCATAAATGGGACCTACATCCTGTATTAGCCAATAATATCGTGCCACGTTTTACTCTCTGTTATTTGTCACACGCGGAAAAATTAACTTTGCAGGATGCTATTTTTTACTTTTAGTGAAAGGGTTTCATTCACTTTGGCCCGCTTCTTTAATTTGTTTTAACATTTACCCACAGTGTTCTTGAATTATTAATTTGGTACCCAATGAATTATTTTCAAATGATCGTATAAAGAACTTATTTTCTACTGAAATATTATTAAAGCATCAGTACTCTAATATATTTAGGTCAACCGATGTAATTTTACGAAGCTATATTTGAAAAAAACAAATAATTAAAAAGAAAAGTTTTAGTCTAATTCCAAAATATATCCACTAAAAATTTCCCGTTTATTATATATCCCTGGAAATTTAATAGACATTATAAAATACGCCAATAAACTAATTTTGTGGAAAATATATTAAAAGGTTTTAGGGGTGTAAACTGTGAATAAAACAAAATGTTGTGGTAAAACAAATATTTTGTTTCCTGCGAGTTAACGCATTAACGTACTAGTTCCGTTGAATCGTCAACACATTGTCACAGACAATTTTATCTTTTAACAACTTCTCTCTTATAAATTAATTTGATGAGCTCGAAATCGGATTTTTTTTCCGTCTCTCTCATCATTTTGCTGATTTCTCAAATTCTGTGTTTACACTAAGTCCATCGACTTGTAATTTCACTTTCTTAGGGTTCTTCTTCATCGGAACTTTAACGATCATCGGACGTGTCTGGAAACGGAGATGGCCGGCGTTGATTCCGGCAGGCTTATCGGCTCTGAGATTCATGGATTCCATACTTTACAAGGTTTGTTCTTCTTCGTCTTCATTCATTAAAATTAGTTTTGACTGTTTTTTGTATTTTTCTTAAATTCGATTGTCTCTGGGTTTTCATTGTCCGATTCTCGATTACTCTTTGATTCTCGTAGCTATTGAACTAGAATTTGCAGATAGTTGTGGAATTGGAGGTTCTTTGTGATTTTAATGTGGTGATCTGAATAAGAATTCAGGGACATTTTAGGCTGATTAATCGGATAGAGAGAAAACTTTGATGTTGAATCTTGGTGATCATGTCTCAGTATAAACAGAGTTCATTCTTTATTCATGTGATATTGAAAAAAGTTAGATGAATATATAGATACAGGAACTTGTGCTTAATGATTCCTTGAGGTTTTTTTGTTGATTAGTGACATTGTTGATTGTGTGTTGCAGATCTAGATATACAAACAATGTTGGATGAAGCATACAGTAGGTGGCTCCGGCCTAATGAGATCCATGCTCTTCTCTGTAACCATAAATTCTTCACCATCAACGTCAAGCCTGTGAATTTACCCAAAAGTAATCAGTTTTTCTGTTATTTGTCATCCAAGAATTATGTCCAGTTTTGGACTTGACTACTACTTGTTAAGAACTTCTTAATCAAAAATATTATTTTTGACTTGGATAAATCTTTTATTCAGACTCTTGTTCTGTCAAATTTTGAATGTGTTTGTATTTGGCAGGTGGTACGATTGTGTTGTTTGATCGTAAGATGTTAAGGAACTTTAGAAAGGATGGTCATAACTGGAAAAAGAAAAAGGATGGAAAGACAATTAAAGAAGCTCATGAACACCTGAAAGTGAGTTTTTTTTAATGTCTCTGAGTTCGTATGCGCGTTTGTCTCCTCTCCTCTGCAGCTAATATATATGTTCTTTGTGATCTCCGTGTGTTGTTCTTCCATCTTCAGGTCGGTAATGAGGAAAGGATTCATGTTTACTATGCGCATGGTGAGGATACCCCTACATTTGTGCGAAGGTGTTACTGGTTATTGGATAAGTATGTGTCAACAAAAGATTATTGGTTTATCCTTTGAGGAAATTGTTAATTAGATGCCTTCTTTCCTCTGCTTTGTTTCTGAAGGTTATGAAAACAAATCATCTCTTCTTGTAATGGCAGGTCTCAGGAGCACATAGTTCTTGTCCACTATCGTGAGACACATGAGGTTTGTTATCTACCTGTCCCCAGCTTTTCTCATATTTTTTATGTTAGAGGTGGTTATGGGTTAGGATGATGTATTTTTGTTGTTCGAATAGAGTACACCCTTCGTCTGGCAGATTTTAGTTACAAAGATAATATCTTTTTGTGGCCCTCTGAGAAATTTTGGTTAAACAGGTGCAGGCAGCTCCAGCAACACCTGGGAATTCGTACTCAAGTTCAATCACTGACCACTTATCTCCTAAAATTGTGACTGAAGATACCAGTTCTGGTGTCCATAATGCTTGTAATACAGGTGAGAAGGTGTCTCTTGATGATCTTGAGCTGTTACAATTTAAAGTTTGGTGTATATTGGCGATTCTTCCTGACTGTTCACATTATATTCAGTTTTTATTAATTAATCACACTTTTTCTTAAGGGTTTGAAGTGCGCAGCAATAGTCTGGGTTCTAGAAATCATGAGATTAGGCTTCATGAGATCAACACACTTGATTGGGATGAGCTTCTAGTACCAGCAGATATTAGCAACCAGTCTCATCCAACTGAAGGTACTTATAGTACTTTGAGCTTTTCCTTTAAAAATCGCCATCCTTCACAAAAAGAATATCTGGTTCTTGTAAAAAAGGAGCAATGAGATGATGTTGAAACCACTTCACTTTTTTCTTATCGTTTGTTCTCTGCTTACAGAAGATATGCTATACTTCACAGAACAGCTCCAAACTGCACCCAGGGGATCTGCAAAGCAAGTGAGTGAAATCGATGTTTCTAGTCTGCAAGTGGCTTTACCCGTCTTTCTGTTCACCATTTTTTCATCTTGTTTATTGTGCAGGGAAATCACCTTGCAGGCTACAACGGATCAGTAGATATACCATCATTCCCCGGTCTTGAAGATCCTGTTTATCAAAATAATAACTCATGTGGTGCAGGAGAATTTTCTAGTCAACATTCGCACTGTGGAGTAGATCCAAATCTACAGAGAAGGGATTCCAGTGCTACAGGTACTGATCAAGCAGGTGATGCTTTGCTTAATAACGGTTATGGAAGTCAGGATAGTTTTGGAAGGTGGGTGAACAACTTCATTAGTGACTCTCCTGGTTCCGTCGATGATCCTTCCCTTGAAGCTGTATATACACCTGGGCAGGATTCATCTACTCCTCCTACTGTATTTCCTTCTCACTCTGACATACCGGAGCAAGTATTCAACATAACTGATGTTTCACCTGCCTGGGCTTATTCGACGGAGAAAACAAAGGTTTCTCAAATCATACCCTTTTTGCAATATACCTTCTTTTCATCATGTCAACGTTGGTTGGTCCTATAACTGAACAAAACCTTGCTTTCATGGAATTGTTGTTTCTGTCATGATGCTGAAAGGGAAGAAAAGAATTGCACTCTTTAGACTTTGTTTAAAAGAAGAGAGTATTAGATTATCGAGACAGTAACTTAAAGTCTGCCCAAAATATCAAAATGACTGTGTCTCATTTTACTGCGTGTATGTTTGTTGAGGGCTTATGCATCTCTTATGGCTAAGTATGAGTAGTATGTTTGCAGTATGAAATTGTGTGATTCACAATATGAGATAGTGATGAAACTTTGATAGGTAAAGCATACCATTGTGAGAGTCGTCTCTATTTCATATTGCGTCTTTAGACTACGTTTCAAGATCTTATAAGCATTTGTTACTGTATAAAGCTGACCTTTGGCATGTTAATTTTTCAGATTCTTGTAACTGGGTTCTTTCACGACAGCTTCCAACATTTTGGAAGATCAAACCTCTTCTGCATATGTGGAGAGTTGCGTGTCACCGCAGAATTTCTCCAGATGGGGGTTTATCGTTGCTTCCTTCCCCCTCAATCTCCTGGGGTGGTGAACTTATATCTGAGTGTCGATGGAAACAAACCGATCAGCCAATCTTTCAGCTTCGAACACCGCTCAGTTCAGTTTATTGAAAAAGCCATCCCTCAAGATGACCAGCTATACAAGTGGGAAGAATTTGAATTCCAAGTCAGACTTGCTCATCTTCTGTTCACTTCTTCGAACAAAATCAGCGTTTTAACAAGTAAAATCTCACCTGATAACCTGCTAGAGGCTAAGAAACTCGCCAGCAGGACTTCCCATCTCTTAAATAGTTGGGCTTATTTAATGAAGTCAATCCAGGCAAATGAGGTGCCGTTTGATCAAGCGAGAGACCATCTCTTTGAGCTTACTCTGAAAAATAGGCTGAAAGAGTGGCTTTTGGAGAAGGTCATCGAAAACCGCAACACTAAGGAATATGACTCTAAAGGCCTTGGAGTGATCCACCTCTGCGCCGTCCTAGGATACACTTGGTCGATCCTTCTATTCTCATGGGCAAATATATCGTTGGATTTCCGTGATAAGCAGGGTTGGACTGCTCTTCATTGGGCAGCATACTATGGAAGGTAAACTAACTTGCATATTTTAAGTAATACGAGATTCGCTAATCTTGTTTCCGTTTTATTTAATTTAGTTTTTTTTACCAAATTTTTATTTTTTAAAAGGGAGAAAATGGTGGCTGCTCTACTGTCTGCCGGGGCAAGGCCAAACCTGGTGACAGACCCTACTAAGGAATTCCTCGGCGGCTGCACGGCGGCTGATCTGGCACAGCAGAAAGGTTATGACGGTTTAGCAGCTTTTCTTGCTGAGAAATGTCTTGTAGCACAGTTCAAGGACATGCAAATGGCTGGAAACATCAGTGGCAACCTTGAAACCATCAAGGCAGAGAAGTCATCGAATCCAGGGAATGCAAATGAAGAGGAGCAGAGCCTGAAGGACACTCTGGCGGCATACAGAACTGCTGCAGAGGCAGCGGCGCGTATTCAGGGAGCGTTCAGGGAGCACGAGCTGAAAGTTAGGTCAAGCGCCGTTAGGTTTGCTAGCAAGGAAGAAGAAGCCAAAAACATCATTGCAGCGATGAAGATTCAGCACGCGTTTCGCAATTTCGAGGTTCGTAGGAAGATTGCAGCCGCTGCTCGGATTCAGTATAGGTTCCAAACATGGAAAATGAGGCGGGAGTTTCTGAACATGCGGAATAAGGCAATTAGGATCCAGGTACATGCAAAAACTGATCTATATACTGTCTTTAAAAAAAGAAACGAAAGATCTCTGCAAACTTATAAAACTACTCTATGGTTTTGCTTTTGCAGGCTGCGTTTAGAGGGTTCCAAGTAAGAAGACAGTACCAGAAAATAACATGGTCGGTTGGAGTTCTTGAGAAGGCGATTCTGAGGTGGAGACTGAAGAGAAAAGGATTTAGAGGGCTTCAGGTTAGCCAACCTGAGGAGAAGGAAGGGAGTGGTGAGGTGGTGGAGGATTTCTACAAGACAAGCCAGAAACAAGCAGAGGAACGGCTCGAGAGGTCAGTGGTTAAAGTCCAGGCTATGTTCCGGTCCAAGAAGGCTCAGCAAGATTACAGAAGAATGAAACTGGCTCATGAAGAAGCTCAGGTGAAAATCACTTTTGCTTCTTTCTATTTTCTTTACTCAAATTAAGTATATTCGTAGTAGATTAAACGTAATTTCACGTATAAATTTTGATGATTAATATACTATGGTAAATTATAAAATGTGATACAGCTGGAGTATGATGGGATGCAAGAACTTGATCAAATGGCTATGGAGGAGAACTGAATGGGAACAATAATAAAGAGGAGTGGGGTGGTGTAACTGTAAATTTGTGCAAACGACGAGGGGCAATTTCGACCTTTTAAGAAGCGGTTTTCAAAAAAGTTTCAAAGGGTGTTGTGGTAAATCGAGCCTGGAGCTGGTAGATTTCCATAGAGCGTCTTGTCGTTAGTCTTTTTTGTTTGTTTGGTGGATAGTCTTGTATTGTGTTATGTGACTTGTGACTTGTGAGATATGACGCTAAAAAGCTAAAACGTTTTTTAGTTTGTCTATAAATTCTCCTTCTTACTGTCTTTCCTCTGTTTTAAATCTTGGATTTCTGACTTATAATAAATATACTTTAATTATGTGTCTGCACAATCTGTTTTTCTTTTCTTCTCTGTTTTAAATTGGATACAATTTAAGAAGAACATGAAACAAATATACGTGATGAAATCAGAGACTCAATCTTCGTCTTTGCTCGAATATTGGTAAAGTACAAATGTCTTTTTTCCACAAAACTTTGGTTACAGGCTGCTCTTAAATTCTTCTTGTTTTACACAGCAACTTTTACACTTTGTGCTGTTACTGAAGCTGGACTATCGACCTGAAATTGAGATAGACAGGAGTTGCTTGCCTTTTAATCGAGATTTGATGTCTATTGATTAGAGAATGCAAATATAGATTCTTGTATTAATTTACCTTGGCTGCTTTAAACAGTTCGTCTACAACTTCAGACAGTGTTGGAT
Organism: Arabidopsis arenosa; assembly: GCA_905216605.1. NCBI lineage: Eukaryota > Viridiplantae > Streptophyta > Magnoliopsida > Brassicales > Brassicaceae > Arabidopsis > Arabidopsis arenosa. The sequence goes on along the minus strand of LR999457.1, from coordinate 11,062,224 downwards.
GTGCATGAACAGCAAGTTTTATGTCCTGCATTATCATCACACAAAGCCAAAAAAAAGCTCACAATTTAAAGTCCTATGATCAAAATGACGGAGAGGTTAGTTTGCAGCCAGAAAAATTCCCTCACCTGAATACGTGTTCCTAAAGCAATCGCGTTTGATGCTTCATGGATAAGATCAGCAGCATGTAACCCAAAGATATGAACTCCAAGGATTTCACCATTGTCAGGTCTGTATATCATCTGTTCACATAAAGGGAGTGTTCAAATATCTTATCTTCGCAAGTCACTCCAGAACTATAAACAACTATCTATATTTATTCAATTTTTTAGTTCTTCTCTTAACCTTAGCGAGTCCTTCTCCTTCATTTTCGGCTAGGGCCTTTGTGTTTGCCTTGAAACTTGTCTTGGCAATACTTACTTTGAATCCCTCTTTCTCAGCTTTTTCTCGCGCTTGAGGCTGGGAATTGCATAAATGATTACCGAAATCATAAAAGGTTAAGATTACAATTTTTTAAACACCAATTCACTACGAGTGTCTAGAGGTTACCTCTGTCAATCCCACCATACTGATTTCAGGATGAGTAAAACAAGCAGCTGGGATGCTATGATGATTAAGCACATGATCTCTACCTGTGACTTGCTCCACCACTAGCCAACACAAGTAGATGCACAGAGTTTAATAAAGGTCAATCAAACAGAGTAAAGGGTAAAAAACAGAAAACAAAAGACATATGCATTTATAGTGAAATATTGATAAGACCATTTACCAGAAATTCCTTGGGCACTAGCTGCATGAGCAAGCATCAGTTTACCGTTGGCATCACCGATGCAGTACAAGTGGGGAACCTATCAACCAAGAGTGACTCAACTCAGTACATTAAAAAATATAACTTTTGGTAAAAAATAAGGTGTTCAAATGAAAGAACATAACACTAACCAGCTTTCCATTTCCATCAATAACACGCATTCGCTCATCAACTGGTATAAAACCTCTTTGTGTCACAACATTGATCTGTGTGGAAATCACAGCATTTTGTTATTTCTTTAGTAACCAAATAAGCTCCTCAGGTAACCAAATGAAAAAAAACACTCATAAGGAATGCGGTTTATTGTTGGTTCATACATTTTCCAGTCCAAGACCATTGGTGAATGGCGCTCTTCCAGTAGCAATTAGAGCAGCGTCAACCTTGAACAAGGAACTTAATGTCAAACTTTCAGTGCAGGGATAAAAACACATAAAAGTCTAAACTGTGATGAATGAAATTCAAAGACATTTCTATTCTTTTTCTTTGTTTTGGAAAAGATCTGATTTTAAAATACGAGAAGCCTTGGCTAACCAACCTACAAAACTATGCATTATATACTTTGCATGTGGCAAGCTCATGTGTGAAGAGTACAGCGTCATGATATTTTGATGAGAAGCAAAAACAATTGCATAACTAGACAACTATTTTCTCTTGTAAATTTTCAGATATCTGCATAACATTTTGGTACCTCCAAAGTATTCTTGGGTTCCTTGGTTTTGGCATCAATTAGCTCAATCATCACTGGTTTCCCATCCTTTGCTGGAGTGATCTGTAAAGAAGAGTTAAATCAATAAAAGTTCGTAAACCCATTGTACAAAGAAGAAATCTTATTTCGAATGCATTGATAAAAAGGTTACTTTGCTTGCAAATACTCCAGTATGATAGTCAATTTTTCTTGGATTTATTAGAACCCTTTGAGCCAGCTTACTGATCTCAGGATCAAATCCAGGCATTAGCTGATCCAGAGCCTCAATAAAAGTTACCTGCAAAAAAAAGAGTTTTCCTAAGCTTGGTCACTTCCTGGAGTTGCAGTGCATCACAAACCTTAAGTAAGCAAAACATAGCTATCACTCATTTTCATTTCGATCAGGTTACCAATAGGACAACAACCTAAGAGCCTTTTGTTACTATTGACAGAAAACAGAAAAACTAATGAGTAAGCATAAAACATCACACTATCACACCAATGCAAATCATTAGCACAAAATCAACATGTTACCTCACTTCCAAGGGCCGTGTAAACATCACTGAACTCAAGACCGATATAACCACTTCCTACTATCGCAATCCAGTCAGGAATGGACTCCAATTTCAATGCATGATCACTTGTGATAACAGTCTTTCCTGCACCACAAAATACGAGGAATATTAGGGTACTTGCTATACTAAAAGAGATGAGAAGTGTTGGTTTTTGAGGCAACTCCCCTCGCATATATAATAATAATAAAAACACATACCATCAACTTCAATTCCTTTCGGGACAAACGGTACAGATCCAGTTGCGATGATTATATCTTTTCCGGTGATAATATTGTCACCATAGTTAACCTTTTGTGGACCCTGCACAAGTGCAAAATAGACTAAAGATATTAGCAATTTAGCATCACCAAATAACAACGACGTATCATGCGGAGTTATTTAGTCAACCAAGGAAAATAACATACTGACCAGGACAGCGCCAAACCCTGTCAATATGTCAACACCAAGTGCCTTCATTGAATTGGTAAGATTATTCCTAATTTTTGTAGCCAGATTACTTGCATGGTCTGCCACACCCTGACGGTCATAACCGGCAGCTGAAACCTGTTATTCAGGGAAGACAACGGAAGCATGCTAGAGTCAAGGCCAGGGAGATAATACTTGCTTCACAATGATAAGAGATCAAACTTGAGCGTCTAAAATTGCATTCTACAGGAATTTATACTACCTGCAGACCAAAGGCCTTCATGTGATGTTCATTCTGGAGTTCCCGCATCCTACCACTAACAGCAAGGAGAGCTTTGGAAGGCACGCAGCCTCTGTTAACGCAAGTCCCTCCAACAACATCTCCTTCAATGATGGCAGTTTTGAGTCCCTATACAACGTTACCAAAACAACAATTCACCCGATGAGATCATGAGCACCAGAAAGAAAGAAAAACAGTAATTAGATAGTAAGATTTCCAAATTGGCATAATGAAGAGGATGTAGCTACGCATCCTTGTACCGTTTCTATCAAACAAAGCATGATTCAACAATTAAGCAACTTTCCAAATTTACTAGCTCAATTAAGAAAGAGTGTACAAGAAATGTTAGTAAAAGCTTCAAATTCGCATGTCCAAGCACAATCATGCTAAAAACGATTCGATTCGTGTTCTGATATTAAAGGTATCAATTTGAATCAGAAATTGGCAAATCAGAATCCTAATCCTAATTAGAAAGCAGACCTTCTCGACGGCGTGCAATGCAGCTCCATGGCCGCCAACTCCAGCTCCGATAATGATCAAATCATAATCGAACGATTTCGATGGAGCTCCATTTCCAGCGGAAGAAGAAGCAGCGGCGGAGACTTCGATTCTCCTACTCTGAATTTGAAAACGGCACGATGTCAACTGCTTCGACGGAGAGAAACCAAACGCTTCTCGCCGGAGTCCACAGAACCGAAGATTTCTCGGCGTAGTAGAAGGAGCTGCGTTGGATGAACAAAGCGGACGATTCGCTAAAGGAAGCGAAGTCTGTGAGAACGAAATAGAGAGAGCCGATTGCATTGTGTTAGAGAGATAGTCAGAGATCTATAGAGAGAAAATGGGAGTGTGACGGAGATGACAAGTAGTAGTCTCACTCCGACGAGCGGAGGCGGAGATATCAAAGCGGAGAAGACACGTGGCACGTTTCTCTTCTTTAAACCGGAGATTTCAAAGTTCCCGGTTTATAATAATACCTATCTCTGAGCCCATTGGGCTTTTAATTTCTCGGTCTGGACGTTACCTTATGTTTTTGGAAGAAGAGCGCCACGTGGGGAAGGAGAACGGCGAACAGTTCAAACGGCAGACTCCGACACGTGTGGAAAAACAGAACACGTGTCAAGATACTCTGTTCAGTTCCACATTCTTCTCCTTACTTGTTGTTGAAGAGAGAAGTATTAACAGAGAAAGAGAGAAGCAAGAAGTGAAGAAGAAAGAAAAATATGGAGAAGAGTGGAGGAAGAATTGTAATGGATGAGATAAGAAGCTTTGAGAAAGCACACTTGTTCGATCTTGGTCATCCTCTTCTCAACCGTATCGCCGATTCCTTCGTGAAAGCCGCCGGAGTAAGTTGTCATTTCATATCTCTACGTTTTCCGGTAGTATATGCATGTTACATATGTGGTAACATAGCTTAATATGGATTAACTATGAAGGTGGGAGCGTTACAAGCGGTATCGAGGGAAGCTTACTTTACGGTGGTTGAGGGTAAGAAACTCCGGCGAGTTTCTTCTTACTTATGATTTACATGTATAAAAAATAAGTATGTAAATGTAAGAGTCAAAATGAATAAATAGAGGAACGTATACTTTAATTTGATTATGAATTTAGGGGCAGGGTTTGACTCGAACAACGTTGGTCCACCGTCGGAGATTACAGGGAACAAGAAACATAGGTTCCCTAATCTCAGAGGTCCGTTATATTATTGTATCGTATTAATTTGGTTGATGATTTTATGTAACGTTATGTTAATAATGTTATGTCGTTTTTTTTTTGTCAGGGGAAAGCAGCAAATCTCTTGATGCATTGGTGAGTTTATTACAATTGCTAGTTATTAACCTTTTATAATCTTCAAATGTTCGTCCACACCTGTGCTAGTGTTTCTTGTTAGTTAACTGAAAAAGTTTAAATTTGATTGGCCTCTAGGTGAAGAACACTGGAAAAGAATCTCTCCAGTGGGGTGAGTTTATATATGTAACTGTTTAAATTAACGTTTCAAGATTAATGTTGGAAAGAGATTTAATGAGTTAAGGTTGGGATATTGATTTGGGAAAATTGTAGGGCTAGCAGCTGGGTTGTACTCAGGTATCACTTACGGTATGAAGGAGGTTCGTGGGGGAGCTCATGATTGGGTTAGTCAAATTAACTAACTTGTATCATTTTGTTTCGTCAATGAACAAATGGTTAACATGACCTTTAATTAATATGTATAATCATATATGTATCACAGCGGAACAGCGCGGTAGCTGGAGCATTGACAGGAGCGGCATTGGCTATGACGACGTCCGAGAGGACAAGCCATGAGCAAGTTGTTCAGTCTGCTCTCACTGGAGCAGCCATTTCCACCGCCGCTAATCTCCTCTCTAGTGTTTTCTAGATGATTTTCATTAGAAGCTTCTAATTATAAGGGTTGTTTCTTGTATCAGTTATGTTTCTTTTCGTGAAAACAAGTTCTCTAAAGGTCTATACTAAGATCTTGTCTTAAAACTCTGAAGCCAGAGATCGCTTTTCCATCCGTTAGAAATATTTGCTTTGGACACAAAATCATATATTTTGATTAGTAACCTTATCTATTTGGATAAAAATGCGGGTCCTGTCCTGTGGACTCACCGGCTCAGACAAGAAACCTGTGAGGCCGCATAAGCAATTTTGGAAGTATGTGTTAGCTTATTTATGTTTAATAACAAAATGACCACGGTTCACGTGAATGTGAAAAATAAATTGTCGTTGATTAGAGAAATGTCTCTAAATACCAACAAAAAAGAGAATATAAGCTTATCGCAGTTACGTTTACAAAAAAAAAAAAAAAAAAAAAAAAAAAAAAAAAAAAAAGCTTATCGCAGTTACAGTCAAAGTTAAATAATGGAGTGTGATCACTACTAAGAAAATAGATTTTGATGCATTCATGATCCATGGAGATTAAAAAAAAAAAAAAACTATTAGTACTCTTTAGCTATTTTCAATTATTAATTTAAATTTGCACCTAAAATTATTATTGGACTTTCAACATCCAAATTAAAGTTTGAGCTAACCGAGCATGGAATGTCAATTGTACAAATAAGACCAGACGCAACAAAGCATTTTACTAAAGTCTAGCAACCAATAGATATGCCAACGTAGGAAAAAAGAAGAGAATTTATAGTAACTAGCCATGGATTCAAAAAGAATTAAGAAAATAGCCATGAGCTACAGTACTTTGTCTGTTGGATGTCGGAAAGCATGTGTAATTACACACATGCCCTTTATAACATGTTTTTTTCTCGAATTACATGAGATAGAATAATATATCTCTTTTTATCATATTATTTTCCGGTATTACACGTTATTTATAAAGAGCACATGATATTTTTTGAAAAAACACTCTATTCAGTTTAATATCTTTCTCTATCATGTTATTTTATAGTAATACACGTTTTTTATTATGATCACATGTGATTTCTTTAAAAAAAGATTCTTATTTTCTAGTAATTCACGGTTTTTATTAAGATCACATGTTATTTCTTTGAAAAAACACTCTATTCAGTTTAATATCTTTCGCTATCATGTTATTTTGTAGTAATACACGTTTTTTATTATGATCACATGTGATTTCTTTAAAAAACGATTCTTATTTTCTAGTAATTCACGGTTTTTATTAAGATCACATGTTATTTCTTTATAAAAAGATTCTATTCAAGTTTAATTTTTCCGTAACAATGTTTTTTTAAAAAAAAACACTACGTAACAATGTTTTTTCTTAAAAATTCACTACGTTTTTTTAAATAGCATGTCTTTTAGTTAAATATAACATGTGAAATTTAGATCTTACGTGCTATTTTGAAAAATATCACGAAACAATGTCGCCTACTGTAGATCTCAAAACAAACGGAGGATGGTTTTGTTATTTCACCTCTTCAGATAAGGTGGGTCCATGCTGTTTTCCGACAGAAATTTCTCTCTCTGCTAGTTTTTTAATTTATGTGTCAAATTTGGCTAGTTAGTAATATTACCCAAAAAAGAAAGCATACGAATAAGACATTGAATTGTGTATTTATTTGATACTATAAGAAGGAAAAAAAAAACAGATCGAATTTTCTTGGGCTTCTATCATTTTTTCGGTGTGTCTACTAATATCGGGTTGAGAAAATCGTGGATTAATATCTCCTTTTGTAAAAACATTTCCATGGCGTAACGCATTGAATTGAATCAATAAATTTTTAAATACTTCGTTGCTTACCAACAACTCCTTTTTTTTCTCTGTTTATCAACAACAACCCATAACAACTTAACAAATATACTAATACTCAGGGCCGGTGCGGTATATCTAAATGCCCTACGCCACTAAAAAAAATCATGCCTTTTGTAAAAAAAAAATTTTCCTAGCATCACAAATAAAATTAAAATAAAACTCATACAAAACTAAAAAAATAGTAATTAATTTCATAAGAAGTTTGTAAAGAAAAAAAAAATATATTCTCTAAATATAGCTCTATTTAGACTTTTACCAGCAAAATCATTCATCAAACTCACGTAGTCGAGCTTGATTATGTCGACTATTAGATTGATTATGAACGGAAGGAATAATCTTCAAACTTAGTCACTTAAATATTTACTTGATTAATCAAATCTAAGCAAAGTTCACATATATACCTTATCAAGCTTGCAACAGCAGCCAAGCACACAGAAGAAAAAGTATGAATTGAATCAATGGAAAAAGAAATTTTTGTAAACGTTTAGGGTTTTATTTTATTTTAAGCCAAAATTTTCCAAAAAAATTCATTAACAACATATTAATTAATCTTTTATTAATTTAAAAGCATAAAGCCCATAAAATATAGTGAAAAGAAAGCCCAACAAATTTATTTCTCAAAAAAAGCTTATAACTTTTTTTAACATATAAGACCCTAAAAAAAATTCTAAAATATATGCCCCCTGTAATTTGATGCCCTAAGCCATGGCTTCACTTGATTGTGTCATGCGCCGGGCCTGCTAATACTACTAGTAAGATATTTTTTGAATGTATTTTATATTAAGTCAACACTAATGATGATAATATATATTTATTTGACAATATATAGAGAGTGGAGATCACATGGAGGAGGAGGAAAGGATAATATAAAAATCGAATCCCGCATTACCTTTCCTTTTGCTTAAAAAAGAATTCTTCTTTCCTCCACATAATACTCTCTTTTTGACGTCTCACCTTCTCCAGTCCTCCCCTTAAATGTAATTAATCACCTTAATCATCCTCTAATCTCTTATCTCTAATCTTTTTATTATCTGCAGTTTCATTTTGTTTCTGATTTATGTAAATTGATTGATATGGAATCGACGAATCAAAGCTCTGGTTATGATCAATCACGGCGTAAACGTAAGAAGAAACAACCACCGCAAGCACCGTCTCAGTCATCGGTTGAGAAATGGAGATCGGAGAAGCAACAACAGATCTACTCGACGAACATCATTCATTCTTTAAGAGAACTCCGGATTAGCTCCGCCGTCAAGTCGCCGTCTCCTCGCGGCGGAGATATAGCAGTACGTGACGCTGCTTATAGATCATTAGCGGTTACGGCGAGAGGAAGAACATTGTGGAGCAGAGCTTTATTATCTAAAGCCGTGAAGCTCAAGTTCAGGAAACAGAACCGGATGAGAAATTCGAATTGTGCGATAACCGGGAATATTAATAACCGGTTAAGGAAAAAAAGAGCGACGGTTTTGAGGCTGAAGGGGAAAGGTTTGCCAGCTGTACAGAGGAAGGTGAAATTGTTGAGCCGGTTAATTCCCGGTTGCCGGAAACAACCGTTACCTGTGGTTTTAGAAGAAACTACTGATTATATTGTTGCCATGGAGATGCAGATTCGAGCTTTGAATGCTTTAATCTCCGCCGTGGCGCAGCCAACGCCACCGTCGGAGACAGGTCATGATGGGGAAGAGACACACATGCTCGGTTAGCTTGGCCCAGCTGTCTCTTTTAATTTTTCTGATTTTTTAAAACTTCTTTTGTTTGTTATCTCATCATGGTTTTGTTTTGGCTTTTTTAATATTATTATGATTTTTATGATTCAACATTCTACACATCTTAATGTATATCCATCTTTTTTTTCTTGAATCACTCTAGAAACGTAAAACAAGAACGATGAAGTGGTTTTCTTGAATTTGAATGAAAGAATTTGTAATGTTTGTGCTGAGGTAAGCTTCGATTTGTTACGTAACATTAATCTGTATTGTTATGAAAGTTTGGTTGGTATTGTAACTGAAGTCTCTTTTTGTTATTGGCTATGTTATAAGTGTATGTTATTGTGGATGGTTATAGCTTTCATCGATATATAACCTTTTTGATCGCATGGGATTTAGGTCAGAGTATAAAAAGAGAACAGAGACTCCACTCCACGATTAGATTTTGGGGAAGTGTTTGTGAAAGTTTGATGAAATAAAATAATCGAATTGGTTAGAAGGAGACCATAAATCTGTTTGCTCTAGGGAGTTATCTAAGATATATATGGTTCAAGTGGCCGCTTTAGCTTTTAGTTTGATCATTTATGTATTAGTACTTCTTAAAACGATTTCATTTTACCATGTTATCTCCAATGTATGTAGGATTAAAAAGGCTATTGTAGAGCATAAAATCTTAAAATAAAAGTTAGTAAAGCATTGTGCCAGGTTAAATATACAATTATACAAATGATCTTCTCACTATGTATATATTTTTATGAGCCAAGGCATTAATCATGCGGATAGATTCGAGTTCACGATTGTCTTCAAATGCAGTGTCACCTGGATACCAAAATCGGTGTCTTACATTTAATGAAATAACGGTAAAAATACATTTTTATGCAGGAACTTCCATAGTTGTCAAAGAAAAAGAAAAAAAAAGTTTATTTCCTTACCTTATCTTCCTTTTTTTTCCTAAGATATTTAGATATTACATATCATATCAAAATATAGGGTGGGCAGTCGGTTTTCAGTTTAATTTGGTTCAAAATTTTAATTTCTAAAATTTTTGGATTTGAAGAAGGGGTCAAAAGTAGTTTGTTTATAATTTTTCAAATTTTGAAAAATGAGTTCGAAGTATATCCGAATTTCATTTTAGTTCTAAAATCAAATCCTGTGTATCTCTCTGTATGCATGACAACTCTGTCCTTTCCTCATACTGTCATACACGTTTACAATGTTTCTGCCTCCTGCAACGACCTCCCTTTTCTTGATTCTTTCCTCGACACACCTGACACCACCAAGCTCACTTCTGTCAAATGGGCTGCTTTGCGCAGTCTATGGGAATGGCCGGAGGTCAAGCCATCGTGGCTTATCCACAATCAAACGAGTCTGCAAGAGGGTGATATGTTCTTCGAACGAGAACAATGAAATGGTTGTGTTGGTAAGTCTTAAGTCAATGTCTGGGAACAGTTGTCTCTGCCTCATCATGTAAAGGTGTTTCCAAGGTTACTTCCAAGTGTTTAAGATTTGAGTAGATTTTTCAAACTTCCTTGAGAGAATCTTACATCATTGGATCTCCTGAGGAATTAGTGTGTTATCCAAGTTAGGTTTGAGCACTCAATCCAATAATTAGATTTAGCTTTAGTAAATGGCTCATTTTGGTGTGAGATAATGCAAAAGAGGGTTTCCAAAATAGTAGAATAACAAAGCATGATTGAAGCATTCTATATCCTTGAAATCAAAATCTTCCTAGTCGTCTTTGTTTTAACATTTTTCTATGTAGTACTACCCATCTGATCTTCTTTGTATTTATGTTTGAGTTCCACCAGAAAAAGGCCATTTAATGACTCTTTCAGTTTTTGTTCAAAAAAGAAACTTACGTGAACTCTGAGGTTGCTGTATATTCTTACAACTGGGCGTATTTGATAATTGCAAGGCCCAGCCCAATAAGAGACCCTGGCCTTTATGTAGAGATAGACGCAGAATGGTTTCGTTCCATGCAGGGTAAGGAAAAGTCTCTCTCTCTCTCTCTCTCGGTAACTCCGTTGAAAGCATGTCCGGTATTATTTTCCCCGAGCGCAAGAGTGCAAACATGGGTAAGATGTTGTATCTCTTTCTGGAAATTGCTTCTTGTCTATGATCTGGAATTCTGGATTTGATTAACTTCTTCATCTGATCAATCTGTCATAGTTAAATGGATGTAATAATTTAAGGAACTATGATTCTCTGATTTTTTTTCTTCTATTGTTTATTTGCTTTACGTTTTATCAAACCTCGCAGATAACCCGGCACTTATCATATGGGTCCTTGAGGATTGCTTCAACATCCCAGAAATTTCCTATTTTTATGAGGTTCATACGAAACTCGAGAAAGCTCTTTATAAAGATGGATTTGACGATTCCATCCAACACCGTTATCTCATTATTGACCCGAGAACGGATTCCACGGATTTCCTCAAATCTTTCGAATCTTTGCACGCATATTATTTTCATCACTCTATCCATCTCTCTACTGAAAGCTGCAAAGGTAAATTTCTTTTACTTAAAACCCTCTTTTCTTTACACACATGATTAAATATATAATCTACATGTCCGTTTGGTATACTATTTACAGGGGATAAAGATGCAATATTTAACCGTATGTTACAAGACATTCTTCGTTGGTCGTTTGTACTGAGCGGTTTCGATAGCAGGACAGGAAATGTTGTGCTACTCTCGGGTAACAAAAACTTTGGACAAGGCACCAAGTTCTCTCATGTTCGTGACTGTTTGTTGAAGAAAGGTTACAATGTTGTGGTGGTAAATCCTGATACTTTGCCCAAAATAGATTGAAGCATTTGTAGCTGTTCTACATCGATGAATGCTTTTATGATCAAACAGTCTTTTGCTTGAACGAGTGTAATTTTAAACAATCTTTTGCTTTTGCAATGCGTATATGCCTCATCTTACAGTGTGTACAAAGACTATTTTTCAAACTAATCGTATGTCTTATATTCATCACTATATTTTGGTCGGTGTCTTAACTCTATTCTTACATATCATATTGAAAGAACCTGGCAAAAAAAAAAAAAACGCATATGTGAGTTTTGGCTAAGCTTTATGCATCTTTTAGATTTCTAAGTAAATTATGTAGAAACCCCAGTTTTTTTTTGTCCAAGGTATTGTGAAGAAATGCAATCTTTAATAAAATATAAAGTAAAAAACTATTCAAGATGAAATTAGTGCCTGGAAATGGGGGACGTTTCTACAACGCAAAGAACTTGTTCTCGGTCCAAGTTTCTCATATTTATACTTGCAAATATAAATATGTAAATACTATTTTCTCTTATGACATCAATTTTAAATAGGCTATAAGTTTAACATATATATTAAGAACTATATGGAGGTTTCTGGTTTGCTGATACATGTTTCTTCAATACGTTATTTTGATGTCATTGCTAGTAAACATTTCTTTTCTTTTGAGTTGTGCTTGGTATGACCGTCGAGTAATTTTCAATATTGTGAGTATATAAGATAGAAACTATCCATTGGAAAACTGGATCGATCATCCATAGATTTGAGTACACGTAAACGAGATTATATATATGTAATATGATGCAGCCAATGAGCTTACTTCTTTTGTGTGTGAAATAGTTAGGGTGATTGAAACCACAACTGCACCTATTTTTAGGGTTGATTCCTCTGTATGCATAAATGGTTGGAACAATAAAACTGCTGAAATGACGGGATTGCTAGCTAGCTAGTGAAGCCATGGGGAAGTCACTTGCCGAAGAGGAATCACGTGCAGCTCTTGAAAGTCTCTTGTGCAAAAAAAGATTTTCTTGATCCAAGTTTCATGCTCTTTGAATGAGTTTTATCGACTAACAAAAAAATTGATTTCTTGTGTCATACAGGTGAGGAGGAGAAAACCATCATATGCTAAAACTTAGAAAGTTTGGTTAAAATAATCATTCGGATTCTTCTTCTGATGTGTGTGTTCTTGGTTAACTCGTGCACGAGTCTGCTTCGTTGGTCAAGTACTAGTGAGAAATCAATAACAGGTAGAGTCATCAGTTTGCAAGGAGACTACAAGACAATTGTTCAAAGCTTAAATCCATTGAGTCCACCGATATTCGCTTGCTTGTTGTTCAGAGTAGAATGCAGCCATGGAAAGGCTTACCGGATGGTCAAAACACGAAGTGATTGGGAAAATGCTACCCGGTGAAGTCTTTGGTGGTTTTAGCTTATGTTGGAAGAAAGAGGCTTATGATAAATGCAAAAAAAGAGTAAGCAACGTTTAGACATAAACACGTTCCAAACCATCAAATACAAACGCCCTAGACCCTTCATATGCATAATAGAACCATGTTTACCCTAGAAAAAGTTAGTCCTCAGAATCAGAAGAAGTCATGGTAAGACTCTTCATTCTCTCTCACTTTGTTCATTTTTTGTTTCAGAAGAAGTCATGGTAGGAGTTCCCTCTCTCTTCCGCTTCTTATCAAAAAGGCCCGTCAAAAACAAGGTTGACCTTGCTAGAGGAGGTAGCCAATCCGTGTCAGGAGGTAGCCAGCTCAAGTCAGTATCGGATAAAACAACAGCAAAACCTACCCTGTAAAAACTTTGAAATATACTCAGAGCATTTCTCCTTTCTACCGTTTCGAACACCTTTTTGGAGAGTACAATCATATTTGCTGGTGCAGGATTATCCAGTGCCCACAGGTAAGCGTCCACAAACAGGGAAGAACTCCTAGCGTATTCATCCCCTGCAAAGTAACTAGTGTAAGTAAAAATATATAAACGTGAAAAAAACTGAAGGGAACTATTATATATTCACCTTGGGGCATGAGATCGACTGTGATTCCGGCGTCCAAGTATTGACTTCGCAATTCATCCGACAACGTATCAACGTAAGCGTTGATTGAGACTTCCCCACGATAATTCGCAGCCAAGAGAACTGATTTGATTTTCTGCCCCAGCGAAACAGGATCGGAACCATGAGGGATTGGGTAATCCTCGACGTCCCAAAAGACACATGTTTTAGCATCTGCCAAAGGAGAGAACGAATACACAATTACGAGACATATCATAAATTAGATCCACCGTAATAATACTATGACATATGGACGATTATATAGGCTAGTTTACCATGACAGATCGATCAGATGAAAGCTAATCCAGATTATTAGACAAACAATTTCGAGCAAGAGATATTTAGAGAGGTCTTACGTACCCATGTATGAATCGAAGTTCGGTCCATATATACTAGCGTCAGGTAACCGTGGATCACACGTAAGTGCCTCCGGATAAAACATTTCTTCGTCGGAGGACCGCGGATCAGACATAGATTCTAGGGTTAGATCTAAAGAGATTGCAATTTCTGTTTAACTAGAAAGTACTGTTTCCCCAACTTTTAATCTGATCCCAACTTACTTATCAATTAGTAATATATTATAAAATAGATTTTTGGAAAACTAAAACCTAAAATAACTTCAAAATCTGCGAACATAGAAGGCCTCAATATTTTTAAGTAACTTTTAGTGACCCTCTAATTTATTTCTTTTTGATCAATTCAAATCGCTCTATACCGGTCATTGGATATTTTCGCATTCGAATACTTTGAAATTTTTTTTATTGTAAAACTCACTAGATTTTATGTTTGCGTCTATGGTTTTGCAGACAATTTAAATTCAATCCAAACATGGAAGCTCACAAATATCGAAAGAAAATGTCGCGCTATTAAATGTAAATCCTGATGATTTGCTCAAAATAGATGGAAGCTCATAAACCTGTGGTTAGTATCCTATACTATTATTTGGGGAGTACAATTTATGGATTACCCTTAATTAACCTTTCCCTTTGTAAGAATTTACTTAAGAATGCCATTAGAAATAAAATTTTATAGAGTAAATTAATTCAACTCATTAAGGATAAACAAGTCAAATACTATTTTATGCAATTTAATTAATTTAATTTAATTATAAAAACGAAAATCTATTATTAATTTCTTTAAAAAGAATGACCAATCAAAATGAACATATAAAATTTGATATCTAACTTACCATATTAATTTGTTATTAATCATTATACTTCACCTCTCATCTTTATATGATTCTATTTCTATAAATAAATAAATCATTATATCATCTATATAATAAAAAAAAAAGTAAATTTTTTTCCGCATATACCAAGATTTGAATTTTTTAAAACGAATATAAATTATTCAATGTATGAAAGAACAAATTTAACGGATCAAAAATAAATATTTGAGTAATATATTCCTTTTTTTTTAATATCATCAATACTTAATAGATCAAAAATTTATGAATTATAAATACTCTAATTTGATTTTTTTGAAACAAATATTTATACTAGGCAGCGGGTTGAATATAACATATTATATGATGAAATGAGTTATGATCCTTATAACTATTTGAATATTTATATTTAATTTCATATCATTTTTTTAAAAAATCATAATTTTACATAATACAATAAAAAAATTTAAAGATTTTAATTTGGAACATTTTAAAATAGTTTAATTTAATATATTAAAGAATATCATAAATATTTAATAGATTAAAAAGATAAAAAAAATTATAAATACATTAATTTGATTTTCTAAAAAGATATGTTTAAAATATTTATAGTAGGCGGCGGGTTAAATGTAATGTATTATATGGTAGAAAGTTATGATCCTTATAACAGACGGTATTTTAAGATTTTATGATGAGATGAGTTAAATAAGGTTTGACACTTCTAAATATTTGAAAATTTGATTCTTCAAACAATTTTTAAAATAATAAATAATAGATTGGGCCGCAATATTTTTATACGGATTGTAAAATGAAAATATAGACTCCACACACATATTGAATTTGGTATTATTATATACCAAATATATGTTCATAACATATTTGATTATGTGAATAATTGGTAAATTCCGTAATTAGCTCAAACAAATCTCTATTTCAACAACCAATGAATCAGAATTTGAAAAAATAATTTCCTAAATTAATTTAAAATAATAGCTAATTTTCTAAGTAATTCAAAATAATCTACGTTTTAGATGCGATTCATTTATGATATTTTGATTTTTGATCTAACTAAATTATATGCACTCTCATTTTGTGGTTGTTAACATAAATTAACTCATTGTTCAAACAATATTAAATTTTTTTTAAAATAATCTTATTTTCTGTTTTCATATCTTAAAAAAAAATATCCATAATTGAATACTATAGAAAAAGGAAAATATGGTAATTTATTATTATATATAGAGAATGACAAAAAAAATATTATTTTTTCACTTACTATTATAATATATCACAACTTTATTCTAAAACATAAAATTTATAAAATTTGTAATAAATGAAATTCAACCCGTACTATAGTACGGGTGATGATCTAGTTAATAGTTATGTAAGAATTAACATTTTGTCTTTGTAACCACAATATATGATTGAAAATCAGAGATGGTTAATATTAATAATTATGTAAGATGAATTTTAACAATGACTTTCATGATTTTGGGATGTTGTATCATGTAGTCCAACCCCTGTGTGTTTCTGCAAAGGGACAGTGGAAGAATCTTACATCATTGGATTATGAGGAATTAGTGTGTTCTCCAAGTTAGGTCTGAGCTCTCAATCCAATTATCTGATTTAGCTTAGTAATGACCATTTTTGGTGTGAGGTCATTCAAAAAGAGGGTTTGTTACTTGTTACTTCTTCCAAAGTAGTAGTGTCTCGAAACTACTTTTGATGAAACAATGTTAGTATGATTCTCTGTTTAGCTAATAACAAAGCATCATTGAAGCATTCTATATCTTGAAATCAAAGCCTGCCTTCTCGTCTTTCTTTTGACATTTTTCTCTATAATACCCATCTAATCTTCTTTATAATCAAGTTAATTTGAGTTCCACCAGAACATTTGATTTGACTGTTTCAGTTTTGTTCGAAATAAAAAGTTTGTGAAGTTGATTGTTTGTCCTGAGATTACTGCATATTCTTGGAAGTTCATCTATAAAATGATCTGGTGTTGTAAGTGTTTGCTTAACTTGGACGTTCACTCTTCGACCACATTTAGTATAGATTATATTCCTAAATCCATTTTCTCAGGGCAGAACAGTAGTAATATATGAAAGGCTTAACAGGTCACATTTGTCTAAGTCACATTTTGGAGTAATCAATCTTACCATATGGAGCTATGTTGTTGAATATCAAGAAAGAAACATAAGCTTATAGGATAAAACTCTGCAAGACTTGATCTGTGATACATGTATCTGATGCAGAAGATGGATTCTGTGAGTTGATGTTGTTATATAATGGAGTTTTTCCTTCAGAAGTGAGTGTTATGATCAACAAATAGCTTTGTATGGAATATTATCCACTATAAACCTCATGAAGGCCATATGTATAAGACACGAGAAACAAATATTGTTATAACTTATGTAACTAAAACTTAAGAGTTGGTATTCTAAGCTTATTTAATTTCTCCAGCTGGTACAAAGAAGGACATCATCATTACCAACCTACTGTATCACTGTATGTCCTGCTTTTAACTCCCTAAGAATCTTCTCAACAGAGTCAATGAAGCCATAAGAAAGTTCTGGTGGTCCTCATGATAAAAGACGAACACAAAATTGCTTGAATCTCATGGGACAAAGTGGCTGCAAATTTTCCTTATTTTTTCTTCTACCTTGGCTTTTTTATTTTATTTTTTCTAATAATTATTTACACTTTTAATTATTTTCTTACAAAAACTTAGAAGAATTTTGAACTTTTAAGTATCCGATGCATTTCATAGGAATAATTTGTAAAATGTTAACATATATATCCGACTTTTGTAATTGCTAGAAAAATTATTTATAGATTAGAATCAACATAATTACATAATATGAACATATGAGCTATAAAATAACGTTGATTATGTGTTAATATATAGGTTGAACATACTCTTTTTTTTTTGGATAATAAATTTAGATCAAACTGTTGCTTTTCTTTTTTCTTAAAAATTTATTTTCGTAGTTTTGTATCCATTGTAACTAATATTAATAGTAGTTGAATATAAATATATATCACAGATTAAGACCACATTTTTTAAAATGCTTTAAACCTCAAAAAATTTAGGCTACATTTTCTTGAGTTTTCAAAGTTTTTGTAATCTCTTGTGACTTGAATTCCGCGTCAATCTCGGCAATTATCTTCAACAGATCCGGAGTTTGCTCATCAATCACTAACCACCGTCATCTACGACTGTGTCTCTACTTCTACAGTTGGATGATCCTCTAACATGCTAACTATTGATGACATTGGTGGTTTATCAGCAACTACACAGCTCGTACATATGATCACAACTTGGATTGTCCTTAATACTTCATCGTTGTTATAGATTTATAGCCCGGATCTACAAATTACGCCAACTCGTTCGGTTTCCATAGATGACGCAAATGAATAACATAAATAAGTTTTGATCAAAAAAAAAAACTCAGATTAGTTTAGAGATTCTATGCAAAATAATGAAATTATAAAATATAAAGTATTATTACCCAATCAACAAAATATATCTCCTAACTGTCAGGACGGAGAGTTGTATTGATCTTTCCATGAACAGGTTCCATAACAACTACAACAAAGCTCTAAACATCATCTTTATCAGAGATATGACATTTGTATGCATATTCTAATGCTCTGTATCCGCTGCATGCAATGTAAGCAAAGAGTTACAGAAAATTCTCAGGGAGATCAATACTCTCATTGATTTGACTTACTAGGTTCCAGTTGCATTAGTGGAGATGTGTAATTGATCTTCAGGATCGAGCTTAGCTACACTGACATCTGAAATCTTCGGATTTAAATCTTGGTCCAGCAAGATATATGCTGCATTGATGTCTCTGTGGAGAATGTTAAGCCTTGATTCTTCATGAAGATATGTCAGCCCCTTTTCTACCCCAACGGATATCTTATGTCTTGTAGACCAATCCAAACTGGTTTGAGTTTGTAGGGGAGCTATATTGAAAAAAATCTCATTAGTTATGAACATATTGTATTATAGAAACATGTATTTAATATTGAAAGATAAATTA
The DNA here is from genome assembly GCA_905216605.1 of Arabidopsis arenosa. NCBI lineage: Eukaryota > Viridiplantae > Streptophyta > Magnoliopsida > Brassicales > Brassicaceae > Arabidopsis > Arabidopsis arenosa. The sequence continues at coordinate 11,043,502 of LR999457.1, read as the reverse complement.
CTTACCAAACAGTGCTCGGTAGAGGCTGTTGTTTTTCACAAGCAATAGTTGACTCCCTTCAACGCAATAACCATGGAGTTCGATTAGAGATGGATGTCGCAGAGCCGTTGTCACGCCAATCTCGTTCAAGAACTCTTTCATCCATGGCTTTGATTTTTCTGATAATTGCTTCACAGCAATTGCAGTTCCATTGGACATCATTCCATGTAGTGAAATATACACATATCATCGACTTGTATTCCCAACATATAATCTTGTTTGCGTTTTTGTGCTTACCTTATATATTGGACCAAAGCCGCCTTCACCAATCTTATTTGCAGGAGCAAAGTTATTTGTGGCATCTTTAATTTGCCGTAAGGAGAAGGTGTTGATATTGAAATCCATATTTTTAAAGTCTGAAAAGAAACACATTTTCATACATTTAATTTATGATTTAATATTTGTATGTATTGATTTTTATACATTTAGCTTTGTTACTTTTCATCATTGTAATATAGTTTCAATTGAAATTGAGTTTTTTTTTTTTTCCATTTGCATTTAGAAACAAGACCAAATCCAAAACAGTTTCCACTTTTGAAAGCTATGTTAGTAAGTCATTATGTTTTAATATGATTTATTTCAAACATTAAGTTGTTAATAATTTTAAAATCATCCTACTAATTTGGTGGTATATATTTGGACTATGAGATAAAGACAAATAACTAGAGAATGCTAAAAGTTTGCATAAAAAATGCACAAAATGTCCTCAAAATCGCCCACATATTTGATATAGTCAAAAATCATAAACTAAATACGATAAATGTATAAAGTAACATGTTTCCAGTAAGATAACAATGAGAACAAAATATTTTAACAAAACATCATTAACAAAACTATAAGATGTTGTGTTAACAAACATATATAACTATATAAGATACTTAACACAACATCATCATAAAACTATATGCATGATAACACAATATCATTAACAAACTATAAGTGAGATGTCTTACATACTCTAAGCTCTTCATATGTGTTAGAGATTGCTCCACTTAATTTTCTAAAGATACGTCTACACATTGATTCTTACACAATTAGCTTTTGTTAATTACTTTTCTTCATTATAAAATATTTTCAATTGAAAGTAAGTTTTTGTATTTGCATTTCATAAAATATTTTCAAACTCATAAACCTAAATTTGATAATGTGTAAATTAATTAAATATTTTTTGTCATCTTAAAAATATATAAATTGGTTCAAATTTTTTAGATTTTAGGGCAACTTTATGGATGAGATTTAGAAACTTGATTGGAGAAAAAAAGTAAATGAAAAAAAAAATGTTCTCGTATGTTGTTTAGTGTAATGTTTAAAAATTAATCAATTTTCATATATATACTAATTACAAGAAGATGATGACCTTGATAATTGAATCCGTGGACAACCCATGAGGAAATGGTACATTGGTACGGACTTATTAGCAAATATGATTTTAAGAAAATTGATTTGCTAATAGAAATAAGATTTCCCAATGCCTATTAACATACTAAATATTCGTAAAAATAAAATTAAAACCTTGAATACTCTTAACACGGTGAATGGTGGATAAATTTTATGCATCTAAATATAAACATTTTAGAGAAATTATTTCCATTTTAATGATCACCTCTATAAGTTGAATTACAGTAAAACCTCTATAAATTAATAATGTTGGGACCAAGAAATTTTATTAATTTAGAGAGGTATTAATTTATCGATAAATTAATAATTATTAATTTATAGAGAGATTTTTATAGTTTGGTAATTTCTTAAAAAATTTCTATCTAAAATTAAAAAATTTCTTTATAAACAATATCTTTTAAAAACTAATTACAAGTAGAGAATCAATTATTAAGTTTAAAAAATAACACAAACTTTTTTCGAATAATAGATTCATATTTCATTAAAACGTTTACATATAACATTTTAAATATATATCATAGTAATTCATATATGACATATATAAATTTATATCATATATATATATATATATATATATATATATTAAGTTAAATATACACATATATATATATTGATAAGTTTATACAGTTATTAATTTATGATATAGATGGGACCATATGTTTACATAGGATTTTCAAAAAAATTATTATCTTATTAATTTATCGATTTATGTCATATTTTACACTGGTCCCAACTCGGGACCGGAAGAATTTATTAATTTAGAGAGGTTATTAATTTATAGAGTATTAATTTATAGAGGTTTTACTGTAGTTAAGTCAATAAAATAAGCAAAATTATTAAGTGACGAAAACGTTTGTTCATAAAAATACATCTCTTCAACAAGAAACTGTTACACTTACAAAATCTATTAGACCGTAAAAAGAAGAGTCAAGAGGTTAGCGAGAAGGAGGAGAAGAGAAGAAAATGACAAGGAAATAAACGAGAAAACCAGCCACAAGTATTCCTCCATACACCAACGTTTGGTAAGACTTTACTCCAACTGTGTATTTGTACTCTATCTTACAACATCTCATGTTCTCTCTTTCTGTTTCCAGTACATGTTCTACGTACCTGCAACCAATTTTACATTTTGTTTATTCTACAGTAAAAAAGACAGAAAGAAAAAAAATGTTTCCAAACTTACTGTTGTGTAAACATGGTGGTCTGAAGAATCTCTGAGCTGTTTAGATGAGCATCATATAGCTTGTGGTCGTATAGCAAAGAAGATAGATCCACTAATTGTTCTTCTACAGTCTGTTGTTATAATAATAATAACAGACACAAAAATAGAGTGTAAGAGAATAATCTATCTGGAAGAAAAAACTAAAATTGTAGAGAGTTTGTTTATCACTTACGTCTAGATATTTCTCTAATCTTTCGACTAGCTCGTGTGGGAAAGGCTCAGGCAATGTGGTTGTCTTTTTGTAGAACTTCTCCACCCATAGCTCCGTTTTGGTTTTGTTCTTTTTATCTTTCACGGGCTCGCCTAGTGGAGTCTTGAGGTATTCAGATGCAAAGTTTTGTACTGCCTACACATTAATAGCAACAACCAGAACTGATTAATTCTCTGCGGAGGAAACAAAAAAATTTACTAGTTGCAGCTGGTTTACCTCTGATGTTTCACGGATTTTGCGTAGAGCAGAATCAACCCGTGCATAAATAGTATTCCTCTGCGGATTTAAGATACAATATCTCACAAGATTCAGAAGGATTTAAATGCTAGTTTATATTCAGAAATCATAATGATTGGACTCACCAGTGCAACATCTTGAAGCATTTGACTGATTAGAGAGACATTTGAGAATGGTCCAAACGGGTGACAACCGGCTGCCCAAAGCCAATTGGTGATAGGTCTTTCATGCGCGTGAGAGGTCTTTTCATATGGTGCACTTACACCGCCTAAAGCAGAAGCTATACCTGCAAGTATATGTCGCTGTACCTGTGATGGGACAGCATGCTGTCTCTCTGTTTCAGAAACATAACTGCAAAAACAAGAGATTAAAATCGATATGATTGACAGGATAGCAGGTTTATCATTGTTTTCTACTTTCTTTGGTTTGAGTTTTGCTCACCTCAAAGGTATTTTCTCGTTTAGATGCTGAAGCACAATGACAACATCATTGGTCGCCCACACGAGGCTCTCATCTTCCATCATGAGCATTGGATCCACATCGGCTAATGAGAGTATAAACCTATATATTGATCAAAGATTTGTATCAGTTGCGGTTTATGTTGAAAGTGTAATTCACACTTAATTTTGGGATATAGCTTGGCCAGTGTAGTGAATAATCTGATCAGCTGGTTTATATTAATAAACTCACACTGGAATAACTCTTGTTCCATAAGTGCGGTAGAGATCGCCTTTTTTCTTAACGGCCTTCTTTTTCTTTCCCTTCTGAAGTTTTGAGCTATAAGATGACCAGAGAGGCTTGTGCTTTACTATGGAATCACCTGAACCTTCAGATTCATCATCCCAGCTCTGAGTACAAAAAGTATGGAATATTAGCCATGAAAGAAACAACACTTGTGAAACAAATTTGCATAAAAATTTTAGAGATTTACCTGGCGGAGAAAATATTTATTAGAAAGCCCAGGGTCAGACACGTCGAGCAAACCAGCAGCTAGAACATCAGTAGACCTTTCCATCTCCTGCAATGGCCAATAAAAAATCACACGAGACTTCACTGGTTGGAACAGTAACAGCAAGTTAAGAACTATTTTTTCCTAGCTTTAACCTAACTCGCAAATCACAGTTGCCAGCAATTGAAACTCACTTCTTTGAGGATAGCACCATCTAGGTATGTTTTCGTATGCACATGAAATCTTCCGTCCTTCTTAGTTTCCTGAAGGGAATGCCCACGCATGGCTTTTGAGACAGCAATAGCTAATTTCTCATGACGATGTAATGGATGAGTCCCTCCAACGATCACTACTTCTTGCCCATGATGAATCATTTTCTTTACCTACAAAGACTCGGGACAGTTAGTATGTGAAAACCAATAGAGTCAAATCCTTGAGTATACTTTGGAAAATATTATGGGCGCTAACTTTCTGATAGCGGTAAACTTGGCAAACATGTCTTTTTACTAATCATATTGACTTATAGGGATGAAAACACCATTCAGAGAACAAAAGAAAAGATAACAACTTCTAGTATTTATTGAACATCATTCATTTAACGCAAGAAGTTTTTACCTCGGATTCTATCTCTTCAATATTTATGCTGTAGTTTTGTCCTCTTTCCATGATATTATATCGATTGTGGTTTTGGAGCACAATGATAGGTACCAGCACCCTAGTTGCTAGATCAACCGTCTCAAACCTAGAAGTTGGCACAATGCACTCAGATGAATCATCTAAGCATAATTTTCATTGCTAGAAGGAAGTAAAGTCTCACATATCATATTACCTGACATCAGGAGCTATGACATGCTCAATTGTAGTAGCTACTAACGCTGCTAACTGACCAGAAAATATATCATGGGTAGACTGATGACCAACAGGACTAACATTTCCTGGAAGCACTATGTTTCGTATCCTTGGCACTGTTCTGGGACTAACACTTCCCTCTTCAGTTTCAATCTTCCCATATGTACAAGGCCCCGCAGACAAATCTATGACAACATATCTATCAAGAAGGGAAGATATATCAGAAGTAAAATCAGGTTGAGAGCTTAGATGAAAAATTATAGCAGATAAGAACAGAAATAGTTACGCCAACAATATCTTGAATATTAATTTTAGAACAAAAGAGCTGATTACTACAATAATCTATGATTACCAAAGTGAAATGAAGGAAAAAATAAGTGCCTATCTCCTTTGTATTCCTCTAAAGCTTTTTTTTTTTTTCTGGCCTATCTATAATCAACAAAGGGACAATGATATCTCACATCCATTTTAATGGCATATATTGATGGTACCTAGACAGATGTAATACTTTCAGAATAGGGTGGTAATTGTTTGATCACATCTATGGCACAATCATTTCACTCATAGGGATAACAAAGAGATGCCAAGGGAAAACCCACTGAGTTTTTGTCCACATTTTACCGCAACAAGAAAAGAAAAACAAAGATGAGTTTACCTGCCTGATCCAAGCCAAACTTGGGATGCTCCTCCACCATTGTATCTATATCGATAAATATAATCTGCCTCTTGTTTCTCCTTGTCTGCATCACTAAGCCCTGGTAGCTTTGCAAACATCAAGCTGTCTAGATCAATCTCTGTATTTCGAGGATCCATTCTTACCTGAATAATGAGTTAAGAAAAGAAAGGGGCATTTATAGAACCCAGTAGGACAGAATCAATTACCGAACAAATGCAAACATGAAAGGAAAAAAAGCAACTACAAGAACAAAGAGAAATATGAGGGTTATAAACCCAAAAAGGCAAAAAAAATAAAATACAAGTATCTGTAGAGCATTTGGACAATCTGCATACCATATGCAAGATTCAAGAAGTAAGAAGAGCACTGGAAGCAATACCTTATCAAAATTCACAACAAATATGGCACTTGGTATAGGTTTATCCGCCGTGGCTGCTGATCCAGCTCCCACATCAATATCAAATATATACGAGTAAAGCTGGTTAAATGCGGACTCAACTTTTGTTGCCTCTACGTCAAAGGCAGGTAAGTGTCTTCCAAAATCAGTCTAAATGCAAAAATAATTTTGCAGCTTAGCATGATATACACTAAGATGTAGATTTTATAGCAATGAAATTTACATTCATAAACATATTTTTATATGTAATTAGAATCGTTATAAGAAAGAGTTAAATTTGAGATGATTAGATCACAGCAACCTCTAGTGCAGTTCCAGCAGGCACCATGGCTTCTTTCACTGCCTTCTCCAGAGCTATTAATTCAGGTTGCCCACTCTAGAGAAAGAAAATAAAGATGAACATTTACGTAAATGGGGAATACAATGAAATTCTTGGCATCAGGATACAGTAAAACTTAACATTGAGTGCAAACAACTGCATTTACAGTAATAATCTGCTGGAGACGCAAAATGCAAATCAGCAAAAGCAAATACAAGAATCCAGAACTTGCATAGAAATATTATCCGACATATATAATATTGGATGTTGAAGCATAAACAAAACAAAATTCGTGAAGACTGGTTTAAGATTAATAATTACTCACAGGAAAGATATTATAAACAACTCGATGCTCGATATCAAGTGGCTCCCCTGTCTCTTGGCATGAAGGCCTATGAGTTGAGAAACTAGCTCTTAAGAACTCCTCTAATTTTTGAGGATCCACTGAATACCTGTATCCTCCATCTCCATTCAAACCTACAAGCACTATATTCACTTCCAAAGGAACCTGAAATGGTACCTGCCAAAATAATAGTAGAGGAACATAAACAAAACAAGTTTCAGTGAAATTCAATTCTCAATGTGTTGCCCAAAATTAGCCAATCTAACAACCATATGCACGAACAAAGCTATGATCATAATCGTGAAGCAACAAGAACGCTTTTAATTGCACTTCGGTGATTCTATAAAACCAAATTACTCAACGATTTCTTCTTCTTCTAGCTAATCCAGACTAACTGATGATGATGGAGATTTTACCTCGGCACGGGAGTGAAGCATACGGCGGACATCGGATCGAACACTCTCTCGTACGTCGAGGAAAGCGCTGTGATGCCAGTGAGGATGACCTGGCTCGCGGCGGAAAGGTTGCTGAGCCGACTCGGTACGGGAAACGAGTCCGCTTAGAACCGAGAGAAACGCGACGAATAGGAGAGAAGAAAACGAAGTCGATCGTGAATCCGATCTCAACTTCATGACTGGAAAAAAACAACCGGAGATTTCGCTCGGCTCACCTCCCGATTTTGGACTGGACTGGAGAGAGTCGCTACAAGTCGCTTACGGCGAGGGAGGAGAAATGGGAAGTTTGAGGCTAATTACTAATTTATCCTCAATACTTTTCTTTTTTCTTTTTTCTTTTTGCCCTCAATGCCAATATGTGACATTGTGACCTGCTTTGCCTATATGATGCCTATAATCACAGGATTTCAGGTGGAGAATCAGAGAAAGAAAGTGAAGCTGAATAAGTACATTACAGGGGGAAGATTGAAAGGAAGCTGTTGGGCCGTTATGGCGTATCGGCGGGTCACAAGTCGAGCCTGAGACTTATGATGTGCTATTGCAGGAATGCAAGCAGAGGAAAGATTTTACAAATGGGAAACGGATACATACATGCTCAGATGGTTGTTTTGTTGTAGGATATGCTTTCAATGAGTATGTTAAACGCTAGCTGTCCTGTTTAATGGACTGGTGTTTGTCATCTTGTCTTGCATGGTGTGACCACAACGACTTGCAATTAGCTGAAAGAAATGTGTTTCTAACGATGCTGTAGCAGTCTCTCACATTAAGCCCGGTAAAGAGAAACTGTTTTGGTTCAGACACAAGCTCTGGATTGGATGACTATGAACAAGTTGATTGGTAAATAAGTTAAGATGGTGTGATTTGAATTTGGAATGAATAAAAAGTTCATTATCACATAATTGATGTGATTGGTACTGAAGTAAACTCAATGCTTTAGAGAATGTAAATAGGCAATGGCTCTTCTATGTCTTATTGACTCATAATATAAGTTATTAACTATTGTTCCAAAATGACTCAAAGATAAAGAGATGTGATGATGGTCAAAAGTCAAAACCCCCCAGCAATAAGATCCTCGAGCTCTTTTGCTAGAGGTTCCCCTCTTTTCTCCCTTTTGCTTGATATAAGTTGCATAAGACGCTTGATCTCGATTGCTAAAGCTTTATCACATGTAACTTATATCAAGCGAAGGGAGAAATTAGTGAAGTTGACCCTTATGCAAATTAGTGAGAATTTATGAATTAAATTTAGTTACCCAACTTTTCTGATCATGTCTCCTTAATCGAAAGACAGGTCTCGTATTTTATCGGAAACAATTTGGATAATACTTTTCAATACCCACTATTTTCCGTTACGATAATATATGGGTTCTCAGATTTCTAACTATGATAATTTCGGGAAGATATAAGTTTTGAAGTTCTAATTCCTACAGAATGATATAGGTTCCAAGTTTTGTTTTTGAAGAGATATAGCACAAAACCTAATTTAAACTCTATCTTGTGCATATCATATCTCTTGGAGAAATCAAAAGTTTTTTTTGTTTTTAATGTTGTAAGTTTACAATAATGTTCAAATATGAAGAATGTCACATAAATAAAAGTTCAGTAGCCCAAATTTAAATGGAGACAAACAATGCTAAATTACAAGTTTACCCAAAGATTTAAGCTGAAAACTAGGCCTGGGCATAATACCCGAACCCGAAGAACCGAACCGAACCCGACCTGAAAAACCCGACCCGATCCCGAACCCGAAGTTTTAAAATACCCGAACGGGTTCTAAACTTCACAACCCGAAAACCCGAACCCGAACCCGACCCGAACTCGAACCCGAACAAGTACCCGAACATATCCGAAATATAAATATATAGCTATAATATATTAGTAATATTTTATACTTGTAATAGCCTAAGTGTATAAATTATTAGGATGTTAAGATATTTTCGGGTGTTTTAGTTACTTTTGGTTAGATTAGGGTATAAAATACTTAAAATTTATCGATTTTATGAGTATTTTCAATACTTTTCATAGAATCGGATACAAATTTTTAAATATTTGGATACTTCGGGTAAACCCGAATCCGAACCCGAAATACCCGATCCGAACCCGATCCGAACCCGAAGTTTTAAAATACCCGAACGGGTCTTAGTTTTCTGAACCCGAAAAACCCGAACCCGAAAAACCCGACCCGAACCCGACCCGAATATCCGAACGCCCAGGCCTACTGAAAACAATAGAGAAAAATATCGTCACAGCTTACGACGATATTGGAAGCAACAAGCAACGTGTCACTTGTCATGTCGTCGTTTTCCCCAAGAAATATCCAAACTAAACACCCAGTTACCTCACGCCACGTGTTTACTCACACTCCTTTAAACAAGCTCGTAACTGTTTCCTCTTCTTGTCCCCAAAGTCTCTTCTTCCTTATCTCTCGGAAACCCAAGAAGAATGGATCGTGTGGTCTTCTTCTTCCTCATCGCAGCCACGTTACTAGCAGTTTCTCTCGGATCCGCCGTCATCTCCGGCGAGGTAAACGACGGTTTCGTTAACCCGATCAGGCAAGTCGTCCCGGAGGAGAACGATGAACATCTCCTCAACGCGGAACATCACTTCTCTCTATTCAAATCTAAGTACGAGAAGACTTATGCGACTCAGGAAGAGCACGATCATCGGTTCCGTGTCTTCAAAGCTAACTTAAGGCGAGCTAGGCGGAACCAGCTTCTAGATCCGTCTGCTGTCCACGGCGTCACGCAATTCTCAGATCTTACTCCGAAAGAATTCCGCCGCAAGTTTTTAGGGCTGAAACGCCGAGGGTTTCGTCTTCCTACTGATACTCAGACGGCGCCGATTCTTCCGACTAGCGATCTTCCGACGGAGTTTGATTGGCGTGAACAAGGAGCCGTCACACCTGTTAAAAACCAGGTTTGTTGAGATTTCGAGATTGGTGTGATTTAGCTTTGTAATTGTTCATGGACGATATCCTAGAGAGTGAAGTTTATATGTGTGTTTTGATTGTGAATAGGGTATGTGTGGTTCATGCTGGTCTTTTAGTGCGATAGGAGCTCTTGAAGGAGCACATTTTCTAGCGACTAAAGAGCTTGTTAGCCTCAGTGAGCAGCAGCTCGTAGATTGTGACCATGAGGTTTGTTTCGTTTATCGATTGTTTGTTTCCCATTTGATGTGTTTTGGACCTTGAAGTGGTTGTGACTAATTTATATATGTTTCTTGCAGTGTGATCCAGCACAAGCCAATTCATGTGACTCTGGTTGCAGTGGAGGACTAATGAATAACGCTTTTGAGTACGCTCTTAAAGCTGGTGGTCTTATGAAGGAAGAAGACTATCCTTATACAGGACGTGACAATACCGCCTGCAAATTCGACAAGAGCAAGATTGCTGCGAGCGTTTCTAATTTCAGCGTTGTCTCTTCAGATGAAGACCAAATCGCTGCTAATCTAGTCAAGCACGGACCTCTAGCTAGTAAGTTTGAAAACTCTTTTACCTTGTTACTAATTTTAAGAATTAGAGATTTAATAACACATGGTTTCTTTGTTGGTCAAACAGTTGCTATCAATGCGATGTGGATGCAAACATACATAGGAGGAGTCTCGTGTCCATATGTATGTTCAAAGAGCCAAGACCATGGAGTGCTCTTGGTTGGGTTCGGTTCATCGGGTTATGCACCAATCCGTCTTAAGGAGAAGCCTTATTGGATTATCAAGAACTCGTGGGGAGCGATGTGGGGAGAGCATGGTTACTACAAAATCTGCAGAGGACCTCATAATATGTGTGGTATGGACACAATGGTATCTACTGTTGCTGCTGTTCATACCTCACCCAAGTAGAATTATTAGGACACTACCTGTCCTTGTGTATATGTATATGTATGTATGGTTGCAGAAACATACTATGAACTGTTATTGTTAGTACTGTCTCTCTCTGTTTCAGCTTTAATGTAAAATAGCTTGGGATTATTATCTTTGTAGCATCGAATGCTCAAGATAATATGACTATCAACTTATTATAAGTTGGAATAATAGAATTTCTATATGTTTTACATTACGTTTGAAACAATGAAACTCCATGAGTCATAAGAAGACAGAACATCAGCAAGAGCTAAGTTTATTTGTTTTATTTTCTTGTCAATACAAAGACTTATTCCAAGGATAACAAATATCAAACTGCTTAGTTACATCGCTAAACCGACAAGGTCCGGTTTTCCTTATCTTCCACACACACTTCTCGCACCAGTTATCACCGGAGCTATCTCGATGGTCTTTATATATATCGAACGAATGCGATTCATTTGGCCAATCAAAATTACAAAAATACAACGTCCTTCCAAAGAATTGACGCCCGAATCTAAAAGACCACGACTCACCTGATTGCAAAGACCGATTACCAAGATCATCGTCTTTTGATTTACAATGATAGAGTAACGTTAGCTGATTACCGAGATCGTTAATGATTTCTACGGTTATTTTCCCGCCAGGAAACAGAGAATTGGTTGATGATGGATCATTGGGAACCGGACTGTTGTTATTTTGGTCGGCTTGTGATAGTTTTGTGGTTATGAAGATAATCAGTATGAATATTGGTAGATATTGTTTTGGAATAACCATTTTTTGTATAGGACAGAAGGTTTAAGCTAACACGATGCTGTTTGTAACTGTCGTATGAGTTATATAATGTGTTGCTGCTACAAATCAACGATCATTTACACTGACTTTCACAATATTCTATCCGAATATACCGTTTTCTTAAAATGGATGTATGTGGTCAAATTTAATTAACTTATTTAGGTATGTCAATTATGAGTATCTTTTTTTTTCTTTTTTTTTCCTGGTCAACAACTTTGTTAGATTGACTTAAACAAGCCAATGTTGAAGAATATTGTTTACATAGGTGACAATTATGAGTATTTTGGTTTTGAAAACAAAGGAAACCTTTAAATGTTACATTTACATAGTTTTTTATTGGGCACACTTCACTAATAAGCTCTAAAACGAGGCTTGGGGAATGAATTTCATAAATTCTACCAGATTTTTTCTGTAAGAATTTCATAAGGAATGAAGATTTCTTTTCCAATTATTGACATATGTCTTAAGCTTAGATACGTCTGATCTCAAAACTAAATAGAGGTACCCAACTTTACTTGAATTGCGTTACACTTATCAAGCAAACAAAGATATTATTGAAGACACTAATAAAAATGTCAATTAAGATAACGGTACAAAGTTTTATTTAAGATCCATAGAAAGAACTGTCTACAACTTTGAAGTAGGTTTCTTGGACCCACGTCCAGCTATAAACTCCTGCATCTTCTTAAACTGTTCCTTCGTCATCCCACTGTAATACGCGTGAGCTCTCTCCTACGAATTCAAGAACAGTTTTAGACTCTCAATCACAATCACAAATTGATCAAGAAGTTAAAAAATGGCACAATGATTAACCTTTTCGAGTGTGAGAGCATGTCCAAGATCAAGCTTTAGTCCATCATTGATAACGGATTTAATCCGAAGAACCATGCCTTGTTCATTCTTGATTATAGCCTCTGCGATTTCTCTAGCTTTCTTCAAAGCTTCTCCTTCTTCAACCACATGGTTAACAAACCCTAACTTCCCAGCTACGTCAGCTGTCAATGGCATCGATGTTAAAGAAACTTCTCGAGCTTTATTTGCTCCGATGATCCTCGACAGCTTCTGAGACAAACCCCATGAAGGAAATATCCCAAACCTTCAAAAACATAAACAGAGGATTCACATTCATATCATCAAAAATGATTCATTTCAAGAAAACACACTACTTATGCATAAGAGAAACAGAATTTTAGATGTTGAATTGAGACAAAGCTTCAGAACAATATGATTTATATGAACGAAGCTAAATCTGACCTAATTGCTAGATTCAATTCTCATGATCCCAAAAGAGAACATCGAAACGATGTCGTAAGAGAAGAAATCAACCTGGCGTGAGTATCCATGAACTTAGCTCCTCTAGAAGCGACCAAAATATCACAGGCCAAGGCTAGCTCGAACCCAGCGGTGATAGCGAAACCGTTAATAGCTCCGATGATCGGTTTTCGTAACCGCTCCATCTGCACAACCGGGTCTGTTTCCGGATCCTTCACGTCTCCTTTGAAAACAGACTCCGCCGCAGTCAAATCAACGCCAGAGCAGAAAGATCGACCCGATCCGGTGAAAATCACGACCTGGACCGATTCGTCGGAGTCCATATCCTTAAATGCCTTGGCGAGATCCACCATCATCGCTCTCGTAAGCGAATTGAGAGATTTCGGACGGTTGATTGTGATGATGGCGATCCCGCCTGATTCCTTCTTCACCTGGATGAGATTTTCCGATATTGTTTGATCCATTTTTCGACGATTCCGATTACTATGAACGGATTTCGAATTTTCCGATCGGGGTTTTAAATTTAGTCAATCAGGAAGAGATGACGAAGAACTTGGGTTAGTGTGCCTTTGTTTTGTCGTTAGTAAACTACGTGTCGTTTTCCCGCTGTTAAGACGCTGCGTATTTTGTTTCTAGAACATGAAAATTACGTGTTCTTTCTTTTGCCTTTTGAGCTCCATTCATTAACCATGTGGTGTATAGTTTTTCCTTTTGAACAAAAAAATGAAGATAAAAAAATCTGGTGAAACTTTTTAAGATAGAAAAATTAATGAACATGAAATTGTTTATAATTAGATGAGAGGCTAAATAATTGATATGTAGTCATGTACATTAGTTTTAACTGTTCACTAGTGATTTAATAATGTTTTTATGTGACATTTTGTGGCTGGGTTTATGCTTAGTAGCTGAAATAATAATAAAAAGCGATTGTTTCACGCCGTTTGAGTCTTGCAGTTTGATTTTGTTCACTTGTAAGAGCTGGATAATGATTTATGTGGCTGGTTTATGCTTTTAGCTAGCTGGATTATAAGTTGATTCATAGAGTAGAATAGATTATTTATACAACGATACAAGTTAAACCTATAAATTCTAAAGCTTTTCATTTTTAACAGCTAAACAACGATATAAGTTAATTTCAAGTTAGCTAGACCAGCATGTTATGTGAGAGAGATCACTGCAGTGTCGACATAATCAGGACAGCCATTTACCGAGCAAGTCGAGTCGTCAAATTTGTTATGAAATTTTCTGATTATTAATGTAGGAAATGAAGGTTATGTAATATGTCATTTAAAGTTTGGTTTAAATAAATTACAAATCATGATATCATGATCATTTAAATTTTAGTTGCTTGTTCTTCTTATGGTTTTTTGTTCGACAGAAAATATGAATTTTTAATTTATTAGTAATTGTGAATGTCATGGGTACAAACATGGTTAATGTTGGAGTAAGCTAGAAGATAGCTTGAACCGGAAGTAATCTCAAAGACTAAACCGAGTTATGGTTTAGAGAGATAAGATCAAATATAATTAGGAGTTATCTAATATATATATATGTAATCCTAGTGAGATTAGGATTTGTGTGATCTTATAAATAGAGAGGTCGAGTCATGACCTAAACAAGAGAGATCAAGAGAGCTTAAGTTTTGAGTTAGATTCTTAAGTAATAAAGTGAGTTTTACTTTGTTATTTCTTGAGTCTTAAACATACAAATCTCGTTCTATAGTTAACACCATGGTGGAGGAAAGTAAATACAACTTGGAATAGAAATATTGTTATAAGGACATATTCTAGCTAAAATATGTGCAACTTCATTACAAGTTCGATGACTATACATGTAGCGAATAAATTAAAATTTAGATGCATAATATCTGACTTCCTTGCACAAATTTATAGCAGAAATGTCCTCCTCCAATCTTTGAAGCGTCTTTGTTAAGGTTTGAAAATCACCCTCAAAACTTATCTACCCTATGCTCCATATGTTTTTTTTTTTTTTTGAATACCCATGCTCCAAATGTTTTGAATTACATTTAACAAGGTTATTGCTTCAGCTTCTAGTGATAATAAAGTGTATCCTACAAACGCTGTACTCTAATGCTTGGGAGTTCCATGATGATCTTTATTTAGTACCAAGTAGCAACATAATTGATTTTTTCATGTTTTTGGCATGTTTCATCCATCTTTATTCCCCTTGAATATAATCTTGTAGTTGTACCTAGAGCTTTAGAAAGTATACACTACATGTTTTAGTTTTGATACAACGGAAAACTTCAAAACTTCTACTATAAATTCAGGATATATCGCCATTAGATTCAGGTTCTTGAATATTAACTTTATATCCGAAAGGTACCAAATAAACTCCATCAGTGTTGTAGCTCGACACAATTCGATTCGACAAAAAAAAGACTTGGGAGTAGGAAGATCATGTATTTCTGTTTTATCCTTCAAATGTTGTTTACTGTGCAGACTTAGTAGTGTCCTCAAAATTGGTATTTTTTGTACTATAGAGATTGCGTGTTGCGTGCTTTAATCAATGAGCTTGAGTCTCTGAAACCGGAATTCAACCGGCTAGTGGTTAAGCTGAATAGAGCCGAGGATGACGAAGATTTGAAGTGGGCTATAATATCCTAAGTACTCGGTATAACTGACGCATTCGTGTACAGACGTCTCCTTTTAGTCGAGTTTGTGTTCACAACCTCTCCTTTCGGTCGAGTTGCTAAAGCACCTCTCTCACTATCAAACAGCTCGCCCTACGGTGATCTATCAGGTTGGAAGTGATCTCCTGATCGTATCATATATATAGTTTAGATGATGTTGAATGGCCTCCTTCCCATACTGCAGATCTGATATTAACAAGGTCTAAATATTGGAATTGTATTGAATATATAATCTAGGATTTCTTTTTCATTAAGTTAATCTCGCGTCTTCAAAATCCGTAAAAGTCTGGATTATTTGGCATTAATTTTTTGTAAAAAAAAAATTCTGAATTTAATCCAAAAATACTAATATTTGATTAAAATATATAGATTGTTTTTTAATTGTCAAAGTCAGTAGTTAACTAATTAACTTGATGATCAGAAATGTATAAGATTTATATATAAAATAGTAAAATTATAATTTATGCATGTAATTAGCTATATATATCGGGGAAGAGCGGATATCCCCAAATTAAAATTGTAGGTATTTGTGATTTGCTTCGTTTTTGATGAATATCAATTTTTAGTACTTGATTTGCTTTGTAAAATGGCGAATATCCGGATTTTACGATTCGAATAACGGATTATATGGAATCTAGACGGATAATTTGTCCATCTTTAATAAATACTATTATGCGTGAAAAACGATTGTTGCAATTTGGCACTTGAATAATAATAAAGATTTTTTTTGAGCAAAGAATAATAATAAAGATAATTATTTACATTTCTCAAGAAAAGATATTGATGATGGACCAATATCTTATATTACAGATTAAAAAAAAAAAAGCAAATAGGCCCAGGTCTTCAGGTCCACCACTTAGTAGTCGAGCCGACATATAAAAAATAGAAACCCTAAAAATTTTCTCGAGAGCCGACTTTTTCTCGATCTAAGTCGCGTCGTCGGAAAAAATGAGACATGATGATGCTGGAGTTCCCCAAGTCTGCATAAGAATGAGGCTTCTCACTCCCTTTCAAGTTATCCAGGATATCGTGGCCGAGGTTGAGGATGCGTTTGTCAACAGATATGTTGACCATGATAGTAGACTGGATGTAGAAGATACGTCCAAGGCCATTTATGGGCTACAATACTTGTTCAGTAGGGAGCATGTTTCCCAGCTGATAGCAGAGATGGAGTGAAGACCGTGATGGTTATGTGACCCTGAGGGAATTTAAACGGAGCTTGTCACCTCCCTATGGGTCAATGGATATATGGTTAGCATTTCTTCGTGCAGACTCAAACAACGATGGTGAGATTTTTTTGTCTGAGTTCCACAAAGCTCTTGTCCACAATTGTATTTCTAAGTGTTGAAGAAATATTCAAGGCGGAGGAGTCTTCACGTCTGATGGATGGAATGGACGAAAACAAAGACGGCTTTGTCTTTGTGACCCTGTCGGACTTCAAGAGAACTTTATCACCTCCTTACGTCGGAGGAGTCATCATGACATCGTAGAAAGGTTCAAACTTAAACACAAAACCTGTAATTTTCAAGACGTTATCTTTAATTGATAAGTTTGTGGAGAAAAAAACCAAAAATGAGAGTCATCACGACGTAAACAACGATCAATTCAATGTTTACGGAGCTAAGTAGTAGTCTCGATTAATGGGTTGTTTGTAGAAATTTTGTACAAACTATTCATAAGTAGTTAAATAAATAACAAACCCCCCCCCCCCCCCCCCCCCATTAATCGAGAAGTACAATATTGAAAATAATCTTGGATTTGATCAAATTTACATCACATCGCCATTACAACAAAGAGCAAATTAATTAACATCATTAAGTGTATAATTGAATATTGAATTATTCACTTTAATTTGATTTATAGATTTTTTAATCTATTAGCGAGTAAAGTTTATTATAAAGAAAAGGAGATATACTACAATAACCTATAAAATATCATAAACAGCCTAAATAACCTATCTAGATTTCTATAGATTTTTACATAATATTTTTACCATATTACCCTTAAAGATTGTGAAAATATCCTGAAAAATATTCACTGAAGGGAGTTATACTACAATAAGTCAATAACCTAGAAAATATCAGAAACAGCCTAAATAACCTATCAAGATAGTATATATATTTAGAAAATAAGGGAATAATTAGTATATATTATGAATTGATTTTGATTTAAATGTAATGATTTATATAAACTTCAAAGCAAATTTCTTATAAGGGTAGATTAGGAATTATCAAAATCTTGACATAAAAAGAGAGTTATCTAGGGGAAAAAAAATGAGTCTATGTCATTGGTTTATAATTTGCCTCTACAAGTACAATGGAACCTAGAGCAGCTTTTCTTATTCAATGACACGTTCTCTCGACTCTCTCTGTAGTACAATTAATAATAGTCAAGAGCAGCTTCATCGTTTGAAATAAGCTTTTGAATTTCTTATAATTTAAATATTAATATTTTAATATTAGAAAAGAATGGACTACTAAAAAATAGACAAATGGAGAAAAAATCTCTAAAATAGCTAGCAACGTATTATAGAATTAATTTATTTTAATATATTTAATTGTTACGCTCATGCATGTTGCTTTGTATAGAGACTAGATAGGCCATTAATAATACTAAACCGGCCAACTTGTTCAGACTCTGATCTTCTCTTATATATATATAAATATTAAAAACAGTGGATCCTATATGAACACTATACAATTCGTTATTGGTCATTTCCAATGTCTCTGTCTTTTATTTAAGAGTTCTGAATTAAACTAACAGTGGTTCTGTGCCATTCTCAATGAAGAACTCCATTTGTGAATTGTGGAACAACAAAACAAAAACTCTAATATAAACCGTTCCTTCTTTAACTTTCCTCTATCTTTTATTCTCATATGAATCTCTCTCATCTTCACTGTTCTTTTCTTAGAAAATAACATTACTCGTCTTCGGTTCTTCACAAAAAACAGTCCCGTTTTTCTAGCAAAACATTCGAGTGTTAGAGATATAAAGAAAATCAAATTTATGCAGATCCGTTAGTTAGCAAGACTTGCCAAGAAACACATTTGTGTATTTTTCATTTTATGTCCAAATACTATATTCAGAGTTCATGGACAACCACAAGCCATGAATGAACACATTTAGATTGATCGCAGAGGCAGAATTCCAAGAAACGAGGCCTAGGCAACCACAAGCCATGAATGAACACATTAAGATTCGAGAAATTATGGGCATTGAATATGAGAGTAAGAGTAAAAAGGGGTTACAATTAATAGTCTTATCTCAACAACAAGTTTGGGTACGACGACTTGCCTTTTTTCAATTATTTTTACTCTATTTAATTAATACTACTAGCTATTAGTAACATCTTTTAAACAACAAATTATATTATCCAGAGACACTATTAAATTTCTCAGAAGCTTTTATATCTTCTTCATCTTTTTCCATTTGCTGTCGAGTTTGGTGGAAGTTGCATTGCACTTTGAGAGTACCAAAATTAACTTCTCTAGTACTGCTGCAAGTACGAATAGTTCCCACGTTAGTCTCTTTATTAACAGTATGGCTTATGTGTATATTTAAAGTAACATGTAAGGTTGATGAGATATAAATTGATTGGCTTGTCATGACTTGTGAGTTACGTAATAAACTCGTCAAATTTGTAAATTAATAAACAACTAGTATGAATGTATGATTAACAACCTCATGTATTGATTGATTCGTTTTATGTTATGTTGCATTTCATGGACAATAGATTTGAATATTTTCACTGTCCCAGGATAATTTTATGTCATAGCAAACACAAATGAATTATTTCTCCACCGTGAAATGATGAAGAATAGGCAAATTGACCGGATATGGTTGGCTACTTGGCTTTGTTAGAAGAATTCCAGGTGACCAAATTTGAACTCAAATGTCTCTCCATTCATTCTGAGTCCAAATTGCATAGGACACTTTCATAGATTAATCTGGTTTTGGATAATAATTTTATAGGATTTAATTATTTCAGTAAAAAAATTATTTTAATATATTTTAAACAATGTTTTACGCTCATGCATGTAGCGTTGTATAGACTACATAGGCCATTAATACTAAACCGGCCAACATTTTGCAGACTCTGACCTTCTCTTATATATATAAAAATAGGTATTAAAATAAAAACAGTGGATCTACATAAACACTATACAATTCGTTATTGGTCATTTCCAATGTCTTTAAATGTCAAAAGTTCTGAACCAAACTAAGAGTGGTTCTGTGCCATTCTCAACGAAGCCATTTGTGGAACAACAAAACAAAAAAAACCCTTATATAAACCAATCCTTCTTTAACTTTCCTCTATCTTTGATTCTCATACGAGTCTCTCTCTTCTTCAATGTTCTTTTCTTAGAACATAATAATAATATTCGTCTTTGGTTTTTCTTCAGTGTTCTTTTCTAGTTATTCTAGTCTAAAAAATCAAATTAAAACAGAAAAATATCAGTTATGTCGTTGCTTGTTTTTCTTTTCCAAGTTATAGCTTTATCGGTCTTGTTCTTCTCCGAGGTGTGTCTTGCCGGTAAAAACATTCCGGCGAATTTTGTATTCGGAGATTCATTGGTGGATGTCGGAAACAACAACTACTTAGCCACATTGTCAAAGGCTAATTATATTCCTAATGGGATCGATTTTGGATCACCTACTGGGAGATTCACCAACGGAAGAACAATCGTCGATATCGTATGTAAGTACATTATTTAATCATTTATCTTATACGAGTTATTTATCATAAAAATTTATAGTTTTATACACAAGTTTCCATGCAGTGTTTTTTTTGTTAATAGTTTTCATGCACTGTTCAAGCCGTAATAATAAAGATTGTATTTATTGTGAACATTATACTGATGGTTGACTTTCCAACATGTAACAACGTTCTTGTATTTTGGACCGGTTCGTTTTAAAACCAAAATTTGGTTTATTTCTTATACGGCTCGATCGATAACCGGAAATTTTGAAAACCGCAGATCAAGCATTAGGTTCCGACGAATTAACTCCACCGTACTTAGCACCAACAACAAGAGGATATCTCATTCTCAACGGCGTTAATTATGCTTCTGGCGGAAGTGGAATCCTCAATTCTACCGGAAAAATATTTGTAAGCATATTTTTATTCTATTTCTTATTCTTCACACATTTATTTTATATATAACATGTTACAAAAAAAAAAATGATTACAGGGAGAGCGTATAAATGTGGATGCACAACTAGACAACTTTGCAACGACAAGACAAGACATCATTTCTTGGATTGGTGAATCCGAAGCGGCTAAATTATTCCGGTCAGCAATTTTCTCGGTTACGACCGGTTCAAACGATCTAATCAACAATTATTTCACCCCGGTGGTGTCAACCGTCGAACGGAAAGTCACATCTCCCGAAGTCTTCGTGGATACAATGATCTCAAGATTCCGATTACAACTCACCGTAATAATCTCTTCTCTAATTTCAACTAAACCGAATTAAAACCAAACCGATTGATCAATAATTTGTATGGTTTTGGCAGAGATTGTACCAATTGGGTGCGAGGAAAATCGTGGTGATTAATATTGGTCCTATTGGTTGTATACCGTTCGAGAGAGAGTCTGATCCAGCGGCTGGAGATGAATGTTCGGTTGAACCAAATGAAGTGGCACAAATGTATAATATCAAGCTTAAAAACCTAGTAGAGGATTTAAACAAGAATCTACAAGGTTCAAGATTCGTCTACGCTGATGTTTTTCGCATTGTTTATGATATCCTACAAAATTATGCATCTTACGGTACGTAATCTCAACCATTTGATCTCTTAATAATATTATGTTACTTATTTTAGATTTTAACGTATGAATTTTGTAATTTGATATTGTAGGTTTTGAGAGTGAGAAGATTCCCTGTTGTTCATTACTTGGGAAAGTAGGTGGGCTTATTCCATGTGGTCCATCTTCAAAAGTATGTATGGATCGTTCCAAATATGTATTTTGGGATCCTTACCATCCTACCGAAACTGCTAACGTCATCATTGCTCGGCGTCTACTCTCCGGCGACACCTCCGATATATTTCCAATCAATATCCGGCAACTCGCTAACCTCGAGATAAATGCATGAACCGTATTAAAAAAAAAAACCTCATCTATATAGGGTTGGGCTGGTATGCTATTGGCGTTTGCATTTTGATCTAGTTAAATTTGCTTCTTTTGTCTTGTTTTATGATACATTGATATGCTTATGATATTTGTGTAATCTCTTGAAAGGTTTAGTGTAGCTGGCGTTCGAATGTTGAGACTTGAGACATTCGATTTCTTAGTATTTTTTTGGTTACACTTATATATCTAACCAAGGAGAGACTTTAAATATATCCAACATTTTTATGTTCTTTTGAAAAGCATTTCAACTATAGTGTAGTGACGATCTTACCGACAAAAATATAGTTTTTAGAAAATCCCCCTTTGTAAACCTAAATTTCCAACATTTTTATGTTAGTAGTTTGTAAAATTTAGAAGATTTGATTTTGTAACTCTAGTTTAGATCTCCAAACATGTATGTAAAGTTGTCTCAAATTGAACTTTTGTTACCGAAATTTGGTCGACGAAAAAAAAATCACCTCGAACAGTCAACTATAAAGACCTTAATTATACTCCCTCTGTCCCATTTTATTAGATGTTTGAACTAAAAGCACAAATATTAAGAAACAATAAATATATTCTCATTTATGAAAATTCAACCAATAGAAGAAGATACTGCATAATTAAAATAATTAAAAACTATTAAATTAATCTAAATCATGCATTGAAAGTAGAGAAAATCTTATATAGTGGAACAAATAAAAAGGCCTAAAACATCTTATATATTGGGACAGAGGGAGTAATAGATTTGTTAGTAAAGTTTATTAATTATTAGAATTAAAAAAAAAACACCATTTTGAATTTCCTTTAAGAACATCAGTGTTAAAAACAGTAGAAACGTTTGTTTTTTTGGTTCAAATAAAGTTTTTAGAAAATCCCCCTTTGTAAACCTAAATTTCGTCGTCTACGATAATGGCTTCCGACAATCCAACCGACAAAAATATTGTTTTTAGAACACTCAAAGCAAAACCTGAGAACAAGGTTCGATTTTCGTCAGCTTTTCTTGTTTTCCTTATTTTAATTTCTGGGTTTTACGTATTTTGGAATCGTCGTTTCGTTTGTATATCCAAACTGAGGAACATAATTTCGATCATACCTAGAAGCTCTGGGAGTTGTTTGACTAAAAAAAAGGGGTTCATGATAATTTCTATTGGATTTCTAGGTATGCTTTGATTGTAGTGCGAAAAATCCGACATGGGCATCGGTTACATACGGCATTTTTCTCTGCATCGATTGTTCAGCCAATCATCGGAGCCTCGGTGTTCATATCAGCGTCGTCAGGTAAAACTCAGGAACAATCTTAAGCCAATCTAAGCTTACACTTAATTGTACCAACTTCTTGATTCTGGCTAGGGTTTAAGGACATGATCATAGGTATTACTTCTGAAATTTTAGACTCAGTTCCACAAGTTTCTCTAAAATAGACTCATTCAAATTATGACAAGATGATATATTTCAGAGTGGTTCTATGTCTTATTTGATCGATTTACTCCAAATACTAATGGAGCCAAGATGCTACGTTGTTTTTTTCTTTTTTTCCGGTTCGATATAGATCAACGAATTTAGACTCATGGAGCCCTGAGCAGCTTAGGGCAATGATGTTTGGTGGGAACTACCGCGCTCAGGTGTTCTTCAAGCAACATGGATGGACGGACAATGGCAATATCGAGTCTAAGTACACTTCAAGAGCTGCTGATTTGTATAGGCAGATTCTTGCTAAGGAAGTTGCTAAAGCCATCTCACAAGAGACTACCACTGATCAACCAAAAGTATCTCCTGGGTTATCTTCTTATTCTGTCAAGGAAGAGTTACCTCCCAAAGAAACTTCTTCTGTGATACATGAAGCTACCAGTGCCACTTCTTCGCCTAAAGCTTCTAATGAAGTTTTGCCTAGTACGTTTACGAAACCTATCATTGCTAAGAGGACAGGAAAAACTGGTGGTCTTGGTGCAAGGAAGCTTACTACTAAGGTAAGCCTCATGCGGGGTGTTTTTTAGAGCATGAAACGTTACTGTCCTCTTTTTTGGATGGAACCAACAGATTTTTTTTTTTCTTTCTTTCATTTCGATAAAATGCAGCCAAAGGAAAATCATTATGAGCAGACCCCGGAAGAGTCTGCTGCACTGCTTATTCCTGCAGCATCTTCAGCTATTAACCGCGGAATCAAATCATCGGCTGTTTTTTCATCTGCCTCTCAGTTTGAGAACAATGACGACTTGCAATCCGGAGGACAAAGCGGTGGTGGTACACAAGTTCTTAGCCATGTTGCTCCACCAAAGTCATCATCAAGCTTCTTAGCAGATTCGGGAATGGACCGCTCGTCGATAGCTGAAGTAAGCACGTGTGTTTTAGTGACAGTATTGATCTAGCTAATTACAGTCATCTTTTGACTAATTTGATTACTAGGTTCTTAGCCGTGTTCCTCCATCAAAGTTACCATTAAGCTTCTTTTATTTTACCGGAACGGACATGAGTTGTTTCGTCAAGAAATCAAGCTCCAGCTCGTCAAAAGTTCAAGTAAGCTTGTGTGTAATTTAGTGAAACTCCGAAACAGTTACAGTCATCTTTTAACTAATTTGATTACTAGGTTGAAGAATCAGATGAAGCAAGAAAGAGGTTCTCAAACGCAAAGTCCATTTCTTCTGCTCAGTTTTTTGGAGATGAGATGAAATCTGCTGGTCTTGATGAATCAGAAACTACCCTTGAGGTAAGTAGAGATTTGCCATCATATAATGATGTCAAACACTTGTTGCGATATCACTGTGATGTCTCTTTGATTCGATATGTTGACAGGGGAAGAATGATTTCTGGTCGTTAGTGAACAAAGCAGCATGCGAAGTGAAGGAGAAGCTCTTGTCGAAGTCGAATCATCATCAAGATAAAGTGAATGACCTCCGTAGGGAAGTGACAATATTGATGGAGATACTTCATGCCCAAGATGCTGATGCTATCCCTCTTATAACCCGTGAGCGATGGGCTAACTTACTGTTTACACAAGTAATTCTTACCACGCAGTCGATTTAATCTATCTCGGGTTCTTGAGCTTTTAGTGTTACCATAATTTTTCTGATAAACATATTTTCTGGTTGGTTGTTCTAACAGGCCGCTATGCTTGGTCGACACACAGATTGCCCCATACTTAGAAGTGCTCAAATCGATGCGGGTAACTTACTGCGGGAGTTAAATGGGCTCGCATACATCAATTGAAATATAAACAACATGTAAAGTTGTCTCAAATCGAATTTGTAACACTTGTTTAGATCTCCAACATGTTAACTTTTGTATCCGAAGTTTGGTCGACGACCAGAAAATCACCTTCAACAGAACAGTCTATATTGAATAAAACGTCAATTCTAATAAACTTTGGAGTTCTATTGGAGCAGCTTTTGTTATTCATTGACATGTCTCTCGCCTCTCTTTGTGATCACGTCCTTAATAGTCTTATCTCAACAAGAATTTGAGTACTTAATTCGAAAACGACCACTTGCTTTTTTCAATTATTTTTACTCTATTTAATACTACTAGCTATTACTAATATTTTTTAACATATTCTATTATCTAGAGACACTAGCTACTATAAAAAAAATTCAGAAGCTTTTATTCATCTTCTTCTCTCTTTTTCTTCCTTTGCTGTTTCTCTTATAGCTAGACTCTAGTTTGGTGGAAGTTGCAATGTACTTTGAGTACAAAAATTAACTTCTCTACTGCTGCAAGTACGAAAAGTTCCCACTTTCGTTTCTTTATTAACAGTATGGGTTATGTGTGTATTTAAAGTAACATGTTAGGTTGATGAGATTTAAATTGATTGGGTTGTTATGACTTGTGATTTACGTAATAATCTAGTCAAATTTATAAATTAAGAAACCACTAGTGGAGTCTCATGACAAAAAGAAGAAAACCATGTGGTATGAATGTATAAATAACAATCTCATGTTTTGAGTGATTCGTTTTATGTTATGTTGTATTTCATGGACAACAAATTTGGGTATTTTCACTGTCCAAGGATATTTCTTTTTATCATATTAAACACAAATGAATTCGTTCTTCACCGTCACATGATGAAGATTAGGCATATATATAAGCCGGATACGGTTGGCTTGGTTAGAAGAATTTCAGGTGACCAAATATAAACCGTTCCTTCTTTAACTTTCCTCTATCTTTTATTCTCATACGAATCTATCATCTATGTCGTCTTTAATGTTCTTTTCTTAGAACATAATTATTCGTCATTAATTTGGTTCTTCACAAGAAAGAGTCCCGTTCTTCTTCAGTGTTCTTTTCTAGTTTTTCTAGTCTAAAAAATCAAATTTAAAACAGAAAAATATCAGTAATGTCGTTGCTTGTTTTTCTTTTCCAAGTTATAGCTTTATCGGTCTTGTTCTTCTCCGAGGTGTGTCTTGCCGGTAAGAAACTTCCAGCGAATTTTGTGTTCGGAGATTCATTGGTGGATGCCGGAAACAACAACTACTTAGCCACATTATCAAAGGCTAATTATGATCCTAATGGGATCGATTTTGGATCACCTACTGGGAGATTCACCAACGGAAGAACAATCGTCGATATCGTATCTAAGTAATAATTCTACAATTATCTTATACGAATAATAGGTTTCAAAAATATAACATAAATCACACAACATAAAGGTTTCAAACATATAACATAAATCACACACAACATATATAAAAGGTTAAACACACATAACACCAGAACAAGTATAAGTCCAAGAGAGAGGCTAAATAAATTTTATGTCCATTTGGTTGCGATGGAATGCTGGAGAAACTCTAAATAAAATTTTTGAAAGAAAATTTTTGCGACTAATTCTAATTAATTGACCACACTCCAGAAAAAAATCTTATATGAAATGTGTTCCTAATGACATCTATATAGCTCTTAATGTTAGAAGAAAACAAGTTCTAAGAGAGTTACATGGGAGAAAATCATATATACTACATTATCAAAGACAAAACAAAAATTCAGTCAATTGTTTAAATAATAATTACGAGACGATTCAAAGAACTGTAAGGCGATATCTTAAATTAGTAGACTGAATTATATGGCAATATTGACGTAATTGGTTCATCAACAATAACAAAGTTCTAAATGTTGCATTCGATTCTCTATATTGTTTTGCTAAAGCTTTTAATTTGTCCCTTTTCCTCGTTGAGTAACGTTAGCTTGTCAATGTTTTCCTCGTCAACCGTAACTGCTAGTTTTTCAATCCCTCTCGTAATGGTTTAATTCGATTAAACTATACTCGTGTAGAAGAAAATCAATTTATTTAAATATAAAACACTAGATAAAGTATCCTACAAGATTGTTCCGAAACAAGTTTATAGAATTGACCAAATAATATGAAAATGTAAGGATTTATTAGATAAGTAATTTAATTGCGATTTCGTTAATACATAGAGATAAATTATACTTAAAGTTACCAATAATAATGAGATTCTGTGGTGTAGTGGTTATCACGTTTGCCTTACACGCAAAAGGTCTCCAGTTCGATCCTGGGCAGAATCATTTTTATAAAATGTTAACTTGTTTTTACAACCAGAAAGTCAGTTATGTTTCCGTTTAAAACAAAAAGTCGACAAATTCGTAAATTAAAAACTAGCAATGTCCAAAACCAGTGACAAATCTTGAGAAATGTCAAACATATTCATGCCAGCAGAAAACAATGGATGTCACATAATAGTTAAATAGACGAAAGCTATAGAAAACATCATACGAACTGATCAGAGTAAGTTCTCAGGTGAAATTCTTAATCACGACATGAACAAGAACGACTTATCTACATTCACCCATTGATCTTGATTATGACTTCTAAAAATTTGGATTAAAAAAGTCAAACAATTATCTCAAGAAACAAAAATAAGTTTAACAAAAAGAAAAAGAAAGAAACAAACAAACATAAGACGCTATTAACAATGTTCATGTTCTTTCAGACATTCAAATAGAAGTAACACTTGATATATAAAAAAAAAACACTTTTTTTTTGTTTTGAATAAATTTATATTCAATTCAAAAAAAAAAAATGTTCATGTAAAAAGTAGTTTATGGCAATATTTAACTGGCAATTTCTTACATTCATAGTAGTATATAGTGGAGTGTGAAATTATATGTTCATTAGACTGAAGTCATGAATATCGAATAATTAATACTTTTTTTTTTTTCAGCCAAAGCATTTGTTAAAAAAGCCCAAAAGGGTCCTTACCCAAAAAAAAAAAAAAAAAAGATTTAAAAATGCAACTTACATGAAGAATAATACAAAAGTATTTTTTAAGCCCAAATATTAAATGACCCTAATACATAAGAAAATAATACGTAGAACAGACATGTGTTTGATTCTGTCTAGAGTTCATGTTATAGAGGAGAAAACCACCGGAATACCATCAGTTGCTCATCGCCGATCTTGAGTCTGCCATCTTGACTAAGCCGATGACAATCCTAAAACATCATATGAAGGCTTCAATCACTTCCTCTGAAACATCCTTTTACATATTCATCCGCAATAGATCTGATTACTTCTTGCCCCAATCCATCTTAATAAAGTCAGATCTAAATCATCTCAACCATATTCCTAGAAGGAAGCCACACCAAAGGCCTAATATACGGTCTACTTCATAACATAGACATCGAAGATATTACTCTAACATAAGAGAAAAGTTAAGTTGATGGTAAACGAGATTTAATCTTCAAACCCTGTAAATCGATGGCAAGATGGGTAAACAAAATATATCCAAGCTTAGCTAATCAAAGAAGGAAAATTAAAATCAGAAACTGATTGGAAATCAATCCGATATCAAATCTGATTTAAGATTAGTCAAAATCAGAAAATTCCCAGTTTAAATCGGAAAAACAAGAGAACTATAAACAAACAAAAAATCCGAAAAAAAAAAGATCGGAATCGCTTTCTATCTGAAAGATGGGGGAAAACGGCCTATTCCCCCACGAACTATGTTACTTTATCGCATTCATACACAAAACTTTGAGTCGTGCTTATAACTACATAAACTTAACTAAAATTTGAATTTCATACACGAACAAAACAAATCCGGCTTAAACCCACAAATCTTCAAACGGCGTTAACATTCCGTTAACTGTATGCTGACTAGGATGCCACGTAGACACAAAAAAAAAAAAAAATCAGATCTAATCAAGCCAAAACTCGATCCCGTGACCTTGTAGTCATGACAGCATACTCGTAACCGGCTGAGCCACTGCAACCTTTGACATAAGGATGACCAAACACATTTATATAAACCCAATTCCAAATTAATTTGTCTTTGTTATTTTCTTAGTCACTGAACCCGCGTGCCGCCGCAAACCCTCGTCGGAAAGACATGCCAAGACAGAGCAAACCCGCATCGGAGATGTATTATTGCAATCCGTTTGGTTTCGTCTCGTATATAAATCTTCTGATTATGGTTCTAGCTCATTTTTTCCTTCGTTAGATTTATTGTTGAACTTATGATCTGGTTTAGATCTCTGAGATTTGATGTTTATGCATATGAGCGAAACCCGAACAACGCGTTAAAACCCTTTTTCTCTCTCTTTGCTTTCTCTTCTCCGATCTCCTCATCACAGACAGTGATTGTAATCAAGAATTGGGATTTTTTTGGTCTATGAAATCGAATTTGATTCAACTGAATTTTGGAAAAAGAAAATCAAAATAAAAATTGATATCAATTGGATTGGGAGAAGAATATTTCAGTTTGTGGTTTCAAATTAATTTTTCTAGTTGGGGTTAGAGAAGCGGCGGAAGGAGTGGAGGATGAGTGGTGGTGGTGTTGGGAATGACGAGGTAGTCAGAGTTTTCATTTTTTTAATTTGTTATTTTAATTTATTTTATTTTATATCTAGATATATAGGTATATTTGTTTGGAGTCAGTGGGTCAATTGGTATTACATTTCTTTATTAATTATATAAATGTGTTTGGTTGCTGTTTTGTCTAATGTTGTTGTGGCTCGAGCGGTATAGATTGTGGTTACATGACTACCAGTTCACGGGTTCGAGTCTGTATTATATAAGATCTCATTTTTTTAATTATCTACGTGGCATCCTAATCAACATACAGTTAACGGAATGTTAACACCGTTTGGAGATTTGTGGGTTTAAGCCGGATTTATTTTGTTCGTGTATAAAATTCAAATTTTAGTTAAGTTCATGTAGTTATAAGCACGACTCAAAGTTCTGTGTATGAATGCGATAAAGTAACATAGTTTGTGGGGGAATAGGCCGTTTTCCCTGAAAGATGGAAGTGCGAGAAGATAATTTTTATTAATAGTAATACTTCTTAAATACTATCATTTATTTCATTCATTCATAATAAAAAGCTTCAGAAAACATCCTTCTTTTTAATCTGGCTTGAGACACAAGTAAGTATAAAACTATATTCAAAATCCACCCCCACGGCCTCCTCCAGAACCAGCACCAAACCCTCCGCCATGGCCTCCTCCTCCTCCTGCACCGCCACCAAAACCTCCACCAGCTCCGCCACCATGGCCTCCTCCACCTCCTGCACCACCGCCAAAGCCCCCTCCAGCTCCACCACCGTGCCCTCCTCCAGCTCCACCACCAAATCCTCCACCAGCACCACCACCATGGCCTCCTCCACCTCCTGCACCACCGCCAAATCCTCCACCAGCACCACCACCATGGCCTCCTCCACCTCCTGCACCACCGCCAAATCCTCCACCAGCACCGCTACCATGGCCTCCTCCACCTCCTGCACCGCCACCAAATCCTCCACCAGCACCGCTACCATGGCCTCCTCCACCTCCTGCACCACCGCCAAATCCTCCACCAGCACCGCCGCCGTGACCTCCTCCAGCACCACCGCCAAATCCTCCTCCAGCACCGCCACCATGGCCTCCACCAGCACCACCGCCAAATCCTCCTCCAGCACCGCCACCTCCTCCAGCACCACCCCCAAATCCTCCTCCCGCACCACCACCATGACCACCACCAGCTCCGCCGCCTAATCCTCCTCCAGCACCACCACCAAATCCTCCACCTTGACCTCCACCACCACCTAAACCACCACCTTTGCCTCCACCAGCACCCCCACCAAATCCCCCACCAGCACCGCCACCGGCTCCTCCTCCAACACCCCCACCACCGCCTTTGCCACCACCAAATCCTCCTCCAGCACCACCCCCTCCTCCAAGACCACCACCTCCCAAAGTATCCTTCTCAAGTCTCCTACATTCCGCAACTCCAATAATGAGAACCACAAGCATCAAACCCAAAAACCCTAATCGCTTAGAAACTTTCCCCATTTTTTCTTTCTACTCTTATTTTTCAAAGTGTTGTTCTTTGTTCAGTGCAATATGTTACTCACCTTACTACTTACTAAATCTATTTATAAGTGCGAAAAAGAGCATTAATGAGAATTAGTTGAGGGCCTAATTTGAATTTCTCATACAATTCCTCATTTCGCAATCTTGGATGCTACAATTTTCTTCAAGGTAATTAATGAGTGCTGAGCAAGTGTTCCTTTTTCAAATTGTATTTCGATCCTATCATATTTGTCAACCCTATCGTTTTCTTTAATCATAACAAAACATTTTTAGTGTGCCTAGCTAGAGGATTTTTTATCACCGACTAAGTCAATAGCCAAAAGAAAGAGTTATAACATGTAATGTCTTTCGAACTTTTATTACAAATTTTTTTTGCAATATATAGATAGGAGACCATGTTAACCTTGATTAATAGCGTTTTGACGTTTTCCTATGCAGGAATTTATATATGTTGAATGTTTTCCAAACTGTTTTTCAAGATCTAAGCTTATAAAACTCAAATTTATTTCACCCATCTACATATATAATTGGAGAGTTCTCTCTCCATCTAGAGTATCTACACCAGCATCCATATCATCATATTTTTATTTTTTTGGTAGACTCCATATATCTTATTTATTACAATAAAAAATATTAAACTAAAATTAGTTCACACATTTTCTATTATTATCATTCATTAAAGATAATCAATAATTTACAAAAAAAAATTAAATATGAAAATGAAAAAGTATATATATAAATTTTGAATAGATATTGGATAAATATAAAAAATAGATAATTATATCTTAACATATCTTAACATATAGTAATAAGTAAATATTTTTAGATGGTTAGAGATAAGAAAAAAAAACTTATCATATATTTTAATGGTACAACAATAATTCTTGATAGTTACAATCATTTAGTAGAATAAAGAAAATTAAAGTTAAAAATACCAATTTAAAGGTTTTTACTTAAAAAAAAAAAAAAAAGTAATTCATTTCTGAAAAATACACATTTAAAATTTGAGAATATATTTGTTAATGTTAAAGTATCATCAATTCATGATACCAACTCAAAATAAGGACTGATTACATATTATTATTTATAATATAATATAATATAAATTGTTAAGTTAAGAAATTTGTCTATATTACTAATATTTTCTAAATTATAAAGTGGTGGGTTTTCTTAAAACAAATGAGTACCTAAAAAAAAAAAGTAAATACTAATCAGTGTAAGGAAATTAACATACATTGAAAAAAAAATAATGTGATTTGAAGTAAAACAAAAAAATATCCTAAACATCAAAAATAAAATAATATAATCGAATAATAAAACTGTGTATAATAATATTTGGGAATGCTATTTGGAAATTAGAATAGTAATGGTAGATGGAAGATTTTTCTTAGAAATAAGAAGGATTTTTTTTTTTTTAAAACAAAGGTATTTAAAATTAGAATTAGGAGTTTGTAAGTTACACATTTTAAGAAAAGAAACATTAAGAATGCTATCAGAATCTTACGTTAAATTATATATGTAAAAAGAAAATTTTGTATTTTTTAAACGGTCAAGATAAAATGTAAATTTTGAGTTGAAATCTGATATTTGTGAATAAGAATGAGTCTATATATGAGATTTGTTATTTATAAAGCAATTTTACATGCATCAAAAGAAGATAAAAAAACATTATGACAAACATCTTTCTAGATTTCAGATGTTCACGTTAATAAAAAGATCATGCAACTTATAAAAAAAAAATTGAGTAATAAAAACAGGAAGGAGAAAGTAGACGTCAGGAGACGACAAGTGAATAATAGAAGATAACGAGAGAAATTATAGTGAAAAGTGAGAAATGTTTTTACTACTTCGAAAAGATAACGCACATGAGGAAAATAATATAAAAAACAAATTCAAATGATTATAAATATATTCAAAGATTCATATTAATAAACGTTTTAAATTAAAATTTCGCGCAACGAGCGGGTTCATAATCTAGGCTAGTCTTATTAACATGTACACACGAATATGAACATAATGATTCACAATTAATGTTTTACTCGTATTAAGATAAATAATTATATTAAGTACCATCAAATCTCACAAATTATTATTATTTATAAACCAGAACAAAGTTATTTGATGAAAAACACGAAAACTGTGAAGGTATTTAGACTATGAGACATGCAGTGCCTAATAATCGTTAAAAGCTAAGATTTATAGAACAATAGATGTGATAAAGTATTAATGAAAGACAGTATTCATCAAGTTTTGTAATTAAGTTTTATTTTTCTGCTATTATCGAATTTTAATCTTCAATTTTTCTACAATGTATGAGTTGTAAAAAAACACAAATCTACGAGAAATTCAACATGGTTTGAAAGTAGTAGGGTAAGAGCATGGGCAGTGGGGTAAGCAGGTGGGTGTGAGTCTTGGGGTTTAGGTATTAAAAAAACGAAAAAATTGTCTCTCTCTTCACACCCGGGTGTAAGTTTACACTCGGGTGTAACACTTTTTCTCTCTATCTCTCTCTTTCTTTCTCTTTCTCTTTTCTTTTTTGCTTTAAATTATAATACTAAAAAAATACTTACACCCACACAAACACATTTGCCACTGCTGATGGTCTAAGGCAGGTGGTAAAATTAATTAAGATTCCTCTTTCTTTTTTTCCAGCGTCTCAACTACTTCACCATTGAGTTTATTATACATACATTTGATCTTTTATAGTACTAATCATGCAGTTTATATTCATCCACAAATCGTTATCACTATGATATGCCGACAAATTTAATATTTAGTTTGACTATTGAGTCACTGACTAAAAAGGTTTGTTACCGATTGGGCGTAACAAATTTGTTGTTTTTATTTTTATTTTTTAATATTGAAATAAAAGATTTTACTTCTCATTCGTGTTGGTTCCAAATGTTGAGTAAATATATTTGAGAAAAATAAATTACATTTTTTTCCTCATATACAGATGACACTTAATTGTTGAATTCCTTAACATTTAGAAAAGAAAAGCAATGCTCTTGAGTTTGGGGACATAAGGTAGCTAGCACCTCCTTTAACACACAAATGCAGTAAGTGTTTGAAGTGTTATGCGGATGTGAATATGTTAATTTCTCTATAATATGATTGTTCGAGAGAGAGAGAATGGGGATCCTGATGAATGGTCTTAAATATATGGGTTGTCTCTAGGTTAATTAGGAGACCGAATTAGGGCCTTCGGGCTTGAACTTCCAAATATTAGAAAAAAAAAAAAATTAGGAGACTGAATATTTGATGTAATGTATGGGTTGTCCAATAGTCGGTTTTTTTAATTAGTCACGTACTTAGTAAATTTGGCGCATTAACCTGCTATAACATATATATCACCAAAAAATGTACGTTGATATTAGGTAGGAGCAATGATGCATTGTTCTCGATTCGGCATGTGCTCTATTGATGGACTACCTCTTTCTTGAGAAACATGAATGGCGCATGTCTGAGTTGTGCTAGGCCGACAAGAATAAAAGTTTATTACAACTAGAAAAATAATTAGTTTTCACCACAAAGAAAGGAACATGAGTTATTTTCTAAAACTCAACTAAAACCTTAAATTATTTTAAAAACGGTCTCTATAATGAATGCCCATTACCAAGAACTTAATACAGCTATATATAATATATAGAATGAGAAATGCTTTAACAATTTGACATTTTCTAAAGAAGACACCCAAAATATTGGAGAATAAGATCTGAAAGCTAGGCCAGTTAAACAACAAATATTACGTTAGTTTCTATTTTTAGTAACTTGTAGACCATGCAAAACAATGAATCCTTGCTTTGTTGGAACGACACATCTGACAAAATGGTTCAAACGCAACCAAAACCGTAAGCTTGAAATTTGAGAAACCATAGCTTCAAAATAAAAGAAATATCCCAGAGAACCCTAAGGTTAATAACTTTCCTCAATTTGAACATTGAAAGAGATTGGAAAATTAAGGAGAGCTCTTAAAGATGACAATTTTGAAACTATGACTGATGACCATTCTGAAACTTTGGTTTTAACATTTGCTCTGATCATTAACTAACTTGAACTCTGGATATAGTATTCGACAATCTGGACATACACTGCTAACCAACAGATCTGCATAACTTTGATTCCCCAATATCAGATCTTTTTACATCTCTAACGCTCCAATCGAGATATTACACATTATGATCAAAGAACTCCTCTTACATTCTATGAGTGAGAGACTATAACAATATACACAGTACAGTGTAGGGAATCAACCAAAATAGTTCCCAACTATATAACTATTCGTACATGTTCCCCGCAGCAAAAGTTCCTACTAAACCTACCCGGACCAAAACCAAAACATTTTCTGCCACTCACTATGATGGCATCATCATCATCAGAGGAACCGGGAGTTCAATAACGATTAGGAAATAAGAGCGTTCGAATTCCCTTATGTACTGAACCCCTCCGTTCATCAGTTTCAGAATCTTTCTGCAAACGCTTAGCCCTAATCCTTCTGGACTTGTCCATCGGCTACTATGGAACATGTCCTGCACTTTCTCTGGCGGCACACCTTCCCCTGCACACGCCATTCTAACAAAACATTGACAAAATGAGTCAGCGAGTTTGCTGTCCTTAAGGCTTTGAAATTTGAACGGTGACAACGCTCCCAGTCAAGACTGTGTTTATTTTATCATTCACAAGTTTTTCTCAATGCAGATAGCAAACAAAAAAATGAAATTTATCTGCAGCAGTAGTCACATTTACAAAAAAGAAATATCATAAAGCAGATGATTGAAGCGATAGCGATATATTCGCTGCCTAAGTCTATGGTTCTTCTCTTTGATCTCAGACCTAAGTCAACTAGCTAAATAGAGAATTGGAAAGACAGAGACAAAACCAGAACGATGGAAGGTACCTGAACTCCAAGCGTATAGCGGAGAACCCGTCAGCCATTTGTTTCAGAACCGGGCATAGATGGAGCTCTACCGAGCCTTCCAAGGGCGCATAACGGACAATACTTAGCAGAAACTCTGCCAGAACCTGTTGGAGCCTTATCTGGTCACCATAGACAGCCATGGATTTGATCTCCGCGGGAATGTTACGGATCAGCTGAATATTTCTCTCTCTCACCACAAACATGACTTGGCTTACCACTGCATTTATGACACTGCCAATGAAGAACTCTGTTCTCTCTAGCAGCAATGAACTGATGAGCAAAAAAAAAACAGAGGTTGTTTGTTTAGTAGTGCTAATGAGGCTTTATAGAACAATTTAAGTGTGTATAAAAACGAATCAAAACTCTCACCCGTCTTCAATGCTTTTGACGTCCATTTCTCCTACAATCTTCGAGATCTGCTTCTCGCATGAAACACTAGTTTCAAGAAGCTGCTTCTGATCCTCGTTTAAATCCGTAGCTTCCAACAATGAATTTGTGAAACGCAATCCGCTCAATGGATTCTTTATAAATTGGAAAATGTAAGCCAACTCTTTCCTCCTTGAGAAGTATTCACTCTCCTGCCTCCTTTGGACTTCTAGAGCTTGCTGCAACTCGGGACTCGGTATCTGCAAAAAACAGAAAGCCCCAATGATTTTACCGTCGACGCTGACCCGTTTGTTCAAAGTCAGGAGAGCCTGAATGAATTTCCCTTTACGGTCAAAGAACGGGAATGGGAATTTATCCGTTTCTTGGCCACCAATCGCGTTATGTAAAACGATCATGAACTTCGTTAACGCATCAGGACCCTTTAGTCTGCAACAGCTCCCAAATACTTCCCTAACAAGCAATTTTCCAATCACTTCGCTGCGAGGCCACCCTGTGAGCTTTTCCATTGCGGTGTTCCACTCAATGCAGCACGTATTCTCATCCGCTGCAAAGATTGGAGGGATCAGAGGGTTCGGGCTATGGATGATGGCCTTGTAATCGCCTTGTATGTTGATGAACTTGTCCATAACAATTTTATGACCGGTTACATCTTGTCCAACAAAGCAGACTCCAACGATGTTGTTTAAGTAGTCCTTGCTTGAGCATGCGTTGACAACCACAAACACTGCTTTCCCTTGTAGCTCGGGACCAAAAGTTTTCAGCTTGACCTCCACATTCTTGCCTTCATCCCCTGCATAATTGAAAATGAAACACATTATCAGAATTTGCATGTTAGAGTGTGTCACAGATTGAAAATTTAAAGAATTGCATAAACCTTTGAGAGCACAAGAAAGAAGCCTATCAGCTGTTTCTTCGTACTCTTTGTATATCAAATCGCGAACCAGAGACTTTCCTATAGCTTCTTCAACCGAAAGACCGGTCAGCTCTGCAATCTTGGCGTTCCACCCATTGATGCAGCCATCAATGTCCACAGCAAATATAGGAACCGTCGCAGTCTCAATAAGCCTAATCATCTCTCTCGCAACTGCACCTATCTCCTGCATCCCTTGCTCTGCCATATCATCCCCATGTGGCTGAACCCCCCCAGGTGCAGAAGCTTTAGAGTCCATCGCTTCAGACTCTTTGAAAGAATCTCTTAGAATAAGCTGGAGCGAGTGAATGGCGTCCATTTCAGCAGTTTCCCATGGCTGACATCGGCTCTTAACAACTTCGAGAAAAGCCTGGAACGAAGAACGCGGATGCATCCGCTGACCATCATCTTTGTCCTCAGGATGGTGCTTAGCCCCTCCCCATTTGATTTCTTTCTCTGTATGAGACCGGAACCAGAAAAGGAAGTCCCTTTTTGTGATACACGCGACTGCCATACCGCACACAGCATCTCCCAAAGCAGCTGCCTGAGGATAACCCGCATCGCCTAAACTATCTGTGCTTAACCCGGTTGAATCAGAATGGTTAGCAAGCAACCACTCCACAATGTCATTTATCTGAGCCTCAGTCGGAGCCACACCCAACGAATAGTACTTCCCTTGGTAAAGAAATGCCGCACCGTTACATTTTACTAAATCCATGATACTAGGCCTCTGCGTGACAATCCCCGTGGGTGAGTCACGCAGAAGCATATCGCATAACAGTGTCTGCATTCTCAGAACGCGTTTTTCAGACACCTGCAAGGCTAACTGCAACTCCATGTTTAGCTGTAAGCCAAAGGCCTGCATAAGAAACTCACAAGCGTACCTCAAAGGAAAAGGTATGCAACGAGCCGATGTGTGATGGCAAACGACTAAACCCCAAAGCCTCATCGAGTTTCTTCCTCCAGTATTAACACCGTTACCATCTTCTTCGTTTCCATTTATTATAACTGCCATGGCTAACGACGCAATAGAGCCCATGTTAGTCATGTATTGAGCATGACAGCCATGAGGAGCTCGCAAAGTCGAACCCACCAAGCATATAGACTGCGTGAGCCTATCGTCTTGGACCACACGAACTGGTGACGCATAGCAATCTACAATCATCCTAACACGGTTCTGCTTGAACAAGAACCGAGATGCCTGAGGAATATCAGTAGCCGGATAATGCAGACCAATGTAAGGTTCTAAATCGTCCCGTTTACTCTCCGCTACGACTTCACCATGTTCATCTTCATGAAACTTGTACACCATAACGCGGTCGTAGCCAGTAAGATCTCTAACACTGTCAACAACAGTGTCACATAGAAGCTTGATGTCTCCTCCAGGTAACGATTGTAAAT
This sequence comes from Arabidopsis arenosa, assembly GCA_905216605.1. NCBI lineage: Eukaryota > Viridiplantae > Streptophyta > Magnoliopsida > Brassicales > Brassicaceae > Arabidopsis > Arabidopsis arenosa. The sequence continues at coordinate 11,004,820 of LR999457.1, read as the reverse complement.
GAGAAATAGCACGGACCGCAAGTTTCTGCGATTGGACTGCTCCGGCGATTGAAAGCGCCGGGTCCTCGGTTCGAGCCGGCTCTAAATCAATCAAAATTCCAACATCAACCCTGTGAAGAATCGCGTAAAAAGGTTTACCAGTGTTCTTAGAGTGAATCCAAATCGGATTCAGAAGCGTGATCTCTCGAGCCACGAACGCGCGTTCGAGGAGAACGATGCTCGATGACTTGAAGAGAGATCGCAAATCAGTACCAATCGTAAGAACCTCCGATATCTCCTCGATGCTTGGTACAGATTGAGACATGAGCCCTAGCATTTCCCGCGCATTTTCACTGTAACCGATGATTGTGAAAGTGGATTCTTCGACGGCGATCAAGCAACCAAAAGGCTGGGTATAGCCACCGCGTTGGATCCGGGAGAGATAAGCTGTGATCTGCTGCTCCGGTACGGAAGGATCGTACGGCGCCGTTTTAAGAGACTGTGAGTAATCGAACGACTTACCTGACTCTCCGGATTGTTCGAAGACGGCGTGAAGTCTCGCGTCGACAGTGAACTGTTGAATTGCTTTGCTTGTGGATTCCGTTCCGGCGCCGTGGTTTTGCGGCTGCTGATTCTGTGACCTTAGGGCTTTGCTTGCTGACGACTGAGCTTGTTCTGCGCTGGTGTGACGACTCCGATTGACGCGATGGCCTGAGGAAGCTGCCTCTCCACCGCTGGGTTTGCTACCGCCTCCGGAGACCATTTTTCTTAGTTAATCGTTTCGGAATTTCGAAGAATTACAGCGTGAAACGAAGAAGATCGTCGTCAATCATTAAATTCGAAACCAAAGTTTCACAATTTTTCCTTACTCTGCTGAAAATTGAAACTCATAGATTATGGTAAGGCTTTTTGGGAAGCTGGAATTATCATTGTCGATAGCTTAACGACGAAGTTTGTTTGTAAAATGATAAAACGGAAACCAATTTGAATTTTTCTTAAGGCTCCCAAAACCAATTAAAATGAAGAAGAAGAGGTGGTGAAAGGTTAAAGAAGACGATGATCTTGTTCTCTTTATTGATTTGACTCCCTCATATATTGAAATCTCATTAAAAGACCCGAAAACTTGTGGTATTTATCAATTTAACCCAAATTAAACTTTTGTTGTCTGTTATATGAGGGACCGAGATCACGTGGGTTGTGGATTATTCCGACTAGTGGGCGCACGAGGGACGATATATGTGGGCCTATGGGCGTGAGTGTCCCCAAGGGTGGTCGTGGTGTGTATCAAATAAAAGTATTGGACGGTTTAACGTGGACTAAGCGAAGCCGAGTAGTCATTATTTAAGTTGGACTGGCTGATAATTTAGCTATGGTTTTAAATTTTTATAGTTTATTTTAAACCAATAACTGTATCAGAGTTTTATCCAAAAGCTCTACCAACGAACGTGGCCATATATTGCATCACTAACATTCCCCGTTTCAATTACAAGAATTGACCTTGGGATAGGTTTAGGTGTAGCAGCAAAAGCATTTTAAATGTTTGTATCCATGCTTTGTTTCGGATTTTAAGAAAATAAAACATGTTTTCAGTTGTTGACAGAAAAAAATAACAAGTGTGAGTTTTTCTGATGTGAAGTAGCTTTAGAAGCGGTTCCAATGCATGGATCAAGTGATGGCACATACACTGATATACATTAATCTAACTCGAGTATGCAACATATTATCATATACCCTAATAATATAATTAATTAATTACTTATTTCCCCATTTCCTAAGGTATATATAATATGATATATAAACACTTCCACTTTTGATGCTTTTTTAGACCATCTCCCAGTTTGAGTTCAGCATTCACGACTCGTCCATAAACACGGCACCATGACCACTTGACCTTACGAACTTCTTCAGCAAGAGAACCACAATCGCAATTGTGAGTCCAACCGCAGCCCATGTAAACAGCCTGTCATCACCCGGTTTCTGAGCCGTCCTGACAACAGTGGTCTGCTGCTCCTGCCGCCTCACCAAACCGTTTCTGCTATCTCCGTCTGCAATCTCCACTGCTGCATTCGCTCCTGGAAGAACAGTCTGAGCTGCCTCTTCCGCGATTTGATCAACTACACTCTCTTCAGCCACGGTATCAGGTTCTGATATAGCCGTTGCAGCGTCCTGCGACTTGGTTTGGGACTGACTGTCAAAATCAGCCAATGGAGTTTTGTCACATTCATGAGGATTAGGTTTGGCAGCAGAAGGTGTCTTGCTGAGCATGTATTGATGAATCTGCGTATATCAATCAAAAGAACATGATCAAATCAAGCTATGCCTGAGTTGTAAATATATGATACTTAAGCCCATGTCAAATATGTAACAAGTAGCCAAAATGTTGAATTAAACAAGATTCTTAACACTACTTTTTGTTAATTTACATAATATTTCCAGCAAGGGTGTTCTTTTTAAGTTTCCTTGCTTGCTCTATATTTATTTTGCTTCACAATCAACAATAGTTATTGTAGCATCTTAGGATCAGTATCTAACAAATTCTAATGAGAACTGAGCATAACAATTTTGCATGACAAACACATCATGAGTAAACTAAACCCATCTACGTAGCAATTTATTACTTCCGCTGATCAAGAGCTCTTCCTCTTCATGTTGTTTATTATGTAATAACATAGCCACACATCCAATTTATTGGTTCAAATATCAAAAGCATTCTAAATATGTAGCCAGATTCATATCTCTCTATCGGAATATTGTGCATGGTGTATGAAAAGTTAAAAATTGCTCTGAAACAAGGGTGATGTAGTAGAGTACCTCATCAATAAGTTTTTGACGCTCAGGAGAACCATATTTGGGTGGGGACTCGCGTGATTTAGTGGCTAGTGCACGTCTCTCCTCCTTTGGGTAATCTACTGAGCCTAGTGCTCCATTGGGGTTTGAAGGCATGAACGCAATGAGAGCCACCAAAGCAGTCCGAACTACAAAATAAGTCAGAACAAATTCATGAGTAAAGTTGTTGATAAAACTCAACCTCGTTTTACATCATATCTAAAAGCTTTAACTGTTCAATTCGGTTTTAGTCACAACTGTATAAGTCTTTCACAACAAGTTTGGATATTGACAGTTGACAAGGGTGACTAAAAGGTTTGTGACTTTACCACTCCATGACGGTTGCCAATGCTCGGGATGGTAATCAGAAATGCTCAGGCAAATCTTGGTGTTGATTTCAAAACGACCACTCGGCTGAAACAAGAGCAAAAAGATTCATTAGTCTCCTTTAATTTTCACATAGAAGAACAAGTGCATTTGTTTATATGTATATTAAAATGCGGTATACAAGAAGAGAGACGTAAAGAAGAGTAAGAATCCTTACGGTCAACAACATGAATGAAGGAGGTTTGAAAGGATAGTCAGCAGGTAACTGAATCCTCCCATGATATATCCCACCTTCAAATTCAGTGTCACTTGGACCTCGGATCGCGAATTGCCACTCAAATATATTCTCCTGAAGTTACAACAGATCGAGAATTCAATGTAAACTATTTGGACTAACACAAGATTGAACCAACATCAATAACATTACAAAACAACAACTGAAATGCCAAATTGGGAAAAAAAAACTTTCAAGTTCCAATCTGAGAGGCCAAGGATTATAAACGAACACACAAAGGTCGCGTAAAATCTGGAATAGATCAAGGAACAGTTCACAATCTTCTACCAAATGATTCAATCAAAATCAAATCAAAGGGAAATTGAAATATTTCGAATATTTGGAACTCCGATTAACCTTAATTGAGATACTACAGAGAGCAAATTTCGTAAGATCAGACAAGGGGAGAGAGAGAGAGATAAGAGAAGGAAGAATTACGGATCGTGTTTCGAAAAATGTGTACCTCGAGGGGAAGAGACATGAAATCATCACAAGGATTAGCTTGCATCTCCTTAACCTCCTGCAAAATTCTCTTCACCGCCGGGTTCTTCCTGTTAAATCTCTCATCCGCCATGTTTATCGTCGAAGATCAGGCCTGGAAAAATCGAATCCACCGCCAAAAGGTACGCAAGGTCAAAATGTCAACAAAAATAACTTTAGCGCTCCATTTATGAATTAATAAAAGTAGCGATAATAATGCCTACAATGTTTCACCACGTCATCGTAAGATAGATTACGTGTCAAACGTTGATTGGCAATTTCGTTCATACAGTGACGAAAAGAGAATGTCAATATCGTCATTATTCAAGTGATCACCAATCAAATTGCCACGTCATCTGCTATCAAATATTGTTTTACTATTTAACGGGCCTTAATCCAGAAACATTAAGCCTATCAAAAATTTCCTCCAAGCTCGTCCTTCACCATGATTTGGATAAAATTTGGAAAAATGATTACTGATTAATAGTTTAACACTATAAATCTTTGATTTCTAATTTACAATAGTTGCTCACTCTTCGGGTCCTATAAACAAACTATTAGCTGCGATGATATTTAGGTGATATCAATAGTTCAACACTATAAATCTCATGATGACGTTTTTTGTACAAATTATAGTGAGACTAGGGGAAAATCCGGGCTACGCCCGGTATATATTTAACAATTTAGTTAATTTAGTTTGATTTTTTATTTATTTGTTTACCATACATGCTAAAAATGATATGATGTTGTATCTAACATAAATAAAATAAAATTTCAGGAAAGATTAGTGTTTTCTAAAACAATAAAAATATTTGTGTTTGAATGGATACATGTTCGTAGGCGAGAAAGTTGATCAGAGGCAAAAAAAATGCAGAACATTCTTGATCTCACTAATTATTTAACGGATGTGCATGGCAAGTGGGTTTATTTTTAAGGATCAATACAACTTAAGTGGCCTAAGTATTGGTTCCTATTATTTATGTGTATTGCGACCTGACGACCTCTATGTAGCATGGAGAAGAGTTGTGTTTATGAAGGTCATGTACATATACTAATTCTTAAAATAATTTCAATCACAGTACAGAAAGCGACTGTAACGAATTTCTTCAGTCATTGTTATTCAAAAAAGGGAAATGATAGTATATTTTGTTGTGCTATTTGTTCTACCATAAACATATCTAAACACTGACAACATAGAAGAAAATACGGGCATCCACAGCTAGAATTTGAGTGACGACCTATCATAGAAGTACAGAAATACTGACCAAGCTAAGCTGATAATGCTTAGATCCACGCTGTTAAAACTTTGGAGCCTTAGGTTCAGTGACAATTACTTTGGCGGTTGGGGTCAAACTACGCTTTGGCATTTCTCATGGAGTTAAATATGGAGCCTAGCATCATAGTAATTGCGTTTGCGTCATCATTAAGAATAGCATCTCTAGCTCTAGCACGAATACTCCAGCTGCATCATCATTCCAAACAATTATATATATTTTTAAAAAGACGAGTGTAAGAATTTGCTAGCCTTGCTGACCGTTTTTACTTTTAAAGAAAGTAATGAGTCTCGTTAAAACAAAATTTGACTATGATCACTTTTAAATAATTTAGGAATCTTCCAACATCGAATATAAGAATGAAAAGCAAACTGTTTGATAACTTAGTATGAGACAAATATAAAGATGATACATAAACTTACCAGTTGGTACTATAAAGAGAGCTTGTCTCTCAGCACTTATACTTGTCTAAGCCATGCATGTGCAAAGTGCAAACACGTCAAGTTAGTGGCATTCCTTTCCTGAGAAAGCTATGCATCAAGCAAATCATATATTAAAATATTAATGCAGAATTAGTTATACTTACAACTGGAAGGTCGATAAACACTTGATAGTCGGTTTGCATCAAGCAAATCATATATTAAAATATTTAAGCAGAATTTAATTATACTTACAATTGGAGGCCGATAAAATAATTGATAGTCACCTTTTGGTTCAGCGACTTTGATGACTTTGTTACTAATTAGACGAAAATCATTCTGCATTTCTAGCTCATTTAAGTTGAAATAGCTGCAGCTTATCCTACAAATTGTAATTTGATAAGTATGTTTACACAATATAAAAAGTAAGACAGGGAAATCATATATCACTTTTAAGTAAGATTAGGACATCCTCAAAGTGTGATTGTAGAAATGTGGTAGTGTATAATTTATTTCAGACGGGAAACAAAGCATCAAATATGAGATCTGGCTTCTCACCGTTTGGTCTATCTGATTAGTTTTTTGGAACTTTAAACCACACATCTGTCTCTTCAAAGACTTGAATCTAGATCCTGACATAGGGTGATCATGGTGTCAATTAAATTCATAGTTTAGAAGAAAATCACCAAAGAATGTAGGTTTTTTCACTAAAACATGGTTTACCTGACTCTGTATTTGTGTCGAGTTGTATGCATAGATTCTGGACATGGTTTATGGATACTCTATTTTGAAAACCATAGTTTCTCCTTTCACCATCGTTAGCATCTGTAGATTGTAGAGTGTCCTCCCTGTAATCAACCAAAAAACGGATGGTTACTAAAGCAGAGGGAGATCACGATTTTCGTAAGTTAATATTGTTGTATTTAGGAACCAGATTTTCTGGCTAGATTTATAGCCAGAGACAGATGGAGAGAGAAGTAAACTGGAAGTGACGTGCAACTGAGGGATTTAAGGATGGAGAAAGACGGGAGAATGACCTAATAATGGTGTAACTGATTTGGTGTAGTGGGGAATTGGAAAAGATTCAACTATCTCGTAAGAAGATGGGGCTACATTTTGCCTAATGCCACGTGGCAGATCTTTAGGTGATTTTTAGACATGCTGATGTGGATACCCTGAGAAGCTTCAATGAGTCCCTTTTATTAGTAAGAGATTTATAATGATGACCTATTAATAATGTTGGATTGGTGGATTCTCTAGCGAGGAGGGCATTGAAGACTTGGTGTTTGTTGGACTTGTTTGGTTGATAAACCAAACCATTTTATCATAAATGCAAACATACCCGAAACCATTGCCTCGAACAAATAGTGAGTGACATATACTACATTCATATGAACGACGAGAAAAGAAAATACATTTTGTAATTTGTATTATCGTTATTCAAGTTACTTGATAACCCATAAAACGGCCACGTCATCTATATTGAATGATTGAAAGGAAATGTTATATTCCTCACCATTCGATAGAACACACAAACAACTAAAAGAAAGAAAAAAAATATACACTTTAAATCCAATCCAACATATTAGACCATCTCCATATTCATCTCCAAATTCTATGTTGGAATAAGATCATAAGCAGCTATATGCTGGATTAGAACTTAAAAACTATAGAGGTCTTTTTTATTTAACTTTACTAGATAATAGAAAGAATATAAGGGGTAGTTTCATTTATTTTTATTTATTTGCTATAGTATATTCTTTTTTTTTTTTTGTCGTCTGAATTGATTATTTATTGCAAATTATGAGAACTGTTACATAGCCGATTCTACAACGGACAATTCCTTCCGACCCTTATTAGATTCACGACAGACGACACTTCCTTCACCTCCTTCTTCATGCTCACCTCCTTCTTCATGCTCTTGATGGACACTTCTCTTTCTGCGTAGAATCCTGGCGAACGGCTATAATTGTACATCGCTGGAGATCTCCTGCACACTTGCCTCCAATAATTTGCAAATTTATTAATAAATCGCATTATCTGGGACTCGAACCCCAGACCTCTGGGTGTAGAAGCATTAATTAACTTTTGGTCAACCAATGGGCCAAAGGGGCTTCCACAATAGTATATTCAAATATGGTAGAGTCTTTTTTTTTTTTGGATAACAAATATATGGTAAGAGTTGTTATCAATATTAGAAATTTTATCTTTATTTGAAATTATTTATTGGAATAGCTCTCCCGAGCCGGACTATTTAAACATTCACACAAACCTCAGCATATAAAATCATCACTCAACCGCCGAACCCTCTCTCGCGGCGGAGAATGTGATCGGAAACTTCGGCTGTTTATTAGGAAAAAACAAACCAAAATTCTTCTCAATCTCAGGACTCTTCTGATTCTCATCAAACATAGCGAACAAATACGTTTCCACTCCTCTTCCAGGCCTCTTCGGTGTTCCTCTGTTCTCCCTCACACGCGCTGCAAGATTTGTGTAATACGCTCGTGTGTTATCGAAACTCGCGGCGTTCCCACCGTTAGAAGGCCATCCGCTCTCGGAAACAACGACTGGGAGAGATCCTCCGCCTGATCGTTCGACGGCAGAGTAAACGACGTCAAGCAAGGCGTCGAAGAGGTTTTGGTAGCCGCGAGAGCCGTTCCATACGACGACGGAGGGAGAAGTGAAGAGAGCGTAAGAGAGAGATATGTCACGTGGATTGTCGACGTAGCTGAAGTAAGGATAGATATTGGCTAGTAACGCTGAGTTCGTACTCGTCAGAAACCTGATTAGCCACAGAGGAAGAAATGATCATTCGGTAACCATATTCTAGTAAACATTTGAATATGAATACATGGTTTTTAGTTTCTCATTACTCGGTTTAAAATCCATTCATTTTCATTTTTCCTAATTCATTTGAATATGAGCACATGCTTTTTGCAATTCCTAATTCATTTTCATTTTTCCATCAAACAAAACACTAAAATGAAACGATTTGAGATGTCTAATGAAAATATTATTTTAATTTTGCTCAAATGGTTTACAAAATAATAACACGTTTAACACGTTTAATAATAAGTAGTGACAACTTATATTTTTGCTCGAAAGTCAGGAGAAATCTAATGCTTCTCTGGATGTGTTAAGCCAGTGCTCATGCCCAAATCTTATTGTAAGTGAAAGGTTCTGTAATATTTTGTAATGATACTAAACATAACATCCATTGCAAAAAGCAAAAAAAAAAGAGTCGAGGTACTTTATTCTAGTAAAATCACAACCGTAATATTTTGGTCGGGCCTGGCCCAAACTTCTTGCTGCGTTATTTACATGTATAAAAAGCATACATAGCTGAGCGATTCGAGATTTAGGGTTAGGCGCAGCACATCCCCAGTTTCCACCAGCAAGGTGATTCTGCAAGGTGACCAGCTGGTGGTATTTTTAGTTTCTTAATAAAAACTATTTGGAAAACATCTCTTCTCCGACTTGGTCATGTCATGTTGTTCCTCAACGATTTATCACTGACTCTAGAATCGCTTTGTCACAAGATCACCAGCTGCACGAACTAACTATACTTGTTTACGAGCTAAGGCGGGAGCGGAACAGGCGTTATCACCCTCTATGAAATTTTCCAAATGGCCAAATCTATATTTTATTGATGTAATTTATGGAGGTAACGTTAGAGACCAATCTATTGATTTCTTATTAATACTTTCCAAATTTCATTCAATTACAAAATAACAAAATTATAAGTTACCATGAATTAGTTTCCATTTATATTAAAAAGTAATAAAAATATTTCCGTTTTTAATTTTTTTTATGGGGGGGGGGGGGGGGGGGGGGGCATAATTACCATAAATTAGTTGCCATGTATTAAAAAAAAATAGTTTTCTTTTAAATAAAAATGTGGGGTATTTATTACCATAATTTATAGTTGCCATGTATTTGTAATTATACACCTTTTAAAAAAAAAAAAATCATGAATGAATTAAGGAGGGGTTATTGGTTCATAGATTTATAAGGAATTAGAAATCCAAACAAAAATCATTTGTTATTCAATCATTGATTTTAAAATTCTAATTAAAATCATGTGTTATTGGTTCTATGAATTATAAATACTAGTTGAAATCCTTTGTTATTCGTTTAGTCATTTGTTTTTGGATTTGAGAATCCAAATTATGTTTTAAATGGATTTGAATGGAATTGAATAAGAAAAATAGAAGGATTCAAATCCATGGGTAAACACATGTTATTTCAAAATCCATATATCTTGATTTCATAATTAATAGAAATTTTCAAATTCTATATGGATTTACAAATTAATAAACCAATAACACCCCCTAAATTTATTTATTTATTTATTTGTACACATATCGGAATCTTGTGATTATGAGACAAGTTCAAATATATTTGGGGAAGAAGAAAAGATTTTCCCATGATTTCTTTCTTGCTTTCCATATTTGGGGTAAGTTAATAATAACAATAATGGGCTGTTATCTTACTTTCCATATTAATTTTGGGGCAAAAATTAATAATCAAATATTGTGATCAAGAATAAACTAAAGAAACAAAAACTCGGTTGGTATATAAATAAAAGAAATTTTCACAAAAGGGACAGAAATAAGTTTTTGTCTCACCAATTGACAAAGTGAACGTGACCTTTCACGGTTTGACAATTTGGCAATTTTCAGACAAAATTGCCCTCAACTACAAAGGTAACTATGCTTGTTCGGTTTCTCTGGTTTTGCTTTATTATGTTTTAATTTTTTTTTTAATTCAAAACAATTAAAGTGAAGAAGAACGACGAAGGAGAGAAGAGGAAAAATCTGAGTTGAAACCGGCGAATTCCGTCTTCTAATCTTCTATCTAATCTTTCATTCTTTATCTTTTATCCAGAGACGCTTCAAAATTCCGGCGAATTCCGTTTCGAATCCTCTTTAAATCTCTCATTCTACTTTGGTTTTCCCGAGACGAGCAAAAGCAAACAAATCTCCGACGACGAAGATACCAGAGTACAGATGACAGCGAAAAAAATGAAACTATTGAAGAAGAAGAGTCGGCGCCGCTCGAATGTAGTGAAAATTTCAGAGAAGAGGCAAGTGTATAGTTCACCGGAGAAGGTAATCGAGATTCCGAGTAACCCGCCGGAGCCGGAGAGCACAAGTATGGGTAAGTATCTGTAAACACTGAATTCGATTTTAATTGGGGATGGGGATTCAGGAATCCGAAATCTGAGGATACTGATTTTCAATCGAAGATTTAATCCCAAAGTGTTATAATCTTCTCGGCTGAAGAATATGAATACGTCAAAATACAATGATGATGATGTACCTCCACCTTCTCACAAGATATTTGGTTTTCTATGTTACATGAGGAAGAAAAAGCTGGCCCTCAAACTTCTACTAAAGAAGCAGATATGTCTGACTCTAAAATTGATGGACTTGATTATGGTATACCTTCTAACCAGGTATGTCGTGTACTACAAATAGTCAGATATTGTATTAGTGTACGTATATAAACATTTTAAATGTTTATGGTCTTTATTTCAGGAAAAAGTCAAATCTGATGGTATGAAGTGAGTTTCAAATATCTGAGGATGTTCTCCCCATAAAAGAGAAGAAATCTATTAAACGATGAGTTAGTTTTGATGAGGACGCTCATAAAACCGCTTCTACAACTGAAAATCTTGTAAGTTATAGAGGCTGTTATTTATAAATTTTGTACATATATCATTAAGGTTTTTAACATGATTTTAAATTAACTTAACATTATTGTTGTTTGCAGGAGGAACCAAAAAAGGATGCAGCTGTGGAAGGAAGTGATGCTCAAATTCATGATCGTGTACTCTCCACTAAATCAGTTCAAACAAAAGTAACTTATGTGGAGAATCCAGACCATCCTGATGGTTTTGGCTTAAATAAGAAAAGTTTGTAACTAACGAAATGGTTAGTTCGAAAAGGTGCAACGTTTGAGATACGAAATTATGTAACCGTCTATAACCGTTTGTGGTGTAAGGTATACGTACACAGACAAGATCAAAAACCGTACATAGTTATACGATGTCAAATATTAACGTACACAGAATAAACTTTGGTACACAAAGTACATACATAAACGTACACTGTCAACACGTCGACAAAAAACAAACACACAAAGCTAAATTGGATTCTTAAAAGTCTTATTGTTATAACCTTCTTGTCTACATCTTGTACACTGATTCGGAATAAGTCTTTTCTGTCTTTTTTTCTGAACTTGAGAAACAACAAAAGTTAACAACAAATCATGTATATAGACATTGCATAGATATAGTCAATAAGTGTACAAATTAAAATGATATAACTTACCCGGTTTTCACCCCTAGATGGTATCCTTTTGCAGGTTGGTCTCCCGAGTGGTCGTCTACTGTGTAGAGGAATAAGTATAATTTTCGATATATTTTGTGGGATGACAACATCCTTTGGATCCGCGATAGGTAGAATCGGTTCTTGAAAAGAATCGGAAAATGTTTGAAGGCTATACCATAACCCAACAACAGTCTTTGGATTAATCCCAAACTGTAATGCAACTGCTAGACCGTGTTCACATGGTATTCTTAACCTCGTGTACCTAAGACACGTACGCGTACACTCGTCGAGTACGACATGGAAATGCTCACCAGACTTGCTTGTAACCTGATAACTCCAAGGTCTCGACATCTTCAGCGAATTTTTCAAACTTAGGTAAATCTTGGAGAAAACGCTCATCAACCTCAAGCGTCACTAAAGATTTACACTTAGCCACTTTTTTCCTCCTGGCTGCGAACCACCGCATAAGGACCTCTCGAATGAACTCTATCATGTAGACAATCGGATATGATTTTGCTTTTGTTAAGACGTTATTTATAGACTCCGAGTTATTGCTAGATATGATATTGTAGCGTTCCCCTTTGCAGTGAGCTCTTGTCCAATGCTCAAATCCAATTTCCTCTAAGTAATTTGCGCATCCAGGACTTCTGCCCCTCACCTCTGCAAATTATTTATCAAAATCCCTCACCCTATATGCTTTTGCGGTGCCGAAGAATAATCTCGAAATACCATACTTACTATAATACGTGGATATATTTCGCTCAAGGTGTACTACACATGCTCCATGATGAGCTTTCGGGAATACAACACTGAGTCCTTTGTATATAGAAGAATGCATGTCCGAGACAATCATTAAATCTTCACTGTCTGTCTAGTGTACGCACATTGGTGCAATCCATGTTGACACGTCCGGGTTGGATTCACAGTTGGCTGACTGTCACCGAAAATAGCACTGGTTTCTCCTGTACGTACACGTTGATTTGTGTACGTACACTCTGCCAATAGACGACTGAATTCCCCTGGCAGTTCAACGGTCGGTTGAGTGTCACATACGTCCTCCTCAGCATGCCAAACTCCATATTCTTCTACAATCAAATCATTCCACTTGTTGTACTCGTAATCTTCACCACTACCTTCACTGTCGTCTATAGTAGGGTCGAGAGTACTGCCCGCACTATATCCACCATTGTCATCGTCATCTTTATCAATGTTGTCGTCGCTGTCATTCAAGTCTTCCCCATCCACCTCTTCGTTCTCCTCATCCTCTGAATCTTCATTTCTTTTTTCGTCCTCTGCGTCATTTTACTCATCTACATCCGCATTAGTCGCATCCACATTAGAAGGCTCTACCATGGTTTTTGGTGAGTTTTCACTCCCTGACCCAGGGTTGGTTTCAGAATCATGGCCATCCATCGTAGATATACTATTTGCCAATACCTTTACTTCCGTTTATAGTCGGTTCCAAGACATTCTCCTACTTGACTCATCGTCATCATCATCGTCCTCTTCCTCATCCTCCTTTTCCTCTTCGTCGTCCTCATCCTCTTTCTGTTTATCCTCTTTATTGTCATCTACTTCTTCTTCCCCATATACTTTCTCATTGTTTTCATCCATATTTAGAGCCTCCAATATGGTCTTTATTGGATTTTCACCCCGAACCATGTTAGTTTCATCAGCCAAATCCTCCATCATGCATACACTATTTACACCACCCTTTATGGATTGGACAAAATGACATAAACATGTTTACACTTAGACCTCCACTATGAATAAAAAGAATGTATCCAAGTTCACTTGTCTATGATAGTTGTACTTATCTTCCTGCAAGTCCCCACACATGGGACAGCAACACAATTTTCTCTGTCACGATCACTACCTCGTCTCGCACCTACACATTACTACATGTTTACGTACATAATCACCAATTACGTACACCGTTCAGATATTTTGTCAGTTCTGGGTTCAGTTCTTATTTTTCGAATAGGTTTTGTTTGATTCTTTAGTTTTAGGTATTTTTCAGCTGTAGTTCGTAAATGGTTTGAATGTTTTATTTTATGTTCAAAAAATATTTTAAACTTAAATATACAAATTATTTAGATGTTTATGTATATATATGCACACAAATTACTACCGTGTACGTACACATGAGTACATGATATTGTTAATCTCGAATTGTTTTCAACAACACGATTAAATTAAGAAATAAATTATTATTCAAAGTTAAAATATATGAAAATGGGTCTTAGAAGATAGAAAAAAATAAATTTTAACTAAAAGTACAAAAATAATAAATCTATATAAAATTGAAATAAGAGAAAAATGTGAAAACAAAAGAATCTTATTATATTTTTATTTTTTTATTTTTTTATTTTTTATTTTTGTTTTTTACACTGTAGCTAACGAGAGTGTACTGTACATAACGCGTGTACTGTAGCTAACGAGATACTGTGTACGTAACCAAACCGTCTAACTAATTCGTCCATTATGACTGTACACTGGTTTCGCTGGGAGGGTAAATTCGTCCGAAAATGACATAATTGTCAAAACATGAAAGTTCTTCCCCACTTTGTCAAAACGTGAAAGAAAAACATAGTTTTAAGGCCTGGCCCGTAATTAACCCTATAAATAACCACTCCCATGCATGAAATTACACGGTCTATTCCACCAGCAAGGTGATTCTTCTGGATTCCCTATCTTCTAGATTCTTCTTCTTGCGCGTCTCTCTTTAATCTATTTATTGAGGAATTTCGATCCCCATTTTATTATTATATAGACTAGATAAATACCCACGCTACGCGTGGGTTTGTTTTAAAAGTTGTTAATAACAAATTATTTTTATTGTTCTTGTTGCTAGTTGATCATCCGCTTTACGCCGCGGGTTTTTCCGTTTTTTTTTATTTTGATTTACTTGATGTTATATTTTGATAAATATAATTTTTAATTATCTAATCATTTACTCATGCAATGAACAACTACTCTTATTAGTATTAAAATACATTTTCAACCAACATACTCAACAATGCATCACTCACACAATCCGTAAACAATCTTTGTCCTAAACCAATTTTATAAATGGTAATGTTGGGATTATAGAACCTCAAAAATTTGATGACTCTCCACCCTCAGTGTCATATATAGATTTAAAAAGATTAAGAGAAAAACTTACTCAAACCATTAGTTAATCCACTATACTATTATCCACTCATATTTTGAGTTAAGATTACAAAAATTAGCGAAAAAAACTTTGGAGTATATTAAATTAATAAAATAATTTCATTGAAAAAAACATAAAATAACAAAATAAGTTAGTATTAGTAGAAATCAATATGTAAAATTAAATAATATATATAATTAAATAATAAATATATGATTAACTTGTGAAATAGATTTTCAAATCCATATGGCCCATCCCTCATGGGCTATTGTGTTTTTCTCATTTGACAATTCTAATTAAAAGATGATGTGTAAAAAATAAAAGCTGAATCATATTAATGAAATGTTTTGATTGGAAGATAGAAAGCTAATGTGTCAGCTCCATAATAGCCTAAAATGCTGACGTGGCGGAAGGATGGAGAGAGATAGCCTCCTTTCATATATATGATTCTCCTTGCTTGACATTTTTGTTTGTTTTCTCTTAATCTCTTCTTGCTCGATTATTGCGGAAACTCTCTCATCTAATCTTATTTTTGGTCAATTAGATATGGATCCATCTTCTTCTATAGCAAGCCAAGCCTTAGACTTGTTGAAGAAGACATACGAGGTTGTGGATCATCCTTCAACGAATTCAATAATCTCGTGGGGACCTGACAACAAGAGTTTCATAATTTGGGATCTGGAAGGATTTGAAAAGTTTCTTCTTCCCAATATCTTATCTCCCCTCAACCTGGGCGTTTATGCCTCGTATCTCAAGCTTTATGTAAGTCTTTCACTTAATTCTTGGTCGTCTCTCAAATAATTCAATGATAAACAACAGCTCTTGTGTGATGTTGTTTTAATTCCTTGTAAACGTAGGGATTTTTAAAAGTTGAGTCTGAACAAAAATGGGAATTTGCAAACGATGATTTTGTGAGAGGCCATCCTGAGCTTTTGGAGAAGATTACTGATCGCTACAAGATATACTGCCAAGCTTTTTGTGCTAGGGAGGGTTTGATTATCTAAAATCAATGTAACATTTGATTAGGAATTTTCCTATCTATCTATCTATCCTTGTGACTCTCTTTATGAAATATCACTCATGTAATAATCCAGCACTAAACTTCTAAAAATCTTGTTTGTTTGTCTTATTCTGTCTGAGCAAGATGTTAGCTAGGATTGTTAAATAAAAGCATGCATAATCGCTAGTATGAAAATTTATCTTTGTTTAAGTATTCAGTTATGCAATTATTAAACACATTCAGTAAAGCATCTTTAGATCTTTTTATCATCTGTGTTTTCAGAGTCAGCATTTGTTCTTGTTTCTGTCTGTGGCAAAACTATTCATCTGTAGGAGATAAGAAACTCATGCGTTTTGGTATAGACTTTAACTTCAATAGAAATTCTCAAATTTAAATCGCATTCGAAAGAAAAAAAAACAACTAATAAATCAAGTAACACGTTTAAAGACAAGAAAAGAATAAACTTCTTGATCTTGGTTTATGTCTGAAATTACTTGATGGTTAGAAACCTTGGCTGCAGAATGTTTCAAACAGCAGAGCAAAGTCTCTTCTCTTTCTTTTTTTACAATTGTTGATATGCTGGATTGGAACTTAAAAACTATAGAGGTCTTTTGAAATTAAAAATTAAAGTAACCAAAAGTAATACAGCTCCAAAAGAGCAAATGAAAATAGCTCGAAAGTGAGCAAATTAGAACACAAAAACAGAGCATAGCAAAGCAAATGATGCAGCGTATCTTCACATCATTGATCACCAATTCATCGACTTTGTTTAAATCATGTAAATGGGCCTTAGGTTCATGGGTTTTAAAACCATATTATATCGGTATCGTTTTATATTAGATTAGGGTTTTCCGTTTTATGTTTCTTATTTAAAGAGCCGTGAGACTCATTTGTAAATTAGCTTTTGATTATTGAATAAACTGAGTTTTTAAGAGAGCTTTGTGTAAAGCCTAGAGAGGAGGACTCTCAACCCTAAGAGCTTGTGTTCAAGCCCTGCAAGGAGGACTTGCAAAACCACGTCGATATCGTTCCGTGGAACCGATCTCGACCCTATCTCTATTGCTTCTTCGTCAAGTTTCGACGTTCTAAGCAAGATCCGTTCGTGAATCCGACTTCTCTTAGAGATCTTGTATTCTCGTCCGTTACTTAGCTTCCGCTCTCTATCAGCAAACAATCAACAGCACACTTTAAACTTGTATAAAATAACCTGCATCACGAAAGTAAGATCAAGAAGCTTCACGTCGTTCTTCTTCAATGCGGCTAAATATGATCAAAAGCGCCCATACCGAGTTACACTCGTAGCAATGTCTCTCGCTAGTGAATTAGGCTTGAGGAGTAGTCAATTTGAAAGTAATTCCATGAAACTTAGGAATTAAACGTTGAATCGTGTCCAAGTACGTCCAATAAAGAGGCCATTCATTTACTAGATAATAGAAAGAATCTAAGGTTTAGTTTCATTTATTTTTATTTGTTTCCTATATTCAAATATGGTAGAGGTTTTTTTTTGTTTTTTTGGGTACGTAACAAATATATGGTAAGAGTTGTTATCAATATTAGAAATTTTATCTTTATTTGAAATTATTTATTGGAATAGCTCTCCCGAGCGGGTACTATTTAAACATTCACACAAACCTCAGCATATAAAATCATCACTCAACAGCCGTACCCTCTCTCGCGGCGGAGAATGTGATCGGAAATTTTAGTTGTTTATTAGGAAAAAACAAACCAAAATTTTTCTCAATCTCAGGACTCTTCTGATTCTCATCAAACATAGCGAACAAATACGTTTCCACTCCTCTTCCAGGCCTCTTCGGTGTTCCTCTGTTCTCCCTCACACGCGACGCAAGATTCGTGTAATAAGCTCGCGCATTATCGAAACTCGCCGCGTTTCCACCGTTAGAAGGCCATCCGCTCTCGGAAACAACCACTGGGAGAGATCCTCCACCTGATCGTTCGACGGCAGAGTAAACAACGTCAAGCAAGGCGTCGAAGAGGTTTTGGTAGCCGCGAGAGCCGTCCCATACGACGACGGAGGGAGAAGTGAAGAGAGCGTAAGAGAGAGATATGTCACGTGGATTGTCGACGTAGCTGAAGTAAGGATAGATGTTGGCTAGTAACGCTGAGTTCGTACTCGTCAGAAACCTGATTTATTTAGCCACAGAGGAACAAATGATCATTCGGTTTTGAGAATCTTTTTACACAAGTAACCATATATATTTTTAGGTCAACATTAAATTATTTTTTCAACAAACCAACAAAAAAATAGAAATCAATAATAATTTTTTGGTTTGCAAAAAAATATATTTTCTAGTAAATATTTGAATATGAATATATGGTTTTTAGTTTCTCATTACTCGGTTTCAAGTCCATTAATTTAAATTTTCAGGATATAAAAAGATTGGTATAAAGAAATTTTGGTCTGGTTGGATTATGTTCAACTTATTTTTGATGATCATAGAAAAATAAGTAAAAGGAGTTGATGCATAGAATTACCCGATGATGGGATCGATATACCACCTAACGTCACCTCGAAACTCTCCGGATGAAGGAGGGAAAGAGTTTCCAATCAAAGTCATATCAATGGCTGTAGAAACTTTAATACGATCTTGAAGATTTGCACCTCTTAGAGCATCGTAAACGTTACGCATGGCAGGGAGCACAACATCGCCGCCGTTCGATGGAGATACTTCGTTACCGACGGCGATGTACTTGAAGCTAACGGCAGGGTAATAGTTAAGGACGTTGTTTTGGAGCCAAGATCTAGCTGAAGAAGGGTTAGTGAGTGAACGAAGCTCGGAGTTTGGAACGCCGATGATGACTTCGATACCGGTGTTTTTAAGAGCGTTTAAAGCGGCTTGGTTTGGGTCGTAGAGTCTAACACGTCTGATGTTGTTTTGTCTGAAGAGAGCGATTGTGTCTGATTGAGAAGGAAGGTTGTTCCCCAACATTCCATAGCACACACCTACTGGTTCTCCACCTGGTTCAACATAAAACATGATTAAGGTTAATTATGATTTGATTTTATAATCTATAATTGAAAATGAGAATAAATCATGTGGGATTAAAGAGAGAGACTTGTTGGATTGAGGATGGTTGTGAAAAGAGCAATAAGGAGAAATAATGGGGTCATTTGTGACATCTTGAACGATTTGAGATTTAATGTAATAATCTTATGTGTTTTAGCAATTGCTAGTTGTCTAACTGGGGTTTGTTCTTAGCTCTTTATATACAAATCAACATTCGTACGTCCTTAAGTTTTTTGAATTAGATATATGGATGCGTATAGATATAATGTAGAATTGAGTGATTTATTAATTCAAATTGTTAGTCATTACTCGGGTCAAGTAATTGAGTACATAACGTTAGCTTGTGTGTAATTGTGTAAACATATGGTCAATTTATCAATCTATGCAAAAGAGAAGATCTTATCAAAAATTGGGTAGAGATATGTCTCTTTCTAACTCGAGAAATTAGGACATTGCTTATTTTTTCTAACATTGACAAAATCAACGTAGCTATTTTCTGTTTTTTTTAATTTATTTGACCATATGTCTATATCAAGATTTATAATGATCTATGAATAACGATAAACATAATCGATTGCATAATGGACCGATCTAATTCGTAAAACAACTTCACCCACAAATATAACATTTGATATCTGTTTTTTTTACGTGTAAATAACTTGACTTCTGAAATTTAGATAAGCTCCTAATTTGTCATTGAATCAAGTATAATTCCACTCATCAGTTTTTTTTTTTTTTTTTGTTGGACAAATTCCACTCATGAGTTGGTTACTGATTATTCGACTTTGTGGTGGACCAAGTTGCTTATTTTTCTACCGAAATTTTTTTGATTTACAAAGGAAAAAACTTCCAATTAAGATAATGTGGTCACTCAAAATGTGAATATTATATTTGAAAGCAGCCCTGTAAAAGTTTCAACCATATTAGAGACTCCATTTTATAAACCTAATCATCAAATTGTGTAGTATATACCATTATTCATTATTTTTCAATGTTAGAAATTCTGATATAATATAAATCAACATGATGATGAAGTAAACACAGCATTATTATAGTAATTTTATTTAGAAGATTAGATTTATCAACTTACTATATAATACCACACGTTATTGCAAAGTTTGAGCAGCCGCCGGCTGGACTAAACTAGAAGCTACTAATCTGACAATTTCAAGTTTCCACGTATTCAAATTGATAGACGAATTTTCAGATCGGCCCCACAGAAATCAATAAATTTATAATTAGACCCAACAAAAACCAAAATGATCATAAAAGACCCTGAAAATTCAAGAACTCAGACAACAGTCCCGTAGTATTCATATTTTTACACAGAAAACTTCAAATTGAATTGTATGAAACCCATAAAGAGGAACTCAGATACACGTTACATTTGAAAAAATGTAATCTTAAATATAAATCTATTCTCTCCAACGGTGACTACAGTTCGGGTTGCAGCAAACGAAAAACAGAGTCATTCCTTCTTCGCCTCTAGCAGTGGCCTGCAATTTCAATGGCGCACACGAGCTATATCAAACCGAATCTTGAGATATAGAGTGCAGAAGTAGTCATAAGCACATTAAAAAGCAAGAGAAAGAAATCTTTTTAGATCTTCAAGTTAGATCAGAGAAAAACTATAGAATGTTTCTTTACTTCTTGATTGATGACGAATTAACGACTAAACTTTAAGATAATAATGATTCACCTGGAAGAAGACAGCTTCGCCGTGTTGACACTTGGCACACCGCACTGCCTTGGTACGTGGAAGAGTTGGATCCGAAGCAACGTCGGATAGGATCTGAGTTTGTTCACTTACAGAGTGATGAACCTCGTTTCTGTAAACACAGTTGTTATCCGCTGCTTCCTGCAAAGCCAAATGTTCGAAAAGAATATAAATTTCAGATCTTCCACATTCATAGTAACAAGACAGTAAATCCAGCTAACATTAAGTCGATAACTAGTTCGGTTAGCAAGTCCAGCATTAAGCTAAAGATGCCATACAAAGATTCATATAGAATGGTTTCCAGTAGCTAACAAAGGCTTAATGATTTGTAATAACAAACACTACAAATAAAAACACTCAGATTCGGTAACAAGTTGCATAACAAGAAAAGCTTGTGCACCCAATATATATTGTTGAAACTCAAATGGTTTTAGAAGCTAAGTTGCAGAAACCCTATAAACGCTTTTAGAGTTTCTATAAGGTCTAGCATTTGTTCACAAGTTCTCAAAGAAGTCTTTGTACTGATAAGCACTATCTTAACTAATCAGATTCATGGACTGAGAGACAAGGACAATGAGCTGGATTGTGGATCTAAAATTGTTAAATTCTCACTCCTTGGTTTGATTTCAAGTTCAGACATTCCGTATAAGCGATTACAAAGAGTAAACATATAAAAAAAATTATCAACAGAAATCTCTACAAGTGAACAACTAAAGTCTATTGGTTTCAGCTCTAGCTTTGTTTCAACACCACATTGTGCCATTGACACTATAGAACCCTAATTTTATGAAAGAAATCAAATTAAACCAAGCTTTTACCTGATGATCACAATTACGGCACGCGTAGAGGAGGATTGATTGCTCTTTGTCTTCCTTAGGATATAGAATGTTATTACTGAACATTTCAAGAAACAAAAAAAAATCAAAAGTAGAGAAAAATTAGAGCTTTAATCGAATAGATAACATAAGCAAACCACCTAAAACTAAAATTCCGACATTTAGAGACTTAGAAGAACTGGGTACTATATCGAATTTCAATTTCAGAAGATAAGTATAAAAGAGCAAAGAACAGATTCGTTTTGACCCCAAAAAAGAAAAAAACGAAGAGATTCGTATTTACCATTCACGACAAAATTTCATAGTACTCATCTTCGCAGAATCTTTCTTTAGATAACGAGCTTTCGAGTGCTTCTTTGATTTCACAATCAGTCTCTCAGTATCTTTGGCGGGATTTGTTCACTCGGACATGAGAGAGAGACAGAGGTCAAGCTCTAGTAAAGAGACTCTGTAGTGGCAATCGGATGTAATTTCATGAACTTTCTTGGGCATTTACGACGCAGATGCGTAAAGCCCATGGGCCGGCCCATATAAGAATTTATTAACATGTGTGGTAAAATACAAATAAAGAAATACGAAGAGGACAAGACGAAATAAATTTGACCCTTTCTTCATTCAAGACTAGTGTACTTTTTTTTTTGGTAAAAAAGACTAGTGTACTTTTTCTTACATTAACAACCACATGCATATGATATCCCCATGCACCTTATATCATTGTCAAAATTATTCGTATGCACATATTATTTCTATTCTAATAAAAATATATGTTTACTAACTTCTTTACTTCTGTCAGATTCCAACTGCTGAATTGGTCTCTCTTTTAACTACTCCTGACTCTATAGTGTATACCGACACATCTCTATAGCACTACCACTAGCAATAGCAAATAGCAATAGTTGCAACATGATTTATTTGTGTTTTTCTCTTTATTCACTACATATATCATTACTACTCTTTTGTTCCATATTTTACAACTTAGTTACTAATTATTCCTTATGCAATCTTATCGCTTAATTATCACACTGACTTTGTATATAGTTTAGTCCAAAACGTTTTGTTTTGCTCAAATTATATTGCATAAAAAACAACAACAACAAAACACATGTATACATGCTGATCATATATTGTATTATGCAAATTTGTTAATCCTACATGATCATTTTGTAAATATATATCATAACATTACAATTTTACTTGTTTAGTTGTTTTATATACATACATTTATTGTGACATACGTATGATTAATTTGGCGAGTACATAATATGTAATTGGGTTGTTGAAGTGCACATGCAGTCATGCAGTCACACATACATATATACAATATATACGTGTTATGTTTGTGTGTAGTTGAATTGTTTCTATAAATATGGACACACATACACTAGCTTTCTAATATAGTACCAACTCCATTGAATGTTAAAACTCAGAAGAAAGTGGAGTGATCATATAACTACAATGAAGAATCTCTTTAACTTGTTCCTTATGCTTTTCGCTGCAATGCCAATTCTCTCACTCTCCGACAATCCAACCAACTTCAGCGAGAGTTGCGAAGACGGGAGTGGAGAAACTGGTTCAAGTTTTGGTATAGGGTTCGGTTTGGTTCTTGATTTCGGTTTGTACTGGAATAGCTGTCCGGAAGCAGAGTCCATAGTCTATTCGTGGGTCGAAACCACGGTGTTACAGGATCCAAGAATGGCTGCTTCTCTTCTCCGTCTTCATTTCCACGACTGTTTTGTCAATGCAAGTCCCATCTCATCTTAAGTTCGTTTTAACTGTTTTGGTCAATTATCTAATCCCGTCTTTTATATACCATTGAACCGGGAAAGTATTAGATATGCTGGTTAAACCGTGACAAATCCAAATTGGTACCGGTTAAGTAGAGCAGGAGAACAAATCAATGTGTTTTTTTTTACTTACATTATGCATTGCAGGGATGTGATGCTTCGGTGTTGTTGGACGACACGGAAGGACTGGTTGGTGAAAAAACGGCGCCTCCTAATCTAAATTCTCTCCGAGGGTTCGAAGTGATAGATTCGATAAAGTCTGATCTTGAATCTGTATGTCCAGAAACCGTCTCATGCGCAGACATTCTTGCCATGGCCGCTAGAGATTCAGTCGTTGTGGTAACTATATCTTCAGCCCTACTAATCACCATCTTATAAACCGGATGAACTCAATTCAAATCATCTTGGTTTAACACTTTTAAATCGGGTTTTTGAAGTCGGGTGGACCAAGCTGGGAGGTGGAAGTAGGAAGAAAAGACAGTAGAACAGCGAGCAAACAGGCAGCAACAAATGGCTTACCCTCACCAAACTCAACCGTACCAACTCTCATATCTACCTTCCAAAATCTTGGCCTTTCACAAACCGACATGGTCGCTCTTTCCGGTATACATTCTCTTGTACTCTTCTTTCTCTTTCTCAAGACCAACCCAAGATATTGATACTTAAACCAAATGGAAATCAGGTGGACATACATTGGGAAAGGCACGGTGCAGTTCGTTTACAGCTCGGTTGCAGCCACTGCAAACTGGACAACCGGCTAACCATGGAGACAACCTTGAGTTCCTCGAGTCACTACAACAGTTATGCTCGACTGTGGGGCCCACTGTAGGTATCACTCAGCTCGACTTGGTGACCCCATCAACATTTGACAACCAGTACTATGTAAACCTCCTCTCGGGTGAGGGATTGCTTCCATCAGACCAAGCTTTAGCGGTTCAAGACCCAGGGACAAGGGCGATTGTTGAGACCTACGCAGCAGATCAGTCGGTTTTCTTTGAGGATTTTAAGAACGCTATGGTTAAAATGGGAGGGATTACCGGGGGTAGTAATAGCGAGATTAGGAGGAACTGTAGAATGATTAACTAAAAATAAAAGGATATAACCATTTATATCCAAAACCCGACTTATTGATATCTATATAAAAACTAAAGAAGTCCACCTACATAGGACTCTGGTTTCACGAAATCATTGGAAGAGCAAACACATATATGAAGATCGGGAAACTACAGATTGATAGAACTCTGAAAATGAAAAATTAGAGTTGGATTTTGTCAAGTGATGATATATGAAAGCACATATTTCTATTTATATAATTATATTATATATGACTCCTAGTCTGGATCAAAGTTTGGTTTACCCAGCTAAGTTTACTACTAGTAACACAACATGAGGCATGACCTGCACTAGCTATGTTACAACAGGCCATTGTTTGGTAACTCTTCAAATGAAAATGAAGAAGATATCTGATTAGAGAAGAATGCAGATGGTCTTCGAATCGCCTATCTATTTTACCTGAAGGGGTTAACTTAAAAAATCAGAGACTAAGAACACTGCCATTGCTGCTTTTCCTCTCCTTGACTAATTAGTTCCAGAAATTTCTATCTAGTTACTGAGATAATTTAGCTCCTCGTTTCATGTACCTGCAGAGTATCGATCAGCACAGAGAAATAGATGCAACTTCAAACTAAAGAAACATCATACATGTGGAATGTGTTTCGGTACGGAAAAAATACAAGAGAGATGAGAGAATGGGAAGATATAAACCTCAAGCTTTATTCTTCCACCTGACTTCTTGGGGAGATTGACGGCTCTGGAAGAAAGAGATATGAGTGTAAGAGAATAAGAAAAAAAGGTTTCAACAACAAAGAAAATCTGAGTACCAAAGGACGACAGAGAGAAGTTCTGAATCACAGATAAAATCCGTAACTACCTGTTGAGTTCTTGATAGATCATTCATTGAAGCAGCTCCCACCACGGGTATATGTGTCCGAGCATAGTCCTAGACAATCCAAACAGATTAGAACATAAGCTCTGCCTTTATTATTTCCAACCAAGGAAGTCATATCCCTTATGTTTCTTTTTAAAATATCAAAATTCATGTATGTTCTTTGATTAAATACAAAGATAATCAGAAGATATGAGAGATTGTTATACATAATAAGAGATATACCTGAGCATTTTGACTTATTCCTGGCATAGGAAACTGCATTTTCCAGAAAAGAAAAAAAAAGATTTTAAACTAGAGAATATATGCATAGCGTTTTCTTCTTTCTAAATGTTACCAAAACTACGCATCAGAGGAAGTTCATGTTGTAACTGAGAATCAATCAGTTCCATGAAAAATAAGTCCACAGGTTCAGATATGTACCTGGCTGTTTTGACCAACTGGCAATGATGGATACTGCGTTTTAAAATGGAAAACAGACATTCACGTTAGAGATTTGTTATCTGTATTTCAAAACGCTGGCAAAACCATGGCTTATTGAATTTTACATAAGGTGGTCAATCTCCTTCTACCACAACATTAGCATCTCAAGAATAAAATCTTGAAACGAAAAATAAGTAAACAGATTAAACAGATATACACCTGAGCATTATGGCTGGACCCTGGAGTTGGATACTGCAAGTCCAAATGGAAAAGAGTAAATATGCAAATTAGAAACCATGTGAGAAAACTACTTGAATGTAACCAGCATGAAAACGAAACCAACCAGTGAAGAATAAAACGGATGCTGTAATTGCTGGCCTTGATATTGCTGGTGAACTTGTTGTGGTTGTTGCTGCAACGGCTGTAATTGGGTCTGGGGCTGCTGTATATTTGGCTTTTCTTGATGTTGCTGCTGTTGCTGTTGCTCTCGTTCGAACACTATCATTTCCTCAGGTTTTTCCCACTGCAAAAGTCAATTATACACATATTATGGCACGTATTAAAGAACTTCAAATATAAAATATACATATATACATGTTCAAGGATTATAAATAGCACAACAAACCAGAAGGAATACTCCTGAAACTCACAAGGAAATATATTAAAGAGGAGCCACGTTTCTCACCTTGCTTTCACCCGTTAGACCATTGTAATAATATTTAAATCCATCAGGCGAGGTATGCTCGGTCCAGGTACATTTGACAGAAACCACGCTCTGACTTACTGCAGGTGCAGCTGTTTGCACAAAGGTAACTGGTGTCGAACCAGTGGTGCTAACAACTGTTGGAATTGCAGATCCAGCCCACTGATAAAGAAGCAGCCGTGAGGAACATTAGAAAAGCGGAGAATGCTAAAACACATGAAGAATAAAAACCTGAGATGTATTATCAGGAAATTATCTTAAGTAAAAAAAACACAACAGCTGCTGAAGAACCCGGCTGGGCAGACGCAACTGAGAGACTATATTCATACCTGCTGTTTACCAACTTGGCCATTCTGTGAGAGTGGTAAATTTTGGTTTGGTTGCTGCATAGACTGCACCTGCTGCTGCAGCTGAGATATTGCTTGCTGAGACGATTGGAGTGTTGCTTGTAGACTCTGAGTTTGCTGTGACAAGAGCTGAGCTAGCTCAGAAGGAGGATGTTGCATCTTTTGTAGCGGTTGCTGCTGGGAACGAGGGAGAAATTGATCAGTTGCAGAAGACACATGTGTTGGTCGTAGATTAATGTTCAAAGGAGTCTGAGGAGCGGTTGCACGAGTGACGTTTTGCTGTGGCGGCAGCTGAGAGGAAGGCAACTGGCTGCTATAAGTATAAGGATTCTGTAAGGGTGCCTGGGCACCAGGGAAATGTGGACGTAGGGGGAGACCCTGTGGACTGTGAAGAGTTTTTTTTAATGGTGATATTTGCTGGCCAGCTGCCCGATTTTGCTATGGAATAGAAACAATTGAAAATCCAAGTTAAGCATCACAACATTTTCAGATTTGCTTGATTGAAAAATATTGCTAAAGTACCTGTTGCAATTTAGCAGAAGATGAAACTCCAGAGACTGGAAGAGGATTAAGGGGAGGAACACCATAACCACCAAACAGGCCACCCTAACATTATAGAATGTCACATATAACAAAGCTCACATCAGAGGTAGAAATTATTGAAAATAAAAAATTGTCTCAGTAACTGACAAACTGCAAATCAAGGCCATATCATTTGACTGCAACACACATCATGTTTGTTGCATCATATGAAAAGCTGAAAGGTCGAAACTTCATGCTTCTTTTCACCAGTCCATAAGCTCATACGTGTGCAGTAAATGAAGTACTTTCTTTTTTTTTGTCTCGCACAATACATGCAAACTATGTGCGCTTACTTGCATTAATGTGTAGATTTAAGATGATATACATGATCATCAAGCTGTTCTCACCTGATTTGAAGGCAATGTTGCTTGACCTGGTCTAGGGGAAAAGTCAGTTCCGGCACCACGGATCCCAGTGTTACTAGGTGGACCTACGTTTTGTGAATTCGCTGGACGCCAAGGATTTGTGTGGCTTACATCCCCACTAGAGTCACCAAAGTTAGAGGTGGGCCTATAAACAGAGATGAAGAGAACGGGGTTAGTCAAAATATATAATTACCTGATGAGCATAATGAATGATCTCCTTTCACGCTAGTTACCTTTGTCCTGAAACTTGAAAACGAGGCCCTGAACCAAGTCCAACAGGAGCTGTCATGTCCCTGGAAACAGAAACTACGTAAGGATATATATAGACAGCAATGCTTCACATTCCAGTAATAACTGGAGAAGGAACAAGGTTCCCAACTCTCCACCATGCCCCAAAAGATTCCCCATAAATATAACTCAGATAGAACAAAGAATGGTAAATGAAATTAGAATTAGATGCTGGTAGTGAAACAAGTAAAGATGGTAAATGACGATTGAAATATAGTCAGTAAGGCATTACCTTGACTCGCCAGGTTTAGGTCTCTTTGGATCAGCAAATCGAACAATCAATGGCTGATTGCAACCCTAGGGAAAGGATAGAGGCCAGTAAACAAAACAGGTCCAAAGGGTGATATGAGAGAAACTGAGATACTTATGTGATTCACAGCTTACTCTCATGGTATAAGTTCCATTGAGACCATCGATAGCTGCCATTGCCGTCTCTTTGCTTGAATATTTAACAAACCCGCATCCTACAAAGTGAAAAACACAGTTTGACCATCTCAACATCATCAGGCATCAAAATATTTATAGAATCTAGTAGAAGTTACAAGACATACCACGACTCTGTCTATATTCATCACGCATGAGATAGACATCTTCTACGCGACCAAATTGTAAAAAGATCTGTTAAAGCAATAACAGTCAAACAGTTTGTCGAAAGACTACATGAGAAATTAAAACAAATACTTTGAACTGAGAAGGTAGCCGTTCACATCTTTATCAATTTTATCTATTATGATAAACAAACAGTTGGATGATTTGGAAGAAGAGATTACACAGTTAGTAGAATGTCTAAGCGATTGCATTATTTACACTTCAAAAAATAGGACATGAGACATACCTCCTCAACTTCTTTTTCAGTGGCTTGCTTGTTTAGTGAACCAACGAAAAGCTTAAACTCTAGCGTGCCTTCAGAAGAAGAAGACTAAATCAGTTGAGAATTGAAAACGGGCAAAGACAACAGAGAAAAAAAGGATCCACATTGTTAAAATTTATATCATTTCCCACATTATCTTAATTTTTGTAATCTGAATTTATGCAGCGTATGGTTATTACTATGAACACCAGACAATGACAGCACCATTAAGATACTACGTGCCGAAGTAGATTACCTATGCGTTCTCTCTCCCCATCAGCATATCGAACTTGAACAGGACCAGTTCCCTGGGAATCAACAAATTATAATGTGAAACAACCTGTATTTTTCTGTTCTTGATAAGAGAAAGCCTCAGGGTAATTACCCCAGGAAGAGTGATCTGATTGTGCAGTGCTCTAATGGCTCTATCCGCATCTTTAGAAGTTGCATACTTTACAAAACAACAGCCTGCATTAAAGACTGATACTTAAGCTGTCTGTTTCAAGGTTCAACTTTTCTTTTAATCAACATCAATATGTACTATTAAAAAGTTGCATTACAAATGTACAAGCTACGCAACCACAACTTTGAAGAAATAAATGGCATTACTCAAAACACACAAGTTCAGTAGGAAAATCACAAGACATGTCCTGACAGCCTCCACTTAAATCATTGAAGTAAAGTTGTTGGAGAGAATAAATTAATGTCTTCAAATGGAGCATATGGTAAAAAAAATATTAAAAAATAGAACACCGTCGGTATCTGCAGATAACATATCTACAAGAGGGCTTTTCAGACAAAGGGTGGCTGAATTTGTGCAAACATAAAATAGCAGATAGTTACTAACATAAAAATATAACTACAGGTCCAAGGTAAAGGATTCAGTATGTAAGAATCTCAATCATTGATAAGTAGCAGATAGTTAAAACCAAAACATATATCACATTTTCGTCACCGTACATCAAGCATTTGAAGACTTCAATTAAAGAACTACAGTTATGGGCAAGATAACTCATTGGACATAATTGCAATTCAGAAAAGAATATACTTGCTTCATGTATTACATAATTAGGTTCCTGCCTGATGCTGATCGATCAAGGGAAAGAGAGTGAAGTCAACATTGTTGTATTAACATCAGAAACTATTCTAAGAAATTAAAACAATCAGTTTCCTTCCATATGTTTGTACCACCTAACATAATAACATTTCACAAGACTGAAGAAAGAATTGTATGGAATCTAGTACATTCAAACTGCGATCAAAAGTTTTATGTCACTACAATCAAATGCAATTGTTATGCCATCCACAAAGGTGTAGCAGTTATAGATACAATTACATCTTGGAAAGTCAAGAATTAATAAATAACTATGCACATACAAACACAACATTCATCGTCTAGTGATTCTTTACACTGACAAAATAAAGACAGAAATAAATGGAATAGTACCAAAGGAAATTCAATTAGACAGATCTAAAACAGTTGCAAGCACAAAGGCTTGGTTGGCGAAAAGGGAGTATACAAAATAAACTATCATCAAACATTTTCCACATAAATATCGATCACCAGTGCAAGGGTTACCATACAGACATAAGAGCTACTCAACAAAACATTCATTCATCTATGACGAGAGATGGTATATCACATCACAAGCCATCCAAGAAATAGAGAGGTGGGAACATACAGAATACAAACATAAGAGCTACTAAACATACACATTCATTCATCTATGACAAGAGGTGGGTATATCACATCGCAGGCCATCCAAGAAATAGAGAGGGAATACCATACAGAAAACTGAAATCTCAGGCCATTCAAAGAGAGTGGAAAGAAATACAGTCATCATAGTTCCTCATGTCATCAACAAAAGAAAAGGAGAAAAGCATTCATTCCGGCATCACACATCCAAAAAGGTAAAAGGAATTCCATCATTAACCAATAGACAGACATTCATAAATTGATATGAAAAAAAGAAAATGAAGACGCCAAACCTCCAACATGATATAATCAATAAAAAGGGGCCAAATCTTGACCAGCAGGGGTGGCAAATTAGGAAACCATCTTTTGAACCTTATGTCCTTATCAAACTACCAACTTAAAAAATACATCCATCAAGTTAAGACCATACACAACATTTTCAATCCATCTAAAGGAAGAGTAAAGAAAAATGAATTTCAATAGGAGATGAAAATAGCGATGTTCTTTTAACCAATACCCACTATAAAGGCAACAACAAAACATCTTTTCAGTTTTCTGTACATTAACTCCAACTCTAAAACACCCTCAATAAAGTCTGCTACACTTTTCAAACACAACTAAACTTCTAGAATACACACAAGTAGCGAAATCTATTTGCCCAATGTAAGTACATAAACCCTTTCTTAGCAAACTACATAGGTAGCCTTCTTCTGTGACAGAATCGAACACAGATAAGACGCTGCCAAGCATAAGCAATAAGCCCGAAAATTGTTGCAAACAAATGGAGGCCAATGATGAGACTGGGGTTGCTTCCCATCAGCCTTTTCAGGGAGACCTGAAATTTAAAAAGTATAAATCACGACTATTTCCTAGTAAAATGGAGATTGACATACCTTGCTGCTGTCCAGTTCTCTTGTCCTTGATCAAAGCAACCTCCAGAACATTTCCATGCTTTTCAAAAAAGGGACGAACCTGGAATATAAAAACCAACAGATAAATTAGAAAAGGTAATTAAGAACTATCTAGGTACGAATAAGAGTCGACAGTGTTCCTGGTGTAAAATATCCCAGCTATGAACACATAGACAACAAATTAAATTAAATATCCCAGATTAACTCACTTCTTCTTCTATAGCTGTCCTTGGTACGGAGCCAACAAAAAGCTTGACAATACTGCTATGATCAGAAACATCTGCAAATCAAATTACCCAGCTAAGGATACACATGAGGATGGGATATAGTTTTGATTATCACATACAAGGGAAAATCGAAATTCGAAAGGATCTCACGAAAAACCTTCAACAATAAAGTACCATAACAAGTTAACAACTACACTAACTTACAATACTCTAATCATTGATTCCCACAAAAACATGAGATCCTCGGGAACCTTAAAAGACTACAAGTGAACTCATGCTTACCAGCTCCAGTATAGCTGCCATGATCTGAGCTAGGATACCCTCGTTTCTGACCCGAAAGAGGCTGTTGGACCGGCGGTGTAGTCGGCCTTACAGAATAATCAGACTCCATTGCTTTACCGACAAATCTCCTCCCGTCTGGACTCTCTGAAGGCGGAAACTTTGCGGGTCCATTAGCCCGAAAACCTCCTCTGCCACGACCAGCTCCAACAATTGACCGCGTCCCTTCTCCTCCTACACCACCGTCAGGACCCATCGGACGAAAACCATCATCGTAGGCAAAACCCATAGGCCGAAAACTTCCACCATTCCGAGGACGCATCTGCTGAAAATCTACTCTATCTGGAGGACCATTCATCTGCCGGAAACCTCCATCTCCGGGACCATCAAAATCCGTAGGACTGTCACCTTCCCAACGTCGACCACCACCACCTCCTCCGCCCCCAATTCCAACTCGATAATTGCTAGGGCTGCTTCCACGACGACGACGGTGGCGGTTAAAATCATCATCATCCTCTTCGAAGCGTGAATCAGAGGGACGAGACGGACCTCTAGGATGGGTGGTTCGGTGGTTATGGTAGGAATCTTCGTAGCCGCCACTCTCATGGCGATCCCTTCGGTGTCTGTCCAGCTTGACGTAGTGGGGAATTGCGAATACAGTCGAAGAAATCAAAGGACTTGGAGCCCTAGAAATTTGGGATCTGTATCGAAGATGAATTTGATTGAAGATGAGAACAATTATTTTTTGTCCGAATTTTTTTGGCAAATGTACTCTCTGAGTCTCTCTGACCGGTGTAAAAAGAAAAAGCGGTCTAGTTACGGTAGTAGTGGTTGGACCGGTGATGCAGTTAAAATTTGGACAGGTACTTTATTGAAATTTGGATCATATAATAACTTGTTTTGTTTTTTTTTTTCCATCCATATAGGTTACTTATTGGAATTATGATTTATGAAATATTTATTTCTTTAGTGATTGGTTAAATATAAACTTTTTATTATTTTACTTTTTTCGGCAAAAACATACTTTCACTGATTTAAAAAAGTTATTACCAAGTCATTTACAGAATTAATAGAGCACAAGTCATTTATAAGTTAATAATTATTAATTTAACAAAATTTAATGCTCTTTATTTGCAATAATCTTTTCCAAAACATATTTTATTCAAATTTTTCTCTTCATAAACTACTTACCTAAAGAAAACAAAATTATCAATTTAATGAAATCTTAAAATAAAAGATTACTTGACCAGAAAAATATCTTAAATAATAAGTAAGTCCATAACAAATAATCAAAGCTGTAGAATGACTCTCCGTCAATACAATTTTGTAGGAAGTTGTAGTAGAAAAGTGGTAAGAAATTTTTGATAAGAAAACTAAAATAACAACTTGGTAAATATTTTAATGAGGTTTTATTGATCATTTATTTAGTCTTCGATTTTGTAATTATTTCATAAAATTAATCTAGTAATTAACTGACTTGTATATAAATAACTAAAACAAAAATCTATCATTGATGAAAAAATACACAAAATAAAAGAGAAATTTATGACAAATTTGTTTTTTTATTACTTCAGTTTTTGCTTTTTCTGCCAAAATCAACAAAATACATATAATAAGAGATTACCAAAAAGCAAAAAATATGTCTTCACCATCCAACTTCCCATTTCCCCGACAATACATCTTCACCGTTCGCTAAATTCCAAAGATAAAGACCATCAGTTTTTGCGGTCCAAATGCAATTCTTCCAACCGCATCTATGAAACAGAATAACATCATCCCAAAACACCTTTACATTCATATGACCATCATCTTTGCTTATATAGCACCAAAACAAAGTTGAGTGAAGCATATTTTCTCCGAAATTCCAAGAAAATCTATCTCTAAAATTCAGACTAATTTCACCTAGATCATCTTCCTTAGATTTACAATGGATGAAAAGAGTTTCACCAGTGGTCAAACCGTTAACAACCGTGACTTGCCACTCGGAAATCTTCGGGACCATGATGTCTCTCGTGGTGGTGCCGCCGACTAAGACATGATCTTCATATGTTATGGCTAGAGAAAAGCAAATTACCAAGAAAAATTGTTTGATGCAATTCATTTTTTTTTTGGGCAAGCAAAATTGTTAGGAAGAAATATTTTTGTTACTTCTTTTTATAATGGAAGAGTGAAACGGTAAATGCATTAATGTTATTACATTGCGTTAATGAAAAGTCATGCGGCAAATCATTTATGTGATTGCTTGTTAATTAGAATTGAAACTGAAAGATTGGTCACATATAATGATCCAAGTAGATGATTGTGGCATAATATATGAAGACAAAGAAAATTATAATTTATATTGTGGTGTAAGCTATTACTTTTGAATTTATTATCGACGATTCTTTTTTCTTTTCTTTTTTTATGATAGATACAAACCTAACAATCAAATTTTTACTTGATTATGTGAATTAATTTTAAAAAAATATTAAGTTTAAGATTTTGATTATGACCTCGGGGGTGATTGGACGAGGCTGTTAGTTTTGGCTGTAAAGACTTTGACTTTAAGAACTTTGGCTGTAGAAACTTTGGCTGCAGAGACTTTGGCTGTAGAAACTTTGGCTGTTAAAATCTGATTGGTAGAACAAAGCTGTAGAAGCTGTGACTGCTATTTTTTTTAGGATTATATATAGAGAAATTGTTAAAAATGCCCTTTTCTCAATACCCCTTTTCAAAAATGCCCCCTTTGAGAGTCCATTTTTAAGTTTGCCCTCTTTTAATTTTTAATGACCATTTTACCCTTATTTGAAACAAAATTAGGTCCACAAAATACAAAATATTTTTTGGCGGGAAAAGTGATCCCGCAATTTTCCCGCCAAAACACTTGTAAAATCCTTTAATTTACCTTGTAAAATTTTCCCGTAAAAATTTTTCCCGCCAAAAAATTTTCCCGCCAAAAATTTTTTTTGCGGGAAAAGTGATTCCGCAATTTTTTTGGCGAAATTTTTTTGGCGGGAAAATTTTTGGCGGGAAAAATTTACAAGGTATTTTAAAGGTTTTACAGAGTATTTACAAGTGTTTTGTAAGGTTTTACAATGTATTTTAAAAGGTTTTACAAGGTACTTATAAGGTTTTATAAGGTATTTATAACTTGTAAAACCTTATAAAAAACTTGTAAAACCTTATAACTTGTAAAACCTTATAAAATAGCTTGTAAAATCTTATAATATCTTATAAATACCTTATAAATACGTTGTAAAACCTTTTAAAATACATTGTAAAACCTTATAAATACCCTGTAAAAAACCTTTAAAATACCTTGTAAATTTTTTCCGCCAAAAATTTTCCCGCCAAAAATTTAACGCCAAATTTTTTTTTTTATCACTTTTCCCGCAAAAAAATTTTTTGGCGGGAAAATTTTTTGGCGGGAAAAAATTTTTCGGGAAAATTTTACAAGGTATTTTAAAGGTTTTACAAGTGTTTTGGCGGGAAAAATTGCGGGATTACTTTTCCCGCCAAAAAATATTTTGTATTTTGTGGACCTAATTTTGTTATATTTCCTTATATATTTGTGATATCTTTTATTAAAAGAAGGGTAATTTAGTCATTTTGTACATAAAAAGGGGTATTTTTAAAAATGGACAGTCAAAGGGGGCATTTTTGAAAAGGGGTATTGAAAAAGGGGCATTTTTGTGAGTCTCCCTTATATATATTCATAATAAATATAAATAATGTTATAAATGAATTTATGTGACAATATAATTTTATTAATGATAAGAATTTAGAAAAATACAAAAATTCATAAATAAATGTATAGAATAATATTGAGAAATTGTTAAAAATGCCCCTTTTTCAATACCCCTTTTCAAAAATGCCCCCTTTGAGAGTCCATTTTTAAGTTTGCCCTCTTTTAATTTTTAATGACCATTTTACCCTTATTTGAAACAAAATTAGGTCCACAAAATACAAAATATTTTTTGGCGGGAAAAGTGATCCCGCAATTTTCCCGCCAAAACACTTGTAAAAAACCTTTAAAATACCTTGTAAAATTTTCCCGTAAAATTTTTTCCCGCCAAAAAATTTTCCCGCCAAAAAATTTTTTTTGCGGGAAAAGTGATTCCGCAATTTTTTTTTTTTGGCGGGAAAATTTTTGGCGGGAAAAATTTACAAGGTATTTTAAAGGTTTTACAGAGTATTTACAAGTGTTTTGTAAGGTTTTACAATGTATTTTAAAAGGTTTTACAAGGTACTTATAAGGTTTTATAAGGTATTTATAACTTGTAAAACCTTATAAAAAACTTGTAAAACCTTATAACTTGTAAAAACCTTATAAAATAGCTTGTAAAATCTTATAATATCTTATAAATACCTTGTAAATACGTTGTAAAACCTTTTAAAATACATTGTAAAACCTTATAAATACCTTGTAAAAAACCTTTAAAATACCTTGTAAATTTTTGGCGGGAAAAATTTTCCCGCCAAAAATTTAACGCCAAAAAAATTGCGGAATCACTTTTCCCTCAAAAAAAAAATTTTGGCGGGAAAAAATTTTACGGGAAAATTTTACAAGGTTTTTTAAAGGTTTTTTACAAGTTTTTACAAGTGTTTTGGCGGGAAAAATTGCGGGATCACTTTTCCCGCCAAAAAATATTTTGTATTTTGTGGACCTAATTTTGTTATTTTCCTTATATATTTGTGATATCTTTTATTAAAAGAAGGGTAATTTAGTCATTTTGTACATAAAAAGGGGTATTTTTAAAAATGGACAGCCAAAGGGGACATTTTTGAAAAGGGGTATTAAAAAAGGGGCATTTTTGTGAGTCTCCCAATAATATTCTCAATAAATAAACGAAATACGTATTATTCATTCATGTTTAATAACCAAATATTGCATTAAAAAGTGGATAAACTAAAAATCAAATTATTAATAATAAAATATTTATTTAAAAGAAATGACTAATAATAGTGTTTTGAATGTTTCTTTTTTGTTGAGTAGTTGTATAATTTTGAGTAATCAAAAATCAATAAAATTATTAATGATGAAGCAATTTATGAAATAATTGAATGGGTATATAAAGTATATGTTTTATTAAAAATACTATTGTATAAACTCTTTTATACCAATATTAATGGTGATTATGAAAATAAAATGAATATTATTGAAATGGATCTTAAAAGAAAGATTGAAAAATGATAATAATTAATTTATCAAAAAAATATGTGAAACAATATATATAGGGAGACTCACAAAAATGCCCCTTTTTCAATACTCCTTTTCAAAAATGCCCCCTTTGGCTGTTCATTTTTAAAAATACCCCTTTTTATGTACAAAATGACTAAATTACCCTTCTTTTAATAAAATATATCACAAATATATAAGGAAATATAACAAAATTAGGTCCACAAAGTGATCCCGCAATTTTTCCCGCCAAAACACTTGTAAAAACTTATAAAAACCTTTAAAATACCTTGTAAAATTTTCCCGTAAAATTTTTTCCCGCCAAAAATTTTTTTTTGCGGGAAAAGTGATTCCGCAATTTTTTTGGCGTTAAATTTTTGGCGGGAAAAATTTACAAGGTATTTTAAAGGTTTTTTACAGGGTATTTATAAGGTTTTACAATGTATTTTAAAAGGTTTTACAACGTATTTATAAGGTATTTATAAGATATTATAAGATTTTACAAGCAATTTTATAAGGTTTTACAAGTTTTTTATAAGGTTTTACAAGTTATAAATACCTTATAAAACCTTATAAGTACCTTGTAAAACCTTTTAAAATACATTGTAAAACCTTACAAAACACTTGTAAATACTCTGTAAAACCTTTAAAAAACCTTGTAAATTTTTCCCGCCAAAAAAATTTCGCCAAAAAAATTGCGGAATCACTTTTCCCGCAAAAAAAAATTTTTGGCGGGAAAAATTTTTACGGGAAAATTTTACAAGGTATTTTAAAGGTTTTTTACAAGTGTTTTGGCGGGAAAATTGCGGGATCACTTTTCCCGCCAAAAAATATTTTGTATTTTGTGGACCTAATTTTGTTTCAAATAAGGGTAAAATGGTCATTAAAAAATAAAAGAGGGCAAACTTAAAAATGGACTCTCAAATGGGGCATTTTTGAAAAGGGGTATTGAAAAAGGGGCATTTTTAGCAATTTCTCTATATATAAATATGTAAAAAGATTCTAATTATTATGAGGAGAAGAAAAAAGAAAATTTTTAATTATTATTTATTTTAAAGTTTATTATTTGTTTGAAAGCCTCATATTTGAGACTTTAGAAATTTGTACGTAAAAAAAAGAAAAAAATTGGCAGTTGGACTTTAAGAACTTTTAAAAAAATCTAAAGTCATAAAATGGTGATTGGCAAATATTTGGCTTTTAAGACTTTAAAAAAATTTTAAAGCCTTGAAAGTCTCTTCCAATCACCCCCGAATTTGAAATCTATAATCAAACAAATTTAAATGTATAAATATTTTACTTTTAACATTTATTTTAGTTTTAGCTTTTTTATAAACTGGATATGCTTTTTGGTAATATAATTTTAGTTATAAATCATTCATCCATCTTTTCATTTATCTAAACAGTAGTAAATAAATACTAAACCAAAACAATATTTTTCAACTATATTTCCCCCATAAACAAATACCATACGCAGCGTTTTGAAGCGAACGTCGCATTACTCTCTTAATCGTTAATTTCCTGATTTAGGCTTCACCATTTTTTTTTTTCCTGATAAAAAATTTTAGCTTCACCATGTTCGTTTGGGTTTTTTGAACATTTGATGAATTGTTGCTTCTGAGATCTCGACGAAGATAAAAGCTCTTCGGCTACTGCAAGGTATATTTCAATTTCGAATTTTTGTATCGCCAATCTCCTCGCGAATGAGGTCTTGTAAACCCTAAATCCAGTTTTGAACCTCTTGTCTCTCTTCACAAGTAGCTCTCGTTCTCTATCCACTAATTCTAGCGTTTTGCATCAGTATTCCTCTCTGCGTCCATTTCTGTTTTGATGTATGTGATTGCGCTAATGCCGTTGCTCATTTCGTTTTCGTTTTACTCTGGTTCTAGGTTTCGAGCTCACTCTGCTAGAAAACCCTAAAAATTTGATTTTGTGAACTTCCCGTGGTAAATTTGAAAGGGCGATATCTCAGTACCCCTACCAAGGACACATTCTTGATTAGAGAAGACTTAATTTTTGAGGTGAGAAGCTTAGGGAAAAGTTTTGTTAATTTTGCGTTGGAATTTGGGAGTTTTGTTAGATAGTGGTACATTGGAGGTTGAGATTAGGTGTAAGGAATAAGAAGATAGATATGGATGGTTCGGGGAGGAAATCTGGTTCCAAGAGAGGATCTAAGGTTTTTCAGTTTGACGATGATGCTGATGATGATGAGCCTATCGGATCTCTTTTAGAGATTATGAAGCATAAAAGTTCCAAGAAGGATAAGGTTGAGACAGAAAGTACTGGTAAACAGAGACAGAAACAGGTTGTGGAAAAGAAGCTGAGTGCTTTGGACAAGGATTCTGAAGATATGGATGACACCTTAGCCAGTTTTAGGAAGAGATTGAAGGGCAACAAGAAAGGTGTTGGATCAGGAACTCCTAGAATTAGGAACCACGAGGGTGTTCCTCCTATTGATACTGTAGCAAATTCTAATTTGAAACCAATTGAGGAAGGCAACACAAACAAGGTGCAGAGTGTATTACTTAGGGAAGGTTTGAATAGCTTATATGTCAAGAAGATGGTTGATTCAACAGTAGATTCTGGCACGAATAATAAAAGAGTGGATTGCATATCGGAAAATGGTGCTTCTAATTCTATTCAAAAGTGTGCTTCAGAAACTGGAACCCTCCTGCATAAGTTTTATGGTAAAGATGAGGCAGCCTCTCCTGGTCATAAAAAAGTAGAAACAGTCTCCAGGGAGAAGGAAGCAGATGTCTTTCATCAAATTACAGAGGAGGAATCCAAGCGACCAATGTCGGAGAAGGCCCTGGAGCTATCCAGGGTGTCTGTTCCCATGCCAGATGTCCATGGTGAAGTTTATTGTCCTACTGATAGAAAAGAAGTTGCAGTTATTGCTCCTGATCAGCACATACACTTGGGAGAGCCAGCTTCAGAGTCCGGTTATTACCGAGAGAAGAATTTAGTTATGTGTGATTGTGGTATCCAAGTTAATTTTGAGGATCATTCCTTTGAGTCTAATACCCATGTTACTCTCTGTCATAAGTGCAAGTATTCTTCACACCATAATGCTTCTAATGGAGGTGGTATTCAAGTTAATACTCTAGAAGATGGAACTGCTCAAGCTTCCCCAGTTTCTATAATTCCCTGCGAAGATGAAAATTTCCGAGGGGATGCAATTTCATTACCTAATTCTGGGAAGCCATCCACCTTGCAACGCCCAGAGCGTATTGCTAAAAAGCGCAAGCTTGGAAACATGGTGTATGAAGGAGACATGAAATGGGAGAATGAGCAGGGCTTTCTTGATTGTCAAAGTGACAAGTCCTTTAAGGGAAGCGACAAGTGTGATTTTGTTCCATCTATTTCCAAGGACATTGAAATTGGTAGAGCAGCTGCGGTGACAGCTGGACTTAAAGCCCAGTCGGTAAGTCCAATTGAGAAGATTATACTTAAAGAGGTGTTGAAGCGCAAAGGTAGCCATCAGGAGTACCTAATTTGCAGGTTAGTTTCCTTTTTGTGGCTGTTACGTATTCAAATACGTGGTTTCAGTGTTTCTTATCTTGTATAGAATGTATTTTTCTTACGATCTTATAAGAAGGGTGTACCTTAAGATGTCAATCCCATTTTTGGCTTCTTCATTTGTTGGAAACCTTGAATACTTACTGTACTGTATGTTTGCAATGAAATTAAAGAATTTTTAAGTTGGTTTTTGTCCATTTTGTGTTCACCAGTTTTACTTGGAACGATTTTGATATTCTAAATATTATTGTTTTTGTGTTTCATTCGTCCTCTTGAAGATCTTAATTCCACTTTTTGATGTACCAGAACTGATATCTGTATTGATACAGGAATTCTATCTTAGGCCTGTGGAGTAAAAATGTCAGCCGAATCTTACCTGTCACTGAGTGTGGTGTTACCGGTGGCCCTTCTGAGAATGAATTGCCTTCAGCTTCCCTTATCAGAGAAGTCTATAAGTTTCTTGATCAGAGAGTAAGTCTGTGCTGTTGCTTTATTTGTGTGGTTCTCCTGTCTTCTTCGTTTTTTTTTCCCCTTAAGTTTGCTTTTAATTTGTATGCATTATTGAAAAGAGAATGAGTGCTGTTTCTTATAGACCGCATGTGAAATGGTGTTTTTTTTACAGGGTTATATAAATGCTGGAATTTCATCTGTGAAGGGGAAGGCGGGATCTTTGACTAATCAAGACTATGATCTCCTCCAGGGGAGAAAGCTTGAAGAAAGTTCTATGGCTTCTGTTGCAGATTCTGAAGAGGGAGTTGCTTTTATCCTTGGTCAGGTCAAAGCCGTTGAATCAACTAGTGAGGGTAAGAAATGTTCTTTCCAAAATGATGAAAGGGACTTGGTAGGATGTGCGACCTCGGAAATGTTAGAATCTACCAGCAAAACATGTGAAGCAAGCATTATTGATGATTGCAAACATTCTGTGAGCATAAATGCTTTACAGGATGGTACTGCATCTAATGTTGAAAAGCATCCTGAAACATTTTCAGTAGCTAAGCCTGCTTTGTCTAGCACACTCTCCTCTGCAAATAGTAATCAAATGAAAGGAAGGGACTCTGTTCCATGTGAGGTTAAAGATGAGAAGAAAGTTATAGTTATTGGAGCTGGTCCTGCTGGATTAACTGCAGCACGTCATTTACAGCGCCAGGGTTTTTCTGTAACCGTTCTTGAGGCAAGGAGTAGAGTAGGTGGTCGTGTATTTACAGACCGGTCGTCTCTTTCAGTTCCTGTGGATCTTGGGGCTAGCATAATTACTGGCATTGAGGCTGATGTGCCATCTGAAAGAATGCCAGATCCTTCGGTATTGGTCTGTAACCAATTAGGTCTGGAGTTGAGCGTGTTGCATGGATTCTGTCCTCTTTATGATACTGTAACAGGGAAAAAGGTTCCTGCAGAATTAGATGATGCTCTACAAGCAGAGTTCAACAGTCTAATTGACGATGTGGATTTGCTTGTTGAGGAAATAGGCAAAGAAAGAGCAAATAAAATGTCTCTTGAGGATGGACTAGAATATGGCCTTCAACGGCTGAGAATGCCACATGACAAGGTGAACATTGACAAAATTGGGCTTGCCAATTCAAGCTCAAAAACAGGCATCAGTGGTCCCTTTACGCAAGATGAAAGCTGGAAAGATGATTTTTTGAATCCTTTGGAGCGAAGAGTTATGAATTGGCATTTTGCTCACACAGAATATGGTTGTGCTGCTGTCCTTAAGGAAGTTTCGCTTCCTCACTGGAATCAAGATGAGTTTTATGGCGGATTTGGAGGGCCACATGCTATGATTAAAGGTGGTTATAGCCGAGTTGTTGAGTCGCTTGCAGAAGGACTTGACATTCACTTAAACAAAATAGTTTCTGAGGTATCTTATGCCTCTGATGTATCTGCCACGCATAACAGCAAGCATAAAGTCAGAGTTAGTACATCAAATGGCTGTGAGTATCTTGGAGATGCTGTTCTGGTAACTGTTCCTCTTGGATGCTTGAAAGCAGAAACTATTAAGTTTTCACCACCCTTGCCGGACTGGAAATATGCGTCAATCAAACAACTTGGTTTTGGAGTTCTAAATAAAGTTGTGTTGGAGTTCCCAGAGGTATTTTGGGATGATAGTGTTGATTATTTTGGGGCAACTGCTGAGGAAACAGATCTAAGAGGTGAGTGCTTTATGTTTTGGAATGTCAAAAAAACTGTTGGTGCCCCTGTCCTGATAGCTTTGGTGGTTGGGAAGGCTGCTTTTGAATATACAAACAAGAGTACGTCTGAGCACGTGAACCATGCAATGATGGTTCTTCGGAAGCTTTTTGGTGGGGATCTGGTTCCTGATCCTGTTGCCTCGGTAGTTACTGACTGGGGCACTGATCCTTACAGTTATGGTGCCTACTCATATGTTGCTATTGGTGCTTCTGGCGAAGATTATGACGTATTGGGAAGGCCTGTTCAGAATTGTTTGTTTTTTGCTGGTGAGGCAACATGCAAAGAGCATCCTGACACTGTTGGTGGTGCAATGATGACTGGAGTCCGAGAAGCTGTGCGTATAATTGATATACTTAGAAGTGGAAATGATTACACAGCCGAAATAGAAACACTAGAAAAAGCGCAGAGGAAATCTGTACCTGTGAGGGATGAAGTCAGAGACCTAATAAAGAGGCTGGAAGTTGTTGAGCTGTCTAATGTGCTAGCCAGGCAATCATTGCTACGGAACATGTTCTTCTCTGCTAAAACAACTGTCGGGCGTTTGCATTTAGCCAAGGAGTTGCTTAACCTACCTGGTGAAACCTTGAAATCCTTTGCAGGTACAAAAGAAGGGCTTGCAGTGCTGAACTCTTGGATCCTGGTAAGCTCAGTGAGATAGTTTTATTTACCAAAGCACAGAAACAACTTTCCTTGGCTTATATGTTTGTTCCACGAATTTCTATTGGCTTTTTTACAAATTCTTGCTTATTTAAAATTTTCCGTTAGGATTCGATGGGGAAGAATGGAACCCAGCTTTTACGTCACTGTGTACATATTCTTGTTCGAGTTACGAGTGATCTCTTTGCCGTGAGGCTGTCAGGTATTGGTTTTTCTTCCAAGTGCACTTTTTGTCCCAACCTCATATATCACATGCAATCAGTTCTGTCCTAAGACTCGATATCATGTGCTATCGGTTTCGTCATTTCAGCCCTGTTTAATTTTCTCTAAGTTGGTTACGTTCCACTTGCTGATGCAGGCATTGGGAAGACTGTGAAAGAAAAGGTTTGTGCACACACAAGCCGTGATATCCGTGCCATTGCAAGTCAGCTTGTTAATGTGTGGCTGGAACTATACCGGAAAGAAAAAGCAAATAGTGGAAAGAAATCATTGAGACAAGCGAATACAACAAACACCTCTAGAATAAGAAGAAAACTGAATAGTCCGGACACAGACAGTAAGGGAAAGCTAAGCAATGGCAACGATGTTAAAACAGATGAAGAGCTTGAAGACAACCAGCTACCTATGTCAGAGGAAGAGAAGGCTGTGTTTGCTGAAGCTGAGGCGGCTCGTGCAGCAGCAGAAGCAGCTGCGAAGGCAAGTATTTTTTTATCTTTAAATTAGTGAAAGGCATTGATGGATGCTTGCTGAATGTGTTTGTTTTCTCTGAGGATGGGAATGTGCTTTCATATTAAGTCAACTCTTTATTTATTTGTTTGTTAACGAATAAATTATATGTTCCTGTCTTGCAGGCATTTTCTGAGGCCTATCATAATACTTCATTGCAGCTTCCTAAGATTCCCTCGTTTCATAAGTTTGCCAGGCGAGAGCAGTATGCAAAGATGGACGAATCTGATTTCAAGAAAAAGTTTCCTGGCAATGTCTTAGGAAGACAAGATTGTATGTCAGAGATTGACTCGAGGAACTGCAAAGTTCGGGACTGGTATGATTTTCCTGCCTCCTGCCTTGACCTTGACAATTCAAGAATTCCAGTTGATAACTATTCACAGCGTAGCCATTCGAATGAGCTTGTATCTCATTCGAAGTTCAGAGAATGTTCTGGAGAAAGTGTGGCTGCGGATACCAGTTTCTTAACTGGGGCATGGGTTGATACTGGTGGTAGTAGCGATGGTTTCAAGGATTCTCAGGCTATAGATAGATGGCAATCTCAAGCTGCCGCTGCTGATCCCGAATTTTTCAATCGTACTTTGCATATTAAGGATGAAGA
Source organism: Arabidopsis arenosa (assembly GCA_905216605.1). Classification (NCBI taxonomy): domain Eukaryota; kingdom Viridiplantae; phylum Streptophyta; class Magnoliopsida; order Brassicales; family Brassicaceae; genus Arabidopsis; species Arabidopsis arenosa. The sequence continues at coordinate 10,959,925 of LR999457.1, read as the reverse complement.
AGATTCGATTGCTTGTTCGACAGACCCTCCTAGTTGGAAGCATGACCAAAGAGCGAATGAATGTTCTGTGTCACAGGTTACAGTGAATAAAGAGCCACATAAAAATCATAACCGAAGTGCAGATCGTTTGAAACAGGGGGTTGTAGATTTTGTTGCATCGTTGCTTATGGCCCCGTATAGAGCAAAAAAAATTGACAGAGATGTATACAAGTCAATTATGAAGAAGACAGCAACAAAGGTTTGTGACTTTGTGGTTTTCTACTCTTCAAAATTCTTCAACTACTAAATTGCGATTCTTGGTTCTACCTGAATTTAGAGAAAGAGTCTTCTGAAACTCTTGGGCATTTATCAGGTTATGCAACATACAACAGATGTGGAGAAAGCTATGGCTGTTACACAGTTCCTCGACTCAAAGCGGAAAAACAAGGTTTGTAAAAGCTCCAAAAGTTTCAGAGTTTCTTTTTGCCACAGTTATTGTCTCTTAAGTTTCTAGTTCATCCCTCTCTCTAGTGTCGGCAAAAATGTCAATTTAGATAATCTTGGTCACAGGTTCTCATAGTAAATATCACTAAATAGTTGAATCTATTTTAGAACAGTTTCTAATTGATTGTCACTTCATTTGAATAATATATATGTAATATGCAGATTCGGGACTTTGTGGACAAACAAGTTGACAAGTACATGGCGATAGCTCAAGTTCCAAAACCTTGATGGTCATTGGGATCTGTACTAACGGCCAATGGTTGTTGAGTTGGTATCCGCTGGGATGGCAATGCCCCTTTGTAGAAACCACATATCAAGCTTATGAAGCAGACGGTCTGATGTAGAAGAGACTTTTCCCATGATTTTATATACCAAAGCATTGGCAGAGACGAGTTTTTGGCATTACCAGATATGATGGAGAATTTGGTCTTGCTATATTGCTAGGTATGGGTGCATCTTCTCTCCTCTTCCTGGGGACAATGTTCTGAGGACTTTCTGATCAAGATTTTATGTCAAGTGGATGTGTCTTTCATCAGTTATCCCCTCGGATGATGCATGTTCTCAACTTACGCTGATTGTTTTTAGTAATTGTATAGAGCTTAAGATTTAGTTTTAACCCCCATTAGACAAACTTCTACTTTCAGGTATCTGAATTCATTTCTTGAGATTCATGTCATTTCTTGAACCCAAGAGAAAAAGCTTTTCACTTTCTAATGCCAATGATAATATAGATTGAGTCAAAGAATGCCAATATGATATTGTTATGTTCTGATTTGCCTATACTAGCAGCAGCCATACCTCCTTTGGTAAGTTCGTTCCCTATCTTTCTGAAGGGGAAATCTTGGATACCACAGCTGCAGGTGTTTCACTTTCACTCTTGCAGGTAAACATGGATCGTCAAACACTGGAAAATAACGATTGGTTAAGCTCCCAAGCATTTCAGTATTTTGATGTTCTTCTGGTGTCTCAAGACTTATAAGCAGCTTGTGATGTCTCAAGACTTACAAGACGCACTGCAATGACGCAGGTTATTTGCTTTGTATGTGTTTCTTCTGCATTCTTTTAATGATGGCTTTGTTAGCAATGTGGCTGAAAGTTTGATGCTGGCTTTTACAGGTGAGGAAACTTAGCCTTGGCTGAATTCACTTTCACCCATGTTGGTGAGGAGCTGGAATCTTTTTAATCGAAGCTGTTTAGATAGATACCTTGGTTCAAGAATCACTCTGCTTGTTGATGGGAGGTACATATATGCTTTGAATATTTAAAAAAATTGTCAATTGGATTTACATTTGATCAAGGATCGTATTTATGATGCTTCCTATCATCAATTCAGTTGCTGCTGAGTTTAATGGTCGGGTCTGGTATTTGCACTGTATTCTCTGAATATTTTCATGGTTTAAATCGGAGAATCATATGCAATTGGTCATTCCATAATATTACCATTTCAAATAGTGAAGTAGATGAGCATACGGGTTTGCAAGGACCATGCCCTTCTCCTTGATATTGAGCCATCCTTAACCTTTACGACTGTTAATCTCAAATCTCTTTTACTCATTGTAACATCTCTATAATTATGATTTTTGTTTAAAGCAAATGAAAGCATTATTGAAACTTTTAAGCGTTCTGCTACTGAAAACATTGGGACTAGGATTCATTCAGTTTATTTATTTATTAATCATTTGTGTCTTTCGAGTTTTTACAGCCAATGTCTTGCTTTCTTTTGTCGTAAACAATAAGTCAATAATCATGACAAACTATTGTGAAACCACCTTGTGTCGTGGCAATTGGCATCCACACTCTCATTAGCATAAACTTAGTAGAGAAGAGCATCAAGGTTTCGTTTACCCTCAGGACCTTTAGAGTACCAGGAAGAAACATATTGACCATACACAACTTCCTTGTAAGACGGTGGGGATAGTTGAGAAACTGGTGCTATCCTTGCCGTCTTGGAAGGATCATGAAAGGTAGCGACTGATAACCGCGCCCGATTCGCATTAGTTACGGCTCTATGTTGAGCACTTTTGTATATCCCATTGGTTATGATCTGCACAAGGATCAAAAAAGCATGTCAGAAGCTTCTCTAGCTTGCATTGTCTATGAGACCTCAAAGAGAGTATATAAACCTCGGTTTGATCGGCTATAAGAACAAGAATAGCGTCAGAGATAGGAGGAACAGTGAGCCATTGAGCATCCTTGTAAAGCTGAAGACCTCCAACATCATCTTGAATCAAGAGAGTAATGGCACCCATATCGGAATGAGACTGAAGACCAAGTGTGAGCTCAGGCTGAGGACAAGGAGGGTAATAACTCACAGTGATGTTTTGATAGATTTCACCAACAGCTTCTTCGATAGATGAACAAGGAAGACCCAAACTCTCTGAGATTAGCTCTAATAGCATCTGAGCTAATTTCTTCATCTCATCAGCATATTCTCCAACAACTTGTCTACCAATCAAATCAAATCAAATCAATCAATTGAGACAGATGAAACATTTTCTCAGGATTAAGAGATGAATCAAAGCAGAAACCTGTAGTCAGGAGGATGAATCGGCCAGCGAGAAGGGTTACGGCGAGAGAGAGGAAACGTGTGATGATCAAAGTAATCTCTCCAATCCAAAACGACGTCGTCTTTAGCACCGAGCAACATCCGGCTACCGTAACCTTCCGACGCGGCGGAGGTAGAGTCGCAAGAGTAACGAAGCTTCTCTTCCATAGGAGAGTCTTGGAAGAAAGAGAGACCTAAAGATCTCATCCGATCAAGTAGATGGATTGGAACGCCATGGTTGATTACGTGAAAAGCTCCCCAGTTACGACAAGCGTCACCGATTGCTTCTCTCGCGGAATCGGAGCTCGAGAGATCGACGGTTGGGATCGAAGCTGCATCGCCGGAGTTATGGAGATGAGGTCGAGCTTCCGGTGGCTGAATATACTGGGAAGGAACCTCCGGTAAGTTGCCTTTAACAATCAGTTCCACTCTCGACGCTGTTTCCATGGATGATGATCTGATCTACACGAAGATCTGAAATGTGAGCGGAGAATTATAATTATCAAAAAAAAAATTACATTATAAAACATAATGATGACGTGGCACTCTAGTTATATAGAGACACTAGAAGTAACAAAGGGTTTAGGGTTAAAATCTTTTTAATGATGGCGGAAGAGATTGCTGGTGAAGACAGAATCAGTGAGTTATCAGACGATCTACTCATAGAAATATTATGGTTTGTGCCGACAAAAGATGCAGTGACCACTACGTTTTTGTCTAAACGATGGCGATATGTCTGGACAAAGTTGCCTAGACTTCACTACACAGAAACGGGAAACAGTAGCAAGAGTGTTTGGTGGTTTCTTGACAAGTCAATGCGATTTCACAATGCTCCTTTAATAGAAGAGTTGTGTATTCAACTAGGTCCACAATGTCCCATTGATGCTGATATTGCAAAGTGGGTTGCAAAAGCAATTGATCGTTGTTTGCGTGAGCTAGTTTTCATACTTCAATGGAATAGCGAACCGATTGTAATGCCTAAGAGCCTTTACACTTGCAAAACGCTTACGAAATTGGTCCTCTCCGATAACATTCTTGTTGATGTTCCTTGTGAGGTTGATCTTCCATCACTTTACCAGCTTGATCTTAACTCTGTTGTCTACAAAGACGAAGATTCTCATGTCAGGCTTTTATCAAGCTGCCCCGCTCTCAAAAATCTGTTTGTGATTCGACTTGATGATGTGGATGATAATGTGAGAAAGTTCACTGTGAAAGTGCCTTCTCTACTGAGATTAACTTATCTGGGTAGGCTCTTTGGAGAAGACGAAGATAGCGATGGTTCTTTGGTTATAGACACCCCAGATTTAATATATCTCAACATTCTTGACTGTTCGGAACACTCTTGCTCGATTAAGCATATGCCTCGTCTTATGAGAGCACTTATTAATGTTGCATCTCACCCTGTTGACAATTTTCTGACATCTCTTTCTTCCATCGAGTATCTTGAGCTATCTCCATCTGGTGGTACAATGGTTCCATGGTGTAACGCCGTTTACTCTCTACTTACAAGGTGTTGCATATGTCAATTTGACCCGGACTTGTGTGAATCACTTGTGGTTTTGCTCTCTAATTGTCCTAAACTAGAGGTTTTAATGGTCGACTCCACATTTCTGATTGATCGGTCAGAGAATCATGCTCCATTTTTATGGAACCAACCGAGTTCCGTTCCCAAATGCTTGTCTTCTCATCTCATGATCTTTAAATGGAAAGGATATTCAGGAAGAGAAGATGAAAAAGAACTCATAAGATATATTCTGGAAAACTCCAAGTGTTTAAAAAGGGCTGATATTTCGATGAATTCAACCTGCAATCTTGAAAAGAAACAGAAGATGATTGACGAGTTAGAATCTATGCCTAGTGTTTCAACGTCTCTTATGTGTCTCTTCTTTGCTTAAACGTTGCTATTGAGACTTTCGCATTATGAACTTTGCCTATTTTCAGAAGATGATGTTTCTAAATCCTAAGTTCTTTACGTTTAACAAACTTATGTTCGTGTAATATTCACAAGTGTTGTCAAAAAAATATTAAAAGTCAGATAATGCAGATGCATCATTCGAAAACAATTTGCCAATGAACAAAGCAGAGAGATTCATTTCTCTCTTCAAGGAATGAGAACCATATTATTTCACTTACAACGTCTCCGACAAGACCCTTGAGTGACTTAATTGCTCTGCTGCCCGAAACTCCAGCGTGAGTCATGACCAATTCAATGTCACGAGCCTTCGCACCGGTCTCACCTCCTCTTCATCTTCTTCAGCTTGTGCTTCTACTGTGGCTGTTGATGCATCTGAGATGTCGCAGGCATCCTAAATAGTTGAGTGGCTTGTGTTTGAAGCTGGGAGCTCATATCCTTGATCGAATATAACATAAGCTTCTGAATTAGAAGTCAAACAATTGTCATTTATAATTTTTCTCTCGTTTGTTGTCATTAAACTAAGAATTACAGAAATGACAAACATATAGCCAAGCCAAATGGTGGAAGAAAAAAGCACAAAACTCGTAGGAAAAACTGACAAAGATACACTAAAGTTCGGACAAGATAGCAGGGATGTAATGGGAGAGTTCAGCGGTGAGAGACTGAAATCCATTGACAAGCTGAGTATGGAATTCCTGATCTTCTTCTCCGATTAATCTAAAGTGAACCCTAATGGCTCGCTTACAAACCGCCATGAATTCAAGCAGTGCCGCTATCAGTTGCTGCAGTTCCTGCGAACGCAATCTAGTTGCAGGCTCTCCTGATAAGAACGCTGTGCACACGCTCAACACCCCACTGTTCACCTGCATATTTCCATGGAAAGGCATAAGATAAGCATTCCTACGTTTTACAACACAATCTATAACAGAAATTATGGGAGAAAACCCACCTGCACTGCAACACTTCCTTGGAGAATTCTCTGCAGACTTTGAAGCCGTGGTAGATGATCCCCATCCGAGCTACGAGGCTCCTCTAGCTCATTTCTCAGAGCAGTTGTCCGCGTTTCAATCATTCCAATCGCATTCTCCACTGGCGAGAATTCAAGGGATTCAGACTTGGTAACCAACAGCCTATTAACAAGCGCAGGGAATGAACCCTCAGTCTGCAGCACTGTTCTTCTCTTCCATTGATCTTCTAATCCACCTTGTGTCTTACCATTTTTTGTAAAGGGTGTGTCAAACAAGAAGCGATCAAACACTCGTGCTCGAACACTTCCAGTCGAAAGAGAAAATATTCTCTCTCTTCTGCTCCCAAGATCCTCATCTTCCATCACTGCATCAACAGCCGTAATTTGCAGGTAGCACACTCCTGCCTGCAATTCTTCTGCCTTCACTTGCCTCGAATCTGGTATAATGTGCAGAATATGGTTGCTGTCCATTCTTGATTCATATATATGGCTCAGCTTTTCCATTATATCCCCTAGCCGCACATCTCGTGGTTCACGGTATACATATTCTTTTCTGTCCAACTTCCCAAACTTTTCCCCGTAAAATCCCACCCGGTAATATGTAGCATCAATAAATGGGATTGGGTTTGATTCTTGGTCAAGAATGGACTCATATATATTAGTAAGTAAAGTGTGACACTTAGCCAACTGCCCATAAGCCTTCCTGCTCTTGTAAACTGGAATAACAAGTTCCAAAATGCTTGCACAAAAATGGTAGAGCTCAGCTTGAGAGAAAAGCTTATTAGCAAGCTGTAGATACTTGACGGCGGAGTCAACTGTTAGCTTTGAAGCACCATAACCCTCGACTTCAGCTGCAGATGCCTCTGTTGTAAACTCGCCACTTACCATTGGGCAAATCTTACGCAAGGCAGACACATGATCCTTGCTCCACACACCATCATTCCTGGCCACCAAGGCCTACAAGGCGAAAACCAAAACATGCACATAAGTTCTGGAAGTAGTATTTAGTGGACGGGAAGACTTGAATGAAGGCAGCAGAGCTTAAAAGCCAACCAGGCTGCAGAGATGATCCACTGCGCATGTAAAACACATACCAGATTTATATATTATTACCTGCATTATCACACCTGCAACCGCCACAGCACACTGTGCAGCTTCAGCCCAAGACTGCATTTCCTGGTGGGCATCACATAGATGCAGCAACCACATTATGTGAAGATCCGGAACAGGAGCAAATGCCATTCCAAGTTTGTAGAAGCTCTCTGCTGCAGCATATCGATCCATAGCCATCACAGATCCCTGCAATAACAAAATTTTGCATTGGAAAAATACAGAATGACTTACAAACTGGTTGAATCTAATGTTTTTTCTTCATCACGATATGTTGAACTAAGAAGAAACGTGACAGGAAATGGTGCAAATATGACAGTGATGCCACAAAACATGATTGAAAACTTGTGAACGTTTGACAAGCCCGTCTGTGATACTTATTTTAGATCAGTGATGTCAAGACAATCATTTACAGTAATACCTCACCTATTTGGGAACTCCCTCAAATTCCCAAGTTAAGAGTTCAGGAAATATCAGTAAAGAGAAGGGAGGGACAGGAATCAACTCTCTAGAAGCGTAAAATTATCTTCCTACTAGTGATGAGACCATACGATCATGACAGGAAATGCAGATGTACTCAGACACACTTTAAATTCCATCAGTGTCAATTTCCAACTTCTACACACAGGAAATTGAAACCTTTGTTATCTTATATACCTATCAGTTCGATAAAAATACTAGAAATAGGTGTCGAGGTGGAGATATTTGAGTGTAAAAGACATGACACTTCCACCACATAACAAGGCAAGGACCAATTTAGCAATCAAGCCCTCTCATACAGGTGACAAGATGAGCATAAGACATTTCTTCCCTCACTGACACCAGAAAAAATTATCTTTACGAAATGCCAAGATGATTATAAACCATACCAAAAGGGCATGCCCGAGGCTGGCATCAAGAGCAAGAACAAGGCTATCAGAAAGATGTTTGACTTCAGCCCATGACCAGCGGTTCTCTGTAAATTTCTCGGGAATTATCAAGAGTGTATCATCAGGAAGACCACACTCCCTCAACAAATTGACACTCTTAGCTTCATCAGCCATTTCGCTTAATGACTGTTGAAGCCGCCGTGCTTCTCCACTCTCTTCTAATGTATTATCTGTTTTCATATGAGTCACTTGGACATCCGACATGAGTTCTGACAGTGTAATGGTCAGCAAAGCCCTCAGCCTAGCAGTCTGCATAAAGTATAGCGAGCTCTGCAAGAACAAAGCAATTTAATTCATACCTGATAGCAAGAAACAGAGAATCAATACAGGAATCTAGATGTCTCACCTTAACTAGTATTTGAAGACCAATAACAGCCCTTTTCCTGACACTGTCATTGCGGTAAACAGCAAGCCGGAGGAGATGGAAGGCTATCTGTTTTAAGAAGCGATCGTTTTCCCTGGCCATCAGTGTAGCCCCATGAAGATCAAAGATTCTGTTGAAAATTGGAAAGAAGGCTTTCCAGAAGGCTAATGACTGGTTCCGGGAGAAGAAACTCGTCAATATTGTAGTAATGCAGTCCAATTTGCCATAGTCCGTCGCAATATTGTGAGAGGCTACCATTGATGAAAATTTTTCAGTGATCTCCAAAACCTGGAGGCTAACAGTGGCACTTACATTCTCTTCCCAAAGTTCCTGATGACAGTGAATTCAATTAGTAGAATAGCTCACTGTAGACTATGCCAGCAAAAATGATGAGTAACATTCAGGAGAGGCATAAAGGCAACATAAAACTATACCAGTTTTTGCCTCAGAATGGGGTGCAGCGATTCTCTTAGTGCCTGAGCTGAAGCTCCAATCCGCGAAGATTGTGCTTGAGCTAAAGCTTCTCTTAGAGAATAAGGTTGGCTAGGGGAGGCCAACTGAGAATTAACTCTCTGCCACAGGTACCCATTATCAGGTGTTCCCTCTAGCTGCAGTAAGAATTCAGAAGGCATTTGAGCGTTCCCTAGGTTTAACATAAACTACGTAAAAAAGTGTAGGACATTCTAACTTAGTTTTGAGAAGCCCACCAAAAGAAAGCAACAATATTATGGAACTCTAGGTGAACTTGTAGGTTTTTACCAAAACGTAGAAGAGAGGAACGAACATACAGGATAAATTTAGTAACTCACCCTGACTTCTTGGCGAGAAGCCTCTGACAGATAATTGTTGATAGCAGGAGAAAGTCGCTCGGAGTACTTTGGTGATCCAGCTCCTTCACTAACAGGACCACGAGAATTGTTGCCCCCGAGGATGCTGTCAGCAGCCTTCTTGTGCTGAAATTTTTTTTAGTTCAACATTATCAAATCACCATAGGAGTCGAATACTAAGTGGACTACAAATACAAATATTTTTGGGTAAGACATCAATATCTAAGTTCTAATAGACTGTAAGCAGTCCCCCAAATCATTCTAAAACATCCACACAACTAGCTGAAATCAAAGTTTCTCCAAAAAAAAGACAAAAAAGGAGTATGATAGATAACATACTCCTTTTTGCCACCATAGCCCACCAGTATCCATATTTCTATGGATAACAATTTCCTTTGGCTTCCTTTAACATTGAGTTAAACAAAATAGTCAAGCCTTTTCCCAAATTTTAAGAATTGGTTGTGGAAAGGAACCTCGAAAAGTATGAGGCATTCTTCCATGAGTTTGAAATACAATCTAGTACGAGCGATGCTCTGCTGCCATGCCTTGACAAGTGATGTGTCATCCAGATTACGAACAATTTGCAGCACACCAATTAAAACCTCACGCTTCTCAGTAGCATTTAGGTTATAGAAGACGGGCATTTCATCTAAAATCTGCAAAAGGAAGAAACAAAACATTGAAATTTATCAGCTGGCCTTAACTATAATTGAATAAACATAGCAATCAATCAAAAGGTTGTTATTGCCACACCATTTAACTCCTTTAAACATATTTCTTATTTTCCTGTAATAATGGATGCTTATGACACGATAATTGAGGGAATTACAACTGAGTACAAGCTTCAGGGCTGCTTTTTAGCCTTTGAAAATAACCAATGACCACAAAAAAAAATCAAAGCAGAAGTGGATTAAAGGACTTCCTAAATGAAAGAATTTATGTATTAATTTTTTATTAAGCCACCTTGACATACCTGCCCGACAAAAGGAAAATATAGTTGTGCAATATACAGCTTATCTTCAGCTTTCTGGTACCGTGCATCAAATTCATGCTTGCATAAGAGGATCACTAAAATTCTTGCTCCCTGAAAGGATACCAAAAAAAGAAAACGATTCAAAACGTAAACTTCTTACATGATATGTATCTTACAGTACAAACACTTAGAATCAAAAATACCTTCGCCCGCAGAGGTAGCTCATCATGATCCAGGGAGAGAAATAACTCCTGTATTAATATTGATGATAAATAGTTCCTAGAGCATACAAATAAAGTTAGCTGAGTAAATAAAGTTTTCCAGATGCGCACACAGCCACACACATAAAGGAAGTTGGAAGACTGTAGTTCAGTTTAGGCTTCTCTTTTCTGCATCTTTTCAAGAGTTCATATGCTTACTGGAGAAGTGGCCTGTTTATGTTCTTTTCTATGTGCTCAAGTGTGCTTATAAAGTGCAAATGTTTGACGATGCTAAACTGAATTAACAGGTAATGAGTATCTAAGGGAGAGTACCTGTCTGATGGGTCTCTGCCAGGCATTTCTACAAAAAGATCATGGTCGGAGATAATTTGCAAAAATGTGAGCTTGCATTCGTGTAGAATAGATTGACAAACACCAGAAAACTTGTCCATGTATAACGATACCTGTTGAGTGCGAGGACACGTAAATTTTATCACTATCAAAACTATTTGAAAGATAGATTATTTCTATGTTCTAAACTACTGACTACCAGTGGCAAAAATGTGTCCCAAAAATCAGTTGAAAGATAATAAGCTGCATAACGTTTTCGAATTAAAGAATGTTTCCGTGAACAATACAAGCATACAATTTAAACAACTGAAAAGCATACAATGCACATGATTGATTAGTTAGCTACCCAACAAGTAAAAAAAAAAAAAAAAATTATCAGATAAAATATAAACTCTTATGAGAAAACAATTCTTGAAACCATGCTCATGCTTGTACTCAATCAAAAATAATATCCTCAGGAGACTTCCAGAGAAATCAGATGTGGTTTAGTAATGCAAATCGTTGCTGCCACGTATGATAATCTGAGAGATACAAAACAAAAACATACCAGTTCATAGACCTGGCAGGGCTCAATTATATATAAAAGATCATAACAGAAGAAGGCCAAACTGCTGTTCAGACGTTTCGCCAAGCTTAGGCCCTTTTTACAACGTTCATGTACTTCAGTTAAAAGACAATCAAACAATTGCATGATACATCGGAAAACACTTTCTTTGAGCTGCATGGGTGGAACATCCTCGCCTGCGATAGAGAAGAAAAAAATGAGCACTTACTTGGTAACCGTATAATACCCAAATCACACTGAAACTAGTTAACGCACAAGGCCACATATAGACTGTGATTAATCTAAGGCCACAATGTATTTTGTAATTATAACCATTAAATAAGCATACGACATTGTGGCATGATAGGTGGTTATTATTGTAACTTGTATTCGAGTTATGTCAAGCAAATATCGGCTGCTCATAAAATATTTATTTATATAATTTGTTGAGACTCTCGTAGGCATTCAGGTTTAGAAAGCAAACATTCTATAACAGAGGGTAACTTAAACGCTTTAATCTTTTATGTCGACATAATATGCGTCATTTTAGTGCAAATAGTTACTTGAGTTCTTGGTCTTTGAGTTCTAGACAACACCCATATAACAGGTCATCAGGTTCTTCGCTATATTTAATCGTGCAGTTCTTTCATTGTAATGGGAAGAGACCAAATTCTACAACAGCATTGCATGTCCACTTAACAAAGAAAATATTATGGAGAAATGGAAACTGGATACCCCAATAATACCTGAAGGTAGATTGTGATCATAAAGACGTGCCTGCTCCAATGCCATTGATTTAACAATCAACTCGAGGAAAAACCAAGCCATTGATAATACATCGTCATATACAGGTCCAACCCGGTAACCTTTGGCCTGTAAGGCCAGTAATAGTGTTCATCAACCAAAAGCGAAATAATTAAGAAAATTCCCAGCAGATAGCTGAACAAATAGGTAGCAAGGAGATTGCCCAACTTTGATGATAAGTATAATAAAATGTATATCACATTAGAACAAAGATAAGGTATTAGTTTCATCGAGACAACGTGTGCAATTTGTACCTTGCTTCTAGCTAAACTTCCCCATACAGTTGCTAATCCAGGATAAACCGGTGGTTGATTGCCTCCAAAATCATCAAAAGAATAATCAACATAGGTGACGAGAAATCGATTTCGGTCAGCATCATCAAACGACACCTGCTGCACCCTATAAAACCAAATTGAAAGATCTAGTAAGAACAAGGGTCCGTGTGCTTGTTATACATTTACTATGTCCAGTTAAACACATTATTTGCAACTCTAGTGATAATAGACCATCCAAAGTTAAAGACCAATGACATCGTGACATAACATTCTTTGGTCATTTAGCTAAACCCTAACCCTTACTTAAATGAATGTTCAAAAAATAGTTTCCCTGATCCTTTGGTTTAATTTTTATTTGGAGTATTACATATCCTACAAGACAAGCCCTTTTACAAATTCACTTGCTGTACTAGATTAAACCTAGCTAAGCTAAACACTAATAAATGCATACCGAGTTAAAATATCCACCATGGCTCTGAATGCTGCAACCTGAAGCAAGCAGAAAATACTTGATCGGTAAATGATGTATGAAACAGTCACATGACAGAAATTATAGACAAGAATGCTTATAGCAAAATTTTATGCTAAGGAACTAGAAGATTTGTTGACAAACCTGAAGAGTTTCTCCACCATTGCCAATAAGATGAAGGAGCATGTTAAGAATTGGGTAAAGAAACTGAAGCAAGGCAGTAGAATCAACGTGCTTCAAACTGTTTATTGCCTTTAGAGATATAAAAAGAACATGTTAATAATACCAGTGGAGAAAAGTAAATCAAATGAGACATAGTTCTTGTGAATACCTGCAACAGTTCTGAACCCCAGGGAGGGCTTGTCCGGAGGGTATGTCTATCATACTCTAGACAGAAATCCCTGACACGTTCATTGGTGGGATAAAGAGATGAACAAAGTCTCAGTCGCAACTTGAAAATATTCTTTCCATCTTCCAAATAATCCAACCTCTCCTGTAATTGTCAGAGAGTATAATTGTATAATTATGTTTGAAGTAATGTTGCTTTGACCAATATTAGGTAGCTTGGGTAAAAAAAATTTAGAAAAAAAAAAAGAATTATCGCACTATTTATACTAAAGTTGAGAACAAGAACTGATTAACAGGTGCACCTACCACTATTACTAGACTATACCAAATTTGACACGATTCTCCAGGCACTATGCAGAATTTAATGTTCATTTCCACCAATAGGTGCTCCAGTGAGCTGATCTACAACCACCCTAGTACTCTTCGTTGATCTCTTGAAGTATATGCAGAATCATATTTGTCTGGGGATGGGAAAGTTTGGAGTTGCCTAAGTTAAATCCTTATTGTAGTGTGAGAAGCTACAGCCTAGATTAATACAACGCCAAAACCTAAAGGTTTATTATGCTTGCAGGTGACGACCCCTCAATTAGTCATCAGCTACAGAACCTTCTTAACAGTCTAGCCTATTGTTCTTTATCTTTCTTCAATGTATGGAAATTTTTCATAAAGCCCCTTTCCCAACTTTTGAATCTCAAACATTCATGCGGATTTGAACCATTATTACCAGCTTAGCATGCAAAAAGTATATCTAACGCTGGTGCTTGCATATTATGATAACATACCTTGGTGGTTTCCTGAAGATAGTGGGGAACCAGTTCTCTCATTACTGGTAGAGAAATATCAGAACGTGAGCTGCATTAGAAATCAACGAAATTGTTAGCAACAAGAAAAAATGATAACCAAGGCATACACTTCTCCCAGCTTGTTAATACTGAAAGCGCAATCTAGTTGTTCAGATAACTTTGACATCAATGATATACTGCATCTTCAAAATTTCATTGTTGTTTGTATACTAGCAGTTTCTACCATACAGATGAAATCTAAAGAGAAGCCTTGTTTTAGCAATACATAAAAAGTCCAGAGACCAAATGCTAGGGTAATATCAGATACATACTGGATATAGGTAGATAATGGAAGTGATGCATATCCAACAACTACCTGAAAAAAAAAGATAATTAGTCACTGGAGGCTAGATTCATTAGAGATAAACAAGCACAGAACTCTATGTAAATCTTACTGGTCTTGGAGCTTCAAGCTTTGTCTGGAGATCAACATGAAAAAAAGTGAATAACAGATGATGTGATGGCGTCCATGTGGCAGGAAGAGAGACCTTAATTTCATCATGGTAGCTAGCAGCCCTAGCACCAACAGCAACCTGTGTATGAACCCACTTCTGGAGTGAAACACCAGGCTCCCTTGGATATATTGCCTAGCCACATCAATAGTAAGAAACAAATAAGACTCAAGAAAAAGGTCAGATCGTTTCAAGTGTGGTGATGATCAAAATAATTACCTCGAGTGGTTGTTTTCGGACATCTGTGTCATCCTTTCTCAATTCTACACGGATAAAGGGATTCCTCTTCCGACTTAAAGTAACAGCTACAGGATACACATAAAGGCAATGGAAGAGATGTAGAAAAGGCTCGTTTCTTGTCGTAGAGCAGAAATCAAAAGCCTGGAAGCAAAGACCAAATATATCAATTTGCGAGTAAATTATACCAAGGAGTAGACTCACTTTTCCAGCTTCTAACTAGAGTTAGAAAAAAGAATATCTCTATTGTACTTTTATCCTCTTTAAACAAAAATAATATATGAAATGAGTCCCTAATTCCTGGGGATAAGTTAAGAAAAAAGTAGTTAGGAAACCCCACCAGGATGTAACTAGCTCCAAAGTAGAATGATATCACGAAGAGAAAACATGCAGATGAAAAGAGATGGGAGCTAAAGACGAAGAAACATTATAAGCAGTAGATCAAGGAATTGGTAAAAAGAATGATAAAGCTGATGTGCTTACATGATAACAATTTAAGTCAGCAGTCCCACTTGAACTTGTTAGGTTTCTTGAAACATCCTTTGCATCCTCTGAATTCCACTTCGAACAGCCATTACGGGGTCCACCAGAACTGGGACACTTCATAAGTGTCAGGTCACTGAGGCGGTCAGTCGGATCAAGGGAGTCATTTATGATACTTCCATTCTCAGATAGATCTTCAAAGTCTCCATGTCCATTCCGATGTTTCTCAATTTCCAGTCTAAGAACCCCTTTAACAGGTTTGTGAACCTTCCGTTTGGGGTCCTGTAAAAACCAAAGAATAAATTATTAGACAATAGCACATTAGGAGATGCCGTATGTCCAACTGATCAAGACAGTTTAAAGAGATTTTAGATATGTGTTTCCTCCAGATGAAAGCAGCAATATACAGTATGATGTTATATCAATAAAAAACATTCCAGTTATATGTCTGATGAAGTTACCAAACACGATTAAGATCTGAATTTTTTTATGTGAGTAAAAGAAGAGAGAGCTCGGAAATCTTGTTTTCTTGTGATGTATTTAGTAATATAGTTGTAACTAACTACACTTCAGAAGGGAAAAAAGAAATGAGGAACTTCTCTTCCTCAAAACTTATGAATTAAACACCATGACCAGATTGTCAAATGCTACCAAAATTGATTCATCCAAATAGAAAACAAATAAAAAACTGTTATCTGTTAAATATAAAGCATGTAGTCAATCGACTGTGCATGCAACTCTACTTGCTTACATACATGTCCAGTTCAGGAAAAACCAACCAAAGTGTACCTAGCAAGTATCAGACGAAATAGGATTTTCAAATTGAACAAAATCTATGAAAACTATTCCACACCATATGAAGTTCAAAGCAATGCAAATACAATCATAAAGAACATGGTAAGAACTGTGGGATATGAAAAGAAACATCCTACCTGAATTGACTCTTCAGAGTAACTCTCTTTAACTTTGTTTAAATTAGATATTTCAACTACGACAGAACTTCCACCTGAATAACCTTGCTTTCCATCTGATGTGATCTTTGCGATGGGTTCATAAACACCATCATGGGAACTTGACGCAGTCATACTAGGAGCAAGAGGACTGCTAGGGGAAGCAGATTCACCAGTGTTTGTGGTGACATTATTATCAAAAAGCGGAACAACTGCCCAAGCAAAAGACTCTCGGTAAGGCATAATGCGAGACCAGACCTGCAACTTTTGCTTTTCCCTTTCAGTTAAGTGCACCTGATTCACAAATGGCCAGAGAACTTCGTTACTAACTTACTCTAAACAGGGTACTTACTAATTATGATATAAAGATCCAGCTATCACCATGACTACTCTAAAATATATATCAAAACACAGAGTAAGACAGCTGATATACGGCATTATAAGTCACAGGCTATCTCCAAGTTACTCCAAATAAATGTTGAAAGCCACAATCTCTACAACCAAGGCATTCACATGAGAAAGAGACTCTAGAGACAGTAAGGGAAAATTCAGGATTTTGGAACTTACAGGCTCTTTACGGGAATAGACAGATGTTGTAACGCCTCCCTCCTCTGTTGCTGTTTTTTCTAATTGAATAAGCAGGCAAACTGATGCTGATGGGGCATCTAGATAAAATACTCCACGATTTTCAGATGAAAGTTTAGCCTGCAAGAAAATGTACAAGGGGCGGCAAATTCGCAAAAAATGAAGTGAGAGAATAACTTAAAACAAATTTTATATAACCATGAGAAGGGAAAATCCGAAATGGGACAGTTCGCTCTGTCTAGTGACTTACATCCTGCATTTCCGTCGGCAAAATATGGAAATAAAAATCCTCCGAGAGCTTCTCCTTCCTCTCCTGATTGTACAATGCAATCGAGCCAAAAAATGGTTCTGCAGGGATGCACGAGAAATAAAGAAGGAACTTAAAGAAGCTGAAACAACTAAAATTACAGGAAACAGACAGCAGCTAATCAGAATCCTCACCAACTAAACCAGACTGAAAAGCTAGAGACAAAACTCTGACGGAGATCTTCAATCCACTGTGAAGATAACAGAAAGAACACAAGTACAAATCAGACAAAGATAATAAGATTTTTTTCAAAAAAAAAAAGATCAGGTAACATGCAAAAAAAACCTGGAATAGCTTGCTGCAGGAGATTCAGGAGTTCTCTGGCCAAATATCATAGCTCTTTCATTTTCCCAGTCAAAAGCTGGTTCATAAGCAGGTAAAGGAGGTTGCCCAAAGTGCTGCAAACAAAAAAAAAAAGCAAGAGCTTCAAAGTAAGAACCAAAGGATGAATGAGAAATATATAACAGAGCAATGAAGCGAGCACAAGAAGACACCTTAGAGGATCCAGAATCAGAAAACGGCCTCCCGGAAATACTAGCTACATCCTCCTCAATAGTTGCACTCCTAGCACTAGCAAGACGGATTTCTGAAGAAGCAGAGAGTTCATTAAAAGACGAAAATTGACAAAGGCAAAAAAAAAAAAAACAACAATGCATCCATACCAGTCTCAGTATCAGTGTCAGGTCCTTCAAAAATCTGAGTCTGGAAAGAATCAGGTCGAATATTTTCATAGTGACCATATTTATTAACATCTTTAACCCATTCAGTGCCATAGCATTGAACCAATTGATTCAAATGTGGCCATTGTTCCAGATTCTCATCAAGCTAAACAAAAAGAGAAAACACACATCAATCAATCAGGTTAACGAAACATCCTAAAAAAAAAAAAAAAACGCAAATTAAGGTTATTACCAAAGGATCGAGCTTAGGAAGAGCAACAGACTGACGAGGTATCTTACGAAATCGAAGACCAAGATTGTTGTTTTCCATTTTTCGGAGAGAAAGAGATGAGATAGATCTAAGACAATGTCAGCTACAACATTTGAGAGAGAGAATTGGGGATTTTGTGTTAAGTGTGAAAAACCTAGAAAAGGAAAAAGGACATATTGGTGAAGTAGTAGATCTGAGTGGGGGAGGTAGAGGAAGAGGAGGATGAATCTTTGTCTTTACGCAGAGAGGAAGAGATCCGTGAGAGGAAGCAGTTGGGGAAAAAGTGAAGATTACTCAAGAGGAAGCAAAAGTCGAGCTGGAGCCGTAAGTCCAACAAGAGTCCAACTCTACAGTCCTTTTTTGTGTTTTTTTTTTAAATAAAGAGTCAATCATTGGACTTTTGCTTCTTGACCTCACCTGAACCAACTTAAAGAATTGGAGTAAGTAGTAGTAACCAATTTCACCAAAACTCACTTCAATTCTCACTATACCAAACAACTATCTTCCGACACGAACAAATGCTTTGTACTAGAAAAATGGAGTTAATTTGTATACAGCAAAAGAATTTACTTGTCACACTTTATTTAAATTAGGATTGTTTTCTACGGATTCATGTTGATTCTTTTAGATAAACGTGTTCATAGTCATCGACCAGTACCTTTGGTATGTTTGAATATCTAGCCATGGTTTCAGGGTTGCCATTATAGTGTACCATTGCTGGTCCTTTTGATATCATTCATGTTCACATTCGGGTTATAATTTCTAAAAATTGATCACCTCTTGACTTGTGCCTAGAATTTTAGTCCTTGTTTTCTCGACTTGCTTTTTGATTAGTTAGAAAGTCTCTTAATTTTCTGATTTGGGCATGGGATTGTTTTCAAGATGGTAATTCATATTTGTCTTATCGGATGTTGAACTGACCATGTTATTGTTTACTCGTTTTCTTACCAAATAGGACGTTTTTGTTCGGGTTAGATTTTGCTATTTACCTGATGGTTAAACTGTCTAAGATCGAACCAAAAATTATGTTTTCCTGCAAACCTCACGATTTAACCATCCGGCAAATACCAAAATCTAACCCCAAAAAAACGTAACTTTAAGAAGTTAAAATTGTGGAATGATGGAAAATATTTAAATTATTAAGGTTTCGGGACAGAAAATAAAATTTGAACTCATTCAGGCAAGAGTCTTTTCTAAATTTTATTATTTTACAATTACCAGAACTAAAAATTCTAAAGAATACATGTTAAGTAATGGATGTCAGTAAACAAATATTTTTAGTTGACAGGCAAACTAAAAAAACACAAAATTAATGACAGAATTCCAGAATCTAAGCTTGAAAACATATGTTCAGGTACGGAATATTTTGATCTTCACCGGTTAATGACCAGTCAAATTGAACTGGTTAAAGTACCAATCAAATTAAACCGGTCGTCGTTTTTCTAATTTTCTTCAACTCGAACGGTCAGGTCCGTCTCTACCCCTAAGCAAGGTAGGCAAATGTCAAGGGTTCAATATAAATTTCAAAAAATTTCTTAAAGAAAAAAGGCCCAAAATGTTTTTTAAAAAAAATTACTTAGAGGTTTTAATTTTTTTTTTGGTTTTGCCATAGGCCTCATTATATGTTGAGACGGTACTGCTACCTCTCATGTTTCTACAAAATTTCACTTCACCACTTGTTAACTCCTCCTTTAGAGTTATAGAGACAGCTGAGAAGAAACATAATCAGGCAAAAAATAATATAAAACATGTTTTATTTCGGTAAAAAAAAGGATTTTACAAATTGAACCATAATAAAGAAGGAAAACAAAAAAGAGTAAACAAAACAATTTTTTTTTTTTTTTGGATTCTGTTTTGCCTCTGTTCTTATTTTTTAGGTAACACCACTGCATAGCAAGAATATGAATATTTATCCCTTCCTTAGGCTAAAATTTCCAGTAGAAGAGAAGCTGACACAAAGTGAAAGCTTAGATACAGATACCAAGTCCTTGATCATCCTATCTTTGGCTTCAGAATCGATGCACAGTGGAGAGAAAGTGGCTGTCTTCAAACGAGTAGCATTCTTTAAGACATACGTAACCATCTCTATATCTCCTCGTCTTCCTTTGTAACCGCTCCACGCAAAAGTTTCAAGACTGTTGGGAACAGAACTCGGCGGCTTCCAGCAATTCGGAGTTTCTTCGCTAGGAAATTCAAGCTCATGTTCATCCATGAGTTTGAGAGATGCTAGTTTGGGAGAACTTTGGAGCATCTGGTTGAGAAGCTCCGACCAACCTTGCGCACATGTATTTAGCTCGAGATGAACAAGCCGGTAGAAGTGGATGATCATACTAGGAACCTCCGAAAGTAGTGAAACACATAGGTGAAGGCGGCGGGCAGAAGCAAGAGCTCTCAGAAACCTGTGGGTTACTCCTTGAGTGATGTCAACATGTGCTGCCATCAAATTAGGCATATTCTCGATTCGGCGGGAGTCGTAAGCAACATCATCGACAATCTTAAGGTACTTGAGACAAGGAGCTTCTATCACATGCACACCACCCTTACTTTCGTTTCTTACGTCGTACAACTCCAATATCCGTAAAGAAGCAGGCGCGGCGACAGTGATGTCGACCTCTCTCTGGTCTTCTATCACCTTCAATATAAGTAATACGAGATTAGGACAACCGGGTAAAAGCTTAGGAAGAGATGTGTAATCCACATCGGTAAGGCCCAACCTCTCCAGGGACGGGAGAAAACAGGGAACATCCGAAACAAGGCAACGTGCAAGCCCCAAGGCCTCTAGTGTTTCACATGTGAATAGGCTACTCGGCAAACTGACCGGCCCTGATTCTGTCCTCATATTGACTATGAGCTCGCGCAGGCAGTGAGAAACCGCAGTATTAATCCATATCTCAACGTCTAGGGCGTGACACTTAGGACCTAGCGTGAGACTCAAATTCTCTAGAACAGGGGCCTTGTTTGAAAGCAAAGTCTTGTAAACAAACTGCGAGAAGCGCTTATAGTCATTCTGATAATTGCTATCATCAAACTCAAGTCTCGAAACTAGATTCCAAAGAGACCGCCATCTTGTCGACACACAGCTCATGGCCAGGACGTCTGTTGTCGGAACAAGCGACAGTATTCTAAAGATCAAATCTTCTGAAAGTTGACTGATCATGTCCATCTTCGAATTAAGCCGCAACACCAACGATGAAGAACAAAAAAAAAAGAGATGAGCTCTTGAGAGAACGTATAAAGCCAAGGCGTTGAGACAAGTTAGGAAACAATCTATTCAGTTGCTTGTTTCTCAAGCTTTCTCGTTTCTTCTTCTGAATTGATCGTTTCGTTAATCAATCAAGGTCGATGATACCCGTCCATATATATAAAAACACACTTGAAAAGAAAAAAGGAAACTAGCTTCGAAAGAGAAAAATGAGTGAAAACCTTTTAAAATAATGGAAATCATTTAGTCCCTCCCTCCCTTTTAAGAAAAGCTAAAAAGAAAAAATTGATTTATAGCTAAAAAGAGGAAATACCTCTTCAAAAAGGAAATTGATTTATATACCTAAAAAGGCCAAAAAATGAAACTGAAATATATATTACCTCATATTATCTAAACCAAGTCTGAGACAACAACCACAAGAATGCAGTTTGAGGTTCTTGCTAAGATTGATTTAGAGAAAGTTATCCCAGAGAACGTAATGCGAGTTGATCTGATATCATTGGAGGATACGATTACGCAAAATCTGATTTCTGGATACCTGCTGTGATGTGGACAAAATGTCAAAACTATGGGAACTAAACTGAAAAATATGACATTATTATTTATAGCATGTCACCAAGAAAGGTATGGTTTCAACTTTCAAGCTTCTGTCTCCTTTGAGCAAAGGAGCTTTCGGAGGAAATGAATTGAACTTGAAAAGTGGTTTTCATTATATCATAGTTCCCTTTTGTATTTGTTACCAAAATTCAATGCCAAACAAGTTTTCAGGTACGATTAGATTGGTGAGAACCGACTGTAAGAACAAAGTTTATACACATTGAAGGATATCATAATCTCTTAATGCCGAGTAAAAGAATCAACTTGCACACTCCAACTGATAAGATAAACCGCACAAGTTTGCGGATACAAACCTGTGAAGAGGTACTGCGGTTTTCAAAACGTAGTTGTTAAAAATAAAGAGGAGGGTTGTAATAGATTAATGGAGAAGAAGATAGAATCAAGTATGAATGATCTTCCAAAGGTTTTGGTCTTTCTTCACATCCCTGATCATCTATCCAGCTCACTAGGAGTATCTGTCACTATAGTGTGAAATACAAAATTTGGAAACGTCTTCGTTACGTCTCTACACAAACACAAAAACCTAGTTAGTCCAGCCCTATATCGAAGAAGATAATAAGGCAAAGAAATGGCTTACTTGAGATGTTGAAGGCTCATGTTCTGCAACAGAGAAGGATGGCGCAACACAAGACTCCGCCACTCTTCCTTATCAATCTTCCCATCCAGTTTAGTATCAGCTTCTTCAAATGTCTACACACCAATCAGTTTTTGCCTCTCATGTAAAAGAATAAGTATGAGAATTAAGCCTAGTCAGTGCCAATGGAGATCAACCAAACCCACCTTGTCTATGATGCTCTCGATCACATGATCAGAAAGGTTCATGCCAGATTCAGCTAGAGTCCGCACAACCATTTGCTTCACCTCCTGTCTCTTTATATAACCTTGCTGCTTCAGATCATACAGCTTGAAAGAGACTACAGAAGAGAAAGATGAGCATGACAAGGTTTGGATATGACAAAAACAACAAAAAAAGGTCAAGCCTACCACTTACACTCAATCTTATCCTCAAATTTAGCATTGGGGTGAAAGACCGAAAGAGAACGAGCAAAGGCTTCAAAATCTAGAATCCCAGTATGCTTGGTATCAAACAAGTCAAACACCTACAAAGCTTGAATATGAGTGTACAGCAAGGAAACCCAGATAAGTGAGTTACAAAGTCTATTTAATTTACCCTATCAGCAAAAAGGCTTCTCGTTGTATTCATCTTGAATAATACCAATTGAAATTGTTCCTGCAATATATTAGAAAGGATCCTAGTGAATGTAGAGTAGCACAAAGACAGAGTACTAAGAACTGACGATGGATTCTGGTGTACCTTATCGATAAGCCCGTCTTTGCTAATGCTCTTGAACAGTTCGTAAAGAGCTTCAATCTCATTGACAGTAACTGCATTTGGTACATAAAGTCATTGTTGGGGTTGTGAGAATCAAAAACAGTAAAGTAAATGTAAGAGTAGACACATACACACAGTGCCTCTAGCCACATCTTTAGGGTTCTGACGACCCTTGGGACGATCAGAATCACAACAAGTCAACAGAATTAAGGATAAGTGCTTTATTCCATCTAAACATTGCATCATCATCTCTCCCAAAACTCACTATTTCCATGCCTAAACCACAAATACGGAAAAAAAAATGGTTAAATTCCATTGAATATCAACAGAAACCCTCTACAGTTTTGCACCGAGAAAAGAAAAAAATTCAAGAATCGAACATAAATTAGCCGATCCAATGCAGACATCAAATGAATCTAGTTTTGACTTTTTGAGAGAAGAGAAGATGATGGACCAAGAAATATACCTTTTCTTTTTTCCTCGTTAGCGTGTAAAGAAGCTTCAGATAATACGACTTGTTCCAAGAGATTTTCTTTTTTGACCACGATCTGATATTTCTCTCTCAATAAAAGGTGTTTGTTGGCTGCTGAGACATGGGAAAGGATCTACAAGTTCGTTGGCATAAATAAGTCAACTCTTAGTTGGTGACCACTCTAACAAGTTGACATTTCGAGAGAGAGAGAGAGAGAGGAAGATACTATGATGGATTCTTCATAACTAATAAGATTTACAAGACCAAAAAAGTCTGTTTCAGGGAACAACATTCACAAAACAGGCATAATGGTGAAGTTAATACGCTTTGGCAAAGAATGAATCCAGCTCCTCTGCCACCAACGATCTGTGTTTCAATGTCAAACTTTCTTGATCCTCTCTACTGTTTCTTTTTGACTTCTTCCTCAGCGGTCCGATACCTTCGTATCTATTTAACATCAAGCTGTTGAATCTCCTCCTTCCAAGAAGCGCTTTGTGAAATTGACAAGACAAAAGAGAAACGTTGGTTCCAAGAACACATGCGACTACACGCATATTAGGGGTTTCAGTCTTTCTAGTTGAATCCAAGCGTTGAGCATGGCCAAACCAACCAAAGTCTATGGATTTTGAATACAAATCAATCGAAAGTAAATGGTAAAGATGTGAAATTTGCTTTCTTTTATAGCAAATAGTCCACCATTCAAGTTTATGATGTAAAGGTCATTTTGTTGGGACAGTTTGAACAAGTGATCCCGAGTCGCAGCACAGACTTAACCCTTTCATCATTTCATAGCCGCATCCAAGCTTATAGTGCAAGACCATCACAAATCTCACTTCCACTCTGAAACACACATTGACTAGGCTCTCTCTATATGTACCCATGGATTCTTTCCTTCTCTATCTCTATCTCTTATCTTGATTGTTATATGTTTCCATCATCTGTGAGAACTAGTTGAGTGGTGGAAAACATATATTAAACCAAACAGAAAACTTGATATAGCCATAAACTCAATTGGTGGGGAAAAAAAAAGATATTGAGCACAAAAACATGTCAAACCACTTCAACGTTGACATCTTTGAAACATAGAGCATTAGCAAACGAGTGAGTTAATGAATTGAAGACAACATCTATCTAATAATTGGTGAGAATGATGACTATTGATATGCCTACCACTGATTAGACTAAGACCAAATGTGGGGTGATGGGGGTAATTGCAACCAAATCAAACTATAGGGTAATAAATGCAATAAAGAAAAACGAAGAGATGAAAGTAAAGAGAGCTGAAATATGTGAGTGGGGGAAGATGGAGAGTGGTATGGGAACAACAATTGATGGTATGACAAACAACAACAACAAATTTGTGTGAGAGTCTTGCTTGTGTTGAATCAAAGATTGGTCCTTTTTTCTCTTTCCTGCTTTTCTTTTTTGTTGCTTTCTTTTTTAGTTTGTGATCTCAGGAGGGCTTTTATAATTTGCCCTCAATTTCTCCGTCCCTACTCTTTTTGATCAATTTCTACGAGAAAAACCACGAATCTTTAAACTCGGGCCTGTCCTTGTAATCAAGCATGTTGTGTAACTCATGAATTTGTGGTGAGATCTGGTGAGAAGTTTCCTCTTTTTTCTCAGATTGCTGTAAAAAAAAGAGTTTTTAATAAGGGAGAGAGAGAGAGAGATTGAGATTAGATTTTATCGCTTTTGTTTGTGATATGGGTAACGTGAACGCGAGAGAAGAAGCGAATAGTAACAACGCTTCTGCGGTTGAAGACGACGACGCTGAGATTTGTTCTCGTGAAGCTATGTCTGCTGCTTCTGATGGTAACCATGTTGCTCCTCCTGAGCTTATGGGTCAATCTCCTCCTCATAGTCCTCGAGCCACTCAGTCTCCTCTCATGTTCGCTCCTCAGGTTTTGTTTTGGTTTCAGATTCGCTGTCTTAATCTGGAGGATGTGATGAAAGAGATCTGAAGCTTTAAAGTTTGTGTCTTTTTTAGGTTCCTGTGCTTCCACTTCAAAGACCTGATGAAATTCATATCCCAAATCCTTCGTGGATGCAATCTCCATCTTCGTATGAAGAAGCTTCTAACGAGCAAGGAATCCCTACGATGATCACATGGTGCCATGGAGGTAAAGAGATTGCTGTGGAGGGATCATGGGACAATTGGAAGACAAGGTTTTAGTTGAATGTTTGTTTTGATTTAATGGCTTCTTTATCATTTCAAATCTGAGCTCATGTTTGTTGTTGTTGTTTTGGGGGTTTTGATCAGAAGTCGGCTACAGAGATCTGGGAAGGACTTCACAATCATGAAAGTGTTGCCTTCAGGCGTCTATGAGTACAGGTTCATTGTGGATGGACAGTGGAGGCATGCCCCTGAGCTCCCTTTGGCTAGAGATGATGCTGGGAACACTTTCAACATTTTGGATCTTCAGGTAACTCCATTATCTTTCTAGGTTTCATCAGCTTTCGAATTGGTTAGTTGGTGGAGAAATGAAACGTTTAATGAGAGACTATTGGAACTGCTAAATCAGGGTTATTGGGAATGGAAAAGAGATCTTGTTGATTTGCAAGTTAATACCAGGCTTTGTAGTTCCTTTTTCGATTTTGCGTGTGAAAACAGCAGAGATACTTTGATGTTATGCAGGACTATGTTCCTGAAGACATTCAAAGCATATCTGGGTTTGAGCCTCCGCAATCTCCTGAGAATAGCTACAGCAACTTGCTTCTGGGAGCTGAGGATTACTCTAAAGAACCGCCTGTGGTTCCCCCACACCTACAGATGACACTGCTGAACTTGCCGGCAGCCAATCCGGACATTCCATCTCCGCTGCCGAGACCTCAGCATGTCATCCTCAATCATCTTTACATGCAGAAGGGCAAAAGTGGTCCTTCTGTGGTTGCGCTTGGTTCCACTCACCGTTTTCTAGCAAAGTATGTAACTGTGGTGCTCTACAAGTCCCTGCAGAGGTGAGTAAAGATGATGCCAGTTCCAATGGGTAGCATGTGGAAACTCGACATGCTCTTATCTAATTTGGTGTTCAAAAGTTAACTCATGGAGAATGGGTGAGGCTATAGGAAGGAGACACACGAAGAGAGTTATTTCCAGGCAAAGTATTCCCTCGATACGGCGAATTTTGTTGTCTTTAAAGTTGTCAATAAGTTTTACCAACAGAATGAAGATGCAGTATTCAGTCAGTGTCTGTAATCTTTTGATTTGAAGACTTCATCATCTGTTTTTTTTTTAGCATAGAAGAATGCAGGAACGACTTCACTTGTAAAACCGGCAAATCTTTTTTATGGTTTTGTTTTGGGGCTTTCAAGTTTTTCACAACAGTTGTTGTCACCTGCCAGTCTTTAAATTATTGTTTGGTTTCAAATCTAGCAAAGTCATGTGTGATTGTGACAGATGATCATATGCTTCTGCAACTTGTGTAACAAAGCATCTGGAGATCAACTATATATCGGTGAAAAGCAAAAGATGACGGATGTCTTATTAGCTCATTATCATCTTCAGGAGAGGTCTCATTCTCAAATGAATCTAAAATAAAGTTTATTGCATTCTGATGGCCACTATCTAACAGTAGAAGGCTGTACAGAAAGAAGCAATAGAAAAGGGCAAAACATGTGATTTTATATGTTTGAATCTAATCAAGTTGCTGAATTTAGAAAACGGGACAGCCTTTGGCTTTGATTCCAGGAGCCGTGGGACAGGAGGCAAGAGGGCAGTGGTCTACTTCTGTGCCCCACCATTTGAGGTCGTGTCCGGCATTCTGAAGGGCGAAGAACAAGAGCACCCCCATGAACGCGGTCCCTGCATCGAGCGCTGCAGAGAGTACGTAATTGTACTTCTGCCACCATCTCTTGTGGTAATTGAACACAAAGTAGTTGAAGATGGTTCCTGTGACCAGCCAGCTAGCAATGTTGGTTGGAGTGGCTGGAGGCATCCCTGCAAAGCCATAGGAGATAACTGGAATGTTGATGAGAGGGATCCACTTCTTGTTTGGGAAGATCTTGCTCAGCGCCCACACGGGAACAGGCAGGACAGCTCCGATGAGGAAGAGCCAAACAAGGTTACGGTACATGCCTCCTGGTCCAAACAGTCGTCTTGGTCCTATCAACCCCCAAATAACTGAAGCATCGAACGTCACTCTGTACTTGGGGCAAGTCCAGGGGCTATTAGGGTGGTCTCCTTCGATGTCGCATATGTCTTGAATGCTCTCCAGCATCCACCAGGCCACTCCCAGATTCACCACACCAGCTACCACAGTGCCCACCAGCTGAGCCGTGTACATGCAGCGCGGTGGGATTTTCATGTAATGGCCAAGCTTAAGGTCTGCCAAGAATGAGAGAGCGTGGACGGTGCTGATCCGCCCGTAAATCTTGAAAATCAGGTTTGCAATGGGTTTTCCAGGCAGGATATAACCGATAATGAACTGCCCTATTATATCATACCCCGGTTGCTGCATTATTAAGAAAACACACACAAAGATATGAGCATGTGTTATTGGAGGAGGCCTTATCTTATATATAAACTAGTAATTAACCTGATTTGTAGTTGCTTGAATGACACCGATAGGGAGTGTGACAATAAAGGCCAATGCAAAAGCAAAGAGCATTCCCCACCATGGAAGCTGCACTGACTCTTTCCACACAAAAGACATGAGAAGAGACATGGCTACGCTTCCTGCCAGCAACACATAAAACCACCACTCAGGCACTTTTTTGTAGCTTTGCATCAATTTCCCATGAATGTCCAGCTTCGTGGTGTTCACTGCAGACCAAGTCTGCCTCCATATGTCCCTGCATAAACACACCAAGTGATGATTCTCTTCTAGCTAGCTAAGCTACTCAACAAAACTGAATGATAAAACTAACTAACCTGCCGTTGAACAATGCCACATGAGTTAGTGTTGCAGTGAATCTCGCAAATCCGGATCCGATGGAGAGTGCGAAAAGAGGGCTGAGGTAAAGCTTTCCGTAGCTGTTGTAGGCACCAATATCCAGATCAAACTGCGGTGTCAAGATCTTGGTTGTGTCATACTTCTGGCCGCTGGTAGTGAAGAGCTGATTGGAGAAAATGGGGAACTTTCTGGCATCGAAAGTGTTGAACTTCCAGTAACAAACAGGAACGATGATGTATATAAACATGATGAAACCAACACCAACGTTGAGGATAGAGGACCAAGGAGCCACCAAAGGACTACCATGGTAAGCAGAGATACCAGCCCAGTCAAGAGTGAAGGCTCCAACCCCAAGGCCATGGTAACCTGAACCAACTTGCTGAGCCGTGATGCTGTTTGGCCAAGCCCAACACACCCATGAGAAGAAGGTCAAGATTGGGAATAGATAGCCTGGAAGTGCATAGTAAAGAAAGCTAGCACCAAGAGCCACTAGAAAGAACTGCATCCTCGTCAAGCCTTTAGACTTGTTTTCCTTCTCATGCAACGCTCTGAAACAAACACATAAACAATACAATTCAACTTCAAAGGAATCAACTTTCTCGCATTGCAGGTAATTTTCGAATCAAGATTGGATTAAAAACCTGAAGAGAGAAACTTGAGCAAGATTGGAAGGCCACCACATGTCAACAGGATCAACCAAATACCTCCTCAGAATTCCAGCCCAACCATAACCCAAAATCTACAAAATTTCATTTCCATTTCTTGGTCAATTAACAAACTTTTTAACAAATTGTAAATTCCAAAGAGAGAAAGAAAGTAAACCTGAGTGGTCAAGACGATGAAGAGACCACAGATGAAGCTAAGACTCTGTTTATAGTAAGCTTTCATAACAGTGATAGCCCCAATAGAGTAAGCATCACCACCACCGTAAGAAACGCCACAATTAGCAAAGATGGTGATAATGACATGCTCCTTGATATTAAAAGGACCAGGATTGAGGCTAAAATTCCACCCAAGAAGGTTGTGAGAAGTGGTGGGAAGAGTCCGAGCCATGAACTTGCCGATGGGCAAAACAGCGATCTGCATGAGGATGGCTGAGATGGTGAGTGGCTGCGTGCGGTAGGTGAAGAAAGTATTGAGAAAGATGAGCAGAACACAAGAGGTCAGACCCAAGAACCAAGCTCTGAATGTCATCACCGGTATGCTTGGATCGTCCGTCTCAGGCACCACCAGAGCTACTTCCTCCACCGGACAACGCTCGTGGTCCGAAGAAAGATGGACATTGTTTCTATCACTAGCCTTCTCGGCGTCCATTTTCTTTCTTCTTCTTCTTCTTCTTCTTCTTCTTCTTGTCTGAAGTACCAGACAAAGTTGCGTTGTTCTTGTTTATATAACCAAAGGACAAGACAGGGGAACTACTGGCATAAAGTGAATGCTGTTTTAAAATTACATTATTGCCCCTTTTCTCCTATACGTTAGTTTATCCACGTGTCAATGTTTCACGCAAAACTATGTTCAAAAATCTTTTGCAATTAATAATCAAATAATTACACCTAATTATACACTGATTTTTGACCAATGTTAGGAGGACTTATGGTAAAAAGGGAAACAAAGAAGACTAAATTAAAGAAGATGAGATCTGCAAGACACATTGGGAGGTTCTAAATGGTTTTGCTTTCCTATATTGTCCACGCGTGTGAGACGCACGTGCCATTGAAGGTCTGACACACTCAGAACTCTGTCTAGATCAAAGCTGGTCTCATGTGGTCCCGTTTTTTGACACTGGACTAGGAAGCGACGTTCCACGTTACCAACGCCGTGAGGATTTTGCTTGAGAATTACGCGAGTGGAAGAGAACGGCCGTTAGTATTCTGACGGAGGTCGTGCTACGTATGCGTGGTAAGCTCGTGGTGTGCGCAGAACAAAACTGGATCCACGTGTCCGTCATGCTAACGTGGAATTGACAGAGTAGCAGATCACACGTGGACTTGTCCGAATGGATTTAGAACCTTTGAATATGCTATTTACTTTTTAGCACTTTCTATTGGATGTCCGTGAAAAGTCCAAAGAAAACAGTGATTTGATGAAACGACGGCTAATAATAAAATAAAGGGTTTGGAGTGCTAACTATTCACTTCGATTCTTAGAAAATGGAATAAAGATGAATAAAAAACTAAAGTGTTTTAAAAAATCCAAAAGAGAACGAATTAGTAAATTTTATAAATGTTTATAGTAGATGGATTAGAGTGATAGGTCTCAGAGGACAAAGATCAATCGTTTTGGTTAGAAAGCGTCCTCTAAGAACACATATTGTAAGAAGAAAAAAAACACAAAAAGTCTATATTAGTTGAACAACAGAAGTAAAAAAACTAAATTCTACCAAATTCAGTGACGTGTAAAACATATCACACTAAAACTTATACAGTATGAATAAGGATAACATGCATGATCAATCTCTCATGGGTTTAAATAGGCCGAAAAAGACAACAATTATCACAATTTCATATTTAGCTGATTGGTGAGTCTAACGGAGACCTAAAACAATGTCAAGATCTCTAGGAAGAGGAATATTTCTTGTCTTTTTTTTTCCTTTTTTTTTTCTGTTTCAAGGAATAATTCCATGGGATGGTAAGAGAGAACGGTGTAGAGACAAACACCACTACTTGCAAATATGATTCTTGAGTAGTTTTGAAGCAATGAATTTAGATTTGAGAGAATGACACATCACACAATCCCCACACTCTATTCATTATTCTTCTTCCACACATAAAACGACACTTCCTTACTCTTATTTGTCCCTTTATTCTCAAAAAGGCTTAAACCCTTAAAAGCCTCTTTTTATATTTTCTTCGTTTTTCTCCTCCTTTTCCTTATTGTTACATGAAATTTAAAACCAATACTATATATATACATTGTTTGTTCACGAACTCTAAATCATTGTATAATTACGCACCACCAAATTTACAACAATCATTTCGTTTGGACCATTCATACCTTTTTCATTAAGGCAAAAAGCGAACGAGACATCACCATGCGGGCCGGGCTTGATTCTGCATCGACCAAAACGAATTTCTTCCATTCCATTAACATTTTCGTTGTCTGAAGTGCTTGTCGTTCTCGGACCAACTTTACATTTTCAATATATACGTTTATAAGTTCCATCATAGTTGATCTTTAGTTGAAAGATGCTGAATGGAGATTAAATGTTGTCGGATCAAATTGGTGACATGAAACAATAATGGTCTTTTGGGGATAAAAGATGATGGTGCAATTAGAAGCAGTAACGCGGGGAGAGATAGAGTGCGATAAAAAAATTAGGGTAAACAAAAATATTTTAAAAATACAAAAAAAATTGTTGTACGTTACACTAAAATATTTTTTCAAATATAGTGAAATGAAAACGTATAGTTTTAATAAAATATATTCACTTACAATTTTAAAATTGAAGTTAAAATACGGTTGTCTATTCTTGCCGTCACAAAGGTCTAGAGGTACAAAAAAAAAATTATTTTGTCAACGAGGTACAAAATTTTGTATAGTAATAATATATTATCAACTCCGTACTATCTCTTTTTACTACAAATTTCTTAATACAAAAAGAATCAAATTTGTAATGTGTGAATGGATAAAGATAGGGTAGAAACTAGAAAGTATCAAAGTAGTACATGTCTCGGAGCCACACAAAGTAGAGATTATATCTTGGCAATCACATCAAAAGGACAGAATCTTATCAAAAGTCTTCCTAACTTTCGAGTTGCAATTGGGACCCAATAGATTTCCAATCTCATTATTATTTTTCGCTTTGAATTTTCAGCAGAGACGACTCCTCCTTATTTTGTATATGTCTGTGTGTCTCTTTCAGTATTATATATTCTTGTCAATCTGTTTCACCTAAATCGTACTTCCCACTAGATCTACATAGCTTATAATTGATTATACAAGACATTACGGTCGAAAACATATAACTAAACATTTTAAAACGTCTACAAGTTAAACAGCTAAAAATAGCATTAGATGTGTCAAATAAGCACCACAATTGAAGAAGCAGATTTAGGAGGAACTTCAAAGTTGACATATATAAGAGAGCAAGTGCTGGGGTATGAGGTGCATCATAACTAGCATAGCCACTTTGGTACTTAATTAGAATACCATTATTTGATAGGCATGCATGATCGTCATTGAAACAAACACATATTGTTGAAGTGTATCGTTGTTTCATGAAACTGTATCGACTTAATTCTGAACATACCTAACAAATTGGTCATGATATAATAATCCCATATTTACAGGTGAAACAAACTCATAATTGATTGTCAAAAAAAAAAAAAAAACTGATTATTAGATGAGTTCTTATATAGAACTGTAACTGTTTGGTTAAGATTTTCTTCGAACCGAACTAGGTATAAATAACCCAATAACCCAATATAGTATTTGTAAACAAATTGATGTGATATTTGATCTTAAAAAGTATTTTGTTTTAAAATTTAAGTGGTATTAAAAGTACATTTTCTTAACTTTTATAATCTAATGATTAAAGGTGTTAATTCTGGTTTGCATAATTTTGATTCTATGAACACAACAGAGAAGGAACAAGCATGATTCCACTAATGTTGAGGTTTGGATAATTCGGTTTTCTAGTTTATAAATAAATGTATTGTAAATCTAGTCTACAATGTATGGTTGAATTCTTTTTTTGATATGAATGTGATTCACTTCTGTGATTCACTTCACAACGGGTTTTTCCTCTCAACCAATGCTCGTTTATAAATTTTTATTGTTCATTTTAGTTTATTCTAACGGATATAATAATAGCTCGAGAAGGGGACAGACACTTGAATTATATTTTATGATGTCAATATTTTTGTATAGTTTTAAATTTGTGTTGAATATTTTATAATTAAATGTAATGTTGTGGATGCACAAGAAATTCTTAAGAATAAATATATCTTCCATCAAATAGTTTTATTTTTTTTAACACTACAAGAAAACAGGCGATTTGCGAGGGAAGAATTCCTAGGTAATCCCTCGCAAATCGCCTTTTGCGAGGGCTTTGCGACACACGTAACTTCCTCGCAAATCCCGTCTCGCAAATCTGTATACGTTGCACTTCCCTCGCAAATATTGCGACGAATATAATTCCTCGCAAATCAGACGCAATGTGCGAGAAACGTTCCCGGTAGCAAATAAGCCGCAAAAACTGA
Organism: Arabidopsis arenosa; assembly: GCA_905216605.1. NCBI lineage: Eukaryota > Viridiplantae > Streptophyta > Magnoliopsida > Brassicales > Brassicaceae > Arabidopsis > Arabidopsis arenosa. Next base: position 10,926,314 of record LR999457.1, on the reverse strand, counting down.
GTAGTAAATCCCTCGCAGACACTGCGAGGGATTTGCGAGATACACGTTGGCACTCGCAATTCCCTAGCAACTTTTGCGATGAGTTTGCGACGTATTTGCTAGGCTCTAAGAGTTTTTTATTAACGTAATTAGCGTTATTTAATTACGTAATTAGTATTTTAATTACGTAATTAGTATTTTAATTACGTAATTAGTGTTTTTATTGTGTATTTGTGATGATTTTAATTTGATTAAAGGAAATGCATAATTCAAATTCAAATTGCAAACAAACATCCAAATGTAGAATATTACAAAACCAAAAAACATGTCAAGTCTTAACATATTCAAGTCTTAATAACAGAACCAAAAAACATTCTAGGTTATAAGCTTAAAAGGCTGCAGATGGAGAAGAGGATCCGATCGCAGCACCAGTCGCACCGGTTCCAGTCTCGGTACTCGCACCAGTCGCACCGGTTCCAGTCTCGGTACCTTCAGTTCCGATCGCAGCTGTAGTGGCGGTCTGGTTTCCCTGTTTAAACTTGGCAGCAAACTCAGGATCCTTCTCGGCGAGGTACTCAAAATACGCATCATAGCTATGCATCCTCTCTGCCTGAGTTGCAATACAAGCTTGAGCGAGGGCCAGCTTTTGCGACAGAACCACCGGGTCCTCACTACTTGGCCCAGTATTGGCTGAAGATGCCTCTTGCTGCAATGATCCAGCCCCATATAGCCTGCCTTTCTTCCTTGGAGCAACCTGCCAACAAGACATGCAACCTTTTGAGTTAGACAACTACTGAAACAAACAAACAAAACAAACAAAACAATCAAAAAGCCACAACAAGAATAATCACTCAATTCAAACGCAGACATAATGCATCAGACATAATGCAGGCTTTATATATGTCTAACTGAATCATAAGAAGGCAGTGAACATGAACATAATGCAGGCTTTAAGTCTAACTCAAACATAACATAAGAAGGCAGTGAACATATATGCATCAATATCAGACAGACAAAAAAAAAAGCACAACAGCACAGTCACATAACAGAAGCCAGAACCTGAATTTGGAGAAGAGAAAATATACCTCAGCATAAATTTTGTTCTTGGCATGAACAGACAACCCGCCAGAAGCACTGCTTTCCATATTATCCCCTGAGAATAGCTGAGACTCTTGCTCCTCTATCCTCGATGACACTTCTTTGAATAGCTCCTCCGATTTGCCATCAACAAAGGACCCATCAGGTTTGCGATGAGTCTGTTCAAGAACTGCCAGAAGATCTGGAGTTGAATCACCGGTCTTCTCAGACTACAACAAAAAAAACAGAGGTTAAGTTTCAGTTCAATATGCAAAAGTGTGTATACAACAAAAAAACAAAGGTTAACTTACATGCTTTCTGGCACGGGCTTTGTAAGAGGTCTGGCCAGAACGGTGTTTATGTATACCGGTGCCATCAGGATCATGATATCGGGCATTTCTGCTGTTGATACTCTTCCTTTCAGATCTAGGATCACGCCAAAAACGAACAAGGCCTGCCCACACAGTCGGATCAATCCACTTTGGGCAGGCCTCATCACCTATATTCTTCCACTTTGCCTTCCATCGAGATACTTGATCAGACATCCTATCCTTCAACTTGTCCTCAAACTCATCTCTAACTCTCTGATTGATTGACCTGTCCCAGTTGTACATTTGCTTCAAAAAAAAAACACAAGTCAGAAATGGCATTACATTCATTTGTAGACTAAAAGAAAGCTAAATACTTTAACTTACCGCAAAAGTCTCAAACCAACGATTAATCACTGGTTCAGGAGTCTGAGTCCAATTGGCATGAGGTTCCTTGAAATCTCTTTCAAAAATACTTCGGACAGTAGCTGCTACTGAACCATCAATATCAAACCTACAAAAAAAACCAAAACAATTACAATTAAAACCAAACCTAGACAATCTGACCTAAATAAAACCAAACCTAGACAAGCTGACCTAAATAAAACCAAACCTTTCACATGAGTAGTAGACTACAAACCTAAATAGAACCAAAACTGAAATTAAAATTAAAGAGTTCCTTACCAGAGAGTTCCCGGAGGACGATTTGGATCTAGTCTTGTGAGAGACTGACGCCCAGGACTCTCAAGTAGCTCCTCAATTGTCAGATTGTTGAGACGCGTAGTTGCTGATTGAGTAGCTGAATTAGATGGTTGCAGAGGAGAGTTTGGATTGGTTGGTGGAGGAGTCGATCCATCAGCTCCGTCGTTTTGAGAGTGTGACGTCTGAGGCGAGGCTGCAGTACGAGCTCCGACGTTTTGCACAACCGGTGACGTCCCTTGAGAACTGGAACCACGACGGACAGGAGGAGCAGGGTTGGGTTGCGTAGAGAGAAACCTGGAGTAGTCATTCCAAGACATCTACAAGAACAAAAAAATTGATTAGTCAAATAAGAAGAAACAAGAATTTAAACCCTAAATCAAGCGAAACCCTAAATCAGAAAACCCTAAAACGAAGAAAACCCTAAATCGAAGAAGAAATTGAGAAAACCCTAAATCAGAGAAACCCTAAATCAGAAAACACTTAACCTTTGAAATCGAGGCTGGGAATCTTCAGATCGGAGGAGATGAGAACAGATACAGAGATAATCGGACACGATAAAGAGATAATCGGAGACGATAAAGAGATAATCGGAGATCGGAGAAGAAAGAGAACAGAGAAGGAAGAGAATCGGAGAAGGAAGAGATCGGAGGAGGAAGAGATCGGAGAAGGAAGAGATCGGAGGAGGAAGAGATCGGAGGCGATCAGAGAAGAAAGAGATTAGGGTTTTCGCGTTTAGGGTTAGGCGGCTAGGTTTGAGCTTTGCTCAAACACGGTCTTCCGTATATATAGAAATTTATCACGTCGCAAATCCGTCGCAAAGCTGACTCGCTTATCCCTCGCAAATGAGCACCGACAATATTAACCAATCAAAATGCTGCATATTTTGCGAGGGATCTGCGAGTCCGCCTAGTAATTCCCTCGCAAAGTTATTAAAAACAGAATTAATATAATTTAAAATTTATTTTAATCTATCAAAGTTTTAAACAAATAGTTATATGATTTTATCATCTTGGAAATAACTAAAAAAAAAGGTCCGGATACCCCCACCAAGAGCAGCTTCATGTGGTAAATGGATTGGCAAATGTTCCATCACGTCAAAAAAGGCAGGAGGAAATATTTTCTCCAAGTTGCAAATCAACACCGGGATATTATCGTCTAACTGTTGTATGCCATCAGTTGTCAATGTTCTTGTACATAGATCCCTGAAGAATATTCCGATACCTATCATATATTCAATTCAATATAAGTTAATAGGTGTTATATAATATATAATATATTGAGTAAAATAATATATGCTACTTTGGATATATATTTCATACCTGCAATTGCTTCATGAACATTTGTCGGTAACAACTCTAGTAACACAAATGGTAGTAACCGTTGCATGAATACATGACAATCGTGGCTCTTCATACCGGAAAATTTTTGGCCTTGCTCTACGCATCTTGAAAATTGTGACACATATCCATCTGGAAACTTCACTTCAGCACTAACCCACTCAAACAACGTCTTCTTTGCCTCAGGAGACAATCGGAAGTTCGGAACAGGTAATTTGCCATCTCGTGTAATATGTAACTCAGGTCTGTTACATATTTCTGCCAAGTCCAACCTTGATTTCATACTATCTTTCGTTTTGCCCTGCACATTCAAAAGCGTATTAATGAAATTATCGAAAAAGTTTTTCTCGATGTGCATCACATCAAGGTTATGCCGCAACAGGAGATCCTTCCAGTATGGGAGTTGCCAGAAGATACTCTGTTTGTGCCAATTGTGATCGCTACCGTAGCCATCGGGCATATTCGCCGGGGTATGCCAATTACCCCCACGCTTACATGTTTCCTGAGCACCATAATAATCCAGCTGTTCAAACAAATCATTCCCAGAAACATAAGATGGCGGGGGTATCCGGACCACTTTATTCTTCTTAAACAATTTCTTGTTCTTCCGATACGGATGATGCAGAGGAAGAAACCGACGGTGACAATCAAACCAACATGGTTTTCTTCCATTCTTAAGCTGAAACGCATCAGTACGGTCCATACAATATGGACATGATAATCTTCCGTGCGTTGTCCATCCCGATAACATTCCATACGCAGGAAAGTCACTAATCGTCCACAATAGCATTGCCCGCATATTGAAATTCTGTTTGCTTGAGTAATCAAACGTCTGAACCCCTTCATACCACAACTTCTTCAGCTCATGAATCAGCGGTTGCAAGAAGACATCGAGCGCTCGCTTCGGATGCTTTGGCCCTGGCACTAGAATACTTAAGAACAGAAATTCGCTTTGCATACACATATCTGGAGGAAGATTGTAAGGCGTCAAGATAACAGGCCATAAAGAATATTGTCTCCCAGACATACCGAATGGACTGAATCCATCTGTACATAAGCCAAGATACACATTCCTACACTCGTTAGCAAAGTCTGGATATACCGTTTGAAAGTGTTTCCATGCCTTTGCATCTGATGGGTGCGTTATTTCTCCATCTCTAGTTGTATGTTCTGCATGCCATCTCATCTTCTCCGCAGTTCTTCCTGATTGGTATAAGCGCTTCAATCTATCAGTTATTGGCAAGTACCACATCCGCTTATATGGAACTCGCGTCCTTCCTCCAGTAGGCTGATATCTCGGCTTCCCGCAAAACCGACATTCCTGCAGATTTTCATCATCTCCTCAGAAAATCATGCAATAGTCAATGCATACATCAATCATTTCTGATGGTAATCCAAGACTCGAAACCAACTTCTGTATTTCATAGTAACTCTCAGCCGATATATTATCCGGTGGCAAATATTCTTTAAATAATTCTGCCCATGAATCCATGCAATTTTCACTTAAGTTATTATCAGCTTTAATAGTCATCATCCTAGATGCCAAAGATAACTTAGATAGCCCTTCTCTACATCCCTCGTAAATTGGTTGATTTGCAGCATCTAACATATCATAAAAGCGTTGTGCATCTACGTTGGGTTCTTCAATAATATTTTCAGCAAATGCAGCAGTAGTTTCATGAAATGCATCGGTAACCATATCATGAATTCTATTTTCCTGGTTATACCCATAACCAAATTGATCAGATGGTAGATGACCATAATTCGCATCATTATAATTAATAGGTTGCTCCACACCATAATTCATATTACTACTGCCTGCGCTATCTCTACAACCTTCCCCATGACGTAACCATATATAGTAGTTTGGCATAAACCCTCTATTATATAGATGCGTCTTCACTACATTAAATTCCAAATATTTATCGTTGCGGCACTTACGACATGGGCAGAACACTGTACCGTTCTCACGAGCAAATGGTTCGTTTGTCGCTTGATACATGAAACCGCGCAATCCCTCGTAAAACTCCCTCGTCACATCACCGGTCGCCGGATCTCTATGGTTGTACATCCATTTTCGCAATGTGTAGATCTCATTAACTCCACCCGAAGACATTTTTTTTTATGAGTTTATTTTTTTCACAACCGTTTGATAGAGAGGTAGCATGCGCATCAGTTCGGTCGAGTCTCGTTAAATCTATTCCGATTTACGAGATTCTACCGAGCCGCACCCCCTTTTCTACAAAACTAGATATGTGAATGTTTTAAAAATTGGAAGTTTTTTTTTTTTTTTTTGTGAAGGATAGGATTGTTTTTTGTTTTGAGTTATGATTTTTGAATCTCATATGCTTGCTATTTATAGGCACACAAATTTTTTTGCTAGGGAATTGCTATCAATATTTGCTAGGGAATTGCTAGGAATCATTTATTTACTAGGATTTTGCTAGGAATTTTCACCTACTTATTTCACCTACTCACACAGTAGTTACTTTCATTTAACATGTGTACCTAACTCGAGATTGCTTGCAATTCCATCGCAAATATTGCTATGGAAACGAACGTCGCGAATTCCTCGCAAATTTGCGACGGAATTGCGAGGAATGAGGCGTTAATAGCAGATTCCTCGCAAATTACTCGCAACTTTGCGACGGAGACTTCCCTCGCAAATTTGCGAGGGATTAGCGACATTGACCACGCGCCTCGCAAGTTCCTCGCAAATCCATGGCAAATTTGCGAGGAACATTTTCCCTCGCAAAAGTCCCTCGCAAATCGCCTGTTTTCTTGTAGTGTAAGTTGTACTAAGAGATCCATAAAAGAGGTGGTTTGAAAGATGTTGCAAAGCTTCATCTATTTTAAAGAATTGAACAGATCATATCGTTTCCATGATATTTGGTGACACTATGGTTAGAGGTAGATGTCTAACATTGCAAGGAAACAGTGGTGGATCTAAAATATATTTTATATGGAGCACAATATTTTTGATTGTATTAATTTAATTTAAAATACAATATTCATATATATTATATGCAAACACAATTGATTTTTAGAATAATCGTTTCATTTTAGTGTTTTGTTAAAGAAAACGGGGAAACATACTATTACATATTTGAGGGTCGAACATGAGACATGCCTCCCAAAATCAAGATTGGAACTATTAGACATTTGAACATTTCTGAAAAACAAGACCACAATTTATTTAAAATATTGAAGGCCGCAAGCAGGTGCTTCATGGTTTTAGTCCAAAAGTCAGCTCATAATACTCTTAGCACTAACCAAGTCAATGACAAATAAATCCAACAAAGACGATGTTTATATTAGTATCTAATTCAATCTAAAACCCGCTACAAAGAACTAGAGCACAATACACCTAGAAGAAGAGTTTCCACAAAATCATACCAGAGAAGGGCGATCATCAACCCATTTGAAGATATTTAATATTGATTTGAAAGCTAAGATAATGCAAGTTAAAAGACTATTTATCTTTCTTATTTTAATATTTTTAATCATAAATTAATTTGAAAGTCTATTGTATATTTCTTAATTTAATATTTGTAATTTTTTTTAATGATCTCATGTAATTAATACATATTAGATGTGTTTTGCAGTGAATGCCCAGTGCAATCCAATAAAACAACCTAACAGAAATTTTTAAAAAATTATCATTTTATTATATAGTCGATTATAAGCATGACCGCACACAAGATGTACATCACATCTTTTAAATCTATAAACTAAACGGTGATATCATCCCAGTTATTCCAATGTTATTTACAGTAACATATATGGATGATATATACCCACTAATTAACTAACATGGTACTTATGATAAATATAGATTGATGATAATCTATGAAGTTATTGAGTACACAATCCATATCAGACGTAGGATGTCAGGTATCGGATCAAACCCAAGGGATATTGAATATTCCCTTGAAATTGCTGATATTGCTGGTCGCCAAAAATACTGGAAAACAAAACAATTGAAGTTTGTCATACCAAGCTGCTCCCAAGGATACTGTAGCAAAATGGTTTTTGTGATGTCTAGAACTCCCGAATTGTTCTTTCGGCATATAAGCTAAGTATCATATTATGTTTTTATGTATGCATCTAATATGTCGGATGAATTTATATTTCTTCATATATGTGTGATCTATTATTTTATGGTGCTATATGAACATATGTGAAGTTCTGATTATATATTTATATTTTCTTTGTATATATGTGATCCATCACTTTCCGATAATTAAATTTAAACCAACGTTAATGTGAGAAGTGCAATAAGATATAATCAATTTCAAGTACCAAATCCACAAACCCTTGAAAATTATGAGTTGTAAGATAGAAAATGGACAATTTTATTTTCCCAAGAAAAAAAAATTTAAGATTAAATAGTACAACTTAAAATTTCTCCAAAAAATAATATTCGAGATACAAAAAAAATAGATATATAATTCATTTCTAGAGTAATTCGAGTTGCATAACCCCATTCCCCATATCGTCGTTCACTCAGTTGAAAGAGAATAATGGCAACTATGAAAGTTATGAAAAAGAATGTGAAACGGCCCACTAGACTTGGAGAGTAGGATTGGAGATTCTTATCTAAAGTAGAGAGTCCAATAAGAGTTATGCTTTTGTACTTCGAAATACCCATTGGGTTTCATGACCCATCTATTCAAAAACTCATATACCACCAATATTCATCACAAATTCTTTAAGACATTTTTCTATTGGCCTTTGTAAAACTATAAAACGCCCAAATAAAAGTGTTTTATTCTACCAACTAAACTATAGTGCATGTGACGAATCTTCCAGCTATATTTCTTGTTGTTTTCTCTCCTTCTATCTTCTTCTTACGTATGAAGAATTGATGATGATGATGATTGCTCCATTTGTTCGTTAGTGAAAATATCAAAAGATAATACCTACAAATTTACCTATTTCTATAGATGATTACAAAGCATGTGATGTGGGAATTGGACTATTGGAGTGGTTGATTAATCGAGCTGGAGAGAAACAATTACAAAGATTCTTTACCATTTTTTAATTAAGCAAATGAGTAATATACAAAAAGGAGAAGAGAAGGAGACAAAGAGTTGCGATGAAGGAAGAATGATTGAGAAATTGAATTAGCCGACTCACGGCCCACTCCTTCCTTAAATAGTTTAGTTTTATTTCTTGCATGTTAATGTATTAAACTAGTAAAGAAACATTGAATTTAGGATGAGCAGTAAAAATATGATTTGGTAATAATAGAATAAAACAAAACAAATAAAGAAAGAAAGATTGGGTTAAGTCAAATAATGGCAACTATGAAAGTTAGAGATGTGAAAAGGCTTCTGGTGATTCATTATTGTACCTGCTGCTAACATTTTTATTTTTATTTTATGTCAAGAAATCGACGCCAACTAAGAACACGTGTCAAAACATGGTTGGTGTAGTGGGATTTGAGTCTGTATTATAAAAAGCTACATTTCTCACCACCACCCAATCTCTCTCTCTCTTGAAGTAGACTCTAAGCTAAAGCCACCGTCAGATTTCAGATCTCAGATCTCAGCTCTTCATTCGAAGCCATGGCCGAGAAGGGCAAGGAAAAGGTTCTCTTCTTCTCTTCTCTTCTCTTCTCTTCTCTTCTTTCTTATTCAGTCAATGGACAAAGTTTTGGTTTTTAATATGTGGGTCTTTAGGATATATTTAACATCTTTGTGGTCATCTCTTGTTTATTTATTAATAACTTGATGAGGTTTTTTTGTATATGTGGGTTTTGTTTGTTTGTTTTGTATGGATTAAAAAAAAGAGTGGCTACTTTGTGGAAACTATGAGAAGAAATCAGATTCTCTTTAAACCAAAAAAATAAGAAAAGAAAAGAAGAGATCAGATTCTTCTCTTTTTCTATTTTGTGTCAGAGATGGAATCTGTTCTTCTGCTCCCTTTTTTGTTGTTTCTTTCAGTAATTAGATCTTATAAACGTCAAATCCATAAGTGTATATAATGATTATTCGACTTTTACCATAATAAAAAAACTATGGAAGAAGCTGAGGATTTAGTGATGTTGATATCTCAAAAACAGGTAACTATGATGAAGTTGAAGGTGGATCTTGATTGTGCCAAGTGTTACAAGAAAGTGAAGAAGGTTCTTTGCAAATTCCCTCGTGAGTTACTTCTTTCTTTGATTTTTTGGTAAATTATCTTTTGTTGATTTTGATTGGATTGGTGAGGAAATGGACTGAGTGGATTACTTGTGTGATTGGGAACAAGAGAAATAAGAGACCAATTGTTCGATGAAAAGTCCAACATTGTCATCATCAAGGTGGTTTGCTGCAGTCCTGAGAAGATCATGGACAAACTCTGTTCCAAAGGCGGCGGCTCGATAAAGACCATCGAGATCGTCGAGCCACCCAAGCCTCCTCAGCCACAAGCCCAACCACCTCCCCAGAAACCTAAAGATGCTCAGCCTAAAGCTCCTGAGAAGCCTAAGGAACCTGAAAAGCCCAAACAGCCCGAAAAGCCCAAAGAACCCGAAAAGCCGAAGCAACCCGAAAAACCCAAAGAACCTGCTCCAGCACCCGCAGCCAAACCCGCACCCGCTCCCGCCCCAGCGCCAGCACCCGCAGCCAAACCCGCACCCGCTCCTGCCCCAGCGCCAGCACCCGCTCCTGCCCCGAAGCAGCCGGGACCGCCACCACAGGCGATCCCGATGATGCCGCAAGGGCAGCCAGCAATGTGTTGTGGACCCTACTACGATGGATACGGAGGGCCATCGTTCAATGGATATGGAATGCCGCCGCCGCAGCCTTACGAGTGCTATGGCCGACCAGTCTACGAGAGCTGGGGTGGGGGCTGCCCACCACCACCTTACAGACAATGCCACGTCAATAGATGTGATTACTTCAGCGAAGAGAATCCACAGAGCTGTTCCATCATGTGAATTGACTTCTTTATCTTTAAATCCTTATTTTTCCTTTAATCTTTTTTCTTATACAAATAATAATTAAAAAAAAAATATAGAGATGTTTACGTGTAATGTTGTGATTAAGAGAACCAATAAGGAAGGAAGGATCGTTGTATTTTGTAACTGTAAACACTAAAGAAAATTGTTTCATTTTCTTCTTTATATGAACCAATAATAGTACTATTTCGCTTTATTCGTAATCTACTTTTTGTGAGTGAATTAACTTTCTTCTTTTCGATTTCCAAAGTAGTGTCGGTGGAATTATTGGGAATTGTGACATTTTCTTCTTATTTATTTCAAGTTTGACGAAGGATTCGTGCACATAAAGCTCTAGTACCTTATTCTACGTACGAAGCTAGTACTATGATTATTATGATGCCATTTAAAAATATTCTAAAGATTATAGTTTATGTAGGAGAAAAGAGGTTATAGTTTATGTTATTGGAAAATTAACTCTAAAGATTACCACAAAATATGATTAATGAAACAATTTCAGTTTTTTTTTTTTTTTTTTTTTTTTTTTATATTTTGGGGTAAAAGTTTAAAGAAACAATAAGGGTGTAAAAAAATGGTCCACAACAATTTGTTATTTCTCACATTTCTTTTCTGTGTGAAAGCATAGTTAAAGGTCAACTTTAAGCAGAACTATAGTAGATTTGACAGAAATGGAATCTAGAATATTGTTTACAGAAAATACATGTTCGAAGATTGTATGTCGGTTCTAAGAGCATGTTTATCAATAAAACCCTATGAGTATCACAAGCATTTTTTTAGTATTAAATTAATTAATTGTTTAATCAATGTCGAATGAAACCGTATCAGAAGTCTCTACCCATTGAGCCGTTTCAACCCAGTCTCAACCCAAAATGAATTTTTTTAATATTTTTCATGGGCTGATACCCATCAAATATCATGGATAAACATGCTCTAAGACGTAGGATTATAAGCATTTTAGACATTCAAAGACAAGTCAGTCATCCCATATGTGAATGGTTTTCGTATGTGCTATTTGTACTTTAAACATGCAATAACTAACTATAAAGAAACTTTTTTAGCACTAACCTATCGATCTTTGAATAACTTCTTGCTCAATTAAGACTAAGATGGCCCATAATATGAGAAAAATCATCACATATCATGATGTATGTGTGTGTCTCAAGATGGCAATTCATTGACTTTTACTATCCGTCTTTAGGATTAACAATTCCTTGAATTCTTTTTAACAATGGGCTTTTATTAGTTGGCCGTAAATCTATTTGGGCCCATATAATAAATTCCTTACCCAATGCGCTGCGTTTCAACACAGCCTTCTTTCTCTACTTCCTTGTTTCTACTACAAATCGCTGTTGGATAAGGTCTCGAGGCTGCAACTGTGAACAAGTACCCAAAAAAATGTCATTTCATCATCTATGTTCTTCTCCCTCATCTCTTCTCCACGACCCTCTTCCTCTCTGCAATCTCCTCTCAGTCTATCCCAAATCCACTCCAAGAAGTTTCCTCTGCTCTTACAATCCCAATTCTTCTCCTTTCCACTCCAGAAACCTTCTCCAAGTAACCCATGTTTCAGTACAAGAAGCAATTCCACAGAGTGAAAAATCCAAACTTGATGATGCAGATCTTCCTATACCAACCCCTACTGCTTCCAAAAGCTACGTCTGGGTTAATCCTAAAAGCCCCAGAGCTTCTCAGCTCCGTAGAAAATCTTACGATTCGAGGTACTCTTCTCTTATCAAACTAGCTGAGTCTCTTGACGCGTGTAAGCCAAACGAAGCTGATGTTTGCGATGTCATTACTGGGTTTGGTGGTAAATTGTTTGAGCAAGATGCTGTTGTTACTCTCAATAACATGACTAACCCAGAAACTGCGCCAATTGTGTTGAATAATCTCTTGGAGACGATGAAACCTAGCAGGGAAGTGATTCTCTACAATGTCACCTTGAAAGTGTTTAGGAAAAGTAAGGATCTTGAAAAGTCAGAGAAGCTGTTCGACGAAATGCTTGAGAGAGGGATTAAACCGGATAATGCAACTTTCACTACGATCATTAGCTGTGCTAGGCAGTCTGGTGTACCTAAGAGTGCTGTTGAGTGGTTTGAGAAAATGTCTTCCTTTGGATGTGAGCCTGATAATGTCACTTTGGCTGCTATGATTGATGCTTACGGGCGTGCTGGTAACGTTGAGATGGCTTTGAGTTTGTATGACCGTGCAAGGACTGAGAAATGGCGCATTGATGCTGTTACTTTTTCGACTTTGATTAGGATTTATGGTGTTTCTGGAAACTATGATGGGTGTCTCAATATCTATGAAGAGATGAAGGCTCTTGGGGTGAAGCCTAATTTGGTTATTTATAATAGGTTGTTAGATTCTATGGGTAGAGCCAAGAGGCCTTGGCAGGCTAAAATTATCCACAAGGATCTTATTAGCAATGGTTTTACACCCAATTGGAGTACTTATGCTGCTCTTATTAGAGCTTATGGTAGAGCTCGTTATGGCGATGATGCACTTGTTATCTACCGAGAGATGAAGGAAAAAGGATTGTCTTTAACTGTGATTCTTTACAATACTCTCTTGTCCATGTGTGCTGATATCGGATATGTGGATGAGGCTTTTGAGATTTTTCAAGATATGAAGAATTGTGAGACTTGTGATCCTGACAGCTGGACCTTCTCTTCGTTGATCACTGTGTACTCTTGCAGTGGGAGGGTTTCAGAGGCTGAGGCGGCTCTTCTTCAAATGAGAGAAGCTGGTTTTGAGCCTACTCTTTTTGTTTTGACGTCAGTTATCCAGTGTTATGGGAAAGCCAAGCAGGTAGATGATGTTGTGAGGACATTCGATCAAGTGTTGGAACTGGGCATAACTCCGGACGACAGATTCTGTGGGTGCCTTCTGAATGTAATGACCCAGACACCTAGTGAGGAGATAGGTAAACTCATTGGCTGTGTCGAGAAGGCTAAGCCAAAGCTTGGTCAAGTGGTTAAGATGTTGGTAGAGGAGCAAAACGGCGAGGAAGGGGTGTTCAAGAAGGAAACATCTGAGTTGATTGATTCCATTGGCTCTGATGTAAAGAAAGCATATTTGAATTGCTTGATTGATCTCTGTGTCAATCTCAATAAGTTGGAAAGAGCTTGTGAGATCCTACAACTGGGACTTGAGTATGATATTTATACGGGTCTCCAATCGAAATCTGCTACCCAATGGTCCTTACATCTAAAAAGTCTCTCTCTCGGGGCAGCCTTGACCGCTCTTCATGTTTGGATGAACGACTTATCCGAGGCGGCTCTGGAATATGGTGAAGAGTTCCCTCCGTTGCTTGGAATCAACACTGGACATGGGAAACACAAATACTCAGACAAAGGTCTGGCAGCAGTTTTTGAGTCTCACTTAAAGGAGCTAAATGCTCCTTTCCATGAAGCCCCAGATAAGGTTGGCTGGTTTTTGACTACCAGTGTTGCGGCAAAAGCATGGTTGGAGTCTAGACGCTCATCTGGAGGAGTTTCTGCATAGCTCTTGTAATTGGTATGTAGCTTTGATATGTCTATGTGGCTTCAAGCTTTATCCACTATTTAGCTTTCTTTCTCCTGATACCGGGATTTTCTGGATCAGGAAAGATTTTGTAATGCTAGCAAACTTGGGTTATACACATTTGAAACAATTTAGAGAGCTGATTAAGTCTCCTTCTCCTTAGTTTCATGGTCTTCTCTTCATATCCTCCTATTGACTTTAATACTGGGGCGGTGGTGATTTGACTTTTCCCTTCTCCTAGAAAGCATGCTTATTGATTTACGGTTTCATTAATATTTAAGACGCCGTTTGACAAATGCAATTGCAACAAGATATGTTTTCCAAGTGCTGCTACATTAGCTGACCGTTATAAAGAAAAGAGTTAGTGGGCATATGATGGTCTGCACGTTGTTCCAAGAGCTGAATATAAATTGTTTGATTCATGGCATCTTCACATCACTATCAATCATGGGAAACTGCATTCACACATTGCTCTGCAAGCATGCAAACAAGGTTACAGATGTCTGGTCGGATGATGAAGCATCAACAGAAAAGGCCAAGGAGTCACCTCAGGATGCAACTGAGAGCAAAACTGGGAGAAGGCGGTGCATAAAGATCACTCTGACAAGGAAAGAGCTCGAGCTGCTGCTGCGACAAAATCCTCAAGGCGTTTCGTTTCAGAAGAAATGGAAACCATCTTTGCAGACAATAGTAGAGGTAGATAACTTTTGATAGTCTGTTTCGCTGTATAATCTCGCTGTGGCTTGAAGCTGAAGTAGCAGGAGGGAGAGAAGTTTTGATAACAACTCAGTCTAGTAGTTGTAAATTTTGTGTTCAGATGTTGTGACTGCTAATATGTAAAGTTACAGTTCTTGTAATGGTTTGTTTTTGGAAACCTATTACTAAAGAATGTCAGAGTTATTCTGATGGTTAAGTGTTTTTGTTTAAAATCTTAATGTTAATCAATCACTTGTGTGGTAATGAAAATGTGGAGTTTTATAATGTGATTAAAGAAGAGAAAGATGATGCCTTTCCATTGGATATGAAGAAAAGGAAGAAACTTTGCAAAGCGATGCGATCCCTCTTATTCCTTCTTTATTCTCTTACACAAAGTCTTTGTCTGGTAATCATCACGAGGAAAAGAGACAAAACCCATTTTCCGGACAAAGGCATCATTTTAGAATGACGACTATCTCCCTTCACATTCTCTAAACTTAGGGGTATTCAAGTCAGTAATCATGATTAGTGGGTTAAATTAATGTTAACAAAGGAATCTTCACCAAGCACACAGCCACTTGAAAAGGACTTGAGAACTTGCGTTGATCAACAAAAGCCAAAGGTACCAACTTTCAAAGTAAAACCATCTCAATCTCCTTCCTTTTAAACTGCAATCTTCAGAGTTTTGGCTTCAACATCTCCCCAATTCTCTCCTTTCCCTCTTACCGAGTTCAATCACAAGGAAATGGAGATCCAGGCAAGGCTAATGGAATACAGATTCCATTTCATGGTAGCAATCATGGTGAGCGTGATTGTGGCGTCTCTCTTGTATGCAGCACCAAGGATTGTGAACATTTTAGCCTATTTCTGGCCTCTGTTTGCGTCAACGGCCGCCTTCTTAGCGGTGGCAATCACCTTCGGTGGCTTTCAACAGCTTTCAGAAGAAGCCACCGGCGAGAGACTGATGGATTACGTCGCCGGACGGCCTGAGGATTCTCACAAGTACGATTGACAAAGATTTGCACACAAGTATCCATCTTTAAAGAGTTTTAACAATGTACATGATTTGGTGTAACTTATATGTCAAATAAAAATGTGATTGATTGTGTAACAAAATTTAAATAGATCAAAAAGACAGAGCATAAAAGCAGAGTATTAATGAAGAGAACAAAAACAAACTATAGTTTGGTCAATAACTGTAATCATAAGCGAATTCATTGACACCAATCATGGCGGAGACAACCTGAGAGACGATATAGAAGCTCCCACCTAAGATGAGCAGAATGAGAATGGCAGAGATTGGGTTCTTGAGGAGTTCAAAGATGGGCTCAAAGACTGCGGAGAGAGCTCCGGTACTGACCGTGAGAGCGTAAAGACCGTACCTTCTAACGTTGTCCCAAAACTCTTCCATCAAAGGACCTTCTGGTCCAAGCGCCATAGCTTTCTCTGCATCCATTCCCAATACCAAAACCATCATCAACCCTACAGAGACTCCACCAACCACAGCATGTCTCCAATGTCGCTCCAAACCCAGAGGTTGTTGTGCCTTTTCAAGCTTGCTGTTTCTGCTACTTTTCGTAGTTAATCTTCTTCTGGCTGAGCCACACCGAACAATACATGATGTTCTGTTCCTTATGTTTGAGCATGGGAAAGCTAGAGCTGCTGCTAATGATCTGCTACTGGTAAGGTGGAGGTGAGGTTGCAGAGAAGATAGTTTCATTTTGGGGAGAGACATCATCGTCATCTCACTTCTTGCTTTCCTTGTAGGATTCAGATTCTTTCTTATATACTAAAACATTGAGTTTAGATTGTGTGGCTCTTATTCCCCTTATCTCTTTTCACAATCTGTGGATAACTTGATCGTTTTTCTATTACAAACTAATTTTGACAAGTTGTAATAAACAAGGGAATGTCAACAAATAACTCAATAGAGCTCACACATATATATGATACAACACTACACAAGCCTTAAAGTTGAGCAATACCCTTCTTCACAAGCATATCATAAACTCGATCCACTTTGGTTGGATCGATCTTGAACAGGCTATATGCATCCGACTTCTTCGTTACATTTCCTTTGAATATCTCATGTGACATCACTTGTTGCATCTGTAGATAAACCGGTGGAACCAACTTGACCTCGCTGCAGAGACGCTTCTCCTGCAAAACAAAAACAACTCTTCTTTCAGTTACAACAAAACTCTCATCTCACACATGTTCAGTATCTCGACACTCACGGATTCGGACAGCAGTTGCGACTCCGTGAATCCAATCAGGTCCAAATCATTCACATAGCTTGAAGATGCTTGCACAGGAGGTCTAGAGCCCATCTCCCCTGCTATTTGACCAAATTGACCGCTCTCTTTCCCTCTGTTCATCCCTTCTTCGTTTTCTCTCTTCCTCTTCCTCCCCAGATATCTCTCTGCTTCAGCCGTCGAACGACAACCTGCCATTTGTGCTTCCTGCTCCACCAATTTAACACAGTCAGCCACATCCAATCCAAGAAACCAAACGCACAGTTTGAGAGTAGTAATGTCCTTACCTTGAGATCTTTGAGCCGTTTCACCATGCGGTACTCGCTTACAACACTACGGAGTAGCTCGTCGTGCTCCTCTTTTGAATGAAAACGCATAAAAACGTCCAAACGTCGACACTGCACTTTCTCCTCCTGAGACAGGTCCTTCTCAAAGGGATTTGGGTACAACAGGTTTCTTTCTATTATGAATTCTTTTCTACGTTTCCTCTCATCAAGCCTACAATCATCGAACTCACCTGAGTCAGAATGGGCGGCAAAAAGAAGAGACTTTGTTCCCCTTTTGATCTTAAATGCTGTACCTTTTAGAATAGATACGCAACACACGCAGCTTCAGCTCATGTTCCTCAGGAGTATCGTTCTCTTTGAACTCCATCTCAGCCAAGAGTTGCTCAGCGTCATTGTCATATTCAGGGTCAAACTCTTCTCTTTTCTGGTTGTAATTACTCAATTCAACCAAAGAGTTGTTTACCGAGGTGGCGACAGGTTTCTTCCCTCCAAAACTCCTGTCTACAAAAGACTCTAACCACAAAGCACGTCAAAACATAGAAAAAAGGAGAAAATATCTACCAGTATAAATACAATGACAAATATTGGGATTTTTTTGGATTTTAAAAAATTATGCTCAGTCAGCTTCTTACTTTACAAGAAGTAGATGATTCCATTTATGGTGAACTAGATTATAACTACTGGTAACTACTGGTGTAAGCTAAAGCAAGTATATAACATAACGACAAGCACATTTATATACGAACCAGATATAACATACTAAGCAAAGGACTCACCTTTTTGTGTGTCTTCAACTCTGCAAGAAAATTGGATAGAAGATGAGAAAACTATAGGGTTATCACTGTACAGTATATGAGAAGAACGAGAAACATACTTGACTTTAGGAGGAGAGAATGGGTACTCTTCTTTCATGTTCTGCTCTGCTGCCAAAGAAGCCACATCAATATCAGAATTACGATAGCAACACGTACAACGCAGAATCATACAACCATCAAGCAAAGTAGCACATACCTTTCTTGTCATCAATGCGTCCTTTTGCCATGGCTTGAAGTTCTTTTCTGTTCTTCCCTGCTACATGTGACATATCCTGGGAAATAAAACATTTCTCCTGAATTAATTAATACCTTGCAAAGGCTAGCACTACTGCGCCAGATATATGTTATCTTATCAGATCGATATAGCATACCGGAAGTGGGAAAAATGGCGAGTTCAAATAAATGTTTCTGTAGTGCTCAAGACACTGTTCTTTACTCTTCGTTCCCACATGCTCTGCAACCTCTGCCCAGTTTCCCAAGCCATAAATTTCAAGTCCCTGAATTAAGGCATTAAAAGAAATTACTTTTCACTGAAAGAAACAGACATTATAGACTTCATATCAGTACGATAGAAGAAGTAGTGGTACCTCCAGTAGAAGCATTTCATCATCCGCACTCCAGTCAGGACAAATAAGCGGGAAAGTTAGATTTCCCTGACAAAGCAAATGAAATATATTAAGCTTTGATGGAATTCAACCAAAAGATATATTCACTGAATCCAAATGATGAAAGTATACATAAATTCATCTCTTTCTCAATGAATCAAACTCTTTCCAAATTAAAAGGTAAGAGAAGTAAAAAAAAAACTAACCATAACTCGGTATGGGTGATCACATTTGTGAGGAGTAATCTCTGCTCCAACAGACATACATTCTACACAGAGATCAAAATCCGGACAGACAGCACACTTTATCCTAATTTTGCCGGTAATGTCTTTCTGGCAATAATCGCAGTTATATTTCCCTCCTCCCTCAGTACCCGGAACTGTCTCCACAAGAAAAGAACGTTGAGTAAAGGAAGAATCTTGACAGGAGAACAAAAAAGGCTAGAAGAGTAGTTTTACCCATAGATGTAGACTCAAAGTTTTCCACATTAGCTGCATTTTTCTTTTTCCTCGTTCTGCAACAAACGCATACACAAATCTTTCACGTCAGCTTCAACAGTGAAAGAACAATTACAGAGATGAAGACAGAGAGGACTATATAGCTACTGAAAGGTTTCAAAAGCAACAAATTTGAAGCGATGCTCATTGTCCCAACTCGAAATCAATGATTACTGCGCAACGCAGATTCAAAGAAATATGAATTCAATCAATTTGAGCCAAACTGGCAATTACATAGATGAAGATAGAGTGCACTATATAGCTACTGAAAGTTTGTAAAAGCCACAAACTTTAGTCGATGCTCATTGTCCCAACTGAAAAATCAATGATAATTGCCCAAAGCAGAATCAAAGAAACTTAAAATACAATCAATTCAGCAGAAATTGGCAATTACATAGATGAAGATAGAGATGAGACTATAGCTACTGAAAGTTATCAAAAGGCACAAGCCATGCTCATTGTCCCAACTAGAAATCAATGATAATTGCGCAACGCAGACTCAAAGAAACTTGAAATTAAAATCAATTCCAGCAGAAATTGGCAATAACAAAAGAGAAATCAACAAAAACCCATATCGGGAAAAATCAGTAGTGAATTAGGAACAAACCTCTGTGTAGGGTCTTCGAAATTTTGGAAGTTCCCTCGAGAGCGACCCATTGATGCTGAAGTTGGGATTATGCGGAACCAAAAGGAAGAACCCTAACGTAATGCCAACATGGGAGACTCACAGGAGAAGATGTAATTGTACTTTGGGGTTTCGTGGAAGAAAGATCTAATGGGAATTCAACAAAACTTGGCCCAAATTTGTGAGGTCGGAACTGTAGTAATTATTTCAGAACTTCCCTGAGGAAATTAAATTAGGGAAATCGAGGAAAAGGAAATTTCTAAGGCACTGGGCTTTTAGATTTTTTTTTTTTTTTTTTTTTTGGGATCAGACGGTGATGCTTATTACTAAGCATATGACTAACTAAATTGACTCTTATAACTTTAATCTATAATTTTTTATACACTATCAATACAATAATCCTAAATTTTGATGCTAATTGTTGAATGGTGGTTGAGAGTAAAAAAAGAAAGTAAAAAGAAGCTAAATATTATTTTGTTGTGTAAGAAATTTGGTTTTTGTTTTTATCTATTTTTGTTCATGGACCTACATTATGATGTATTTCAAAAATCTTTTTGATGCTCAAATGAAAAAAGGATTTGGAAGAAGGTTAAGAAAGGAAGCAACCGTATGAGATAGTTTGCGGTTATTCTTTTAATTTACTGCGTGTTAAGCTACTTAAAAGTTACTTCTTTTGGTTGAGAATAGAAATTTTAGAAATGTTTGAATCTCTTTTATTAGACATCTAGTGAGACATTTATAAGACTCATCTCAATCGAATAAAAATATCGAATCATTGTTTTGTTGCACTAGTAAGTTCGTACTCGCACATATTAGACGCGATTAGTTCTCCTATACCACATTACCGAAACAATCATGATTGACTAGATGGTGTAATGATGTCTATCGTACTACATGCCCCCTTTATCTAACAATTGTACTTGCACATAATAGTGAGATGTGTAAACTCCTCTTTCGCTTATTGATGGCAATGTGCGTTAGCTTAATTCGGAGAAGGCGAGTTTTCGATAGACCCTCTAAGCGGCTCGAAACTCATGCCTCACATCATAATCTGTTGGTACAACAAATTTTGTTCCCAACATGTACCCATAATCTCGAAAAAAATATAGTGAAATCAAATGTGTTACTTGTAGCTGAATAACCTAATATCCTTGTTTAAAAAATCGCTAGGCGCTAGTCGGGCGGTGAGGGTGGGCCTAGCGCCTAGCAAAAAAATCGGAGATTAAACGGGGATTAATCGGGGACTACTTTTAAGGCTATTTAATATTTTTAAAACATATTAATCCATTATAAATAAGAAATTTATATAATCTTGTTTTTAAAATTGTATTAAACACATGAAAACAAGAATTTAAGGTCAAACTTATGATTTTGATATAAATTATGAATATAAGTGGGACGTTTGAATTTTAGATCCAAAAAAAGAAAAAAAAATGTAAAAAAAAAAAAAAATGGGCTAGGCGCCGTCTAGGCGGGCTAGGCGGACGCCTAGGCGGTCTAGGCGGACAAAAATTCGATCACCGATTTTTTTTACCGATTTGGACAAAATCGCCGCGGTCCCCACCCGATCAGCGCCTAGGCGGCTAGGCGGCCGATTTTTAGAACAAGGCCTAATATGTACTACAGCACAATTTCTTGTGGTTTGGTTGGGAAGAAAAAACCAAAAAAATAGTTTGTTGTTAAAAACGAAAGGAAAAGGAAATGATGTCCTTCGTATTAAATACGATTAAACCCAGATTCTCACATCTTCCTCATTTCTGCTTTCTTCGTCAATTTCAGAACAAGTAGCTACAGATCTGAAGTGAATCAAGCTCAGGTTTTGTCTTCTCTTTGATCATTCCTATTTGAGCAATAGAAATTAGAGATAGAACCTTTATAAAGGGCTTTGCTTTTACATCAGCAAACCCTAAAATCGGTGTCCCAGCAAGAAACACGTGATCCTCCTTCTTCTTCCTCACGAAGCCCATCTTCTATCTCCTTTGTAAGCGGCGATCTCAATCCAATACCTTTAATTTGTTTGATTCCAAACCCTAATTTTTGTATATCCATTTCAATGAACGTTTCAGGAGAAATGGGTCCAAAGTTTTGGGAGAATCAAGAAGATCGAGCGATGGTTGAATCCACCATAGGCTCTGAAGCTTGCGACTTTTTCATCTCAACGGCTTCAGCTTCCAACACTGCTTTGACCAAGCTTGTCTCGCCGCCAAGTGATTCCAATCTCCAACAAGGGTTACGTCACGTTGTTGAAGGCTCTGATTGGGATTATGCTATTTTCTGGTTAGCTTCCAACGTTAATAGCTCTGATGGTTGTGTCTTGATCTGGGGAGATGGTCATTGCCGTGTCAAAAAGGGGGTTTCAGGTGAGGATTATTCGCAGCAAGATGAGACCAAAAGGCGTGTGCTTCGAAAGCTTCACTTGTCCTTTGTTGGTTCAGATGAGGATCATCGTTTGGTGAAATCAGGAGCTCTTACTGATCTCGACATGTTTTATCTGGCTTCTTTGTACTTCTCCTTTAGGTGTGATTCTAATAAGTACGGTCCTGCTGGAACCTATGTGTCTGGGAAGCCTCTTTGGGCTGCCGATTTGCCTAGCTGCTTGAGTTATTATAGGGTTAGGTCTTTCTTGGGTAGATCTGCTGGTTTTCAGACTGTGTTGTCTGTACCAGTGAATTCTGGAGTTGTGGAGCTTGGTTCTTTGAGACATATTCCAGAGGATAAGAGTGTGATTGAGATGGTGAAATCAGTGTTTGGTGGATCTGACTTTGTTCAGGCTAAAGAAGCTCCTAAAATCTTTGGTCGACAGCTGAGCCTTGGTGGATCGAAACCTCGGTCTATGAGTATTAATTTCTCCCCCAAAACGGAGGATGACACAGGTTTCTCATTGGAATCGTATGAGGTGCAAGCGATCGGAGGCTCCAATCAAGTGTATGGTTATGAGCAAGGGAAAGATGAGACATTGTATCTAACTGACGAGCAAAAGCCGAGGAAGAGAGGGAGAAAACCAGCAAACGGAAGAGAAGAGGCTCTAAACCATGTGGAAGCAGAACGGCAGAGGAGGGAGAAGCTGAACCAGAGATTCTACGCATTGAGAGCGGTGGTGCCTAACATCTCCAAGATGGACAAGGCTTCGCTCCTTGCGGATGCAATCACATACATCACGGATATGCAGAAGAAAATCAGGGTATACGAAACAGAGAAGCAGATAATGAAGAGGAGGGAGAGTAATCAGATAACTCCAGCAGAGGTTGACTATCAACAAAGGCACGATGATGCAGTTGTAAGGCTAAGCTGTCCATTGGAAACGCATCCCGTTTCAAAGGTGATACAAACGTTGAGGGAGAATGAAGTTATGCCTCATGACTCCAATGTGGCTGTCACAGAGGAGGGTGTGGTTCACACATTCACTCTCCGGCCTCAGGGTGGCTGCACCGCCGAGCAGTTGAAGGACAAGCTCCTTGCCTCTCTATCACAGTAACTGCTATGTAATAAGTGTGAACGTGTTGGAGGTTGTATCAATGTACTATTACAAGCCAAACAAAAAAAAAACTCCAGCTTAGTAGGATCGTGTAATTTTACTTATATGTAATGTTGAGATCTGTCTTTTACATATAAAGATTTTGAGCAGAAAGCTTCACACTTATCTCCTATCTAAATACACAATATAGAACCGCCTTTGTTGCCTTTGTCAGTCAAAAAATTTGAACACCTCCAGTTTGTCTACGGTCTACCAATTGTTGAGCTGCGACGTAACACTTTTCACGACTGGATGGTACTGAGTGTGCAAGTACTTCTTCGCCTCGTTGGAGCCAGGCTCTTTAAGCCACTCCTCGTATAATCCCTTGGCCGTTGGATTCTGGTATGGATCTGTATTCAAAGTCTGGATCCAAAAGGGCAGGTTATTGATTATTAGCTTAGTTTTCTTAATTTTTGGGGTCAGATTTATTAGCTTAGTTAAGAAATGAATTATGAGACTCAAGGGTAACTTACAGTATCATTCATATAAGTAGCTTCCAGTGAGTGGATCAGTTCTTTCTGGGACTGCCCTGTCTTTGGCTTGATCTGCCCACCACCATTTAGGCAACCTATTTAGAACAAGCATTTTAGGGAACCGTTAATAAGACAACATGTAAGACACGTTTTTCAACTAGGGTTTGCAGAAGATGAACCTGCAGGGCACGCCATAATCTCTACATAATGATAATCGCATTTGCGCGTTTTCACTCTCCGGACAATATTCTGGAGGTTCTGGAAACCGTAACACAGCGCAAATTTCAACACTGTTTTACCTTCCAACTTCAAGAGAAAAGATGACGAACATGAGACAAATCCGAGGGGGAATAATGAGAGAAAATTTCAAAACTGTTAATAGTCTGGCAAAGAACTTACTTGAAGAGTCACTTCACGGAAATCAGAATTTCTGAGAGTTTTAAACTCCAGAGGACCTTCAATAGTTTGTCCAAATAATGCTTTTGCCGCATGTCTAAATATTGTTTCTGCGTAACCACCAGAACTCCCAGCTACACCATAAAGATGTCCTTCCTCAGTAACATTAGTCAGCCTGTTTTTTGTGCATGAAAATGGAAATTGTTTACTTCATATGCATACATCATCCATAAGCAGAGAAGAGGAAATAATGCTTCTTACATTCTGTCGAGTGGAGATTCCTCCAAATCTTTAAAGTCAACTCCTTTCAACTGCAAGACACATAATAATCCAAAATCAAATTCACATTTTCTGCGACATGGAAGCAGAATTACAATGAAAATAGGTTTTAATTTCTATCACAGTATCACCTTTATTAAATCCAAGATTTCACCAGTTGTTAGCACGGAATCAACCTCTGTCAGCTTGAGGCCTCCATTATCTTGTGCTCCATCTTCAAAGACAAAATCATCTCTTGCTGCCTCGAGCTTCTTATCATAACAGGGCATCACAGTCACATGGTACACCTCCTGCAGCCTAGTTCCATGAAATGGTCACCGTTGAATCCAAAATTTTAGGAAGGTAACCAAATGATAACCAAAGATTCAAGTGTACCATAGTACCTGAGTCCTAATGCTTGACACAGATGGTGTTTGATTGCAGCTCCAATAGCTTGCTGAGGACTCTTAACAGAAGAGACATACGGCAGAACATATGAGCCAAGCTGCTTTTCAGCATAACATATCCACCCTTGATTCACAAAAAATTTCGCACATTACTCTCACATAGTGACACATTCGACTACATCAAACTAGTAAAGTTGCTTACCAGGACAGGCAGAGGAAAGCACAGGGAGAGGGGATTGAGAATTTTCACCATCATCAGAATTAGCTTGCTTGTAACGGCTCACAAACTCATTACAAGCTTCAATAAGTACCAAGTCTCTACTGCAGCTTGTATCAAACACAGCTTTAACTCCCAAAGACTTCAAAAACGTAGTTAGCTTCTTGAAAACCTGAAGAGGAGTGATCTCATAGTGAACTGCAAGGGAAGCTCTCGACTGTGGGGAAATGGACACAATCACGTCCTTGCCTTTGCTAAGGGCAGAGAGAAACTCGTCTAAGCTTTGCTTCTCAAGCATAACTGTCTCAGCTGATGTGATGCATCCACTGTATCGTCGTATATAGAAACCATTACATTCTAAACTCTAAAACTGACTCACAAGCAGTAAGTGAGAGAACTGACCTGCAAGCCAAGCAATCCTTGAGAGAAATTTTGACCGGTTCAAGCTGCTGTTTTGGAGCAATCACAACCTTCAAATACAAAATTAGCACAGAGAAAGACACTTTTTAGCTGGTGGAGATATATATAGGATCCATATCAAAAGAAGCAAATAAATTCATTATTTGGTTGAGAATGAAAAAGACTCAAGAAGCGACTACTTGAAGAAACAGTGAGAAACGAAAGAAAGCATGGAAATTTCGGACCTGGGGTCGATCAGACTTCTTGACGATGGGTTTTGAATCCTTAAGAGATATGACACAAGCTTGAGACGGAGCAATGAAATCGTTGAGATCTCCAAGCCTCAAAGTCGGTGAAAACTTCTCCGACATATCGCCTTCTATTCAAAACTTAAAAATCCAAATTTTGGAGGCGGAGAAACTAGTAGAACCAAAACAAAGGAACAAAGATTAGGGATTGGTGTTGGAGAAGCTGAGGGTATCGGAAAATCAGAACGGCGTCGAAGGTGGAACCTGGGTTTGATCAAAACGACGAGAGAGAGAGAGAGAGAGAGACCCAAATTACCTAAAAGGGGTTGAAAAGTCAAAACATAAAATTCATAACGTGCCTAGTAATAATCTTATTGTGTAAGGGCCTAAATGCAAATAGAGTTGCAATATAGGTCGGTGTAAAAGAGAAACGCAATGAGGTTGGTGCTTTGCTCACCAATAAGTCTCGTTTTTGATCACAGCATATGGCACATTGACACAGAACATCAATAGTCTAGTTTTACATATTGTTTGTCACATGTAACATTATCAAGAAGAAGAAGAAGAAGAAGCAACATAGGCCTAACACTTTTTTTACTATTTGTTTTTTTTAACA
This sequence comes from Arabidopsis arenosa, assembly GCA_905216605.1. Lineage (NCBI taxonomy): Eukaryota > Viridiplantae > Streptophyta > Magnoliopsida > Brassicales > Brassicaceae > Arabidopsis > Arabidopsis arenosa. The sequence goes on along the minus strand of LR999457.1, from coordinate 10,900,135 downwards.
ACAACATTCAACACTAGTAAAGAAGACAAAGCGCATTCACTTCACCAAGGTGTGGTTCTGCGGTCTTTGGTGGCACCGTACAAGCGGAAGAGACTAAAAGCAGAAATGCAGGAGACGAAAACCATAGCAATGGAGGCTAACAAGGCGCTGGAGACACCTATAGCCATTTGGTTGCAGAACTTTCCATACATATTGCACACTCTCATCCATTGCAAATCTTCCTCTCCTTCTCTTGCAATCACACCAGACTCTGCTGTTGCTGCAATGGCTGCCACATTCAAGTACGCCATCGCCTGCTCATTCAAATCACACCATTACATTGCAACTACACTCTTAAATGCTCAACAAAACTTCATCTCTTAGATTCAATTCCAAATGCAAACAAACAAGCAACATTCCTACCTAAGTTAATTCAATTCTGATATCCAACCAAACCCATTTAATGCTTGGAGACTTTTCAACATAGTACCCTACTTTTCTCTAATATGACCCGAGATCTCAAAATAACAAAGCCAAACCCCAAAAATCTCACATCCAATTCACTAATTTTGGCAAACAAAATGTATGGAAAAAGAGAAACACAAACTACACTCACCTGATCACCAGAGAAAAAGGCCCAAGCAAGAGACTTACTAAACAAAACCCGTCCTTTCATCGTACCCACCACGCAACGAACTGATTGCAACAAAGAATAAACCGCAGCTATCCCATTAGCCACCACCAAGAACCTGCATCAATCAATCCCCACATGAATCAACAAAAAGTTACAAACTTTGCCATCTATCTCAAGTGAAAGTACTAAAATCGAAAAGGGTTTTTGATGAGCTTACACAACCGCCTTCATGTCGGTGTACTTGGCTGTCTTCTTGATAGTGAAGATTAGCTTGACCTCAGTGTCAGTAACTACCAGAATAAGCGCGAGGAGAGCGAAGACACTGATGGAGCATCGTAAGAGCAGTTCCGTTAACCTCATTCTTCGATCAATTAGCTTCATCTTGCTTCTGTGGTCTCCAGGACAGATTTCGGCCACCAAATAACTCACTTGTACTCTTAAAAATCCGATTTTGGACAAGACAAGAAGACAGGTTCCGTAGAGAGACTAAAGAGTAATAGTGTCCACACTCGGCTTAAGGCTTTAAATAGAGAAGCTTCATGCTTTTACTTCACATCGCTTTGGGTCCCTGTGCCATTATTGAAAAATATCACCAAAATTGAGTGTGTGTTAACGAATAAGTTTGCTACTAGTTTTGTGTATATTAAGGCTTGACAAATTAGTTTTTAGATTCAACTTCCATTTGTTTTTTTAATATCCGTTATAGTCGAAAGAAAAAGTATATTTTTTATTTAATCTAAAACGAGACAAATCACAAATACCAATCAATATTTAAAAATGTCGATTATATATGTTCCGATCCGTAAGGTAATCAAATTCTAGTTACTAAAAGCCCCACAAATATTGAGATTAAAAAGAAATTGATTACCTTACGGATATTACTCTTTTGAGAAAGAAAAAAAAAAGTAGTAAGAGTTTTCTAAGAAAACCATAAGAAAAGTATGAAAACCTTATATTAATTATAAATATAATAGGTTACTATACATTTATACTAGAGGTTGAAGTGAATTGTTATTAGTTATTGTTATCATTTTCTTCAAAAAAAATTCTATTACTACCGTCTTAATTTTTCACATTTTCATTTTTACTATTTTTAAGAAAAAAAACAAGATGAATTCACTTGATAGTTCATATTGAGAATACTTTTTCCTTAAAATTTTATGGTTTTCTGTTTTCAGTTTTTTAGCGGAGCAAATTTGATTTATGAAACTTTCTTGGAATTCAACTTTCTCTCAAGTAAAACGGATCACATAATTAGTTATTCGACAAATACGGAGCAGATTACGGATACTTATTTCTTACATGAAATTTCTAGTAAACTCAATTTATCTTCACAATGATCTCATGTTGTTGTTTTAGAGTAAACTTTAATATGCTATTGAATTAGGGTGATACTAGTATTAAGTCCCCTGCTATGCAGGGGCACCATCTGTTTTAAATTTAATTATGTTAATAAAAATGAAAATTTAATTATTTTTTGGGTTGTGTATGAAAATTATAAACTGTAAGTGTTACTTATTATGGTTTAACAATAAAATATGTAACTAATTATGTGTAATAGTCAACAATCAAACAAAATAAACGGTAAAAGAAGTTAAAAAGGAGAAAACAAACAGTATACGGTCATAGATCATATACATAATCTTTAATTTTGTTTAACCAAAATGTAATAACAAATAGTATTAAAAATACATATGACTGGGATTACAAAAATTCAAATGGCAAGAAAATTTATTAGTAAAACAATTTATGTAATCAAGAATTCTTAAAATAATTGACAAAAAACCCATAACTTGAACAGTTGACAAAAAGAGATTGTATCAAACCACCACCTGTAAGTACATTAAAATTTCGGTAACTCTTCAACCAAAGGAACGCAAGTGATTGATTTTTTTTTTTACCTCCAAATCATAACTTTATTAATATGAACCAAAAATTGTAATGTTACACATAGGGATATAGATACAAACAAATATTTTTGTAACGAAAAAGCAAAAAAGTTTAGGCGCCGCAATCCGAAAGATATTCTTAGTTGCTCTCGTCTTATCCGTCAATCTTGAGTGACTTTCTAGCTTGGGAAACATCTGTTTTTTGTCGATGTACCATCTTTTACGCTTTCGAAAGGCAAGGTCTGCGATCCATCCGTTACATCGCAAGACCAAAGATTTTGGAACTCTCCTGAAGAAAGAGATATGAATTATTGTGTTTGTAGAATAATTCCCTGCCTGTTGTTGATTCAATCTTCTGATTCGCATACTAATAGCATCATCCACCAACATCAACACCGAGAAGAAGAAATCACCGACCTCACTAGACATATTATGATATTGAAATATCCATTGTCTTCTTCCCCATAATTGATGCCATTCTTGTAAGATCTGTTGACTATTACATCGCAAGTGATTGATTTTATCTGGCCACAAAACTCTGCAAAAAGATTGAAATAAAAAAACAGATGAAAAAAGAGACAAATTACAATGTTATTTATGATGAAACTGATGAAAAGAGAGACAAATTGATGCAAAGGCAGAGGAGTTGATATAATCGTGTAAGAACATATATATGAAACTTATCATCCATCTTTACGTTCCTCTCCATTTAACGATGTGGTGCTTAACAATACATAAAAAAATGTGGAACATTGACAATTTCTCATAGATAGTTAAAAAAAATGCAAAATAACTCACTTTTGTAATTTCATGGGAGAATGCCTTTGTACCCCCGTCATATATTCTTCTCAACATGTTTATCTTACATTTTTCGTTCTCTGTATAGGTCAAGGTTTTGAATTCGAAGAAGAAAGACAATAAAGAGCTTAAGGTTTGTGTTAGTTTGCTATCGATTGATCCATTGGTGGCTATAAAACCAAAGAAATAAATAGATCGTGGACGAAAAAATGATCGTGATGCATGGGTGAGAGCGAAACCGTCGATCAGTTTAGATTTTCTGATTTTTTGAATATCTAAAATAAGTTTGAAAATTAGTAATTCTAATTAAATTTGTTTTAAGAATAATAAAATTGGATTAGAAAAGTGAAAGAGCAAAATTTAAGAGTTTTGCCACGTGTCAAAAAGATAGTGTTGCAGTTATTGAAAAAGTGACTGTTGATTTAGTATAATTAGATAAGAGACACAGAAACATAGTCCCTAAACCTGCCAAGTGGTAGAAAAGTTCTTGTAGACGTTAATACGTATATTATGAGATGCATTGAATTGAAATGTGCATGGGTTCTGATCACAACCCCAAAAACACATTTTCTAACATCCCCCTCCCTTAAAGACGAAAGTGAAATCTCACAATGACCTTTAGGATTAATTAAATTACAATGCTCCATATTTTGTCTTTTAATGTTCTAGGAAAATGGAGAAAGAAGAGGAAGAAGAAGAGAAGATTGTTATCCCGAGGTGAGTTTTAAATTATTAAGATGGGACTTTGGATGCCCACACACACATACACATACACATACACATACACACACTATTTAATGAACCCTTCTTCTTATTTATTGCACTTCCCATCTCCCAATTAGCCTCTACTAACCAAACCATTTCCTTTGGTTCTGTCTTATTAACTCTTACTAATAGCTTAGCCAAAATCCAATCAAGTTCTTTGATTTAGAAAGACAAGTGTGGATGATGTGACACGTGCACGTTCCTTTCAAGCCAAACAACATACTATGAATTTAATTGTTTTCCTTAATTAAGTTATGAGGTGGTTGGAACTTGGAAGTGGATATTATAAATTTATAATGCCCTCAAATTAATTGCTAAAAGATTCTCCATTAAACTCTAGTGCCTTTCACCAAGCTACCCACTTTTTAATACTAGTAGTAAGTATTTTTATTTGTTTCTTCCATTTTCGGTGATATAATGCTCTATCTTAATGAACCACATGCATTGGCATCGTGTTGAATAAGTACACGCGTCTTTTGAATCTGATTTTACAAAGTCGGTGTTGCAAGATAAAAATTGACAACACTAGAGGAATGGAGACAATGCGTTGTGGATGTATATAGTTCTCACATTGGGTAAATATTGGGCTGCTTCTACAGTAACAATCTGCCCAACTCTAGAAAACGAACTACTTTGTTATTGGTAAAATCCAATCAAAAACCAGAGAAAAAGATTCATATAAAATATACATTGTTAAGGGAAGATTAGGAAAAAAAAAGAGGCACAATTTCTGCCACGAGTGTCTCCTAAAAGGCTACAACTTTGAACTCAAAACCATCCAATCTCCACTCTTTTCAGGGCTGTGATTTAGAACTCCACGAACCTACACACATATTTGCTTACTCTTGTTGAGAGTATCAGCCACGGTATGATCCCGACCTGCATTTGCACCCAACCAACACTATCAATCACACAAGCCCAAAGAAATGGATTGAGAAGAAGGAACCTACCATTACATGGCCTGTCAAGTGACCTCCTGTTCCCCAAGATAACAAAGTCCCTGTGAAACACACCACACTCAGTTTTTTTTTTCCTGTGTGTTATATAACAAAGCGAGCTTTAAACCGGTAAAAGTAACTAACTACTCACCAAACGGTTGAACAAGTTGCTTAGCGATAATGGCAATTGGAGTCCTCCAGAAACACAATACCAAGATTAGGTATATCACAACCTAGAAACAAAGTTCTTAGCACATCTCAACTAAGGAGTTTTAGAAGAAGAAAAAGAGAAGCTTGAGCACACAAACTTAAGTTACCTTTGAAGCAAGCAGAACCTTCCCATACATATCGTATGAAAGCTTGATTTCTTTGTTATGCTGCTCCAGATCTAAATTTCAAAACGAGCATTAACAAATACACACCTATACCACACCATGATAATGCAGTGCTCTAGTAGGAATAATCTGTTACCAGATAGTAAAGCTAACTAACTGTTGCATCATATTTCTGAATTTCGTGAACTCTCCACTCACTAAGCAATCAATGTAGAACTAATAATGTATGCATACTCACATTGTGCAAGTTCTTTCTCTTTAGTAGCTGCTGACCTCCTAAGTTTCGCTGCTTGCGCAAATGTGGCTGGCCTGCAAGTCAACCATAAATAAATCTCTGATCAACAACATTCATATAATATTTTCAATCACTAAATGTGACAAATTTGACAACAAAATGGCTTACTGAGATAATACACTAGCCTCTCTCAAAAGCTGCTTAATTTCGGATCGTAGCTCTGATTCCCTCGTGTTCTTCGACCCTTTCTGAAGAAATTCCAGAATTCAAAACGATGATTCAAGTGGATGTGAAACAAGCAAAAAAGGTTTAATCTTTTTACCTTCTTCAATTGGTCAAGCCACTTAGATAGCAATTGGAAGGCGACGACGACGAAGAAGGTCAGAGGAGCAGCCAAAAAGCCACGATCTTCTATTAGCTTCTCTCCTTCCATTACCCTTTTGCTGATTACTGATTCTGATGTAATTCACCAATCCACTAAACCCAAAAATTGAACAATTCAAAACTCAGTACCATTCAAATCCGCAAAATAAAAGCCCTAATTGGATCCATCATGTTCTGGACAAACATATCATCTAATCTATGAATTGCACGACGAGGAAGAAAAGATTCGAATGCAGATAAAACGAGATCGTCGTGAATATGATCAGAACTTACAATCTCCGTCGTAGATTCACAGAAATTTCAAGCCTTCAAGCGGAGGTTAACGTCTAAAATTGAACGATGGGAATTTAGAATTGGCCTGAATCTGTAAAAGAGGAGGGTTTAGATTTTGATAAAGTAAAATTTTATACTCGTTTCGTAAAATAAACAAAATTCAAGCCCTGATGTGTAAAAAACAAAAACTAAACCCTTTTTTTAACAGGCTCTATTGGGCTGCGTTAAAATTTTGATAATATCGAAAGAAAGAATCGGCCCATTGAATTAAAACTAAACCGCTTGTTAATTTTCTTATAAAATTTAATTAAGCTTGGGTACATGAGTACATGTGAAAAGAAACAACAACTAGGCTACAAGTTTGAGTCAACAGTAAAAGTAACCAAATTTAGAATGAATAAGCTAAAAATAGTAGATATGTAAAACTACAAAATGGAGGGTAAAAAAAGAACAAAATGTGAAAATTTAAGAAACATAATGTATTCTTTTTACGTGGAGTGGTTGTAATGGTTGTAATGGTTTTACCAGAAATGGCACGCGTTGTCTCTAATCTATTTCAACTAATCTAAAGACATTATATGTTTTGTCTCATCCGATCCCACTTAATTATGTTAATCATCTATCTAATTGGGCTTATCACCAAATCAGAGCATTATCGATAACATCGCAGATACCGAAGCTGAAAAAAGGAAGAAAAACAATGTAAATCCAAATCCTAAACGTCGTAGCATCTTCAGCTTTCGTGTATGCATGCCATTATATTCCAATTACTTGACGACAAACTTTTGCTCCCACCACTTTTGATGTGCCTTTCAAACTTTGTATCCCCATTGTCCACTTCCTCTGTTTTTTCAACCCGCTCCGTTTTGTAGCTATACTGTCTCACTTTCTTTTTTTTTTCTTTCTTAGAGGTTGTAACAATAAATTCACCAATTCAATCTAATATCGTTTCATTTATTATGATATTTACATTCTTATCTAATATCAACAATCAAGAGTGATACATTATAAGGGCATTGTATATATTAGGTTTGCAAAATCCGGCTATGAAGTGAAACTCAAAACGTACACTTGCGTTTTAGAATTAGATCAGAAAATTTTACATTATATGGGTGTTAGAATTGTGTCAATGTATTTATTATATATATGTATGTTGGGATCTTAATTATATCAAACACAACTAATATATACTATATAAGACTTTCACGATAGAAAATATATAAGTTTGCATCGGCTTTGCATGAAATATATAAATATAGATATATTTTACTTAGTTATAAATTAATCGTTTCGATCCCTAAATGAGTAAATATATGATAATGTACATGCATGGATGTTTTCATTATGGGAAGGGAGCGTAGAGTAGCATTTCGATCGAGAGAAAAACGAAGCGATCGAGAGAGAATGTCTTGTGTAAAAATGAGTGGTCTTTTTCACAATTATTTATCAATCAAAACACATCTCATATATATATATATATATATATGTTGATATCATTATTCCCTAGTCTTGAACTCCATTTGTCTTTTTATCAATAGATAGGCCCACTTTTATATACTTTTTCCTCCTTGCCAAATCATAAGAAGTTAAAACTTAAAAAGTGGATCAACTAATTTATAGAAACCATTAACAACTTTTGACACTCTTCTTTAAAGTGTGTTTCATTTTTAATTGAATGCCAATAATATAACTTTAAATTCCACCGAGAAGATTTGATGTAGAGACAAAGAAGTGGCTCCATTTCACCATCTCCCAAGCCACCAAAACTCTCCTAAACCCTTTTGTCACTCCCTTTTCTCATATTCACTTTTTTCCAACGAATAATAAAACCTCATGCAAGTTTTCTTGAATATTGCAAAATACGAATATGATCGTTGATATATTACTCTTCTTATATATAATGGTTAGGCATGTCCCTGCAAGATTTTTGTAAATTGTAATATTTAATATTGAAAATTTATCATTGAATTAAAACTTTGTTATGCATACAATCAAATCAAACGTATAACAAGACCATCCCTTATATATATAGACCCTATATTCGCGGGGTATATAAAGTTTCCATTTCAAATAAAAAGAGCCCTTAAAGGGAGGTAAGTGGGGAGCATGAAAAAAGGTTATATATCTCAATAATCATCCAAACAAACCAATCCATGTGCTTCCCTTCAAACATTCTTCTTGTCATTTTCCTCCCAACCATTTTCTACTTTGGCCAACTTTTTTTCTTTAATTTGCTCTTAAAAATAAATAAAAATATGCAAATTTCCACTCACACATTATACATTCTCTTTTTACAATCCTTAGATTGTCCCTTTTGCCTTCTTCCTCTTGTTCTCTTCCTACTTTACTCCTGATTCTCTTCCTTTCGGAATTTCATCGAACTACTCAACAACCCTATATACTTTTATTGTTTTAATATTATTCTCATGCAGATTAAATAACAAGAAATAATATAGACCTTTTTCCTCCATATATAAATAGGCACAACACACGTAACATGGCCCCAAACCCTAGCAAGACTCTCTCCACGACTCATATCATTACGTCATGAGTTCAATAGCTAGAGACCGAAAGGAACAAATGGTGATCCAGTCTTCGATCGTTTTGCTTCAAGAAAGATTCAGACAACTTCAGAGAGCAAGAGAGTTAAGAGCTGAACGAGAGCTCCTAAACCCTAAACCTAACCACCAAGACAACATCTTGCAATATTACAGCGAACCCACAAGTTTCGGTTTCTTTCAGTTTCTACCTACAAACTCTCAAACATCTTCGTCACAGCAGCTCCTCTCCCTCTCCTTATGCCCACACTCCACCTCTGAATCCATTGAAAAGCCAAGCTTTTGTCATCAGTGGCCAAATAAAGACGACAAGAAGATGGGTGGGATTGATCGATACGACGACGTTGACACGTCTCTGCATCTCTAAACTAAAATAATTGTTCCTCCATCTTTTTGAAGTTCTAAAAATATGTATGTATATAGAGTTTGTTTTCGTCGGTATGCTCTTCTAAAGAGTCTTGTAGGTGGTGGTGATATGTATGGTTAAAATGGCAATCATATATATTAATTATTTCGAAGTTAATGATTATGATATATTTTATATTACGATGATAACGATCTACACATTGAGTTTATTGGTTCTTGTTTTGTTGAAATATGTTTATATATACATAATTACATATATCTCAACTTCACCAAAAAAAAAAGAAGGCATGGTAAATAACTAAAGATGTCGGAGTGGTTAAGGAGACAGACTTGAAATTTAGTTTCAGTTGGGCTCCGCTTGCGCATGTTGAAACCCTGCTTTTGCAGCTTTGCTTTTGTTTGACGATTTTTCTTAAAGAAATAAATAATTCATCATATGAACATATAAACCTCTTATGTTCACCCCTTTTATTTCATCCAATCAAAATCTGCCACCTATTAATAATAAAAAAATTCATTTAATTATAAAATTTAATTTGTCACTAAAACGAAATTATGTATCGGTTTAGGTTTATTAGAAAGGGTTATGATAGATTTTATGATTAAACGAGTTTAACTATCAGTTTGAGTTTATAAACGGATTTAGATTTTACAATTAAACGAGGTTAAGTGTCGGTTTGGGTTTAGAAAGTACGATTAGGGTTTAGATTTTTTATGATTAAACGAGTTTAAATGACGGTTTGGGTTTACAAAGGAGAATTAGGATTTAGATTTGTTGATTAAACGAGTTTAACTATCGGTTTGGGTTTATAAACGGGTTTAGATTTTACAATTAAACACGGTTAAGTGTCGGTTTGGGTTTAGAAAGTACGATTAGGGTTTAGATTTTTTACAATTAAACGAGTTTAAATGACGGTTTGGGTTTATAAAAGAGAATTAGGGTTTAGATTTTGTAATTAAACGAGATTATATATCGGTTTGGGTTTATAAAAGAATGGTTATGACTTAATCTTATTGTTTTATTTAGAAAATAATTGTTTTAATTTTTTTAATTAGATGACATGGCAAATTCTAATTGGATAATTAATAGGGGTGAATGAAAGTGGTTCGTGAACCCAAGAATTGTTCAAATTCAAAACCTACTTGCATCGTATTTGATTCAGTACTCTTATATGTGTCAGTAATAATTGAGATAGAGAAAGATAGCAACTAAAGTGTCGACACTCAACTCAATCATATAAATTCAAGTACGATTTATGTATTATATACGAATTGTTTTTAAACTATATATTTAAATTTCTTATTATATTAGATATGATATTCTTAAATCATGTTTTTAGAGATATTAAAGTCCATTGTTAATCAAAATATTATATGAGGTCAGCTTTTAATTTAGTCTATATACATTGAAAATACTCCTCGTCCCAAAGAACATTGGAATATGAACACAATTGAACCAATTCCAAGTGCTAAGCACTAGCCTAGCATACCTTTGGTATAAGAAGTTATGTAACCTTTTTTAAATATAAATTTTGTTAGAAATCCCACAAAATCTACTTAACATTTTTGAAGTACAAATTTGCTCAAAACCAATTGGGTTGGGTTTTTTAAAAGATTTTGACCCGATTAGATTTTTTGACCCGACTCACTGGCCAATCAAAACTCTCGGATTCTTTTAAATGCGACTTTCCAAAAAAAAAATCAACTAATTCGACTAAATATCCTCTTAATTACATTCCTAATCTAACAAATCCTAACAATGGAATCTCTTCCACAAATTTTGACTATTATTATGTATAATCCATTTTGGTAAGATTTTTTCTACAAAAATAAACAACAATAATTACAACATTAATTATACGATTATAACAACTAAACATGGAATCCTAACAATATACTTTAATTTCTGACGATTTGTTTATCTCATTGTATCCCATTTATATGCTAAATATATTCTACAAATCTATTCAGTTTCCAAATAAAATTGAACAATATAATGTCTACATTCAATATACACAACATCAATTGGAAATGTCTAATAAATCAAACTATTTGTTCTTAATTTTGACGAATTATCTATAAAGCATATTCTATATATTATTGAATCAAAGATTTGTAAAGATATTCTATACTTTCTCAACACGAATTTCTTAAATTCTCTAACCTAAACGCCAAGAGACTATGACATCTATAAATATGTTTTCGCTAACAGAGAATTACACATCAGCACAAAGTTTACCTTTTAACACGATAAGAGAAGCATTTCCAGAAATCAATGGTTGCTTCATTTTCCAATCTCAGAGATTTGACATTTGAGACCTTACAAAGCCGCATGGTGCGTCCAAGTTTAAGAACCTGCATTCTAAACCTTTTTCTTATCAACTAACTTGATATATTGCATGTCTTAGAAAGCAAAGTGTTTTCTGGTCGAATCTAAGAATATAGAGGTAAGAGTTCGTATATCCTACTCTTTCAAACATTCTAAATGTTCTTAATAAGTAAGAAATCTTAACTTGATGACCAGCTTTAATGCTGGTAGAAAAATATTTTTATCTACCACGTTTAATAGTTTCCGGTGGATGAAAATCTTTACATTCCAGAGGTGGAAGAATTCAAAACAATGTAAGCATTTGCACTAGAGGTTTGACTTATTTGTATCTCCAATTAAACTAATTTAGTTTGTCTCTTGATTCTAATTTGCAGGCTCCAAAGCAAAAAACTATCAAGAAGACGGATTGAAAAAAAAGAAATCAAAGAGAGAAGATCAAAAACGGTAGTAAAACCGTAGATAAAACGAAAAAATCGAGAAAGAAACCTTTTAGGAATGATTGATGATGATACGAGAAGCCATTGTTGTGCAATCGGAGCTGCTTTAGCCGATCCCAATTCGCAACTGCAAATGAAAACAAAAATGGTAGGAATTTCGTTAGGGTTTTTCTCCTTCCTTTCCCTTAGATTTCTTCTTGTCGAAAAGTGGACTGTTTTGTTTGTAACATTGTTGACATGGCTTGCATTGAACCCAAGTTAGGTCACTTCCCGTGTCAGCGATGGCAAGGACTTTCGACGGAGGAGTACCGATTGAGATACTCATGAAGTATTCGCCGCCATTTGAGATCAACCCGGATTGGAGGTCGGTTTTGGTATTGAAACGGCGAGAGCGTGAGATTGAGCGGAGGAAAGCAGCGTTGAGACCGTCGGAGACGGTGTGGTGAGGGTTGTAAAGTGGAGAATGAGGAGAGTCACGGTGGATTAGCTCAACGGTTAGGTTTTCCCTGTTAGCTGAAGAAGTGGAAGCGAAGAAGATGGTTTTTGATTATGGAATTGTCGAATTATCCTCAATTCAATTTTGAAACAGTAAATATGTGGATGCAAGATATGATCCGATCTACAACTCACCAATCGTTGAAGAAAAACAGAAAATCGCAGTCTACAAGTGAAGGATCACTTCGAAGAAGCTGGGATTCAATGATGAACACGACCGAGAGAAAGAGTCAAAGAGACGAAGATAATTTGTTTGATTGATTATGTTTTTAGAATTGACAAAATGCCTTACATGTACCAGATTGTGTCGTCTCAACATATTGTACCAACACCATTTTATACTGCCGGTTAAATCGCCTCCAACGAACTCTCCGCCACCGTCAAAGCTAGCGTCTTCCTCCATCTCTCTCTCGGAAATAACCATTAAAAAACAAGGGACATGACGATTGCCAAACGCATCGTTTAGTATTTGTTGGGCTACGCTTTGTGATTTACATGGGCCACTTCCCACTTTCCCATTTCTATTGTAAATACTAAATACAAGATTTGCATATTAAAAATCCTATATATTCATTTCTATGGTAAATGCAAATCGAAAAACCCTATATATTCACTTCAACTGACATTCCAACTTCAATAAGGTTTTTTATTTATTTTTAATTATTTAAAAATTATAATTAAAATGTGGCATAATATTATTATTAAAATATTTATATATATAGTTATAATTTTATAATATGTTTTAATATCGGTGGTATATTATTTTTACGGGTTGGTCCAAAAATACATACTAATTTAAATATATATATATATATATATATTATGGAAACCATTTGAAAGCAAACTTTTAAATTGAGTCGAATTATATGTCTTTTAAATAAAAATATTATTAAAAAATAACAAAATGATGTTTAATTTCACAGGACGGGATTATATGGTGAGACGGGTTTGGGTCGATATTAATAGGAGACAATATACCACGGGTGAAATCTTAGAAATAATAAATCAAAATACAATTATACAATCTTAAAAACAAAACAAAACAAATACAATTTAAATTTTTTATTTTTTAGTTACAGCATATGTAATCCGCGGTGTACAATAAAAAATATTCTATATAACAAATTTATCAGTTTATAAATAGATAAAAAAAATCATATAATTAACCCGCGGTGTACCGCGGGTCATATCCTAGTGTAATAATATTCCTGCGATCATTTTCTTAACGTTGATCGAACTGATCGTGTAATAATATTTCCGCCAAATGATTAGACTGATATAAAATGGACTACATATGGGTTATGTGGAAATAGTGATATGATTCTTGAACTAAAGATCAGTGGTTTAGATGCCTATGTTCATAAATTGGGCCCATTAGAGTCTGTTACGAGAAAGCCCAACAAAGAAAATTTATGGGTCAAAGAGAAAAGCCTCTAGACGGAGTAGAGACTCTCAGCTACTGTTGAAATGAATATAACCTAAAGATAGATTTTGATCGGAAAACAAAAAACGAAGATAGAATCAGAGATTCGTAGATTTATCGATCGAAGATGAATACTGACATCACTGCCTTGGAGAAGCCACAATACCCAGTCGTTGATCGGAATCCTGCTTTTACTAAAGTCGTCGGCAATTTCAGCACTCTCGATTACCTCCGTTTCTCTACCATCACCGGCATCTCCGTCACCGTCGGCTATCTCTCTGGTCAACACACCTCTCTCTCTCTTGAAATTTCTGATTCTGTGGTTGAGAAATGTGCTGACTGGTGTTTTGGAATTGGCGATTTTGTAGGGATTAAGCCTGGTATTAAGGGACCGTCGATGGTTACTGGAGGATTGATCGGACTCATGGGAGGTTTCATGTATGCGTACCAGAACTCTGCAGGTAGACTCATGGGGTTTTTCCCTAATGATGGTGAGGTTGCTAGTTACCAGAAGCGTGGTGGTTTCTCCAAATGACTTTAGGTTTATTTTCTGGATCTGGTGGCTTCATTTTGGAATTTGAAACCCTTTTTTCTCTGTAATTTCTTTGAATTTCTCTGCTGTTTGAGGATAATATGTGCCTCTGTTTGTCTGTTATGACCTGATGATGATCAATAAGATTTGAGACAGCGAATTGTGGTGATAGATTTTTGTGATTGTGAGTGATGTTGCAATAAGGAATCTTTAGTGCTGCAATTAGACTAGTCTGATAGGTTTCTTTGTTGTCTAAGTATTGGTTTGTGGATAGATGTATCATTCCAGATGAAACTAGGAGCAGGCTGCATTCGAATCCCTCTAGGCACTTTGTCCTGGGAAGAATTATTGGTCCTCATTGTCTATCTAGCTTCTGGAATTTCCCTGTGACATTATTCTGGTGCAAAGTCAAAGCTATGTTGAGGTTTTTGTGGTTTGGGCTGTAAATGATTTCTTCTAGGATTGCCATTGTATCCTAGAGGTGATTGGTGCACTCAAAGCAATCAGATGTTGTAGCTTCTTCCTCTGTGGTTTCTTGTTGTGCAGAGGATGCATGTATCAACAGGTAAAAGTTAGAGTCGATCTAATTGATTCGTTAAGAAGATAGATGGGCTTTGCCTTGTTGATGGAATATATGATCTTCCTAGTCCCTCCTAATTTGTCAGAGTCCGCCAATGTTTAGACGAGATGAGTTCATCGATAAAGTTGTCGTCATGGCTAGGATCTCTATGTCTAACACCTCGATGCATCACACATCTATTATATTTTGTTCTGCCTCTTAATTTGGTCTCATTTGCATTATTTTCATGCTTAATTACTGCGTCCTCTCCTCACTTTCGACATAGTTGTCCAAATGTGTTGCATATGTAGAAATGGTAACATCGACGAGACTAAACTAGAGATAGGACCTTTGAATCTGGGCATAAGTCAATAAAAGGAGCATGTCTCAATTGAAGGGGTACCTTTTTGAGTTTTGACGACTCATTTTTTTCTAGAAATCTTTAGTTTTCTCTCTATTTCTCTTCGTATAATGCTCACATGTCATCAATAGGAAAATTATCATCACTCACATCGCCTCAAGCTAAACTAGTTTGGGCGTTCTTTTGGAGATAACACTATCTCTTCCTCTCACGTCTCGCTTAGATTCACATTTGGAGGTCACGTTTTGTCCATTTGTATCCCTTATGAAAAATCCTTTTTACACGGTAAAGAAAAAAATCTATACATTGCACGACTCATATTTTCTCTAAATTTGTATCATAAGATGGTTGTGTTATTAAGTCGAGCGAAGAGCCATAATCCTGATTTCAACTTAATATGGTGACAGAGAAAGTGAAAACTATTGTGTTCTCACTTCATTGATGTTTTCATGATGGTTTCCTTGTACATGTGTTTAGGTGATTTAGGAACATACATAGAGTTGGGTTTTTTTTTTTTTTTTTTGAAGGAAATACATAAAGTTGAGTTTGTAAAATTAAATTAGACATCCCAAAAAGCACAATTTTTATTGGACATATATTTAAGTCCAATTCCGGTGTCTTTTAAGATTGGGCCGGATAGCCGGCGAGCTTTGATCCTAGTTGGCATGAATGACATGCCTACTAAATCCAACCGGTTTTTCAATGAGATTAGAGATTGTCTTGCTGTCCACGGAAACCACACACAAAATCCAACGGTATAGCGCGCGAAATGCAGAAAACCAAATAATTCTAGAAAGCAAATAATTTAAATGGAATGCACCTATCAATATATTAGGCAAATATGATAATGTAATAATTAGAAAGCAAATAATTTAAATGGAATGCACCTAGCTATATATTAGGCAAATATGATAATGTAATAATTAGGATGTCATAAATCACATATGATAACGTTGATTCAACATTTAATCGAATAAAAAAGACAGGATAAACATTTGTTGAGAGAAAGAAAACGTTCGTCGAATCCTCATTCCTTAATCGCCGACGCTTCAACTCGGTGACGTATGTTCAGGTCAGTTGTTGAATCTCTTTCTCTCGCATCGTTTCAATTTCGTAATCGACTACAATCTTCTTCTTCACACGCATAATCGCTTCGTAGTTCTTATCCACTCTCTTGATAGCCGGGTTTTGCGAGTGCCGTGTGATGATTGATTAGGTGTTTTCGTTCGCCAAAAGATTTGTTTTCTTCATGTGGTTCTTGCGAAATTAGGGTTCGTCGGTTCTAAAACGTGTTTGTCAAGTAGTCTGAGCCTAGGGTTTATTGGTTCGATAGATCCACACGGAAATGTGTATTCTTTTATTTTTCTGTCCGGTCATGTCACGGAAATTCTGATTTTGGGTATAAATAACTCTTGCACCATCACAACTGATCTGTACAGATTTTTATCCTTATAAATATCATTGAATTCTGAGTTAATACAGAGTCATATGCGAGCAATAGAATGGAGGGAGAGGGAGTGGAATCGAGGAGCAATAGTAGGAAGGAGCAAGAAAGGGAAAGACGGCGTTTACGAGACAGAGAAAGAAGACAATCTATGAGCCAAGATGAGAGGGAAAGGCATTTGGCACGGCGTCGCAAGAACTACCAGCTGAGAAGGCAGAAAGCTGAGATAAACCGCCTCGACTCTCAGATCCAAGCAATCAGTGGAGGCAGCCAAGCAGCAATGATCTCACCGCCTGATTCTGGAGCCAGCTTGGTTGAGTCTGATCAGAGTGAGGGTCTCTCAATCTAACTAATGGAAATGCAAAAACAAAATTGTTGTGAAAGTGTGTATCATGTGTGTGTTTGGGGACATGCAGGTGTGGCAATACCAGTGGAAGAGCTGGCTAAACTGATGGGGACTATACGGCTGACCCGTCTGAAACATCTGGCGAGGACACTGAACAAGTCCAGCTCTAGTACTGGTGCAGAGTCAAGCAACACAGGAGCAACAGACGCAAAGACAAGATGTAATTAAGCTAGCTAAGTCAATTTTCTAAATAGAGAGAGATCTATCTTTGTTAATTAAGGCTACGTCGTCATTAATGGACAGGTGCCATGTCAAATGGGCTACGTCTGAGTCGAGTAAAACGACTGGTGAGAGCAAAGGGCCAGCAAGTGAGGTTCTTGTCACATTCCCAAACACAAGGTTCGTTAATAACTTGCAAAGTATTTAAAAGGGTTGATATATACTTTGGATGATGATTACAAATTAAGTCACCTTTTTCTCTCATGTTATTTACTAACTGCTTCTTCTTCTTGTGTCAACAGAACCTCAGCTTCACTAGAGTTCACAACTTGAAAGAGAACCTCATGAATTATTGTTTGTAAAAGTGAAAGTATTATTGTTTTGGAGACACATCTAAGAAACTGACCATATTTGTTTTTAAATACAAGTGGGAATACATCATATTCTTCATTTTTGTTTTCTTGTCACAGCCATCTCCTATCCGGCTTTTATCATTTGTAGTTCGGAAGAAGAAACGAGAGTGAGATATCATAGCTGAGTGATCTCTTTTGCTGAACAAGATAATAAGTTTGACAATTCATATGTTATTGATTGAGGTACAGAAAGATAGATGTACATAAAAGGTTTGAATCTTTGAGAATGAAGGATGACCAAGCGGATGATGCCAGAAGAAGTTGTCAGTTTATACAACATTACAACAATAACAGAGAAAATAACACTAGGAGCTAGGAGGTATCTCTAAAAATGTAAAACTTTTGATGAAGTTTGCTAGTCCCAATCATGGAGCTCTGGATAAGTATATATGGGTTATAAAGAGAGAAGGATGGAAGTTTACTGAAAAAGCATTTGTGGGGAGAAAAAAGCTAACATTTGTTAGATTCAAATGAACAACGGAACAATGAAGAGAAATCTGAAAAGAAGTTTAACTGAGATTATCATATTCATATAACGAAAATATTTAGTAGACATGTTTGTTGGCATTGTTGCATCCAAGTTGTGTCCTATTCTAAAATTATCATTGTACAACAACTGTCATGTAGCTTTCATAGCTCAGTTGGTTAGAGCACCCGTTTAGTAAGCGGGAGGTCTTGAGTTCAACTCTCAATGAAAGCAGATTTGTTTTTTTTTTATATTAAAACTCTTTTTATTTTATTTGATTTAATGGACCTATTCTTTGTTTTTGGGTTGGGTAAAGTATCAAATAATCTCGAATTAATTAGGGTTTCTGCATTATTTACTTGCTTTGTAGATTCCAAGTTTCATAATCTCGCATCTTCTAATTGTGTTCTATATATACAATTTTTGTTTTTTGTTTGCAATTCGATTTTGATCTCGAATTAGATTTTAGTATCTATGTGTCTTCTATGCTTCGTTACGCGATTTTTTCTCCAAAAAAACCAGTTAATTTGTCAAAGGGTAATATGAAATTGCGGTTGCATAACCCTAAAAGTAAACGCCACAAATTAAAATTAAAAAAAAAAAAAATTTAATTTCGGCAAGGCGAAGACTTAGAAGGAGCATAGTAATGGCTTCTCCGTTGGAAGCATAGCCGGAAAAGGTCTCATATTCCATTGCTTTACGTAGCAGTGTTGCTACCTTTACCATTTAGGAATGGCCATGAGACATACATTATTTTGTATATAGATTACTGGCTTGATTGGCAAGTGTTTTACAAATTTTACAAAGCAAAATTTTTTTTATAAAGCTTTGAAATAGATCCAATCCAAATTAGGTGATTGGATGTGTTTAGTTGAGATTAGAAGTTGATGCGGGGACCGTAATTTCTCTAAAGCTTTTGGAGGATAACTTGTGGTTCCGAAAAAAAGATATGCTACAAGTGTCCAAAGAACACCATTACAATGATTTGAGCTTGAGAACTATTAAACTTACTATTAGTACGCAATGTATGGATGTGAGTAAGAGCATCCACAATGGTAAACTAGGGTGGGTGTGTGTTAGTGAGATTTTATTAATAAAATAATGTAAGAGTTGAAGTTTAGAAATAAGGTGTTAGGAGTTGATTATTGGTAGAACCTGTTTCTTAGGAATAGTTTAATAATATAATTAAGTAATTCATAAAACATTTTTTTAAAATTAAAAATAACATTTAAATTAAAAACATAAAAACAAACATATATATGTATTACCAATATTGAAGGAAAATGAATGAATTACCAATACAAAGATCAAAAATAGAAACTTGGGTTCATGTTTAAACCAAAAAAGGATGATCATATATATGTATGCATACACACACATAAAAAAGAACTCGTAGTAATACAAATTACAAAGTTAATCAATTGTGACTGTCTAATAATAAAGCTAGTATGTTATACACATTCATCTCTGTGTTCTTTAAATCATTCATACTATAAGTAATCTTCCTTGATGTTCAATGCATTGCTGGAGTTTCCCATCAGAAGACACAACTAGTCCTCTTACTTTTGCAGGTTTCGTTTTGTGTTTAATTTGGAGTTTTGGCATAGTCTTAATACAATTATGATCATCTTCTGAGTTTATCTGTTTCTCCCCTTCTTCCAAAAACTCAACCGCAACATCTCCATCTTCATCAACCCTTAGCCGTTTCACATACCAACTTAGCCCCTGATTAAATACATGAGGAAAACTATAATATAAGTGTGTGGTAGAACCAATATCCAAAAAGATAACGCAAAGCTCTTAACTAAGAAAAGTTCACTACTAATCGAGTGAACTAAATAGCTAGACAATCAAACATTAGAAAATCAAAGTAACAGGAGAAACCATAGGAGTAACAACAAAAACACAAGTGATACCGAGTCGTTGTCTAATGTCATAGCAAAGACAATGTGAACCTTTTTAGAGGCTATGATTATAGTTTCACTTCTAATACATACATATACTCTTTATTACCCGCTTTCAATCTCCCCATTAACACAAAGACCATGTAACACAAAAACCATAAGTGCAAGTGCAGCAGCTCCACGCTTTGTTTTGTGTGCGAATCATACTTCAAAATCAAAACACAACAACAACAATCACTCACAAAGCTAAAATCATCAATTCAAAAACATTGAATCATTTGACATTTGATATTACTTATCAATTAAAATCAAACATAACAACAATGACTCACTCAGCCAAAATCATCATCAATTCATTGATATGCATGCACCTACCACACAACGCGTGCTCCACAACTTGAATCCAAAAAAAAACTCTTTGTGGGATATCAAAGCACAAGGCCTTAAACGCTAACTCCTCATCCAACTAATTGTTATCATTTGCATCTAAACCCACAATTCTTGAACCGTAGGCCACATTTTAACTTCCCTATCCAACAACTACACTACGCTAAACACACAAAAGCTATCAAAGCAAACTCCAAAGCCAATAAATTTTAGAGAGAATGTGAGATGAAAACACAGACCTAGAAAATTAACCCAACAATAGTTGTTCCAGTCTTGAGAAACGACGGAGCTTTAAGACCCTTCTGTGTAAGCATATCATTCCTTTTGCACAAATCGAAGCTAAACCCACCTTTTGGCGGCAAATCAACAGACGACTGCGACATTTTTCCGATTCACCACTCTATAAATCACAAAAAAACAAATTATCAACCAATAAATCAAATCAAATCAAATAGTTGGGATCGAGATCGCTGAAGGATGAGTAAAATTGTGTTGGAGTCACCAAAATCGAGAAGATATAATCAACGGAGACGATAAGATGAAGAAGAAAAGAGAAAAGCTAAGCTTATAGAAGAATGATCTTACCTTGTCTTGAAGATTTTGCGAGAAGAAGGAAGCTCGAATCGGAGAAGAAGAGCTCGATTTTGAGAAGAGAACCGATTTATTTTTTCCCCCACAACTGAAAATAATTTTGCAATTAGAAATAAACATAACCAACCAGAATCTCACACGTGGCACTAACATCCGAGTGTAACTTAACACTCGTGTTTCGCTTCTAAACGCACTGTTCCTTTATTTTCGGTTTTTTTAATAGTCACACCCCTCTAAAAGTTGTGCCACTGTGGGTGGTCTAAGTGTATGTAAAAAAAAAACGATGAAATAACATTTGTTAAAAAAAAAAAAATCGAAACAATAGGACATGAGAAGTAGCTATAGAGAATAGGACCTATTTACATTGTCCAAAGATTTGAGTTCACATCAATTATAATAATGTATACTTTCTATTCAATCCAAATTCAGACCACCATCTTAAATTATCTACAAATCACATTCTACCAACCAATTTGTTAATGCCCGTCCAAATCAAAACTTGTGTCTGAACCACAACAGATTTGGCAGAGTCTAGCACTGGAGTTTCTCCATAATCACCCAATATTTGACTCCACAGCATGCCTTTTCTCTCTTCCAGGCTTAATATGAGAAACTGCAACAGTATCGTTGGAAACAAATTTCTTTCAGCGCGGTCAAACAATGCAAGACAAGACGACATATCAGTCCATCAAACAGGACAGCAAGAGTCTAAGTCATCTGGATAGTAGTCAATATCCATAAAGAATGAAGTCATCTCGTGGACATTCTTGTATATCTTTCCTGAGAGTTTGTGAGACGTATCATCTTTCATGAATCTATGAACTTCCCCTTGTAATTCGATCTGGCTATACCCGGGATCTTTTTTAACTCCTGCGTTCTCCATCCTCCTCCTAACCTTTGAAGCAGCATCACGGAATCCACAACTCGCGTATCCATTGGCAAACACCACGTAATTCCCCCCATTCGTTGGATCCAACTCCAAAAATTTTGTAGCTGCGAGTTCTAGCAGTTTCACATTCCCATGAATCCTGCAAGCCCCAAGTAAAGAACCCCATACCGGAGCATGCTCCTTGCATGGTGACTTCATTACAAATTCGTACGCTTCTTGTAGCCTACCAGCACGCCCTAACGTATCAACCATAGCCGCATAGTGTTGTCCCTCAGGTTCAATCCCGTAATCTCTCCTCATAGAATTGAAATGCTCCCAACCTTTATCAACTAAACCTCCATGGTTACACGCAGTGAGAACCACCAAAAATGTAACCGGATTTGGTCTACAACCTTCTTCCTTCATTTTATCAAAACATTTTAACACCTCTGAAACTTTTCCGTGATATCCATAGCCAGACATCAATGAGGTCCACGTAATCACATTTCTAGTGGACAATTGATCAAATACTTTGTGGCCATCAGAGAAGCTGCTGCATTTAAAGTACATATCAACTAGGGCACTATCAACTATAATGTTCGACTTAATATGTCTCTTTATCAGCACAGCGTGAGCTCTCTTTCCGTGTTCCAACGATGCTAACGCAGAACAAGCTCTAAACACTGAAGCAAAAGTATACTGATCAGGAACTATTCCGTTCTGTCTCATATCATAATAAATATAAAGGCCTTCTTGTTCAAGACCCTTTTGCACAAAACCAGATATCATCGCATTCCACGGGATCAAATCTCTAATCTCCAAACTACGAAAGAGAATCCCAGCGGTTTGAAGATCCCCTGATAAGGCGTAAAGTATCAACAACTTAACTTTCAAATACTCATTAGGAGCAAATCCTACAACAACCATCTGAGCATGAATCCGTTTCCCTTTTGTATATTCCTTCCTTTGTTTACATTCCTGCAACAGCACAGCATAAGTCTCGGGCTCGACTTGCAACCCGCTACGCCATAACAACCCAACAGCTTCTTTCAATCTCCCAGTAACACACAGACCCTTTAATGTCTTATCTAACTTCTCTTTCTTTCTCTGATTCTCCACCTGAAAGCTAAAACATGTTACATGTGAACCAAACTTTGATCTTTCAATGAAAAGCTTCAGACTTTACAACCTCATAAGAGATGATCATAGCAGAATTATAAAAAGGTTCAGTTTTGATACATTTCAAACCAAAATCAGGAAAATAAATTTCGAAATTAAGATAGGGTTTGAGCAGAGAAACCTGCCAATTCTCCTCTCCGCTAGCATCCGGCGTAGGATAGTCGTCGCATTGCCGGAAAACATAGGACCGGAAGCCGACGACTGAGAGGCCTCTGTTTGTAATTTCTGAGAGTAAACCATGGCAAGTTTATTCAGAGAGAAGCAGAGAATCGGAGAGTGGGATTTGTGAGACAGAGAAGAAGAGATTAACGTTTTCATTCTCAGAAAACGAACATTACCCTCCGATGGAGAAATTGTAACTTCAATTAAAGTTCTCGAATTTAGGGTTCAAGAACTGTGGAAAGGGTTTAACTTTGTAAATATGTTTGATATAAATGTTTGTGTCGTTAGTCAGCAGATAGTCAAGATGGCCGAGTTGGTCTAAGGCGCCAGTTTCAGGTACTGGTCCGAAAGGGCGTGGGTTCAAATCCCACTCTTGACATATTTCTTTTGTTTTGTCATATTACTTTCTTTTTTTTTCAATTTATATGAGAAACATAAATAGAAAATATTTATCAAAAGTCAACTTTAAATAAAGAAATAAAATAAATGTGTTATGCAACCATACAAATTCATTGCACATTAAGCAATGCAATGCAAGTTATGCAACCATTCAAATTCATTGCACATTAACCATTTAAATTTACTTACTTACTTTTAAGTAAATTCATTGCACATTAAGCAATGAAAGTTATGCAACCATTCAAATATGTTAACATGTTTGACAGAAAAAAAAATAGAAGACAAGTGAAAGAGAGAAGATGATAAGAGAGAACAAAAGAGGAAGACATACGAATAATTAAGCTAACACAACTTTAGGAGATGGTTTTTTAAAAAAAGACAGGTAATTCAATTTTTCGTGTTTGGCTAGCTTAAAAATAGCACATCTGTGTTTGAAATATGTTGATGAAGTTCCTCGTGCGAAGACTTTTCTTCCAACTTGAAATTTTGATATAAACTTATGTTTCTCATTTACCAATAATAGCCAGATCCAACTGTTACAGTTATTAACTAACACAACTTTAGGACATACAGTTTTTGTTTTGACTAATGGGTTTTTGAGAAGAAAACACAACCACTAAACGTAACCATTTTCCAGTGAATCATTCTTATCCTTAATTATTGGATATTTAGTTAGACCACTTGTTTTAGCATCAAGTTGTCACTGTTAACTTTTTTTTCTTCTTCTAAATTTAGCATTTCAATCTGAGTTTATTCTCTATAAATACAGTTTCGCAAATCCATAAGACATTCATTCTTGTTTTGTTTCAAAGTGTTAACTAAAACAGTATTCAGAGAAAAATATTTGTTTACTCGATCGTGATTTGGGAAAACATATTCAGAGTGTTATTTGCCCAGGTAAAAAAATTTCCCTACTCTGTAAAAATCTGGCTGATGTAATTTGAAGATATCATCATCACATCTTTCAAAATTTTCCCTGCTTTATTTTTTCTTGATTACCAAAAAACAAATCATATTTCTGACAAATGCATGCGTTAGGATTTAGATTGGCTCATATTTTATGGTTTGGAAATTAAATTTAGTATTTATCCATAAGATTATCTTCTCGGTAATCTCTTGAAAGAGATAATCATGAAGTATGGCAGTAAATCACAGAGATTAGTCATCTCTCCTTTTTACTTTTTACCCAGAATCTCGTGAAATTCGGAACTAACCATCGTAGATTAATACGAGATGGTCAAAAGTAATTAAGCCATATGGGTCCCACTTAATCAACTTTATAATTAAGAGAATCTTATCCAAATTCATCTCATCTTATATCCTTTTATCTCCTCGTATCACTCTCTGAGTCTCTGTTGTGTTCTAAAATAAAAAACTCTGGTACGACTTGAACTTTTCCCTTTTTTTAACTTATTATGTTTTTTTCACTTGCCTGTCTTATTCGGTTTGGTCTAATCTAATTGTTGACTTGACTATAAGATCTGTCTAAATGGAAAGGAACAAAAAGAAAATCTTAAAATCTTTAATGATAGAAGATGAGGATTTTCAGTTCCCATTTCGAGTATATTCGTTTAATCTCTCTTTATATAATCAACAGTTTCTGGGTTTTGTTATTGTGAATCGCAGGTAACGATTGAGAAGAATCTCTCTTTTCTCCACTGAGAGAATCACATTCAGAGAGATCAGACAAGAAGAGTTAAAGAAACAATGGTGGAAGGAGGAATTACGAAAGCAGACAAAACAGAGTTCACTGAGTGTTGGAGAACAACATGGAAGACACCTTACATCATGAGACTTGCTCTCTCCGCCGGAATCGGAGGTCTTCTCTTCGGATACGACACTGGAGTCATTTCCGGGGCTCTTCTCTTCATCAAGGAGGACTTTGATGAAGTTGATAAGAAAACATGGCTTCAGTCAACTATTGTTAGTATGGCAGTGGCTGGAGCCATCGTCGGAGCAGCCGTCGGAGGTTGGATCAATGATAGGTTTGGTAGGAGGATGTCGATTCTTATCGCTGATGTTCTTTTCTTGATCGGTGCGATTGTGATGGCATTTGCTCCTGCTCCGTGGGTTATCATTGTTGGAAGAATCTTTGTTGGATTTGGTGTTGGTATGGCTTCAATGACGTCGCCGTTGTACATCTCTGAAGCTTCTCCGGCGAGGATTAGAGGTGCACTTGTTAGTACCAATGGTCTTCTCATTACTGGAGGACAATTCTTCTCTTACCTCATCAATCTTGCTTTTGTCCATGTAAGTGAAATGATTTAGTTTCAAGTTGTTGTGTTATTATATCATCATATGAGAAAGTCTCTTAGTTTTGATTGAAAATGTTGTGAACAGACTCCGGGAACATGGAGATGGATGTTGGGTGTTGCGGGAATTCCAGCGATAGTTCAGTTTGTGCTCATGTTGTCGCTACCTGAGTCTCCAAGGTGGTTATATAGAAAGGACAGGGTTGCGGAATCGAGAGCGATCCTTGAGAGGATTTACCCGGCGGACGAAGTGGAGGCGGAGATGGAAGCTTTGAAACAGTCAGTGGAGGCAGAGAAAGCTGACGAGGCAATCATCGGTGATAGCTTCACCGCGAAAATGAAAGGAGCTTTCGGAAATCCCGTCGTTCGACGTGGACTTGCTGCTGGTATCACAGTGCAGGTGGCACAGCAGTTTGTGGGGATCAACACTGTCATGTACTACAGTCCTTCAATTGTGCAATTCGCTGGTTACGCCTCCAACAAGACAGCTATGGCCTTGTCTCTCATTACTTCCGGTTTGAATGCTTTGGGTTCGATTGTGAGCATGATGTTTGTCGATCGGTACGGGAGAAGGAAGCTTATGATCATCTCTATGTTTGGGATCATAACATGTCTTATCATCTTAGCAGTCGTGTTCTCACAAGCGGCCATTCACGCCCCCAAGATCGATGCGCTGGAGTCAAGGACGTTTGCTCCAAACGCTACTTGTTCAGCATATGCCCCTCTCGCAGCCGAAAACGCTCCTCCCTCGAGATGGAACTGCATGAAGTGTCTCAGGTCTGAATGTGGATTCTGCGCCAGCGGAGTACAGCCGTATGCACCAGGAGCATGTGTGGTGTTGTCGGACGAGATGAAAGCAACTTGCAGCTCAAGAGGAAGAACATTCTTCAAAGATGGATGTCCAAGCAAGTTTGGGTTCTTAGCAATAGTGTTTTTGGGGCTTTACATCGTAGTCTACGCACCAGGTATGGGCACTGTCCCGTGGATCGTCAACTCTGAGATCTATCCACTCAGATACAGAGGTCTTGGTGGAGGAATAGCCGCCGTCTCAAATTGGGTGTCCAATCTCATTGTCAGTGAGAGCTTCCTCTCTCTCACCCATGCTCTTGGCTCCTCTGGGACCTTCCTTCTCTTTGCTGGCTTCTCCACGATCGGGCTCTTCTTCATTTGGCTGCTCGTTCCTGAGACCAAAGGGCTTCAGTTTGAGGAGGTCGAGAAGTTGCTCGAGGTCGGCTACAAACCCAGTCTCTTGCGGCGGAGGAACAAGAAGGGCAAAGAAGTCGACACCGCTTAAGACAATGATGATCACTTTTCTTTCTCTATTTTTACTATTATCGCTGCCAGTTCCTAATTCTATATTGTATGAAACCAGATTGCAATACGTATTATCAAGACCTTTTAAAACCTCAAAGAACATGATTCAAAGTAAAACTTCTTCCAACGTGAATTTTCCAAAAAAAAAGGGTTTACAAAAGCACACAGCAGACAGCTTTGTGCAGCCAAAGCAACAGCTTAATAAGTGAATTGCTTACTTTTGAGACGAGTCATAACTATCAATGTCAAGTGGTGGGACAAATTACTGTTTCAACGCTAACCATTTACTATTGTAGGACAAGACAATACAAGTGGTGCCAGATATGCTGACACACAAATCATCTACCAGATCCACCGGCAAAGACACAGATCCACAAACAAACACTCGAAAGATCCTACAATAATTGATCCAGATAGAGTTAAAAGTTAAAACAATTTGATCAAGAAATATCGATTAAAAATTGCTTAGTTCTTGAACAAGCATTTTGCCGACGCTACTACAAGCTTTTTGCCTTAAAAATCAGCATAATCCACCCCCACCTCACAAACCAGAAGCCAAAACCTGAATGCTAGACTTGTAATCCAAATAAGCACTCTCCCTTGAAACCCCTCAAAAACTAGCTTAATCATCAATACATGAGAGAGATCAAAAGTCAGTCAAGTTTCTGGTAATCATTTGATCTCTCTTTTACAGTCTACACAAAGACACTATACAAAACCACCAAACATACACTCAGTATATACATACTAGATTGATTTCAAGGGCTTGATGAACTTCCCTCCTTCCTTGGCTCACGAAGATACCCCAGAAGTCTTTCTGCCTGCACCATTCAAAACGATGAATCTTGATCAAATTCAAGCTTTTCATACATTTTAGCAAAGATTTAAACAAAGCTGACCCTGTTAATCTATGGAATTCACATCACAATTCTCAAATGGATCTACTACATCAGTGACTGCTTTTTGGACTAAAAGGAAAACAAAAACTAGATCTGATTCGAGATCTCATGATAAATCACAGAACAGAGAGACATCAATACTTAAGAAGAATCTAATCCGTAACAGAAGAATATGAGTGTTTTGTACCTTGCGCTTGGCTCTAACACTGACGGAGCCGCTCTGAGAGAGACCCACAAGCGGAGGAATCGCGCCTTCCCTCACAAGTAACCCACGGTTTCTAACGCTATCAGAACAAAGCTGCAACAGTGTCAAGATCGCAAATTCTTTCCCTTTCACAGATCCATCTTCGATGGCCTCAACAAGCGCTGCAATCCCTCCTTCCTCAACAATAGCCTCTTTACCTTCGTCAATCGCTGCCAAGCTGCTCAGAACAACCATCGCCTTCTCCGCCATTCCAGTCCCTTCCTCAGCCACAAGATCCACCAACGGCTTCACTGCTCCAGCAGTGACCGCTCTCTCCTTGTTTTGCTGAAGCGTACATAACTTATAAAGCGTCGTCAGAGCATCCTTCTTGCCTCTGCAAGATCCGTTCAACAGAAGAGAAACCAGCGGCGGAATCGCGCCACAGGCTCCTATTGAGCCTTTGTTCTCCTCCAATAGCGCCAAACTAAGCAAAGCACATGCAGCGTTCTGCTTTGAAGTCTCCGTCCCCGTTTTAAGAACCCACACTAGTGATTTAATCGCTCCTCCTGCGGCGATTACAGCTTTGTTCTGGTCGTGTAAAGAGAGGTTCAAGAGAGCTGTGACTGCATGCTCTTGTGTCCATGGATCGTTACAACGAAGAAGAGGAATCAAAGCTTGAATAGCTCCAGATTCCCCAATCAACACACGATTATCCGCTCGATTCTTCGCCAGTAGCCGCAGCTTCGCCGCAGCAGATCGCTTAATCGCCACCGAAGTAGAGCGAAGTCCGTCGATACAGAGTTGCACAGTTGGTTGCAGATCTTCCGGCGAAATACACTCGATAATCTCCGTAGAGAAGTTTTCCCTCTGTAGAAACCCTAGACAAGGCTCCCTCTCTAACTCTGGATCCTGCGCCGCTTCGTTATCTCCGCCGCTATCATTTCTCTCAGAATCCGGCGACGGCAAGCAAGCTAGACGCTGTAACTCGCCGGAGATATCACTACTACAAGCGGAAAAATCACTAAACGCCTGAGAAATATCAAGAAACGCTTCCTCTTTCATTGAGGAAGCGTTTGAATTGAGAGAATTACTGTTTTTCAAAGCAAGCTCTCCGAGCCTCATGTCGATGACGGAATCCGACAGAAACTCCGACGCATACTCCGATTTATCGCCGATAGAGCCGACGAATGAGCAAGATTGATCACCGCTTTGGTAGAAATTAGATCTCACTGTCCTCATCGACCGGCCAGCTTGACGGTGTAATCTCGCCGCCGACGGCGAAGATGAACCGTAGAAATCAGTTGTTAACGGAAAGCGATTGGAATTGGAATGAGACAACGGTTCCTCCACCGAAACCATCTTCGTAAATTTATCAAAATGTATCAAATTTGTTCTTCAGTTTCTCAGAACATTCATGGTGATATTAAAAAGGAGGAGGCTTTGAGGAAGAGGATGAGAGAAGGTTTTTAAAAGCTTGTAGCTGTTGGTATCTGGGTGATTCTTCACTCACGGGACTGTGACGAGTTTTCTAAATCAAAGTGACACGTGGCGAGATCTAGAGTTGAATGTAATTAAATCGACGGTTTAGAAGGAGAAGCGTATTGGTCGCATGTCTGTGTCACCAGCCATGTGACTGTGACTTTTAGGTGGGGGTCCAGGTTAAACTACAAAAAAGCCCCTGCAAACAGAAGAATGAAGTTCACAAGACACGTGGGGACAGTTGGCTTTTTTGGTAATTCCGATACAAGCCCCTGCAAACAGAAGAATGAAGTTCACAAGACACGTGGGGACAGTTGGCTTTTTTGGTAATTCCGATACACGGCTGGTGCCGATTGGGTTTTTGAGAGTTATGAACGGCTTTGAGGAAGAGATGTTTTACACCGTTAGATTAGATGATCTAACGGTTGTTAGAGCTTTGAATGGTACACCTCGATGCCACGTGCAGAGCTCGTCGACATAGATACGTCCAATGCCTTGGGTTTTTAGTCTGCCTCAGTCTTCACCATTGTGATCTTTGATTGATTTAGGTCGGTTTGGGTTTATAGCGTACCAACAAAACGTAGAATTGTGAGGTTATTACTTATTAGTGGTTTATAAAATTTGTGGATAAATGACTTCAATTAACACGATCCTTCTCTCATTTAAGAAAATGACATAAAGATGTAAAAACATTTTTTCTTATATGATCACTAGGATGCTACATAATCACTCGTTATTCTTTTTAGAGATTTCAATATCTTACGGACTAGTATTGAACAAGAATACTTTATAAACACGACCCTTTTCTCATTAAGAAAGTAATATATATGATTTTGGTTTTTCGAGTTAAATTCTCATCTGTTACTACATTTTTCCTTAATCTTCATTCGAAATTGTTCTATTTTATTTTTCTAAAAAAACACAGCATATTATATTTTTTAGCAAATAAATAGCTCAGAAAATAGTTACGTATCCAAAAATGAGTTAATTTGCTTTTCTTTACCAATCCGTTAGTATATATTCTTAGATTAATTGAGTAAGACATCAACTTGATGCAATGAGTAATATGTGATTTTGTAGTCAAAAACAAGAATAAGCTGGTGCACGTACGTACGATTAATTAAACATGAATAAATCAACCGCCAAAGCGACGTACTAACAATTAAATCATGTTAAATTTTGTCTGTCAAAGGTTTATATATAATCCCAATTTTAGTGTTATAGAAAATTACTCTGA
This sequence comes from Arabidopsis arenosa, assembly GCA_905216605.1. NCBI lineage: Eukaryota > Viridiplantae > Streptophyta > Magnoliopsida > Brassicales > Brassicaceae > Arabidopsis > Arabidopsis arenosa. The sequence continues at coordinate 10,869,102 of LR999457.1, read as the reverse complement.
ATTGCTTCGAAGGCAAACAATCTCAATGTGATCATTTTTAAAGAAAAATGTGATGTCTAATTATACAGCATGGTGAGTTGTTCAACACCCCAACTAGAACCTAAAATGATTAATAATACGATTAAATAAATATGATTGTAAAGATTGTGTTTGTCCTCACTCTAACAATCGTTTAGACAGCAGTAGAAGAAGAGTAGGTATATCCATATTACGGCGACCAAAATAGGCAAATACTATTGTATAAAGACTACGTAATCTTAACCCATTCATTAATATTCTCAAGTGTGTATTAATTAATCTATAAGTAGACCAATTTTGTCGTTTTCAGCAGTTTTAAATTTTTAATTTGATGAATGTTTCCATCACTAAATGTCATTTTCTGCAAAGTTGGGTGTATGTATGTACATTAATCTGTACATAATAGCTCAGTTACGTGCTTTGGGAAATGATGATGAGGAAAGCAAACTTAGGCTTGCTATGTTGCTTCTTCTCGAGTCAATATTCTTGTTGAAGTATGCCCTTAACAAGCCAAGTATGTACTTTACGGCAGAGATGTTGGAGAGAGGGAAAAATAAAATGCACACGTATCCTTGGGGTAAATTGGCGTTTGACTTACTCGTAGATTCTGTACACAAACTTACTGGTAAATTGCAAACTGGTTCGTCAAAGAAAGACCTTAAAGGTTTTCCGATGGTATGTCTACGCGTACATGTTATGTTCACTAATATTATATGACAATAATCCATAATATATGCTATATATATATTAATAAATTATTACTGCTATCTAAGTAAAATGTTCAAGTTGACAAGCAGAAAAAAAAGAGAGGCAAATTGTTGATCGAGATATCTGGTTTAATAATTTGGTACTGTGTCATAATCAGGAATTTGCTTTTTTTTTTTTTTTTACATATTTCGCTATATAGATATTTATACATTGAGATATTCTAGCAAAATTAAATGCATGAATGGCGATGACTGTTTTATATATATAAATCATTTTTATGAAGAAATATTGTTTATGTTTGCACAACCCTTTGGTACAAATATTCTTCCTTTACTAGAATTCGGAATAATGAGCAAGCGTTCGTGTGTTTGAGTCGACTTTTGGTGTGTACTGTGTATTAAAGAATATCACAAAAGCATGAAACATCTTTTGAAAAAAATTCAACACTCTATTCACAAGTAAACCCATGTGACTAGCCGGAAATGAGAAGATGTCAAAAAGCCGGTGGAAGATAACTGATGCTTGTGAAATATTTCGAACTATATTACTATGTGAAATGAGGAAGTATTCAGATTCCTATACCAGTTTATTCAAATTCTAGATGGATATATACCGTTGTGAATAACTCGTATGTATATAAAAAAATTCTTCGTTACCAACATTCAAAGAAGCTTCAACATATTAGTCGCTTGTTAAAAATAGAAATTTTTGCATCTTAATACAAAAGACCTATGGCAGCAAGCCTGAAAATTTCCTTTGAGAGTTTACATATTCACAAGCCTTATTTAAAAAAAAAAATTGGTGGTTTAAAAAAAATACAATTGTGGAAGTTTTGGAAAATTAATTTAAATGACATTTAGGAAGGAATGCACTTTTGGCATTAATCTAGTTTAATTAATTATCTAGTAAGTACTAAGTAGTAAAAATACTATCATAAAGCATTAAAGCTAATGGTCCTAAAATAACAACAGGTACGCGTTACTCACTTTGTTCGAACCGTGTTGCTCACTTTCTCCGGACCAAACAAAGCTTGGATTTCACAAAAGCAAGTCCACAATACTGCTTTATCAAGTCCACAATACTGTTATCATAAGAGGACTTTTTTTAAAGTTGTTTATTTAATATTTTTTAGATGCTTGGCTATGCCTGTGAACCTTCCCGTTAATGATTTTGCTAAATAAGAGGATTATTTATCTTGAAAAGGGATCTCGATTCATTCTATGTCTGGTTATCATATCAATGATTCAACTTTGATAAGAAAATTTAGGGTGTAAAAAATCTTTACGGTATATATATATATATCTTAATAAAATCTTTATGGTACATATTAGCATCAGTCAATAAATGGTTATAAATAAGATATAATGAAATTTTCGGTGGTCAATGAGAAGAACATTTGGCGGGCCATCACCATTCCAAATATCGGTTACGATAAGAAGTGATCCTAACATGTCTTAATGTTCAATTATACATAGAACAAGTATGTTTTATATAGTTTTGGATAAATGTTTAGGTTTGTACGTAATGGTGACGAAGAAGAAATAAAAGGACATCTCAACTTATTAAAAAGAATGGGAGTACATTTCTAGATGTCATGCTTAACATAAAAAAATGGTTAATAAAAGTTTAATTGTTAATTAGTCAACTCTTTGTGGTCATCACCTTATTACCCACACGTGTAAATAATGTTTTTGACCATTTCGTTGAATTAGATTTTAATATATAGTATCTTGTTATTGTTCAAATTACTAATCCCAATATTGGTTGTAAAATTCAACATTAATACAACCCAATATGGTGCCACACAAAGGTCATCATCGCCACTCAAACACTAATGACTAATGAGTAAACATGCCGCCAAAAAAAAGTATTGAAATGGAGCAAGTAGTGGATCCAATCTCATTTTGAATGCATAATAATTACAAAGTTTGATTAAAACTACATGCGTGTCTTCGTTCGGACAGCCCAAAAAAGATTGTGCCGGTGTAAGGATTAAGGAATATTCATGATTAATTTGAATGCGAGACATGTACAAAAGTGTTTTCGATTTCAAATGTAATCATATTTACTTTTTCGTTTTTTCACTTATCTACGAGTGAAGTAGAAATTCACACGTGTGTCTCACATAAAACATATGCAGAATATTATGAAATAAAATACGTTAAGAGGGTTTAGAAAAATTAAAAAGAACTTTAAAGTATAATTGAAAAAAAGGAAAGGAAAGTGGAAATGGGAGGGCAACGAAAGATTGACCAAATAAAGTGAATGCAAATTAAATATTGCAATAATGAAAGGGTCCATACACTATTCTTTTTTTCCATATATCATCACCCTTTCACTTCAAATAAACTCCAATCTATTTTTGATTTTAACTTCTTGTTTTTGAAAAGGACAAAGTAAGCTTTAGATGTGAAGACAAGTCATCACTTCTTTTTTGTTTACTAGTCAAATTTAACATTTCAAGTTTTTTTTTTTGGGTAAACTTTAACATTTCAAGTTTTTAACAAAAAAACAAAAATAGAGTCTTAAGCAGATTTTTTCTATATTGAAACTACATATTCGTCTTTTTCTGCAAATTTTATGAACGGTTTTCTTAATTTTACATTTAAAAGTTCAATACAAAACTAAAAATATATATAATTTGGATTTTCTCCCCCAAAACAAAAAATCGCGTCCAAGAAAGAAACCTCATTTGGTGGGGAATAATGCTCTTTCAATATAAAGCCTTATTTGGTCCAGTGGGCTTCCAACAAGAACAACTCTTACATCTATTAACAACTCTTAAATCTATACGACCCTAATATCTTTGCTTCTACATTACTACGCATTATAGAATGTGAACAAGATTCTAATATTCTCGTCTTACCAACAACGCAATAATAACATGTCGATGTGGGTAGCAATTTCAATTTTAACAGGGTTAACATTGTGTGACGGGCTTTCTTGAAATCTTAAGAGCAGCGGTGACCAAAGACAAAATCTTTAAGACTTCTCGATTTTACATCTGACAATTCTTCAAGAATATTACCAAGTGATTCTTTAGCCTACCTTTTAAAATGGTGCTTCAGATTATTTGGCGATTTAGGAAAAAAAAAAAAAAGATGATTTGGCGATATAGTTCTTCACAGCCAATAATGAATGAGCAGAGAACATTTAAAAAAAAGGTAGAAAATCATGATATAATTCCATGTCATACGGGATCATGACATACTTCCATGTTAAACATTAAGTATATCATTCCCTATCTATAGAATTTTTTCTTTTTACATGCAATGCGAATCTCCCATGAACAAGGTATCCAATTTTTTTTTGTTTTGATGACCGAAACCCTTAAACAAAGTATGTGATCTACAGGCTACGTTTAGAACGTGGAAGTTTTTCCAGTTATTATTACTCACAAATATGCACATCATCATCTAATGTCTACATTACCGAGTCACGACAGAAAAAAACGAGATCATGTCAAAACTCACGGCGACGCACGTGTCGTCTGCGTCTTCAACTGTATCTTATCTTGTCGGTAGATCCAACCAAAATGCAGAGATCAAAGTAACAGATCTCAAAAAAACATATCTCTAATTTATTTTCTTATTCCACAAATATTACCAACAACAACATAAATGTCTCAAAATCTCAAATCATCAAAAGCTAGATAGATATACGGATACCCGAGAGAGTCAGAGAGAGATCGATCTACAAAAATCCAAAGATCTATGCCGCCTTGAAAGACTCAAGGGTCTTAGAATGAAGCCAAAGCTTTTCAACAACAACAGCCTCATAGTTCTTGATCTTACCACCACCATCCTTCGCCGCAATTTTCAGATCGTACTTTGTACCGGAGACCACTTGCGTAGTTCCCTCGACAACCTTCACGAAAACCAAATGCTCCTTCGATTGTTTGTTATGCTCATCGATGGCATACTTGGCGATCGCAACCACGTCCGGATCGGATACATTCTTGATCGGCTTCCGGCTACCGAGACCACCACCACCGAGACCTTCCACGACGGAGACAAGTGGGAGGAGGATGAGAGAGAGACAGATCAACGACTTCATCATCATTTTTGTTTTTCCTTAACCTTTTTAATTGTTGGGTCTTTAATGGTTTGGTGTTTATATAGACAAGACTTGTAGATTTGGTTTTGCTTTGGAATGTGGGCATATAGTTCCAGAAATTTACGGAGATCTCAATCGTGTTACGCGGTGACGAGTGAATTGTCTTTTTACACCGTCAGATTTGACAACTGGATATGTCCATGTGGCGTAAGATATTAAACATGTTAAAGAGTCAACGAGGGGCTGTCCCGTCACGTGTACTCGTAGTGGAGTTTTTTATTACTGGCAGATCACTAAATGGGCCCGAATAAGTTGATTTGGGGCAACGTAAACTCGCGTCGGCAACTAGTATATTGATATAATAATTACCACGTCGCTTTTCAGTCACCAACTATGTTCAAAACCTGGTTTTTATGGCCCCTGGTTTTTATTGGCTTGTTAAATTCCAGATCAAAAATTATAGTGGAAAAAAATCCAGATATTATACTAATTTAATATTAGTCAATTTTATATAAATTAATATTCGATAAATTAGTATATTTTTCTAGTTATAAACTAATTTTTCAAATAAATTATTATTGTTGACAAAAAAAAAATTATTATTTTTATAAATTGATACTTTTAAAATTTAATAAAATATTGTAATCTAGATATATATATATATATATATATATATATATTTTTGATGACTAGGAGGTTCCGAGCCTGTAGGCCCGTACATCCCCCCAGGGCGAGACCCAAACCATGTAATATAACTCTCCTTTGGAGAGCAGACCCCTCCCATCGGTAACCAAGTGGCTTAACCACTAGGTCAACTCATCGTTGGTAATCTAGATATTATTGTTTATAGATTTCTTATTGTATAACCTATTTACTTTCATTAGTTTAAAAATTCCCAGAAAATGAAATGAAACTAAATTGAAATCGTTTATGTGTATCCAAACCAAATCGAAAAAATAATTATAAAGGAAAATCTGTAGATAAATAAATTTTTATAAAAATATATCCTTAACACTAAATGCATATATATATATATATATAATATTATATATATATATATATATATATTTGTTTGTTTTGTGACTTCTAATTCTTTTATGCTTGAAGAATTCTGAAGAATATTCCGTACGTCTTCTTGATAAGAAGATTGAGTTGGTGTAAAGTAAAGATTATGAGTCTACTGGGGGTTTGGTTGAAAACAAGACTATGATCGACAAAGTTATTTGCAAAATGCTGGAATTGTATTGATCATGAGTTTGTATAGTGGAGATAACACAATTCTTCTACGACTGTTATAAATCTGCTAATAATGAATTTTTTCTCTTTTCCATGTTTAGAATTCAACAGAAAAAAAAGAATTAAGACCGCATAAGAAAATTGAGAGAGAATCGAAATTGAGAAGAGATGAAAAATGTAGAAAAAATATTTTTGTGAATCTATTTATAAACATGTGCAACTATATATAAACACGTACATGTATATTATTTTTCTTTACTTGTGAATCTGATTATAAACATGTGCAACTATTTTATAAACATATTGCTATTGTATAAAATTTGCACAAACGCTAGATGTGAATCATATTCATGGTGTTATATATGAAGCACATTCATGTTCGTATTTGTTTCTTCTTCTTTTTAACATATGATCAATATTTGATGTAGATTTTATTTCCATAAATCACACACATTTTCGAAAGAACCCCACATGGTTTAACACTTTTAAAATATATATCATCATTATAATATTAAATCATTACTTATTTTTAATTTAAAGTTCATTTTAAGCTAATACAAAATTGAAATATAATCAAGTTACAAATAGTTTCATATAGTTTTAGTTCCAACAAACCCAAATACTTTCATATATATAGTTTTTCAGTTTCTAAAAAAACAAATGGACGAATTGAAATCAAACCATAAACCAGATTACTCATCCAACAACCATAGTTTGTGGCATAGCACTAAATGGGCCAAATTTGTTTATTTGGGCCAACGCGGATTCTCATCAGCAAATAAGTAATGACTTTCTACGACGTCGCGTATTTTTAAAGCCTAGTTCTGGCTCGGAGTTTTTACTGATCAAACGACGTAGGATAATAAATCAACGGGTCAGATCAACCAGCTCCTTTTTTGTTTACCGTAGACACGATCACAGATGATTACAGAATCGAACGTACGAAACGAAACAAAACTTGCTGCGGCGGCGATCGGAAATTCGAAATGGAAGACGGAGAAGCAGTGGAGGCTGCAGCGGCGGAGCTCGAGAGACTCCAAATTGAAATCCTCCATAGAATCTCCGTTATCGAGAGCACTTTTCTCCCACAGAATTCCTCGGCGGCTCCGTCGTCTTCTCTACCAGTTGATGAAAACGAAACTGTGGCTCGCCTCTCCACCATTCTCCGGTCCGGCGGCGTTAACGATTTCTGCTTCAAGAGAGTTGCTCCCGATTACTATGACTGGCCTCTCGAATCCCGCCGCAACGTTCTCGGCGCTTCCTCAGTCGACCATCTCTGCAAGAGCATTGTTCTGGTACTTCAATTGCATTAAGCGTAGAATTTTCGTATGAATTAGAGGTCATGGAACAATATTGAAATCTTAGTCTTACTTGAGTTGTAGTTGGCATGTGAAACTACACATTGAAGAGTTTTATGTTAGTATTCTCTCTGCTAGTATTTGTTTCCTCACTAAATGTTGACCATATTACAGGTTAATACTCAAGCTTCATCAAATATTTTGGATTGCAGTGATCGCAACAACTCAAAATACTATGTGGTTGTGGTTCAGGTGCTCTTGATGGTTCTCCTGCAGAATAGCATTTTCACCTTTACTTCGTCTTTAATCGTATTCATCTGACTATTTTTCTTATGGTAGTATACTGCTAGATTCAATGCTGAAGCAGTAAAGCAGTTTCTTTATTCACTAAACGAGGGCAAGATCCCAAAGAAGAGATTTAATCGTTAGTGCTTCTTATTTCTATGATCTATTAACATATTGAAGTTTATATGTTGCTTCTTTATTCTGAGGCTTGTGCTAATCTCTGTGTAGTGAGACTTGCTCCTGAGGAGACTTCGATTAAATTGACAGGGTTTGAGCACAATGCCGTAACCTGTATTGGTATGAAGACAAACATACCGGTAAGTTTTGTTTCCACACCGTTATTTCCGTGATAGAATTAAAACATCTTTGTTTGATTGAAGCTGACCAAAATATACTACATCATGCATTATTGTCATGTTCTGGGTATCATCTCTTGGTGCTTGCTCATTGCTGCTCTACACTATTAATTACATATTAGACATAGGAGTAGTATGAGAGGAACCTCTACCCACTTGTGTTTTCTTCTCCTAGACAAACAGTTTCGTGCTGTATTTTGTGTTTAGAAATATTTACAGAGAGTTTTTCCCTTTCATACACATGTTCTTGCCAAGCGTTTTGCAGACACTATAGTTTATTGTCCTGTCCTGGAGGCCCGGAAGGCTCCAGTGCCTAATGAGTTACACAGCTAGGTTTTGTCTAGTTTGTTTCTCTTAGTCTGTACAGGAGGGTGTGGTGCATTATAACACAATTTGCATTGATACAGAGCAGAAGTTAGAGTTTTCTTGTGAGCCAGCTGCTGATTGTCCCACTCATTGTCTTTCTTACTTTCCCCATTGACAGTAAAAGTTAGAACCTCCGCTTTTTACAGTTCAATACCTTCTTTGCACTACCAGTGCCAGAGTTAGTAATTGGTGTCAGGCAGAGAGACTTAAATGGCCTTATTTTTGGTCTGTGTATATATGATCTTAGGCACGTACCCTACTGCATTGATGTGTTTATCTTCCTTTCCTTATCCGGAAGTGGCCCACTTCAGACAACACACTATTTGTGCTACTGTGACACATGAGTCTTTCAAAATCATCTTTAAAGCGCAGTATTAAGTAAATATGCTTCCCCTTAAGGGTAATTAATTATGTTGTTTATGCTCTCATAATGAATTCCTTGATCCCAATTGGATGTGTGCAGATTGACTTGTTATTGGAAATATTCAATAGAGTTGGAAGTTTGTTTTAGTAAAATGCTTGTATTGTAATCATTCATGTTTAGAGTTTCCATGGCATATTCAGACTAATCTTGCTTTGAAATTGAAATATACTGACGAGTTGGATGGGGGGAAATGTCAGGTGATATTGGATGAGGCCATAACCAAACTTAAACCAGACTTCTTCTGGTTGGGTGGTGGAGAAATCGATCTGAAGCTCGGTGTCAGAACATCTGAATTCCTTGAATTTGTGAAACCATTCATCGTTCCTTGCAGCTGAAATCAGGAATATTTATAACACTATTTTTTCTCTCCCTGTTATCAAATGTTAGGCTTAGCTTAAGATTTTAGCTTTAGTGAGGGTTTGTACCTCTCACACACATTGGTATTCTTTGTAATTGATACCTTTGTTACGTGCTACTTGGAGCTAAAATGGCGGTAAAGAGATCTATTAGAGTCTACATATCCTGGTTATGCTAGATTGGTAATTGTTGTTGGTTTAGCTTCAACTCGGTTTAGTTGCTGTATTTAAGATCTCTTGTACCGTTCATTCAAAAGCTTAATGAAGGATTTTCACAATTCTGATACAATCTCAAATGTTGAAAAGATCGTTTATGCCACACCACATCCATAAGAAATAGAGTAATTAATAGTATGCACCTTGTTTGTTGCATACGAGGAGAAATAGAGAACAAAGAAGTTGGTCATGAATATATATAGATAGCACAAGAGTCATTACAACCACCAACATGGTGAATGCATATGCATATAACAGTATGATATATTTAGAGAGGAGCATATATGGATCGGGTAATTAAGACTTCTCGTTGTGGATGGGTGGCTTACGATGAGGCTGAGGATAATCCATGACCACTACTTCTTCCCCTGTCTCGACTCCACCCAACGCTCGCCTCCTTTCTCCACCATTGACAACGTCCAAAGAAGCAACCTTGTGATGATGCTTATGAGACCCTAAACGACGAGCAGCGGCACATCCAACATTGGAAGACAAAAGCAGAAGAATGAAACAGAACACCATCAGGAGTCCACTCCTCACAGAGCAAGACATGACTTCTTTTCTTCTTCTTCTTGTTCTTAAGATACTTGTAATATAAACTGTGTCTGTATACAGGGAGATGAGAGTATGAGACTAGAGCAAGACAAAAAAAGTTTGAAATGTTGTTAATTGGTGTAAGAGAAGAGAAAGAGGGAAGGAGAGTATTTGTAGGCAGAAGAGAGTAAAGAGAGTAAGACAAGCATTGAATGCAGGTGGGGGGAGGGGTCCTTCATTATCATAACATGCTCTTGTTCCTCTTCTCTTTTATTTTCTTTTTAATCTTCTCTCTTGTCTATTATTCAAATATATATTCCATTCATTTTTGCATTTATAGACAATACATATCTATCGTATGTATATTGGGTGTCTTGATCGGCCAAACCTTTTGTCTACTTGAGAGTCTTCGTGGGGTCATCATCTCCTGCATTCTCATTTTCCTTTCTTCCATTTGCTCACCTTATTCTCCGGTTCTTCCCCTTTTTTCACCCTCGCCATTATTGTATGATCGACGTGTTTACTCTCTTAAGTCCTAATCGATCACCTTCTTATCATTACACTATTTGACATTGATGTCTTTGGACAAAACACTCAAGCTTTTACATTCAACTTTCACTTCGATAGTCTCTCAAGTTCCACGTGACCGGTTGGTACTTTGAATGAGAATCTTTGAGGATCATAAATCGAGCTTAAACTGTGAACAAAATAAATATGATGAAACAAAACAAAATCAATATTGACAAGTGTAAAATGAGAACAAGCCAGCATGGTCCGACCGTCTCCTTCTTCTCTCCTTCAACGACAATGTGGGACCTTTCTTACATCATCGCCGGCCAACTCTCAACCGGTACCGACCGTGTCTGCCACGTGGCACAGTCCCCTTGTGCTTGCACTTCTATTGAGTTTGATCATATAACTACTCTACACTTATAGGCCTTGCAATTTGTAACTGTCATGGCCCATGTGCCTTAAGCGACGTGTTATGTCGGCTTATAGATTGGAGACATCAATAAAACACAACAAAGTCAAGAGGGAGATGTGATAGATGGATTCACATAAAGTAGGTTTTTAGATCCTTGAAAGAAGATTATATACATTATTTTATGTTTTCTGTACATATCAACGCCCAACCAAAGGTCCTTAGAGAAGAAGTACATAGGTGGCTTGCTTAATAATTAATAAGAAGATGAAATATTTGGTGAAATAGAGAGGAGTAAAATGAAATATCCAGCAAGAGATGTATTATGGAGATCCAAATCCAAATGTGTTTTCTCCGCTGTAAGTGACATAGAGGAACCCATCATCATCCTTTTTCTCTTCGTACACGGAAGACATGAGCGCACCTGCAATGTTACCACACCAGATCAGCCAAATATAAACTGTATGTGTAATCACCCGGAACATGAAAGTAGACGCCTTTTTATGCTCTTGTTACTTGTGTTAAGAGATGAAACTCTTGAATACACAGGTGATCTATCTGTTTACCTGTTGGGGGAAGAACGTTGTCCACAAATATGAAGATAGCTTTTTCTGCACTTAATTTGATTCTTTTGCGAATAACATACACAAATTGCCCCACAGTCAGATCAGCCGGGACTAGGTACCTGCAAATTTGAAAAAAGCTTAGTCATCAATCACAATTCACAAGTCGGGTCCAAATGAAAAGGATACTGATCCCATTAATATGCTCACTTTTTCTTGTCGATGGTTGGTATATCACTCTTCTCAGCCTTCTCAACAATCACCTGGATCCCACAAAAATATAAATGCATGGCAATCATCACTCAAGCACTTAGCCACATGAATCATGCAAATCTACTTATCTAAGCCGTAAGTATGACCAAGCAAGCACTTAATAAGAATCAATATTCAGAAAGTCACATTCCGAAAAAGAACAATCAAATTCAAAGTCATAATGTTGTTATAGACACTACAATTCAAACAACTCCATGTAGTTGATACAGTGGCAAACATATATCACAAGCATGTAGCTAGCTAATCAGACAATAATAACTTGATAATCATCTTTTAGTTGGGTGTCCATTTTCCAGATGCTATCCCAATAAGCTCATTATCACCCAGAGAGAGATAAACAATTGTCAAAGGAAAGAGCCACAAAAAGGATAAACTACCATATTTCTGGGCCATAAAACACAACAACTTAAGCTGCATAAACTCAGTGAAACACAAAAGATTGGTCCAAACATGGAAAAGAAAACGATATGATAATCACATATAACTCAAGACATGTGTTAAAGATCAATGTATAAGAGAGACACTGGAGCTCTCACCGGAATCCTATCTGGATACTTCTCTCTAATCCGAGCAGCCTCTGCCCTTCTCTTCTCTGAATATTTAGAAAACAGGATCATTAGATCAAAGCAAGGTTTTGACTTTGAGGACCAAACATTAAAGCAAGAACAAAGTTGGGATCCAAACCTAGGTCATGCTCTTGCTTGAACGAGCTTTTTGCCATTCCTTCCACGCCTACACATACATAAGAAATAGGTGACGCTAATCAGACAACCATCAAAACAAATTCAACACTCAAATCGAATCATCAAATCCCAAAAATAAAATCTGGAACTCAGATTATCAAATTCCCACAAACGTATCAAAACCTAGGTAGTACTAAACACAAGATTTCATCTATCTATCAGTCGATCATGTTCTTCCAAGACTAAAATCTCAAGAAAGTTCACGAAATCTACAAAACCCTTTTGTCTTAGACATAGAAACTCCCCTAAAGCCATACATAGACGAACCTAAATCGATTGATCAACTTAAAAACCCAACCTTTAAGTAATCTAAACGAAGTACGAGAACGCAATAAGACCAAAAAGAGGGTAAGAACTCAATGATCAAACCTTTAGATGACAAAGAACGAAGCTTTTCTGCGATCAAACACTTCTCCAGAGCACAACGCTATCGTTGAAGATAACAACAACAAACAATTAACGAAAAAATATGAAAGAAAAAGCAAATAAGCAACCTACAAAAATTCTGCAAAGCATTTAAAAATTATGTGATAAGGTAAATGATTATCTACAGATGGTGCATGGTAACATCTAAACACTTCAGCTGACGTTGTATACTTAATCTGTTACGCGAGAATCTGACGGTAGATATTAGCTACTTACTGAAATGGGAATCTCAACCGTCCATTTTACTGGAAGGTGTACGAGGTAACTGTGTACATAAATATTGCCTCCAACAAAGGATAAAGAAGAACCGGATATGCTGGGATCACGTTTCTTCATACGATATGACACTTTTACCCCTAGAAACTGTGTGTTAGGTGAAGAGAACGGAAGGGTAACAATTGGAAATTAGGAGTGTCTCTTATAAGGCTTAGCCTCTTCTAGCAAGATTGTAAAGGATCCAGTGCAGTAATTATGGGCCTTGCAAATAAACGGATGGAAATTCAGAACTAATAAAACAAAATATATTTTCAAAAATTAATAAAATAATTTAAAATTAAAACCTTAAACTCTAGAAACTAAACTATAAATCCAAAATAATTTTAATCTTGACTCCAGGATGTGTACGTCGAAGAGAGCAACCTCGTTCCCAATTAAAAAAAATACAATATTAAATGATAAAGGTTATGATTTTATTTTTTTTGTCAACAAAGGTTATAATATATATTATCTTTTAATTCTGGCGAAATACATAGCTACATGTGTAATTAGTTTAAACAAAATTTTTCATGTCATTACATAATCTAGTTTGGTCCTATAATTATATAAATTCTTTTAGTTTTATCTCACAATATTATCGAAATCATTAATTTTCATAAACTTCTTAAAAATCTATTATTTTATCGAGTTGTGTTAATTATTTAAGTCTAACTATAGACCAGAATTTTTTATTGATTTATAGAGGTTTTACTATTGGTATTTATAGTCGCCTCTTAGACTATAATATCAGATTCAAAATTTTTTCTTTTCTGTTAAACTTAAACCTTTCAATTTAAGCATTTTTCTATGATTAGGATAAAATCCAAGGCCTCTTTTTGCATTGAATGAGTAATGCAAAAAATATTATACTTGAGGCCCATTAGAATTACATGTAGCAGCCCAAATACAAAAGCAGAGTTCTGCATAAAGCAAACCCAATGAATCGGTCGAATTTTATTACCTGAAACTCTGAAACTTCGGCGAAAGAGTAAGAGGAAGAAGAAGAAGAGGAAGAAGAAGAAGAGGAAGAAGATGGGCATAGGGAAGACGTGCTTCTTGTTCACGATGGGAACGGCTTATGGCGTATATGTTGCGCAGAATTACAACGTTCCAAATATTAAGAAGCTAACCAACACTGGTCTCGTCATCGCCAAGCACATCGAGGAGAATTATCGCAAACCCAACAACAAGGACGATGTCAATTGATAGGGTTTACCAATCTCAATCGTTTCTTTTATTTGTTTCTTTCAGAAATTAAACCCGGGATTATTTTTTCGAATTGGTTATGGACTTATGGTATAGCTGTTGATTAGGGCTTATTGATTTGGCTTGGTTTGAAAATTGAAGACTATTTGATCGTATGATCAGATCTTTGTATACAGATATGAAACTTGGGGCTTTTAAGGATGGATTTAATTGCTTCCTTAATACTTTGTTCAGTGATGATTTCATTTTTAAAGGTTCATTGTTATGATTTCAATTTCATCATTTCCTCTTTTATTATTCAAGGCTCTGTTTCTGTAGCTTGACCATAAGAGAAAATGATGTAACCAAATTAGCTTTATGCTGCAGTTTCTCAGTTAGTCCAATGAGTTGTGTCAAGTGTTTCCAGGTTTTTTTTCAACGGTTTCTCTAAGCATTATCTGTCACACTCTCTTGAATGTGTTTACATTTTGAATGATGAAGTTGAGTTTTGAAAGTGTTTATAATCCATTTATGTGTAAAATTCTTAACCCAATAAATATTTCTTCCGATTGTTTAAGAACTTTTGATGTATCTGTCCCTTTTTTGGATCCATGGAACTCTTCTATCTCCCAGGTTCTATGGAAAGTACTCAGTTACTACATCTATGGGGTTTTGATTTGCATTCTCATATTTTTCTCACATCTCACTCTTGATCACCGGCTAAACACGACATTTAGGAAGAAACATCTCAGATGTAACAAGTGTATCATTCAAATCATAATATTTAAATGTACAGTATCTCAAAGCAAACCTCATATTTAACACATAAAATCTTTGATCAATCAATAGTCTCGATGTTTTTTTCCCTCTCTTTTGAGTTTTGAGGTTTCCAACCAGCAAGCAAGCAGAGCCTCAGTTGCATCTATAAGATTTGCTGGGCCAATGATTGTCAAAGTATCACGTAATGGGCTCAATGTGCCTAAAACAATTGTGATTTTCTCACAAATACCGACTTTGATAAAAGGGTTAATAAAGTCAAAAACCTAGTCGACTGCGTTTATAGTGTGCTAATTTGTGTTGCGTGTACAAAAAGTATAGGTTAAAAATGTCCTCGCCGGCAATGTCGAGCAGCCGCCGCTACTTCCTCCAGATGATGCAGTCTTCACAAAAACCGTATAAGCAGTCTTCACCAAAACCGTATCCGATTGGGAGGGAACATCCTCAGAAGCAACGGCCGGAACGCACCTTTAGTGGTCCATCATCACTGCTTTCTCGAGTCAGGTTCCTGATCAATGACATCTCGGATCTCGACCTTGCAGCCAAGCACGCCCGTTTAGCTGCGAGGAAGAGGATGGACCCTGAAGAATCCATCTTAACCTGCAACGCCATCATCGGAGCCTTGTGCAACGCTGGGCGGTCCGGCCACGCCTTGGATATGTTCGATTTCTTTTTCAACAAATCCAAGATGAAGCCAAACATAGCTTCCTGCAATTTCATCATCAAATCCCACTGCGATCAAGGCCGCCTTGACGATGCTCTTCGATTATACTCCCACCTCCTCTCCTCGGACCACACTCCTTCTCCGGACCACAACACTTACGACCACTTGACCAAAGCCATGGTCGATGCCGGAATGATAAACCAAGCTCTTGATCTCTTGTTGAAAGGAAGAGCTGACTTGTTCAATTTCCAAAAGCCAGGCATGTACATGAATCTTATTCGTGGCTTCATGGAACAGGGGAATCTCGACATGGCGTATGAGCTCCGGGACGACTTCAAGACTTGTTCCATACGCGAGTACATCGCAGTCCTGGAATCAATATTCGTAGAGTATTTGTTTAAGCAAGGAAAGGATGAGGAAGCTATGGCTCTATACAAGAGCTCAGTGAGCATGGACAACAACGGCTTCACAACAAATGCAACTGTGGGCAATAAGTATTTGAAAGTGTTGCTCAAGTACGGCAAGAAAACAGAGGCCTGGGCATTGTTCCAGTATATGCTTGACAATCACAGCTGGATTAGCTTTGATGCAGATAATCTTAATCTGATGGTGAGCGAGTGTTTCGAGGTGGAACGGTTCAGCGATGCGGTCAACATCTTCAACAAGACCAAGGCAAAGAATAAGTGCTCGCTGCCTGTGGAAGCATACAGGAACCTTATAACAAGGTTGTGTCAGAATGGGAGGTTGTCCGAGGCTGAGAGTGTGTTTGATGAATTGTTGAAAGAAAAATTCGTGAAACCAGATGATGAAACTTATAAAGCAATGATTCGTGCATATGTTGAGTCTGGAAGGGTTGAGGAAGCCGTTCAAACTGCAAACAAGATGGTCGCCTCTAAAGTCCACAAGGTTACTAAGTTGTTTTTCTAGTTACTTCTGTTTAGCTAAACTAGGTTAGGTTTCTTTTTCTTTTCTATTGATCCTTTTGCTTTTATAGTGATTTTGTGTTACCTAATTGGTTTCATTAATTATGTAGTTATAGTAGTTTCATCACTTATGACACATACACATATACAATTATCAAAGTAAGTCATGGCTTGAACATTTGCACACAAGACACAAGTTTAATATTTGAATAATTATTTGAGAAATTATTTATGGTTTTTCCTTATTAATCATGTTGATTTTTTTTTAATATTTTATTCAGAAATATGTTTTTTTGACTTAACCGCTATTGAAACCGTTGATCAACCAATCGTAAATCTCTTGCAATTGCACCCATTTTCAACCAGTAAACCAGTCGATTGAAACGTTTCATAGCGCTTGAAACTACAACCACTCGTTTCCGTAAACTCTCACAACTGATGCGTTTGAACCAGTCTGACCCTTACTTTGCAAATATTTTTAGTTTATGTACAATTTTGAAATCATGTTTTTAAATGGATTTTCTAGCCAATTGTTGCTAGATTTAATTTGTTTTACAACTGGGAGTATTTGATATTTGCAAGGCCCAGCCCAATAAGAGACTCTAAAGTCTCTCTCTCGCTCTCATGGTTTCGTTCCATGCAGAGTAACCCTAAATTCTGAAAGTCACTCTCTCTCGATAACTCCGTCGGGAGCATGGCCGGTATTATTTTCCCCGAGCGCAAGAGTGCAAAAAATGGTAAGATGTTGTATCTCTTTCTGGAAATTGCTTCTTGTCTATGACCTGGATTTGCTCATCTTGTTCATCTGATCAATCTGTCATAGTTAATGGATCTAATAATTTAACTATGATTCTCTGATTATTTTCTGTAATTGTTTATTCGCTCTCCGGTTTGTCAAACCTCGCAGATAATCCGACATATATCGTATGGGTTCTTGATGATTGCTTCAACATCCCAGATACTTCATTTTTTTGTGACGTTCATAGGAAACTCGAGGACGCTCTTCGTAAAGATGGATTTGACAGTTCCTCCGAACACCGTTATCTCATTCTTGACCCGAGAACCAAGTCCTCGGATTTCCTCGAATCTTTTGATGCTTTGAACGAAAAATATCTCAGTCACTGTATCTATCTCGATACTGTAACATGCAAAGGTAAATTTCTTTTACTTAAAACCCTCTTTTCTTTATGTACATGATCAAATGTATAATCTACATGTCCGTTGGTCTACTGTTTACAGGGGATAAAGATGCAATCTTTAACTGTATGTTAGAAGACATTCTTGTTTGGGCGTTTGTACTGAGCGGTTTCAATAGCAGGACAGGAAATGTTGTGGTACTCTCGAGTGACAAAAACTTTGGACAAGGCACCAAGTTCTCTCAATTTCGTGACTGTTTGTTGAAGAAAGGTTACAATGTTGTCGTAGTAAATCCTGATACTTTGCCCAAAGTAGATTGAAGCTGCTTTTTACC
Organism: Arabidopsis arenosa; assembly: GCA_905216605.1. NCBI lineage: Eukaryota > Viridiplantae > Streptophyta > Magnoliopsida > Brassicales > Brassicaceae > Arabidopsis > Arabidopsis arenosa. The sequence goes on along the minus strand of LR999457.1, from coordinate 10,851,047 downwards.
TGGTGTGCTTTTATGATCCGAGTGTAGTTTTAAACAATCTTTTGCTTTTGCAATTCGTTTATTGTCTCATCTTACCATGTGTACAAGACTATTTTTGAAACAATTCCTATGTCATATATTCGTCACTATAATTTGGTCGGTGTCTTACATATCATGTTGCAATAAAAGAAAGCATATTTGAGTTTTGGCTGAGCTTGATGCATCTTTTAGACTTTTAAGTGAATTATGTAGAAACCGCAGTTCTCTTTCTTTTTTTGCCCAAGGTATTGTGAAAAAATGCAATCTTTAGAAGTAAACCGAGACATGGACGATTCATCTCATGTGATTGGTTTTCTCATTTTGCTTGAATAAACCGGAATCGTAGAAGAGCAAAAAGACTATAGAGGGTATCTACCGATAGTGAATAAAAAGTGTGTGAAGGGAGGACTTAGCGGATTATATATATATGTTTGTTGCTTTACCGGAAATGGGAGACCTGTGTACAACCCAACCCAAATGACTACTTATCGATTTAAATACTAATTTCTCTTGTGACATCAATTTTAAATAGGCTATAATTTTAACATATATACTCCCTCTGTATTTGAAAAAATGTCGTTTCAACTGTTTTTGGGTGAATTAAGAAAGGGCACAGAATTACAAAACTAACCTTATGAGAAACGATTATTTACAATTATATTTTATGAAAATCAATTTAGACTGATTAATTATGATCAATTAATTGGGGGTAATTTAGGAAATTTTATGCAAAAGTTGTTAAAATGACAACTAATTAAAAACACAGAAAAAAGGCTAGAACGACATTTATTCAAATACGGAGGGAGTATATATTAGGAACTATATGGAAGGTTTCTCTTTTGCAATTACTATGTTTCTCCAAGGCGTTATTTTGATGTCATTACTAGTAAACATTTCTTCTCCTTTGACTTGTGCTTGGTAGTACCATCATCCATAGACTTGAGTTTTTTCGGACACGTAGACGAGATTATATGTAATATGCATCCATTGAGCTTACTGCATTTGTGTGTGAAATGTTTAGAGTGATTGAAACCGCAACTGCGCCTATTTTTGGGGTTGATTCTTCTGGATGTAGTATAACGGTTGGAACTTGGAAATATAAAACCGCTGAAGTGACGGGATTGCTAGCTAGTGAAGCCATGGGGAAGTCAGTTGCCGATGAGATTGTTCAAGAGTAATCACGTGCAGCTCTTGAAAGTCAATTGTGTAAAGCCCTACAAGGTTGTCTAGAAAAAAAAGAAGATTTTCTTGATTCAAGCAAGTTTCATGTTGTGCTCTATGGATGAGTTTTATGGACTAGAAGAAAAATTTATTTGTTGTGTCATTCAGGTGAGGAAGAGAAAAGCCTCATATTCTAAAACTTAGAAAGTTTGGTGAAAATAATCATTCGGATTCTTCTTCTCATGTGTGTGTTCTCGTTAAGTCGTGCACGAGTCTGCTTCGTTGGTCAAGTCGTCACTAGTGATAAAGTAATAACAGGTAGAGTCATCAGTTTGCAAGGAGGCTACAAGACTATTGTTCAAAGCTTAAATCCATTGAGTCCACCGATATTCGCTTGCTTGTTGTTGTTCAGAGTGGAATGCAGCCATGGAAAGGCTTACCAGATGGTCAAAACACGAAGTGATTGGGAAAATGCTACCCGGTGAAGTCTTTGGTTTTATTTTATGTTGGAAGAAAGAGGCTTATGATAAATGCAAAAAAAGAGTAAGCAAACACGTTCCAACCCATCAAATACAAACGCCCTAGACCCTTCATATGCATAATAGAACCATGTTTACCCTAGAAAAGTTACTCTTCAGAATCAGCATTTGATATGGCCTCTTCATTCTCTCTCACCTTGTTCATTTTTGTTTCAGAAGAAGCCATGGTAAGAGTATCCTCTCTCTTCCGCTTCTTATCATCAAAGAGGCCCGTCAAAAACAAGGTTGACCTTGCTAGAGGAGGTAGCCAATCCGTGTCAAGAGGTAGCCAGCTCAAGTCAGTATCGGATAAAACAACAGCTCTTTCCGATTCTACCGATTCTACCACCTTTTTTGAGAGTACAATCATATTTGCTGGTGCAGGATTATCCAGTGCCCACACGTAAGCGTCCACAAACAGGGGAGAAATCCTAGCGTATTCATCCCCTGCAAAGTAAGTAGTTTACGTAAACGTGAAAAAAAAGTAAAGGGAACTATTATTATATATTGACCTTGGGGCATGAGATCGACTGTGATTCCGGCGTCCAAGTATTGACTTCGCAATTCATCCGACAACGTATCAACGTAAGCCTTGATTGACACTTCCCCACGATAATTCGCAGCCAAGAGAACTGATTTGATTTTCTGCCCCAGCAAAACAGGATCGGAACCATTAGGGATTGGGTAATCCTCGACGTCCCAAAAGACACATGTCTTAGCATCTGCCAAAGGAGAGAACGAATACACAATTACGATACATATCATAAATTAGATCCACCGTAATAATACTATGACATATGGACGATTAGATAGGCTAGTTTACCATGACAGATCGATCAGATGAAAGCTAATCCAGATTATTAGACAAACAATTTCGAGCAAGAGATATTTAGAGAGGTCTTACGTACCCATGTATGAATCGAAGTTCGGTCCATATATACTAGCGTCAGGTAACCGTGGATCACACGTAAGTGCCTCCGGATAAAACATTTCTTCGTCGGAGGACCGCGGATCAGACATAGATTCTAGCACTACAAGAAAACATAGTCTTTTTCTACCAAATTTCCTACCAAATATTTGGTAGGACTCATTTCTTACCAAATTCCTACGCATTTCCTACGAAATATATATTTCGTAGGAAATTCGAATGAAATTTCCTACGACAAAAATCGTAAGAAGTTCGTAGGAGATTTCCTACGAAAATCCTACGAAAGCAAATGTGGTAGGAAATTTCGTAAGAAAGTGGAATGAAAGCCATATGAAAGAATTGGTAGGAAATTCGAAGGTATATTTCCTTCCAATTTCCTACGACCAAACCTTCGTATGAAATCACGTAGGAAATGTGAAAGAAAGTTATGAGGAAATAATTGGTAGGAAAATCGTAGGATTAGCACTAAAAAAAATGAGCATTGATAGCATATTACGATAGCACGATTTCTGTAACTGCTATTAAAGACGGTATGCTGGATTGGGGTAGTCAACTATAGCTTTTTAAAAATGTTAAGCTGAAATTTTCACTAATTGGAAGTATTTAGAGCCTAATTTTTGTCATGAGCGCCAATACTTAGGGAAAAAAGCAACAGTTACCGCCATTGTAATATTAATATTTCTATTAACTTTGGTGAAATTCCGGTGAAACGGAGAAGACGAGAGAAGATTGGAGGTTTAACAGAATCTTATTAACAGTCATAAAATGTATGTTATAAACTTATAATCTAAAGCATATAAAATGTGTACTTAAGCTTATATATACATCAAATTAATGACATTAAACCAAGACCGATTAAACAGTAGATAACCGGTATCAAACCATGTATCATAATAATTTCCCTTTAGATTGTTTGGAGACAGAAGAAAAAAAAAATAGAACATAGAACGAGAAAAAAAAAGATTGAACAACTCTCTCTCGAGCAACGCTCTTCTCCATTCTACATCATCGCCGTCTCCGATCTACTCTTCCACCGTCACCGCCGCTATGTCTCAACCGTCTCTCCCCACCCCCCTCTCCCTCAGCTCCCTCCTTTACCTCTCATTCCCTCCACCCAGCTCATCCAAACCCTAATAAGCATCGATTGAACCTACATGCCTCTCTGGCCTATGAAACTCGAATTGAAGATTCATTGACTCTTCGTGGTCTCAACAAGCCTAGGTGTATTAATGCGGCAAATGGTCTCAACAAGCCTAGGTGTATTAATGCGGCAACGTCACTAGCTTCAGGTAAGTCTCTTTCTCTCTTGCGCTTCTTACACATTGTTTCGATTTTCTAAAATCTGGTGATTTTCGATTTCGATGGTTTAGTTGAAAATTTTGTGGCTGAATCGTTTTTTTTAATCTAATACGCAATCAGAAATTTTGGTTTAATTTAGGGTTCATAAGTCTCGGGTTTGGATTTGGGGGTGAATCTTTGATTTCTCTTTTCCTTTGTTATTAAGCCATCAGTTAGGTTTACAATTAGGAAGACTATGATGATATTGATAGTCCTTTCAATGCTTAGTTGCCTAATTATCGGTGAGAATTTCTTCTGAAAGTTAACTCGCCTAATTTATGTTGTATTTGCTCATCTCTTGTCTACATATATAATTAACGAGGACTACTTTGTAGCATGGAACCGGCCTCTCATATGTTTCAGGCTGACTTGATTTTAATATACAACAATGTGTGGTGATAAGAACATAAACTACTCTTTCATGGTAAGATTTGTGAACTAAGAAAATGTCTTGTTTGTTTGCTTTTTTCAGTTCTGGAGATTAATTAAACAATCTCTTTTTTTGTGTAGGTTCTGAATTCTTACCTCTTGATATTGAGCAAAACTTTAAGCTTACTTTGTCTTAGTTTTGGTATATGTGTAAAAAAGCTGCTACTACAAAGGCTATTGTTATTAATTGGATTTTGAATCAAATGCAGCTTAGTTTTGGTATATTGTTTTGGTATATTGAATCAAAGGCTATAGTTTTGGTATATTGTTATATGGTGAGATCACATTTGTTTTGAAATTGTTTTCTTTTGGTAAGTTGTAAAGCAGAGAGAGATGGAACCCTAGAAGTCTCTAGAAGTGACGCAGTCAAGGCTCTCCCCTTCTCCGTTTCTTACTTTGCCTCAGTCAGGTTCGTCGAATTCTTTCTCGTAGCTTTCAACTTGTTCGTCTTTTAAGAGAATAAGTTTAATAATGGGAAATTCTAAATCAAATGGTATGTGATCTTGTTTCTTCTAAAACTAAATTACACATCTTTCATCACTATAACTAAGAAATGTTGTCTTTTTGTAACCGATTTATCTCAAAAAATTATGAAAGCTTTCAAGTTTGAGTTTTCCATTTGATTTCTGTTTTTTTGCAGTCTGGAGCTTTCAAGTTGTCAGAAGATGGTTTCCTATTGCTCCAATTTGCTCTTCTGGTCGTGTACAACAATATGATTGGAGTTCTTCGTTTAGTCCATCTGAATTACAATACTTATGTTGTTTAAGACCTTGTTTTAATAAATGGTTTTGAACACTTATGCCTTGTACAATGAATATGGCTTCGTATGAATTTTAATTGGTATGAGCTTCAATTGGTATGAAGCTATGACGTTTCTTTTGAATTTTAAATTTAATTTATTCAAAAAACCAAAATTTGTAACAAATAAATAAAAATAATTTTATTAAAATTATTTCTGAAATTTTGAAGGATAATGGTAGGAATTGGGTAGGAAGTGTATCGTAGGAAACTGGTAGGAAAATTTTGGTAGGTAATTAGTGAGAAATATTTCGTAGGAAATTTGAAGGATAAAAATTCCTACGAAATTTTGGAAGGAAAATGGTGAAGACGGTCCTACCAATTTCCTACGAAATTTCCTACGCGATTTCCTACGAATACGTTTCGTAGGAAATTTCCTACGAATTTCCTACCAAATTCTGTTTCCTACGGGAGATTCCCTTCAAATATTTTTCGTAGGAAATTGGTAGGAAACGTCTGTTTCCTACCAATTTCCTACGTTTTTGGCCGTAGGAAAACGCTGTATTTCTTGTAGTGTAGGGTTAGATCTAAAGAGATTGCAATTTCTGTTTAACTAGAAAGTACTGTTTCCTCAACTTTTAATCTGATGTGACTTATCAATTAATATATTAAGATGGCTATAAAAATAGATTTTTGGAAAACTAAAACCAAAAATAATAACTTCAAAATCTGCAAACATTTAAGGCCTCAATATTTTTGTTAAGTTTGAACTTTTGCTTTTTACCTTGTGGTTTTATTAAACGATCTTTCTAAATTTTAATGCGAGACATGGTTTTTGGGATGATCACTAAACTGTTTTGTTGGATTTAAAAGCGTCACAGCTCATGGTGCTGCTTGTGAAGACTTGAAGACAAAGCTTAAAGGTAAATGGGAGTTTTAAGCATGACTCACACGTGAAAGGTTGTTTGAAGGTATAAACAGAAAAACTAGTTTGAAAGTTTAAAGTGTTAGTAAAATTATCTTTGGTAGTTTATAGTAAAAAATTTTGGGGTTTAAAGTGCTATATGGTGATATTTTGAGGGTTAAAAATGAAATTTTTTATGACCCGTGTTATATAGGATGGATTAAACTTTATTTAGTACAAATTTTATATATTATATATTTTAGAGTAAAGTTTTGATATATTATAGTAGTAACTAGTAGGTGAACCTTTTTTTTTGTCAGTCCCTATATATAAATTAGAATGAATATATATATTTTTTAAATATAATACTTAATTATGGATGATTTTTTTTAAGATATAGAAATGGAAAATTATATTTAAAAATAAAATTAATATTATTTGAAAATTGAGTTTATTTATATTAACAAACACAAAATGAGATTGAATATAATTTGGTTAGATCAAAAATCAGAATTTCATAAATGACTGCCATCAAAAATAAAATAACAAATGAGATGCATCTAAAATGTAGATTATTTTGAGTTAATTGAGAAAGTTAGCTATTATTTTGAGTTAATTTAGGAAATTATTTTTTCAATTTTTACTTCTTTGGTTATTGGAATGAAGATTTGTTTGAGTTAATCACGGAATTTAGCAATTATTCGCATCATAGAATATATTAAAAACATATTTTGATATATAATAATATTAAATTCAACTCGTGGGTGGAGTCCATATTTTATCTTAGAATCCCAATAAAAAAAAATTATTTGCACAATCCATCAATCGTAATTTTCAAATATATAGAAGTATCAAATCTTACTTAAACCAACTCATCATATAATCTTAACTCACAGTTTGTTATAAGGATCATAATTTTTTTTAATCATATAATATATTATGTTTAATCTGTCGTCTGGTATAAATATTTTAAATAAATCGTTTTAAAACAAATCAAATTAGAGTATTTATAATTTTTAACTTTTTGATCTATTAAATATTTATGATATTCTTTAAAAATGTATATCTAAAATATTTTAAATATTTATTGTAGTATACAAAATTATACTTTTTCAAAATAGAAATGTATGAAATTGAATATTAATATTCAAATTTTGACCGGTTACTCCATCAGAATTTTAGTTTAAAAGAAATATATTACTCAAGTTTAAATTTTTGACCCGTTACAATATTTCTTTATAGATTGAACAATTTTTATTCGTTTTAAAAAATTCAAATCATGGCATATGCGGAGAAAAAACTACTTTTTCTTATATGGTTGATATAATAATCAATTTAAAAGTTTTTTTTAATGGTTCACATATATATATTTAATTGTTATAGAGTTCAAATATTATTAATATTATAAAAATTTTATAGAATTTCTATATTATAAACACTTTAAACGTTTTATAAAATTTAAATATTTATAATGTTTACACTTCTTATAATTCTTATAAAGTTCAAATAATATTTGAAACTTCATAAAAGTTTTATAAAGTTTAAATTTTCTTAAAATTACAAAATTATAATATTTAACTTTTAATAGATCCGGAGCTGCATGTATTGGTGTATGGAATGCTTGGATTTCAAGCTTAGGCACTAACGGTGAAGGGTTGAAAGCAATTAACGTGTTTGAAAATATTTATTATAAGATGGTGTGTCCTTTAATCCTTTGCTTGATTATCTTCATGTTACCCTTCCAAACAACCCAAATTTCGGCCAGCTTAGTGTAAGTTATCTTTTGCACACGATACTCTATTCCCTTCACTTTCAGGTACTTTACAAACTGATTTGATGTTTCTGTAGCTTCATACCTCAAGCAGCGACACAAAACACTCGAATAATTTTCCGATTTGGAGCATAGATCATACTTTTAACTTCTAGTGCTGCTTTCTCCAGCTGACCTTGTCTTGATAAGTGTTTTTTTCTATAGTTTGTACATTGATTGTTCAAAGTGTTTTTTTGAATAATTCATATTCTTTTTTTCAGACACTTATATCTCGTCAATGAAAGACGAGTTTTTTTCTTTCTGAAAAAGGTTGTTTTTAGTGCGAAAAGTTCCATTCCACATATTTTATACTAAATAACTTGTGTCTTTATGAAATTTACATAAATAAAACATATTAAATAAGACATAATCCCAATAAATAACGATATAATCTCCTTAAATAGCGCCATAATCCAGAGAAGAGGTCCACAAGCAGATAATTATTAGCAGTAGTTAATTATCTCCTAAAAATCACTTTTAAATCCTAAATTCTGCAACACTACTAAGTCCAATTCTTTCTTCAATTGAAGGAGATCATTGTATGATTTGGTCAATGTATCAAGGTCGTTAACCTGACAAAAAAATACTAAGAAAAGTGGCGGACTCCAAATCTCAAGATTGTAGAGATAGAGAGATCACATGTTGAACTCGCGAAGGCAAAAAAAAAACTCAAAGATTTTAAAAATTTGTTAATCAAACAATTTCTAAACATGGTTCCTTGTATAAAAATATTACTTTTTCTTTGTGTATTTTAAATTACATTTTCTATGTTTTAAGACATTTATTTAATGTTGTAATATTTATAAATCTAATATATAAGTTAGTCAGATTGGAATATATGGTCGAAAATTGGTAGAAATATAATTTTCACCATTATCTTGGTCATAAAGTTTTGACTATTTTTGTTTTTTCAATATTTTACCACTTTATTGGCCAAAGAAATGTCAACCATATTATTGGTCAAAAAAAATTCCTACCATTTTATTGGTAAAAAAATGTACGACCAATGTTTGACAAAAATCAACTTCCGACCAAAAAATTTACATCAACTTAGTTTTGGTCCAAAAATCGATCGAAAATAGGTGTTTTTGACCAAACTGATGGTTGTATCAATTATAATCGTAATATATTTTCAACATTTACCACACTGATGAATGGTTTTTACTGTTAGGGTCGAACAAAAAAAAATCCATAGTTGTTCTGATGTCTCTAATTTCGATTAATTCTACCAAAACATTAATAATTTACTGAAGAATCCATCTTAACCTGCAACGCCATCATCGTAGCCTTGTGCAACGCTGGGCGGTCCGGCGACGCCGTGGATATGTTCGATTTCTTTTTTAACAAATCCAAGATGAAGCTAAACATCGCTTCCTGCAATTTCATCATCAAATCCCACTGCGATCAAGGCCGCCTTGACGATGCTCTTTGATTATACTCCCACCTTCTCTCCTCGGACCACACTCCTTCTCCGGACCACAACACGTACGACCACTTGACCAAAGCCATGGTCGATGCCGGAATGATGAACCAAGCTCTTGATCTCTTGTTGAAAGGAAGAGCTGACTTGTTCAATTTCCAAAAGCCAGGCATGTACATGAATCTTATTCGTGGCTTCATGGAACAAGGGAATCTCGACATGGCGTATGAGCTCTGGGACGACTTCAAGACTTGTTCCATATGCGAGTATATCGCAGTCCTGGAATCAATATTCGTAGAGTATTTGTTTAAGCAAGGCAAGGACGATGAGGAAGCTATGGAGCTATATAGGAGCTCAGTGAGTAACAAGGGCTTCACAACAAATGAAACTATGGGCAATCAGTATTTGAAAGTGTTGCTCAAGTACGGCAAGAAAACAGAGGCATGGGCATTGTTCGAGTATAGGCTTGACAATAGCGGTTACTGGAGTGGGATTGATTCAGATACTCTTAATATGATGGTGAACGAGTGTTTCGAGGTGGGACGGTCAACATCTTCAACAAGACAAGTCAAAGAGTAAATACTCGCTGCCTGTGGAAGCATACAAGAATCTTATACCAAGGTTGTTCAAACTGCAAACAAGATGGTCGCTTCTAAAGTCTACAAGGTTACTAAGTTGTTTTTCTAGTTATTTCTGTTTAGCTAGGTTAAGTTTCTTTTGCTTTTACATTTGATTCTTTTGCTTTTATATTAATTATGTTACCTACTTGGTTTCATTTACTATGTAGTTAATTAGAGTACTTTCATCAGTTTGTGACCAAATAGAATAGAAGACTTTCATTTCAGTTTAATATTATGCGTGTTTTACTAACAAAATCTTGGTAAAAAGATAGTAAAAAGTAGTTAAGTACCATGTAAATAAGAAGGTGTGAGTTTTCACTTCTGAAATTGATGCATCAGCTGTACTCTGTCTGTAAATATCAACAAAACAAATTAACCGAGTTCAAGCCGGTTCACGTTTCAATCTAAAACTAAAAAACTCTTGATTGGTAAACGCAAAAAGAAAAAATGTTTTTACTTGTCCACAAAAATCGAATGATTTCAACTAAATATACGGTTAGTTCCGGTTTATCTTCAGTTTCGTAAAAAAAAAAACTCAGCTCCGAAACTTTTCAGAAGATCCGAAATTTTCTCGGGAAAATTTACCGGAGAAATCGCTATGGAGGAATCTTTGAATCTCATGTCGAAAGCGCGAGAGATTCTTGTGAGTGAAAGCCATGAAGAATTAGCAATGATCATCGATCATCTCTTTAAGCGTCAAGACTCCGAAGAGTATAAAACATCGCGTGCGCTGTACGATTCCTGCGTCTCTAATAACCCAGCTTGCTTAACCCTAAAGCTTCTTAAAGTCTATCAATCTTCTTCCAATGGCGTTCTCAGACTCCGATCAATCTATCAACTCTCCGAAACTCTCACCCATCTGAAAACTCAAATCATCTTGTCCAAATTCTCTCTCGACTCTCTCTATGAAATCAAAAGGGTTTTGATTTCATGCCTTACAATGCAAGAAACCAAAGAATCTGACATCAAGATCCTCAGAAAAATCGTGTCTTTCGTAGTTTACAATGTCGTGGAGTTACATAAAGACAAATGGGACGAGCTCGGTGATTGTATCTTATCGCTAGCGAGTAGCAAAGAACCTACCAAGGCTTTTATCGTCTTCATCGATCTGCCACCAGTCTACAAGAGTTTTATCGACAAGATTTTGAACAAAACCTTGGAGGAAGCTAGTAATGTCATTCTTTATCCTTATAGAGTCGAAGATTGGAGCTTGGCTTTACAAACTTTTGTTAAAATGTGGATTCAGCTTCTGAAAACAGGGATGAGATTCGAGTTACTAATGGCGTTAATGGAGATTTGGATTTCCTCTGTTTTGAATTCTGTAAAGAAGCTAGTGGAGATGGAAAAAGAACAGTTTTTGGTACGAGGGCTTGAAGATTTCGAGAGGTTCTTCTCACGAGACATGAATCTGTATCATTACACTAAAGATCAATGCCATTTTGTGTTGGCTTCCATGAACGAGATCGAAGGAGTAGTCGGAACACAGACCAAGGAGATTGTGAGGAAGATCGAAATGTTGGTTGCAGAACCGGACAATCCTGCAGCCATCAAACCACATGATGATGATTTTAAGAATGGTAGAGAAGAGTTTGACCGTGGATGGTATGATCGTTTGAAGAATTTATCTTCACTGGAATGGTTAAAGATCTTTGCGTCCTCTGAACTTGAAGATAGGTCCAGAGATATAGCAATCAGACGACTCAATGTCTTACTCTGTGACCACACTTCAAAGAAAGTGCAAATAGACATTTCAGAGATGAGACAACTCCAACCATTGCTTATCTCTTGCTTGAAGGAAGAAGTAGTTTCATACAGTATGTTCAAAGTCCTAGGTGAGGTGGTGAACCATGTTGCGTATGAGATGTTGATCTTTCAAGAGGAGACATGGTATGAGCTACGCGATTATATTGCATCGAGTAAAACAGAGTTTCAAAGAGCGGTTTATATCTTCCAGTGCTTAACAATGGCGCTTATTGATGACGATTTTGTGATTCCTGTGATGGAGAATCTTTTCCTAGAGATAATCACAAGGCTAGAACCACCAAGAGAGTTGTTGGTAGATAACAGTAGCTGGGTCTTGGCGTTTATGGGTGGCTTTTGTTTAGCAATTCACTTGATAGAGATGTCAAGTAAAGCTGAATCCGTTAAAGAGATTGCACATAAGATGATAGATTCTATAAGAGAGCTAGTGGAAAGAAAAAAGGAAGTTGGGCTTGTGAGGAGAGCTTTCAGAGACGTTGAAAGCATTGTGAAGAAACAAATGGAATGGTACAGTACGAGCCAATACAAGTTCCTTAAGGGTCTGCTTTGGAGACTCTATGCAATCAAAGGCATGAAATGGGAAAGTAAGATTGTGTTGTGGAGAATCAATGTGATTGTTGAGAGAGGAGTTAAAGAAGAGGAAAAAGAGCTACCAGCGAATGAGTTTGATTGGCTCAACCTTAATGCTGAATAGAAAACTAGCTTTTGGTGTTTAGTATCTGACATTGTGCAGAATCTTATTTTTGGTGTATATGTAGTTTGCATTGAAGAAGAAAATTGTAAGGAAAGAAATAGATAAGAGTTTTGGAACATGTACTTAGTAGTTCTTAAAGCACTTTAATCTTGAGAGTTACTTAATAATCTTTCATTTACTAGCACTTTTATCTTGATGCTAAAACAAATTCGTAGCATCAACAACACTACATGTGTCACAGATTTTCTCAACAAGAATCTGAAACAGAGATTCATCAACTTAGGACTATTGTTGACGTTGCATCACTCTAAAGCAGATCTATTGGGCCTTTAATTATTAAAATATCACTTAATGGGCTCAATGGGCCTTAAAGTTAAATATCAATAATTAGGCGATTTTCTCTAACTTCTCTGCCAAAATTCAATTTTATTCCGATCAAGTTTTTATTTTCCAATCCGCTTGGAAGTTCTCTCATCCATCTCTTGGTTCGATTCAATCTCATCGTTTGAAAACCCTAAATTTGTTTGGAAAGATTAAGCCATGGGAGGTCACGGTGGTTTGAATATTCTTCCACAGAAGCGGTGGAACGTATACAACTTCGACAATCGAGAAAAAGTTCGAAAGGACGAAGAAGCTGCCGCCAGAGAAGAGCAGATCAAACGCGAAGAAGCTAGAAAACGAGATGCTGAATCTCGTCTCGAAGTTCTTCGTAACGTCCGTGGCTTAGCGCCTCTCAAACGAGCTTCTCCGGAGGCAGAGAAGGGTAAGGATGAGGCGGTGGTGGTGGCGGCGGCTGTTGTTAAATCCACTGATGTTGTTGTGGAGAGTGGTGAACCGGAGGAGCCGAAGACGGGTCATATTAATCTATTTGAAGGGATTAGGATATTTGATCCGATTGAGATCCCGAAGAATGATAAGCCTGCGGAGGAGGAAGATCAGAGAAGGAAGAAGATGAGGAAAGAAGCGGCTGCAACGGCGAGAGCTTCTGCGAAAGATGCTGCAGCGAGAGCTGGTGATCCTGATGAGGAGAAGTATAGATTGGGATATGGAGTTGCTGGTAAAGGTGTGAAACGTCCTTGGTATCTTGAGAAACGTAATGGTGAAGATGATTCTGTTCGTGGTGAGGATGATGATGGATATAGAGGTGATGAAGCTAAGAAGAAGAAGATGAGTGGGAAGAAGAGCTTGAAGGAGTTGAGAGAAGAAAGGTTGAAGAGGGAGAGGATTGAGAAGGAAAGAGAGAGAGCCCTTTTCATGAAACAGAGCCAGAGAGACGGTGGTTTTTCACGGCGGTGAGTCTTTTGATTATATTGGTGGTTCTGGTTTCACACGTGTGACACGTCATGATGAAATTATACTTGATTTGCATAGTTTTTGTGCAAGTTAGTAGTTAACTGTTGCTTGATTCATATCCCAAGTGTTGGTTTATTGCATAACGCTACTTGATGCTTGTACTTTTTTAGTGCTGATAGCACCGTGTTAGATAGTTTGGAGTGTGATAGATATCTAGGAATCAATAATTTACCAAGTCCTAGCCTTTAGAGAACTCTTAGTCATGAGAAGAAGAGTACAAATGAATGCTCAAGTTAGCTTGTGAAATTCTTTTGCAGGCGGTGATCAAATCACAAGGATGACAAAGAAGACGAAAGAAGACTTGATGCAGAGATCCAAAGGTTGTTTCACCTTTTAAAAGCCCTTTTATTGTTTATGATATGTATATGCGTATAAAGAAAATATCTTTCGACAGATAGGAAAGTGAAAAGGATGTGTAGTGATAGTTTGTTGGTGGAATCCTTTATTATTGCTTGATTTATATCTCTAGTGTTAGTTTATTGCTTAGCGCTATGTGGTACTTGTACATCATTTGTGTTGATAGAATCATGGTAGATGGTTTTGAGTGTGATAGATATTTGAGGATGTTGGCATCAATAGGTTAACAGGTCCTGGCCTTTAGCATATTTAAAAGTTTAGTGAAGCATGGTTGTTTGTTAGTTTGATGGTAGCATTTAGACCCTGAAAGTTACTTGTTTCAACATTGGGTTGGTAGCTGATAATCCCATTGGTTCCAACTAGAACAGGCACTGCAACGTATTGTCATCAGATGAAGAGTATGTAATTGAATATATGTGTAGAGAGTTTAAGCAGATAGAAAAAGAGGAAATGATGTGAAGTGAATTTGGTGATTGTTTATTGCTTCCTGCTCAAAAAGTAATAGTACACGTTTGTAAACCTGGCTATTGCATAGTACTTCATTTGTGCTGATAGAATCATGGTATATAGTTTAGAGTGCGTTTTGCAGACATCACAGTCTATTGTCCTGTACTAATTGTCACAGGTCCTGGAAGGTTTCAGTGCCTAATAGGTTACACAACTAGTCTTGTATTGCTTGTTCTCTAAGCCTGTACAGGAAATGTGGTAGATTTTAAAACAATTTGCATTTGATATGGACCCAATGTTAAGAGTTTACTTGAATCAAGCTGCTGTTTGTCCCACTCATTGTCATAGGTATTTCCCTCATTCATAGTAAAAACCTAGAACCTCCTTTTTGACAGCTCAATATCTTCTTTGCACTACCAACTCCAGATTAGTATTAGGCAGAGAGTTTTTCGTGAGTGTGTGCATATATAATCTTAGGTTCGTAACCGCTTGAAACAACACACTAGTTTTGATTCTGTGGCATATCAGTGTTATGGCCTGAAGTTAGAGAACTGTTTTGGTAGCTAAAATCCCTTTGTTTCCTTGTTGAATATGCACACCAAACTTTTAGTTTTGAGGAAAAGAATACAGGTGATTGCTAATATTAGCTTGTGAAATTCCTGCAGACGGTGATTAAATCTCAAGGATGACAAAGATTACTTGATCCAGAGATTCAAAGGTGATTCCACGTCTGAGAAGCCCCTTTTGTCATCTATATATTTATTTGTGTGTATAGAGATGTTTCAACAGATAGAAAAGTGGAAAGGATGTGTAGTGAGTTTGATGGTGGAAATCATTTGTCTTTGCCAATGCTTCTTGCTCAAAGAGTTGTGTCCCCTAAATTTGATACTCAGAGCAAAAGTTTAGTAAAAATGCTTTGCAATTCAACAGACTTTTGAAGATGATGGCAAACTAGAGAGAGGACAGTGCGTTAGACAAAAAGTTGTGTCGTTGAAACATATCAAAAGTACTGATGAAAAAACATAAAACGACATGATCCACAAAAACAAACGACACAATCCCAGATAAAAGGTCCACTCTAGAAAAGTCAAAGTTTCATCATGACATCATCATCAAAATGGAGGGATAAGGAGACCAATCACACCGTTCTTGGCGATGGTCTTGATCCGATGGGTGGGAATGTCAACAGGAGTGGAGAGCATAGCAACGTCACCAGAGTAAAAACGGCCACTTGAGTCGTGGCCAACGGCAGGAGCTTCACCAGTCACCTTGACTCGCCCATTGGTGACAGAGACAGTGAAGTTGTCACTGGGAACACCCGGCATGTCTACACGCACGTATAGTTTGCCGTCTGGGAGCTGCTTCGACTCATAGGCCATAGTCGTTAGTGGGAACGCCATTGGATGGGGCTGCAATACCGGACCGGTTAACGCCGGGTCTGATCCACATTACAACACAAATACTCTCTTTTAAAACACCCAATATTCTCAGTACCAATATAATAACCATAGAGTTGAAGAGGAGAATACCATTTGGATCGGTGCCATAGGGAAATCTGTGAGGACCCGTGCCACGGAGATCTACCACCACAAACAAATAGAAAAGACAAACATTTAAAGATGAGTAAACAAATTTCAAAAGTTTGTGTAGGAAAAAGCCAAACTTTTAGATATTGAAAGTTTCTGGAAATGGTAGATCGAATAAAAATGGAAATACCTTCTCGGAAACGTGGGCCACCGAGAAATGCTGTCAAAAACATAAACTATTTATATCAGAAAAATGATCTATAAACGATAATAATAGAGAAAAAATGGGTACTTACCGATGCAAGAAGAGCGGTGTGGATTGATGGGAGTCTTGGAGAGGAGAAGTCTAAGAACACCATCGGACATGTGAGTGGTGATGTTTGAGATCTCACAGCATTTGCAGATAAGTCCAGTTATGGTTAGGTATGTACGGTCGGTGGAGTCGTGTGTGTGAACCTTGGGTGCTTCGGCGTAAACAATCACAGCTTTCTTCGACCGGTCAAGAAAAACCCTCACGCCTTCTTCAGGAACTCCAGGCAAATCCATCCTCACGAACATGTCTTCGTTTACCAGCATCTTGAACTCAGTGAACCCTTTTGGCCCAGACGTCAGAAACTGGTTGTTGATTGCGTAAAAACCTTCTGCTTTCTCCAACATTAAAAGAGAGAAAACACCAAAAAAATCAGAGAAATGAAACTTAAAAGGAGACTAATCTCAATTGCTCCTCAGAGTCAAAGAATTAATCTACATACTCTCCTCTAATCCACATACTCTCCTCCTTTTAATGAAAGGACGAAACTACCCCTTTACTAGGTATACGTGGTACAACTGGTATCCTAGTTGTACCACCTCCTAGTTGTACCATCCTAGTTGTACCACCTCACTACAAGAAAACATGGATTTAGCGACTACAAGAAACGTCACTAAAGAGTCGCTAAACACATAATAACGACTAATTAGCGACTAATAAACGTTGTCGCCGAACACTGCGTCGCTAAAATTAATAGTAGCCTAATAGTCGCTAAATAGCGACCATTCTGCGACAACTATTTAAGTCGCCGTTACGTCGCGTATGCGTCGCTAAATTGGCGACTGTTTTGCTACTAATAGGTCACTATTAGGCGACTGTTGTGGCGACTAATTGGTGACTGCGGAATCGACAAAAAGACACTACAAGGCGACTGTTTTATGAATGCTTTAGTGACTGAATTGCTATCGTTTTGCGACTTACTGGAGGTTTATTTATCGATTTTGCCTGCTTATTTTGATTCCAATTACGTTTGCAATTACTAATTAAAACCAAACATACAAAAACAACTTTTGAATTAAAAGAAGTTCTTAATAAACATAAAAACATAAATACAAGTCCAAAATATCAAGTTCACAAGACATAAATACAAACATACTTGTACCATAAGTACAAGACCAAAAGATCAAGTTCAAGTTTTTGAGTTAAGAGGAGAGAAAACTAAGTAGCAGGAGTAGTACCATCAGCATTAGCAGCAGGAGTTGGATTTGGTTGGACCTCTGAATGATCATCCTCCGCAGCAGGAGTTGATTGGGAATTGAGGAAGGCCAGGAAATTAGGGTCAGTTTGACTCAGGTACTTCTTCACCATAGACAAATGCTTGATCTCAGCTGCTTGTGATGCTGCGACCCGCAATGCCTCTGCTTCACGTGCTGCTTGTAAAGCTGCTTGTTCCTCTATCTTGCGGTTAGCATCCTCAAGCTGTGACTGCAGGGTTGTGAAAGAAGAGCTGCTTCCTGCGTACTTGCGCTTCCCGTTGATGTAAACCCCTAAGCTGCCAATTCCAAAGTAATCCCCTCTATCATTTGTGACAGTAGACTGCAAAACAAAGTAAAAACATTAGTGCTTAACAGATAAAAGTAGACTACAGAGCAAAAGACAAGACTACTACCTGAAGAAATATCTCATCATCCTCCTCCTGAGACAGCTCAGACTGACGCGAATTACCATCATCCTGTTCATCATTCTCTTGCAGGGCAGCCAACTTAGCTGCCTTGTTCTTGAGATATGCCTCATGGATTTCCTGCGCCTTCCTATCCACAAATGTCCCATCCTTCTTGGTATGAGTTCTGATGAACACTTCTCCAATAGTAGGAGGTCTTCCCAATTCAACTTCCTGAAATATAGTAACAGAGATGTCAGCAAGTAATAAACAAAACAAGTATTTAAAACAGACATGTAACTTACCATCTCTTGCTCCACTTGTAAAAAGGACTTTGGACCAGAAACATGCTTGTGAGGACCAAGACCATTACGGTCAGACATCCTAGCTGCTGATGTGGTTGAACTCTTGGCTTGGGCTTCTTCAGTATCCCAATACTTACACATCTCTCTCCACAGAGTTTTCTCAATCCAATACGGCCTCACTCTTGGGCTTTTTGACCCTGCCTTACTAACCATGTCTTTCATACGATTTGCAATGATCTTGTAGAACTTGGCTTCAACCACACCTGTAACTGAGGGATGCCAGGTGTGTGTTTTCTACCAAAACAAGAGGACAGTGAAGCAGATGTTAGTTATCAAAATACAATATGAAAATACAGTAGTAGAAGAGGGATAGAAGCTTACAGCGAATTCAAGAAAGTATCTTTCTCTTCTTCCAGTTGGCACACAACTCCAACTGTAGTATGGTCCATCAAACTTGTTAGTAAAACACTTGGTGACCTTCCGGGTCAGCTTACCCTTATCCTTACCAAACCTACAAGAAAACATAATACAGTTAGCTATGAATTCCAATTGATAACAAGAAGACCTAATCTATATGTAGACCTAACAGACTATACTAAAACAGACACAAAACAATACTAAAACAGACACAAAACAATACTAAAACAGACACAAAACTATACTAAGACAGACACAAAACTAGATGAAGACAGACACAAAGTTAACCTAAACTATACTAAAACAGACACAAACTATACCTAAACAGACATAAACACAAACTATATACTAACTAACACACCTAACAAGTATTTAAAACAGACTAACCTATATACTAACTAAGCAGAGTCGTGAAACCTACCATGTCGTTCCAGACTCCAATGTCGGAGAGATGACAGTGGTATAGAGCTCACGGCCTGGCAGGGAAAGGAGATCATTTAATGTAGCGAGCACATCTTCCGGGAGAGTTGATTCCCTCAAACCTTCTTCCTCCGATTCACCTTCTTCACCTTCTTCATCTTCTTCATCTTCTTCATCCTCTACGTTTTGAGCTTGAGAACTGTGGCCAGACACAGAAGCTCTTGCTCGAGGTTGATTCAAGGGTGGAGACTGAACCGGTGCTGGAGACTGAACCGGTGCTGGAGACTGAGCAGCGCGATGAGATCCGGAGGCTAGCCGATGAACAGAGGACACAGACCCTCTGACTTGAGTAGATCTGGATGCTTGAAATGGAGTCGATCCGGAGCCTCGAGGAGATCCACCAGATGCATGCAGAGATCCTTCGCCCGACTGGAAAAGCTGCTGAGGAGGTGGATAGTCTCTCAGACTCACTCGCGGTGAAGGCTGGCGAATCTCCGGTTGCTCAGTCTCTGGAATTGGATCTTGAGGGTTCGCCGGCGTGAACTCGTACTGCGGCGGAAGGCTTCTAGGCCTTCGAGTCGACACACCGGAAGATATAGGTCGAGTTGGGACAACGGGTCGCTTCGCCGGAGACTGCGGTCCCCTTCCTCTTCCTCTTCCTTTGGGTTTTCCACCACGAACACGAGGAGCCATCGATTAGGGATAAAAGAAGTAGAATCGACGAAATTTGTAGAGATTGTGATAGACTGAGAGAGAATCGGAGAGAAATTGGTCGAATCGGAGAGAAATTGGTCGGGTTAGGGTTAGGGTTCGTCGTGAGATAGAGAGAATTGGGGATCTAGGGTTAGAGAAATGAGGGATTAGGGTTTTCCGCGGTAGTTATAGGTTATTTATAGCATGGGCCTTCACAAAAAATCTAATGGATCGAGTTAAAAGGCCCAATTAAAAGGCCCAATAAGAAATTATAGTCGCTAAAACGTGGCTACTTAGTAGCCCACTTTAGAGACTAAACATTCAGAAGCTACTTAGTCGCCAAATTTGGCGACTATACAATGACTTTTTTTATCAGTCGCCAAATGCAGACGGATTAGCGACTAATGTTGTTTAGGCAACATTCAGTCGCCTAAATGTCGCAATTCAGTCCTTAAATTCAGCGACCAATTTATCAGTCGCTGAATGTCGTCGCTAAATCCATGTTTTCTTGTAGTGAGCTCCTAGTTGTACCATCCTAGTTGTACCACCTCCTAGTTGTACCATCCTAGTTGTACCACCTCCTAGTTGTACCACCTCCTTAGTTGTACCACCTCCTAGTTGTACCAGACCTTAGTTGTACCACCTCCTAGTTGTACCACAACTTAGTTGTACCAGACCTTAGTTGTACCACCTAGTTGTACCACAACATAGTTGTACCCGAATATTCCCTAGTTGTACCAGTTACAACCCGTATAAAAGGATTCGAACCCTGGGGGCGCGCGCGTGCGCACGGAGCTCGCAACCACTGAGCTATTGTGTTTTTCGTTGAACACTTACCGATTTAATTGTATTTAATCCTTATCACCCAAAATCAACCCTCATTAAGGGTAATTTTGTCTTTCTACCATTGAAGAGTATTTGAGACTAAATTTGGAGCTTGAGGAGCCCCTGAGAATTTGTTCCAACTTAAAAACGGCGATCGTAAAAGTGGAAATGTGTATGAGATTTTAGAAGAATCATACCGGGAGATTGAGGACGAGCACTAAGAGGAACGGCCATTGCCATGATTCAACCAAAGATTCAAGCTTCTCAGTGCTTTAGGGTTTTTGCATTAAGAGGTTCTCGAACTTTATGGGTATGGGAAGGCTACAAAAGGAAATATCTACACTTCTCAGCTGACGTGGCATGTTTACTTTTGACCTTTGACGAAAAGTTATTAATATGAAAAGAATCCGACGGTACATATTATTTAGTTGATATTGAAACGAAAATCACAGCCGTCCAATCTTATCTGCATTCACACTTGAAGATTATTTCAAATTACACTTAATTCTTGCATAGTATTTGTTGGTTCTTAGACAACAACTACTTTTTGTAATTTTATCTAATGCAAACCAATAGAGAGACCTTGAGAAATTGGTAACAATTTAGAGACTCATATTAGACACCAAAAAAAAAGGATTGTCATTTTGAAACATATCAAAGTTGATAAAAGCATAAGTCCAAAATTACGAAATAATCCCTAAAGAAGTCCACAAGGCTTCACGAATTTAAAGAAACAGAAAACATAGCAGCTTCATCATCATGAAATCAAACAGGAGGGATGATCAAACGAATCACACCGTTCTTAGCAATGATCTTGATCTTACGGATGGGAATGTCGAAAGGTGTGGAGAGCATAGCAACGTCACCGGAGTAGAAACGTCCACCTGAGTCGTGGCTAACGGCAGGAGCTTCACCAGTCACCTTCACTCTCCCATTCATGACTGCGACGGTGAAGTTCTCTTTGGGGACGCCTGGCATGTCTACACGCACGTAGAGACCACCGTTTTGAAGCTGCTTGGACTCATAAGCCATCTCCGATCCATAGTTCACACATGGGTGTGGCATCAATATCCGACCTGTTAACTTCGGATCTGCTCCACATATACCACAACATCAACAAGACAACAAACATTCCCTTTTAGACTAACCAAGCTCACTACTACTCTATACAGTGTTTGTCCCTATATGACATTCTTGATGATATGTATAACATAAGCTTGTAGAGGAGGAAATATGTGAATACCATTAGGATCCGTGCCATGGCGAAATTTGTAAGGATCATCGCCACGGAGATCTATGACCACACATAGAAAAGACAACATTTTCAAACGTTAGTGAAGGAAAAATGAAGACTTTTTATTTACCCAAAGAAAAATGAAGACTTTGTAATTGTTCAGAGACGATATATCAAAATAGAAAGTTTGGTGAAAACGACAGATCGAATAAAATACCTTCTCTGAAATCTGGGCCAGCAAGAAAAGCTGTAAGAAAAACACAAAATCAAAAGTTTTTATTACCAAAAAAGTTTCCAAATTTAAATGACTGAATAATAAATTAAGTTGAAAAAGAAATGTAATTACAGATGCAGGAGGAGCGTTGTGGAGTGATGTTGGACTTGGTGAGAATAAGCCTAAGAACACCATCGCACATGAGGGAAGTGAAGCCGGAGACTTCACAGCATTTGCAGACAAGTCCGGTGCTGGTACCGTAGTTCCGTTCAGAGTAGTCGTATTTGTGTTCCTTTGGTGCGTCGGCGAAGATACAAACAGCTTTCTTGGACTGGTCAAGAATAACCCTCACACCATCTTTTGGAACGCCGGGAAAATCAATCCTCACGAACATATCTTCGTTCTCCAACTTCTTGAACTCCATGAACCCTTTTGGTCCATTTGCTAAAAACTGGTTGTTTATTGCATAAAACCCCTCTGTTCAAATCAACAACAAGAACCAAAAAAAGGATGAGTTTTTTAGCAAAAAAAAATGAGGAAACTTTAATTTGTTGGGTAAAAAGAGCAAATGTAAGTGAGATTTGAGATTTGAGATTGGAGATGCTCTTAGTACCGCGAGATGAAGGAATAGCTCTGAGAGGGACGACCATGATTCAACTGAGAGAGTGATGTTTTTTTTTTGTGAGATTTCTGGCTAGCTACTTTGGGATTAGTACTCTCTCTGGGTTTTTGACATTTAGGGTTTTTGAGATCTTTATGGGAGGGAAGGCAACAGGACGGAGTTGTCAGGTGAAGACACGACATTACACTAGGGGTACTTGTGTCTTTTTACATTTGTGATTTACACCAGTAGTAGTTTGACACGCGTTTCCCTCCTTTTGTGAAACAACTGTCTTACGTTGGTTTATTAGCAAAAATAAGGGAATTTATATTAATAACTATATGACGTCAGATTTGTGTATAAGACATAATTACCAAGTGAAGTTGAAAGTAGCAAGTTTCTTAAGAAATTAGTATTAACTTTTTTTTTCTTTGTGTAAGCCGTATACAAGTTAATTCCTGAAAGATAAAATTCTCAGTCTAATTAGTTTTCTTTAACCAGCAATATTAAAGTCCATATTAGTATTCTTGAAATGTATAAGGAAATCATAAAGAAAAGACAAAATCAGATGGTCCATGGTTTTAACTTTTAAACATGGTAATTAATTCCATAATTAAGCATGAAGATGCTATGAATTAATTAGTACGGAAGCTAGGATGATGAGTTGGCAAAACCCTTTAAACGCAGAAACAGACCACCGTTTGGGAGCTGCTTTGACTCGTAAGAGTTCGTGAATCCTTCCAACACTGACGGGTGTGGTAGTGGTATAGTATTGTCCAATACTCCAATGTAATTCACAACAAAACAATAAGTCTTTTGTTTTAGCATAGTGTAATTGATATATATATATATACGAGTAGTAATACGTTCACGCATATATTTAGATATAAGTAGAATGAAATTAATATATTTGGAAATTATGTCACAATGGAGAGATTACGTTCATACCACTAGCCTATTATACAACGTCATCATATCTTACGACTGTTGATGTTGCATCACTCTAAAGCAGATTTATTTGGGCCTATAATTGTCAAAATAGCACGTAATGGGCCTCATAGTTAGATATCATCAATAATTTACGCGGATTTTCTCTAATTTTTATTCCAATAATCTCTTCATTTTCAATTCAATTTCATCGTTTTGGACTTTTGGAAGATCAAACTATGCAAAATCCAAATCTTGTTTCGCTTTTTTTTTTCACAAATTCGGCAAAAGTGGGAGCTTTTTGATTTCCATTAAACCATGGGAAGTCACGGTGGTTTGAACATTCTTCCACAGAAGCGATGGATATACAGGTGATGAAGCTAAGAAGAAGAAGATGAGTGGGAAGAAGAGCTTAGTGGAGTTGAGGGAAGAAAGTTTGAAGAGGAAGATGATTGAGAAGGAAAGACAGAGAGCCAGAGAGACTGTGGTTAGACGAAATAACTTGTGTCGTTGAAACACATCAAAAATATGTTTTGTCGTTGAGACATATCCAACCAAAGTACTAAAACATAAAACGACATCATCCTTAAAACAACGACATTATCCCGAATAAAAGGGTCCGATCCACTCTAGAAAAACAAATTTAACAGACCCAAACACAAAGCTTCATCACGAAATCATTCAAACAGGAGGGATGATCAAACGGATCACACCATTCTTGGCAATGGTCTTGATCTTACGAACGGGAAGGTCGACAGGAGAGGAGAGCACAGCCACGTCACCGGAGTAGAAACGGCCAGCTGAGTCGTGACCACGAGCAGGAGCTTCACCAGTCACCTTCACTCTCCCATTCGTGACTGAGACGGTGAAGTTCTCTTTGGGAACGCCCGGCATGTCTACACGGACGTATAGACCACCGTTTTGGAGCACCTTAGACTCATAAGCCATCTGCGATCCTTGGCCCACACATGGGTGTGGCATCAGTATCGGACCCGTCAAGTTAGGGTCTGCTCCACATATATCACAAACAACAAGAAATTAATATTCCTAATTAGACCAACTAAACACTCTTCTCCTATACACAATGTAAGTCTATATATCATAATACTAATAAATTAATTTTGTTGTGTATAACATAAGCTTGCAGAGAGGGAAATACGTGAATACCATTAGGATCCGATGATGGTGGAAAACCGTGAGGATCCGTATCGTGAGGATCCGCGCCATAGGGATCTATGACCGGAAAGAAAAAAACAGAGTGCAAACATTAAATCTATGTAAACTATGTTTTTGTGGATGAAAAAAAAGACATGTAAATAACAAATTTCAATTCTTTAATAAAATTACCTTCTCCGTCAGGGCCACCAAGAAACGCTGAAGAAAACAAATGTATCTATTATCAGATAATTATCATATGAATCTTTAAATAAATCGAATTAATCACAATAAAAAGTGAAGGGTTTTGATTATATATAATATACAGATGCAAGGAGGACGTGGAGTATTGGTGTGGATCTTGGTGAGAACAAGTCGGAGAACTCCATCGGCCACGTGGGAGGTGAAGCCGGAGTAAAAGTCACAGCATTTGCAGACGATTTTGGAGTTTATACCACCGATACTAAGCTTTTTTCTTAGGGTGGTGCCGTTGTAGCTCCGAACAGAGGCGTCGTACTTGTGTTCCTTGGGTGCGTCGCCCAAGATACACACGGCTTTGTTTGACTGGTCGAGAATGACTTTGACGCCGTTGTTTGGAACTCCGGGAACATCGAACCGTATGTACATGTCTTCATTCTCCAATGTCTTGAACTCGATGTATCCTTTTGGACCATTTACTAGAAATGGGTTGTTGATGGCGTAAAATCCCTCTGCATCCATCATCATTCATCAACACCAGCAAACAAAAGCAAAAAAGATGAGATTTTTTTATCAAAAATATAAAAAAAGGAAAGGATTTTGATGGGTAAAAATTAAAGAAGAGCAAAATGGTAACTTTGAAAGTGAGATTTAGCTAGTTACCGGGAGATTGAGGAGCTAGAGTAACAGGGTTGACCATGATTCAACGGCTGAGAGAAGCTTTTCTCCGAGATTTCTAGGCTAAGCTACTTTAGTTTGAGATCTCTCTGTGGGTTCTTCTGGCGTTTAGGGTTTTGGTAGCTTTATGGGAGGGAAGGATTGTCTGGTGAAGACAGGACAAAACACTTAGGGGACACGTGTCACATTTGTGAATTTTGTGTTTTTAATCTAAAATTATACTGTTACCAAAACCAATTCGAATGGTCAAGTAAATATTTAATGAAGTATTTTTGTTTGAACAAAAAGAAAATGAAGTATTATTTTATTGTATGAGTCATCTGAAAGTTGCAAGTCTCTTATTTGTAACCATGCATTAGACGGAGATAAAATTTACTATAACAGGCATAATTAAAACATATATACGAGATAATATTTGCATATTACAGGCATAATTAAAACGTGTTACGTACATAATAATTAATTCCAAAAGCATGATCTAAAAATCAAGGGAGATTGACACAAATAGCCCCAAAAAAGTTGTTTTTTCCAAAAATAGCATCTCATTTAAAAAGTTCCACAAATAGCACCATAAACTTCAATTAAACTTAATGAAAATATAAGATAGAAAATGAAAAAGAGAGCAAACACTAATCTAATATTAAATTGAATCAAAATTGTTTTTAAATAGTGGAAATATATACCCTAATTTGGAAATAGGGAACCCAAATATAATACCACAAACTAATATTAAAATAAAAATCTCTTTTAAATGGTGAAAATATATACCCTAAATTGGAAATAGGGAACCCAAATATAATACCATAAACTAATATTAAAATGAATCAAAATCTCTTTTAAATGGTGGAAATATATACCCTAAATTGGAAATAGAGAACCCAAATATAATATTTTAAATTTATTTCTAATTTATTTTGTTGAATAGCTTTTATATAAAAGTTGTGGTATTATTGAAAAGAAAAAAAGCTAGCGATAAAATTTTTAGAACAAAAACACTAATAGTAAGTTAAGTAGTGCTATTTTTGGAAGTTTATGGAGTGTGTGCTATTATTGTCAATAAAACTTGTTTTAGGACCATTTTTAGGAATTTCTCAAAAATTAAGATGCTATGAATTAATTAATTAGTAACTAAGGAGGGGTAATGAGACGGACGATCCCAATGGCGATTATTTTGATCCGACGGCTACAAAAGCCTCTAGGAACAATGGCGACCTTGCCTACGTAATTACGCCCACTTGAGTCGTGCATGGTCGCAGGAGCTTATGTCACAATGTGAAATAAATAATTATATGGAAATTATATATGTGACAATGGAAAGATTAAGTTCATACCAAGAGGGTCAGTGCCACGGCGAACCTGGACAATAAAATAATCAATGAAGTTAATTAGTTAATCAACCATAGTTTTTATGAAGTTTTCTTTGTTTGGCTAATTAATAACTATATGATAAAAATATCAAATTCACGAACACAAGAAAAAATGAAGATGATTTATATATTAAAAAAAAAAAACAAGTCAAAGATAAAAGAAAAATGGTAAAAACGTTGATGTTATACATACCAAGAGGATGGGCACCTGCGACTGCAACAATTGGAATCAACACAACAAACCCATGAAAATTGTCAGATACTCCCTCTGTTTTTTAAAAGTTGTCGTTTTAACTGTATTTGGACAAATTAAGAAAAGGTATACAATGACTATATTAACCTCATAAAAATGACAAGTAATTATTTACAAATAATTTGTGTTCAATAAAATGAGGGTAATTTGGGTAGTTATTGGCATAAATTACATTATTACCTTAAAACGACAACTAATTTAAAACAAAAAAAAAGCTCTAAAACGACAACTATTCGAAAACGGAGGGAGTACTATATAAAGACATATCATCGATCTCTGATCTATTGACCGGAAAATAATAGAAGACAAAGACCTTGTGGGTTATAACCACGAATGATGTTAGCTGCCAAAAGTCATATAAAACATATAATTCCATTACGATTTTCTAGGCATAAAAATAAGAAGATATAATCAAAAGATTAAACAGATAAAGAGACATTACCAAGGGCAGGTATATATAGCACTATAGTTGCAATCGGTTCTCAATTATTTCGGTTTGGTTTGGCTGAACCAAACGGTTAACCGAAGGAAAACAAAACCTCCTTATAATAATACTAAATGATTTCATTAATTACCCATATCTCTTCTTAATGATTTAGTCTAGCTATTGATTTCTTTGTACTTATAATACTTGCTGTATTTTAGCGGGTTCTCTTTATATCCTTTTCTTGTTGTATCGAATTGTCTGTCTTATAGAGTGCCCATAATGTGTTCGATATAATGCCTCTGAGACACCCTTTTTGGCTTAACTTGGGAGAGCTCTAGAAAATTCATTTCTAAGCCTTTTTGCTTGTTTTGTTCTTAGTTTATTGCTTGTTCCTGGATTCTTAGTGGATAGAATTAAGAGAAAACGTTTTGACTCTTATCAGTGCACTTATATTTGTAGGTCTTGAGTCGTCAATTATATCTTCCTGCAAAGTAAGTTTCATATTGCTTAATTTATCACACTCTGTTTCTCTTCAATATCCTTTCTCTTTACTTGTTTAATTATGCTAGTTCAGTAATTCACTTGTTGAACTCATTTGTTGTTGCTGAAACGCTATGCAGAGAATGAGATCTTCCTTTTATAGTGGCCATTGATTTGCAGCCTTATTGAAGGTCTTATCCAGGTTCAAGGGGACATAACTAATCCAGATTTATCAATATTATTTTCTATCTCCTTGGTTATGATTGGAGTTTGATGGTAGCATTTTTAGACCCTGAGAGTTGGAACTATGTGGGTTCAATTTACTTGTTTCAAAATTGGGTCAGAGAACTGTTTTGGTAGCTGATATTCCACAGCAAAATTATTGTCATCAGAAGAAGAGTATGTGGTTGAATATGTGAGTATATATGTTTCAACAGATAGATAAAGTGGAAAGGATGTAAAGTGAGTTTGTTGATAGTTTATTGCTTCCTGCTAAAAATGTAATGGCACTCGATTGTGACCCTGGCTTTTGAATATATAGTACTTCATTGGTGCTGAGAGAATCATGGTAGATAGTTTAGAGTACGTTTTGAAGACATCACAGTCTATTGTCATGTCAAATTGTCACTGAGGCTCGGAAAGATCCAGTGCCTAATGAGTTACACAGCTAGTCTTGTATTGCTTGTTCTCTAAGTCTGTACAGGAAGTATGGTAGATTTTAAGACAATTTGCATTTGATATGGACACAATGTTAGAGTTTTCTTGAATCAAGCTGCTGTTCGTCCCACTCATTGTCCTAGGTATTTCCCCCATTGATAGTAAAAACTAGAATCTCCTTTCGACAGTTCAATATCTTCTTTGCACACTACCAATTACCAGAGATAGTAATGGGTTTCAGGCAGAGAGTTTTTGGTGAGTGTGTACATATATAATCTTAGGCTCGTAACCACTTGAGACAACACACTATTTTGTGCAACTCTGACATATCGCGGTATTAAGCCCTGAAGTTAGAGAACTGTTTTGGTAGCTGAAATTCCATTGATTCCTAGTTGAATAGGCACACCAAACTTTTATTCTTGAGAAGAAGAGTATATAGATGATTGCTAAAATTAGTTTGTGAAATTCCTGCAAGCGGTGATTAAATCACAAGGATGACAAAGAAGACTTGATGCAGAAATTCCTGCAGGCCTGGAAGGTTTCAAGGTTGCACAGCTAGTCTTGTCTTGCTTGTTTTTCTATGTCTGTAAAGCAAGTGTGGTAGATTTTAACACAATTTGCATTTGCAACAAATTACAAGGATGACAAAGAAGAGTCCATGTGCAGAGATTTTAAGGTTGTTTCACATTTTTTAAAAGCCCTTTTTGTTATCTGTGGATATATCTGTATAAAGAAAAGTTGAAATAATTGTATTGGTTGACAAAAGTTTTGTTAAACTTCTTTGCAATTCAATAGTGACCTTTGAAACTGATAAACAATTTAGAGACTCATAAAGGCCAGTGCTTTAGACAAAATAAGTTGTGTCGTTGAAACACATCCAAATATGTTTTGTCGTTGAGACATATCCAACCAAAGTACTAAAACATAAAACCGAAATATCATCCTTAAAACAACAACACTATCCCGAAAAAAGGGTCCACTCTAGAAAACCAGACTTAACAGACCCAAACACAAAGTTTCACATCAAAGGGGAGGGATGACCAAACGAATTACACCGTTCTTGGCAATGGTCTTGATCTTACGGACGGGAAGGTCGACAGGAGTGGAGAGGATAGCGACGTCACCAGAGTAGGAACGGCCAGCTGAGTCGTGGCTAAGAGCAGGAGCTTCACCAGTCACCTTCACTCTCCCATTCGTGACAGATACAGTGAAGTTGTCACTGGGAACACCCGGCATGTCTACACGCACGTAGAGACCACCATTTTGGAGCCTCTTAGACTCATAAGGCATCTGCGATCCTTGGGCCACACATATGTGTGGAATCAATATCGGACCCGTCAAGTTGGGATCTGCTCCACAACATGCATATATCACAAACAACAACAACAAATTAATATTCCTATATATTTAGACATCAAACACTCTCCTATACACAATGTAAGTCTATGTGTAATAATTAAGTCTAAGGGGAATGATGTGAATACCATTAGGATCCGTGCCATGGGGAAAATCGTGATGAGATTGAGCCGTGCCATAGGTATCTATAACCAGAAAATCAGAGTGTAAATTAAACATTCTAATTAAGTAAACTGTATTTCAAAAACAGATGTAATTATATGAATAATAATTACATTGTCCGTCTGGGCCACCAAGAAAAACTGTATAGAAACAAAATAATTAATTGTTCATCAGATAATTATCCTATTAATTAATAATGATAAAAGGTTAAAAATAATAATTAAGGTTTGATAGAGAAATATACAGATGCAAGGAGGGCGTGGTGTAGAGGTGTGGTGCTTGGTGAGAATACGACAAACTCTCTATACTGACACGTGTTCTATTCTTATTTGCGACAGTTTTCAAACGCATCATTTTATTTTAAACGCATCCGTACTCTGTAAATGTGTTTGAAATAAGACAGAAAAAAAAATTGGTCTGCAACGGTTTGGGATTTACAAAAAATAATCCGCAAATTGTTTAGCGTACACATGATTAAAATCCAATAACTAATCTCGACTGACATAACAGAAACAGTTGGCTAATTATGGTATCTTGCGTTTAGACTAATTATGTTATCTTTCATTCGTTTAATAATGAGTTACTGTATGTAGAAATTTTATAGATAAAATGTTAGTCGACCTCGATTAAGATGAACAAAATCTCTGCGATCATTTTGAATCCTTCAACTTTGGATAAAGTCAGAATCAAATTGTAAAAATAAATTAGAGGATAAAAGTTAGTAATTGTGATTTGTGATACAATTTACATATTCCTTCTGAGGTCTACGTGTAGATAATTCACTGTAAGAAAAGATTTGGAGCAATCTAGAAGCACACGTGTTAGCTGAGCTGTATCGCCACTCTAGAGTCTAGACTTTTGAGTCAATCTCTCTTGAAAGTAGCAATTTTTTTTTTCTAGCATAAAACTAAAATTACCAAAACCAATTCCAGTGGTAAAGTAATTTAATGAACTACTATTTTATTTGTCTGAGTATCTAATAATTAGGAGTAATTATCTGAAAGTTGCAAGTTTCTTAAGAAATGAGTTTTTTCCTTTTGTAATTCCTCAAACATAAAATTCTCATGAGTTCATAAGTTTTCTTTTACCAGCAATAAATAATAACCACACGGTGACAAATTAAAGTTAAGCATAACATGCATAAACATACGAGTGAAACGTCTTAATTAGGTACATACTAAAGTTCTCGAAACATTCGGAAATCCAAAAGAAAAGACAAACAGATAGATGCTCCATTGTTTTAAACATGATAATTAATTCCATGCATAAGCATGATCTTAATATGCGGTTTATTAATTAGTTGGGAGGGATAGTGACACGGACGACACCATGCTTGGGGACCAATTTGATCCGACCCCCATCATAGCCTCTAGGGACATTGGCGACCTTGGCTACGTAAGTACGCCCACTCGTGTCGTGCATGGTCGCAGGAGCTCGTCCCATGATGGTGACGACACCGTCGCCGTCCACTGCCACCATGAACCTCTCGCTAGGGACACCAGGCATGTCAACACGCAGATACAGACCACCCTTTGAGAGCTGCTTTGCCTCGTAAGGCATCATGGGTCCCTCCAACACTGACGGGTGTGGTAGTATGACCGGACCAGTGAACGCCGGATCTGTCCAATGTTAAACACAAAACATGCATATGTCAATAAGCCTCTATTAAGTCTTTTGTTTCATTATATATATACGATAGAAACACATCATGCATGTGATATAAACATACTATAATGAAATTAATATATTGGAAAATTATGTCACAATTAATGGGGAGATTAAGTTCATACCAGCAGGGTCAGTGCCACGGCGACCTACGATGAAACAATTAATTAATGAGGTAAATTAGTTAATCAACCACAAAGTTTTATGAAGTAGTCTAAGATGATAAAAATATCAAATCAAATATACCTTTTGGGATAAGTCCACGAAGATGAGCTCCAAGATTCACTAACCAAAAAAGAAGAGGATTTTAAAAAACAAGTACTCAAAGGAAAAAAACGAAGTGCATGGTAAAAAGGTTTGGTCAAAAGTTGATGTTACATACCATAAGGATTGCCATCTGCGACTGCAACAATTGGAACCAAACACAAACCCATGAAAAATGTCAGATATATATACGTTACTAAATAAAAACAACGAAGACTAATTTCTAAAACAAGCTCATATGATAAGAAATATCTCTGAACTATTAACCGGAAAATAATAGAAGACATAAAAAACATAAAAATCTTATACCTTGTGGGTTATAACCACGAATGATGTTAGCTGCCAAAAGTCATATAAATTAAACACATCATTAATAAACAAACGATAGATAATGATGACAAATAAGAACAAATAATCAAATTAAAGATTAAACAGATAGAGACATTACCAGGAGCATCATCATCGGTAGGCATTCTTGCACCTCCAACTGAAACAATACAACAACAAAAAATGTCAGATTTGTTTGAATTAATGTCGTTTAAAATATCAGAACTTATAATTTTACCCAAAAAAAAAAAAGATCTTACAAGAACAGAAAGTAGGAGCATGAAGATAGATCTTCTTCTTGGAGAGGATGAGTCTAACAACACCATCATCAACAAAGCTCTGAATGTTGTTACTGATTTCACAGCAGTCACAGAGTAGTCCCAAGGAGGTTCCATACTTGCGGTGAGAAGCATCGTGTTTGCTCTCTTTAGGTGCGTCTCCGGTCACAGTAACAGCTTTTTTGGATGGTTGGAGAAGGGTAATCACACTCTCTTTCTTGACTCCTGGGAAATCAAGCCTCACGAACAGATCATGGGTCTCTTCCAGATACTTGAACTCAGTAAACCCTTTTGGTCCGTTCGCTTGGTACGGATTGTTCATAGTGTAATACCCATCTACACACACACACAAAGAGAAATGTATGGATCAGTCTGACAAAATCAAAGATTTTTAAAGAAATGGTGAAGTAATAATAATCTGCTGGGTTTAAAGATCGATACCGCGAGGGTGAGGCGCCGGAGCCATGGGCGTGATAGGCATGATGATTCGGAGGCTTTTTAGGGTTTCTTGCTTTTTGAGATCTGTCTCTCTCTGGTTTTTAGGGTTTTTGGAGGTTTTTTTTTATGAAGCGAAGCTCATAAAGCAAATGAAGGGAGAGAGTATGGCGGTGTCAGGTAAAAAAGACAAACACTCCTTATACTGAGACGTGTTCTATTCCTATTTGCCGACAATTTCAAATGCTTCATTTTATTAAATTTTTGGTATTAATAAAAAAACAAATTATATCCGTTTCGTATTCAATTGTCCGTACACAGCTAAGGTGAGATTTTAATAAGAAGATAGACACAAAAAAAATAATAAAAATTGTCTAATTAGTACGAAAGTTTTAGTACACGTAATTAAAGAACCATGCTTAGGTTTACCCCTGAGGTGAACCTTTAAATTCACCCAACAGATTATAGCCAATCGTTTTGCCATGTCATTATTAATACTAGAGAATTAAAAAAAAAAAAAACACAATTAAAAAAAAAAGGAAATCACAAAATAGATTTAGGGTTTAAGGTTTAGGGTTTAGGGTTTAGGGTTTAGGGTTTAGATTTTACAATTAAAACGAAATTAGATGTCGGTTTGGGTTGCCAAATGAGTGGTTAGGGTTTAGATTTTATAATTAAAACTAAATTAGATATCGGTTAGGGTTTAGGGTTTAGGGTTTAGATTTTACAATTGAAACGAAATTAGATGTCGGTTTGGGTTGCCAAATGAGTGGTTAGGGTTTAGATTTTATAATTAAAACGAAATTATATATCTGTTCACCGCTGGGTTTAGGGTTTATGGTTTAGGATTTGGGTTTAGGGTTTAGGGTTTATATAACAAATATTTCACAAACCTAAACAGATATATAATTTCGTTTTAATTGTAAAATTTAAACCCTAACCACTCATTTGTCAACCCAAACCGATATCTAATTTCGTTTTAATTATAAAATCTAAACCTTAACCACTCATTTGGCAACCCAAACCGACATCTAATTTCGTTTTAATGGTAAAATCTAAACCCTAAACCCTAAACCCTAAATCTATTTTCTGATTTCCTTTTTTTTTTAATTGTGTTTTTTTTTAATTCTCTAGTATTAGTAATGACATGGCAAAACGATTGGCTATAATCTGTTGGGTGAATTTAAAGGTTCACCCCAGGGGTAAACCTAAGTATGGTTCGTAATTAAAGGACAATATCACTCACTCACCCAAAACAAAGCATGAGGCTTCTTGACACCAATATTTTATAGTATTGTACAGCACTATAATATATATTAAAGTCCATATTAATGTTCTTGAAACATTCGGAAATCCAAAAGAAATGACAAAAAGATATATAGTCCATTGTTTTAAACATGATAATACCAAAAGTCATGATCTTAAGATGCGATGAATAAATTAGTAGGGAGGGATAGTGAGACGGATGACACCATGCTTGGCGATTATTTTGATCCGACTCCAGTCATAGCCTCTAGGGACAATAGCGACCTGGCTTACGTAATCTCGCCCACTCGTGTCGTGCATGGTCGCAGGAGCTCCTCCCATGATGGTGACGACACCGTGGCCGTCCACTGCCACCATGAACCTCTCGCTAGGGACACCAGGCATGTCAATACGCAGATACAGACCTCCGTTTGAGAGCTGCTTTGTCTCGTAAGCACTGGTGGATCCCTCCAACACTGACGGGTGTGGTAGTATGGTCGGACCAGTGAACGCTGGATCTGTCCAAGGTTAAACCACAAAACATATATCAATAAGCTTTTTACCAAAATATATATATATATATATATATATATATATATATATATATATATATATATCAATAAGCCTCTCTTAATTCTTTTGTTTATGTATAGTGTAATTATAATGAATATATTTGGAAATTATGTGTAACAAATGGAGATATTAATCATACCAAAAGGGTCAGTGCCACGGCAACCTACGATGAAGCAATAAAACAATTAATGAAGTTAATCAACAACATAGTTTATGAAGTATATCTGTCTTTAGACTAATTAATAACAAGATGATAAAACTATCAAATCAAATATACCTTCTCGGTTAAGTCCTCGCAGATTAGCTGCAAGAGTCAAGACCAAAAAAAAATAAGAGGATTTTTATTTTATAAAACAAGTCAAAGAAAAAAAGAAATGGTAAAAAGGTGTAGTCAAACGTTGATGTTATTATACATACCAAGAGGATGGCCACCTGCGACTGCAACAATTGGTATCAACACAACAAACCCATGAAAATTGTCAGATTCTATACTAAATAAAAACAACGAAGACTAGTTTCTAAAAGAAGCTCAAAGGATAAGACATATCTCTGATCTATTAACCGGAAAATAATAGTAGAAAAAAAACTTGAGAATCGTATACCTTCTGGGTTATAACCACGAATGATGTTAGCTGCCAAATTAAAGTCATATAAAACACATAATTCCATTAATAAACCAACGATAGATACATATAAGAACAAATAATG
This sequence comes from Arabidopsis arenosa, assembly GCA_905216605.1. NCBI lineage: Eukaryota > Viridiplantae > Streptophyta > Magnoliopsida > Brassicales > Brassicaceae > Arabidopsis > Arabidopsis arenosa. The sequence continues at coordinate 10,815,251 of LR999457.1, read as the reverse complement.
AAAGATTAATCCGATAGAGACATTACCAGGAGCATCAGTAGGCATTCTTGCACCTCCAACTGAAACAATACAACAACAAAAAATGTCAGATTTTTTCTTTTAAAATGTCAGAATTTTCTTTACCAAAAAAGACCAAAAAAAAAAAGAAACATTTGAAGATTAATGAACTTACAAGAACAGAAAGTAGGAACACGAAGATTGATCTTCTGCTTGGAGAGGATGAGTCTAACGACACCATTACCAACAAAACACTGAATGTTACTGATTTCACAGCAGTCACAGATTAGTCCCGTGGCGGTTCCATACTTGCGGTGAGAAGAATCGTGTTTGCTCTCTTTAGGTGCTTCTCCGGTCACAATAACAGCTTTTTTCAATGGTTCGAGAAGGATAATCACACTCTCTTTCTTGATTCCAGGAAAATCAAGCCTCACGAACAGATCATGGGTCTCTTCCAGATACTTGAACTCAGTAAAACCTTTTGGGCCGTTCACTTGGTACGGATTGTTCGTGGCGTAGTACCCATCTACACAAACACAAACAAAACAGAAATGTATCAGTCGACAAAATCAAAGATTTTTAAAGAAATGGTGAAGTAATAATAATCTGCTGGGTTTAAAGATCGATACCGCGAGGGTGAGGCGCCGGAGCGATGTGCGTGATAGGCATGATTCGGCGGCTGAAGATTTCGGAGTCTTTTTAGGGTTTCTTTTTTGCTTTTTGAGATCTCTGTCTTTCTCTCTCTGTGGTCTTTTAGGGTTTTTGGAGGTTTTATGAAGAGAAGCTATAAAGCAAAAATGAAGGAAGTGAGGGAGAGTATGGCGGTGTCAGGTGAAAAACGACAAATACTCCCTATACTGACACGTGTTTTATTCCTATTTGCCGATAATTATGTTATTTTTGGTATAAATAAAAAATCATTTCATATATGTTTTTTTAGATAAAGAATCATTTTGATAGTGTTAAAAAAAAAAATCATTTTCATATACGTTTCGTTTTCAATTGTCCGTATGAGTTTTTAATAATAGAAAATAAATGGTTTGGGAGGAATGTACTAAAGTAATACCAAAGTTGAGTACACATAATTAAGAATTAATCTCGACTGACATACCAAAAACAGTTGATTATTTATGTTTTCTTGCGTTTAATCTGCATATAGAAATTTATCGAAAAAAAGTTATGATATTCTACAATTTATTCGACCTCGACTAAGATGAACAAAATTTCCGCTCCTTGCACTTTGGATAAAGTTAGAATTAAACTGTAACAATACATTAGATTATAAAAAGTTTTTAATTTGGGATTTGTGATACAATTTACATATTCCTTTTTAGGTCTAGCTACTTAGCTAGTGGTCCATACGTGTAGACAATTCACCCTAAGAAAATATGCAGAACAATCTAGAAGCACACGTGTTCGCTGTTTCCGCCTCTCGAGACTTTGAGTCAATCTCTCTTGAAACAAATTAGAAGTAGAAGAAAAATACATTTTAATGAAATCAGTGATGTAATAATGTGTTTTGAAAGTTTACCATTTAATTAAAATAGAAAATCAATATTTGTGAAACAAAACTAAAACTAAAAAAAAATCAAACCTATCAAAAACAGTAGGAAGTATATATATAAAAAAAAAAACTCTATTCACAACGTTGCAAATCCGTTCATATATAGGCACATATTTACTTTTCTATATACTTAATTTTAGAGGTAGTTTAACATATTTAACCTTTGCCACATATACTCACCTCTCGATTATTTTGAGAGAGAATCGTAACTCATAAGTGATTGTCAGAGTCAGTTCTGCTGAAGTAGCTCATTTGCTTGCTTAAATTTGGTTGTCTGTAACTATTTTTCTGATTGTATTAATTTATCGTGTTAGATAACTAAACAATTTATTTTGACCTTAGACATTTTAATCAATAATATATCTCAATTTCGAAAGGAAAAAGAAGTGATTGTCAAAGCCACTTCTCCTAAAGCAAAACAGTGATACTATACTACGTCAAATAATTGATGGGCACTCGTTATTTTCTCTATATTATATGCCAATAGTCAAAACTGTGATATCTTATGAAACAAAACAAACTATAAACACTTGTAGTTTGAGTATTGGTTGCCAATCAAATAAAACTTTATAAATTGTTATCAACTTCTTCGTCGCCTCATCATTTATGATTACTAGAAATTTTGGTTCGTCCCCCCTAATTGCTACTTCGTATAAAGCTAGCTTATTTAATTTGGTCTAAATTTAATACTACTATTTATTAAAACTGGCTCCCAATTAATTTTAAAAAGCGATGCTTAACCAACAAATAATATAACAACCCCTTTTAATTATGACCAAAAAAACAAATTTATATGGCATCGATTTGAAAATTCTAAACCCTCTATTGACAACGTTGCAAACCCTTTTATGTACTTTTCGAGTATGGTTACATCGAAATTATTAAGGCTACATCTATTAGATAATTACTGTTCGATAAGACCCATCCCCGAAACATGACATAACCCATCCGGTTTAACGATCGAACCGGCTTCAGCGCAATGTTAGGCTTATTACAAAGATTTATTGGCTTCAGCGCATGTTAGCCTTGGTTAAGCGTATCCCATAAAGATGCGCATTTCCTCTTTGCGAATCCAACTCTTCTGTTCAACAGATCATAGACCACCTCAAACCCTTGTTGCTGGTAATTCCCCAGAATAGCCCCAGTTCCACCTCGAAGCTCCGATTCATCTCCACCGTTCATCAACATCAAACATCCAACTTTTCTCTTCTCTTCTTTACCATCTCCACCGTCCATAAATTCATAAAAATAATTTCTCCTAGGGAGCGTAACACTGGATCCATTCCCGGCAAAATGCAAAACCAGAGCTGGAACTTTAACCGTCTGGTTTAAATAGTAACAAGGACTCATACCGGAACTCGGTTCGACCCGATCAGCCCGTTCGTGAACCCGCCCGACCCGACTATCGAATTCTTCAACCACCGAGTTGTAGAATTTCGCCGGAAGCATCGTGAACGTCGTCCCTGAGTCAACTACAACTCCTCCGCCACCGTTTTTGTCAATTCGTCTTAGCATCGCCGGAGCTGGAATATTCCGTTTTCCGATTGAGATTCCTTGAAGTGAAACAGAGTAGAAGTAAGGATGCTTTGGGTTTTCAAGCAACTCAGTGAAGACGAACTCATTCTTCTTCTTCTTCTCATCACCATCATCATCATCATCGGTGGTTCCGACACGTTTCTCTTTTTTATCGACGAAGCGGCCGAGTATGAGTGGACTCGGACGGCGGACTCGGTCTGAGTCAAACGAGTGAGAGACGAGACAATAAGAGAAGCTGTTACCGAGATGAGGAGAGTGAACAGAGAGCTGAGCGGGAAGAGAGAGACGTCCACGACCGAATCCAGCGACACCGATAGGTTCAGCGAGAGTGGTGTGAGCGCAGCCGAATGTGAAGTTAGCGACGGAGACGGAAGGGAGAGAAAGTGAGTCGGAGAAGAGTTTTGCGACGAGAGAGCCGTCACCGTAAGCGTAGTAGAAAGGAGGACAAGGGTAAGAAGAAGTGTTGCAATCACCGGTTTCGATGAAATCAAGAGGACAGTTGGAGATAGCGCAGAGGTCTGAGGAGGGAAGGGAAGAGTGAGCGGCGGAGCAAGAAGGGGAGGAGCAGGAGACGGTGGTGGCAGAGGAGGAGAGAGTGGGTGGAGGAGAAGGAGGGAGTGGTTTGGATTCACAGAGGATGCAAGTGAAAGGACGGCAAGGGAACCAGACGAGGTCGCTTCCGGTGTCTAAGTAGAGGGAGACGGCTGAGGAGGAGGAGCCGACGGAGAGGGAGATGAGGTAATCGCTGCCGGAAGAGATAGGGAGTGAAAGTTGTTGTTGGTGTTTGTGGTGGTGGTGGCGGAAGCGGGCGGAGGAACGAGAGGAGGATGATTTGAGAAGGTGGAGAGGAGAGGCAGAGTGTTTTGAAGTTGAGAGAGAGTGAGAGAGATGGAGGAGAAGAGGTGATGATGATGATGATGATGATGATGAAACAGAGAAGTAGAAACAGTAATTGAGAATTGTTGTGTAGAGAAAGAAGATCAAACAAGTTTTCATGGCGGATGATAAAACAGTGGAGTCCAAGGAATGGTTTTGAAATTTTGAAGCAGAGGAGGTCGAGTGTTTAATAGGACAGAGCAAAAACAATTTACAATAATAATAAATAAAAAATGTGTGGTTTAATGAGAAAATTTTCATTCCATTAAAAAATTACATTATTTTTGGCTGTCATTTCAGCAGAACTAGATATTTATATTTTATGCTTTTGAGAAAGATATTTATATGATTAGTTTTCTAATGAAAACAAAGTGGTATGATGCAAAGAGTGGCATGCAGAGTAAATCCTACATAAAGAATTAGATTTAGACAGGAAACTAACCATTACATTTGCTAAAGCGCAGTGGTATGTTGAAACTTGCAATGTAATAGTATTAACTTATTATTGTCTGGCTCCTCTTGATGATTGGAAGAAGTCAACTGAATTGTTCATTGATGAGATGGGGAGTTTCGCATGCAACCATACATTTATTAGACCTACGTTTGTTTTATTTTCTTCTCTCATTAAGGTACCAATTAAAATTCAGTGTCAACCTTTTAATTGGCTATAACATTTATATCCAATCCATACCCTCGGATGATATCAAAGCCTTGAGAAGCTAAAAACCATAAATAATAATTTTGTTAAAAGTTTAGGAAAATATAGAGTCCAAGCCACATAGACAAGCCAGGTGGGATATTGCCATGCCATGGTCAGGGTTAAAGAGTAGAAAGAGAGAGAGAAAGGTACGTGTACCTCACTCTTCTCCAAACACCTAGCCAATTTGCCGACCGCAGCTTGACTAACTATTTATATCATGCAGCCTAACTTCATCATTCCATACATATACTTTACACGTTATGATATCAATGTTTTATGGATTCTGTAAAAGATAAAAAGGGAATAAGGGATGCATTGTTTATCCCAAGAACGTATATCTTGTTACAATACCTATACTGATATTAACACCGATTTTCATGAACATATAATCTAAACTAATCAATCATCGCACAAAGATTAGATAACAATTACAAGCATTAATATAAAATGTCAGTGGCTATGTTGTATTGAAGCTAGATTAGGTAGAGAATCACTAGAGGACAAAGGGTCTTATAAAATTCACCAACCTCCTCCAGTACAAGCCGATACTTTCTTCTTTTTCTATTTTAAAAAAATACGAAAAGTAATTTATAGGATAAGTTTCGGGCATTGAAAATTTGGAACATCAAAAATACTTGCCTTATTTTACTAAAAAAGCATTGGAAACTTTGAAAAACGATACGAAACCGTGTCCATGGTATTGGTATTGGTATTGGATATGGAGGATTCGTCAGCTCTTAATTAAAGAGAGCATGGATTCTTTTTTCTTTAAAAAAAACTAAAATATTTAAATCTAAATTTTGGATACAGCTGTTAACAGAGAGGCGAGTTCGAAAAATTATGTAGGAAAATTAAATTAGCTGTACTCGAAAAGACAAAAAACGAGAAGAAGGAACCAATGAAGCAAAAGCAAACCTAAGGTTTGAGACTTGAGAGTGACGTTTATTGCAGCTTTGTAGTTTTATGGGAAAAAAAATCAATACTTTGGTTCGTCACTCCAAGAAGAAAAGGCTCAAGCCTGTCTTCTTCACCAGAGCTGTTGTCCTCACAGGGGTCAGCTTTAGCTTTATATAAGCTTTCTTGTGTCTCCATAAACACAAAGGTAGAGATTTTATTTAGTCAAAAAGCTAGTCGATACATGAGATTACCACTTATTTCCATTAATTGCATACACTGTCTACTTATTTCCATAAACTGCATACACTTCCAAGTGGTTAATCTGCGAATATGATCCTATAAAGTAATGGAATCAGCAAATGTTTACACAAGTCACACAACTGTAACAAAACAATGAGACATGGGAGGAATAATAACTTATTGAGAGACCTAAGAGTTGTATATAACCAAACAGACAAGAAGACGAACTTACCAACCTCTTCATGACTATAATCATTGCCAATCAACAAAACCTATTAATATTCTTTTGTAAAAAGTTATCTGCTTTTGAAGCGCATGATCACTCTGCAACTTTCTTCAAAGACAACAAAGTATAAGGACAAGACCAACCCAATTATAATATCAGGAAAATAAGCTTTGTTGATGTGTATATATGTCGTTTACATAATTTATGAACTAAAAAACAGAGCAAGAACCAAACAAAGAGTTGGTATTTGACAGGGGTAGTTGAGGATTACAAGTAAATCCATCCAAAAAAAGCTTATACAAATTTGTGGGCCTAAATACTTCAAGACAATGGCAAATCAAGAATTTCAATTATTGCAGTTTCCTACTCATTTAGGACATAACACCATTAAGACTGTTTGTTGTTTTCTTAGCACATATTCTTGACTTCCTTTAGTGGTTCCTGTCAAACGTCCCCAGAGTGTTATACCATAACAAATCTTTGATTATTTTACTTGATCTCAGAAAAAAACTATCTTAGAAACTGTAGTCCAGCATCTAAAATATCACTCAAAGAAGCTAAAGGCAGAGCAACTGCAAGCTGTACTTCTATCTAACTGCACAAGTTGCATGTGAAGTGTGAACAGAGAAGATTTGGTCTCAGTGTCATCTAGTACTTAGATAAGCTCAGGTTTTTAGTTATGATAATGCCAAAAGTCTTCCACGCTATTGATACCTAAGGATCCCCCTACAAGGGGAAAACGAGTAATCTGAACCCCGAGTATAGGCGATAGTCTGAAACTTAAGTTCTACGAGGTTTTCGCTCTCTACTGTTCCCCTATCACAGTGCTTAATACCTCCTAAAATTTGTTAGCATGACCTATACTGCTTCCACCTCACAAGATCACAACAAAGAAAGGTCACTACTAACGTACAAGTTCATTCAAGACGTGTTTACCTGTTCTGTAAATAACTATGATGTCGCAAGAAAACATCTGCGCCAGTTAAGCTGGAGTATGATGATGATGATCTCATTCAGTGCAACCAGTACCTCTCCTACATTTAGAGATGTCAGAGCATCAAAGCAACACAAGTAAGCCCACATATACCAGAGATCCTATATGGAATTAAGTCTCTGATTAAGTCTACATCTTATGGCAGTTACTCCAGAGATTATATCAGAATTCTTCATGTATACGTCTCATACCCGTTAAGTATGAGATTGGCGTCAATGCCTACAACTATTAGACAGTGGCAGAACTTACATATAAATTACTTGACACATCCTTCTTTCATATACAAAATCCCCAATAATATTTGGCATTTGATAACAGATTTGCCAGCAAAAGAATAGAAAAGAGATATTGCACAGTTTTAGCATAGAGAAGCAACGCAATGCAGTTACGTAAGTTGGTTGAGTTACACCTTTGAAAGAAGAGGCCTTATCTTCTCCAGCAGTGTCTCTGCTTCAATAAATCCACCCAAAGGCCCCAAAGACTTGTACTTGATGGCTTTCCATCTGTTATACAGTATATGTTAAGAAAACTTATTCGCAGTTTTAAATCATGGGAAAGTAAGAGAGATGCAAAGAATTTCCCAAGAAAGATCAATGACTATGAAACATATCTGTACCTGGGCACATAAGGCAATGCAAAACAGTGGAGATGTAGATGATCAACACTGTTAAATGGTGGCTGGTGAAAACCAAATCTGTAAGAAAGTACAGATCAGGTTAATTCATAATTGGCTTCATTTAGTGTTTGTAAGCAAGAAACCTCACCTATGAATGTTTTGAGGAGCATCTTTCTGCAACAGTTCTTGTCCCACATTAAGCATGTGTCTTACTGCTCAAATCATAAAACAAACATCCTTATCGAAACTTCACACATGTACAACAGAAAACGATGTATAAAATATGTTTAGCTAACCAACCTAGTGAATAGTCTTCATCTCTTCTCTGAAGGTCATTCACAGTAGGAATGTGTTCTTTTGGAATCACCAGATAGTGCCTACATCATCAGTGCTTTGTTCTTAAATACTAGTAAATGGTAGCTAATTAAGCAAGCAGATGAAAATTGATTACAATGGACAAGCTTAAGTAAACGGAATCAAAGTGAGTGAACAGAGACACGAACCTCTGGGCGGCAGGTTTGATATCTTGAAAGGCGATGACTTTCTCATCCTGAAAAAAAGATAATCGCAGAGAAACGTAAGAGAACTTCTTCAATTTAGCCTCTGATGATGATCCAAACAACAAGAGAAGGGAAGGAGAAGGTAACGGTGTGAAGGAGACGAGTGGTGGTCGGATTTCGCACGATCTCACAGAAGATACACGCCTGATTCGCTCCCGCCATAATTCTTACGTTTGGAATTTCAAAATCGCTAACCAAATTCGAAAACTGGATTTCGATTTCCAAGTAGTGGAAATGGGAAAATTGTTCTCTGGCCAAAAAACTCTTTTTTTCTTTCTCCGAAACTAAAAATTTGGATCTTTTCATTTTAACCCCACAAATATTTTGTATATCTGAGTTAACCCCTTAATTAATGAGAAATCTAACTAATGTGCCACTTACTGTTTAAAAACTTAGCAAAAATGGCACAAAACATAAATCTTTCCAAATGTGCCATAATGATGGACAACATTTCTTGTCTACACAAATTTTTGTATGTCGTTTCGAATTATTGTCCACCAAAAGTCTGTTGTTTCAAAGGTAGACAAGATTTTTTGTCCACCAAATATCTTCCCAATCTGTTGTTTCAAAGGTGGACAACATTTCTTGTCTACCAAAAATTTTCGGTTCAAAGTCTTGTCCACCATTATGGCACATTTGGAAAGACAAATGTTTTGTGGCAATTTCTATAAGTTTTGCTACAGTATATGGCACATTAGACCAAAATCCCTTAATTAATTCCTATAAGTTCCGATTTAGTATAGTCTTACTTGTCTTAATTTTCAAAAGTATGGGGTTAATTTGCAATAAAAATAAAACAATGAGGGCCTAAATAAACAAATAACATAACCAATGAGGGCCGATCATGTTCGTCTAGTTCCTCCTTGCTTAGAGAGTCTATTTGGTATCACAATTCACAATTCACAACATTGAGTTCTTCTCATTTCCATAACAAAGTTGAAGCATATGTTAACCGATTAAGAACATGTCGTTAATGTAGACTTGAGAACCATGTAAATCATGCAACAGACCACAATAGACAAGTAGTGTAAATCTGATTATATATATCAGAAACTTGATCCTTGATTAACAAAAAACGACTACTGGAAATCACATAATAAAATCTTAGAAGACAAAACCTAAAAACTAGCTAAGATGCACGAAATTACCGAGATCTGTAAATTATGCGTGTATAATCAATATTATTTTGGAAGATCCTCAGCAACACCCATGTAAAATGCACTAACTTCGAGCTCCTCCTTTGAATCTTTTTTTGTGGAATAGAAAAACTTTGTACCCTGTCTTCTAAGAGAATTTAACGGTAGAGAAAAGTTCCCATCACCCGAAAGAAGCGCAACATTCTTGGATCCAGTATCCACACATACATGTTCTATGAGAGCTTGTACAATCATGCAATCAACAATCTCCTTCACACACTCATAAGGTTTTGTGATGTAAGATAAAGTCTGAAATGGTCTAACAGATGGGTTTATCTCCTTACACTTGGGGCATGTAAGTGAATGCCTCGGTGTATCCTTCAAAAGGAAACCCATAATCTCAAGCTTACGAGCGTTCTTCAGCGTAAACCCATATTTTCCATGCCATACATTGTCTTAGATAATCTTAGAGAATGGTCTATTCAACAAAGACAAGCCTCTATGCGCATAACTAAACTGACAACTTGGCTATTTTCAATCACGATATTTTCAAAGTCCCACCAAAGATAAACGAAATTAGCATGATTCACTTCAAAAAGAAAAGAAGAAAAAAACTGTGAGTAAATGTGTTTAAAGTGTAGATCGTATAGGGTATAGAAATGATTCTTTACATACCAGCAGGTTGGAGTGGTGATGCATTCTCTAACCCCTTGTATAAACTTGGCTAGCAGGTTAAGTGCAGTTAGGAATTGAAGAACAAAGTCCCACCTGAGAGTATCAAAAGCTTTTGCGATATCAACCTTTATGGTGAGTCTTTAAAGCCCTTTATTGGTATGATATCCATTAACAATCTCGGCAGCAAGCAGACAGTTTTCAAGTAAAACACGTCCCTTGATAAAGGCAGTTTGATAAGGAAGAATGATCTTAGGAAGTAGAGGCTTGATCCTTGCAACTAAAAGTTTCGAAATAGTCTTGTAAATAGTGTTACAACAAGATATTGGTCTACAATCGTTAATCGAGGTGGCACCAGAGAACTTTGGAACTAGCGTGAGGATGGTCGAGTTGATAGATGTTGGCATCTCTGGAGAAGCGAAATTTTTTTGGATAGATCCAGCAACTTCATTCCCTAGTATACCCCAAGCTGCCTTATAGAACCCTGAGGTTAATTAAGCCATCTGGACCAGGACTCTTGTTAGGATTCAGTTTAAACATCGTTCTACATATTTCCTATGCAGATGGGATGCTTGACAAGGATTGCCATTCATGGGCTGAGCAAGAATAAGAAATGATAGTTGCCACAGCTTGGAGATTGGATAGACTCGCAGGAGAGATGTAAGGGCACAAGATGCTACCGAAGTGAGATAAAGCAAGTCGGCCAATATCCTCTGGTGTAGATGCTACAACTCCATCCAAGCCAAGCAGGGTATGTATTGCATTGTAAGCTGTTCTAGCTTGAGTCACTCTGTGGAAGAAGCTGGTGTTTTGATCCCATGTTAATAACCAATTGATTCTTGATTTTTGCTTGAAAAAGGCTTCCTCAATTGATTTCAACTTCTCTAATTTCTCTTGACATTGTTTTTCCTGTTGAAAGTTTGAGACTGATGGTTGTTGTAAACAAAGTACCTGCACATGCTTTAGCAAACTGTTAGCCTCACACACTCTTTTCTGGATTTCTGAAAAATTGTTTGAATTTAGTGCTCTCAATTCTCTTTTTATCTCTTTCTGCTTAAAACTCAATTTGAATAGAGAGTAATCCTCCGTTTCTGAGCAAATTCAATCATTGGTGATGGTGGAAAGAATTTGAATGGTTTGGTTCCAGAATTTAAATTTGAATGGTTTGGTTCCAACTCATTATAATTTTGATCATCGTTTCTATAAAATAGCTTCCACCTATTCAACACATAATAGCAAATATGAAAATGCATGTAGTAAAAGATACATAATATTACATGAAATTAAAATACATATATAAACGCATGAAAGAAATACATAAAATAGGAGATAATATTTGCCCGAGGTGGGGAGCCTAGCAATCAAGATCATGTTTGAGCAGACCTCTTTGTCCAATCCCATGCATATACTGAGTGCTCCAAAATTAGCGGAAAAGAGTCTAGGCGTTTGGCTGAAAAGGTGATATAGCCTCTAGTCCCAATACGTAATCTTTTCATAATGTGTTGGAATCGAAAATCACCGGATATTATTCCTTGCGTTAATATGAGGACCTTGGAGTAAGTAATCCAGCACATAAATTGTAGGACCTTGCCTTAGGCCACATAAATTGTAGAAACGGCTTTAGTAATAGTGAATTTTTTTTATAGTTCTCATGTTTTGATTTGTCAGGCACTTCATTTAAATAACGTAAGCAAGAATCTCTTATCATCAATGGCCTCACAAGGACAATCCTCCAACACTGCATCCTCCAACTCACAGGTAAAACTAATTTCTTTCTATTTCCTCATTTTACATGATTTTGTATAATATAAAAATATGGTAATTGTAACTTAATTTTGGAAATTTATGACAAATGAGGAGGTTGCGCTCTTTTGGGATATCAATACGTGTCCCCCTGCGAATCGTACTATGCTCACTAATATAGTTGAAAATATTAATTTTGTTCTGGGGGATACATGCGAGATTCTCCGACCGCCCAACATACCGTGTCTCGGATACTACGAGAATCATATGTGGAGATGTCAAAAACCTCTTGAGTGACCAGAATAAATTACACTTGAAGAACATATTGGATTTGATCAGTTATTGCAAGCAGATATGATGTTTTTCAAGTGTAATTTATTCTGGTCACTCAAGAGGTTTTTGACATCTCCACATATGATTCTCGTAGTATCCGAGACACGGTATGTTGGGCGGTCGGAGAATCTCGCATGTATCCCCTAGAATAAAATTAATATTTTCAACTATATTAGTGAGCATAGTACGATTCACAGGGGGACACGTATTGATATCCCAAAAGAGCACAACCTCCTCATTTGTCATAAATTTCCAAAATTAAGTCACAATTACTATATTTTTATATTATACAAAATCATGTAAAATGAGAAAATAGAAAGAAATTATTTTTACCCGTGAGTGAGTTGGAGTATGCAGTGTTGGAGGATTGTCCTTGTGAGACCATTGGTGATAAGAGATTCTTGCTTACGTTATTTGAATGAAGTACCTGACAAATCAAAACATGAGAACTGTAAAAGAAAAATCACTATTACCAGGGCCGATCCTACAATTTATGTGAAGTAAAGCATATTTGGCTTTGAAAAAAACATTTAAAATAAAAATAAAAAAACATCATCCATGGAGACTCAAAACTGAAAAACTGAGAGAGAGTTGGATCTGACTATTACATATATAATAAAATTACAAACTAATCGAATATACGTAACAATTCGAAAAAGAGAGTGTTTTGGTTTACAGAAGAAATAGTGAAAGTATTTTAGATCGGTCACACTAAAAAAATAATTAAAATGAGTGTTTTGAAAAAAAAAAAAAAAGAGAGGAAAATAATCTGACCCGTCGAACAAAGGAGTAAGATAGAAATGAATTGCTAAGGAGGGGCTTTGCTCTACATCTATTTATATAGAGGAGTGGTAGCCTTTGGTACTACTTCTACTAAGACATGCCAACAATTATTGAAGGAATCTGATTCGATTCATGCATGCAAGAAGACAAAAACCAATGTACTACATGAAAGGACTTGGGACCCAAATATCTTACAAAGCATTGTGGAACATGACAAGACTTCAATAAGCAAGTTGCATCACTTTAAATTATTGTTCACAATTCCTAGCTAGGTGTCTGCTGCGATTTAAGCATCAAAGTATTATTGATTTTGATCCCAAGGACTATATATGTGATATATTACAGTTTTATAACTCCTAACAGTTTTGAAGAACATTCAATCGCCTAAAAATCTCACCCTAACTGAACAAGCTTTAGAACCCTAATGTTTGTGAAAATATCAGGAAATACTTTCAACAATTAATGAACGAGCATTCAGTGAAATCAAATTCATCTAGAGATTCCATGTTCATGTTGATGGGAAGATCCTATATATTGCTTCACAAATGAGAGACAGAGAGGTCATTGGTTGCTTTTAAAGGAATCAAAAGCCTCCACAATAGAATGAGGTTTCAGAAAGCTCCAAAGTGTAATAATTCTAGGCGTGCCGAAGATTATTAAAGGAATCTGATTCATGCATGGGAGACAAAAAAAATGTACTACATGAAAGGACATGGGACCCAAAATTATCAATAGAATCTGATTCTTTGCAAATGTATAGAAGCTACTAAAGTTTCAAGTTTCCACGTATTCAAATTCTAACCCATGGATAACGAAAAACTTTCTGATCGACCCACAGAAATCAAAATGTTTATAAGTAGACCCAATTAAGACAAAAATGATCATAAAAGACCCTGAAAATTCAAGAACTCGACGATAGTCCCACAGTATTCATATCTGTACACAGAAAATTCCAAATTGAATTGCATGAAACTCTTAAAGAGGAACTCCATAACACGTTACCTTTGAAAATATGTAATCTTCTATAGTTCTATTCTCTCCAACAGTGACTACAGTTCGGGTTGTAGCAAACGAAAAACAGAGTCATTCCTTCTTCGCCTTTAGCTGTCGCCTGCAAATTTCAACGATGCACACGAGCAATATAAAACTGAATCGCCATACATATGAAGTGAAGAAGTAGCATAACCAAATAAAAAATAAAGCAATAGAAAAACATTCTTTTGATCTTTAAGTTAGATCAGAGAAGAAAAAAAAGAAGGTTCTTTACTTCTTTCAGATAATGATTCACCTGGAAGAAGACAGCTTCGCCGTGTTGACACTTGGTACATCGCACCGTCTTGGTACGTGGAAGAGTTGGGTCAGAAGCAACGGTTGGATAGGATTTGAGTTTTTTCACTTACAGAGTGATGAACCTCGTTTCTGTAAACACAGTTGTTATCCGCTGCTTCCTGCAAAGCCAAATGCTCAGAAAGAATATAAATTTCAAGATCTTGTAAATTCATAGCAACAGGATAGTAATCCAGCAAACAATATGTTGATAACTAATTCGGATAGCAAATCCAGTATCAAGCTGAAGATACAATACAAAGATTCATATGAGATCTCGTGATCTTCAGCAGCTAAAAATAGGCTTTATGATTGTATTAACAAAAGGAACACAAACACTGCAAACAAAAAACTCAGAAATACTAAGAAGTTGCATAGCAAGAAGAGCTTGCGCACCCAAATGATATTGAAACTCAAATGGTTTTTAGAAGCCAAGTTGCATACACCTTCTAAATGCTGTTAGAAGTTTCTAAAAGTCTTGCATTTGTTCAGAAGGTCAATAAGCACTATCTTAACTAATCAGATTCATGGTCTGACAGACAAGGAAAATGTGCTGGATTGTGGATCTAAACTCGTTAAATTCTCACTCCTTGGTTTAATTTCAAGTTTAGACATTCGACTCTTAACCGTATAAGAGATTACAAAGAGTAAAACATCATTTTTATCAAAGCTTAAACAAATATCTACAGAATCTCTATAAGTGAAAAACTAAAGTCTATTGGTTTCAGCCCTAGCTTTGTTTCAAGACGATTCAACACCAAATTGTATCACTAAGCATGTGTCTTACTACTCAAATCATAAAATGAACATCCTTATCAAAACTTTACATAGGTTATATAACAGAAAATGATGTATAAAATATGTTTAGCTAACCAACCAAGTGAATAGTCTTCATCTCTTCTCTGAAGGTCATTCACAGTAGGAATGTGTTCTTTTGGAATCACCAGATAGTGCCTACATCATCAGTGCTTTGTTCTTAAATACTAGTAAATGGTAGCTAATTAAGCAAGCAGATGAAAATTGATTACAATGGACAAGCTTAAGTAAACGGAATCAAAGTGAGTGAACAGAGACACGAACCTCTGGGCGGCAGGTTTGATATCTTGAAAGGCGATGACTTTCTCATCCTGAAAAAAAGATAATCGCAGACGTAAGAGAACTTCTTCAATTTAGCCTCTGATGATGATCCAAACAACAAGAGAAGGGAAGAAGAAGGTAACGGTGTGAAGGAGACGAGTGGTGGTGGGATTTCGCACAATCTCACAGAAGATACACGCCTGATTCGCTCCCGCCATAATTCTTACGTTTGGATGGATTTCGATTTCGAAGTTGTGGAAATGGGAAAGTTGTTCTCCGGCCAAGAACTCTTTTTTTTCTCCGACACTAAAAATTTGGATCTTTTCATTTTTAACCCCACAAATATTTTGTATTCCTGAGTCAACCCCTTAATTCCTATAAGTTCCGATTTAGTACAGTCTTACTTGTCTTAATTTTCAAAAGTATGGGTATAATTTGCAATACAAATAAAACAATGAGGGCCTAAATAAAAAAATAACATAAACAATGAGGGCCGATGGTGTCCGGCTAGTTCCTCCTGGATTAGAGAGTTTATTTGGTATCACAACATTGGGTTCTTCTCATTTCCATAACAAAGTTAAAGCATATGTTTTTTTTTGGTAGGAAAGTTAAAGCATATGTTTTTTTTGGTAGGAAAGTTAAAGCATATGTTTTTTTTTTTGGTAGGAAAGTTAAAGCATATGTTATCCGATTAAGAACATGTCGTTAATGAAGACTTGAGAACCATGTAAATCATGCAACATACCACAATAGACAAATAATATAAACCTGGTAACATATATCAGAAACTTGATCCTTGATTAACAAAAAACGACTACTAAAAAATCACATAATAAAATATCAGAAGACAAAACCTAAAAACTAGTTAATTTAATAAATTACCGAGATCCGGTAAATTGTGCGTGGATAATCAATATTATTTTAAAAGATCTTCTGCAACACCCATGTGTAAGATGCACTAACTTTAAGCTCCTACTTTGAATCTTCTTTCTGGAATAGAAAAATCTTGTAGCCATGTCTTCTAAGAGAATTCAACGGTATAGAAAAGTCTCCATCACCCGAAAGAAGCGCAACATTCTTGGATCCAGTATTCATACATACATGTTCTATGAGACATTGTACAATCATGCAATCAGCAATCTCCTTACACTTGGGGCATGTAAGTGAATGCATCGGTGTATCCTTCTAAGGAAACTCATAGTCTTAAGCTTAGAGAAGGGTCTATTAAACGAAGACAATCCTCTATGCCCATAACTAAACTGACAACTTGACTATCTTCAATATCAATATTTTCAAAGTCCCACCAAAAATAAACGAAATTAGCATATCCACTTCAAAAATAAAAGAAGAAAAAAGTGCGAGTAAATGTGTTTATAGTGTAGATCGTAGAGGGTAGAGGAATGATTCTTTACATACCAGCAGGTTTTTTAGCAGCTTTGAAACTCGGCCATTTGGACCGGCTATGCACGCACCTTTAAGAGAGAGTTATCACTTGTCGGAAAATCCTTGACATGTAATTAATTTGTTTTTCACTTTTTATGTAGTTGTGAAATTTATTTTCTTCAAGAAAACTAGTCAAATTATCTTCCAAATTTAGTTTCGTACTCTTTAATTGTAAGTTCTTTTTAGTTTATCTGTCTATTTGGATTAACATATTCAATAAATCAAGATATTAGATTAAACTATAATTCATATAATGTTATTATAATTCATTTCTATGATAGTCTTTTAAATTCACTAGATACAAAACTCGCGCTACGCCGCCGGATAACCAATTCCAACTGACGACCAAAATTTATTTTCATTTGTTTTTTTATAAATTAATTTTGTTTTAATATAAGTATAATTGATAGAAAGGCTTCTAGGATATTGTATTTTGTCTTTGCTT
The DNA here is from genome assembly GCA_905216605.1 of Arabidopsis arenosa. Taxonomy (NCBI): domain Eukaryota; kingdom Viridiplantae; phylum Streptophyta; class Magnoliopsida; order Brassicales; family Brassicaceae; genus Arabidopsis; species Arabidopsis arenosa. The sequence continues at coordinate 10,798,087 of LR999457.1, read as the reverse complement.
AAATTTTTGTAATATTTATTTTACTATTTGATTACTCTTACAATATAAATGTATTGTATGGTCAATTTTTGTATTTTATTTTTTATATTTATGTTTTTAATATCTGTATAACTTCTTAGAAATGTTTTATTTGTCTTTACATTGTAATATATGTATATATTTTCAACAAATATTGTATTTCAAGAGCCTTAGTTGATTTCCGTTAAAGATAGTCATGGTGCACAATCATAATATGAATTACGTTAAATTTTTAAAATTAGTAGATCACAATAATTAGTTAAAAGAATAATTTATTTTATGCCATAATTTTTAGTATAAAATCATTTATCCAATTACGTTGTGCCACTTGTTGGCATCACAAAGAGTTGGGATTGTTTTACTTTTACTTAAATTTTCAAAACTCTGGGGTTCATTTGCAATAAAAAGAAAATGATGAGGGCCTAAATAAACAATAAACATAAACAACCGCCGGAAAGTCTCTTCTCCGTTAATGTCGTCTCTGTTTTCTCTTCTTCTTCCCAAAACCTTTATCTCCTTCCGGTGCCACTCAGTGACTCGCCTAAGAAGCTCCGTCGCTGCTCGAACCATGAGCTCTCAGTCTAGTCAACGCGTCTTCCAGCTCAGACAAGACCCTCTCACCGGCAATTCCGAGTGGATTATCATCGAAGACAATGACCAACCCGGAACTTCCACTGACGGCCTCCTCGCGACGACGTCGTATCTCGACATGCTCAATGATTCTCGCCGTAACAGAGCTTATCGTCTCGCTATCGAGAAAACCATCACTGAACCTTGCCACGTCCTTGACATTGGGTTCGTCTTCTCATTTCCATAAACTTGATTCAATTCTTGGTTTAAACACTCAGATTTTGATATGGAGAATATGGAATTTGTGTGTGTGTCTAGTGCTGGAACTGGGTTGCTATCGATGATGGCTGTGAGAGCAATGAGAGGAGAAGAAGAAGAGTCTGGTGATTCAAAAGGAATGGTGACGGCGTGTGAGTCCTACTTACCGATGGTTAAGCTTATGAGGAAGGTTTTGCATAAGAATGGGATGACTAAGAACATTAACCTTATCAACAAACGATCCGATGAACTCAAAGTTGGATCAGACATTGCTTCACGAGCTGACGTTCTTGTGAGTATACAAAGATACATACTTTGTACTGAATTTTAGAGGAAATAAACATAAGTGTGTCTCTTCTTCATTAGGTAAGTGAAATATTGGACTCTGAGTTACTTGGTGAAGGTCTAATCCCAAGTTTACAACACGCTCATGACATGTTACTGGTTGATAATCCAAAAACAGTTCCATACCGAGCTACTACTTATTGCCAGGTTCGTTATCGAATTTGTGGTTTATCTTCATTGTTTATCTTGAGCTTGATTGAATTTATCCTCACATTGTTTCCTTTTGCTCTGTCTTTACAATGTTTTCAAGCTTGTTGAAAGCAGATTCTTATGTAACATGAACGATCTACGAAATAGCGAGGCTAAAACATCCGATGGTGTTCGTCTAGTTCCTCCTGGATTAGAGAGTCTATTTGGTATCAAGTCACAACAGTATAGCATGCATGTTGATGCCATTGAGAAAGATATCAAACTGGTAGGTACTACTATCCTAAACTTTCCCCTACAGTTTTGCAATGCATGAGCTTTAGTTTATACACTCAATTCATATGTTCATCCAGTTGTCAGAGCCCGTCAAAATATTTGAATTTGACTTTTGGAAACGGCCAGAAAGTAATGGAGAGCTTGATGTGCATATAGAAGCAATAACCGCGGGTAGTGTTCATGCTATTATTTCATGGTAATGCATCCTTTACTGGCTTTCTTCTTTTCCTTTTTAGGTGTTTGAACATACTGGTAGTTCTCTACAATGAAAAATACACTTTTCTTTTTTGGTGATGCATTATCATGCATTCCACCTAAAAAGCCTAGGCAGAGGGCTCAAGACTTGACTTGTTTTACCAGTATGATATGAAGAATCGTTCTTTTTTGGTTCAGGTGGGTGCTGCAGCTTGATAGTGAAGGAACAATCTTCTATTCTACCGCTCCCAGGTGGATAGATTCAAATTTTGAGATAGGTGAGTTACACCTTACTGTGACTTATGTCAATTCTCACGCTCTTATACTGCTTAGAGGAATCCCTTTTTCCCCCAGTTGCAGTTTATTCAGCTCCATTGCGATCGAATAGGTTGTTGATCACTGAGTCATTTGACCAACTTTGGTTTCTTTTCTTGCTAATACTACAGGTGTTAGAGACTGGTGTGACCATTGGAAACAGTGTGTTTGGTTTACTCCAGGGGCAGGTGTGTCCATATCCAAAGGAGAAAAAGTTCATTTGCATGCTGCTCATACTTGTACTAACATCTTGTACAATCTGAAGAAGACTCAAAGCTTGACACATGAGACGACACACTCTCCTTTAAGTACTGGAGATCTACACCTCACATTACCACCCGAAAGAGTCGCAATATATGGTGACAGTATATATAGGCAATCATTGTTTGAGGCCACAAGAAAAGCTGTAGGTTCTAAATTATATGTCTATCTTATATTTACAAAATATTTACTCTGAAAATTGCTTAAGGTTATGGTAATATTTTGGCTTCTTAATCCTAATAAGGGACACTACTCTAATCCATCGTAAGAAATTTATTCATACTTGTCATATTATATTTCTCCAACATTCCGGTGCACACTTTAATGGTTCTTCACCTATTTTCCAGTTACAGGGAAAATCGTATCCACAATGTCTCGTCATTGATGATAGTCTTCTCTTACCACTTATGGCTCTACATATATCCAACAGATCACGGGTTTTATCATTGTCACCTGGGTTGCAAGAGAATGCTGCCAGATACTTTGAAGCCATTGCTGATTCAAATGACTTTTCAAAAGATCGTTTCGAATATTTCAGAGAAGGGAAGGCAAATTTGGCCAAAGCGTATCCAAGCAAGGTAAACTTTCACGTGATGTACATCATATTCAAATTCTTAAAAAGTTACAGTTTGTTGCTGAACTCTTGAAAAGTTATGCCCCCTTAGTTTAGTCCTTATGTTTAGTCATTCAATTCCTTAAATGATTTCGGGGTTTGATTTTGATTATGTGTCCGGTGTCCTTATGTTTGAATCAACAGATTGATCTGCTGATTGGAGAGCCATATTACAGCGGACTTGAAAATGGGCTTCCGTGGCAGAATCTCAGATTCTGGTAAATGTTGCTATTGAATTGGTCATGTTGCTTTGTCAACGCTAGTTTGTCAACTCTATAGCCTGATTCTCTTTCTGGTATGCGTGAAGGAAGGACAGAACTCTACTTGATTCTGTCCTGTCAGAAGATGCAGTGGTAATGCCGTATAAAGGGGTTTTGAGAGGTTGTGCGATGTATCTTCCTGTAAGTGTCGTTTCTTAGCAATTATAAACTAGAGCCGTGTTTGCTAGTATATTCATGAATTGGCTTATGGTTTAGGATCTCTGGAAGAGCCGTTGTTGCCTTGGGAATGTAGAAGGGTTTGACCATGCTCTGGTGAATACAACCTTAGGGGGATGTGGTGATCTACCTTCTGGTAAAGACAGTCCTTGTTTGCCCTTCTTTATCGGGCAATGTGGAGAGACAAAGGTAAACAAAAGTTCTTAGATTTATGTATTGACAAACTTTGGGAATGTAAAGATTGTTTATTTTCTTGGACAATTTTCAGAAACTTAGCAAGGAATTTACTGTCATGGAGTTTGACTTCTCCAAGCGCATCACAGGTCCATGTTCTGGGGAAGTTCAGGTATGTTAGTTGGAAATTCACATGCATGCAGTTTGCAGAGGCATCATTAATACATATAACTCGGATGAATGATTTTAAGAAATGTTTTTTATTTCCTGCAAACAGATTGAGTTTATAAAACCCGGCGTATGCCATGGAATTGCATTGTGGATGGATTGGGTGATGGATGAAGAAAACTCAACCGTGATCTCAACAGGACCAGGTATGAGACACTTAACCTTGAGTACTCGCTAATCATCTTTGCTTGAAAGGGATCAAATAGTTTGATCGTTGTAGGCTGATGCTTACGGTAAACTGGATTTAATTTGACAACTAAAGGGCAGTTGTTAATGGATTTTGTCCTTTCAACTGGTTTTAGTAGAGCATTGCCTTTTTTTGTTTTCCCAACATGTTAGTTTCAGGGCTTGCACGATCTATAAGGGGCTGGGGAATAATTAGCGGATTTATTTCTCTGCGTACAGATGAAAAGTATTGGAAGCAAGGAGTGAAGCTATTAGGGAAGCCAGTGACAGTGAGAGTGAAAGGTCCCTCCTCATCCATAGGAATACAAGCTTCCTTAGATTTATCTTCAAACAGCGAGCTCATCATCACTCATACTATTTCTTGACTGATTTTTTTGTCAAGACCATTTTCAATTTATGTCTTAATATTGGCTCCTCCAATCCTGTTCGAGTCTTTGGTCACTACAAGAGTCAAGAGAGATGCCTTGAGAGTTGAGACACCTAACATTTTTTATTGGTCAACAGAGAGGCCTACTCTTGACTATTAGAAACTAGAAATTTAGTAAACTTTAGTAAAAGCAGGTAAAGCCATTATTGCCGAGATTGACAAGTTGTAGTGACAAAAACTAAAGTCTAAAAAAGTGACAAAAACTCCACTGGCTTTTACCGTGGGCGTTGTTAACAGATTGAGTGAGTCCGTGGGAGTGAATCAGGACTAATCCAACTCTTTCTCTTTTATTTACATATATATCAAAAAAATCAAATAAAATCAGATGAGAATGCTCACAAACCATTAAGCAAAACAAGAGAGGTCTCTGCAAAACACAAACTTTATAACTCAACACATGACACATCTGTATTTGTCTCTTCATCAATGTTTTCCTTCTTCTTTCGAAGCCGCCACATAAGAGACAACAACTGTAATGTCATCAAGCTTACCTCCGTAGTATCTGAAGCCAGCATCTTGTGCTGCTGTCGAGAATGGAGTTTGTCTGTTTTTGTCCAGTGCTCTTTGTCGCGCCAATGCTGCAATCTTCTGTGCTGTTACCTGAGGATCTATGTTGGCTCTCACCGCATGAACCACTATGGCTGTGATCTCGTTGTTGTACAGGTTGTCGAATAACCCATCTGTTCCAGCTATTATAACATCTCCAGGAGCGACAGCAACCGTGAAAACCTGACCTGAGCTTGGCAAATCACCGTTTCTTCCACTCTCCAGCTGATAGGTGAAGTTGAAGTCATGCTGTTGAACGGGCGAACGGAAAACTGTATGCCCTTCACGGACTACCATGAACCCGCTGTCGCCTAAGTTGATTGCATGAAGTCCCTGGTTGGTTAAGGCTATGATGCAAGCCGTTGAAGACCCTTGTGACTTTGTGCAAGTATGAGCTTTTTCCAATACTCTGGCTGGATCAATCGAACCTTTAGGCTCGTCTTGGATTGCATTCACTGAGTTAGACATAAGCTCCCGAGAATAGTAACCTGCATCAATACCGAGCTCCGCCCAACCTCCCACACCATCTGCCACACCCAATGCTTGCTCCTCTGCACAGATAAAGTGAGCATCTTCTCCCCCTGTCGCCTCTTTATCAGGATGTGGTAGATAACACGACCCCGAGACAAGCTTCAGGGGCTTAGTACATAGCTTAGCCGCTACAGAATCCGAAGAATCTCTAACCTGTTCCTCAGTGACAGAGTTATCTAAAGACACATCAGGCGCATTCCCAGCTGATAAGCGATTAGAGAGTGAGCTATGCAAGCCTCTAAATCCCCATCCTCTTCTTTGCTGATTCAAATAAATCCATCTCTTTGCACCTCTATAAGCAAAATACGCATAGATCGTAGACTTCTCCTGGTGATCTTTTCCTCTGAGTCTCATACTGATTCTTCCACGGTTGGGACCATCTCCAGATACCATACCACCAGTGAAACGCTTTAAAACAAGAGAATCACAACGACGATCCACAAACAATGATTTAGAACCTAAACTCGCCATCGATTTACACGGAACCTTAACTGACGCCGGATCCGAAAGCAAAAGATCAATGTGATATCCACAAACCTGAAAGGCTGGACCAGATACTGAAGGAACAGAGAAAGTTCGAGAAACAGCACCAACAACAGAAAGATTCCTCCTTTCGTTAATCAACAACAAATCAGAGCTCGCAGGTTCTAAAAACCCGTTAGGGTTAGTAAATCTAGAGTGCAATCCTCTATAACCACCAAACCCTAAATTCCCTAATCCAATCAAAATCTTAACTTGTTTCTGAAGACCTTCTCTCACAGGTAACATCTTAAGCAGCACAATCTCGAAACCCAGTAATAACCAGAGATAGAGAAGATCATATCTTCCAAAGCATCACTTTTTCGTCGATTAAACGCTTTTCACCAACGATCTAAAGATTGATCGAACACAAACCCTTAAAACTCAGAGCTCAAACAAAGACGAATCCGGAACTTACCAGGACCAAAAACGTCTCTTTTTCACAACCCTCCGGAGAAGATATTGTTCAAAGTCACAAGAGAAATTGGCTAGAATCCAGAAAATTTTATGAAAGAAGAGATCACAAATTGCACGAAAGAACCCTAGCCAATCTGATCTTTAAGACAAGAACACAAAAAGCTGGTGGTCAAAAGCAACTCGCTTTTTTTTTTGTTCTAAAAAAAACCAAACCAGTGAAATTTAGGGATGTCTCAATTTTTTTTTCTGTATTGAGGTTTTTGTACGATGGGTACAGATTATCAGAATGTTCCTCTCACATCTTTTTGGATGCAAGTGATTCTCCGCCGTTGGATCATGAATTTGGTAATATCTCAGCCGTACATGTTCTGTTTTTATAATAATAGACTAATAACGAGAACCGAGTCGTGGACTCGTGGAGAAAACATTCTGATCACTGGGCCTATCAAAGCCTGTTTAGTAACAATTAGAGGAAATTGGATCATTGTCAAAGAGTTTGGAAGCCCTAAAGCTTGATATTGCATGTTGCTAATAAAAATAAAATATATATATATATTTGTTAAGAATGTAAATTTTTCATAGCTTTAGGAGGAGCAATTAAATATTTCGTTCGTTCAATGCTATGAGGAGCTAGTAAGGCCAATGTGCGATTTGGTGTGGTTTTGTCTTGTTTTATGTGGCTCTGACCTAACCGACATCAGAGAAAGATTTTGGTAGAGTGAGCTTGCAGCTATTGCAAATGTTGTTTCAAACTTTAGGGGTTTTAAATATGTATATGTAGAACCCTAAAGTTTGATAAATTAGAGTAATCCAAAGATTATCTTTAAAAAAAAAAGAACAATTCAAACTATTTTTTTTCAAATTGTTATTGTGATATTTGGAATAAATTGTAGAAACGAACGAATTAAATGGCTGAAACATGATCAGGAAAGAATTTTCATAGGTTGGGAGATCAATTTAGTTAAAATTTGTGGTTTCACTTAAAAAGATTACAAAATTAGGTGTTGGTTTTAAGGGCTTCTGTACTAATTTTCCTTTTAATGGGTTTACTTTGTTTTTGTTTGTCTTTTGTACTTTAGTTCAAAAACAATGGAGGCATAATTGCTCACAACTTTGGGTGTATTATCAAAATTGTTCATATTTCACATGGCATTAATTGTGAAAAACTAATGTGGTTGCATCTGCCTCTCTTCTTTTACAAAATGCATCCACCTTCGGAAGTCACACTCACATCATATAAGACCGCTCTAATGCTTGTAAATATTTTTAAGAATGAAACAAATTATGGGCCTACTACTATATAGTCTATATTATTATATATGTGATGTTACATAGCCAGCCACACATAACATATCTTTAATAAACACACGCCAAAGACAAAATAGAACTAACCCTATAAATATAACCAGCAAGAACTCTAAATCTGGAATTAAAGATAACTAATTATGTGCTTATTGTGGATATTGGTTTATGAATTCAATTTGGTGCTACACGTGATGATGGAATATAGTGTAATAGTTTGTATTAATTAGTGTGTCACCACCGATTAAAATATGTATAATACATACTTTTTTTTTTCTGTCATCTTATGTTTATTAGGGAAATTCTTTGTAACGCTCTGTTTTCGGTTTTATTTACGTACATGTTGTTGATAAAGAAAATCATCAAGTACACGTGATTTTAATATTAATTTTAATAGTAGCACAATACTAAAATCGAATCTACATCCACACTCGTCATTTTTGTATTTTCAAAATATATACCATGTATAAAAATTGAATTCATGCTTTGATGTTTTTTTCTTTTTGGCAGCTCACATGGTTTGATTCATTGATAAGTCAATTTCAAAATTTTCTCTCAAATTTAATTAATTCTCCATTTCTAAAAATACAGGGGGCAAGGTATTTGGTATGCACATGAGATTAATTCATTCAGACCTTTTTGTGACATAAACAAACAAAAAGTGAAAATCCCAAAAAGAAGGTAGTAACAAATAAAATAAAAGTAAGCGGTGTAGTGGCATGGTGGTAAAATTCGGAGGTATAGCGTTCGACTTTGGTTTATCTTCGGAGTTCTTTCACTTTTGTTTGGGTAATCACATTATAGTCATAAACAAAATTAGTGAATGAACTATTACATTCACCCGTAGAATTAGGCTTTGAATGGTTGTATAGTATGCTGCAGATCGGACTAAAATCGGATTAGTCTGCATTTAATTCACCATTCACTATTCCGGACTAGTATGCACTGTTGCATACTAAAAATCCGTATACTGGTATGCACTTCAGCATACTTCTCCATACCATTATAAATTCACTGTTGCTCCGCATTTCTTCATTTCACTTCCCAAAAGCTTCATACCAACATAAATTCTATACCAACATACAATTGTTTGCTCCATACTACAGGCCGACATATTGCATACTAAAATATTGGTATACATTGTCCGGTCCGCACCATACCTACCAACCATTCAAGGCTTTAATTGGGATTCAGTTCGGTTACCCATTGTTGTCAACTAAATAATAATTTTAAAAGTCTTCTTTTCACACTAACTTTTTAGACAGTGGTAATTCAATTTTAAATATATGCATTTTATTATTAATAAATAATATATATGAAAAAATAATCTCCTAATACTAAATATCATAATTTTAAATTTTCTTTGTTTAAACATGTTAGGACGACCGACTATTTGGCTCATTCCTCTATAAGCAGATTAACTGATGTTTATCTTGTAACTAACCTCTTCACTTTTTAACTGGGCAACTAATCATAAATGCTAGTTTAATTTAACGTGTGATTTACTGATTTGATTAAAAAAAATACAAGTAAAAACGTAACGATTTATGAAACCGTTGTACTCGTACGTCACTAAGTTACAAAATACAACCAACATTTATTAATAATAAATGTGGAGTGATATTAATTAGATGAATGAATCACGTGGAATAAATCGAACAAAAATCATGAGGAGGTGGAGATGATTATTTTTTGTTGCGTTCCCTTCTGTGGTTACCAGCTTCGAGAAGCTGCGATAACGTTAACGCCCTCGTCCACTTAAATTAGAGTCTGAGAAAAAAATATAAATTTATTTGGAGATCATAACAGTAGTATTGAGTGACATATTACAAAGGAGACAAAACCAGTCAATAGTAAAAAGTCATCACAATAAAAAAAAAAAAATGTCAATAAAAAGGGTCATTGTGTGACAAGAAAGAAGAAAGAAAATCAAACCATCACTTCTACTCTGTCGAGAGCTTCAGTTCTAGAGCAACAATGTCTCTATTTCTGAAGCCCTTCCTCTTCCTATACGATACCACTCTTAGTCTCCTCTTACTTCTGGTACTTCAAAGCTCTCTCTATATATGTATAAATACTTTATTAATTGCTGTGACATTAATTAATAGCTATTTTCTCATGCATGAATTAGTTTAATGGAGGGAGTCTTGAAGATGCTGCAGCAACACAGGAGAGGCTTGAAGCAGACAAAAATGCTGCAGAGTCTGAATGGATCCAACTCCAGTATTTGTGGACCAAAACGAGGAGTGTTGTATTACTTCCTGTTTTCAAGGGTTTGGTGGTTATGTGTTTGGTTCTATCTATTATAGTGTTCTTCGAGAGTTTTTACATGAACTTTGTGATACTCTTCGTCAAGTTATTTAGACGTAAACCCCATAAAGTGTACAAATGGGAGGCCATGCAAGAAGATGTTGAGGTTGGACCCGATAACTACCCAATGGTTCTTATCCAAATACCAATGTACAATGAAAAAGAGGTATACATACATACTATACCTTTCTTAATTACACTCTCTTTATTATATGGTTGATTACACATTCTACACTCTCCACTATATATATATATATATATATATAATGACGAACTAACGACATAATGATGCATACTCTGTTTACTCGTTGTAGGTTTTTCAATTATCTATAGCGGCAATATGTAGTTTGGTCTGGCCATCAAGCCGCCTAGTAGTTCAAGTTGTAGATGATTCTACGGATCCGGCAGTAAGGGTAAGTAGCTTGTTCGAATTCTGTTTTTTTTTTTTATATATATTAATTAGATGTTACAAAAAAAAAATCAAACAATTCATATAGCATGTTAAAAAAAAAACGGCCACTTAGGCAGTCAAATCAATCGAACGTTCTAAACGCATCGGTTAAAAACTTTTTCAACCAATTTTTGGACCTAAACCTCTAATAAATTGGTTAAACGTCAAAATAATATATTTTCAAATTATTTATTAAATAATTACAAATATGGAGAAATATTTTGAATATATGAAAAAAATTTGGATATAAGAAAAACACATTATTATTTTATATTTAACATCATATTTTATTTTACTTTAAATATTAGAAAATATATTGAAACATACATAATTTCTTTAACTATCATATATATTTTATTAATTAAAGAAAAATAAAATAACATTAAAAAGTTTCCCAATAATTTTTGTTTAATTGGTTAGGCGTCAGACCCTCTTCAAGCGCTTGATTAGTGCTTAATTTTTTTTTGAACACTTTATTTTGCGTTTCTTATCTTTCATAGGAGAAACAAATAAATAGTATAGGAGTAACACTTGTCTCACAATTTTTTCACCTAAGATGTTTATCTTTTTCCTATAATTAAATCCTCTTTTGATTTACAAGTCAAATTAGATATATGACACAAGATTTCGATACAAACGAGATTAGTATATCGATCCATCACATATTAGGATGCATACATTTTATATATAGTATGATAAATGTGAAAGAGTAAGCAGGACGGTGTGGACATAGAGATTGCAAAATGGCAAAGCCAAGGCATAAACATAAGGTGTGAAAGGAGAGATAACAGGAACGGCTACAAAGCCGGAGCTATGAAAGAAGCTCTTACGCATAGCTACGTCAAGCAATGCGATTTCGTAGCAGTCTTCGATGCCGATTTCCAACCAGAGCCCGATTACCTCATCCGCGCCGTCCCCTTTCTTGTCCACAACCCTGACGTTGCTCTCGTTCAAGCCCGATGGATATTTGGTATGTTTACAATCATTTAATCTGTATAATGTATATATTGTCAACTGGTTTGACATGAATATTTATTTTTCAGTGATAATGAATGGTAATTTTCTTGCAGTTAACGCGAACAAATGCTTGATGACGAGGATGCAAGAGATGTCTCTCAACTATCATTTCAAAGTGGAACAAGAATCAGGGTCGACTAGACATGCTTTCTTCGGATTTAATGGTATAATTAGATCTCCAAGCACAATCAAAATAACACCAGCTCTTAGAACAAAAAAAATTAAGAACCAGCCAAATATAAGGGTAATTACGAACCATAACACTACTTACTAATTAATTGATTATATATCTATATATATATGAGTTGGCAGTCATCATTTCATCAACCTAAGGATGGTTTTTAGTCAAAAAAATAAAATAAGACGATGAACCTTAAGGATTGCCATCTTAAGCAAAGAGAAAGCATCGTGTGAACCTTAAATTAAAAGGGAAAATAAAAACATTTCATAAAAAGATTAATATTAGTCCCTTCACTTATTTATTAAACTCGTTGAAAACACCTTGTGGGTGACTATAAGACTCATATTTTTAGGACCATGAAATAGAAGTGATATATTAATAATTATAGGAACCGCGGGTGTATGGAGAATATCGGCAATGGAAGCAGCAGGAGGATGGAAATCAAGGACCACAGTAGAGGACATGGACTTGGCTGTTCGTGTTGGTCTTCACGGCTGGAAATTTGTCTACCTTAACGACCTCACGGTAACACACGTTTTCCTTTATATATTAGAGAATTAGTTACTCAAAATCATAAGAATACTAAATACATTAATTAGTCTCCTTTTGTTATCACAAACAAAACAATAAATGGCTAATTTGGAGGTATGCAGGTGAGAAACGAGCTTCCAAGCAAATTCAAGGCCTACCGATTCCAGCAACATAGGTGGTCCTGTGGCCCTGCGAATCTATTTAGAAAAATGACGATGGAGATCATTCGTAATAAGGTCCTTTTTGTCACTTTGCTTCATTCAGACGCCATGTGTTAGTGACTGATGTCCTAGTTTATTTTGTCTTTAGACGGATTGGGACCCCCTGATAGTGATAAGCAGGGTGTCCTGTTTGAACTAGTTGAGGACCAGTGTTGAAACACACGTTTCAGTGATTGATTGGTTTAAGTCCCTCTCTTTGTCTCTCGTTGGGACCGGGGTAGTGTGATATGTACGGTCTTATATCAACCAGTGGTTCGATTTTACTATTGTTTGCATTGAAGTCATTCGTTTTATGTTGAACACAACTCTTATCTGCGGTACATAAAGCTAATTAATTAACAAGGAATGTTTGTTTTGGAACAGAGAGTATCAATATGGAAGAAGTTCTATGTGATCTACAGCTTTTTCTTCGTAAGGAAAGTGGCAGTACACTTCTTGACATTCTTCTTCTACTGTATAATTGTGCCAACAAGTGTCTTCTTCCCTGAAATCCATATCCCATCTTGGTCTACCATTTACGTTCCCTCTTTGATCAGTATCTTCCATACCCTGGCAACTCCAAGGTACCTACCCTATTAATTAAACCTAATGTACTCATCAAGATTTTTATGTTTTCTAATTTCAATTTAATGCATTCGACTAGATCCTTCTACCTCGTGATATTTTGGATCTTGTTCGAGAATGTAATGGCTATGCATCGAACCAAAGGAACGTGCATTGGCCTACTTGAAGGAGGAAGAGTTAACGAATGGGTTGTGACCGAAAAATTAGGAGATGCTTTAAAGAATAAGCTACTCTCGCGAGTCGTCCAAAGGAAATCTTGTTATGAGAGGTGAGAAATTAATCAAGAAGTTATACATATATTTCCGCTTATGTTATAGGTGATGTTTTCTAACGAATATACATATAGTTTTAACAAGATCAAAATTTGTTTTATTCTATTGCAGAGTGAATTCAAAGGAAGTGATGGTGGGGGTGTACATATTAGGATGTGCACTCTATGGCCTGATCTATGGCCACACATGGTTACATTTCTATCTTTTTCTTCAGGCCACGGCCTTTTTCGTCTCCGGTTTTGGTTTTGTCGGAACCTAAGAACCTTCCCGGCCCATTATTTTTAGTCACCAAATAAATTGTCCATGTTTTAGTTCTTATTTACAGTTTTATTTATTATTACACCATTGTACGGTTTGGACCCCATATCATGTTGTATAAGTATAACGAATAAGATTTTTTTGTTTGTTTATATGTATGTATACGTCACTCTGTAATTTCCCCATTGTTATTTATCATCCTTTATTTGAAAGTCGATATAATAATTCCACTACTCTAATAATTCAACAATCCCTTATATATTAATAGAGAAACATTTTAAAAAACAAACCTTATATTGACGTGTTATTAACAAGATTGCCATGCTGACGTGTCGCTCTCAGAATGATTTGCCACTTATTTAAATAATTGCCCAAATTTTATTAGACTATTTACAGAATTTGCCATTAATATTATACAAATATATATCCCACTAATCAAAATGAATTTTTAATTAAAATTACAAATAATTATGCAACAAATCTTTCCAAAATAAATATACCACAAACTTAAGCAAATAATTACGTAACTAATATTAATAAAAGAGGCTACGAGTCCATCTTTATCTCTATATTAGTAAGATCATTAAAATGTAACAGAGACTACGTCCAACCTTAAATAAATCTTATCAAGTAACTAATACTTCCAAACTAAATATACAACTGCCTTACATTTTTTCCATATAAACATTAGATATCTATATTAATTAGCAAAAACATTAAAATGTAACAAACATTTATGTTTATATTTAAGTGATAAAGGATATATCTACATCTTTCATAAATTAGCATTTATATTAATAATAAAATCTTTATATATGTTTTATAAATATAAAAATTAGAATTAAAATAATCATATCATTTTTTACAAAATTAAAATTAGAACTAAAAAAATATATAAGGGATTAAAATTGTTTAGTCCAACTAAAACCATAAAATATACTAAGATAGTAAGATAATGAATATGAACAACTGAAAAAGTTTTAAAAATAACCGAATAGTGAATACAAAAAAAATCTAAAATCCTATATTTTATTTCAAAATCAAATGATGTGCTTTTGATCTGATACCCGGTCAGTTCAACCGAATCATCAGGTTACGGGTTAATGACAGATTTTTGTGGGTTTTATTTTCAGTTTTGAAAAAACTAGACATCCGAGCAAAAAAAATAAATTTACCGGACATTAGCACTAAACCTATACCGGAGAAGTGTACAGATCGGGTCGGACGTGAAAACACTGATTTATACGTATATAAAAAAATTTATTGAAAGACACAAAATATTCAACCCTTTTAAAGATTGAACTATTTCTTTACTTATACAAAAAATTGTGACCATCAACCATGCATCTAGTGAGTATTAGTAAATTTCATCTATGGACTAAACCTATCAGACGAATTTTACCTAAAGAAAAACAAAAGACAATGTATTAACTAAATTCTTTTTCAAATGATTAAGATAGACACAAATTTATACCATCAATATAACTATAATTTCTATCTCACATCTTCATATCTCTTTTCAAATCAAGCGATTGTGTTAACGAGTAGTGGGTATATACGCCCAACGACCCATTCCATTTCTAATCCCTCAATTTTGTTTGGTTTCGGTCTACGTTTAGCCAATTTGATGACATGTTTTTGGTAAAAAAATGCTTACTATCCAAATACTACCTCCTCTAGTGGAGTTTAAGTACTAATAAGATGCAATGTTCTGACCAACAAGAAGGAAAAAACAGATATGACAGAGGAAAAATTGTATATTTTACAGAAAGAGTATGTATCATATTCTCAACGTTCATTAAAGTTTGAATTTTGGGTGTTCAACAACCAGTAAGTCACTAATTTGTTTGGAAGGAGCATGCACCTAATAACCAGTTTTGGTTAACCTTTTCCAAAATATTTATTTCTTAAAATGGATAATTTAAAACTAAGGAAATAAATAATTT
This sequence comes from Arabidopsis arenosa, assembly GCA_905216605.1. Classification (NCBI taxonomy): domain Eukaryota; kingdom Viridiplantae; phylum Streptophyta; class Magnoliopsida; order Brassicales; family Brassicaceae; genus Arabidopsis; species Arabidopsis arenosa. The sequence continues at coordinate 10,782,571 of LR999457.1, read as the reverse complement.
TTTAAAAAAGATTAATTCATATTGGCCACACTCCTTGACCTTTTAAAGTCTTCCCAGTCTCCGAGAAACATCTGTCTTTCATAATTCCATTACATTAAGTGATTACATTACATGTGTAAAACCCCAAAAAAACATGAAAATTGAAATTCCCCACAAAACCCAATTCTGAATATTCTCTTGGTTTGTAATTGTATAAAGAAGAAATTAAGCATGGATTGTCAGAGAACTATAGTGTTCTCTTGTTGGGTTCTGTTTCTTTTAACCATCGAAACGACAGCGTATAACGAGAAACAGCTGTTCCAGCCGTTTGAAACGGAAAACGCAAACGCGATGACCGCGGTTATGGAGCGAGGATTAAAGACGCAGCGGCCGGAGCACAAGAACGCTTATGCGACGATGATGTACATGGGAACACCAAGAGACTACGAGTTCTACGTTGCGACACGTGTCTTGATCAGATCGCTTAAGGGTCTTCACGTGGACGCTGATATCGTCGTCATCGCCTCTCTGGACGTTCCGATCAACTGGATTCACGCTCTGTAAGTGTGTCTCCTCATCTTCTTCTTCTTCTTTTCTTTTTCATCGCCAAAACGATACCGTTTAAATTGGTTAGAAAAATCTAAAGTCTTTTTTCTTCTTTGAATCAAGGAAAAACCATTATTTCTTAGAATAGTTTTTCTAACCTCATTTGGATTATACAAATTTTTCATAATATATATATATTTTAATCTAGAGGAAAAATATATGAGAACATGGAAGAGCAGTAATGCGGGAAAGAGCATGAAAATAATATTCAAAATTTTCAAAATGTGATTATTTGGCTCTAATATATATATTATTAAAATTGAAAATGTTCAGAACAAGACAGTCTTAATTAGTCGCAGACGTGTTTTCCACGACCTGTTTTGGATTGCTTGTCTTTTTTTCTTCTGGTGTTGATAAAAAATTATCTCAGCGATAAATAAAAATCATAATAGGATTTTCTTTCAAACATAGAAGCTTATTTTTAAAATGATTTATTTCTTTGTTTGTCGGAATTACTTCATATTCATATCACCTTTTTATTTTCATTTTCATATTCAAACTTACATGAGTTAGGTGGAAAAATTTGGTGTTTCTCTTTTCTTTAGTGGAAGGTGAGTATTTAAGAGATTAGATGTGTAAAAATATATATTAGTGGGATTGCTAGTTGATTTTATTTTAAAGAGATAAGAAAGGATAATATTGTTAAAAAGAGTAAATTGGCTGTCAGATAACTTATTCTTATTATAGTAACTAAAAGTCTCAGACCTTTTAAAACTTTTTTTTGTTGATTTCCTTTTCTGGAACTGAAAAAAAATTAGAATATTCAGGAACTATAAATCAAAGTTATGCATTTTTTTTTTCTTGCTGCAGTTGTTTAGAAGAAAATGTTTTTTAATATAATCTTTTTTTTATTTGGTAAATTTGATTAATATAATTCACTAATGGGGTATCTAGGGAAGAAGAGGACGGAGCTAAAGTAGTGAGAGTAGAGAATCTTGAGAATCCATACAAGAAACAAACCAACTTCGACAGCAGATTCAAGCTTAGTCTAAACAAGCTCTACGCTTGGTCTCTCTCTGATTATGACCGTGTCGTAATGCTCGACGTCGACAATCTCTTCCTCAAAAACACAGACGAGCTCTTCCAGTGTGGCCAATTCTGTGCTGTCTTCATTAACCCTTGCATCTTCCACACTGGTCTCTTTGTGTTGCAGCCATCAATGGAGGTCTTTAGAGACATGATTCATGAGCTTGAAGTAAAGAGAGATAACTCTGATGGAGCTGATCAAGGCTTTCTTGTCAGCTACTTCTCTGATTTACTCAATCAGCCTCTCTTTCGTAGTCCTTCCGATAACCGCACCACCGCGCTTACGGGACATTTTAGGCTTCCTTTGGGATATCAAATGGACGCATCTTATTATTGTAAGTAACCACCACTCTCTCCATTTCATTAACCCCAAAATTTATAACATTTTGCTAATTTCTTTATGTGTGCATGTCACTCTCTTTATTAGACCTAAAACTCAGATGGAACGTACCGTGTGGACCGAATAGTGTGATTACGTTCCCAGGAGCAGTTTGGTTAAAGCCATGGTACTGGTGGTCATGGCCTGTTCTTCCTTTAGGTCTCTCATGGCACAACCAACGCCGCTACACCATAAGGTTCGTTTGATTTAATTACAAAACCGAAACCAAGACTAATACTCGTAACCTCCAACTAGAATTCCATCGGATACACATTCAAATTTACCATTCTAGGAGTATATATAGCAATTACATGTTTTTAGGATTAGTCTAGGTTTCAACATCTCATTGTCTCGTATAAAAAATTTAACAGTCAGGACTAATCCTCTGCTGTCATTGTAGTTATTCCACAGAGATGCCTTGGGTTCTAATCCAAGCAGTGTTCTATCTAGGGATCATACTAGTCACACGCCTAGCGCGTCCCAACATGACCAAGCTATGTTACCGACGTTCTGATAAGAATCTAAGCATGATCCAGACAACTTTCAAGGTTGTTGCACTCCTCTTGATCCTCTCAGCCTACATTATACCATTCTTCATCATCCCACAGACGATCCACCCGCTCATCGGTTGGTCTCTCTACTTAACCGGCTCCTTTGCTCTCTCTACCATACCCATCAACGCCTTCTTACTTCCAATGCTCCCTGTCATAACACCATGGCTTGGCATTTTTGGGACGCTTCTCGTGATGGCTTTTCCTTCTTATCCTGATGGCGTTGTCAGAGCATTGTCGGTTTTCGGGTATGCATTTTGTTGTGCACCGTTTCTATGGGTCTCCTTTGTGAAGATCACATCACATCTTCAGGTTATGATTGACAAAGAGGTTTTGTTTCCGCGGTTGGGTGAATCCGGAGTCACTTCTGGTCTCAGCAAATTGTACTGACTAAGACGGCAAGATTTTGATCATCTTGATGGATTGCTTATGTACATAATAAAGGTTAGAGAGGATTAACAAAAATAACGTTAACTTTATTTTCTTTGATTTTACCTTATCAAAGACAGTGCCGTGCCTATGACTTAAGAGGCCTATGGCTAAATTAAAATTGTGGCCTTTTTAATTATTAAAAAAAACTCAATTAACAAAATATCATCAAAAACTTTGGTTAGAAATAACTTCAATAGAGTAAGAAAATATGTAAGATAAATTATAAAATAATAAAAGATGAAAATTAAAAGATAAATGACTGTGATGATAAAAATCCAATAGGAAAAATAAACTAAACATAAAAATTAAACAAGTATGCTAAAACACATAAATTTGTTAATGTGGCCTAAAATTTGAATATAGTATTGTGGCCTAGGGCTGTTGCCCCATTTTTAACTGAATAAGATAATCTCTCACATTTTCTAGCTTTTTGTTAACTGAGAGAAATGCATAAATGGAACTACTGTATAAGTTTCAAAAGAACTGAGCTTCTAACTAATGAGCACATCAAAATGGGCCAGATCAAATGAGGCTCATAACGGCCCACTAAGTTCTTCAGAGTTAAGCCTATTCAGATTCATCAGACACTATGTCGTTTTACAGCGAGGTCTACTCGAGTGCCACTGCACTGTTTTACAGTGGGCCCTGATGAGTTAATATGATATTTTTGTCAAAACATCTTAGGTATGTTATGATTTCGAATAATGTTCTTACGAATTGTTAATTTGTGTGAATATTATAAAACGATCAACCAAATTTATGGTGAACATGAATGACACTTCTAATTTGGTACCTCTAAAATAGATAATTTGGGTACATAATTTGTAATTCTATGATCGGTCCACATATTTTCCAACGGAAGCTTAAAGCGAAATAGTTGTGCCACATGTCCCGACCTTTATATGATATGACAAACTATCATATGTACTAAAATACCCTTCATCTCCAAATTGTTCAGACACCTAACGGAAAAACGGTCTATTTCCCCATGAGAAGTATGCGTATCACGCCAGATAGAGCCCGTTCTTTGACCTCGGTCTATATGTCCATGAAACGGAAGTTAAATACTTATTTCCCCATGAAATGGAAGTTCAATAGCTTAATCTCCCCGAATCGTGGTTACGTCGGTTTGGTGCGTAAACCCGAGACGAAACCATGTATTGGGTCGTAACCAAACCAAAAAAGATCCGATTCCTTATTCTAACCCGACCCATTGTCGTTTTAAACCCCAAATTCAGAATCCCCAATTCCCAAACGAACTAAACCGATATTAAACCACTCAAACCTGATATGAAACCAAATTTAAAACCCGACTAACATTTTAAACCCGGCCCAATCTAAATCCCCAAATTCCCTTAAAAATCCCCAAATTCTCAAATTTAAGAACCCTAAAATCCTCCATGTTCATCATCGTTCTTGCTTCTCCTTCCAAATCCAAATAAATAAATTTTCAAACGAAAAGATGTCAATAACTACACAATTCGGATGTTCAAACTTTTGTTTCGTGTACAGTGAAACGATGAAGCTACCCATAAAAACATACAAACAAAGAGGTGAAGAAATTCATTTTATGAGGATTTTGATCTAAAAAAGTGCAAAATCAATCAAATTTCACATTAAAAACCAGTATACAACACATCCTGCAATTTCGGTGTCCAACAACAACGGTAGCTTTTGATAGAGAAGGAAAATTTTGGAACCAACAACTGTCCAATTGTCTTCTTCTTCCTCCTCTTCTTAATCATGGAGTCGGGTACGGTTCAATTAGCGTTAGACCAGTGTAAACCATTGGAGAAACTGATAGTTGTGATCCCATAGATAGACATAGAGACACTGTTTGGTAATTCCGAGGTGAGGTCTGGCTGCGTAGAGCTTGGTGGAAGAGAAAATTGAGCCGAAGCTCTTGGGAACGATTGAGAGTGTTGAGTAGTACGATCTTGAGATTGTGGCTAAGCAATTTAGGGCAATTTCGTCTCCGGTGAAGGTGGTGGTGACAAATCCTTTGTCTTTCTCTTCTTCCTCTCTGATGGTTCTACTCGGAGGTTCATAGCAGAGTGATGACTTTTGAGTTTTGTCAAAACCGGGTCAAATGAGGAAAACAATTTCTTAGTGGATTTGTGTTAACTGGTTTTTGTGATACGGTGGAGGAAGAAGAAGATTAGGTGGTAGGCTTTTAAAAAAAAAATTGGTTTTACCATATTTAATCTTATGATCATTTGATTTGAAATTAAATGAAGGTAGTACAAAACAAGAAAAAAACTGAGAGAAGAAAACGAAGATCTAATCGGGTGAGTTGGGTGGGGTGTTTTTCTTGGGTCGGGTAATTTAGTTGTAATTGGGTTGTAATTGGTTTAGATTAGGTTTTATCCGGTTAAGTATCTTCGTTAGTTGGTTAAGAAAATAGTAAACCGAGTAAAACCAAAATTTGTGGATAATTAGGTGAACAACTATTATTTTGGAGATATATAGCTTTCGAACTATGGATTGGGGGGGTTATAAGTTGAGAAATATGTTTTCGGGGACATATAGACCGAGGTCAAAGAACGGGCTCTATCTGGCGTGATACGCATACTTCTCGTGGGGAAATAGACCGTTTTTCCACACCTAACATAATGAAATGTTTTTTCTTTTTTCTTAAGAAAATTACTCAAGCAAACTAAAAATCTAAAATACATAAAGAAAAAGACTCTTCGTTTAATTCTGGTGTCGATCTGTCAGTGGATAATTGTTTGTTTAACTCTGAGAGTCAGGCAAGGGTAAACATGCAGAAACGTGATTTTGAAGATGGATTCAGGCATATTTCTGTAATAAATAAGTATGTTACTTAATGACCTTGCCCATAAAAAAAAAGTGTTTTTTTTTTCTGTCAAGAAAGAAACATAAATGGTTCTGTTTTGGTATAAAACTGTACTAGACAGAGTTACACAGATGCAGCTGGCGACACAAACGACACCACAAACAAATTAGGAATTAAACAACCAAATAAGTAACTATCCTCTTTTTTTTGTCAATAAGTAATTGTCTTTTTATTGTTTTAAGAAAAAGTAGTAACGTATAAGGTGGATATAAACCGATATATCAGAAATTTAAAATTCGATATATCACCACTATTCAACGAATATAATTCATTGCATTTTTAGATGAAATATCTCAGTATTTTTGAGTTTAGATATTTCACTTATCGAGATATTTTTGAATGTTTATGATCTGATCATATTTTGGATGGTTTGAGACTTTTTGAGTATCACCAGTGTGTATACTAGTTGTTATACGTAGCGAGAATAATATTTACATTATTAAAAATAGCACACACTTGTGTGAGTTGTGTCATAAAAAAATGTAGTTGAAATTAAATAGTTCCATTAAAAACACATTAATAAAATAAAAGATCCAAGATCCAAAGATCATGCAAAAGAATCATCTCAAGAATTCCAAATATCATCAAAACGACATAACAAAGAAAGATCCAACAATCTATAATCATCCTGGATATTCAAGAAAGCAGTCTCAAATTGTTAAGAAAACTAGAAACAGAGCTAGTTTCTTTCTTGGTTCTTTTTTGTTGTTGTTGTCTTACATCAAAAGTACATTGTTTGATAATAATATCATCCCAAAGATTCCAAAACCAATAAACGGTTTTTTCTAATAAAGAATAATAATCTTGAAGACAAACCAAATCATCAAGATTCTTTGATTTTCGATGTTCTCTAATCTCTGAAACCTTTATATGGCTGAAACGACGCTGACAGCTTCGGCGTCTTGCGGCGGAGGAAGATTCAGATCTATCATACAACGGCGGAGCTCCGGGAAATGTCTTTTTTCCGGCTTTGTATCTTCCTCCTCTGGTTTTTTCAGTTTAATCTCAAGCTCCCTTGAATCTCTCGAGAGCATCATCAAACACATAGCTAAATCTTGTTCAGGAGAACCATCAGAGACAGAACTCGCCGGTTCTGGTGACTCGTGACTCGTCTTCTGCTTCTTACTCTTGCTCTTTGTCTTCTTCTTCTTCTTTGAAACATTTGCTCTGACCCGTTTCTTAACTGGGTCTCCGGACTCAGGTTCGGTCTCTGTTTCACTGTTGTAAACGGTGGAGGACTCAGGATCCGGATTAAAGACCCGGAAACTCTTCCTTGGGTTCTCTCGCAACCCGTAGACGAGAGCTTTACCATCGGAGGAAGAAGAAGAAGAATAGACCGAGTCACCGAGTTTCTTCCGAGTCGACGACTGAGAAGAGACCAAGTGAGACTTCATGTGACCACCAAGTGCTCTGCCATTACAAAAACTCTTGGAACAAAGCTTGCATTTGTGTTTGTTCTGCATTTTGCCAAAAGAACAAGAACACAACAAAAAGCAAGAAAAGAAACCTAAGAAGACTTTAAGTTTCTTTTGTCAAATCTCTCTCTCTATGTCTCAATTTGATTAGAGAGACTGTTGTAGTAGAGAAGAAAGAGAGAATGAGAGAAGTTAATAAGAGTAGGTAACAAGCATTCCTCTCTTTTTCACAAACCCCCAAAATTAACAATTATGACTTTTTGGTCCATACGATAACTACTACTAATGATACGTAAAGATAAGTTTTTTTGTTTAGTTTTAGTAAAAAAAATTAAGACAAAACTATACTATTTTTAATTCTGGCTGACAACGATAACCACCGAGTGAAGAATCTCGAATTAATGCAGAAAGATTAAAATTTGAATTATTAGTTAATTACAAAGGTAATGTTGTTTAAAAGATAGACTAACAAAGCACAAAAACAAAAAGCTGTTGTTTTGCTTCTTTAGTTGACTAGAGACTTCTTAAAGCATAAAAGAGTTTCTAAGCATAATAACGAAGTATGTGTGAATTATGTTGGTTGGGTTAGTTGGAAGAATTGTAATGGCAGAATCGGTTGAAGTGTCGAGGTTGAAATGATACATAAACGATTGTATTAGTTGCATTGATTTAATTGGGCGTTGAGGTTTTAATGCTGAAATGTCATTTCTAACGGTTTAAACGTTTAAATAACTTGATACTCGTGAGTTTTGAATAGGCCTGTTATACTTTGAAAAATAAAAACGAAGCAACAATCTAATTATCACATATCTATAATTGTACTTAGATTGGTATCCTTTAACATACGATGGTGTCGACACATAAGTGAATGACTACACAATGATGACAAGAAAGGTCCAAGTATGTTTAACCATTCCATAAGGTTTTTATTAGGGCTGTCCAATCTCGTTTCTTATTTTTCAGTTTTTTGATACTTTGTCTTTATGAACCGTGGTGAATCTTTAAAATGTAAGTATTTCTAACCACTAGACCACCATAAATATAAATTTCCGGTTTGATTATTTTTTAGAGAAATTTATTTTAAAAATAGAGAAATATACAGTATGTTTTAGATGATTTCGTATAGTTTGTTCGTATTATAAATATGTGAAACCTAATTGAACTTTGTTTCTGAATCCGTTTTTACAATAGTTTATTAATTCAACATGGTTTGCATTAAAAAAAAAAAAAAAAAAAAAAAAAAAAAAAAAAAAAAAAAAAAAAAACATGGTTTGCATTCGATTCCAACTTGTTAAGCTGAATTTAGAACTCTTGGATGTCATTCTTTTGTTTGCAATAGAGAGACTCATTGCTCTTATTTCAATGTAATTAGTTGCGACTTGCGAGTATGATAATGTCTTAGTATTTTAAAATTTCGAACCGGGACTGAATTTTGTTTATGATTGCAGGTTCAACAAACTTAACATTCATACTGAAATCTCTATATTTATTTTCACTTTTTACGTAATGGTTCATGATAAGGACTATAAAATGATTACCATTGGTTCGATGCTAGTTCGATTTAATTACCAATAATGCAGCTGATACTAATAAATGTGATAGCTTCTCCGATTCGAAAACTTACGATTGTGTTTGGTTATCCAAAAAAAATTTGATTTATACTTTCTAAGTAATCAGAAGTTAAATAATTATTTGTCGTATTATAGTAACAGTTCTTGTTTTGTTTCATACATAACATTTGGATGTCAAATAGTAAATAAGACTATTAGAAAACTAATACTTTTTAAAAAGAGGATGACATTATGTATTATTAATGTTTTTTTTCTTGATAAAGTGTATGAAAATGTTGCATAGTCATACAATTACACACAGATGTAGCAGTAGTTAAGAATGCATTAAATTGTTAATATTACCTTTGGTAATCATGGTTTCATTTTAAAGGTGACAAAGAATACATATATTAACATTACCAAGAATTAAAAAGAAGGCAAGGATTTGAATTTTGGGTTGTTGGAACTTTAATACATATTTGAGTAAAGAAGAGGCTTACACAATGGAATCTTTAGTGTTAACTACTTAGCTTTGCTTGAATCTCAATTTTCAGTAAATCCATAACTCTTCAGATGAAAAAGAAAAAAGAAAAAAAAAGTTATTAAATCATTTTCTATAAATATTTTCAATAGTACTCTGTAATAAAACATAGATCTAAAGAAGTTATGCAAACAATAGTCTCATATATATCATTACAAAAAAAGTGTCCCCTTCTAAATGTGTATATGTATGGAAGTCAATATAGTTAACTAGAGACATTGACGACTCACTTGGCACATGTGAACAAATGTGTAGACATTCTAAAAGCAAGATCGATTTGTGCTTATTATGAGCTTATTAACATAGAAATATGAAACTGAAAATGATATAGCTCATATGAAGCTTTATTCAAATGTAAAGAACGAGAAAGGAGAAAGCTTTAGGTTTGTCTTCAAGAGCAAAGTAGATTTCGATTATATTTCATAAAAAGATGAATGTGGCTGCTCAAAGAGGCAGCTTTGGTTACAGTCATCAATGTCTTACATAACATATATATATGAGAGTTCTTACGACAAAACCTAATCTTATGGACTAATAGGGTTCTCATGAACCTAATCTTTGAGCTTTTTTGTGGTCTCTAATAACTCTTCCTTCAAAACATGAAAATCGGTTAATGATATAGGGGAGATATCGAGCATATAATTGGGTTGGACCGTTGTTACCATTAACCATTAGAATGAGACAACGAAAAACTCATCAAAGAATTTTGTACCTCTACTGTAATAATCGGGTTAAATTTTCGACCGTAATTTTTATTTATATATAAATATTTTCATATTGAACAACTTTTTACATGACATGATTTAGGCCCTTATTCTTCGGCCTGTGTGTGATGTTTTTTTATATCCACCTATTTAACATATACTACAGTCTACATGTATATATAATTGTATTATCTGTAAAGTAAAAATTGATCTTACTTCTTTAAACCTAAACTAAATTCACAAGAACATTAAGAAAAATTAGACTTTGAACTAAAGCAATAGAGGCTTCTGAAGATCAAAATCTGTTCTAAGCAAACTTTCTTCATCATCTTGTTTTATTTCATCTATTTCTTCACAATCCTCTTTCCCTTTAGCCCATAGAACGAAGTAGAGTCCTCCGAACATCAACGCCATTCCCGCAAAGCTAATTTATTTGATACATGAAAAAAAAAACAAGAAAGAAGATAAATGACTTCTCTTTGTGTCTAAAAGTTAATACTTTGAAGGAGAAAAGCTGCAAAAATGTACCTTCCTAGGTTGAAACTCTCTTCCATGGTGAAAGCAGAGACAACAACACAAACCACAGTAGCAATTGGACTAAAGAGAGACACAATCACTGGTCCTTTCCTCTTAATCACCCATGCATTGAAGCTTAACCCTCCTCCACTCACCAACCCTCCCTAGAAACAAAAAAAAAAAATATATTTTCAACACATCCAAATGTTGCACACCATATATTATTCATGACGTACCAGTATTGCGTATCCCACAAGGTGGCCGAGACCGATTACTGATGCACTTCCCATTTCCATACTTCCCTTAAGAGTATACTGCAAAGCTACCGTGGTGATCCCACCCATCAAAGATACCATTGAGAACATCGATATAGGTGCCGGAAACTCAGCTAGTATGGATGCCTAATTAGGACAATCAAAGTCATTTCACAAGCAAAGAACCGGATATATGATAGCTCTAGAGCTAAGAAAGGGGATAAGGTGAAACCTGAAGGACAATACTAGAAGACAAGCCGCAGATGGCGAGGAGGAGATAGAGGCAACCTAAGATCTTGTCCTTGTCCACAACGACTTCGTCAGGGAGAATAGGCATAGTCTTGACCGAGCTAGAAGTGGCGGTAGTACTATGCATTAAGCTCATAATGAAAGCTCCCATCACACACAAAACTGTCCCTCCCATCTTAACTCTACTGTACATACAACTTAGCTTCACTTTCTCCATCCTTGACAAAATCAATAATCCAAAACCCATTAAACAAAGCTCAACATACTAAATTAACAAAAAGGTAAAAGAATTACCCAGCAGCCCAAGCAATGACAAAAATGAAAGCAGGGCAGAGATTAGGCATAGCTGTAGCCATTGATGCAGAGGTATGTTTCATTCCTTCTAAGTATAACCACTGGAACAGAGACACTCTGTTTCAAACACAACTTCTCTCTTAATTAATCACTTGTTATGAATTTTATTTCTTCTCCTTCTCTTTAACGTATAGAAGAAGCAAGTAAGCATCTAATAATCAAAACATGCATGAATAAAAAAGGAGGAGTTTTTACCCAGCAAGAGCAACCAAAACCAGTTTTATCTTCAACTTGAAACTTAGACTTGTAGGCCAAAGCTTCCTGCAAATACACACCACCAAAAAACATAGAACCATTTCACAAAAATCCAAAAAAAAATAACAAAAAATATTATAGAAATAAAGTTCGAAACAGAGAGTTTGTGATATTAAAAAAAAGGAAGAATTTTACCTTTCAAGGAGAAAAGCAAAGGGAGTGATGAGAAGAAATGATGCAAAGGTGCAGAGGATTCCAATAAGAAGAGGGTCAATGCCAAGAGACAACAACTGACTCAGTAGCTCCGAGTTTCCGGCGTAGATCACCTGAGCTCCGGCTAATCCTCCGATTATTCCTACTTCTTTTAACGTCTCTCTCTTCATCATTTTTCAACACAAGAACACGAAGACAATATTAAGAAAACAAAAAGAATAACAACGGATAAATCAGTTGGAACCCATTTGGCAACCGAACACAAGAACTCAATTTTGTGTGGGAACTTAAAAAGCAGGGAAACACTTTTAAGTTTTTGGTTTTTTTTTTTTTGGGGTTGTTGTTAAATGAAAATAGAAGAGAGGCTTTGTTTGTGAACTCTCTTTCTGGTAATGTGTATGCTTGAAGTTGAAACTTTCTCTCTTATGTTTCACTTCTTGCTTTTAAAGACATGTGTCCATTACATTGCATTGGTTTTGTGGAGTGTCTCGCCGTTATAGCTTTTTTGGGGAAGCGCAGATTTTAATTTATTTTAAGTCTAAACGGTAATTATTTTTATAACACAGAGTCCTCAAATTTTGGTGCAATGGATTTAATGTTTGGTGATGTATGAAATAAGAGAAAACAAAAATTTGAGAGCGGTTAGCTTAATTCGTTAAGAAATAAATATTTTGGTGAGTTCGAATATGGCTTTTGTGTTGCGAAAAAAATTAATTATGTTGATGTGGATTCATCTCTTAATGATTAAGAGTTTTGAAAACTTGTTGCCAAATTTCTGATATTTCTTAAATAAAACAAAAAAATAAAAATCAAATGTAATTCGCCAAATCGGCTAGGCAAAATTTCAGGTTCTTTTGACTTCAAATTGTCACGATTTTTATTTGGGAATAAATTTGGAATATAAAACCATTGTTTTGATTGGTAAAATTGCGCAATAGCGAATTTATAAAACAAAATTCTTTTTATTTAAGACTAATAGAATAACACATGTTTATTTTGTCAGTAAAATAATTAAAAAAGGTGGAATGATCGATCATAAATTGCCATCACACAAATTTATGTAAAAGATGAAATTCTGTAATAAAAGTAAAGTTTTTAAAAACATGCAGAATATGAAAAAGAAAGAAAACCCCAAAAGAAAGGAGAAGAAGAAGAAAAAAAGACAGATGCAATAAACTCCGTCAGATACTAGTGAATTCTTTTGTTTGCACTTTGTATTCTTATTTTTGGATAAACAATAAGACATCTTTAACAAAAAAAAATAAACAATAAGAGACCTCATACCATCTTCTCCTTGATTCGTTTTACGTCAACATCTGTTCACTTTTTACTCTCTTTTTTTTGCCTGCAAATATGGAATGTCTTCATATTTTTATGTGTCACAGGTAAATCATGCCATGTACCTACCTATTATCTTTGTTAATGCTAACGACATAACACGCAAAATACCAAAGGATGGTTTCATGATCAAAATATATTTTAACAAGAAAAATAGACTAAAGTCTATAACGAATTAATTATATAAAAAATGATTTGCCTACAAAATATATTAAAGTTAGAGATGTATAAGAGCTGTTGTGTGGAGTGTAAAAATATGGTAGGTGAAGCGTAAGATAAGAATAAAAGAAGAGTGTAAGAAAGAAAAGAGCAAAAGTGGGGAGGCTTACACGTTACCTACCCTCAGTCTCTTTTCTAATGACTTGTGAAGCGTGTTATCGTCTCTATCGATCTTAAATCTTAATATATTTATTTAATATTTTTAATCTTTTGATTATCCACATACATTTTTTTTCACTAACATATGTTAGTACTATAATTTAATTTATATCGACCCTAATTACTACTATCAAAACAACAAACATTGTGAAAGAAGGCATCTAGAAATTCGTATTAGCTCTCCTAAATCGGTTCTAAACATGCTAGTGACTAAATGAGCTGTGCCACGTACGAACAGACAAAGGTTACAGTAACTCAAGTTCTGAACATACTTACTCATCTCACGTGCCCACGCGTCTACAACCGTCGCCAACTCACGTGACCTTTGGCCTCTTTATACCATGGTATGAATAATCATCGTAAACTTTATAAAAGATTGTTAAAACCATAGGGAAAATACAAAATTGCGAACATCTTGACCTGTTTAGTTCTAAATTCTGATATTACAACATTAATTAAATTGTTAAAACCCTTCGCTAAGAAATGTCTTTTTTTTTTCTAGTGGGTTTGTTCTTCGATATCTTCTCAAAAAAGCTTTTTCTTTTTACCTACGCTTATATCTGCACGACAAAACAAGAAGAAGAAAATACAAGAGTTAAACCAACAAATTACAATGTATGGTTAATTGGTTATAAATTTCATGATTATGATGAAATGTTTCTTACCGGGCTTTGCTCTTGAACGAGTTCTTCGACTTCGTCCTAGGTTTTGCTGCAGCCGCGGCACCGCCTCTGCCTTGTTTCTTCTCGCTCATATCACTCTTGAACAGATCTTTCATCTCTTCATCACGAGGCTGGTTTCTTGGTTTACTCCGGTTTGGTTTCTTGTTCGGCGTTGGTCTCTCCATCTTACCGGAATCAATTGCTCTCTGTTTTGCTTTCACCGCTTTTGCTCTCATGTAACCAAGATCCTTTAGTGTCAATCCCTTCTTCTCTGTCTCTTGTTTTTTTTTGTCTTTCCCCTGAAAACAAAACACATTTAAAATCAATACAATGTTTCGTCATCTCGGAGAGAGAGAGAGAGAGAGAGAGTGATGTGTATCACTGAAATACTTACTCTTGATCTTCCTCGCTTTTCGTCTCCTTCTTCTTCGTCTTCTTCTCCTTCACCATCTTCTAGCATTTCTCTGGCAGCTTCTAGCTTTCTACGTTTTTTCCTAGGAAGATTCTTCTGTACTTGCATGATCAAGAGTATTGTAAGTTCTCTAGGAAGAAGAAATCAACACTAAACTATAACGATAATGCAACTGAATAGTGAAGAGCTTAAGCTTCTTGATAAACAAACCTCGCGTTCACGTTTTCTCTTCTCCTTCATCTTGAGGTCCTCTGCTCTATCAGCACTAACTAGTTCGCCTCCAGAAGGGTTCCCTGCAGAATCCTGTTCAGAGAAAGTATACAGAATGATTCAGAAAAGTGTATTCTCTCTCTACCACAGCAACCTTAGGAAATTAAAAGAACACCTTTTCAGCCTGTGCCACGAGCTTCTTCTCTTTCTCTGTCATGAACCAAGTTCTTTTTGGGCGCGCATATATTTCATCTCTGTGCTCAAGCATGTTCTCCGCCTGCAGAAAAAAACCCATAATCACGAATTTGAAATATATCCCAAGACAATTGAACAAAGTCAAGAACCAAAGCTGCCTACCTTTGCAAATTCCATTTCAGCTTTCCTTAGAGCTCGCTCATCCCTGAAATTGATGAAAGCACCTCAAAGCTTAAGTATACAGATAAATCAATTGGCCTGGGATACAGTAATTCTTTGATGAGTGTGAATGGAACCTCTCTGCTGAAATAACAGCGGAATACTGATCTTCCATTTCATCGATTATCTGAGACCACTTGACGATTGACTGCTCTGGGATGACTCGGCTCTTCAACTTTGAACCCACCTTCTTTGCCTTGTAACCAAAGAAACAAAGTTGATTCGAATGTCCAAACTAGAGCGATAATGATTTGGGTAAAAGCAAGATCCATGTATGTCTGAAGATATACTTACAATAACTTTCAAAAGGGATCGGTCACTATCAGTCACAAACGTAACAGCATAACCTTCCCTTCCAGCCCTAGCTGTTCTACCAACTCTGTGAACATAACTGCAAAATCAAAGTAAAACGTATTGTCCTCGCATCAGATAAAGAGAAGAAAACTGATAGCTTTTTAATTTAATCATTATACAGGAAAGATCTTGGATATACCTGTCTATTTCCCGAGGACAAGCATAATTTATAACTGTTTGAACACCAATGATGTCAAGTCCCTGGAATGATCAAACCCGACAGTGTTCAAGAGGTGAAAAAGCATAGCTACTGACTACTGAGAAGAGAATCTTGAAAATAAGTTGTTTGCTTCTTATACTTACTCGAGCAGCTACATCAGTAGCAATGAGAAAATCAACCTCTTGCTTTCTGAAAAGTTCCAAAGACTGCAAAATGATACCATTAAGTACTTGCAAACAGAGAATAGACATATTCGTGTACAAATAAAGCTGATGTGTGCAAGTTTCTTACATCAAGACGTTGCGCTTGAGTTAGGTTTCCATGAAGCTCAGCTGCTTTGAGGCCAGCTAATCCGAATAAAATTTTCAGTCTATGTGCAGCTTGTTTTGTTCCACTGGCGCAAGAAGGACAAGATATATCTCAGGTGAAATGCAAAATGCCAAACTATGCAAGCACTTTATGGAACTTGGATTTGAAAGGCATCATATATATAGTGAATTCTAACCTAAAGATAATGACTTTTGATTTAAAAGTTCTTGTGCACAACGATAGAAGAACAGCTTCCTGATTAGCCTCACGAGTCCTGCGTATTCTTACCACCCTACAGTTAAGAGATCACAAGTTAGCTTCATGGTATACATGATATATATTCAAGATCATAAGCTATTTGTGGATAAATATTTGGGCTGTTAAAAAGGTTGAAAATGATAAGTAGTGGATGACATACTCCTCGGTCAAGCCTGGTGGCCTTCTAGCTGATGGATCAGCTGAGAGCCGCAACGGTTTGTTCAAGGAAAGTTTGACTAGTTCTTTGACTTCTTCAGTCATTGTGGCTGAGAAGAGCATTGTCTGCCTTCTCTTGGGACATAAGCGAACCTGCATAAAGATGTGGACTCAAATATAAATCCAATAACGAACAGCATAACATAATCTCTCCTGTTAAGTCAAATTATATAGTGTCAACTTCTTCAGATTATAAACTAACAAAGACAAAAAGAAATTGACTACAATTCAATATTAGGTATCACAGGAACCGACAAATAGGAAATATACCAGCTCTGTTATTTCAGTGGCAAACCCAGTCTGTAGAAGGCGGTCTGCCTCATCGAGGATTAAAACCGCTAGGTCATCCAAATCAACAGACATAGAATTACGCAAATGATCTATCATACGCCCAGGAGTCGCCACAACAATATCTGGCATAGACCTCAGAACCACCTCTTGCTCCTAACACAAGAAACATTAAAAATTTAGCAATCTTACTCAAATTCGATTCCCATTTTAAGAAACATTTCTCAGAGAGAAAATAAGCTTCAAATAATGTAAACAGATAAATACATATACATACCCTTACAGAAAGCCCTCCTACAATCAATCCACACTTGATATCAGTAAATTGTGCAAGCTTCTGAATCATACTGTGAATCCTGTAACACATTCCAACGAAACAAATCAGCTTTTTCAGCAACAAGAATCAAAAGGACTCTAACGTTTAGTATTGTCACGGGAGGCAAAGTTATGCTGCTTACTGGACCGCCAACTCCCTGGTCGGAGTGAGAATAAGAACTCTAGTAGCAAAGACACGCTTGGGACGGAACAGCAACCTCTCAAGAGTAGGTAAAGCGAATGCAGCAGTCTATTACAACAAGGTAAATTGAAATCATCATAATCAAAACTCCGCATATTAGATAAATACAAAACCCTCACACTACTACTCACCTTCCCTGATCCAGTGATGGCACTGGCACAAAGATCACGCCCTGTAAGTGCTAAAGGTATACAAGCTGCCTGCATTTTGCAACACCAGCGATTCAGATGAAAACTCTAGATAGTAACTGAATTAGAACTCTCTTGCGGGAGGAATTCAAACCTGAATCGGAGTAGGTTTCTTGTAACCGAGGGTTTCACAAGCTCGAAGCAATGGACGAGAGAGATTAAGCTCCATGAAAGAATCAGCATGAAATGAAACTCCATCAACTGTAGAGAAAAACGGCTTGTGAATAGCATCTTCTGGTTTGTACTCAGCTGCCTCATCGTCTTCCGAAAGATACTCCTCCTTCACAGTTCAATCACATTTCAATTTCTCTAAAAACCTAATTCGAAATCGAATTCAATCAATTCAAAATAAAAGATTAAGGGATTATTTACTTGTTTGTCAGGTTCAGCATCGGAGGCATCTTCTTCTTCCTCTTCTTCTTCCTCTTCCTCTAGTGAAATGGGAACTGGACGATGCTGAATAGCTTTAGAGATCTTTTCATCAATAGACGTTGTGTGACGGCGGGCGTGTTCTTCACCAACGGAGCTTGAATAAGATGCAAAATCCCAAGGAGATTGAGCATCAGCATCTCGTTTCCGCTTCTCATCTTCTTCTTCTTCGTCGTCTTCATCTTCATCTTCCTCTTCTCCATCTTCGTCTTCTCCAGATTTATGCTCTTCTACTTCGTCTTCCTCTACATCTTCCTCACTACTATCCTCTTGATTGCGTAGTAATTCGAGCTCGTCGTCACTAGCATCCTCAAAGAAGAAACTCGACGGCATTGCTAGGGTTTAAGAGGTTTCAGAAATTTGAGAGAGACGACCGCCTAATCAAACGAAGAGGTTACAAATAGGTTTGGAGAAAAAAAACGAACCGATTTCGCCAAAACAAACCATTCGGTTCGTAGTTCTAAGAAAACGGTTTGGTTCGATTTGAAACCAACAAAACCAACTTGTCTGTCTGCATTTTGAAAATTTTAGTCGTCTTCTTGTAATTGATTATCTTGGGCTGGGCTTATGATTCAAGATCTAAGAGCATGTTTATCCATGATATTTGATGGGTATCAGCCCATGAAAAATATTAAAAAAATTCATTTTGGGTTGAGACTGGGTTGAAACGGCTCAGTGGGTAGAGACTTCTGATACGGTTTCATTCGACATTGATTAAACAATTAATTAATTTAATACTAAAAAAATGCTTGTGATACTCATAGGGTTTTATTGATAAACATGCTCTTAGGCTTATATAATTATAATAGTAGTTTAGTTTGTAACTTTGCACAAATTAATGGAGTAAATGATACAAATTACAAACACTTGATTTTTATTTTTTAAAAAAGGTTTGTATACTTTTTTTTTTTTTTTTTTTTTTTTTTTTTTTGAAAACAAAGGTTTGTATACTTTGTACATTGTATTTTGCCAAAAAAACTTAACCAATTTTATGTTTCCTAACCTAAATAAGATTCTGTTTAATGATTATTTTTCAGTAATGGTATTATATTCTTTCTTTTTGTCTGAACAAGACACAAGATAGCTTGTATATATGGAGAAAATATTACTAGGAAAAACAAATGAAGATAGGATTTTAAGAAAGTAGATCAGATCTTTTATTTAAATCATGTGTTCTTTTCATCAATCTAGTCTAGATTATTAAACAAAAAAAAACAGTAAATACTTTGAGCACAAATATAAAGTCATCAATCACCTATGAATGTCATTAGGGGTGGGACCAATCATGTATTGTTCCATAAACATCAACATCTTTCAATTTTTGAGATAATGATATACACAAACTCAAAGTAATTAATCAAAGAATAATAATCCCTTAGAGGAAGCCATCATCAAGACCATAAACATATCCTTTTCCCCTAGACCTAAGTCTAATTATGTATGTACATTTAATCAAACATAAATGAATAAAAACAGTATTTTTGTCCTATAAACCCTATAGGAACAGAATCAAAACAACAACCAACAGAACATAACCGATAAAATTCCCCGACAAGAATCTTCGTGCTGTGCCGTTTTTAATAGAATCTTCCGACTGCGTCAGTGAATCCAACCGTAGTTTAGGATTCGCACCATATAGCTTAAGTACACCTGCCACGTCATCAACCGTAAGGTCAACTTTCTTGGTCCTCGGCCGGAGACTCGGATACATAACCGCCGACTCCTGCGAGCTATGTCCTAATCCCAACAAGTGACCAATCTCATGAGTTGCCACAGACTCCAAGTCAACGGCCACCTCGGAAGATCCTTTAAAGTCATCATCGACGACCCATGTCTCCGCCGCGTCGAGGTGAAGCCTCCCGTTTTCCGGCGCAAAAGCGTGTGCTAAAGTCCCGAGAACTCCGTCAAACGGAAGCCCGTCACCGTGATCACCGGCGTAGAACCCTATCTTTAAATCCGCCGTCGTGAAATCATCAACTTCCTCGAAACTCACCGGAATCACGCTTGACCACTGCGAAAAAGCTCGCCGAAAAACGGTTTTGACGTCTTCTGACGTCAAGTAATCGAGTTTATGTGTTTTCGAGATAGCGTAAGTTAGCGTGTCACGGTTCCATTTCGGTTTACCGTTAAAATACGTATAATGCGCCGTTGTGTGGAGGACATCGTTGTTGATGATCATGTGTGTATCGCTAACGCCACATCGCGGTAAAGACATGAGACTGACGGTACTCGTGTCGAGTCTTCCGGTTATCGGTAAACCAAGATTTTCTTGGTACAGAGAGATTGCCGATTCGAGCGGACCATCGAACACGTCCGAGAAACCTTCCGAGCCATCATTGACGTAACCGAATCGGTGGAGGTATCTTTTGAGCTCTGATACGCCGTTGACGTGGCTACCTATCTGGACATCTACAAGACGAGAGAAATCATGCCACGTGGAATTACTGACGTGGATTATTTGAGTTGCTTTTGCTGTGGATTCTCCCGCCTCCGGCAGGTTTCTAGCGGCAAACCGGTAAGGGAAAGAGAACAAGATTAAGACAAAACAGAGAGCTCTGTTTCTATAGATTAATTTACGAGACATTTGTCTGCGTGAGTCGTGAGATTAAAAGATTCTAAAACTTTTTGATTTAAATAAGAAGTTCCGTGGAGGTAAGATCGATGGAGAAGGAAAGGTGAAAGAGAGACAGAAAAAGGGGAAAGAGTTAGGTAGATTCTGACGTGAGGGTTCCTACATTTAAATCCACAAAAGAATCTATGATTTGGACTACTACTTGGAAGTTGGTTCGTCGGGTAAACTAAATTTTTACCGGTAGATCTTTACTTGTTATAATATGACAATTAACTACACGATTAAAATCGATTTAGTGTAAAATTTAATACCGAATCTTGCCACAAGTTAACTTTAGATGTCATGCTTTCGTTTTATGAAACCATACTTGAGTCCCGCAGCATTTATGTAAGTGCGTAGATATATCATACATATGATCAATGTTTAAAAGTTCGTGTTAATTGGACGATGACAAAGATTTGGTGCCCAAATATTGGAATAGATTTGATAATTACACACACCAAAAAAGGCAAACAAAAAGTAAACCAAGCAACAAGAGGAATTAATCAAACAGAAAACATGAAAATTAAAAAAAAATCGTGGGTTTGCAAAGATTTGAAAAATTTATAGGAATAGAAATTACTTGGACTGTCACTTATTTTTGTAACCAGATTTTGTTAGGCGTGATTGAATTCTAATTAATGAGAGCCTTTTTTGGTGACTATATATATGTTGATTAAAGGATAAAATAACCAAAAAAATATAATTTCAAATAAATGAAAAGTATTGGATTGATATGTCTTACATAACATCATATATCGGACATAAAAGCAAGTACGTAATTAATGGATATTGATGATTTTCGTTAGCAAATTGAGCTAATTAAGCTATGAGTGTGACATAGATGATTGAGAACGGTTCGTTGGAGTATAGTTGAGGTCTAATGAGTTTTTTTTTTTTTTTTTTTTTTTTGTCATCGGTCTAATGAGTTTGTTGACCAGAATTAGGTAAATTTCAATTTCAATAATATATCCAATCCTTGTTTTAACTATTATTTAAGAACAATAAAGACCTTCTTAAGGTTTAGTACGTAGTTCATATTCTTCGTTACGGGAAAGTTTGTCTGAAGAAGAAATCCTTAGGATCAGGGATAGGGTTACGTGTGAGAGGAGACAACTAACAGAAGAACTTCTCCTATTTTACAAGATAGGGAGGTTGAACCAAAAGGATAAACAATTAGAATACCAATTAGATTCAATTATTTATTTAGTTTTGTAGATTAGTCCTATCGTATTCAAACTCTTTTTAAGCATACCTTTGTTTTTGTCGTTGGAGGCTGCGGTTGTTTATCTAATATCTACTATTATTAAAAACTATAGATACGTCAAATATTAAATAAACAAATGTAATAAGATTAACCAATCAGATGACTTACCTTTGGTTGTTGAAAGAGATAATTACACAAATGAATGAATGATAGTGATGTAATGCCTTCGGAGAGATTCTAGAGGGAAATGGACAATGGCACTAGAGGTGTTCCAACAAATTATATTTTCCCACGTGATTATTCGATTAGGGTTCAAAGTTCCCCCACTTGGTTTTCGCTTTATATTCATTTACTCATATAAATTAGCAACGATTAGCTTCTTGGCTTGGCTTAACTAACTATTTTCGTTTGTCCACCCATTTTTAAATCGTTAACAAGTATAAGTGGTATCTTCTCTGATTTTAGTTTGACGAGTTTTCAATAGCACTCCTCTCATTCATCGTTCCTAACACTATTCTGACCATGTTACTGTTTGAAGACAACCGTCTTTTTGTCATGAAGTTGGCATCAAAGCTGCAAATTAAAGGAGTCCTTGTTAGCGCCAAATTTCCTAGATTAGATGTTTGCTTCATTTTTTATACGACTCCAAATTTTTTTCCCGTGTATCTCTAATTTGGGGTTAGTCCATTTTGTAACTGTGTAGTCGTTTTGGTCCATAATTAAGCCAAAATCTATTTATGGGACGATTAATGAAAAAAAAAGTTTAGTAGAAAGCTCAAAATACTTTTTCAAAGGAAATCACAATTGTCTCATGGAACACATTCTCGAAAATTGAGAAGTGTAGTTGGCTTATTTTCCAACAATTGAATCGCTTTCCACAAGTTCAGCTGATCATGTAAATCCAACACACAAATTCCATCATAAAAACAAATCCCATGTAGGTACTCGCCCATTTGATTAATAAACGTCAAGGACTCTAGATTGGTCTCTAGATATGGATTTGGACCAACTATATTTAGTTTATTGTCTTAAAATAAATTAAATGTTATCCTAATGGCAACAAAAAGAAAGTTGTATTCTCATTTGGCCGGAATAACGTTTCTAATTACTGATCTTAGTAAGAGAGCCTCTTCATGTCAAAGAGTGATTGGATATGTGACCAACATAAACCAAGTTTATTTTTGCTTAGACATTTTACTATTTTAGACTTTTAGTTCAACTATGGAATACAAATGGCCAAAAGAAGGCATAAACAATTTTCCTATCCAAAAATGGTGTCCTTAATTTCTTCATTAAATTGTAAAATCTATTTTAAAAGAAAGTTGACTATTTGTGGTGATATAAAAAAGACATTTGACTTTTTTGAGTGCCACCAAGATTCTGACAAACCGAATTATATCCATGCTAATTAATTGATAGCTTAATTAATAATTGCGCAACATAACGTGACCAAATTAATTAAGCTACGTATCAGGAGTTGATCACTGGTCCAATTATCCAACTAAACAAAACCAACTTGTTATGGTAATTAAGCCTAATTTGTGTAAAAATCGGTTTAATATTCGGTATAGACTCTAATCTCGATTTGTTCCGGTTTGGTTATCGTGTGTGTGATCGTAACTTGCCGGTGGGTTAGCGACGGACACGTGGGTTGTTGTAATTGTATCACGTGACTCATCGTAACTACCTTTAAATTCGCTACTGTGATTTTCCAGATTCTCATGTACATTTGTTATTTCTTCGGTCTATTTTTGTTATATTTCCAAAAAGACATGAATGAATATACATTATTACATCTTTTTTTCCTTAATCTTATTCAAAATTAATATATCTAAATTCGAACTTTTTATTCACTGTGAAGTCGAAGAAAATAAAATGTGGCCAAATTAGTTCTGCTTAAAGCAAATCTTAGCTCTTAAGTGGCGTAGAAACCGGTTTAATATGTAAATTATAACTCGGTTAAGATTAATTTTGTGATTAGTGTAACTAATTAATTCAGGTGAATAATTAAAAAGAAAAAAAAAACAAGAAAAAAATATTCAGGACAAAAAGGCAAAACTTTGGTACTGTCTCGTCTCTTCTCCGTCTTCACCATTTCGAAAAATCTCAAAACTTTACAGAGAGAAAGAGAGATCCTTTACACATACTTCACTGTCTTCTTGAAAACCCTAATCCTCCGATCTGTTTAACCTCCGATCAAGAACCATCTCCTTGAGATTTCTTCAGTTTGTGTGTATCAGATTCCTTTGGATTCCCCGATTCTTCGTCGTATCGAATCGGGGGATGGCATTTCCGTGAAATCAGTGATGAAATTGGAGGTGAGAAGAAGTTATTTCTATCTATGGGCGTAGTAGCTGAGGTTTGGAGGTCGAGCGTGAGGCTATTAACGAACTCGCCTCAGCTTAACGGTGGCTCTCACAAGAGTGCGTTATGGAAGTGGCGATCTTTCTCTGGTCAGCCCAAAAGAACCGTAATGTGGACATGGGTTTGTGGTTTCATGCTTTTCTCTTTAGGAGTCATCTCTCTCTTCACCGGTCATGTTGTCTCGCACCTTGAGTGGTATTCTCAGCAATTAAGCAAACGAAGCTTACTGGTACCTTTTAGCTTACTTATTAGTGTTTCATTTGTTACTTCTTCTGCTCAATTTTGTAACCAAGTTGCTATTTTGTGTTATATTTCATTTGGTGCTTCAGGATATGAGCCGTCGAGAACCAATTGATGTATGGAAGTCAAAATACTCGAAGTTCTTCTATGGATGCAGTGAGAGAGGAAGGAACTTCCCTCGTAAGTTAGATGTGTTGTTCTTACCTCATTGAATAAGGGGTTATAAGAAAGTGAAAGTTTTGTCCTTTTTCCAAATTGATCTTGGATACTAGAAGGAAAAGTCTGTGACTTTATTGATCTAATAGCATATTTGACTTAGCCCCCTTTTTTAGTTTGGTTAAAAGCACATTTGCTTCCTGGCACTATAAATTTGGGAATTTGTTGATGTACAAGTGAATTAGGCTTCCAATATTTCTTGTTCTTGTATCATTGAAACTTTGTTGTGTAGATGAATTTTCCTCACACATTTTTTTTCCATCTTGTTTTGGGGTATGCAGCTGCTGTCCAGGAGCACTCATCTAATGGATATTTGCTTATTGCAGCTAGTGGAGGCCTTAACCAACAAAGAACAGGAGTAAGTGAAATTATGCTCGAGAATAAATGTGTTAGGATATTCCCTATAGAGTATTCATGGTTATATTGTTTATTTTCCCAACCAAAAAAGGTTATATTGCTTATTGTCTTTAGGGAGTTAGGACCTGCATTTTTTCCCGTAAATTTTCCATGTTATGCCGCAGTTGTATCTTCATTGAAGTCTCCTCGGCTTGTTTTGAAAATAATGTTCTCTTTATGAGCAGATAACTGATGCAGTGGTTGTTGCACGGATACTTAATGCTACTTTAGTTGTACCCGAGTTGGATCACCATTCTTATTGGAAAGATGACAGGTAACTTTAGCAAGTTTTGGCAGATGAAGATATACAGTAGCCGTGTCAATTTCTTATGGGAATGCATCATCTGAATCTGTTTTTAGCACAAAACTTTACTGAAAAAGTTGCTTTGTTCGCTGTGCAGTGACTTCAGTGACATTTTTGATGTTAACTGGTTCATATCTTCTCTCGCCAAAGATGTGACTATAGTGAAGAGAGTTCCTGACAGAGTCATGCGTGCGATGGAGAAACCTCCTTATACCACGCGTGTGCCTCGAAAGTCTACTCTTGAGTATTATCTTGACCAAGTGTTGCCAATTCTCTCGAGGAGACATGTAAGACTATGTCAAATACGAATCAAATTGTAATATTTACCTCATTAAATAGAATCATAGGAGAGGAAAAAAAAAAAAAAATAGAATCATAGGTACTACTATTCATTTAGTTTTATCATCTGATGCCTATATTATACACCAGTTATATTTGTTTTTGCTGTTCCCAAAAGTTCTATGGTTCTGTTTCAGTTTTGTATGGTAGGAGCTAATTCATGTTTGTTGAAATCTTGCAGGTTTTACAATTGACAAAGTTTGACTACAGACTAGCAAATGATCTAGACGAAGACATGCAAAAGTTGCGCTGCAGGGTCAACTATCATGCTTTAAGATTCACAAAGCGGATACAATCAGTTGGGATGAAAGTGGTCAAGAGGATGAGAAAGATGGCCAAACGTTTTATTGCTGTCCACTTGAGGTTTATTAAGTTTCTTTAAAAAGCCATATTAGATTGTTTTATCTGCTTTTTGCTTAATGTTCTTTCAATCATGTCATATAAGCATGACATCTACATCTTCATGTATGTATCTAACCATACTTTTATGAACTGCAGATTTGAGCCTGACATGCTAGCCTTTTCTGGTTGTGACTTTGGTGGGGGTGAAAAAGAGAGAGCTGAGCTAGCAGAAATAAGAAAACGATGGGACACATTGCCTGTGAGTTCACTATGATCTTTTACATAACTTTCTTAAGTTTCCAAGTTCTCTGCGTTATTCCTCTACCTATGCAATAAACTGAAACTTGAAATGTGTGTTTGCGCTTCTTATATTAAGAAATATGTTTTGTATACCTTGTTACATTCATGCAAATATCATAGAATAAGACCATTACACCCAAATTATCTTTTCTTGTGGAGAAGTTGTTTGGAGTTACAATATCTCACTAGCCAATCACCACAGGATCTGGACCCTCTGGAAGAAAGAAAGCGTGGGAAATGCCCGCTTACACCTCATGAAGTGGGATTAATGCTGCGTGCTCTTGGTTTTACAAACGACACATATATCTATGTTGCATCTGGAGAAATATATGGTGGTGAAAAGACACTGAGACCATTGAGAGAGCTGTTTCCAAACTTTTACACCAAAGAAATGCTTGCCAACGATGAGCTCAAGCCTCTGCTTCCCTATTCTTCACGACTTGCTGCCATTGACTACATTGTTAGTGACGAAAGCGACGTGTTTATCACCAATAATAATGGAAATATGGCCAAGATTCTTGCAGGCCGAAGGTAAGGATATTTTCCACTTGTCCCCATTATAGCTTTACTGTTAAAAATGTTTTCCAGTACGAAACAAATGATAAGATGCTATCGCCTGTTGAGGCTTATGATAGCTACACGGCGCATCCTCATTCACACGTTCGTTCTGGTTGCATTTGCATCAATATAGATCCACAGGGAATTTGTTGATTCATGTATTGCTTGAATGGCCATGCTCCTTAATCCGCTTAACCCATCAGACACGAGATCATGACTCTTCTGAGTATGTATTTACAGGAGGTACATGGGTCACAAGAGGACCATCAGGCCAAATGCAAAGAAGCTCAGTGCTTTGTTCATGGACCGGGAAAAGATGGAGTGGCAAACTTTCGCCAAAAAAGTGAAATCTTGTCAGCGCGGATTCATGGGTGATCCAGATGAGTTCAAACCAGGACGCGGTGAGTTCCATGAGTACCCGCAATCTTGCATATGTCAGAGACCCTTCTCTTACGACAAAACCTCAACTGACGATGAAGAAGAAGACATGTCAGAAGAGAACCACAACAGTACCAGCCCTGGACATGTACATTTGTCTTCAGCAGACAATGAGCACGACGAAGTTTTCCCTGACTAGCAAATTGGTTCTGCTGCATCAATGGAGGTCGCTGGAGATTTTACTGTAACCAGGTAAGGTCAAATTCCAAACTTGTGTTGGAGAATAGTAACATCAAAGCATAAGAATAATGTACATGATATAATTAGAAGTCTTATGTTGTCTCAGCTGTTGTAAGGAGATTGATCAATCACAGGTAGATCGAGGAGAGGAATAGGAGCTTCCCGCTTAGCTACTTGTTGCTTCAAGTGTTCATAGATACTTCTATCGAATAGGCATACATAACCCAGTTCTCTCTTTGTTTCTTTCTGATTTTGAAACACCACCAAAACTCTCTCTTGTCTTGTACTTGTCTTATATTATTACCTCATATCTAGTTTTTGGTCTTAAACCCGTTGGTTTTTTTTTTTTTTTTTTTTTTTTTTCTTTTGTATTCCCTTAGATTTCCTGAAATGTAAAATCAAGTTTTCCTCTGATTCCTAACATCCTTTTGTTTGTATTTCATTTTGAAAATCAGAAAATATGTGGGTTTATTTTCACTAAAGTTTAAATATTATATTTTGGTATGATTTTAAGATTTTGCCTTGTTGGTTGGAAAAATCATTAGAATTCACAACCAAATGTGTATTTTTGTACCAATCAACCCCATACATTGAAAATTTTACTGTTATATATCTTCAATATACAGTAAAACCTCTATAAATTAATACTCGATAAATTAATAACCTCTTTTTGAAAATCTTATGTAAACATATGGTCCTATCAATATTATAAATTAATAATTATATAAACTTATCAATATATATATATATATATATATATTATATGTAAAAATTTATTGAAACATGACTCTAAGTATTGTTTGTTTTTCTTAAATTTGTATTAATTTTTGGTAGAGTTTAAATTTAATATTTTTACTACCTCGAAAAAGTTTGTGTTATTTTTTAAACTTAATAATTAATTTTCTACTTATAATTGGTTTCGAAAAAAAATTGGTTATAAAGAAAAAACTGCTTTCCAGATAAAATATTTTTAAAAATTACAAAATTAGTAAAATCGCTTCGATAAATTAATACCTCTATAAATTAATAGAATTTTTCGGTCCCAACATTATTAGTTTATAGAGGTTTTACTATACTGAAAAAGAAACATTCGAGGATTTTTTGACCAATGTCTCGTCGTCACAATTTTTTTTATCAATATTTGTTTTCTGAAACGAGTGCATTTGTTAATATAAACAAAAAGTTACTTTTTTTCTTTTAAAAATTATACGGATAAAATAGAATCCTATTTAATAATATCCTAAATTATTTAGTAAATAACTATTGTAGAGATATTAAGAAAATAACCATATTTTTAGTAATTGTTATCTTAATCATTATATATCGAGATTTGGTTAAATCCCAGATGCCGACTCTCTGGTTGTGCGAGAAGCTTCACCTGCGATTTAACCAAAACACTCCAAAGTTCTAGGCCTACCAAGCGTAATCACCAACACACTAAGCGTCTCACATATCAACACGTGTTAGTTTCCACACGTGGAATATTTTCATTGGTGGTAACTCTGAATCTTATTCCACGTCAGTATCTCTTCTCAATAATTATATATATGCACTCTTGTCCTCGTTTGTTTACTTTTCTTCCTTTAAAGTTTTCTCCAGAACCTGACGGAAAACACTTTGAATCTGCAAATCGATTTCCCCCGGAGAATGCGATCGGAGATCGGAAACTGGTCATTATCTTCTCTTCACTCTCTCAAATTACTTCTTAGTTTTATCAAGTTTCTTTGATTCAAATTTACCTGCCCCGATTGCTTTTTCTTTCTCTCCGAGTATCGGAATTTTCTACGAATGCTCCTGTTTGTTTGCTTTGAACATTGCTTAATTTTAACGTTTTCCTCTTCGATTCCATGTGCGTTAGTGATTTTACTCCGTTTAGTGGTTATGCTAAGCTTTTCTAGAGCTGATAAATCGGTGTATCTCATAGGCCGTGATCGATTTGAAGTTTGAAATCTAATCGCATGTAAATTTGTTAGATTTATTCTGTTTCTAGGGTTTTTGATTATAATGCGGTTGTTTCTATATACCTGCAGAGGAAGTGCTGCTCTCTACTCGTGGTGTTTAGTTAACGATTGGAATATGGGGAAGATGTTAACCTGGTTAGTGGTGTTATTGTCATTGATCTCATTAGTCCCTGTTCCATCGGAATCGGCTGTTTCGAGTGTAGATCTAGGTTCAGAATGGGTTAAAGTTGCCGTAGTTAATCTGAAACGGGGACAGAGTCCAATCTCTGTAGCCATTAATGAGATGTCCAAGAGGAAATCCCCAGCTTTAGTAGCATTCCAATCTGGAGACCGGTTACTGGGTGAGGAAGCTGCGGGGATAACGGCTCGTTATCCGAATAAAGTTTATTCACAACTGAGGGATATGGTGGGAAAACCTTTCAAACATGTTAAGGATTTCATCGATTCTGTCTACTTGCCTTTTGATATTGTGGAAGATTCTAGAGGTGCAGTTGGTATTAAGATCGATGACGGTTCGACTGTTTACTCAGTGGAGGAGTTGTTAGCTATGATCTTGGGTTATGCCTCAAATCTAGCTGAGTTCCATGCCAAAATCCCAGTGAAGGATATGGTGGTTTCAGTTCCACCTTACTTTGGACAGGCTGAGAGACGGGGTTTGATCCAGGCTTCTCAGTTGGCTGGGGTTAATGTCCTCTCCCTGGTTAATGAGCATTCCGGTGCCGCTTTGCAGTATGGGATTGATAAGGATTTCTCTAATGGGTCGAGACATGTCATATTTTATGACATGGGATCAAGTAGTACTTACGCAGCCCTTGTCTATTACTCAGCTTACAGTGAGAAGGAATATGGCAAGACTGTTTCTGTCAACCAATTTCAGGTTAATAATAATGCTCTTCTATTAAATTACTCGGATTTTTTCCAGATATACTTTATTTTGTGGTTTCTACTCTCTTTTGCTTCTTGTTTTCTACAGTGTGACATAAGCTTCCCTGTTCTCATTTGTATTCTTATGTTCTGCTCTCAGTTGGAATGGTTTTCATTGTGGGTCATAATATATTTATGTTAATATAGGTCAAGGATGTTAGATGGGACTCGGGACTTGGAGGACAGAGTATGGAGATGCGCTTGGTAGAGCACTTTGCAGATGAGTTTAATAAACAGCTCGGTAATGGAGTTGATGTGAGGAAGTTCCCCAAAGCAATGGCTAAATTGAAAAAACAAGTCAAACGTACAAAGGAAATTTTGAGTGCAAACACTGCAGCTCCAATTTCTGTTGAATCTCTTCATGATGATCGTGACTTCAGGTAGAACTACAATCAATCGGGGTTTCTCTATTTTCCCAGCTCACAGAACCTTGGCTGCAAAAGTGATATAATGATTTCACATGCTCGAATTTGCATTATGATAGGTCTAATATTTTTGTGAAGTGCTTGATATTCTAACGCACTTATCTTTTTTCAGGAGTACAATTTCCCGTGAGAAGTTTGAGGAACTTTGTAAAGATCTGTGGGAGAGATCTCTTACACCTTTAAAAGATGTGCTTAAGAGTTCAGGTTTGAAGATTGATGATATATCTGCGGTGGAGCTAATAGGAGGAGCTACTAGAGTTCCCAAACTACAGGTAGGTTTTCATGCTCTCAAAGACAATCAATTTGACAATTTCATCCAAAATTGTGCGATTTTTGCTTTTCTTTTTGTTTTAAATGAATTTAAGAGATAATTTTTTGTTTTAATTACAGAGCACAATCCAGGAATTTATTGGGAAACAACAGTTAGACAAACATCTGGATGCTGATGAGGCTATTGTTCTCGGCTCTGCACTACATGCTGCTAACTTGAGCGATGGAATTAAATTGAAACGTAGGCTAGGTATAGTTGATGGTTCCCCCTATGGTTTTCTAGTTGAGTTGGAAGGCCCTAATGTTAAGAAAGATGAGAGCACAAAGCAGCAACTCGTACCACGTATGAAAAAGCTACCCAGCAAGGTACTGCATTACATTCAAAATCTGTTTAAGCTAAGAAAATGTTTCTGTCTTGTAATAATTCTGTGTACCTGATTCTCTGACAGACTTTCAGATCATTTGTCCTTGACAAAGATTTTGACGTGTCACTTGCTTATGAGTCCGATGGTATTCTACCCCCAGGAACCACCTCCCCTGTATTTGCACAGTATTCTGTCTCTGGTTTGACGGATGCATCTGAGAAGTAAGAGCTTAAAGTTTGTTCTAATATTGTTCTGTTTATCTTTCCGTTTGGAGAGAAATATGTTTCTTTTAATGTGGAAAATCTTTGAATAAGTTGATAAATGTAAGTTCGTTGGTCTGGACAGATATTCTTCTCGGAATCTATCAGCACCTATCAAGGCAAATTTGCATTTCTCTCTAAGTAGAAGCGGGATTCTCAGTCTAGATCGAGGAGATGCTGTGATTGAAATCACAGAATGGGTAGAAGTTCCTAAGAAGAACGTGACTATTGATAGTAACACAACCACAGCAACGGGCAATGCCACTGACGAAAATTCACAAGAAAATAAAGAGGACCTACAAACCGATGCTGAAAACAGCACTGCTTCAAATACAACAGCAGAAGAACCAGCTGTTGTTGACCTGGGTACAGAAAAAAAGCTGAAAAAGCGGACATTCAGAATACCTCTGAAGGTGATATTCTGAATTTACTGTTTCCAAGATTTTCTTGATTCATGTCCTTACCACTAAACCAATTCTGTGTGAATACATAACTTGTAGGTAGTTGAGAAAACTGTTGGACCTGGAGCACCCTTTACTAAAGAGTCTCTTGCTGAAGCTAAGATAAAATTAGAAGCTTTGGACAAGAAAGATAGGGAAAGAAGAAGAACGGCTGAGTTAAAAAACAACCTTGAATCTTATATATATGCTACTAAAGAGAAGGTGTGTGCTTTATATAGATCACTATCTCGGCTGCTTCATGTTTTTTTTATTGCTATAGTCTTCGTTTCTGCTATAGCTATATATTGTTTTTAGTTGGCATTTTTCTCAAAACTCTTAAGCGTTGGTTTTATTTTGGTCATGGTGCAGCTGGAAACACCCGAGTTTGAAAAGGTATCCACCCAAGAAGAGCGCAAGGCGTTTGTTGAGAAGCTTGATGAGGCATGTATCAATTTTCTTTTGAACTATATATACTATTTGGTTCCAATGGTGAGTGTAATCGTTTGACACTGAGGACGGTCTTGTGTGTTTCAGGTACAAGATTGGCTCTACATGGACGGAGAAGATGCTAATGCCACAGAGTTTGAGGAGCGGCTTGACTCACTTAAAGCCATTGGCAGTCCTATATCTTTCCGGTTTGTTCCCAGCTCGTTTTGATTGAACCGGAGCTTCCTGAAAATGCTCTTACTAACCATTTGTTATACATCTGTACAGATCAGAGGAGCTTACAGCACGGCCAGTAGCAATTGAATACGCTAGGAAATACCTAACTGAACTGAAAGAGGTACTCAGACATTACATGATTTTGCAGTTTTCTCATGATCAGAAAAAGAAAAAAACAAACTGCTGACTTTCAACCACATTGCAGATCATAAAAGAGTGGGAGACGAACAAAACTTGGCTTCCAAAAGAAAAAATCGACGAGGTTTGTTTTGCTCATCTAATAAGTGAAAATACACAAGCTCTCTTTAAAACTTCTGGCGAGCTCATGCTAAATTGCGTTTTCGATTCAGGTCTCAAAGGAAGCAGAGAAAGTAAAAAGCTGGTTAGATAAGAATGTGGCTGAGCAAGAAAAGTGAGTTTAGCTTCTTTTTCTTTTATACCATCTTTAAAAATTACCGTCTACACTCTACAGATAGAAAGACTAAATATCAAACTTGTCACAGGACTTCTCTGTCGAGCAAACCCGTGTTCACGTCCACTGAAGTGTATGCGAAAGTATTTACTCTGCAAGACAAGGTAAGAAAAGAGAATGGGTACATAAAAGAAGTCAGTAATTTGCACCAAAAAGGGTTTTGACATTTGGGTTTAAATTGAATTATAGGTCACAAAAGTGAATAAGATCCCAAAGCCAAAGCCAAAGATAGAGAAAGCAACCAAGACAGAGAACACAACGAAGGAGGAGGAACAATCAAAATCCTCTGATGAAGCTGCCAAAGAAGAAGAAAGTCACGACGAGCTTTGATTAACATATATAATAAATAGAGTTTTGGTTAAAGTTAATTTTTGTGTTTTTAAGAGGGCAAATAGGATTAAAAGTAGGCAGCTGAGATGAGCAAAAGGATTTTATTCCTTTCTCCTCAACTTCTTCACATTACATTAGAAACGGAATATTCTGTGTTTTTGTTTTTCATTATATCAAGTTTTGGTCTCTTTTTTTTCCCTCCTATAATTGAATCTTCAATTTAGTAGAATTTTATAGTTAGCATTAGTTTATTTATGTTTAGACACTTGATCATTATAGATTGCTACACCAAGTCACCAACTTCACCTTTACTAACTAGTGTATAGCATAATGATGTATGATGCACCAAGAAACAGAAAATACGTTACAAGTTACATTCTTTAGCCGTAAATCCTAGACGACTGACTGCAATGTGTTTTCGGCGAATGTAACGCACCGTGATAACCTTGACGTAACTAGATAGCTCATGAGATTATGTCACTTATGTCGGCCAAGGATGCTTGACACACTAGAGACGAAGGTGCTTCTTTGGACGGTGCATTTAATGTTAAGTAAATCATTTAACACACGAAAAGATTTATACTTGGATATGTCTTCCAGAATACAATTCACTCTATATGTAGAGAAAGAAACGGTAGGAGACACAGAGAGAAACCTTCAATGACAGAGAGGATTGTTAAGTTGATAGATAAGAACATTCGAAACCGATTGAGCACAATAAGGAGAGGAAGTCATGAGAAATATACAAGCGGGATTCAAACGTGATTTGTTTTAAGAAAACACCATAGATAGAATTTTCTTGAATTTTTTTAAGAAAAGTTTGCATTCATATGTATAAACATTTATTTTTTCTTTGGTTTAACATTAGACATATATAAAAAAAAATATCAAGTACTTTGTCCCATATGGATATTCTACGTACTGACTATAAGAACAGTTTTTGAGTTGATTAGAAATTTTGTTGTCATCTGTGAAAAGAGTGTTGTCCGTCGGAATTTTCCAGTAAGATGGGCCATCGCAGTGCGGCCTCTAAAACCTTTTTGCATGTTAGAGCTATGCGCCCTCACACACTGATCGTCTAGAAATCTAGTACTTCGTGGTGTATCGATTTGTCCACGTGTTACGGTCTGGTTGGTGACTGGAAATAAAACCACAAACAAACATCAATAGTTGATTGAGATTAGTCGTTGAAAAAGAAAAACTTATAGTAGTTGAACACATATTGAGTATACAGATTGGACGGAAAACGTTACGAGTTTACAACGATGGGGTTAAATCTTGACATTCAAATACTATGGAATATACATTGTCGAATTATCACTATATTATATAAACTATAAAGAAAAAGTCAAAGTTTTGTAGGGCTGTGGACTTGAAAGTTTGGAGGGGACTATATTCACAACGAAACTTCTAATTAACAAGACAATCTATAAAGACGCAGCAACTTATGTATTAATGCAAACACCATTGTAGTATACATTTTTATGGAGAGAAAACAAAATAAAATAGTTGGGGGAAGATATTAATACTAATAATAGAAAATAAATGAAGCGTCGGTGTGAAGTTGATGATTAAAAACGCGTAAGAGATAGAAGAAGAAAGAAAAGACACAAACCATACTAAACACATTGAAATCAGGTGGACTATGTCGTTGAAGCTGTGCCAACACTTGACACAACAGCTCACGGACACACCCAATTCAATCCAAACAAATAAAATACAATTCGGAAAACAAAAAGTTTCTATTTTATATACCTTAATTAAGAACCAATATTAAACTAAAACATAAATTTTCTTGTAAATCATTCAAGTTCAAAATATATCTTAACTAATCCAATATTAAGCAGAAACATATTTTAGACTTATGAACCCAACATATATACTGACTATAAATTTTTAGTTGTATTTTAAAAATTTAAACAACCAGGAACTAAACATTTCTGGTTAAAACATCTCATTCCTAATAAACCAATAATGCAAACATAAAAAGAAAAGCATCTCTAGTATATTAAGAGACCCACGTATATATAGTACTTGATCTTTTGGAGCATTCATCGTATGTTATAGGTCTGACTGGTAAACAAAGGAGAATAATTATTTTTCTTCTAGCTCTACCGCATTGGAGAAAAAAATATTTTTATCATCAAATAAATATCTATTTTCCTAGTAGAAAGTTTTCTTCCACATTATTGTAGTACAATGAAAGATTACTTTGAATTCTTCTCCATTATTCTTACAGTATTCACATCCATATATTAAATGGTAAACGAGATCACTCGTAACTTATCTGATCCTAGTAAATTTCAGATAAATTTTCAATAGATTTAAATTAGATTAATCTTTATCGTGAAATTTTCCGTCTGTTTAAGAATTGTGAGCTTGTTGATTATTCAAGGATGAATTATGAAAAATCCTTTTGTTGGTCAGTCCCAAAATCATTTCGTACTCTAATTCTAAAAAGGTAAAAAGAGGAATTAAAATTATAATTTGGTAGTAAAGTTTGGTGGGACTTACAATTATCAATCAATAAGTTTTTCGTTTATTATGAATGCACCGCCATATTTTGAAAGTGAAAATGACGTTGCACCAAACTAAACAATTAATTCCCCCTCATGCAAGATTTTGATCCTCTTCCAGTTTTTCTTCAATTTGGTACGGTGACCTTCCTCAATGACAATGAGTCAATAACAAAATGAAAAAGTTTGCGTTTCATTTACTAAACTATTTTCCAATTTTAGTTTAATAGATCATGCCAAAACGTAGGGAAATGTATGTTTTTATACGTAGTTTTGATTCCACCGGTAAAGTATTCTCAAACTTTAGTAACAACAAATTCCGTTTTCATGTCTTACACAAACTATATTGTAAAGTTGATTAATCTCATTAGCTATATGACTATATTATTATTTGTTGGTTCAGTTGACCAAAAAAATAGAAACTGTATAACCTATGATGGGACCAGACAACAGTATCTCATAGCATTATTGAAGTTTGGTTAGCTTTCATTACATGAAAAGAATATATATGCAGGTTATCTTCTAATCCCAAAGTGACAATGACTTGTCTCGTTTGGAATTCGACTAATTAAAGACAAATATACAAAAAATTAACCATATTGCCAATATAACTTTAAGAAAAATATCAACCTAAAAAAATGGTACGTAATTAACGTATAAGAAAACGGATAAGCCACCAATAGTCTCATTTGACAGCTATTGTTCTATTAGAAGTCAAAAACAATACTATACGATAGGTAAACCATTCCCAAAATAACGTAATAAACATAACCATCGAGTATCATCCAACAAAATCATGACCATTTATCAAAAAAGAAAAATCATGACCACAATATGAAAGTCTATTAGTTATTGTTATGATAGCTTATGTTAAAAATTAAAGTGGATGTGGGTGAGTGAATGGTTACAATCGATGATAAAGGAGTGTACGAATTGATAATGTCAACTAACAAACGTTAATTTCAACTCAATAATTAATCAAAGTTTGATATTCCTAAAGTAACTTTTCACCATAAGTACTCTTTAATAAGATGATTTATGTTCATAAAGTTAATTGTTTCAAATTTACCCAAAAAAAAAAAAAAAAAAAAAAAAAGTTAATTGTTTCAACTACATTATTGTCAATATTTGATATCAATCAATTCAATATACATACAAATGGTATCCGATATATGCTTCCACATGTGCAACTCTTATCGATGTGATTGAAATTCAACTTATGATGTAATCTTTTTATAACAATCGTATTATAAGTAATGTTAAAAATTTGAAATTCAAATAAAAATCATACTAGAAGGTCTCATATTGAACCGAATAAATAATCTTTAATCATTGTTTATGATATATATCCATATCAATCGCTTAAATATGCAACTAACAGCTTTATTACAGGTAGATGTGTATCATTTTACATAAAAATTTGTCTTGTTTGTGCCTCGATCTCCTGTCTAGGAAGGATTCCGATGAGATAAACAAGGCAATCTGGATCGCAGAACGTTATGGTAATTTAATAAGTTATCACTTCATTATTTACGATCTGAAATCGACATAGTATCTCTTAACCATAAATCCCACGTATTAATATATCTATTTTAGTAGTAATCTTCATAGAAATCACGTTGATCGTTTATAAAAAAATATAGAACACAAAATGTTTGTACATCTTTCTTGACAAAGATCTAATTTTAATAAAATGTTTGTACGTATAAGTCTATATATATATATAGCTAGGAAACCAACATATGAAGACATGAAGATAATAATATAGAGGTATTTATAATTTTTGTGTGTCTTAAGTCTTAACCAACTCTTGGTGAAAGGTTCACAATATAATTTGATCGATCAGAGTTCGAGTTATGCTACTAAATATGGTTTCAACTTTCAAAATGGATTTGGTCTCTCTAAATATTTTCAATGAGAAAAATATGCAACTATTTTCACAAAGCTCAAGATTGATATTCTAATTATTAAAATAAAGTATAACCATCAAAAAATAAAACAGGGACAAGAATAAGATCCACGTCTTGCATTAAAACGTGCCTTGTCAAAGATGTTCTCTTTGACTCTTTAGTGTAAGCCATATCTCTTTCTCTATATAAAAATCAACCATGGTTTGTGTCAGTGTGTGCACATATTTTTATAAGATATCTTCACATACACAAAAACATTTAGTAAACAGTGCACAAGTGATATCGAATATTTGATTATTTTTCATAATCAGAGATCTGATCTAAATGGAGTATGACCGTACGTTAAACTTCATTGCATATGGACTACAAGAAGTAAGAGAGGAAGAAGAAATCGAAGAAGAAGAAGACGATGAAGAGAGCATGACGTTGTCGTCAGTGCCTGAAAACGAGACGTCGAAGTGTTCTTCACCTCCGGCTACGTATCCTCCAATCCCTCCTCGGCCTAAAACTCCGAGAGAGCCGATGGAGTTTCTATGCAGATCATGGAGTCTTTCTACGTCTGAGATCTCTTTAGCTTTATCATCTCAGAAATCTGATAAACAACTCAACAAAAACCCTAGTATTTCTCAGTTGGCCGATGTCACTTCTACGGCTCCGGCAGCACCACCACCGCCGCTACAAGTAAGCCGTCTCTTGCTTTTATCTTCTCTTTATTGTATATTAATTTGTATGGTTGATATGATCGTACGTTACCATCAATAAGGTAAATAAAGAAAATTAATTTTGATAGTACTATTACAAGTTCACTAAAGATTGGACGCATCAAATGACAAATGAAGTCTTTTTTTTTTTTTGATAAAGGCAAATGAAGTATTGGAGTTTTTTTTTTTTGGATCAAAATATTATATACTTATACATGGATGTTATTTTCCAATAATGTATACGATAAGTGTATATTTTTTTTGTTTTGACTTTTGAATGTGAAATTATTTTCATTAATATCTCATTATCTATCTCTCGTGTGTAACGAAATTGCTTTGTGCTAATAATTTGTTAGGTGTTTTATTTTTTATGGGCCAAGAATATATTTATAGAACCAAAACAATATTAAGACCCAATCTGTAAAAAGCCCAAAATATTTAAACTGTTACTTTCTTCGACAGACGGGAAAGCTAGCGAGTGCGGTTAACGCGCGGAGAACGGGAACGATCGGAAAATGGTTCCACCACCGAGAATTCGTCGGCGGAAAGGTCTCCGCCGTAAGGAAGAGAGATAAAGCTCGCGTGGAGAAAGCTCATCTGCATTCCGCCGTGTCCATTGCGTCTCTAGCGACGGCTATCGCCGCCGTGACCGCTTCAGACAACCAAGACGGCTTCACTGGATCAAAGATGAGCTCAGCGCTTGCCTCGGCATCGGAGTTGTTAGCTTCTCACTGCCTCGAATTGGCGGAGCTTGCCGGCGCCGATCACGATCGCGTTGTCTCTGCAGTCCGATCTGCCGTCGATGTTCGTGGACCTGGCGATTTGTTGACTCTAACTGCTGCAGCTGCAACAGGTGAGTTCAATTCTCCATCATTGATTAGATCTTTCTCTTGAATGCTACAATGGCGTGAATCTTAATCCAATGCAGATTTGAGTTGATCATTCGATTTGGTCTCATGATAAGATTGATGTTTCTCGGTTTTTCGATAATGTAGCATTGAGAGGAGAAGCAGCTCTGAGGGCAAGACTACCAAAGGAAGCTAAGAACAGTGCAGCTATAAGCCCTTGTGAGAGAGTTTTAACAGAGACTCATAGTTGCTCTTCTATGCTCGATCGCAGTAGCACGACCGACGAACACATATCTGCAAAGGGAGTTGAAGAATCAACTGGAGAGCTAATGCAGTGCACACGAAACGGTAATATTTCAGTACACTTTTAAATTCAACCAATGCAAACAACAAAGAGTTTTCACTTACCACGAGATTGAGGAATTGACTAATGGACTTTCCAGGAGTTCTGCGGTGGAAGCATGTAAAAGGGTACATCAACAAGAAATCTCAGGTTCGAATACTCATTGGAGCAAACAAAACTATATGCTGGTTGGATTCTAGAGTTGACTTTTGCTCGTTTTCTTTTTTGCAGGTCGTAGTAGAAATCAAAAGCAAACATGTTGTAGGAGCATTCTCCATGAAAAGCAAAGGTTAGTAAGCTACTCTTCTTTCTTTCAATGTTAACGGTGTTCATTTGTATAAAGCAGAGTGATCTTGGGACTTAGTCCAATGCTTTCCAATAATCCAGTGGTTGAATCACTACAGGCATTGTAAATGATGTATGCGAGAAAGTCTCAGGCCTGCAAAATGGAAAAGAAATGGAAAACACAGAAGAAGAGCTCTATTTCGGAATTAGTACAGGGAAAGGTCTAACAAAGTTCAAGTGCAAGAGCAAGGCTGATAAGCAGACATGGGTGGATAGCATCCGGAATCTTCTCCATCGAGTAACTGCTGTTGAGGTTATCGACACTTCTCTTGAAACTACAAACATTGCCGATAGCAAATAAATCATGTCTTGTGTTAACGGTATTAGTGTTGGTTGTTCTCATTACAAGTCAATGATATGTACTGTGTCAAGCACATATACATATCTGCAAGTAGGTGTAGTGTTTTTCATCTTCATCCCTTGTTTTTATTTCAGTCAATTGTAAACATTTTTTTTTGAGGAAATAATGAAGATTATAATAAGGCCTGATGAATCTCACCGGAGAAATGTCCATGTGTTTCTCCATGACTTCTTCCCCGATGACAATCACGGTGAGTTTCTCTGTCACTTCTGAATTCTTGATTTTCTTCTGTCTTTCTAATCAGTTGTCTATAGTCTCCAGTAAATACTCGAGAAAACTCAGAATCATGCGTTTATAAGATGGAAATAAACAGTAGTCAGTAAACTGATGATGACTAAACATATAAGAATCTTTCAGAGAAAATGGATGAAAAAGTACTAGTATCATAATTGTTTTAACTTCGTTCCGAAACAGTAAAGAGAAATGACTAGTTTAGTTTGGTTGTTACCTCTTTGCTTTCTTGTTCGTATCGACCTTCGAGGTCCGGGTTTTCTTGTTAGTATCAACCTTTGACGTCGAGGCTCTTTCGCTTCTTCTCTGTTTTTTCTTTGGCCGAGTATCTTCAATGTCTTTAAGCTCGTAGTAATGAGGAGCTATTTCAATTAGCCACTCAGGCTTCATTTCAGTTGTATGCCTCATATATTCCTTGGTAGTAAGTACTAGTTCATGATACACCAACCACTTACTAGGTGATACCCCAAATAAGCCTGAGTTAGGATGTACATAAACTGTCTGAGGTTCTTTCACTCTTCTGTACGATCCATTCTTTTGTAACTTTGCAGAATGCGGGAAGAATCCGGCCAAGATTGCTTTCTTTATTGCGTCTAAATCATTCGGGTTGGAAGTAAGTTCTATTCCAATCTTGTTTAAAAGTCCAAGTAGCTGGTCACGTATATCTCTTGCTCTTTTCATACTCTTGCTCTGAATGTAGTTATCGTAGCACCATTCAGTTGAGTAGTTTCTTTCCTTCCAGTCATTGTAAACCCTTAACAATGCGATGTGATCGCCGACATTCTCTGTACCTACATAGAAATTCATCCGAGCAGTGTCGGCGAGAACTTGCTTGTTCTTTGGTCGATAGAAGATCGAGTTCCCTACAGACAACATGGCAGCTATCGTGATTATCTCTTTCGAGCACTTGTACTTTTCCGAACCAACAATCATCTTTGATAGCATTGGATCAACTGGAAACTCTACCATTCTTTCTCCTACCTTAGTAATCTCACCATTTTCATCCAAAGCACCCAGCGCATAGAGCAACTCTAGAGCCTTCAAAAGAGCGTTTGCAGGTGGAGGGTCCATGAAATCAAAATTGAACACATCTTGAATCCCAAGACTCTTCAAAGTAAGCACAACACTGGCAAGGTTAGCCCTTTGGATTTCCGGTATTGTGGTGGGCTCCAAATCCTTTACATTGTACAACCGGAAACATTTCCCAGGACCCGTTCTTCCAGACCGACCAGCTCGTTGCTCTGCCGAAGCCTTGGAAATAGGAGTTACAAGGAGTGACTCCATTCCGGTTCTCGGATTGTATGAGTTGATCTTGCAATATCCTGGATCAATGACGTATTTTATCCCATCAATGGTTAACGATGTTTCTGCAATATTCGTCGCCAGGACAACTTTCCGCGACCCTTTACGGGCCGGTTCAAATACCTTTGCCTGTAGTTCGGTTGGGAGATTTGAGTAGATAGGACAGATAATGATCTCAGATCCCTTTGTACCTAAATCCATCATCCTTCGCTTCAAATTCGTTTCTACTGTTTCGATCTCTTCTTGACCAGTGAGGAAAACTAAAATGTCTCCAATAGGCTCAGTCTGATGGATCTGAACCACAGTGCGAATCACTGTCTCCAAGTAGTCAGGTTCAGGCCATTTTCTGAAGAGCTTTTCAACTGGATATCTTCTTCCTGGGATTAGGTAAATCCGAGCCGAATCAAAGTATTCGGAGAACTTTTTTGCTTCAAGCGTTGCACTGGAGATTATTAACCTCAGATCAGGCCTAACCTTTGCTACATCCTTCACTAACGCAAACAAAATATCAGTGGACAGCGTTCTTTCGTGCGCCTCATCAATTATGATGACACTATAGCTATCGAGTTTCGGTTCTGTGAGTAGCTCTCGCAACAGCATCCCATCAGTCATGTACTTCACAACTGTTTTTTCTGAAGTACAGTCTTCAAATCTAATGGAATATCCAACCTCATGTCCGAGTTTAACACCAACCTCTTGAGCCACTCGGGAAGCAACGCTCATTGCAGCAACTCTCCGAGGCTGAGTGCAACCGATCTTTCCACGCTTTGTGTAACCTGCTTCTTGAAGATACTGCGGTATCTGCGTAGTCTTACCCGATCCTGTTTCCCCTACAATGACAAGAACCTGATTCTCTTCAATGAGTTTCAGCAATTCCTCCCGGTACCCATGAATCGGAAGTAACTCCCTCTCCTC
Organism: Arabidopsis arenosa; assembly: GCA_905216605.1. Taxonomy (NCBI): domain Eukaryota; kingdom Viridiplantae; phylum Streptophyta; class Magnoliopsida; order Brassicales; family Brassicaceae; genus Arabidopsis; species Arabidopsis arenosa. The sequence continues at coordinate 10,739,540 of LR999457.1, read as the reverse complement.
CCGAGCCTTCTCTCCAACAGTTTTCGAGTAACAACCACGATGTTTCCCAGATTCCGCCTCACTATATTCCTCAACCAAGCCTTTCAAATCATCAAACACAAACTCAAACCCATCAACAACTCCCTTCTTATCTTTTGCACCAAAACTCACTCTCGCTTTCTGAGCCTGATGATCCTCCCAAGCTTCTTGCTCCGTAACACCTCTCCCGCTCCTTCGCTCACAATACCGCTCCTTCGCCACAGCAAACCTCTTCTTCTGATCAATACACCCTTCTTGATCATAAGCATCTGGAATCCTATACCCTTCAACATCATCATCCTCTGTTTTCTTCAACAACTCATACAACTTTTTCTTATACCTAAACTCAGTTACTTCCTTCTCAGTCATCTTCACACCATCATTCAACAAAACCTCGTCTTCTATCTGATCCCTAAACTCATCCACCTTCTTCTTCTCTCGATTCTTCATATACTTTTGTCTCGAGACCTTCCTTAACCTCAAAATCTCATCGCTTCTCAAAACCTTGTCCCCAGAACTCAATTTCGCTTTCTTCTCTTCTTCTTCAGATTTTCTTCTTCTCTTTGTAGCAATTTTCTTTGGTATATTGAATTTTATAGAAACAGGAAGGCGAGATATTTTCTCCACAGATAAAAACATATCTTCGTCTTCTTCTTCTTTATGTTTACACAAATCCAGATTCTCACCTGATTCTTGTACCACAACTGGCGGATTCATCTCTTCCGGGAAATCAAGGGTCTTCTTCTCCATGACCGGGATTGTAACGAAATTGCAGAGATTGTGATTTCGATTGATCGAGAGACGAACCCTAATTCTGAGAGATGGCTCTGAAATATAACTTTTGTTTACCAAAAGAAACAAATCGTATATATAGTTCTCGTACGGGCAAGAGTCTCGATTTGGTTTGGGAATTTCCTTTTTGTCCGCCTTTTTTTATTTTTGCGTTTTTTTCCCCTTATTTTTAATTAAATCAGTCAACTAAACGTGATAAGCAAGGATAAATTAAATAATAGCCTAATAGGTGTAAATAAATTGTATAATAGACCACATCATCAATTTGTAAACTTTAATTGCTTTTAGAACGTGAAAATGAAAAATTTAATCACATCTACATAGTGTAGTTTTCCATCTATAAATTATTTAATCTTAATAGTTATATTTGTATGATTTTGTCCAATTAATATCAGTTAATTTGTAAGAATCTCATGAAATGTAATTTTACCATGTGTCTTACTTGCCTTCATAATTATGATAAGATAATAAATGTTTTCACATTAATTTTTAATTAACTATTTCAAAACTTAATCAATTTTTAGTTACTTGTTAAAAATATATTATTTGAAATTAAAATTATAAGATTTTTTGTTGTATATTTATTTTTCACCATCCTAGTACAATCTTATGAAACATGATATACAATTATACATATACACTTGAAGTCTGAAGACAAAGTTAGTTAGTTTGTGTTAAAAATCAAGAGATAAAAGGTTGGCAATAACTTGGGTGATGTCAACCCATAAATTAAAATATTAGAGATAAAATTTACTTTAGTCTAGTTATACTATGATAAATTTATTGAAAAGAAATCAAGGATACAATTTGAGGGCTTTGGTTATAGAAATATTGACGCAACACCAATCTCCGTGATTGGCCTTATGAACAAACACAAAGTGAATTACGGACTCATCACCACCGTATCCTCCCATCATAATCTCGATCTATGTTTGTGCGTATTAACACCCAATTTTTAACACAAAGTGTATGCATGGATTGTAGTCCACAAATTGGAGATAACATTACAAGTCTATCTCTGTGTTGGACGAAACCAACATCTCTATATACTCTTTTCTTCTAGCTGACAAGTCTTTCAAACAAGCTAGTGTTCACTCAACCTAGTTCAAGAAAAAGAAAAAAAGGAAAAAGAGAAGTGCACTTAATCTCCTCTCTCGTCTGTGGTCCAAATAAGTTTTGTGGTTATCCGCGCGTAAAAAGACATATATACACTTGAAGAACGAACAAGGTCGTGCCTTATGAAGAAAAAAACAAAACTTTGCTTTAGGTCCCCTTTTATATTATTTAAATTTCGGATCTCTGAATCTTGAATATTTTTTTAAAAGAGATGTGAATCTAAATGGAGCCAAAATAAACAGCTTCATAACAAGAATTATCCGCAGAGAGGCATTGACTTGGTCACAAAAATAATTAAAAGCTTGATGAAAATGCCATGTCATAGGATTATCATCTCATTTTGAAGCTTGTTACCACTTCCTAGTAAGTAGTAGTATCACACCGGCCGGTGTTTCGCCGTTTCATCTCATGGTCATGTTCAAGAAGATCTCTAGCATTATTTTTCACCTCATCCATCAAGAACAAAGCAAGTACTCACCGTGAAAGTTAAGCTTAGCTACTATGATAGATTTACTGATAAAAAAGAAACCAAGGATACGAATAATAATCCCCTACAAGGAGATATCTCTGTCTCTCTTACCCCGGATTGCTTCACATGTAAAGCTTATTCAAACTCAAATCAAATAACATAAAGGAAAGTACATGATAGAATCATAATCTAGTTGTTCCCCGATTAGATTGCTATCAAATCGGAATGTAGGAAGGATGATGAGACCAGACATTGTCACTAAAGATTGAAGTTTAAGTTTATCGTTGAAGAAAAGAAACCGCACGGAGGAGATACGCGAATAAGGTAGTTGGGACAGAGAAGAAAGCAGAATGGTCACTCTCCTCCAAGACATACAACTGAGAAGGTGGCCAATTCTCCACCAAAAGGTCTTGACGCACAGAATCAAATAGATTATCTTTAGCAGTCTTGATGTACACTCGAGGAACTTTCTCGGCCTCGGGATTTGGAGGCAGCTTACCAAGATCTTGAAAGGCCCTCACAGGAGCAGGACGCAACAGCTTAGATGACAAAGTTACGTCCTACCAATTTATATAAATATATATTTATTCACGAGATAATAATATTAGTGTTGAAACATAATTTATGAAGTGATTAAGAGAGTAACCTCAAGAGGGCTTTGGCTATAGTAATAGTGGCGTCTAAACTCCTGCTTCATGAGGATGCCAGTGGGTGGCTTGTCGGCACCTTCACCATATATGTAATCCCATATTTCTTCTTCTCCCACATGAATCTATCAAATACTCACAAGAGTTTAATAGCGAGTGGATTGATCTATATCTTCTATATATTATTTTGGATCATAACACAACAATAAAAGGAGAGGTGAGTTAGTAAAAGGGTCACACTCACGTTTGAAAGATTTGGAGAAGGGATGGATCCGGGTTGAACCATGGCAGAGGCGAGGTAAATGGCCATGGAGATTTTGTCTGTGAACTTGCAAAGAGCTTCGGTGACACTTCCTCCGCCGATGCTATGTCCAACGAGTATGACTTTGTGGTGAGGAGGGAGATCGGACAAGAGAGTGAAGAGAGGACGGTTATATTGGTCAGAGTCCATTACGGTGTTAGAGTCGGTGAGGCTGATGCCAGCGCCGGTGAGGTCCACGGAGGAGGATTTGAATCCGGCGGCGTCGAGAAGAGTGGTGAGTTTATACCAACACCAAGCTCCGTGACTGGCTCCATGAACAAACACAAAGTGAATTACGGGATCAGCACCACCATCTCCTCCCATTGCATGAATCTTGATCTATGCTTGTAGTACTCAACTTTTAGCACAGAGGGTATGCAGTTTTGGTCCACGCGGTTTGGACTTTGGAGATAACGTATAATCCTTTTTCCTTTTTCAAAAGGGTATCTAATAGTCGTAAAGAGTTTGTCTCTAATTTTGCTACCGGCTCAAATTTTCATTTTTAATTTTTTTTGTCACTTTCTTCATTAGCATGAGGTTGCAACTCATTTACACTGTGTGAAAAAATATTTATCAGTAAAACCAAAAATAAATCAATAAACGTTACAACCCTGAACCCACAACTTCTATTCCTTTTTTTTTGTCTAGCGAGCCCGAGAAGTCTCTTTCTCTAGTACTCCAAATTATATATATTTTTAAAAATACAGTGAACTTGAAGATTACAATAAATATTATTCTAAGACACACAAAAATGTAAACTAAAGATGCGAAAGTAAAATTAAATCTTTTAAATTTGATGTGTTACAAGTTAAAAGTTAATATATCCATCTAAGTATCTGAGCAAAACTGAAATCTTAACTATTGGAGTATTATTTTCTTGCTTAAAATGCAAAAAAAATGCCTAATATATATTCTAAAAATACTAATTATGGGATCCCTAATAATTTTTTTTTTTTTTGACATCTTTGGATCGACAAGGCCCGATCCATAGCCAATCCCTACTACGCTGGGTAACGCGACTTGGTGGAGTCGAACTCCGGTGGGGAAGGCGGAGTTCTACGCGGGATCCCTAATAATTATTTTGGTACTTATATGAAGATTCTACTTGGAGAACTTGCTTGCTATTAAATACTGTATGTGAACATGTATACATTTCATTATATAAAGTTTAATTAATGTGGTTAACTTTTTTTTTTGGTTAACTATAACGTGTCAAATAAAAATATTATACTAGATTAATATGATAATTTTTTCGAGTATAATATATAATCGAATGATTTGTGTAGTTGTGTTAGGGCTTATTGGTTCTCCCGCTATCATCCGTAACCTCTGCGTTTGCGGGTGGTTGCGGTGCAAACGTTTAAAGCTTATCATAAAAAAACGCTTCAAATCGTTATAAACAGCTATAGACCGCTCGGTAACGGTTGGCATTTTTTTATTTTATCAAATCCTATAAATTACAAAAAGATTAAAAAAAAAATCCGCAAACTCCCGCAATTGCAACTGCATCCGCTGTATTTAAACGAGACCCTTAGTGTCATCTCTACTACTATCTAAATTTGAATTCACATAATGCAAAGTAAGATGCAAACTACTACTAAATAGTAAATAGTACATACTAATACAAGTGCAAGTGGTAGGTAGCTCAGGGTTCAGGCTCATTAAGAAATAAAATTGGGCCGTAAAATAAAGGCCCATTATAAGTAGTGAGGAAACAGAAAAAAAGAGACTCACCTGACGAATCTCACCGGAGAGTCTAGATCTCTTCTCTTCCACAACGAAGTTTGGTTCATCACCGGCGAAATCCTTTTCTCCGACGTTATAATGCCGGTAAATTCCTCACCCAATGTGTAATTCTAGATCTCAATGATCTAATCTTCGCGTTCTTTCTCTGTTTTTCCTTTTCGTTTCCCCATGTTTGCTATTGTCTTGCTCCATATATTTGCTGATTCAGATTTCTCTTCTCGCGTTCTACGGATTTGCAGTTTAAGACGGTGATAGAAGTGGAGCCTCCGAGTCTGTTACGGTACTTGATCGGAGCGGCGGTGATGATGATCGGCGTTGTATTACCCGTTGGTTACATGATGTTCCGCAACAAACGCGTCCCCTTCTCGTCTTCGTACTCTAAACAGACGTAGGTGTGCTTTTTCTTTCTCTCTTTTGTGTTTTTTTCTTCTGATCTGCTAAAACACTCACAGCTTTAGGTATCTTCACGTTTGTTGTAGGCATAGTCTAAAATCACAATTAGAGTCAGTTGTTGATTGCTTTACATGAATGTATTAGAATGATCCAGAAATTGAGTAGTATTGTAACAATTTTGGTGTGTAGGAGATCAGTAACCATCATTTTAGTTTTGCCCTGAAATTAAAAACCTAAGCTTGGTGTGTAGGATATCAAATAACCATGGGTTTTAACTTTTAACCTTGAAGTCTAAAAATTGAATAAGTTAGGGAAGTGAATTAGCATTGTTCTCTTATCCTTACGATTTGGGAATGTTTAAGAGATGTATGTTTCCAGTGAAAATAGACTGAAAGCTTTTTTTTGAAAATGTTAGTTAGCCCTGTGAATGCTTTGTAGAGACTGAATGCTTTAGTGTACTTTGTGTGTTTGGATCGAGTTCAGGTGGGGAATCCATGGTTGATAGATGATCAAAAATTATAGTTGCTCCTCTTCGTTAAAGCTTGTTTAGGCTAAAAATTGGAAGGTGATCCTTTTGTGCTAGTCCAAGTAACCATGGAGTTTATCATCCTCACCAATTGATTGGTATTATAATCTGATATCTTTACTTTTTTCAGGAACAAAGTTTTGATATAGGAAGCCAGAGGCTGTGGTTGATTTCAACACTAAATTGAAAAGGATGATGACATATTGATGATTTGGACGACTGTAAAATTATGGTGGAATTCTTGTTTTTACATGGCTTGTAAGAGATCTTTCGATATCAAATTCATAAACCATAAAATGTGAGTTCTTTTTCTCTAATCTTCTTGTTTAGGTTTATTCAAAGGTCTATTATGTACACAACCTCTTCTCTTTGGTGGAAAGATATCATTCGATGGCTAGAGTTTTCATTAACTAAAGACCTGTATAATTACTGAGCTTTGCTCTTTGCATCTTCTTCTTGCTTTTTTATTTGCTTTTCTGTTTCTCTGCGGTACATGAAATGCTAATGACGTGTTTACTATATTCAAAGTTTCAAAACACTACAAAATAGTAGATATGGGTTTCAATAGGTAGGATTAGGACAATTACAAAATTTGTTTATAAGTATAGCCTCAAGTAGAGACATGCATAAACACTTTTGGTAATTGATTGAAGATTTGGTCAGATCGTGTTTGCGAAACCTAACAAAAATAAAACAACAGTGTGGTATGTTGTTAGTGCTTAACGCCATGTACTACTCATCCCACCTTCCCAATGCTTGTCCAACGCGGACTCTGTCTCCTTGTTTGACACAGAATCTGTAATCTGAGGAACTGCTTGAACCCTCGGGTGATTTTGCGGTTGGTGCTTGGAAAACGAGCACTACAGTAGATCCCATGTTGAATACACCTACCTGCATTGACCCATACATGAAACCATTTACCAATCATACGGACAAAAGAACCTTGTTACATTTCTTAAATTGGAATTTTTATTCTCTCTTTTGAACCTACTCTTACCTCTTTCCCTTTCTCGAGCTTTAAGCCAAGACCTTCTGGATCATACACCCGCTCTTCGGGTGGCTCTGTAGGAAATAGCTTCTTCTTTGGCTTGTTTGTTCTTAGCTCAGGTTCAATGAAAAGCTATCAAAGTAAAAATTTTAGCAAGTTACTTAATGTCTGGGGATTAAGAGTTTCAATTTTTCATCACACCTACCTCAATGGATCCAATGTTGGTCGCACCAACAGCAGCAAGTGCCATAAAACCTTCTTTCCATATCCCCTCAAGCACAACCTGTTAGATTAACAGCTGATGATCAATGTCTAGACACAAAAAAAGAAGGTCAGACATATTTGGTTGGTACAGCTACTATGAATCACAAAAATTACCCTTTCATTCTCGACATAGAGATTCCTTATTGTTCTTGTAGCACGCTCGTTCACGGGAAACAACCGGCCTGAAATTGGTTTTGTAGAGAAGATACCAATAGTCCAATCACACATAGGTTCCAAAAATTGTTGCAAAAGCCCAACCACACACAGGCTATTAAAGGATAGAGAGTAACCAAACCTGCAAAGTGTCGTCGGACCATCGCATTCCAGTCAACTGGAGAGTGTATTCGATGATAGTCCCCTGGTCGTAGGTATATCACACAATAATAGAGCCCCTTCATTGGACTGCGACAAAAAATCGATGAAATAAGTTGCTATTATTTTAACACTAAAGTTGCTTCGTAGATGTTTAAGGTTGATTTCTCGCTGACCTAGATGAGATGTTCTCCCGTAATTTTGGAGATGCCAAAGAGACTCTCAACCAAGATTTGTCACTCTTCTCTCCAACAGCTTCTTCCTCAGACTCATCTTTACCTTCAGGTTCCATGGGAAGCAGAGAGTTATTTCCTAGAAGAGCCGGTACTGAGTAAGAATGTCCTTTGACTTGCTCGATCATCCCTCTACTTCCTTTTAACTCCCCAAACCTTAAAATGGTGCCATCCACAGGACTAACCTGATATCATCAAAATCTTAGAGAGCAAAACTAAGAAAAAATTGTCTGCATAAAAGAAAGTTACAACGATATTGTTACCAGTTACCAGACAACAAGGATCGGGGTCGATAGGCCTGCAACCTTCGTTCAAGCTACGGACAAAGAAATCCTGTAACGAAGCATATTCTTTAAGAGGCAGAGCTGCTTCTTCAAGATCTGAAAACACAGCTAGATCAGTCTGGGAATCACTTTATTTTTTTCTTTCTCTTAGAGTCAAACCAACAGCAGACGTATACAAGAAGAAAGTGATCATACTTGAATGGAAAGCTCGAGCCCAGGCTTTATAAGCATACGGACGCATCCACACCGGAATTTCCTGAGAGGAAAAAGACCTAACAATTGAAAATCATGTTCAACAGTTACTACAAATGCTTCGACAAGAAGAACTCACCAGACTCATTAAGGAGCCCCAGGCTCTTGAGATTGATCGCAGAGGCAGAACTCCAAGGAACGAGGCCTAGACAACAACAATGACCACGAATGAACAATAAAGATTCGAGAACTAATAGACATTGAAGAGAACAAAAGCAAAAAGGGTTTTACTTTAACATCTGGGTGGAACTCAAGTTCGATTCCCCTTTCTCGTTTCTCTTCGATCTGTTCATCAAACAGTAGAAAACAATGCTAAGAAGATGTACCAAACTCTATGTAAATAACATTGCCATTGTCTACCTACCAAGTGAGTAACTACATTACCTTCTTGTCTTCATAGAGTCGGCGGGCATGAAGAGCTCCAAGCATAAGGATAGTAGCCATTGTTGCTCCGGGTAAAAGAAAAGCATTGCCTACATTGAGTGCAATAATGATTCAAGCTCAAAACCATAGAATTGATCTAACTGTAATCCAATTGGAACTTCACAAAGTGTTTCCTACTGAACAAAATCCTCACAGCTTAAACTCAGAATCTTTCCAAATTGTAATCTAAGAAATTGAACTCGCGAGCGCAAAATCTAAGTTTCGTAGCATATAACTGAGTTACCTTTGGAATCTCCAGTTCCACCACATCCGCCTCCGGCTCCGTTGCTACCACCGAGAGACGAAGCGCGAGTGCCGTAATAATTCGCACGGATATTGTTGAGGAAAGAGCTGAAAGTTCGACGATGATTATGGTGGAAGCGACGGAGATGTGAATAGCGAGCTAAAAAGTAGGCATTATGAGAAAAGCGAGGTTTCATGGTGTTTTTCCGGTGGCAGAGAAACCGCTAATTTTGCTCTGGGGTTTTAGGGTTGTTGTTGACCTGTTGAGTAAACAAACTATTTTTCAACGACAAGTAAAACGACAGCGTTTCTCCTCTTTACTTGTTGACTTCATTCTTTGTGCGCTTGCTAAAGACACTTTATCCTAATTGGGCTAATTTTAGCTCTTTTATAGCCCACCATTCTTTTATTTTTTGGGACAGCAGCCACTAGTCATTTTTGTATATAGTACATCAATGTGAAATTTTATTAAATGTATAAAGTTCAAAATTTTAGTAAATAAAATGACAATCATGACATGTAATTTTACTAGTTTGTACTTGTTGATTAATAATCATATTGCAACGGTCAACCTTAAAAGACATCGAATTTCGATTTCGGAGCAGACATCCAAGCTATCCTAATGGCGGTGCAAAATGTAATGTGTCGCGGAAATATAAAGATCATCTTAGAAGGTGATTGTAACTTGTAAGGTTTTTCATGACTTAATCCATGGGAGAATCTTAAATTTCATGGTCCATAATTGGATATGGAATATACAAGTTTGGAGGACAAATCTTTAAGTCCATTGGATTCCACGAGACTTGAATCAATCAGCGATTATCTTGTTAAAGTCACCAATTCCATTAGATCATCAGGATTTTTATGTGCCAAGATGTATTGTCATTTTTTTTTTTTTTTGGGCAAAGATGTATTGTCATTAAGCTCTAATTTTATGAAGAAGAACACTTTATAGGTCAAAGCTAATAAATTGAAAAGAAAAAAAAAATAGTTAGTTTTGGGCCGAAGCCCATTATAAACCCGAAACAGTAGTTTGCCGTTGATGAAACACAGTAGAAGAGCAAAGGACAGAGGAGACAAATCACGCCATAGATCGGAGCAAGATTCTTGGATCTGCCTCTTAAGACCAATCGGTGATTGAGTTCATCCACCAAATCTGACTAGACTCATCTCCGATCTTTTACTGGGAGTCAGTTTTTGGTTAAGCCAATTTTTTTTTTTTTTTTTTTAAGAATCGCTTAAGGCAGACGTTCTCAGGATTGAAAAATCAGCCTCCACTGTATGATAAGCTTGGTGGGTTTCTCCGTTCATCACTTTTCTTTAATTTTTGGCGAAAATCAAATTCATCGTTATCATCTTTCTCTGGTTTTTAATTTTGATCCAAGTTTAATAATTCCCAGGAATCTTTCAAGGCATACAAAGAAGGAGATCTACCGAAGATTAATACTGGCTTTCAGCAAAATAGGAATATCAAAGGCGGTGTTACTTTGATCGATAGTGAATGGTATTTCTATTGTTTCTTTTTCACTTTTAATATTTTGTAATTGAAATTGCTATGTATTGTTTAATGTAGATCCGTTCTGGTTAAAGGGTTTTGATTGAGTTCATCCTCAGGTATGTGTCGATCGGACCAATCTACAGTGATTAATAATCCTCAATTGCTTCCGTTTTAATCGTATCTGATTTGGAATTGGGAATCGATTTTTTTTTATTCGCAGTGACGTATAAACTTTAATCCCAGAGACAAAATCGAGTGGTGTAAAAATGGAGGATAGAGAGAATGCGAAGAGAGTAGTGTTTGTGACTGTAGGAACAACGAGTTTCGACGCGCTTGTGAAAGCAGTGGTTAGTGAAGATGTTAAAGACGAATTGCAGAAGAGAGGATTTACTCATCTTCTCATTCAAATGGGTCGAGGAATCTTTTTCCCAACTAAGGTTCTTAATCATCTTCTTTAACTCACTTCTTTACTTTATTGCTTTTGATTTGGATTTGATTATGAAAATTGGGGTTAGGTATTATTTTTGTTGTTGTTGTTGTTGTTGACTTGTACTCTTCTCTTGTTGAATTTTGTATTGAATCAGATTCCTTTGTAATATCATGCCTCTATGAAGCTTCTCATTTGTTTATTTTTTTCATTACTGATCTCAGTGTGATGGAGCAGATGGATCATTAGTCGTGGATTACTTCACATTTTCCTCGAGTATCGCTGATTATATTCGGTCTGCATCTCTTGTTATTAGTCACGCTGGTTAGTTTATGGGACTAGTTGAATACTTTTACATTTAATAGAATCAAAACCAGAGACCCATTTCGAAATGCTAGATTATAATGTCATTAACTCTCACTAATGTAGGATCTGGAAGCATATTCGAGACACTAAAACTCGGGAAACCATTGATTGTGGTAGTGAATGAAGATCTGATGGACAATCATCAATGTGAATTAGCTGAAGCACTTGAAGAGAGGAAGCACTTGTACTACACTCGTCCTCACACCCTTTATCAAACCTTGAAGAAAATGGAGTTGGAGTCTCTGGTTCGATATACTCCAGGGGATGGAACTCCTGTTGCCCGCATTATCGACAGGTTCCTCGGATTCCCTGATGATTAACCAGACATATGAAAACAAGTGCTTTGTCTTCAGATTCAACTAACCGGTGCTTTTGCCTTTGGACATTGTGTTGTGTCATAGATTCATATTTATTAATAGCACAGCTTTTTCTGATGTTTGAGAGGATAATCAATTTTGTTTCAACCAAGTCTGTATCATTCCAAACATAAAACATCCAGGAGGAAAAATTAACAATCAGATCATTTTGCTTTATTCATTAACTGATTGAGGAATTTATCGTGTGAACTATTAGAAAAATTGCAGCAATAACTACTTAGTTCAATCTTTGCAACATGTCCATTTTCTCTGTAAAGATATTTGCACTCAAACTTAAAGCTTATTCTAAACTTGTTGACTAATACAGAACTGAAAACTTAAGTTTCGTATACAACAAGATTAGTTTAATTCACAACACAAAATCAATGCTTTTCAAAATGGTCATATAGTGAAGGAGATTTGCATTGCTAAGGGGCCTCGACTCGATAGTTCTATTCCAAAACCGGACTAACATAAACAAAACAGCAAGCAAATATAAAATTTAGGTTCAAAGCATAATTGTATAGTCTCCAAAATTTGCAAAAACAAGTCATCCTGAGAGAGATAAAAGTGCAACAACATGGAACCTAGAAGATGATAACAGTGATAATAAAAGCAAAAGGCAATCAACGGTAACGGCGAAGGACGAGAGAGTTGTTCTTCTTCCATGTAGCCCTGCGAGATGGACGGTTCTTGTGGTTGTTGTGACCCTTTCCACGAAGACCTCTGTTCTTCTTTCCCTCTGAGGTAAGTCCTCTGAGCTCACGGTGCTTGTGAACTGGGTTGCAGATCCAGTTGATTCTCGGGTCATTACGCACAGCATTGTGTGCTGGGTCAACCAAGATGATCTCGTAGTACTTGTACGTCGAATCCTGTTGAAGACACCTGGTAAGTTAATATCCATATACCAGAATAATCACCTAAATGCAGAGTTCTGAAAGAAGGTAGTAATTTTACCTCATTGAGCCAGTAAGAGTTGACAACTCTGAGACCACCCAATTTCCTGCCAGCACGCTCCTCAGCAACAGACCGCTTGCTACGCTGGAACTTGAGTTGTGTCACTCCCTGGTTTGTGGGCTTACCATACACGATACCCTTAGACACTGGCCTCTTGCGTCCACCACGTCTCACACGGACACGGTACACAACAAATCCCTGACATACATGATCAACCCATCTATATTAGTAACAGGTAACTCCAGCAGAAACCACATAACCAGCAACGTTTCCATATCTCTCTACTAACAAAGCAAAGACATCAAAATCAAGCAACTTAAACTAGATCATATACATATATCACATCAATATCAACAAAACCTCACTCTCTACACTCAAAGATCTCATTTTACCAATAACAATCAACATCAACAAAACTCATTTGACAGCTAAACAACAGTGATCACCAAAATCAGCCAAAAACTCCAAATTTAGGTTATAATGAGTCACCTGCTTGGCCTTGTAACCCAAACGACGAGCCTTATCAGGACGAGTAGGCCTGACAAGACGAACAATCGAAGGTTGCTGTCTGTACTCCCAACACCTAACCCTCTGGAGAAATCTCATCACATCGGACTGTTTCTTCCTCCATAGCTCCGATACATACTTGTACGCACCTAAATCAATCAAATCATTAAGCCAAGTAGTTCACAATAACAGATCCGTAACACAAACATCATTTCAACAACAAAAGAGATGCTAAATCGATCTAAGAAACGATGAGATTTGATCTAGACGAAAGATGGAGAAGAAGGATTTACCCATTTTCGAAGTTTCGCAGAGCCGCACAAGACTGGCGCAAGTGAAGGGTTTGTTCCTGATTTAAAGTGAAAGACTAGGGTTTTATCTCCAAATGGACCTTTATATTATACGTAATTGGGCTAGTGTAGTTAAATATAAAAAAGCCCATAAGAGACTAATACTAAATGGGCTTTGAAGTTCTGACTAAGGCCCCTTAATTTCTTCAAAGACGAACACACACACAACTTTTATTGAGTACAAGAAATTTTTCATCATTTGACAAAATTCTATAACATTATTATGTATAAATAGAAAACTATTTTTTGCACAAAAAAGTAATTATTTGTTCATATGATCGATCAGTATACCTATGGTAGTATCGATTAATAGTTAACTAATTTTATCCATTTTTTTGAAAGTGATGCAAAAATCACCGTCCCAACGAGGCAACGACTATAGTTGGTCGTTGGCTTTAACATAAAATCGTATAAATGAATCCAACGATCACTAGCAAAAACACATGTTTATTGTGAAAAACGAGAGTTAGCAAAACTAAAGACGTATAACAAGTATTATCAAAAAAAAAAAAAAGACGTATAACAAGTAACAACTCCACAAGTATGTTTTAGACTTTTCTAGTTGAATATGCAAAACTGAGTACGTTTTTTATTTTTGTCTTGGAGAATCAAATAATTACAAAACCATCTACAGTTGTAATCCCAAAAAGAATATGTGTCCCATATTTCGTCGTATTTCCAAGTCATTTATATTTCGTGTTTTTCGTTGGTATAATCATGAAGTAATTTTGTCCACTGAAGTCTTAATCTTCTTAAGATCTGTTATACTCCATAGTTATTTTAGTGGTCAATCGGATTCATATTTGGTACATGTGATGCTTTCAGCTATTATCATTGGTTAATGGAGATTCTCGTTTTCTTAATTATATCGATTTATGACCTAATTTTCAATGTAATATCAAACAAAATAGGTATGAGCCTACGTGAATTGTTTTAAACGTGTTTCAAATTATAATATGTATGTGTGTATCTTTTTTTTTTTTTTTCCGCAATGTGTGTATCTTATTTAATATAAATTTGATTGCTAAATGTAATGATGAACATAACTTTTAAAATTGTTAAATATGATGAATACAAATGTTAACCTTATTGTCGCCCAAGCCTCTGTGGTCTAGTGGCAGAGGAAGCTTTGGTGAAGGGTGAAACTCCCAGACCCGAGTTCGATTCTCCCTGGAAACAAAAACACATTTGTTTGGGAAGTCTGTCAGTTGGGCCTTGGCCCAATTGGTTTACCTGGTAGTCAGAAATGCAGGCGGCCTGACTACCCCCTGGCATTAGTCGGAAGGCATTCCAAACTCGGATCAGGCAGTGTGGTGGCCCAATTCTACCTGGATCGGGAGAAGTCCACTCTGTAGCACTTCGGTGCGTTCCTACCGAGGCCGACCGGATCAGCCGATAGGGTTTATCAAAAAAAACCTTATTGTGTATCTCATGTGAGGAAATCAACCTTTCTTAAAAACTTAATTAAAAAGTGAGAGATATACGAATCAGTTGTTTCGTAGTTTTAAGAAAATAGAACAAGTATATAGTTCAATTGATTTAAACGATACAACTTTTTGTCGGCCTCTACATGTATAAATATGTACATCAAGTGTAGTGCTTGACAGAGAGACAAAAAATAAGCCACCAAAGTGTTTGTGTTTTATTTATCAACTCCCTTAACCTGTACAAATGACTGCTCACAATCTCTGCTTCAATTCACCTTTTGTTTGCAACGTTCATCATCAAAACACTCAGCATTTCCCTTGTAACGCAATCTCCAAAACGACCTCGGCTCATGCTGTCACCGCCCGCCGCCGTTCCGCCAGTTATCGTCCACCTCTATGGGATCATCAATATCTCCTCTCACTCGAGAATATATATGTGGTACATACAAAATTTGCATCCTATTCATGCACAATTCATCAAAACATATTATCAGGACAATATAACGTTTCCAAAGACTCCATATGCATGACCTAAGGCTAAAATTATACCACTTCTGATTTTTATTTGTTTGTGTAATAAGAAATCCAATTTTTTCACCCATAAAATGGAGTCAAAAACTTTTTGTTGTTGTTAACATATGCTTTAAATCGGACCTGAATAGTATATTATATTAACTACTATACAATGCTCTCTCTCTCGGTATATAGAAAGAAGCTGAAACCGCGGAGAAAGCTAAATTGTTGAAAGAAGAGGTGAGGAAGACACTAGGTGAAATTGAAGGTACTATTGAGCAGCTGGAAATGATCGATTCTTTGCAAAGACTCGGAATCTCATATCACTATAAACACGAAATTCATGATATTTTGAAAAACATTCATGACCAACACGGCGAAATTGAGAGGGAAGCACAAGATCTTCATGCTACATCACTTGAATTTTTTCTCCTAAGGCAACATGGTTTTGATGTCTCGGAAGGTTTTTTACATATTACCTCATTTTATTTTATTATAATAACTTGTAGTTTAACAATCATGTGACTAATCTTTCTTTTTTTGGGACTAATCAAGTAATCGTTTCTTTATATACCAAGTAGTAACTTAAAGGAGTTGAATAGTTCAAATTCTTTCGTATAAATTATAAAAGTATTCGTATTTCCTATTGCAGATGCTTTTGACGTTTTCATAAGTGAGGCCGGGGTATTCAGAAAAACTCTACGCAGCGATATCAAAGGGTTACTCTCTCTATACGAAGCTTCTTATTTTTCAACGGATTCGGAGTTTAACCTCAAGGAGACTAGAATTTATGCAAAAAAGCGATTAAGTGAGTTTGTCGCGGAAAGTAGCAAAACTATTTGCAGAGAAGATGAAACTTATATATTTGAGATGGTGAAACGAGCACTAGAGACGCCGTACCATTGGAGCATACGAAGATTAGAAGCAAGATGGTACATAAATGTGTACGAACACAAGCATGAAATGAACCCTCTCTTGCTTGAGTTTGCAGCAATTGATTTCAACATGTTACAAGCTAATCACCAAGAAGAACTTAAACTAATTTCTAGGTAATTCTGAACTAAATTCTATACATATTATATAATTTTTTTATATATATATCAAAGTGGATTATATATGTTTATATGAGTTAATTAATTATTTGATTGTCAATTTAGTTGGTGGAACAGCACAGGACTTATGAAACAACTTGATTTTGTGAGAGACCGAATCACAGAGAGTTATTTTTGGACCATTGGAATATTTTACGAGCCAGAGTTAAAATACTGCCGCATGATACTCACCAAAATATTCATGTTAATTGCGATTATGGATGATATCTACGATATCTATGGTACATTAGAGGAGCTCGAGATTTTCACAAATGTTGTCGAAAAGTAAGTATATCGTATTACAAGTATAAGAAACTTTTAAATAACCAAATGTTTGAAAACTTTTTAAGATGATTTATGGTATAAAAAAATCATATTCTGAATTGTGTCTCCCATGAGAAATTTTTTTTTCTGTTAACAGCCATAATATGAGTTATAATCCATATAATATACTCTTTTCCAGATGGGATGTGAACCATGTTGAAAGACTTCCCAACTACATGAGAATTTGTTTTCTTTTTCTATACAATGAGATCAACCAAATAGGATACGATGTTCTCAGAGACAAAGGACTTAACGTTATCCCTTACCTCAAACAAGTTGTAAGTTTTTCTACAAATTAAATCATTTGGTATATAGAAAATGATGTTATTTAATTAGAAATTTTTATTTTTATTTACGTAGTGGACGGATCTATTTAAAACGTTCCTAACGGAAGCAAAGTGGTACAAAACTGGACACAGACCAAGTTTCGAAGAATACATGCAAAACGGTGTGATCTCGAGTTCTGTCCCAACGATACTGCTCCACCTTTTCTCCGTCCTATCCGACCACATCTCCGACCAAACCCTAACCGATGTTTCCAAAAACGACTCTGTCGTCCGGAGCTGTGCCACCATTCTCCGTCTCGCTAATGATCTCGCCACCTCAACGGTACACAATTTACTCGTTAATTAGTTTCTCATAATTTTTTTGGTATATCTCATTTATTTTAGAAAATATTTATTCTTCTGGCCCAAAACATTTTCAGCATATCTAAATATTATTAGTGATGAATGATATACCATTTATTTATGTTTCACTTTTTGAAAAATGTGATTATGCTATATTATATACCATTAAGAACATACACTTTCACGTTTTAAAATATGATTTCGCTATATAATACACATTTTAAAAATAGAAATTCATTAATATACAATAATCAGCTTTCTAGTGTTTCATGATTGTTCAAAATTAATTTTTTTTTAGCTCAAATATCTATGCTATTTATTTTTCCGTCTGTATATATGGTTCAGCTGACATTGTTTTTCAAGAGGTGATTAACCATATGTCAACATCACTAAACATGTTTTTATATTTCAAATTTAGTTTTTTTTTTTCTATTTTTCCGATTAATAATGGGGATTGTTTTTTCTAGCATCTACTGATTGATAAGAAATTGAGTTTGAATAGTCGTAATGTAAATCTTGAGATATTACACGAGTAACAAAGATTCTTATAATTAATTTTGTATAATCTAGAAAAGTTTCCACTGATGTGTTAAACATTAATTGGAAATAACTCCTAAAACAATGTAATTTGAATTTCTAATAAAGTTAAAATGAGAGAAAAACAGAAAAAACAATCAGTACGTAACTTTAAAACTTACCATTAAATATCATTAGTTTTTAACACCAATTTGTTGACAAAAAATTAAACAACACTGAGATAGTTTCATGTATAAATAATATAATTTTTCCACAAAAAAAAAAGAATAAATCATAAAGCGCTAAATTTGAATGATTCACAGGATGAGATGGCAAGAGGAGATTCCCCAAAGTCAGTCCAATGTTACATGTATGAGACAAGAGCCAGTGAGGAAGAGGCACGTAGACACATGCAAAGTATGATCAGCGACTCTTGGGACGTCATAAACTCCGATTTTAAAACAGCACACACTTCTTCTCTTCCTCGTGGTTTCGTGGCAGCCGCCGCAAATCTTAACCGCGTGGTACAGTGTATCTACCAGCACGGTGATGGCCACGGCAGCCCCGAAAAGACCAAGACCGTTGATTATATCCAATCTTTACTCTTCAATCCCGTTCCGTTATAGGATTGTAAATTTGCATTTGCCGCATTATAGATATGTCTACATAGGAAAATAGTATTTGGTATGCTTCACATTAATTATAAATGTTCTCAAATTAGCTTTAAAATAAGGGTTTAATTTGGTGAATATGCTTTCTTTTTTTTTTGGTAATCGAAGAGTTTTGTACCCGCAGGTCTGCAGTCTCCTTATAAAAGGAATCATAGCATATATAAATTAATTGTCCGATGTCAGTAAAACTCAAAGTCAAAGTCAAAAATCATTCGAGGTTATTTCATGTTTTTTTTTCCAGGTTATTTCTGGTTAATAGAAAAAAAAATGAGTTGTTTGGCTGAAATTCATTTATTATTATTTACTGCATGGCAATGCTTCATGTTTTTTTTTACTTTCAATTGTATTTTAATCTTAATTAATTCAAATTATAACATATGTCCATGATTTAACAACGTGTTTGATAAGTTTCTCTAAAAGCAGTTTAGCATATATATTTTTTTTTATTTATACATTGATACATACTATTAGATACATACATATATAGATGTTGTAGTTTATGGGGGCACATGCATCCGTTGATATTCAAAACTTAGTATAAGTAGTCTTCAAAAAAATATTTTTTAGATGAGATGGCTAAAGTCTTATTGTGCCTTTCTATTATCCCAAGATTGAATCCCCATTTCATTCAGAAGCACTAATACAAACTACTGAGCTATAAACTCGGGTAAAGCTACATGTGTATTTTTAATCCACTCAAAGCTCCTGAAATTATGAAATATGAACGATATAGAAGTGACAGGAGCTTGAGTGCCCCATGAGATAAGAACGTATAGATGTATATTAATACAAATTGTACTGTCTAAACCTAGACAACGCCGTGACGTCTTAGCCCACATGTGATTATTCGTTACCACCTCTCTTAGTGTGGTCCAACAAAATTGGCCTCTCAGTTTGCATAGAAGACAGGGATATATATATACAGGTAGTCACATGGAGACTGAATCGATATTTA
Source organism: Arabidopsis arenosa (assembly GCA_905216605.1). Taxonomy (NCBI): domain Eukaryota; kingdom Viridiplantae; phylum Streptophyta; class Magnoliopsida; order Brassicales; family Brassicaceae; genus Arabidopsis; species Arabidopsis arenosa. The sequence goes on along the minus strand of LR999457.1, from coordinate 10,719,946 downwards.
TTCTTTGGAATTTCATTAAGATTTTTTGAACCACGAGACAAGCAATGCATGAATCTATTTGACATGCCATTAACGTGAACTAACGGTGGATACTGACATATCTCGTACTTGTTATTAATAAAAAAAAAACTCAAGATATATATTATACCATGTCCACACGTTTTTTTTATTAAATATAAATTTTTTTCCATGTCCACAAGTTTGACTAACATTTAAGATATTTGTCAAACTTGACCTAAAAAAACGCAAATGGAACCAACCCATACGAGAGTATTACTTTAAAAAAAATCCAAATAAGAAAATAATTCGAGTTAATGACACGATTAAAATGGGAAGATTTGAGATTGTGATGATATATGACTAATTTGAAAAGATTCAAAGTGTTGCTTAAAATATTCTTATCGTTGATGTTTTGCCGGATATGTGTGATGTATTTGGTGATTTAGAACTGGTGAGTTTGAGTTATCAACTTCAGTGATGAAAAATGGGAATATTGAAAGTACATATGCTTGTCGAACAGATTCAAAGCTCTTGGAGCAAATTGTGCCGGAACATTATTTGAAATCAACGTGGCTAAGGTTAATTCTCATTAAATCGTAGAAAATGTATATCAATTTAAAAGTGATCTAGGAAGATATATATTTTTAAGGCGACAAATATGAAGAAAAAGAGAGCCATGATGATAGTTTGCCCAAAAAAAAAAAAAAAAAAAAGAGAGCCATGATGATATTTGAAGATATGAGAATTCTGAAAATATTAGATTGTAGGAAGAAATAATCTCCTAAGATAATTAGGAAATTTGCTACTTTTGCAAAAGGAAAAAGGGCACAATTCTGTATGACTGTATGAGTAACATATACAAGAGATAGAATGAATCTATGCTAGGATTGGCTGAAATATTGATAAAGAAACGAGAATCAAGTTTGGGTTCTATTAAACGAGTACGAGTTTGCTTGGTGGAACTTAAGTCTTCGTGGTGGAAAATATTTTATTTTCTATGTTGTTTTCACTTTTCATTGATCCAAAATAGATTTAAGAAGATTTTTTTTTATTATAAGTTAAAGACGTGTATGTCATGTTGAGTACTAAAAATTAGTTGGTGTTGAGAGAAAAGATGTCTTAGTCTCGAGTAATGTCAATTAGATAAGATTTTGATCACTAAACATTGTGAGAACAAATAGATGATAAGATATGACTGATTAAATAATCTTAATTAGGTAAGATTTTGTTCACTAAACATTGTGAGAACAAATAGATAAAATCTGACTGATTACATATTAATTTGTTTTCTAAAAATGTAAATATTTCATTAAAAATAAAAATGTTTTAGATTTATAAACCTATACAAATTATCTCATGGCAAAAAGATAATAACATAAAAGCATAGTTCATAAAACAATTTTAGTCCATCCACTCAACAGAATTACAACGGCTAATGGAATTAGACGAAGTAATGATGATATTGTTGTTTTTCCCAGATCCGTTTGGGACCGTGGTTTGGGTCCAATGCTATAATCCGCTAATTATAACCCAAAAAATCTAGCTAAACCCTCCCCCCCCCCACCCCACAAACCTCACAATTCGATATTACTGGTTCAACCTATCGTATTTTAAAATATTGATTAATTTTTAATTTTTAATTTTAATTTATATAATATATTAGGTAAAATATGTTATTGTAATGTTTTGGATTTTGATGAAGATTTTACTATGCCGCTCGAAGAAAAGAAACGAAATGGTGATGCAAATAACTAAAAATAACCAAGAATGGTTGATGTGATGCATTAGTTTATTTCATCATTGGCGATTTACACCATGGTGTTTTTGTTTATTTAAGTTTTCTATTCATGAAACATAATATAAAATGGTATATAGAACTTTTATTATTCTATTGACATGCGGTCGACCTAGTAACCCGTTGAATTGGAAGATAATTCGGTTTATAATCCAGGTCGAATTAAAAAAACATTGCTCTATATCAGTTTACATATATATATATGCTCACCGTTATTGTAAGCAATCAAGGTTTTTCTCTGAAAAATAGATTCAACCGTTCGAAAAAATGTGAAATTTGACATGAACAATGTATATTGAAAACTTTGAGCCAAAAACACATATATTATTCCTAGATTTCAGCCGGTTTTTATGGATCTAATATATGTGGAAAATGAGACGCTGTCCAAAAAATATGGCAATTGTACAAAGTACTAGATTCAAATTACATCAAGTAATTAAAAAGGTCCCTTACATGACTAAAAAGGTCCCTTATGTTTTGTGTTGATAGTTTTGTACTTTGTCATAGTGGTTAATTCTCGGCTTCATAGTTTGCCCAACGTTGTACATCCAAAATATTTTTATCCACACAAATGTTGTATGCCTGTGGCCTTGTACGCATATAGAGAACAATTTTCGTATGTTGGATATATATACATTGGGCCCGGGGGTTTGTCACTCTCGAACACCTGCACGGATTTTATTATTAATATATTAATTGTTTGTTTCAATAATATAGAAATGTATATATACCAATAAATAGTCTAACAAAATTTCAATGAAATTTCTAAAAACAAATCTCATGATTACACAAATTTTTATTTTTATATCTAAAAAATCAACACTATATACCATTGGTAGAGTAGTTGGCCAAGATTAAATGTTTTTATATTAGATATTGTTGGAAGACAAACCAACGTCGCATATCGGAAAGATTAAAACATAATATTCTAATATATAAGTGAAGTCTAACTCTAATTATTATGAGAGCATTTTGGGAAAGAACTCAAAACCGAATTCGTGGGGGCTTGGCCATTGAGTCCAAAGCGGACAATATCGTACTAATGGGGAGTTGGATTGGGTTTGGAATTAATATATGAAATTTGATTACTATCGTATGTAATTATTGTAGATTAATGTAGGCAAATTTATCAAAAAAACTTTTATTATTTTAGTATCGTGTAGGTATAATCGTTCTTGGTGGTCTCGCCGTCTCGTATACAAAAAATAAAACTGTTCATCGTGAATGTAATGGATGTAAAATTGTTTATTGCAAATCTTTGTGATGCATGTAGATTTGTCATTTATCAAATCTTCAGTGAAACCGTTTAAATTTGCTCGTTGTGAAGGTTAAAAATCATCTCTTATAATAGTAATTAGTAAAGATTATTTACGATATAAATAAAATTAAAAAAAAAAAACTAGCAAGATTGAATCTACAATCAAACTTCTAACTCTACGTTTATACTTCAAAATATGAAGTCAGCATCCGAACGAATATATATTGCTTAAATTTCAGATATTTTTTGGGACGTTGAAAGCAAGAAACGGAAATGTTTGGATATCTACACCGTCCACCGAAATGTTTTAGCCATTACTTCTCCAAGATTTTTTTTTTTTTGTGGGAATAATACTTCTCCAAGATATTTATGAAAACGCAAATGGTCATTAAATTATTTATAGCGATCGAGTAAAACGATATATACTAAACTGATTGAAACAAATATTATTTTAGTAAAACAGAAAAAAAAAAAAATATCTTCATAGATAACCTGTGGTCCGAGACCCAAACCTTAATCAATATAAAATATCATAGCGGAGTCTAAAGAAGAGTTCATCCAATTATTTAACTCTTTAGTGTAATCATTAGCAAAGCAAAGAAATGCCTAAACGACATGTTCAACCGCGTTTCACTCGCAAGGCTGAGTCAAAGACACCATCCCAGCCTCTTGTAGCCCGTCGCTCTGCAAACTATCAACCGTCTCTTTGGGAGCACGAGTATCTCCTCTCGCTCGGTAATACATATGTGGTACGTATAAAAAATCTACATGACGTCGTGTTAAATATATTACTATTCATGAAGTTAGATAGTGATAATTATATTTATATCATGCAGAAAGAGGACAACATCGAGAGAGTTATGTTATTGAAGCAGGAAGTGAGTAAAATGCTCAATGAAACGGAGGGTTTACTCGAACAGCTAGAGCTCATCGACACTTTACAAAGGCTTGGAGTTTCTTACCATTTTGAACGTGAAATCAAGAAGACTCTAACGAATGTGCATGTAAAAAATGTGAGAGCACACAAAAAACGGAGAGATCGATGGGAAGACTTATACGCGACCGCCCTTGAGTTCCGACTCCTACGGCAACATGGTTTCTATATCGCAGAAGGTTGAAAGCAAAAAAAAAAAACGATTTTATTTTTTACACAGAATCCAAATTTTCAACTTTTAGTTCGAAGTTTCGAAAATAAATTATATAATGTTCGTCTTCAGTTCTGACTCTATATTCTAGTTCTGAACTTTAAGAAAAGAAAAAAAAAACAGAAATTATAATCAACTAATTACTGTTGTTAATTAATAACCATATGTTCATATTGCAATCTCTTGCAGATGTTTTATACGGAAATATTGGAGATGATTTGGATGATAAAGACATCAAGGGTATTCTTTCACTATACGAAGCTTCATATCTCTCGACCAGAATCGATACTAAATTGAAAGAGACCATATGCTATACAACAAAACGACTTAGAAAATTTGTGGAGGTTAATAAGACTGAGAACAAATCTAACACTCTTCGGAGGGTGGTGATCCATGCGTTAGAGATGCCGTACCACCGGAGAGTGGGAAGATTAGAAGCAAGGTGGTACATAGACGTGTACGGAGAGAGACACGACTTGAACCCTATCTTGCTTGAATTCGCGAAACTTGATTTCAATTTCGTACAAGCTATCCATCAAGACGAGCTCAAATCTCTCTCTAGGTAAGTTAGCAATTAAGTAACTCAAGATTCGTGGACTTTGAGTAATCATACATGAAATCTGAAAATCACTAATATATATATATATAAAGAACAAGTTCGTCATATGTTCTAAGAGTACATTAGTAAACATATACATGTATAACCGATTCAGAGTTCGAATTCCAACTAAAAGAATCGGAAATGAGCAAAAAAACCATCATCTCAAGAGAGACGTGTTAAAAATCTCACAATATAAATGAAAAGAGACGTGTTAAAATCTCATAATAGAAATAAAATCTCTATTAATTGTTTTTAGTTGGAATTTCATGATTTCTCATAATTTATCTGTTAAAACTGTGACTTGACTTTCAAGAAAATTCGTTATATCTTAGAATTTTTATAGATAAGAATAAAGTGTAAGTCTATATAGTTCATCTTTTTATATGTGTGAAGCAGTTGGTGGAGCAAGACGGGATTAACAAAACACCTCGATTTCGTTAGAGATCGAATAACGGAGGGTTATTTCTCGAGTGTTGGAGTAATCTATGAGCCGGAGTTTGCATATCACCGACAAATGCTTACAAAAGTTTTCATGCTTATTACAACTATCGACGATATATACGATATTTATGGGACATTGGAGGAGCTTCAACTATTCACAACCATAGTTGAAAAGTAAATAACAATACCATGAAAAATAATATCAAACTATTTCGTTCTATATATATTTGCTCTTAATCTTCAGTGAATCGATATATCATGCAGATGGGATGTGAATCGTCTTGAAGAACTTCCCAAGTACATGAAGTTATGTTTTCTATGCCTCGTCAACGAAATCAATAAGATTGGATATTTTGTACTCAGAGATAAAGGGTTTAATGTGATTCCTTACCTCAAAAAATCCGTACGTATTCTCATCATTTTATCTATGTATTGTAATTAGCGTCCGTTCACAATTTTGTGGTTTATATAAGAGTATAAAAATAAAAAATAGACGTTATAATTAGTGTGATACGTTAAAGTTAGCTATAAGTTCTCGTAAGGTGCAGCAATGAATTATCTACCGAATAGTCTTTTGTTAAGTTATTTAAGATTTTTCTAACAATTTTATAGAAAATAAATGAAGTTCGTTTTCCCTTCTCATATTTTTGTCACCAAGATTTTTTTTAATATCAATATATGAATTTTTACATAATTTTTTCTCTACATCTCTTTATAAATTAGTTTTGTCTTTTTAGTGGGCAGATATGTGTACAACGTTTTTGAAAGAGGCAATGTGGTACAAAAGTGGTTACAAACCTAACTTCGAAGAATACATGCAAAATGGTTGGATCTCAAGTTCAGTCCCTACAATACTTCTACACTTGTTCTGTCTCTTCTCCGACCAAGCCTTAGACATTCTTGTCTCCTACAATCACTCTGTAGTTCGAAGCTCCGCCACCATCCTCCGTCTCGCTAACGATCTCGCCACTTCTTCGGTCAGTCATGGTTTCACAACGTACAATATATAATTTTTTGACAGATCATAAGCGATTAGATTAATTTAAACAAACTTTTTTTCAAAATAAATAAACAAATTCAACTAAAATATGGGGACTCAGACAAATTAAATGTTTCAAATGTATGTCCAAAGTGTCCTAAATAGAGTTGTTTTAACAGGAGGAATTAGCGAGAGGCGACACTATGAAATCCGTACAATGTCACATGCATGAAACAGGAGCTTCTGAGGCAGAGTCACGCGCGTACATTCAAGGAACGATTGATGTGGCTTGGGATGACTTAAACTTGGAGAAAAGGAGTTGTAAGTTGCATCAAGGTTTCGTAGAAGCTGCGATTAATCTTGGACGTGTGGCTCAGTGTGTTTATCAGTACGGTGATGGCCATGGCTGTCCTGACAAGGCTAAGACCGTCAATCATATCCGGTCCTTGCTGGTCCACCCTGTTCCACTCAATTAATTAATTACTGTCATTTCTAATAATAAGTCTTAAATCACACAAGTATTGGATTAGTTCAAAGAGTTGAGAGATGCATTTGTATTCTCTCCTCAGATTATAAAATGCATGTGAACATTTGTTAGCTTTTCTCACGATCAAGAGCTAGTAAAATTAAGTTAATTGAATATTGTGTAAAATAATTTATAAGTAAATAAACATTCACTTGATCAAGAGACGCCTTCTGTGGACAACCATGTTTGCACAGTATATACTAGTGGTTATATAAGAAAAGAAAATTCCAATAGTTTTAACATTTAAGCTATGTGAGATAATTTGAAAAGACGAAAACTGATTTTGGAGGAGTAGACACAATTTGATCGGAAAATGGAGAAGCACTACATATTGTCCACAACAAAACTAATAACAGCTCAGCGTGTAAGGCCGACAAACAACGTCAAGAGCCCTTCAATCCCATGTGATATATAGCTAGATGCGGGTCGTGTCTTAAAAGGCACCAACCAATCCAAAGCCATTTTGTCGTCTCCGTAGCTTTCTAGGAAATGTCAATTCGGCATATGGCAGAAGAATCTTCGTTTCACCATCTCTACAATACGTTACCTAGCTAATCTCGTATCAAATTATTATCTTTGTTATCAGTTACGTTATCACTATAGCACTAAACCAACAGTTCTTTTTTTTTTTTTTTTTTTTTCCCGCTTTTCAATTCTATGTTTCTCAACCAAGTGATGGATAATTCACAAAAATAAAACTTTTTTTTTTTTGGTCAATTACAAAAGAAAACTTATTCATGGAAATAAACAAATAGACAAATGGTTGCCATTGAATTACGCGAGAAGGGTTTAGACTTTAGAGTTTAGACTGATGTAGAGCACACGTCAGCTTACACTTAAAAACACGATTTTAGATCCGATTCTAATTATTCCTAAAATTAGAATATACTAAAGGTTAATTATAGGCAACTTAAGCTAATAATACGGAGGGAAAATACATAGCATTAATTACCGTTACCATCTACTTAACCATAACCTCCATCCACATTTCTCCCCTCTGGATCGAGAAATCTCCGATCCATTCTTCTTCGTCAGCCAAAATCCCCACTTCACGAATCGCAAAGATCAAGGTACGTGTCCGTTTGTAGAATTAGTTTTTTTTTTCTTGCAGTTACTGGAATCTCAAATGGATTTTTCGTTTTTTTTGGATGATCAGGTATTGATCTATTGCGAAATTAGGGTTTGTGAATTTGAGTCGGAGATTAATAGCATAATTTGTGATGGAGTGTTCATCACGCATAGAAGAATTTTGATTTCGATCTTGATGAAATTAGTAATTGAGGGGTTTTATTTATAAGATGGTGAATATCAAAAGCCCTTTGCGGCTATTCATAGAGGATTCGATTAAGGAATTAATTAGGGGTTTCAGGAGACAAAGGATCAAATGGAGAAATGCGTTTCTTCTTGGTTCTATAATGACTACCATTGTTGTTCTGCTTCATACACCGACGTTTTCGGTCTTCTCTGATGAAGAAGAAACCGAGTCTTCTTCGCCTATTTATTTGAATGGTTCTCTGCATTTGAATATCCAAATTGTTAGTAGTGATGCAAAAGTTGAAAATTTCCATGCTCTTAGAACAAGAACTCCTATAGTACAATTGAATGCTTCTGAAGCAAGTGGAACCGTTATTTCGAGGAAAAGGCGAAAAAGGAAGAAAAGAAAGAAGACGAAAGACGAACTGATTCTCCCTGATCCTCCACCAGCACAACCACATGTTCTATCTTCTTCAGAGGTCAGGTTATATCAGACTTAAGAGGTTTTAAGTTTCTCTGTGTTTTCTCTAAACTCACTCCAATGCAATTGAGCAGAGACGTGCTCTTTCCTTGCCACCGAAGAAAGCTCTTACTTATGCAAAACTCGAGATTCAGCGTGCCCCGGAGATCCTCAATGACACGGATCTGTTTGCTCCATTGTTTCGAAATCTCTCTGTTTTCAAAAGGTAAGCAATTTCACAAGGACCAGCGTTGATCTGAATTAGAGTTAACACATGTTTTTATCACCTTGTTTCAGGAGCTATGAGCTTATGGAACTAATACTAAAGGTCTACATATATCCCGACGGAGAAAAACCCATCTTCCACCAACCGCATTTGAACGGTATATATGCTTCAGAAGGTTGGTTTATGAAGCTAATGGAGTCAAACACACAGTTTGTCACAAAGAACCCTGAGAAGGCCCACTTGTTCTACATGCCATATAGTGTGAAGCAGCTTCAGACAAGTATCTTTGTCCCTGGATCACATAACATCAAACCATTATCAATCTTTCTTAGAGACTACGTCAACATGCTCTCCACCAAATACCCTTTCTGGAACCGCACTCACGGATCAGATCATTTCCTTGTCGCTTGCCACGATTGGGTATCGAAAATGTTTCTACCTTAAAGAACAATTACTTCACTCCTTTTTAATGTTATGATCTCTATTTCCAAAATCCTCCTTGTGCAGGGTCCTTACACAGTGAACGAGCACCCAGAGCTAAGACGAAACGCTATTAAAGCTCTCTGCAATGCAGACTTATCAGACGGAATCTTCGTCCCGGGAAAAGACGTTTCTCTCCCGGAAACATCCATAAGAAACGCCGGGAAACCATTACGCAACATCGGAAACGGAAACAGAGTTTCTCAACGTCCCATCCTCGCTTTCTTCGCTGGAAACCTCCACGGTCGTGTCCGTCCAAAGCTTCTAAAACACTGGAGAAACAAAGACGATGACATGAAAATCTACGGTCCACTTCCACACAACGTAGCTAGGAAAATGACTTACGTACAACACATGAAATCAAGCAAATACTGTCTTTGTCCAATGGGTTACGAAGTGAACAGTCCACGAATCGTTGAGGCTATATACTACGAGTGCGTCCCCGTAGTGATCGCTGATAACTTCATGTTACCGTTCAGCGATGTGCTGGATTGGTCAGCGTTCTCAGTGGTTGTGCCGGAGAAGGAGATCCCACGGCTGAAGGAGATACTATTGGAGATTCCTATGAGGAGATACCTGAAGATGCAGAGTAACGTGAAGATGGTTCAGAGACATTTCTTGTGGAGCCCTAAACCTAGAAAGTACGATGTGTTTCATATGATACTTCACTCCATTTGGTTTAACCTTCTAAATCAGAACCAAACTTCTTTTGATGATCATAGTCCCGATTCCTGACGTCATCCTTAATTACGTCTGTAAATTATATGTAACCACTGAAAATATATATTAAAGAAAATATTTCCATTAACAAACGGGCTTATCGATTAACAGGCTCCTTTTTCATTAGACCCTTATTGATATCAATGGGCTTTAATAGAATGGCCAAGATGATCCTGAGCTGCTGAATGTACACAGAATACTCTTTCGTGTTTGTGTCATAAGCTCCGCTGATTCCATTGTGGGTTTATTAATAGAGTCAGATTGGTACACGAGAGCTTTGAATGGATACAAACAAATGGGGAGGATTAAACCGTTAGTTAATTGGACCCTTTTTGTTTATCATAACTTATATTTAAAACCAACATGATAACAAGGATTTTAACAGGATAAACGATAACGAAGTAATTAAAAGAAGGTAACGGTAAGAGGTTACTTAAATTTTGTCGCTTTTATAGTTAGTAGTGATCATATACACATATTAGCGGTATATATACCTTTTACCATAATGATAAAAAGTTAGCAGTCATCACATCATATATTTCTATTCTTTTTAACTTTCAAACTAATTCTTTAACAATGGTCTTTATAAGATACAAAGATATAAGGGATGTTATTCTTATAGAGAGATTTAAAGATTCGTAAAAAAAAAAAAAAAAACTACAAACCTAAATATAAAAATTTATTGGTTATCCTATATAAGAGTATTCATGTAATTACATAATAATTTACATGAATAGTCTAATATTCTAAGAACAAAGACTAATGAAAGTACATCATGATTCATGCAAAACTATTTCGGCGACTGGACTGAAGTATTGTATATATTATAATGGCCCCATCAAATTTAAACAATAGGACAAATTCTAACGACCATAACATAGACTGACATACATACTCCGATATAGGCCGGTGGTCCTCTACGCAGTATTGTCTGTGTCTACGTGTTGGTATAACCCTACATTTACATATATATCTAACGTAACCTTTTGACATCTACTTATTGGCTGAATTGTGTAGGTATCATGCAACTGAACCACGCAATACATTGTCGTTTTCTACTCATAACTTTATAATGTTTATTTATCCCCATATTTTGAAATCCTTCTACCCCGACCCTATAAATATCTATACTCATATTTATAAAGTACATTTATTAGCGGATAGATTAAATTGTTATCCGATAAATTTAGTATCCGTTCCGATAAAAAATTTCTTTCATAAATTTTACATCGGATAGTTCATATCTTTTTGGATCAGATCAAAACATATATGAAATTATGAACAGGATATTTCATATTTAATATAAATATTTAGAAGATTTGATTTAGATTTAGAAATACAATTCTTCTATCATCTTTGTTTGAACATTTTTAACTGCTTTGAATCATCATATAATACATAAAGTTAAAAAAAATCTCAAACTTTTTCTACATATATTAGGATTCAAAATTTTTAAAACGGATATATATTACCCAATTGATAAAAAGGCGTGTGTTCAACGTCCCATATCGGCTAAAATATTTAGATATTGATTCAAAATCATATTATAAATAAGATCAAAATGAATCTAAACCCGAATGAACAAGAACCTCAACTTAAAAAGCATCCAAATTTAAAAATATATACCCTTTCATTCGGTTTTTTAGTTTAACTACTTAATTTTATCGAAAATGTTAAATTTTAAACTTTTTAAAAGTGTTAAATAATATAATTCATATATTTAAAATCAATAAAAAAAATTATAATATTATGAACATTTGAACATGTATAAAGAGTTACAATAACACGAGATGGGTTATATTGCTAGACGGGGTTATATATCGGGATGAGTTTTTAAGAAGTTTTAAATATTATAATTTAAATATTTAAAATCAATAAAAAGTTTGTAATATTAAGAACATTTGAACATATATAAAGAGTTAAAATAATATGAGACGGTTATATTGTAGGACAAAGTTATATTGCAAGACGGGGTTATATGATGGGACGAGTTTGAATCAAAAAGATTTAAAACATCATTAACCCGCTGCTTCAATACGGGTTAAATCTTTATTTTATTACTTTTTTAACATTACCAATATTATACATATCGAATGATCTTGACCAAAGTAAAATTGTATAATACAAAAATTGTTTTGTGGTATACCATTACTTAGTAATAATTGTAAATTATAAAATGATACAATTTGCAAAAATTTTATATATAATATATAATTACTATATTTTAAAAATCATTAATTTTTTGAAAATAAATCGTCATGCGGTATACCGCAAGTTAAAACCTAGTTCATATTAGTAAAAGTAATAGACAGCGTCTAGATTATAGACATATACGACATATAATATAGTCCATACACAAATTATTCGAATGGGATGCTAGAATCCATAAAAGATGGAAACCAGATATAAAAGATGGAAACCATCCATAAAATAAGTATGTTGCCTATTAGAAATTATAAATCGTGTCAAGACGATACACATAGATATTCAAATCTTTTGTCCACAGATCTTTTGTTTATGGTCTCAAGTATAGTAAAGATAATTATAATTTGCTGTAAAAAAAACAATTGATATGATTACAATATATAAAAAGAAAAAAAATCTTTACGAAAAATAAACTCCCTCAGTCCCTAACATTTTACAAATTTTTACTGAGAATATGAAAATTGTTTAACTTTGACTACCAATTTTTTGTGATTGGCCGAATTTTGATTAAAATATTAATGAAAGGAAAAAGCAAAAATAGATCGTCGTGTATTTTATAGTTGTGACTGGTTAAAATTTAGAAAAAAAAAATTAGAAGAAAAGAGAAAAAAAGAAAAGCAAAATATAGAAGAATTATTTAGCTTTTTAATATTATTTTTGGGATGAATTTGGAAGAAAAAAATTATTTCCGTTGTTAACTTTTAGAAGAAATAAAAAAAATATAGTTCTTTTTTTATTTTTCTTCTGTAAGATGCTAACTGTCCTACCTTTGAAAATTTAGGTAAATTAGTTTTGGGAGATACGATATTACAAATAGTTTCACTTTTGTCCGTACAATGTTAGACCGTATAGATCATTGCCACGTGTCTACCGTGTATATATGACACGTGACTGTGTAGATTCTCACTTGTCTAATCTTTAAGTTTTTTTTCTTTTTTATCGGACCTCACCCTTTCTCCTCTCTTGTAGAAAGAATTACAGTAACTTGGAATTGTTTGACAAAAAATATGAAAACCTATATAAACCTTCTTTTTTGTAAAAACTAGATGTCACAAATTAGTGAAAACAAAAATTAAGAACTTTGGTTAGGCTACAACAACTTAATCGACGAGTCAAATTTCATATATCTAATTAGGTAAAAGCCTATTAGCATAAAAATAAATAAAGAGTAAAGCTCCTTCGAACTAACAATGTAGTAAAAAGTCCAAAAACTTATACCTAATTGTCAAATTAAATCTAAGAGACCATTTTAAAAAAAGATTTATTTCGTACTGAATTCAATTTATAAAAGAAATCTACGAAATTCAATCAAACCACATCAAATTTTTTGTTGAGTTTAGTAGACATTTATTGAATTTGACCATTAGATTGTGATTGGATCTTTTAACTCAAAATTGACATTTTAACAAGCACGGATTTTGTTTCAGTCAGACCAAATGTTAAATTTAACACCAAAACTTATTAATAAAACGTGTTGAATAGTTTAATTTGAATCTATAGCAAAAAAAGTATTAAATTAATTAAGTGAGCTCGGACTTCAATGCAAGTTCTAATACTAAAAGTTATGTATAATTTAAGTTGAATCTATTAAAAAATAATCAATTGAATTGTATTAGTTGAGTTGAAAGATAAGGAAAACAATTGCTAAATGTGAATCAGTTGGTATTAGTTATGGTCACTAAAGTTGGATAACTTAAAAAATGTCAAATAAAGTTGAAAATGTGCTTAGAAACTAGGTGACAAAATCAAAAACCCTTTAGCAAAAGATAGAAAATAATCTATATACATTCTTGAAGTAAATATTAGAGACCCTTTTGTTTTCTAAACTATTAACAAGGAATCTCATTGCTTATATTCATGTATCCAAACAACATTACACTTTATTCTCTACTATCCATATAACCAAACATAATTAAAAGATTTTGACATATAAAATTAGAAATATCCATATAGCAATTCACAATTAATAATATAGATATTTAGAAGATTTTGTTAAGATTTAAAATTATGATTCTCCTATTATCTTTGTTTGAATTTATTTTTTTAATTATTTTTAATCATCATATAATACATAAAGTTAATAAAAATCTAATTTTTTCTTGTATATATTATGTTTTGAAGTTTAAAAAACAGACACATATTACTCAATTAATGAAAAATGTGTTTTTAACGTACCACATAAGCTAAAATCTTTAGATAATGATTCAGAATCACGGTATAAATAAGATAAAAATGTAATCCAAATCCGAATGAGCATCAAACATAACTTAACAAGCATCCAAATTTAAAAGTTTAATTTGGTTTTTAGTTGAACTATTTACCAAATATAGTAAATTTTAAACTTTTAAAAGGTTTTAAATAATATTACTGATATATTTAAACTTGATAAAATTTAATATATTATGAATTAATATTTAAACATATAAAAATTTTAAAATAACACGAGGCGAATTATACTGTGGACATGTTATAAGGTGGGACGAGTTTGAATCGACATTAATATAAATATAATATCATTAATTCAAAATTTTAATACAGATTAAATCTTTATTTTATTATTTTGTTAGCACCATCCATATAAGATATGTCAAATCAGATTAATTTAGTTAAAATTATGTCAAACAAAAATTTTATCGCGGTATATCGTAGATTAAATCTTAGTTTACGTGACAACATGAATATACCATTTGGAACACCTTATACTTTAAAAAGATTCATTTTAAAAGATCAACAAAAATATAAAAGTTTTTGTCGTCGAACAAATTTTATTTAATATAGGTTTGTTGGTGTTTGTTTAATTAATGGGTATATGTATGTATTTGTGTACTAAACTGTGTGGAAGACAATGATGAGAGTAAAAGAGTCGCAATCAAACATGGACTCGCTCTAACGTGAAATTTCAACATCACTATGTTGTTTTCCCCAATAGGATTCTTGTAAGTGTATGAACCACAATTTTTTGTACCCGTTTTATTAATATTTAATTTTTAAATAGTCCAGACACAACTTTTTAGAGAGCCAATTAATACATACACATAGGCAATTAACCTTACCTAGGGGCAATATATTTTAACAGCGACATGTTTTAAATAATCTTCTCTCTTATTTTTTTTTCTTTTCTTTTTTCTATTCTATTACTAAATAATCTTTTTTCTTTGTTAACATTACAACAATTCACCGTTTACATATCAACTTCTCCAACTTATCTTATACTAAGCCACTTTAAAAAACAATCAAAGAACTCATACAAAAGAATACACTTATACTCAGTCATACAATCTTCTTACAATATTATTCTGCCGAGAATCAAAAGATCCATTAAATCATATATTGTATTGATCAGAAAATTAGAACATAAAAAAACTCAATTTGTTATTTTTTTCTTATCAATTAACTTACCCTTAGTTTTTCTACATGCGATTACCATTAATAAAAAAATGAGATAAAAAACTTTTCGGTTTGTTCACTAGTCAAAAAGAATATGTAGAATTTTCGGATAGATTTAGATATATTTCAGTAAAAGTAACTAATGTTTTAGTATCTTTTCTGGGTTTTTTCGGGTAATTTAGATAGATTTAGATACATTTGAATAAAAATCAACCAACCCGAACCATATCCGATAAATAGTCGATTTCTTACTGGTTCTCCATTCAAATACTCGAACCGACCCGAACCCCAAAAATACCGAAACCAAACCAAATTTCTGAAATACACGAACGGATTTTTGACCCCTATACCCAAAACCGAATTGATACAACCTAACCCGAATGCCCAAACCTAAATAAAAAAAAAGAAATGGATAAAAAAAAATATATATATATATATTATTGGAAGAATTATTTCTTAAGCAAATATGGCAAACAGTAAAGTAAAAAAGTAGAATTCTTCCCTCTACAAACCTCCGGAGAAATAAATTCTTAAATATTTTCTTCTTTCTTTTTATTTTTTATTCTCATGTCCTCCATTCTTTTTTTCTCTAGCTATTTGATTAACTAGGCAGCGCCATTATAATACAAAGATAATATTTCCTTGATGCATATCAATTGATTATGAAATTTATATATATATGCTAATGATTTCTAAATGTAAGGTAGAAATGTGGTACACATTGATCTCAAAAAAATGTTGACTATCTTAAATGTTTGAATATAAAAGAACATTTTACCAGATACATCAACAATATATGAAGACAGAAAATGGATCCACTAAGTCCAAACGTAATCATTGTAAGTTTTGGATTAGTCTAGTACTTTTTCTCGTCACTAGATGATTTGTACAAAAAAATAGATGACTAGATTATATTCTTTGGTTAATATTGATTTTGGCACAATTGACTGCAGACTGATTAGGTGAATGATTCACAATATTTTAATAGGGAGTGAAAAGCTCTTTTAAATAATATTTTATTGAGAAAAACACGAAGAATTAAGGAGAATAAAAGTGGTATTCCAAGCTTGAGGCCTAGGATTCTCTATCTCGATATAGTCTCGTGATCACTGTCAATATCATCACATCATGATCATCTTTCAGTTAAATAAGTAAAACAACTAATAATTTTTTGGTTAATAAAAAAAATGTGTTAATATTTGTTTAGATTGAGTAGTAGACTGTAGATATTCAGGGTTCTCCCAACACGTTTGACTAATCTCGAAATTGGGCAGACGATTTAGTAAAAACGTTTTAGTATATCACAATGAAATCAATCATGGAAATAGTAAAATAGTGAGTTTATACTCTTAGACAATTTTGTCTCTAATAAAAAGAGCAATTCGGAATTTATAATGGACGTATTATAATTGTGGAGCTAATTATGTCAATCATATATTTTGTATTTATGTCAATTAGGGCTACTCCTTTCAGTCTCTGTGTATATATACTTGTAACCTATGTTCTAATACAATCATCCAATTCTACAATTCTATATGGTATCACAGCCACCATCCTCTTCCTTTAAAAAAAAAAAAAAGCTCGCTCTCTGTTCTTAATTTTTTTTCCGACGCTCTTTGCCTTTCATTCCTCTGTTCTCTTTTCTCTTCTTCAATGGCAAACAACAACAACAACAACGCTGAAACAGTTGCTGTCACCCCCACCACTCTCGTGAATGTTAACATGAACAATGTTATCAAACTCAATGCCACCAATTACCTCATGTGGAGCAAAAAAGTTCATGCCATCTTTGATGGCTATTCTCTTGCCAAATTCCTCGACGTCACCGCTGCTATTCCGGAGCCGACAGTGGTTGTTAACGAGGTTAACACACCAAACCCTGCCTTCGATCTATGGAACAGACAAGATCGTCTGATCTACTCCGCTCTCATCGGCGCTCTCTCACCATCCGTCCAATCGCTTTTGTCTCGGGCTCATACTTCAGCTGATGTGTGGCTCACTCTTGCGCAAACCTATGCGAAACCAAGTCGCGGCCACATCAAACAGCTCAAACACCAGGTGAAGCAGTGGACAAAGGGCACCCGCACCATCGATGAGTACTTCCAAGGCCTCACCACTCGATTTGATCAACTGGCTCTTCTTGGGAAAGTTATTGATCATGAGGATCAAATCGAGTTTATTCTCGATGGCTTGTCTGAAGATTACAAGCCGATTGTGAATCAAATGGAAGGACGTGATGTTCCTCCGAGTCTCACCGAACTCCACGAGAAGCTCCTCAACCACGAAGCTAATCTCTTGACTGCTGCTCCTCCGGCTACCTCTCCGATCACTGCAAACTATGCTAGCAATAACCGGAACCAACGCTCTGCTCCAAAACAGAGTAACCAGCAGCAAGCATGGCGACCTTCCTACAATCAGCGAGGAACTGATTCCTACCAGCCCAAACCCTACCTTGGGAAATGTCAGATTTGTGGAGTCCAGGGTCACTCTGCAAAACGATGCAACCAGCTCCAAACCATGGTCCAACAGTCCGGTCCGCATCAACCGCTGCTGCCCACGCCGCCGTATCCTCCGTCTCCATGGATACCACGCGCAAATCTAGTCACTGCTACACATGCTCGTCCCGGACAGAACCCATGGATCCTTGACTCGAACTCGGCTCCTTCACCACCGGAAGTGTCAGGACAGAGGACAACTGCAACTTCATCGCACTCACAGACGGAATCATCTCCGGCATCGTCATCACGTCAACAGCAGTCTCTGGCACCGGCGCTCTCACCGGAAAGGACTAACAATTCGACTTCGTCGACATCGAACTCCTCCGATGATAACTCCAGTGCCTCTGCTTCCTCAAGCTCACGATCCTCTATGGGCCAAGATCAGTCAACAGCTCAACAAGACGGCCCAGAAAAATACAGCTTTGCAACAGGCCCAACAAGCCCAAACTGTTACTACAGCCCAACAAGCCAAATCACAGACCCTTCCTTCTACGTCTTCCTCGCGACCAGCTCCGGATCCCACAAACGTTCATCAAATGGAGACTAGGTCGAAGAAAGGAATTGCCAAGCCAAACACCAAGTATACTCTTGCCATGACACTTGCAAAATCCTCCGGTCACGAACCACGTACACCACAACAAGCCCTCCGCGATGAAAAGTGGCGTCACGTAATGTCTGAAGAGTACAATGCTCAGATTGGCAATCATACTTGGGATCTCGTACCGCCGCCGTCTCCGCAAGTCAATGTCGTCGGTTGTAAGTGGATTTTTACAACTAAATATAATCCGTATGGTTCTATTCGCAGGTACAAAGTTCGTCTAGTCGCAAAAGGTTATAATCAACAACCTGGACTCGATTATTCTGAGACTTTCAGCCCTGTCATCAAATCAACGACAATTCGTCTTGTTCTCGGGATAGGAGTTGACAAAGACTGGCCTATACGATAGCTAGACGTCAACAACGCATTCCTACAAGGCACTCTAAAAGAAGATGTCTACATGGTTCAACCTCCGGGATTCATTGATTCGGATCGCCCAGACTATGTATGCCATCTTAAAAAGGCATTGTATGGTCTCAAACAAGCACCTCGCGCTTGGTACCTTGAGCTCCGCAACTTTCTCCTCTCGGTTGGTTTTCAAAATTCTGTTGCGGACACTTCTCTCTTCATCTTAAAGCGCGGGAAGTCGTTTCTCTACATGTTGATCTATGTAGATGATATTCTTGTCACTGGAAATGACAATGACTTGATGAAACAAACATTAGACGTACTCGCCAACCGATTTTCAGTTAAAGAACATGAGGAGCTGTCTTATTTTTTGGGAATTGAAGCAAAGCGGACATCTTCTGGCCTATATTTGACACAGCGTAGGTACATTCTAGATCTTCTGGAAAGGATGAATATGCTCTCTGCAAAGACAGTTTCCACACCCATGGCATCGTCACCTAAACTCACTCTTCATTCTGGTACGCCTCTAACCGATGCTACGGAGTATAGGTGCGTTGTTGGTAGCCTTCAATATCTAGCATTTACTCGGCCCGATATCTCGTATGCTACGAATCGTTTGTCACAGTTCATGCACTCACCAACTGATGCACATTGGCAAGCGGTCAAACGGGTTCTTCGCTACCTTGCGGGTACACCATCACACGGTATTTTTCTTGGTCGTCGCAACACACCAACTTTACATGCCTTTTCCGACTCTTATTGGGCTGGTGATAACGACGATTACGTATCTACGAATGGCTACATTGTTTACCTCGGTTCTCACCCGATAGCTTGGTCATCCAAAAAGCAAAAAGGCGTCGCACGATCCTCAACGGAGGCTGAATATCGAGCTGTTGCCAATACATCATCCGAAGTTGCTTGGATATGCTCTCTACTAAGTGAGCTTGGTGTCTCTATCACGAACGCTCCGGTAATATATTGTGATAATGTGGGTGCAACGTATTTGTGTGCTAATCCGGTTTTTCACTCAAGGATGAAGCACATTACCTTGGACTATCACTTTGTTCGCAATCAAGTTCAGTCTGGTTCCCTCCGTGTCGCTCACATCTCCACGCATGATCAGTTAGCTGATACTCTCACTAAACCACTCCCACGATCAACGTTTCAACAACTCACAAGCAAGATTGGAGTTGCCAAAGCCCCTCCATCTTGAGGGGGCGTATTAAGGAGATAATTGTGGAGCTAATTATGTCAATCATATATTTTGTATTTATGTCAATTAAGGCTACTCCTTTCAGTCTCTGTGTATATATACTTGTAACCTATGTTCTAATACAATCATCCAATTCTACAATTCTATACGTATAACACTTATATCTTTTCCGTGACTAAACAAGGATATGCTACTACACATGTAGTGAAACATAATTCATTCGATATTAAGTCTTTTTTTTTTCCGGACAAATCGATGTTAAGTCTAATCTTTACAAAAGAAATAAATATTATTTTAAATAAGTTTTGTTTTCAACAGCACAACATAAATAAACTATTTGGTTTAGCTGTCTAAATTGGTATAAAATAGTTTACATAAAGCTTAAAAACAATCATGTCTTTGGCATTACGAATTAAACGGTCCGTTTGAGAATTTAATGTACGAAAAAGAATATATAAACCGATTTTTTAACCAAGAAAAAAGTATCCAAAATATTGGAACTTGTTGTACAATCCGACGGAGTACGGACATTGTGCCATCGATAGCAGTTCTAAGCAGTACCCATCTCAAATGTTGGACAGTCAATCACAATCCTGTATGATCCAATACATGACATATCCTAGATTAGGGCCTATAGTTTATGAAAGGCTCCCTTCAGATTTCTTGCATCCACAAGAATGAGTCTTTCTCCATCCTGCGAACATATTCTTCCCACTCCAAAAGATAGATATGAGCTCTTGCAAGATTCGTCCTAAAAAGAATTTATAAACATCAACTATTATTAGAGAAAAGTAAATAATATTTAATTAATTTTTTATTCGTAATTAGCCACTTAGGTCAGACTTAAAAAACTCCACAGCCGACATGAACATGAGATTAGTTTCTAGACGCAATATATTAATGATGACACTTTGGTATTTAATCAAATCAATTAAATAAAAAATTGAAAATCCTTAATGACATGACATCCATATATATATATATATATATATATATATATATATTACATATGGAATGCAGGCATGCAGCATCAAAGCTCAATCGTACTCAAAACTGTTGCTATTATTTAATAATGATGTTGATTTGGCTTAATGCAATACATGGTTCACAGGCATCCCACATAAAGGATATTTTATAAAACTAATTATCTAAAATACTATTTATCAAATATTGTTAGGAAGGATGGTGTTTCGATATTTGCTGCTAAATATACAACAGGATCTACATCAAGCGTCCGTACAAAACCCATAGTAGGCGTGTTCGAATTTGCGACACAAAGTGTCTTAGTCATCTTTTGCTTTGAATGAAATGTTTGAATTAAAATTTATAGTATATAACAGTTTACAAAATAAATAACACTCATTTATTAGGAATATATTACTAAAAATATATATATACAATTCTAATTTATTTATACTTGTTGATTCGTCGGATCATGCTACAATTTTCGAAAATAAAACTATAAATTTTCTAAATAAATCTCACATACTAAAATGGAGTGAATTTTAGGTTTTATAACTAATTTAGTTTATTAGTTTTATTTTATTTAATTTGTTAAAAAGCAACAAATTTTATAGTTGGGATGACTTACCGACTTCTAATACAAATTTTTTAACATTATTAGCGCTTAAGCAATATCACTATATCAGTAGCCAAAGAATGGAAACGTTTTTACCACTTTCTCTACAATGAGTGAAAACGTTTTTAATTGTTTAGTTTTGACGAGGTTAATAATCGAATCATGTGACGCGTAGCCAAAAAAATGTTTGTGTTCAAAATATGATTACAAACAGACAAAGAGGATACGAGAAAAGCCAGCTCACCTTCTAATTTATTTTGTAAACTGAATATTAAAAACATGATGAGAACAGTGATAATCTGGAAAATTGGCAAGTGCAAATGCACGTAAACAAAGTTTTTTACACAAACATTCCTCTGTTTCATTAACCATATGGGCTTTTAAAAGTTTCTTTAATTAGTTTTTCGTAATTTTTCGGTGGAATCAAAGATTGGCATCATTCAGACTTTACTACATCTTACACAATATGTTATGCCATTAACAAAAAAAAAAAAAAAGTTTCTTACACAATAATATAATCTGTTCTTACAAGTATTATAAACACAAAGGAATATATATGGGTTTTTTAGTCAACACTCAATATATTTCTTTAGTAAGCCAAAAAGTGCATTTTTATTTCTTTAAAAAATTTGCATCTGCTTAAATAATAAGACATTTCAGTTTTTTTATACTATTGCTTAGTTTGGGTTTCGATCTGAAATCTACCCTGCAGGTTATAAAAATAAAAAAAGATTATGCATACTTAGTTTTTATTTTTCTTTTAACATGCATTCCATCAAAAGATGATTCTAAAATGTTTCATAATTCATTCAATAGTTTCAACAGTTATGCTACATATAATATATATAAGATATAAATAAATACTAAAATATACGAGATAAATATGTACAAATTAATAATTAAAATTCAATTTTGTAGAAATAATAACGAAAAGTTTGATGTGAACCTTAAAAGAAAAGTGTAAGACAGAGAGAATAAATTTTTTAGAGTACTGATTTCAAAGAATTATAAAAGAACCCTCTATCTAGATTTTGGTAAAAGCAATATAATAGTAATAAACTAATAATACTAAGATTGATTAGAAAAAAAGTAAGGACACTAATTGCACAGAACTACAGAAGAATGAAAATCAGTACTAACTAAACATACATTAAATACACCATACATTTAATTAATAAATGGGCCAATAGGTACTTTAATTTTTCAACTTTATAAGGGCCAATAAGATGATACGCAAAAAGGAGAAAATAAAAGTGGAAAATGGAAAATGACAGAAAAGACCATCAAGTTTGTCTCTTCTACTAATTTGCCATTTTCTCTTTGTATTCTACCTACTGTGACTTTGGCTGCTAGATTTCTCGATATACAAAACAATCCCATTCTAAACTATGCTTCTCGTTAGGTAAAATAGAATGCGGCCGAGCTTAATGGGATTGTTAATCCCATTCTTAACTATGCTTCTCAATATACAAAACTATCCCATTCAGAAACCGAACTACATACTATATGGTGGATATAGTTCGGTTTCTGATTTCTTTTATAGATATTTAATATCTTTATATTGACTATCATTATAAATGTCACAATAAAAGAAGTAATAGACCATACAACAAAAAATATATATATATATATATATATATATATATATATATATATATCCATGCTATACTTTTCTTACCTGCAAATAATGAGAAGTAAATGGGGAGTCGTGATTTTGAGATCGATTACATAAAGAATAACTATACAAGGTCATAAGTCATTCCTATGTTAACCATGAAAATACTGATCTTTACATTTACATGTCGATTCTAATGATCTATTTTCTCTTGCAGGGGTCTTTTTTTTTTTTTCAAGCGAAGAAACCCCTAAATGGCTAAATGTATATATTCTTTGCCGGCTCCATGGGAGTAAAGTTAAAGTCTTTGTCAGAACTCAAAGATGTGAAAATAAAGGGTCAAGACACAAATTTAATGAATTTGGAAGATAAAAGCACAATAAATGAAAACTTTTTGGTAATTACGTAGGTATTTGTACAAAAAAAGAAATTAAATAACCTGTACTTACTTACACATCACACATTCGGAAACTTTTTACTCACACGTACAAAAAGAAATTTCCCAACAGAGACAAAAAAGAAAAAAGAGGTACAAAACGACACCGTCTTCTTATTTACCGGGAAAACCACCGGAAAATTCATTCGCCGGCAAGAATTTGCCTTCTAATAATTTTCCAAGAAGAAAGGATCTTCGTACGGAAACGAGTCCCAGAATCCATCGTTTTTGTTGTGATCATTCACGTCAAGCAAAAGATCAGGGAGATCGGAGAAAGCGTCGTCAGCGACTGGAGATGACGTCACGGTGCTAGACGGAGACTCCGGTGCTTTCCAGTCAACGGCAGCTGCTGCTGCAGCGGCTTCTTGAATATCTTTAGGGTCGGCGCTTGCCGGTCTCGGCAAATGGTAAGCGAGCTCCGGGAAATTAAGGTGAGCAGAGCCGCCCTTGATGGCTAAAGCCGCCACGTCGTGTGCACGCGCCGCCATCTCCGGCGTAGAGAAAGTGCCGAGCCAGATTCTTGATTTCTTTCTTGGTTCTCTAATTTCAGACACCCATTTTCCCCATTGTCTCATTCTGACCCCACGAAAGTTTGGTTGCTTAGAAACACCTTTTTGCTCAATTTTAGTCTTCGAAGTCTTTCCGGTTCTCTCCGGCATCGGTGACCGGAGGTTACGTTGTGATCCGTGAGAAGAAGAGTCTTGCATCTAAAGAAATTTAATGTAACGAGAGAGAATTTTTGGTGGGAAGATAAAAAATAAAAATGTTTTTTTTTTTTTGTATTTTGGAGAGTGAGAGTATGAATAGTTTTGAAGAGAAGAGATTGGTTTGCTTCTTTCTAATATATACATCCAAATACGATGCAATTATTCTTGTGTGTATGTTTTTTCTTTTATGTATAAATCAACTATTAAAAGCTAAAAAAGACTTGACTACATTATGATTTTTTCCTTTTTTCTTTTTGTTTTTACTTGCAATGATATTTACTTTACTTTATACATGTATAAAATAATATAGTATTCATTCATTTAGACCTGAATTGGACACTTGTTCGTTTGTAACATTCTAGGGTACTGATTTTTTTTTTTTTTTTTAAACATTCTAAGTGTACTGTTGTCTCTTGTTTCTTTTAAATCGTCTAAGGCCTTCCAAATTTAAATATATGTACTTGAAACAGGCCTAAATTGTATTTAAATTCATTGTTCTGTTTGGTTTTGAAACAACTTTTATATAATATAGGATTAATAAAACTTTTAACGGTCTAACTAAAATTAGAACAACTAGACTACTGAACAAGAATATTTCACCTTAGAATATAATAGATATTTCTTTAAAGTTCTGACATATGCTTTGGCCATCATTTCATGGAAGTTTGAAATATCTATTTTAGAGTAGATCCACCATTTTCTACATGTGGATATAACTTCAGATCTATTTGGTTTTTCCTGTGTGTAGACATTTTCACAGAACAGTAGATATTAGGAAAAAAACTATATTCAATTGTAACTTGTGGGCCCTTACCTACTTTTATTTTACTTTTACAATTTTATTCTAATTTCCATCTTTTGTTTTTTTCCCAAAATGTTATATTTTCGGTTTCCTGACCATGACCCATGTCTGCCTACAAAGCTAACCCACGTTTTTCACTTGGATTAAGTTTGACAAAGACAAGATTAATATTAATACATATTTCAAATGAATTATGTGTTGTCATCATAAAATACTCAACCTTTATTTCATTGCTTAAGATTATTTGTTAGAGTACACATATATTTATAGTTTGAAGTTCTAATTCACCGACCGGAGCATCTTTTAGGACAAACGAAACGATAACTTTCAGAAACGAGACACTATAGTATTTAACAACGGTCAGTCAATATTTTGTATTTGGACGTTTGCTTAATAGACGGATTATGTTTTGCACATTTGCGAATATACGTACCTAAATAATTGTAGAAGGTTTATTTTTATATATTATAGAATTTAAAGATTAAGCATTATAGTAAAGAAAATGAGTAGAAGGTTGCTATGGACGACACACGTACGCAAAACGACGTAAACACATGTAGTGTATATCAGTATATGTACAAAGTATGATGTTGAAAATGTATACATTATCATTTAGAGGGAGCAAGTTACGTATTTGTTTATCGTGGGGTCCATTTGACGATTAAGACTAAGAAAGTATAAACAACCTTGTGTTACATAATTAATACATGTGTATGTTAAAATAAAAAATAGAAAATGTTTTACATAAAAGTGAAAAGACTATATATAGAGATATGGTGATTGTTCAGTAGTAAACAATTTGAGTGAATTTTGTTAAGAAAACCAGAATATCATTACTGTAAATTGTTTGTAGTGTTTTCTATTCAGATATTAATTGTTTATGTTTGGACCAATAATATTTACTGTATTTAAGATAAAATCTCATAATATATAGATTAATGGATACAGACACACTCTTAAAAGTTAAAACTGTATGTACGTAAGTTTGAATAAGGGAATAAATAAGTAGAAAGCCAGATTAGCTAGCTTGGTGACGAAAATATATCAAAAAAGTAAATTTAATTCGGGTCGATGTCTTAATTCCCTAAACAATTTAACTACTAACCATTAGAAAATGAATGATAATACCACTATATTAATTTACCTACCAAATTCGGTTATTAAATGCTTAATAAATAAAAAGGTTTGGAAGTCTTATGTCGGAAAATGATGCTATTTGAAACAAAGCACAATCCTGGAAACTTCATATGCATGTTTCATTTTAAGCAAACCTCTTTTTCATATTTATGTTGCAAACAAATTTTTCTTCTTCTTATGACGCATTACATTGAAATTGTGGGTTAACTGTCTACCACCAAAGCAATCAAAGATGAAAGAACCAACAAACCATTGCTTATTACTTTGCCGAAGAAAATTACAAACCACTGTTTATTACAGCTTAACTACATTTAAAAAAAAAACCCAATTAAGTTATAGTTATTTAAAATATTCAGCGTATATATGATAAATAGATAAAGAGTTGACTAAATGATTTTCTACAATGAGTTACATGATAATTTCTAAAATAAAAACTTTGCCTAAGTAACCCTATTACAAATATCATTTTTACGGAAGCAATCAAGAGAAAATGTCATTATGATATATTTAGTACCTAACCAGAAAAATCCCTAAAATTGAACTATATACGAAAATTACAAATATGTATTCTTCTCAGAGTAGAAACGATCAATTTATTAATGTTGCATTGAATACGAAAAATAGTACTAACACTCCGCCACAAGACCGTACATTAACTATTACATTGCTACATATAGAATTATAGATAAGGGCATCGCCAGTTTTTAAACCGCGAATTTATTCAAAGCGAGAAGAAGAAGAAAAAGAAAGAAGAAGCAAGTCAATGTGATTTAACCATATCTGAGTATCAAGCAAAGAAAACTCTTCAGAGCCTAGCGGTACGAAGTTGCTGCTTAAGCACAGGTCGAAGGTATTCATGGTACCCATCAGGAACCACCGAGTCGTTCAATGGATCCTTCCACGCTTCCTCAAAGAGCTTTGGGTACACATTACCGTCATAACGGCCCAGCACCGAGTTCAAGTAATGGTCTGTGTAATTGAAGGCGTCCACAAGTGCAACCGCATTAGGACGGACCTAAACGAAGCAACAAAAAGTGTTAACACTTAGCTTAAAAAGGAATCAAATGCAGAGAGAAAAAGAGAGAGGAAGAACCTGAGAGTATAAGGAACGGAGCTGGTCGTTAGCAAGAGAGGCTTGTTTGGGAGTGATGGAGTTAGTGGAGAGGAAATCACCGAGATGTTTGTGAAGGAGATAAAGCGCGTAAATGTAACACAGATTATTCAGCTGTTTCTTCACTCCTTTGCCTCCTATGTCCTGCTCTAGTTTCGCTATGAACCTACCCGAAACAAAGTTGGCAAAATTCAGGAGCTGACATTAAGAGAATCATTAACTTGTTTGATAAGTGTAAATGGTGAAGAAGAAAATTACTTGGAAACAACAATCAATTGGCAATGAGCAATAGCGGCCTCAACCAAATCAGCCAAGAGCTCTTGGAATCCTGCAGACAGGAAGAATTTGTGTGTCGTTTGGCTTATGAGCTGACATGGCAATCAATTGTTCTGGATTCATGGGGTTAGAAGCGTACCTTGTTCCTGATTCTCAAACTTGCTGAGATTTTTGGCACAAGTAACAGCCATTCTCAGAGCCCTTGCTTCAAAAGCTTCCAGTACCGCATCAGGGTTTAACCAATCCTCAGCTACATAAATAAAACCAACTTCATCATTAACTCAGGAATTATATTGAGAAAAGATCATTAGTTTGTTATTGTAGCAGGAAGAAGAAAAAAATATATAAACTTGAAAACTCACCCTTTTGAACACCAGAGCGACATTGCAAAAGATGTGCTGCCCGGCCCATATAAGCAGTTGTGCCAACAGGTACCTTTCCAGATCCCAGCTGGGCGACTGTCTTCATGAGGAATCGTGCAACCTATCAACACAAGTTTGAACAATAGCGTGAATGGTTATTCTTATTGTTATTGTTAGAAACACTGGCGAAACAACAAAATGAACCAAAACTATAAAAGCAGTCAAATGTGTGTTTGCATATCAATCAGAAAAAAAAAATCAAATTGCACGTGACAAAAGCCAAAAAATATGTAACAGGAGAAATTGACAAAAACCTGCAAATAACCATATCTAAGAAAGTAAAAATTCAAAATACGAAACAATATCAAATCAAGAACTCACGGCTAAAAGTCCAGAGAGACATAAGATAACGAGCCACATGCTAAGAAATCTATTTGAGCTGACAGAATTATTCTAGTAAGTGAGAATAGCTCGCAGTTGATGATAAATACCTGTAATTGCAGCACAACATTGTCTCCTTCGTATGTGCAGGCAGGAACATATACAGCAAACAGCTCGGGGAGCCCACTGCACCACAAGTAGCCGTGTCCACCACATAACTTACGACATTCTTCAATGGCATCCTGCACCCAATAGTACCCTTAAGCTGACTTTCAATTCTAAATACACCTCCAAAACAATGTCAAGGAGGGAACAAACTTTCCAACATGTGAGCGGTTGGACCCTCAGAGAGACGAAACCAATCAGTCTAGTCTAGTGAGTATAAAGAATCAGGTCTGGAACTTACCGCAGTGGCTGTGGTGGTGAGAGACTTCAACCCTGCAGTGCATGCATGAGCCTCAGGCAAAGTTGCAAAATCACTAGCCGCCAGTCTTTCAGTTACATCCGTGTACAGCCATTTTAGCCACTCTCCAACAAATCGAAATGCATATGCAGATGCTAGCAGAGGAAATAGCCGGTTCTGCTGAGTTTTATAATCAATCACCTGTGATAACAACATGCAGAAATATATTACATTCCCTTTTCTAGCCAACATAATAGTAAGCAGACGTTAATGAGAGTTTAAAAAAAAACTATAAAAAGCCAAGTCGAAGAAAAACAGTTCAGCAGTAACTTACAGACAAATTTGGCTAAAACCGCAAAATATACAAGGAAAGTTTTTCAAGGTAAAATATACTTTGAAGTTTGTTATGATCCAACATCAATAGGTGTAAACAACCATGTATATGAAATGGGTTTGAATAAGTACCTGTGTCTCAATGCCACCATTATGTGCGCCAAACTGCCTCCGCACTGCGCTGTACCTTGTAGCTATGCAAACTGCTCGAGATAGTGCAATGGAAGCATCTGCTACAATTGCTTGTCTCACATACACCATAGTACCATATACCAGCTGCTTTGGAACATCCGATGGAACATATTTTCCTTCCCTTGTAACTTTTGACAGCCTGAAACGTTTTGAAAGAGGAGAAATATGGAACCATAAGCCCGCATTTGAGCACAAGCAATTTCCTCTAGAACTATCATTACATCGTGAATGTTTATTAAATTCAGACCAGAAAGGCAAAGAGAGAGGACCTCATGAGCATTTGATCTCTAGGAATACGAACATGATCAAACATAAGAAACCCGTTGTCCATTGAATTATATGCTCCATTTCCCATCTTTGTCCCGATATCACCAACAGTTATATTCGGAAGAGGAGAATGGTCTTCTAAGCTGCGCAGTTGCACGATGAATCCTGGAAGAGAAAGTTTAAGAAACCAATACCCAAGCAAGAAAAATTGAACAAAAAAAAATACTGGAAACTTTTCCCGGTACATACCATGGATACCATAGTCTTTTCCATTAGTTATGAGACGAGCGTAAACAACAGCATGGGTAGAAACTTTTCCCAAACCACCAGGCCACCACTATTCAACAATCAAGACAGATGAAAATCTTAAACAACTAAGAGAGACTGTGCATAATACTCAACCAAAGCCTTTTCGGTCTACTCACTTTGGATGCAGTCTGAGTTGGAGTATGAATTACAAACTCATCAGTCTTGGGATCAAATGTGGCAGTTGTCTCAAGTCCTTGAACATTTGAGCCATGACCAAGCTCAGTCTGTGCATAACACCCAATAATCTGCATCTTACTCGCAAGCGACAACCACTTCTTCTGCTGCTCCTCTGTGCCCTGCCCCTTAATAGCAGGCACAAACATTCCCTATAGAAAAGAGATACAAAAAACATGAATCAAACTATCAAAATCCTGTCTCTAGAAGATAAATGAGGCGCAAGACGTACCCAGTGCAGATCCACATAGGCGGGCTGATCGATAAAGTGCCTCAATTTTCCTGCTTCTTCCTCTGTAACCAGCAAGAGCACAGGAACAAAGTTCACAATACAAAAAACCTTGAAACCAAGATAACAATAGGTGCGTGAGAACAATCCATACCATTGAGACGAAGCTCGATAATCCTCTTAAACGCATGAGCACATTTTCTCAACGTGCTCTTAAACAGCTCCTTCCTACTCAACCGAGCTCTATTGCTTTTCTCAAATACCTATACAAAGAAGATAACGAAATTCACAAATCTAACACAGACCTAATCATATTCCCTCGCCGCATAAACATTTCCCGGAATCCAAACGAAAATCAGAACAAAAATCAACGAGAATTGAGAAGAAATTCACCGGATCGCTGGCGACAAGACGGGCAATTCGATCGGAAACCTCAAAAGCGTGGCGGGAACCAGCCCAGACGATCTTCATCTCCTCGACGTCGAACTCGGCCTTGTTTCTCTCATCGGCAAGGTGATCAATTCCTTCCATTGATTCGTAAATTCAAAATCCAGTAGCTCTAAACACTCAAAAACTTTCTCGAGAAAACTCTCAGAGATGATTTTTTCTATCTCGGGAAAAAAAAAAACAAGCCCAGAAAATACAGAGCGAGAAAACGATGGCCAATGTCTCACTCTACCGATTTAATTGCAGAGTAGTTGGGAGAAAAATTAAGCTTTTATTTCGGAGATAAAAAGAAGAGAAATACAAATTGATTTAAAATAGACTCTCTTTTTTGTCTTTCTATAATTGAAATAATTTGGGTTTATCTCATTGTCAGATTCAGTCTTCCGACATAGATAAACCCACGTGGAAAATGGATAAATAGTTAATATTGGATTATATTCCAAATATACGTAATTTTATTCAACGAATGATGAATAAAAATTACGCTATTGGCAAAAAAAACCTTGCAAGTATGGAATATATAAAATAATTTTCCCTCATATGGAATAAATATACACAAATATTTGACTAACAAAAAAGGAATATCAATGTATAGAAAATTTTATGTGGTAAGAAAAGATATTTGACTAAAAAGTATGTTGTATTTGTAATTTGTGTACTAAAATAAATTTTTCTTAGATTGAAGAAAATAAAATTAATTCGGCTGTATGAAAAAAAAATGAATTAATGAATGCATGCATGATGCATCTGAAGGACATGTTGATAAAAAGAAGATAAAACAATTATATTGAAGATAAGATAATGTTTTGTTTTCTTATGTTTAAAATAGTATATTGTTGCAAACTTGCATGTAGAGTTGCGTTATGCACATTTCGAAAAAAAAAAAACTTAGAAAAAAATGTATAAACAAAATGAATTTTCCATAAATATTAAGCCTTTTGTTTTTTGTCTCCGTCAAACGCATTTGCTTGTCAACTGTGGTAAAATTTGATTAAGATTTGTATTTCCATCAAAGTATAATTAAGTAATTAGACTTGTATACTATAGTATTATACTCGTAAAATGTTGTCTTTTGAATTAAAACATTAATCTCGCTATACACCACAAAAAAACTCGCCACGTGTACAAGTTTGGTCCAAACACGTAATCTCCCATTCAAGTTCCACGGGTTTTAAGCGTGTCTATCTTTGAGACTTTTGACTAATCATTTTCAAGTTCCATAAGTTCTTTGACATTCACTAATTAAACATTATAGAACGTTGAAGTTTGAGCTTTGAACATTATTTTTTCTTACATTTCGTAACAAAAACATCCGTTTTCGAATAGTTGTCGTTTTAGAGAAATTTTTTTGTTTTTAATAAGATGTCGTTTTCAGTTTTCGATGCAAAATTTATTACTTTTTTATTTTTTATATTTACTTTTATTATGCAACTTGATTTACTATTGGTTAAATTATGTTTAGGTAGATAATTAATGATATTTTTATATTGAAAAACTAACAACATTAATAGTTTCTTAATTTGTGTGCATATAGTTAAAACGACAACTATTCGAAAACGGAGAGAGTAATAAACATAGACTACGATCACGAAGTGGCGTATGTTAGCCTGAAACGCTCCTTAATATAGTCGCCGGCGAGGATAGGCGGGAATCTGCACCGATGGAAATAAATCTTTATGAGAAAAGGACTCAACTCAACTTTTATTCTATTACACTTCAAGACCAAAAGATTTTAAAAACGTGTAATCTAACCCCTCCTCACACCCTAAAATTGGTTTTACGATTCAAGAAGAAATACCTTGGGGGACACGTTTCACTGCAACAACTCTCCAAGCATTTCACATTACAATCTGGATTGGGATCTAAGAAGAACACCACCTACAAAAACTTCTCCTTTAATTTACCCAAAACGTTAGCAATTTGAATAGGAATTAGAAAGAAAGAAAAAGACAAAGCTACCGAGTAACGTTCTTTTCCCACCGGCATCACTCTGTGCAATGTAGACCTAAACCCATCACAAGAAAGTAAGAAATGTGAAGAAACGCAGAAAACACAATCACGCCTAAGTAAATCGATTTTTAAGTTTACCGGAACAATCCATTGGCCCATCTCTCCATCATATCACCAATGTTGACGATAAACGCCCTGCGGTTACAGAAAGTCCCCGGATTTCAACAATTATTTCTAATATAATCTAATAACCAAAAAAAACTAGATTTACCCTTTAATTGCAGGGACATCTTCCCAAATGTGAGGGTGTTTCGATTTGTCTCTACAAACCTAAGAGTTCAGTTCACAGACGGTGTAAGAACATAAGGTTACTAAAGGAAGAGTATGACGAGAACTACAAGAGAAATTCAGAGATAGTTACCTGAAGTCCTGGAACTCCATCAGTCAAAAGAAGAGTGACCATTCCATAATCTGAGTGAGCTGAGGCACCATATGTTTCAACATCTGACGAAATCACTTCACCTATAACCATAACAGGTGCAGAGATCACAACCTGACTCGAACTCCTGGAATGTGGCTTAAAATTCCTCCTTTCATATGTTAAGATCTAACTATGACGAAAGTTCATTAAGGTTAATATCAATCCAACCGGAATTTGATGTACATAGAGACACCTGGATAGCGTAAGAGGCGAACAACTGCTGTAGGATCATTCAAAGCCCCAACTTTTTCGAAGAAGTCCTCTTCTAGATCCAATGCCAAGGCAATCAAGCCGAGCAGTTTTCTACCCACGGACCTTAAAGCAGGCAATGCAAACACACAACTAGCAAGTTAATCCAGGAAAGTAATATGAGAGATAAAAAAATAGAAAACACTCATGAAACAGCGTACTCTTCTTATTTCAAGAACACACAGGCACCTAAGATTGTTCATTTGTACTACCGATGTAATTGGCTACAATAGACTATCTTTATCCCTACCATCAAGGTTCAAATCTAACAGTTGATATGAACTTGAAACCTATTTTCAACTGAGGATATATAGAGAAGACAGGTTAGAAGTTTTAGTCTGAAATTTACTTTGCAGAAGAAAGACAAAAGAGCAGGTGCTTACAGGACATTCTTGTAGTAACATTCCATGGTTTGCCTCCATGATGGCAAGATACCTTTAACATACACATAACCCTTGAGAGATAGAGACAAAAAGGTTGAGATCAAAACCGATAACGGAAACAGGTAGAAAGAAATTACCTTCAGAAGGCCATTGATTAGGGTAACGTTGAGCGAGAACACCTTCCAAAGAACCAAAATAGAAACTTTCCTTGGAATCACCTAACAAGGAAAGATCAACTTTTTACACTAACTCAGCAAGAAAACAAGCCACATGTGCAAAAATGCTAACCTATTGAGCTCAAGGACGGGTCAAGTTTCTCAGCATACAATGGAGTATAACCGAGCAAATCACGGCGGAGTAAAGCCATCTTTTCCTCTAGTGGGAGATTAAAGAAGCCTTTGCTCTCCTTGAAAACCCTTTCCACTAATTCTTCAGAGATTCCATGATTCTTGACATAGAAGAATCCATGTTCAAGACATGCCTTATAAAAATAACAAAACAAACATTTCATCAGCAATCATAGAGACATGTATGTCTCAAACTAAATTAGTATACACAAAGACCTCCTTCAAATCAATAACGCAGACCAAAATTCATATACTCAACAAGATCGTAAAACGCCAATTAGAGAGCGATTAAACAAAAAGATAAAACAATCTTCGTCAATTGATGCTACAGGTACGAGACCTATCATCAGAGAAGCATGATACAAATAAGTAACAGAGAGGTGAAGAAGAACCTGACGAATCAATTGAGCAGTGGAGATTTTTTCCGGCGAAGAAAGGTCGATGATCGGAAGTAGAAGCGTCGTTCCCATTTCGCTTCTCCTAATAGTCTCTCTGTTTCGAAAATAAATTTGCTCTGATCGTTTTGACTCATAGGGACCATACGACGGTGCTTGCAATTATGAAATGGTAATTAACAGATGGTAATTAAAAATTTTGATAATGTAGAAGTGGGCTCTAATGGGCTCATTGTATCTCATATCACAGATTAAGCCCACATTGGCCATAAGCTGAATATATCATCATAAATTCATAATATTGGAGGGTTTATGACTTTATGTAGAGATAAGAGATGTCAATTCACCTAAATTTGATAGCAAATTAATAACTAGTCCTTCCTTTTTCCAAGTGATATTCTTATTAATTTATGCATTTAATATTATTGGTTGAATAATTTTCTTTAGTAAGTAAATAATATTGTAATTAATATAAAAAGACAAGTAAAAAGGTTATTTAAATAGTTTCTTAATTGGTGTGTCAAAACATTAAACATCAATAAAAAAGAAACAAAGTGAGTATATTTTTAAACCTTACTAATAACAACAGAAAAATACTAACTCGCATATATCTTTGTATCTGTATTCTCTTTTGCTACATAAAAGAAAATTAGATAAACTAAAACTTTGTAGAATCATAAACCATTATCCTAAAACCTAAAGAAAAACTAAAATGTAAAAGAAAAAGTTTGGTGAAAAGTGAAAACTCAAACCTATTTACGAACGAACAAAAAATAATATAACATAGGATGGTCCTTTAAGATCCGCACCTTCCAATATGATGTGGGGGGATGTTGTTGAATGAGCCACTCATTCCAAGCTACTATAGCACCAACAATGACGACCAAAATTGCAACAATCAACCCCACCAACGTTATCTGCCCAAGTTTGATCAAAGATTCTTTTAACTTGTGAAAATGCATCCCAAACCTCTTCTTCTTAATGAACGTTACCATCTCCTTAACCTTCGCTTCCCTCGCCTCCAGTAAGATCAAAGGTTCTTTAAACTTCTTTTGTCTAATTGACTTTGCCATTTGCTCAACCTTCAATCCCATGCCAACAATCACCCTCCGGAGGATCAAACGTTCTTTTATCTTCTTGAAATGCATCTCATACCTCTTCTTTCTAATAGACTTTACCATTTGGTCAATCTTCATTTCCATGCCTTCAGCGTAATACCGGGAAAGCAGTAAACTCGGTATGCTCATATCCAGCTTCGGTCCTTCCGGTTTCCACTCTTCATATACCTTCTCTGCTCCTTGTATATCGTCCAGCTTTAACAAAGAGCTAAGAACTGTTCGATATCCATTATCATTAACCTTTGTTTCCTTCTTGTACTCATCCCAAAGACGGTACACTTCTTTTTCACTCCCTTCCACGTTACCATACATCTCTATCGCCTTTTCTATCGAACCAGATCTAAGGTAAGCCTTTGCCATTGCAACGATGGTACCTCCCTCTAGTTTGATTCCTTGCTCATCAACAAACGTTTTAAACGTCTCCATCGCTTTTATCTTGCATGTATCCGCGTATACCCTCAATATATTGTTCACCGTGGGACTGTCACACTCCACCTTGGTTTCTTGCATCTCACGTACAAGCTTCTCGACCATATCTAGTTTTTGGAGCTGACCGTAGAGAGAAATCATCGAGTTGAAGGGTGAAGGTTTCAAGAGGAATCCAAGCTCTCTCATCTTCTCAAACGTGGCCTCAGCTTTATCTAATCTATCCTCAGATTTCGTGTAAGAGCTCAAGAGAGTGGCGTAGACAGAATAATCCCTCATGTTCTTGGGAATGCTTTTGAAGAACTTCTCGGCTTCTTCCAAGCCAAGAAGATTCTCAACAAGATGAAGCCGAGCTGAATAATCTTCTGGAACAATATCAAAAACCTTTTGTTCACCCATCCACTTCGATGCCTAATAATACATTACAAAATATCATTTCGAAATCTCCTTACGATACGAGACTCTTAAAAATATATGTCACATTTTTATACCAAAATTAACTAAAGTAGTCTATAATACTACAATGGATATTGGAAAATACCTCAAGAGCTTTAGAAAATTGATTGGAGTCACGGAGATTCTTGATGAGGCCTCTGAGGTCAGACGGCTTCACTTGATGCACTTGTTTCTGCCATGACTCTAACACCGGAGTGATGTGTGCATTCTGATTTGAATCTGTCACGATCCGACTCGGCAAATTTTGAGCCGCAGCCGATACGGTTCCGTATGAGCGAAACAAACAACTCCTGTTACTTTGAGCGAGAATCCGTCTCGCGTGTTGTTGAAGAATCTGTGTCTTGCACATTTCTGACGATTGGGAGAAGATTTAGGGTTTACGTGATTTAGTTTTATTGTTGGTTCGTGAGGATTAAATCAATAAATAATAAGTCAATCTTTTGCGTGTTAAACAATCTTTTATTTAATCTACCAAAAAAAACTTTTATTTAACATACAATGGACTGAATTTTTAAATGGGCTTTGCTTTGTTCCAAATCTTTTTTGCCTTTGTTCTAAATTAATCCATATAACATTGTAACAATTTGCTCAAACATTCCTATTATAACTGGCGATGAAATTTGCCTTGTCAAGAATTCGCAAATTCACAACGTTTCTGTGGGAAAGGAATCTTAATAACTTACTACATGATTCAACGTTTATTTCATAGGCTTAATCGGTGAATGACGACTAATTATACGACTATTTAGTATATGATTCAACGTTTCTGTACGACTATTTAACGACTATGTCACGATTACACATTATTAGTCGTAATTTAGTCGCTAAATGGCGACTAATTATACGACTAAATAATTTAGCGACTATCAATTAACGACTACAAGGATTAGTCGTTATTTAGTCGTAACAGCCTGTTTAGCGACTAAATAACGACTAATAATGTAGTCGTTATACAGCTGTTTTCTTGTAGCGTACGTTGACTCGGTTCATGTGTTGTGTACATGCATTGGCAAATATTTGTAAACTTTTTGGACCTGCAAAGTCTTTATAATATCAAAATAGGTTACACAGTGAGTTATTAATTGACATTTCATTAACATTGATATCAACTTTAACTCTTTAAGAAAGACGAAGAACAAGAAGACAAATTCTTGAGTTTAACAATGAGATTGAGAGGAAAGAAAGATCGAGAAGAAGACGAGAAGATGAAGTAGCGAAGGAAGAAGATTTTTTTTTTCTTCCTTTATCGCATGAAGCCATGAAGATGAAGTATCAGTTTGCTAAACTTAGCAGGCTTATTACTATCGTAAAGTGACGCACAATTGGTCTGCCTTTGCTAGGTTGGGAAATTTTGGTTTCAAAACATATCAATGGCTCAAGTATTAGCTGGGGAATGTTTATACAGTGACAGTGTCATTTCATCACACTCTAAGAATTCTTATGAAAAGCAAGACAAGTCATGAACAAATTATTTTTAATTAATGTGGAATCATGTCTACAATTAATACATTTATTGATCGAAAATACACCTTACAAGATACGGTTTCAAGTTTTCAGTGTTTTATCACCTTTTGGTATTATTTCATGTCCAAGCAAAAGTGAAAACTCAAACATTTGACACATGTCTTATTTAAGAAAATCTGGAGCTAGCTTCTCAGTCGGAACCGGAGTACGAGGCGAGGGTTTGACTGAAGCGCTCGTGGAAATAGTCTCTGGCCCGGACCGGTGGAAACCTGAGGCAACAAATTGGCAAATCAAATCAAATTTTTTGGTTTTCCAATAAGATACCAAAACTTTAAAGTTATCACAAAGTCACCCCCAGCATGATGAATGGAAACAGTCAGACTCAAAAGCTTATAACATGAGACAACAAATTGACAAATCAACCTTTTTGGTTTTCCCATAAAAGACCAAAACTTTTAAGTTACACAAAATTACACATGATGAATGAAAACAGTCAAACTCAAAATTTTATAACATGACACAACAAAAATAACGAGAGTTGTTACCTGGGAGGAGATGTTTCACTACAACAGCTCTCCAAGCACTCTACAACACAGTTTGGGTCTGGATCGACAAATACAGCAACCTTCAAAGTAATTAAACCGAGAAGTTTATGTCACGAAAATGATGATGATTAGTGAAACAGAGACTAATTCAAACAAATTGTACCGTACCGAATAACGTTCTTTTCCCACTGACACCACTCTATGCATTGTTGATCTTAAAATCAAGAAGGACTCTTAAATCAAAATATCACCTTATAAATGAAACTGTAAATTAACTAAAAAGTATGGATTTATTTTTTTTGTACCGGAAAAGACCATTAGTCCATCTTTCCATAAGGTCGCCAATGTTGACAACAAAAGTCCTGTGGATTTACACAAAGTTCTCATAAGTTTTAGGCCTTAACTGCAAATAGTGTCAATCAAAAGCATATGTTTATGGTTTTATATAAACTTACCCTTTAATACCAGCGACATCTTCCCAAACTTTTGGTTCTTTATCTTTATTCCTACAAACCTTTTATTATGTAAACATTGTTATAAGAAGTAGAAGAATACAAAAGAAGAAATTCACAGTTTTAAAAAGATTATGAGATGAATACTTGAAGCCCTGCAACTCCATCAGTTGCAAGAAGAGTTATCATTCCAAAATCTGAATGAGCAGAGGCACCACATGTTTCTTCTCCAGATGAATTCAACTCTCCTATAATAATGTGACAAAGAGGGAATCTAAGAGTAAAGTAAAGAAACTAGCAGTGGATTCTTTAAGACCAGCTTCTAATATGTCTCTAATATATCAATCCCCAAAATGCTATAAGTTTTTGGTGTATTAAAGACCTGGATAACGTAAGAGACGAACAACTGCTGCTTGGTCATTGAAGGCTCCTACTTTTTCAAAGAAGTTTTCCTCCAAATTCAATGCCAAAGCCACTAGGCCAAGCAATTTCTTACCAACAATATCCCTAAGAAGCAACAAATACCAATAAGCACCAACCAAAAACGATCCAATATACGAGAAGGAAACAACAATGGCATCATTGGTTTTACAAGTTTTTTTTTTTTGCTTAGCCATTTGTTTTAACCACGCGGTTCCAAACTTGAGCCTAGTTTCAAAGGTAAGCAGATGCAGAGCAAGTTTCCTTCTACTTACATGACAGTTTTATAGTAGCATTCCATGGTTTGCCTCCAAAGCGGCAAAAGCTCTACAAACATCCACAACCATAAGATAGATGATCAACATAAACAGAAGAAAGAATTAGTATTTGATAGAAGCAAGTACAACACAAAGACTTTATTATACTTCTTGCTAAATTGGTTTTATTGTGGGTTATTATTATCCCTGAAAACTCGGACCAATCCATCCGGTTTAGACATGTAAACTAACGACCTAAACTCTAGTATACATTTTCTGTTTAAATCTTAAAAACTCTATTATAATTTTTTTTACTCGTTAAAATCCATGATATAGCTGGTTTCCCACTAACTTATGATACTGAATGTTGAATCGACGATCCGGAAAATCCGGGTTGGTTTCCCGTTTCGTATTAAAAAAAATATATCTTATAATATGTCTCAAGAGTAACACGAGCTCCACTATCAAATTCCTCACTTTCTTTGTAAATTGTAATCCCACACTGTCACCATTTATTAAAGTTATCATGAGTCTATTATATCTTTACCTTCAAGAGGCCACTCATTAGGGTAAAGTTGTCCCAAAACTCCTTCTGAAGATCCAAAAGTGAACATCTCCTTGGAATCACCTTTTATAAGAAACACTTCATTTAATTACACAATTTTCCTTTCTACTAACCAAAATGATAGAAATTTTTATAAAATGAATCTTGGTCGTTGGAAAAATCAAGCAATTAATTTTCATGGCCTATAATACTCCCTCCGTTTTCGAATAGTTGTCGTTTTAGAGCATTTTTTTGTTTTAAATTAGTTGTCGTTTTAAGGTAATAATGTAACTTATGCCAATAACTACCCAAATTACCCTCATTTAATTAAACACAGATTATTTGTAAATAATTACTTGTCATTTTTATGAGGTTAATATAGTCATTGTATACTTTTTCTTAATTTGTCTAAATACAGTTAAAACGACAACTTTTAAAAAACAGAGGGAGTATATAACTAAGAACCTTTGGAGGTGGCAGAGGATTCGTGTTTCTCGTCGTATAACGGTGAGTATCCACGAGAACCACGACGAGCCATCACCATCTTCTCATCAAGAGGAAGAGAGAATAGTTTCTTGCTCTCCATCAACACTCCTTCCATCATCTCTTCCGGAACGCCATGATTCGTTAGATAGAAGAATCCATGATCCAAGCAAGCCTAAGAAATTGAAAATAATCACCAAAATATTACTCTAAGACTCTATCATTGGAAGCCGACATTTGTACAGTAACATAAAAAATAATACAATCAATGTCGTCGTTTTGTTTCCATGAAAGAAAGACTTGTCCAAGAAGAAGAAGAAGAAGAACCTGACGAATCAATCGGGAAGTAGAGAGCTTCTCCGGTGAAGAAAGATCGATGATTGGAAGTTTCAGAGCTGTTCCCATTATTTCTTCTTATCCTTATTAAACTTCATATGGATTTCTCTCATCTCGCTTGTTTTCTTTTTAAGCAAATGCACTTGTCAGACTATGTCGGTACGACGTCGTTGTAGTTTTATTTCTTGACGTTGGGCCCGGGTTTTGATATACTAGGCTTCAGGCCCATAAAACTTAGATACTAGTCCAAGTCCACGTTGTTATCATTTTAGCTGAAACAATCGAATGAGAGCTGTTCCCATTTTAGCTGAAACACCGTTGATAGTATTTTCAATTAATTACATACTATTATAGTTTGACGTGTA
The DNA here is from genome assembly GCA_905216605.1 of Arabidopsis arenosa. Classification (NCBI taxonomy): domain Eukaryota; kingdom Viridiplantae; phylum Streptophyta; class Magnoliopsida; order Brassicales; family Brassicaceae; genus Arabidopsis; species Arabidopsis arenosa. The sequence goes on along the minus strand of LR999457.1, from coordinate 10,678,381 downwards.
ACCAGAGCCGGCCCTAGCCACAAGCTAGGGAAGCATGTGCTTGTGGCCCCAGATGTAGTTATTAATATATCGGCCCTCTTTTTCCCAAAATTCTCTTATAGCTCTACTGGTTAAATGCTAGCCGGGGGAAGTGTGAGGTTGAGTGTTCGATTCTCACAGTTGCAGAAATATTTTAACAACTTTTTTGGAAAGAATTAGGCCTCTCTTTTTCTTTTAAGCTTGTGGCCTTCAAAATGTTAGAGCCGGCTCTGCGTGTAACTTCAACAAAAATAAAGATAACAATTGATAATAATTTACAATAGAAATAACTATAGAAAACTAAGTGCTATATAAAGCAATTTATGAGGTTTAATCATACGTAAAGAAAAAAAAAAAAAAAAAAAGCGATCCTACAGTAATTAATACTCCAAAAAAGTTTTAAGAACACTCATCATCCTACAGTAATTAATACTCTAACGCTGATATATATCATGTCCAAAAAAAACAGATGTAAAATTTTACTTATTACTTAAAAAAAAAAGGTCAGTATTTTGACGTGTTACTTAAAAAAAAAAATAGAAAACCTAATAAAACAACTTTCGAAAATGAAAATTTAAAAGAGCTAAACATACAGACTGGTGTGTAGTTTTAAATAGAACTTTACTATAACTATAGGCACAAAATATTCTTGTATAATTCTGTCGATATATTATGATTGATACCATAGCAATATGTTTTGTTTGTTCATTAATGGACCTGATTTAATAGGTTTGGACAGAAATACATAATGCGTCTGATTACAAATCTGTGGAAAATATGTGGTCGCCTTTATGTGCTTTGGCTGATAACGCTGAAAGAGAAGGGATATCCAAAGACCGCAAGAGTGTCTCAGAAGTAGAAGAAAAAAATAAGAAGCGTTACAACCATGAAGAGATTAACCTTGGGACTCGGGTAAACCGAACGAATCGGTTGTTTTGGCTTTTAATATTTGTACTAAAATTAACCGAAAACGGTTTGGTTCGGTTCTCTAGCAAATATAAATGTAATGCTATTGAAAATCATTGACTATAACATTTTACTATTTCCAAAGTAACAAATTCTGGTTTCTTAGTTTTACATTGTTTATCATTTAGACAAATTTAAAATTATACCGAAAAAAGTTTTCTTATAACAATAATTCCAATACAAAGTAATATTTTAAGTAAAAAAACGATCCTACAGTAATTAATATAAGTTAAAACTTAAAAGTTCTAAGAACACTCATCATCAGTCTAACACCGCTGATATCATGTCCAAAAAAAAAACAGATGTATATTTTTTTTTTCAGATGTATATTTTTACTTGTTACTTAACAAAAAAAGTCAGTATTTTGATGTGTTACTTAAAAAAAAAAAAAATAGTAAACCTAATAAACTAACTTTCGAAAATGAAAATTCAAAAAAGCTAAACATAGAGACTGGTGAGTAGTTTTAAATAGAACGTTACTATAACTATAGACACAGAATATTCTTGTGGATATATTATGATTGATATCATTGCAATATGTTTTGTTTGTTCATTAATGGACCTGATTTAATAGGTTTGGACAGAAATACATAATGCGTCTGATTACAAATCAAAAAATGTTTAGAAAACGAAAAAGATCTTAGGACAGTGATTCCTTAATTAATGGAAGATTTAATAATAAATGCAGGTGGACCATATTTCTAATTTTGATGATTCCAATGCCACAGTCCACAGAAGACATTGCCCAAACACGTTTTCTCTTTAGCTTTTTTTGCTTCATCAACAAACATGGTCTCCATCATTGGACCGCTCCTCGTTTTATCACAGTATGGTACATTCAATTAGATTCAACTACATTGGTAAACACATTTATACAACCCTCTACGTTTTAAGTAAATTTGTAAACTTTTTTAGTAATGACAAAATGTTGCAGAAACCTAATTAATTCAATCATTTTCATTTCAATGGAAAAAAAAACTTTAAAAAGAAATCACTTTCATAAGTTTTGAAAATTTAGTTATGCTTTTCTTGTTGAATAATTGTGCCGGTCGCACCTTGTTTCTGTCCGTCCAATTTTAGTTGAACACTAACAAATCTTTTTTATACACACTATATTGATATAGATTACATATATTATATATTTTTGTCTTGATTGCACATAGAATGGTTTATACAAAACACTCTTATATATATGTACAGAATGTGTGTATTTTATCTATGTAATATGAGCAATTAGTATATAAGTTTGTGGGGAACAACTTCCATCATTTTAAGCAAAAGACAGCTTGGCCACATAAATTAATAATCATTTAGCTTCCTTGTATAAGAATTGTATATATAGATCATTATGTCCGAGATTTGATTGCAAATCTCGACTGATTATTGAATTGGTCGCACCACCTTCTATATATATATATATACTCCCAACAAAAAAACAACTAGTAGATGTTTATTATGCTAACACTCAATAATTGAAGTATTAATTAATAAAAAGAGGGAATACATGTAAATCAAATTGAAGTCATAAAATAAAGTAAAGAGATCGTCTTAGTATCCATGAACGAGGTTGCACGTGTGGCACAGCTTTTAAGCAATAGATTAATTAACAAGTGATTATGGATCTAATGAAGCAAATGATTATTGCCGTTTTTGATTTAGCGGTTAATCGCATGTGCCAGCTCAGCTAGTCACATGGCGGAGACACGAGGGACCAGTCCCCGAACCGATCCCATTCCCTAAGCACGCTTCGTTTATTAAATTTAGATTTTCAGGAGTATTTTTTGGAAATACACGTAGCCACACACGTGCGAGTGATTCTGTCATCAATGGACGACGATGCTGGTTCCTCCAGCTTTCATAGGACGGCTATGACTCTAGGTACTTTCATTGATCATCGTATAATCCAACCAAACAAAATTGTTAAATTTAAAGTATATATTTTCTTTTGGTTCAATCAAAATGGAAACTACTTTCATCACAATAAACTTAAGTAGTATATAACAAGCACCAACTAAAACATTTGATATTAAATGGAGTTCGAATAAAACGAACTAAAATATCATAAATAAGGAATTGTATTGGAAAGTATTTTGCTACTTGTTTGTGACCGATAAAAACAATCACTATAGATCAATAATACCAATGATCTGATAAAGTCCGAAATGGTAAGTCATCGAATTTTTGGAAAATTTTGACAGTTGGGGAGATGAAGCCTTATGGGGCAAACAAGGACACACGTGTGCTTCGCTGTCTTATGATTCTGAATCGAGTGTCGAACTTCGAGCTCCACGTCCCTTCCACGTGAAGATGGTAATAGTCGAACCAACTTGCCTTTAGTTTTCGATCCCTTCCTGTCCTTTTTCACATTAATGTTCTTATTTCTTTTCTTATGCATATGATTTAACGTTGTTTGTCTTTTTAGTGGAGTCGAGGTTTGCACATTTGTTTATTATAATTAAAGTAATATTATTATATTATCATAGTCGTTTTAAATGATTCCAATACTCTTCTTTTTTTAGGTCCAACATTCGAATACTGTAGTCTCTATCTATGCAAAACAAATATTAAACGTATAATTGATGTTGTTCTTGCAGAATTTTAGGTATCTGCAACTTGTTTCCGAAAATCATTAAAGAACGACCGATGAAAAATATACATTTTTATGATAGAAAAACCACTCGAAATTATATTAAAACACTAATATAGTGTTTTGCGAATATCCTCCAAGCTCAAATCAGAATGCAGTTGTTCTAACCTGAAGAGAGAGGAACCCAGGTGGAATAATTCAACGTTTGCTTTAGTGTTTCTGGTGGTCAAGTTTGCTATCCGTATTCCTCTCTCTTATTTTCAGATGTTTTTCTCGGATTAATATCTCATGGTATGTTAAGTTTAGAGTAGTATTTATATAGTTTATATTTTTCTCGAGTCTATCTATCGGGTTACTGGTTCTTAAAGTAGGGTTTGGCACATTTTTTTGGTCTTTCGGAAAATATTAGTGACTAGTAGATTCAACGCGATTAGCATCCTTATATACGTGATGGGGTGTCAAATGCTCTCATGTCGATTCGCTTGGGGACCTCCTAGTGAGAGTCTCGTGATAAGTTATAATCAATGTATTTTCTATGTAACCAATTTAATTTATTTTGATAGAACTTAACATATACATGTGTTTTTTTGTAGATGTTTAAAATTTTATTTCACATATTCCATAGTGTGTAGAAGTAGATTTGTTAATAAACAACTGTACTCAGCAAATCACAGTATCAAGTAAATAACAAAGCTACTTCTACAGACACTATGGAATATGTGATTTAATATTACAGTATTAAGTAAATACTCCCTCTGTTCCTTCAAGTTTGATGTTTTGGCTTTTTTATTTGTTCCTGAAAGTTTGATTTTGTAGAATTTATTTAATGTATTTGTTTTATTTAAATTAATTAAAATGGAAAAAGTGGGTAATGATGGAATGTGAAACTCCCACTTTTGTTGCATTGGTAGTAAAAAACACGTTATCTTCTATTTAAATAATCATTTATTTTAATTAAAAAAAAATAAAAAATTATTTCTTAATTTATGTGCAAAACTCAAAACATCAAACTTGAGGGAACAGAGGGAGTAACTATTTTCCCGTGCAAGTCTTGGTTTCATATGAGATCTCTAATATAATCGTCAACAAAAAGGGAATTTCTGATCATAATAATGGCCCGTCGATGATGTCCTCCTAAGTTGATAAATCGTAACTGCGAGTTTTCACCGGACTCTTTACTCTTTAGGAAACAGAAAAAGTAAATGATTTAGGAGTATTATACTCTCTTGTTCTTTTTTTTTTGGGTCATCGTTATTTACTTATCTATGGAGTACAAATAATTGGAGAGGACTCAGAGGAGTCATGCATCATGATTAGAGAGAATGAAGAAATTAATTGAGGACGATTAGAGAGGATAAAACCCAAAACTGAAGTCCAAATCAGACAAAAGCACCTGTGGGGCCCACAACATAATTGAGGACGATATTACGTTGAAAGGACAAAATGGTCATTTTTGGACACCTTTCTTTTCTTAGGACGCAGTCCCGTTCGTGGTGGGGTCAGCTCCACGTGAAGTTCACATGCTTTCCATGCACCGTTTGGGTCATTCTGTTGGTCCCGCCTTATTTACTAGTCTATTTGCTATATTAGGGAAATTTAATTTTCGAAAATAATAAAATGCTCACAACAAAAATCAATCAATATATGTATAAACAAACTATAAAACCACACAAAAATTGTGCTGCTTTTCTGAGTTATATTTATTATTGTCGCTGGTCTTATGTTTTAAATTTGGAGTTTATATTTAAAATTTTCATATATTTTGTGGTCATAGATGGTCCAAGATAACAATTCGTGACAAATTAAAAAATATGTGTTATTAGGTTATAGTATTTTTTGTTGTAAAAAAAATATAATTGCCAAGGACATCGAAATAACGGGATTGGTATGTATAAGAGAAAATAAGAAGATTTTTTTAAATATATGAAGAAAGATAAATAAAATGAAGAAAAGTCATATATACCTTCTTGCTTCTGGATGGCGTAGGAAATTTCATTCCGAATTCAGAAATACAATGGCTCCTCGCTAATATATCTTTTAATTTTTTGATAAAAAAAATTTTTACCTAATTTTAAAGCAGTGTATATCGATAGGCTTCACATTAGCTTCTTTGGTTTACTCAAATGATTGTGCAAAAAGAAAAATCAATCATTAATTAATTTCTCTAAGAAAGTGACATTTCAAAATCCTATTTTCATGTTAAACGAAAAAAAAAAAAAAAAAAAAGAAGACTCATTTCGATATAGAGTTTGCCTTCTTCATGACATGACATGACCTTAATATAAATTTCCCTGATGTAATTAATCAGTAAAATGCACATATAAAACGGTCGAAATTACGTACGTAGGGATGTTATCTACTACTTAATTGACAACAAAACAGAAGGGGCAGTGTTCACGTGCATGTCACGCTGGTGATGGTGTGGACACACGAGCCTCGTACGGTGTAAAGAAGGAGAATAGAGAGAGTCGCACGAGCCGCACGTGGGATGTTGACCTGTCGATTAGCTTAAGGGGTATGTACATAAACTAATGATTAAGTACATACAAATGAAAACATGCCACGATGCCCTTAGATCTACAATGTTTTTGTGGGGTTTTTACTCAGTCACATCCACATGATTAATATTGGTCCCTCATCCTCATTTATATATTTCACAAGTATAACAATTACCCAAAATTTAGTTTTTTTTTTTTAATTTCTTTTCAGAGAAATGTTTCCTCTACGAATGAATAACGAGTGGAACGAAATTATTCATTTATCATATCCCTATAATTCATCTTTCTTTTCATTTGTGTATATAATATATATATACCCTTTAACTTTTCTCATGCTTACCATTTAGACTTTTTGTCTTCCTTTAACCTTCTTTATCTTTTTCTCCTTAAAAACTGATGTATCTAATTTCCTCCCATGAATTTTCCCAATCACTTTACAAATCACAAATTATTATATGTCTTCTAGACCGTTGTATGTATTTTGTCTTCTAGAACGTTGTGTATATGTGTGTATATATGATATATATCACATCCATTATGTTTTTTTTGGGTGAAAACAATCATATATACTAGAAATACTTGAAATATATAATCCATTAGTTCATTCAAATGTTGTAATAACGTTTTATGTTTCAAGAAATCCAAAACAATACTTTTCTAATTTAAAACTGATTTTTTCATAAGAAATACCTATATTCCATTTAATCATAGCTAACTAATTTCGAGTTTGATTTTATCGCGAGCAGGTCAATAGGGATATATGTATAACAATTTTTCAGTATGTATGAAAATCAATATTCCGACATAATGGTGGTATGCATGATTTTTATGATTTTACCACGTTTATATAATAGTTTATTTTAGTATATATGAATTGCGGTTTTTTGAATATCATAAAAGTTTTCTTCTTTGGGCTTGACAGTGATTTAAATACAATAACATGTCACGTAAATATGAGAAATGGAGACCCTTTATAATATACACAATTACACATATACATTAGTCATTAGAAATAGAAAGAAAGAAAAAATCGACCGACAACAAGATTGGTGAAGAAACGCAATAATTGAAACCATCAAGTACAGTGTAATACCCGCACAAAATATCACACCACCTACTCTTAGGGGCAATGCTGTACTTTAACATATTGTCGAGACAAGGAGACCAGGTTACATGAAATCATGGAGATGATGATGCATAAACAATCACCAAAGTTCACCCTATGAATCCAAACCCTTCTAGCTTAGTGGCTATGATCATAGCCGACATATCATACTCCATTTTGGAGGAAATTATGCGGTGGAAAACGATTAGCTTGTTTGTTCTCATTAGCAACATATCAGAACAATACAACAAACTAGATACTATATAGTAGTTCGGTGCTTTTTCCCTTATGAGTGACTTAGATCGGTGCTTTGTTTCGTTGGATCTGGACGGGATTTGGATCTGGAGGCTGTGTAGGGTGGTGAGTTCGCTCATGGTTGGAGTCCCTCCTCTCGTCACCGGTTTCCTTGGTGTCCCTATCGCCGGTTTTTTCTCGATTTCTCCTGTCTCTTTATTTGTAGTCTTCTAGCTCGGTTAGTGTGGGTTTTGCTTGCTCAGAGGTTGTCTTCGTGCTTGTGTTTTGCACAATGCTTCAACTTTCTGTTTATGGGTTTAGTTTTGGCCTTTGCTCTTCTGCTCTGTTGTGTCTTCTTGGTCGTTCATGGTCTCGTAAATGGGCTAGGTTTCGTACTTTGTGCTTGCCTTTCGGATGGTTTTTTGTTGCTGTGTCATCTACTAACCCTCCTTTGTGGCTCTGTTGAGCTTTGGAGTTGGGTTCAAGGCAAGCAATGGATTCGATCTTCAATTCTTCTCTTGCGAGGACGTCTCCAGATTTATGACTGTAGATGGATGAATCTGTGGTCGACGAGTGTCCGTGTGTAAGAACGGTTGGTCCTCTTAGGCTTGTCTCAAGTGGAATCTCAAGGTGTTTCTCCTTGTTCCTATCCTGTTTCGTTCTCCTTGTGTGGCTGGTGTGACGTGATTGTAGTGGTTCTGGTTTCTTTGGTATCGATGGGGTCCTGACTTCGTTTCCTGTTGGTGTGGCCTTTGGTTTGATTTCGGTTCTATGGCACATCTGGTCTGTTTGACGCTACCCAGCGTAAACTGTTTCTTTGGAAAGCTTGGTGGGAGGTCTATTGGAACATTTGGGCGGTGTAGGGCTTTGGCTTCATTCTTTTCCTTAGTGAGTTTCTATTGTGGTGTAACTTTTTCACTGGTTTAGTTTCCCCGTTCTTGTGGCTTAGCTTCCCTCTTTTGGGCATTGACTCCGGGGATATTTAGTTTTTCCGCCGGCTCTCGTATTCCAAACATGTATCTTTCCTTGTTCTTATTAATCTTATCAGATGACAAAAAAAAAGATACTATATAGTAGTTTATTTTACCACGGTTATAGATTTTCGATAGTAACTTACTTTACCACGTTTATATAGTAGTTTATTTTACCACGGTTATAGATTTTCGATAATAGAACTTGGAAATAGACATGCTTTGCAACAAATGACTTCGGTGTTAAGAATAAATAAGAAAATAATCTTAGAACAAACAAACAAGTTTTTTAATTCATCGTTAAGAATAGCCAAAGAGAATAATCATAGGACATACTTCTGTCGATAAGTTCCACAACTTAAGAATATAATTACAAGATTTTTCGACAATTGTTTTGGTAATTGTTAATCTAACATATTGGATATAAGTCCTTGTCTGACGGCTAGGACATTATGTCCGAGAAATTTTAAAGATTCGTTTACCAATCCTACAAATCACCACGTAATTTTCTGTATTTTGTCCTCATTCGTATAAGATCAACAATCACTTTCCGGTTAGTCACTTATTATAAAAAAAATTTCAGCCCAAACACGTTTATATGTAGATTTCTTTCAAGATTTGTGACCGAAAAAATAAATTCATTTTAATAATACATGTGATCAAATCAATTTTTTAAAACGTATCTTCGCATACACCCCTATATTTTTATGAAACCGAAATGTTACAAGTAAAGTACTGTAATCCGTATTTGACTTTCTTACGCACATACTACACCACTTAATCCGTATTTTCGTATATTTCTCTTTAACCACACTTAGTTTGTTCAATTGTCACTATTAACTATAACAAATTAACAAACAAAAATGTTCACATAACTGCCATAAAATGCTAACAATCAAGCCGAAAGTGTACGTGCAACAGTGTGAGATCGAACAAGTATCATTAAAGAAGGCCATGCTCTATTCATTACTCAATACCATTCCCTTATTATAATACATAGGCAAAAAAACGAAAACAGGATAAAAAGGAGAGAGCGATGATGGATGGTCATGGAGTTTGCTGTTTTTAGGGACGAATAACAAGTATCGTATGATTGGTAAGACTTCTTCTGTCGGCGCGTGACCCGACAAATCGACACTCGCGTGTGTGTGAGTCACGTGGTTCGACGCCTCTCACTGGCTCATATCATATTGGGTCCACGTGAGTTTCTTTCCCTTTTTTCTTATTTGTTCTTCTTCTCTTTTATACGTAGTTTTATTTCCCCTATATAACCCCAATAATCAGTATATTATATGTTTGATATTTTATAAAAATTTTACTCTTTCCAAAAAAAATTATACTTTGTTGAAAATGTCTCCATATTTTTCTGCACTCCCACGTGTACTCCACCTCTATTTAAAAAAAAAAACTTTTTTCTATAGACAAAAGTTTAAACTATAGTCATTTGTGAGATATACAAGTGCATGTGAAGGTTTAGAGAGTTACATCTCAAAACCAATTTCTAATCATTTGGGTAATCTATAGTTAATTTTTTTTTTGGTTCTCCTTTCCTTTTTGGGGGACGAATATATTTTTTCCAGTTATATTTGTTTATAGAAAGTTTCATTTTTTGTATATACGAATAGAAAGTTTTTTTTTTTTTTTGTCAAAGGAGAAAGAAGAAGTTTAGTGAAATTATCTTTGGTAGGAAAAATAAAATAGAAAAATCTTGCTTGTATGCGACTATTTCTATTGCACATACAAAAAACGACTATAAAAAGGACCCACATTGATTATGAAAATCAGATCGACGAAAAGTTTGTGTGTCTGATTCCAATCATATTGATCTAATTCACTCATATTTGATGGTTGTCAAAGCATATAGCTGGATTAAGTGGGGGCACAACATTGAAAACATTTCTCAACCGTATGATCTCATTTCAGCTTTTTTGTTTTCTCAACGTTTAATCGTGACCATCAATTTCTTTTTCAATCTCTATAATCATTTCTTCTTTTAGCGTGTCACTGGGACCTTCACTGTCAATGCTGAATTAATATCCTTTAAGGATTTGAAGGCAAGAAAATTCTTGTTGCAACTAATAAAAGGAATCGATTTTGATGCTCATTAATCGACCTTTATGACAAAATGGTCAAGACTCACGATAAATGCTAAATCATTCTATGGTTGTATATGTAAAATGATTTTATATTTTTAATATACATGCACATATACTTTCTTCTGTTTTATAACAAATTATTTGAGCATTAAATTAACAATATAGGGTAATTTACAAAAGAAGAAGAAGAATAACATGTGTGTGAATTCAAAAAAAAAAAAGTATACTTCAAATAAACAAAAGGAGTATGTAAAATCCTAAATAGTGATTTATTTGAGTATTTTGCATTTTGATGTTGGTAATAACTTTTTGGGTTTGATGATAACATATAGTATATGTGTTAGTGTCTTATTATGACATTTTCTAAATGGTATAAAAATTTAACAAAGTGATATTGTTAAAAAAAGTATCTTTGGTTTACCACATCACGAATATTGTGTGTTTTAATTATGATAATTAATTAATTAATACTACTCTTTATGTTTCTAAGAGATTGATGTTTGAAGTTTTTACATAAATTTAATAATTCTGCATTTTTTATTATTTTTCTTTGTTTAAAAAGATTAACTTTATTTTCTTCCACTCTTTATTGATGAGAAATGAAAATAATCATGATACAAAGCATCAATCTTTATACAACCAAAAAGCTAAAAAAATCATTCACACAAATAGGTTTATGGTATATGATGATACTCTCTCAACATCTTCATTAACATAATTATTGTTAAGTTAACAAAAAGAAGAAAAAGGCATCATTATAAGTTATTAATAAGTTTAAATATTATTTTATTTCCTGGTACAATGTACTGTTTTTGGTCATTAAGTGGTTCAACGACAAAAGTAAAACTCATGCGGTCGACCCATGCGTTAGAACAAGAAAATCTGAAAAAGAAGATTGAATTCTTTAATTTTTCACAAAAAGAAGTTTGAATCCAATTCAACCGTTTTTGTTTAGTTGTTCTTTAATTAATTTTCTCACTGATGCTTTAAAGAATCATATATATGAAAGGAGGTGAACACTCTCCATATGATGGACACGTCAGCACGCTACAGAATGACACATGGCACTCTTAATTATCTATTTAAAAAAAGAAAAAAGAAAAAAATATATGCAATTAAAAATCCCTAAATCCGTTCACCTAATTAAACGTTTACTGTTCCTACCAAAAAAAAAAATTAAACGTTTACTGTTTTACTTCCATGAATACGAATCGAAAACTTCTATCAACCTAATGTCACCATATAAACCCTTCGACTTTCTAGCAACCACCATGAAGTCAATGAGATTCTCTGAATCTCTCTCTCTCTTCTTATAACAAACTTTCCTCTGAAAACCAAGAATCCTCACAAAAAAATGGCTCCCAAAGAGTAATCTCGCCGATCAGTTACAGAATCATTGGTCAAGACATTTAACAAGTACGTGAAGGACTTTAGGTTTTGCTTCTACTCTTTTGGGAGTTTAATCTTGTAGGTCTGTAAAAACATGGATTATGATAAATTCATATACTGTGATTGTGATGACTAATCTTCCAATGAAAACAATGTACCATGCCTGCAGATTTATATTTTTCTCACTTCTATACTCGTCTCTGCATAAATATGAGAATTTTGGGGTAAAAAAACTGAATATTTAAGATACAAATTTAGAATCTCAGCTGGTTACTAAAAAGATTAGTTGTATTTGGTGGATTTATAGATATTGTTATACCATATAGGTTTTGTGATGAGATATGGTTCCTTCATTCTTATGTTACCATGATTCTTCTACTGTTCTACAGGCGTTCATGTCGATGCAGAAACAACGATGGTATATTGCCAAGAACGGAGCATCTTCAAAGTTGATATACGTAATGTCGAAGAAGAGCAAACAGGAATGGTGGCGATGTTTCTAAGATGAAAAACAGAGGGTCGTACAACAACTAATCTCCATATAGAAACAATGAGATCAGTTTCTAAAATGGTAACGTTCTATGGTTTTGGTGAATATTAAACTTTCATCAATCTTTAAGTTTTATTGGCTTAAGAGTTTTTCGATGCGGTTTACAAGTCCTTTCTTTTCTTTCATGAACTTATCCATTTGACAGAGGATTGCGTTCTCGATTTAGACATAATCTAGCTGTTACATCATCTACACAAATACTTCGAGCAAGGTCTTGTTACAAGTATATAGATCATGCTTCTTGTTTGTGTTCTAACATCTCTTGGGAAAAGTATCAAAACCAATACGTTTTTAATGTGTTGATATTTGGATTGAATGTGATGCTCTCGATTTGCCATTTGATGACGGTAAATTCAATGCTATAACAATGGGTCAATGGTCTTAGAAACGTTGTTGAAAGACATAAAGTCATGAGGGAGATGTATCAGGTTTTGAAACCAGGTATGGTTTTTTTCCTTCCTTAAAATTCATTTACATCTTTATGTTTATCTTAATAAGTCTCCAGTTGGTTTTCAGGTTTAAGATAGTATCCATACTTGATTTCAATCCTTTACTACATTCAGGACTGGGTTTCAGATTAAGTTTCTCTAAGGTAAAAAGTGATTATAAGAAAATAACTTGGTAGAAAACTTGTCTTATCTTTCTCTGGAAAAATAAGAACTTTATATTATTTGACAATGACTTTCCATTGTCTTGATAAATTTTTAGACTGGTAGAAGATGATTAAAAAAACAACATGATGGGACAATAAAAGATAAATGTGGTTGCATTAGATGATGGAAGACCTCATCCGACACATAAGAAAAGGTCTCTACAAATTTTTGAGCTCTCCTAACACTTTATGCTTGATTTGTATGTATTTATATCAATAGTCATGGACATAAGAAAAAAAAAGTCTAAACCAATTTTCGTTCTAAGACCTTTCTGGAAGAAGGTTGGGGTAGTGATGGAAATGGGAAATGTTAAAAAGTTTATAGTATTGGATGGGATTTATTTTGTTGTGGTACAGTTTATCATTGAGACACTTGTTTTGATCGTATGCTTGTTCTCGAAATCTGAACATAAGAGTTGAAGGAATTTTTTTTAGGTAGGTATGCTTTTAATGATTCTACCGAGTTAATTCTATTCTATCATAACAATTCCTAATGTATTGAAAGAACTCATTATACTGTATGTAGTAACAATTACCTTCAACCTTTATACTCCTGGAAAAAATGTACATTGAGATTTATTATATCTAAACTCCTCGAGATTTATAAGCTAGAGGATAAAACAACTTGCAAGGTGTTTTTTATAGCCTTATTACTACTGATATTAGATTGTGACACTAACAAAAGTAAGCTATCCAAGAACATCAACATTGAATAAAGTTGCTACGTTTTTTTTCTTCTTTCTAAAGCATACAATAATTAAAAAAACACAAAAAGCATATAAATATTGAATAAACAAATCTTCAAAGTTATGGTTTTTCAAATGCATCAATATAGCTCGACTCTTTAAGAACAGAAACTGGTTGTATTTTTTTATTTGATAAATGAAAATTACATTTACATTTTACAAATAATTGGCAATTTTTAATACAAATTTTTTTATATAAATTAATTTGTAAAGTTGTAAAATAAAAAAACCCGCACGTAGTGCGGGTATTCACCTAGTTAAAGTAAAAGGTTTTCAAAGTGTGCAACAAGCGTGATTCTTTGGCTTTTAGAGTTATTAGAGGCCTGATTATAGGTAGTCTCTTAAGAAAATCTTAAGATTATGTTAGCATTTAATTGATTATATTTATTCTCAAAAGTGCCTTTAAGCTAAGAAGTGTTTTTTAGCTAAGGAACAAAAAAAAAAGTTAAGAGGTGGAACAAAAAAAATACTATTACTTAAATATTTTTAAGAAGTATTATTAAGAGCCCTTGGATAATCATGCTCTAAAAAGAGTAATCATTTTTTTTACTCTTTCTCGACAACAGCAATCACAAGGATGATTTGCATTATCATTTCTACTTTTAATAATCCTATAAAATAAAGTCAAATCATCGCAAAAATTTGATAAATTCCATGGAAATTATAAAAGTTTGACTAACAATTGTTGGCTTTGCATCGTAACTTACTAATTTAATTAATTATAAGGTTTATTTGTTGCAGATAGTAATTAATATCCAAAAATGAAAGGTCTAATTTCATTACGTATTAAAGAGGATTTCATTTTATTTGACTTCATATATTCTCACAACTTAAAAATCTAATCAATTATCTACACTAGAACATTTGATTGAAACAAAACGAAAAGTAATACATCCAAACGTTTAAAACAAACAAAGTAAACAAAATCAAAATAAAATAACTACGATTAGATTTTGTTCTCGCCTAATATTTTTTTTTATTAGTTTGTCCACTAAAAGTCATATGAAAATCCTAAAAATTATCTATTAGTGATAGTTTGATAATCATCTTTGACTGAGAAAATTGATGTTACATAAACATTAATATATTAACATTAATCATTAATGGTGCGACTATAATTATTATTTTATCATCTTTCTTGGATTTGATAATTTGTTTAGGTTTGAGAGAGTTAGAGGGGGACAAAGAAGCAAAGTTTGTGATTATAAAATTATTTCCATTGAACTAAAGTTTCAATAGTTTATTGACTTTAATAATAATAACTATTTTGCCCTCAGCTAGTCACACACTCATGATTGCAAAAAATAAAAAATACAATAACATCAATTTCTCTCTCTATACCTCTATATATTAACCCTTCTTCTTCCTTTACTTGCCCATTCATCATCTTTCCTCTGTCTCTCTCTCTCAAAAGAAAAGCAAACAACTTTATTGCAAAACAGAGTTTTTTTTTTTCTTGAGAAAATTCAACAAAAGATGATGTTGGAGAAAGACGATCTGGGTCTAAGCTTAGGCTTGAATTTTCCAAAGAAACAAATCAATCTCAAAACAAATCCCTCTGTTTCTGTTACTCCTTCTTCTCTAGGATTACTCCGAAGATCCTCCTGGAACGAGAGTTTTACTTCTTCAGGTACTTCATAGCTTTCTGGTTTCCTCTGTTTTTTTTCCCCGAGAAAATAAAAAACCTTAAAGGTCTCACCTTTTTTCCGCTTTCCTAAGAAAAATACATCCATCGAAAAACCTTAAAGGTCTCACCTTTTTTATCTTTCTTTCAATCTTATGCATGCAGTTCCAAACTCAGATTCATCACAAAAAGAAACAAGAACCTTCATCCGTGGAATTGACGTGAACAGACCACCGTCGACGGCGGAATACGGCGACGAAGACGCCGGAGTATCTTCCCCCAACAGTACCGTCTCAAGCTCTACAGGAAAAAGAAGCGAGAGAGAAGAAGACACAGATCCACAAGGCTCAAGAGGAATCAGTGACGATGAAGATGGTGATAACTCCAGGAAAAAGCTTAGACTTTCTAAAGATCAATCTGTTATTCTTGAAGAGACCTTCAAAGATCACAGTACTCTCAATCCGGTAATTTTTTTTTCTTCTTTTACTTTATTTTTTTACCCGAGAAAATTTTGTTTTTTACCGGGGAAATTAATGGCCATGATTATTGTGGAAACGAAAAAAACGCGTAAATGAATATTCACTTTATTGTATTCAACATGACTATTATTACTTGTTGACAAAGAAAAAACATTACTAGTATTGGTTTTGGTCACTCATAAATGCAGATATTAATTTGTAAATGGCATTTTCGTAAATTTAGACTGAAATCAAGGTTATTTTCAACTTCTTACAGAAGCAGAAGCAAGCATTGGCTAAGCAATTAGGATTAAGAGCAAGACAAGTGGAAGTTTGGTTTCAGAACAGACGAGCAAGGTACACAAAAAAAACACACACAAACGAAAGATCTCTCTATTTTCCCGATTTACCCCTGGTTTATCTATTTGTTAATAAGGGTATTTTGGTAACTTTAACAGAACAAAGCTGAAGCAGACGGAGGTTGACTGCGAGTTCTTACGGCGATGCTGCGAGAATCTAACGGAAGAGAACCGTCGGCTACAGAAAGAAGTAACGGAGTTAAGAGCACTTAAGCTCTCTCCTCAGTTCTACATGCATATGAGCCCACCCACTACTTTGACCATGTGCCCTTCATGTGAACACGTGTCTGTCCCACCACCACCACCTCAGGCTGCAACGTCAGCGCACCACCGGTCGTTGCCGGTCAATGCGTGGGCTCCTGCGACGAGGATATCTCATGGCTTGACTTTTGACGCTCTTCGTCCTAGGTCATAAAGTCTTTTACTTGCAACTAAAGGGCATTTCGGTCATTTTATTAAGTTTAAGGGACCAGATATGCATGTAGTTGTTAACATGTATGTATTTTTTTAGAAAGAAAGAAAACAGATTAATAGTTTTTCTCGTTTAAACCAATATACATGTTCATGCTAACAAGTAACAACAAATGCTTACAGCCAATTATATCCGATATTATGATTTGAAATCATTTTGTTTTGTTTTGTTGCAATAATTATTTTGGACAAAACTATCACAAGAAAATTTATTGTAATACTATTTCGTAGTAGATTTAATTGTGTCTAGCGACAAACGAGAGAAGTACAATTGATGTTGAAAATGCAAAAGAAAAATAATGGTCCAAATTGTTGTTTCATGTGGCTATGTTAAAATATTAAATAGTCTACTAAAATTAGTTGAAATTTCTGTAAGTTTTTCAGGATTTGTTTTTTTCTTGGTAGAAACTTAAAATGACGAGAACTAGCTTTTATATACTTTGGGCCGAAATGTTCTGGCATTACCGTATGGTCATACATGAGTATGGGCTAAATTTAGGCCTTATTGAACATGGAGGTTATGGGCCACTTCGCGTCTTTGGTTTGAAAGGTTCACGAAAGTGCTTATCCTCACTACACATGTTAAATCACAAACTCTGATTTGGGCGATGAAATGTGTCATGTTGAAAGAGATTTTTTTTTTTTTGAAGTATTTGAATTGGACTGCTCTAAGATGTTGAAAATGCTAGATGATCGATCGATCAATCAATCGGATTGGCAAGCCTTTTGACGGAGTTAGATGAATTTTCTTTACTTTAGGGATACATTTAACGTATTTTGGATATATTTGATTCCATGAAGCTATGTAATAATAATCGTACTAATTGGCTTGCTAAATTTTAGAGCACTCATAACAAAACCAAGAATATAAGTTTATGACATGGGAAAAGTCTAACACGAACCCATGTAATTAGGTTATCTAAGCAAATAGTCGCTTATAACCATGTAATAAGAACAATGAAACTAACCTATAGAGTTGCCATTTGGAATAACTCTCATTCTTAACCTTTTTGTGATATATCAATCAAAGATTTACTAAACTTGTGTGTTTTTCAATTAATCTTTCCCTTTGTAGTTTGTTTGTACAACAAAGCTCCTCATGAGCTATTAAATTTCATAGCTTATTATCTATCTCAATAAGCTTATTTGAGCATAAATCTATCTTGCCTAAAAATGGCTTCACTAAAAAGACAAGAGCATGAGGTTTTTGTTTTCCTATGTAAGCAACTTTATGTTGGATTCACTCTCTTTAGAGGCAAGTCTCTTCCCATCGGATCATTAATCTATTAAGTTTTTCCCGCACAGAAAAACATACCAAGAAAAAAAAAGATTCATGTGCAACCAGAAACAAAGAGAGTTATACTCAAATCTGACTTTTAATTCACATAAAAACTCCATTCCAGTTTTTTCCTGGCTGAATAAAATGTAACAAAAATATTACAACCTTGTGATGATTACCAACATCAACTGAAAATGTTTTTTTCCCTATTATTAAAATATTGAATATGTTCTACCTCGAGGAGCTTGCAGAGATCTTATTAGCAGATCTCTTGATAGACTCGATTCTCTGTAACCTAATCTGTTCTCTGAACTTTGCAATGAACTCATCTGCCTTCTTGTCCACGTCACTTCCATTGTTGCTCTCACTAACTCCTTCTTCCTCTACTATCTTTTTCTCAACCTCGTCGTGGATTTCATTTTCTCTTCTTCTATGTTGTTCATTTTCCGATTCCTCAGTTGCCTTGCTTCCCAAGAAACTTCTTTGATCATTCCTCAGTTGCCTCGATTCCACAATTGGATCGGACCACCAAACTTTTTTAGATGAGTTTCTTTTCATCTTTTGTTCCGAAGACTTTCTCCTTTCGCTGCCTAGTCTGAATTTCGTCGGAGCTGACTTATAATATTCCACCGGAGGTGGTGGTGGTGGAGGCGGCGGAGGATGAACCTCACCTCCTGCAAATTTTGTCTTGTGAACTGATGATTCTCTCTTCTCAACCCTGTAAATTCCGGGATGCTCTTTTCTCGACGATGAGTTATAAAACGCCGGTAGAGGTGGCGGCGGAGGAGGAGGAGGTGGCGGAGATGGATGAATCTGAGATGCGAGATTAGGTAAAGGATTCGACTTTCTTGGAGAAGAGAAAGAAGAAGATGGTGTCAGATTCTTGATCAACGGCTGTGATTCAACTGTAGTCATATTCTTAATGGACGGTAGAGATTCAACCTCCTTTGATGATGATGATCTTGACCTCCATGGAATCGGAGAAGGAAGCACATCACTATTATCATCACCGAGAGTCTTCAGAAGTTCTCTCTTAGATCTCACTTTCTCCCATCGACCGGAATTATCGCCGGAGGAATCAGAAACACGAGGATAATTCAAGCTCCGAACCGGCAAAAGCAGAGGCTTCTCTCTGATCTCTGAACTTACTCGCTCAACGAAACGAGTCTCAACCTCAGGAATTTTCATGTGATACTTGTTCTTCCATGTCTGAAACTTACGTTGATCGCCGGAGGAATCATCGGACGGTTCAGATTCGCTCTCGTTACCCACGTTAAAAACAGAGGATACTTCAAGAATCTTAGGCACATATGAATGCGAATTGTTATTACTATGATCAGCTTTGTTGTGATCACTATTGCTTGTTCCTCCGCCTCCTCCTCCGTCGTAGTTCCGGCGGCTGAAAAGGCCGTAAGAGACGGCGATGCCGACGAAAACTAGGTGGAGAAGCTCTAGGAGTCTTGTTTGGTTAGCAAGCTCCGGCGTCTGAGAAAGGAAGACAGGTACGACGGCGCAAAGCACGGTGAGGATAAGAGCTTTAAAGAGGAATCGAGAGTAGAATTGTCTAGGGTTTTGATCTTCTTTATTTCCCAATTGGGTTGGTTTCTTTGAGCTTCTTGCTTCCACCATTGGAGAGAAAAAGTGAGTGTTGTGTAGAGAACTTGTAAAGGTTCTTTATTTTGGTAATGAAAGAAGAGAGAGAGATAAGTTAGTGGAAATGCTAAGACTTAGAGGTTAAGTTCTTTTTCTTTTTTCTACTAACAAAAAAAAACATTGTAAGAAGAAGAAAGAGATTGAAGAGAACAAAATCTGAAAACCAAGTTGATGTGTGAATCACTCCTAACTTTATTTTTGGTTTCTAATACTATTCTAACGTTATTTTGATTATTTGACAACGACTAGAGAATCGCTACTTAAAACTGTCTAGATGATCCAAATTTTACATAGAAAGGTTTGTAGTTTTGCGATATTTATCAGTGCCGTTAGATTATTATTTTTGTCCCAATTCAATTTAATTTGGATGTAGTGCATGAATTACACAAAATGGCTTTATTGCTTTAGCCGACCCAGATTATCGGTTGGTGTAGAATAAATAGATCAATTAATTGATAATACGATTAGGTCGCGTAGGCATATGACCCCGGAGGAATCTGGATTCCCTTCTTTTGGTCTATTTACGCTAAGCTTTTTTATTTTAACGCAGCAGTAGTTGTCTGAAAAGTGAAAACTAAACACTACAATTACAGACCAAAGACATAAATCATATAATTAATTACAACATCTATCTAACATTAAAATAACGATTCCTTTTCTTTCACTAAATTTAAACTTTTCGATAAGGTATCTATACTTTGTGAATATAATAAACTTTGAAAATCAAGAAAAAGGAATAGAACAAACGAATTTATCTTATTGTGTTATGTTGTTGAATTGGTAGGGTTTAAAGTTTAGAATCTAAAATTACTGTGTAGACTCAACACTAGACGTTCTAAAACTGTTTTACGAATCCGAGGTTACTCCATACATAATTTTTTTTAGATAAATGAAACATAAGTTTTATTAATGTGGTTTTAGATTTTTTTTATGATTAGTTAAGAATTACTAGAAGAACTGAAGATCTACCAAAATCAACACTCAGATGATTGCCAAAAAATATGAAAATTATAAATAAAAAAATTTAGAAGATCATTATATTTACCAATATCTAAGATATTATTTTTATTTATATTTATATTTTATAAATTTTATATTAATCTCATCTTTACATAAAAAAAATTATCTCTATATAAAAGTATGTATCTTGTATAATTTTCTCTAGCACTTTATGTTCTTTATCCTCATCCATTAATAAGAATCACTGAAATAAATTTGACAGGTCAAACTGGAAAATTTGTCTAATCATCAACACATCATTTTGGCACCACTTTGGTTGGGCGGTGGATCACTGGTCGGCTACTTTTGTCGACTCTTTTTAAGATTTCTTTTGACAATCAATCTTTTTTATAAAACAAACTTCACATAAGAACATTTGAATTCAACTATTAGCTTCAAACATACGCATAAAGTATAACCACTGGTTTTAAGTTTCTAACCAACTTAAGTTTCTTATTAACTTGTGCTCTTTCCTTATTTCCTTTTTGGTTTTTCTTTCCTTTTTGATTACAGCCACATAAATTGCACAAACAAAAACAGTGATAATGTATTTAGACCCTAAACCATCCCGGTTATCAATGGTTATTGAAACTAAATTTGTTGGAATCTAATGATCCTTTCTCTTAAGGTGTTCACTGACCAGTGTAAAGAGGTTTACGCTTCTCAGCAAAAGCAGCTAATCCTTCAAGACGATCTTGAGTATTAAGAAGCTTCTGATAACACATCTCTTCTACTTCCAAACCCGAAGCCATATTCGTCTCAATTCCTTCATCAATCGCTTTTTTCGCCATCTTTATAGCCAATGGACCTTTTTCATTTATCTGCTGAGCCATTTCAATTGCTTTCTCATGAGCCTCACCTGCCGTAACACAAATGTTCACAAGCCCTAAACCACACAAATAAAAAAGAGAGTATATGAATCAATTTTTATTTGGGTACATTGCCAAAACAAAACCACAAGAAATGAAACTTGAATAGTCACAGACCTTTAGTTGCAGCTTCTATTGCATCAATCTTTCGACCTGTGAATATAAGTTCCTTTGATACTGATCTCCCAACCAGCCTCGAGAGCCTCTGTGTCCCTCCAGCTCTAAATAGAAGCAAAAGAAATAAGTTATCAGAAGAATAATGAAAAGGGTAATAAGAGAAATCATTTGTCAAGAGTCATGAAGCTTATTATATACCCAGGGATTATAGCGAGTCCTGTTTCAGGCAAGCCAAATACTGCATTTTCGCCTGAGAGTTCCCGAGTATTAACCATAACTGCTTATCTTGGCCTGTAGATTATAATTAAAAAATGACCAGAAATGTACCACAGATTCGAAGATCACAAGCTAGAGCCATTTCGAGTCCACCTCCCAGTGCTACACCTTCTATTGCAGCAATAGTTGGGATACTCAATGCCTATAAACACAATTCTAAGTCACTATAGCATGCAAATCTCACTAAGATCC
Organism: Arabidopsis arenosa; assembly: GCA_905216605.1. Lineage (NCBI taxonomy): Eukaryota > Viridiplantae > Streptophyta > Magnoliopsida > Brassicales > Brassicaceae > Arabidopsis > Arabidopsis arenosa. The sequence goes on along the minus strand of LR999457.1, from coordinate 10,656,272 downwards.
AAAATCTAGAGCTTTGACATAGCAACAAAGGAACACAAATAAAGAAACAAGTACTTAAAACAATTTCATATCAGTAGAACCACTATACACTCCTCTTCACTTTAAGTTTGAAGACTATTAAATTCCGAATCTTGATAAAGCTAGAGCTACAAATGTAGTAAGTCGTTCTAACGATTTGATAAGAGATTGTATACATTAATGTCAAACATACTTTAGGTTAACCATTAACTTTACCCAACAATCTTTCCATAGATGACAATAGCAGCTAACCTATGAGAACAAACAATGATATATGAGAATATACCTCTATGAACGAGAACATGTAGCGCAACGAGTTGACATATGTATGAACCTCAGATGGACTCATAGTTCTACGCTCCTGACATCCAAGCAAATTAAAACAAAACAGAAATTTTCAAGCATGGCTAACCAATCGAATGTAAACATTAGCAAAAGAAATAACAGTGGCAAAACTACCTTAAGATCTGCACCTGCACAGAAAACTCCTGGAACCAGACTTCTGATCATCACAACCCTAGCTGAACTATCTTGATGTATGGACTCAAATGCGTTCTGGAGACTTTTCAGCATCTCCTTATTAATAGCATTTTTGGCAACAGGCCTATCTAGATTGACCTCGATTATACCTGTCAATCATTAAACACACAAGCAGTATTATTGTAACTTTCCTTTAGCACAGGTTTGTCCAAACACGGTGATAACAGATGTTGTGTACATTCAAAAAGTCTCCAAAACATTAGAGATCATAAATTGATCAGATGATACTGTCTTGAGTTTGAGTCAGTAGTAGTAAACAAGCAAGTAAATTAAGAACCACGGTGACACAATTTCATATCCCTGATAAGAATAACTCATCTTCCTAAACCCTAAGAGAGTGAACGAACTGCTATAGATCACTCTTAAGAACCAACAGTACCACCCAATAATAAGAATCAAAGAAACACAGAGCAAGTTGATAAGGAAATGTGGAATTACCGGAATCGGAACCAGATAGACGATTAAGCTTGACAAATTCAGGCGGACTGGTTTCAATTATAAGACTCCGGCAGGTCTGAAGCATGTAATTACGGCTAAGATATGATTTTCCGGCTAATTGGAGCAAACTGTCTCGGCGGAGATACTTGACGAAGCTCATCTTCTCCGACTCCGACCCGTTAAACCTCGAAAACTTTTCTCACGGACCCAAGTTCCGATTTTTAAAAACCTTTCCTTTTCTCGTCAAAAATGAAGAAAAACAAAAAAACCTTTGTGAAAAGATTTGCTCTGTCTGAAAAAAAAACTCTTCTCCAGTCCTAGAAAGTAGAAACCAAGAAAGACTCTGCAACAAGAAATGCTGTACCGGGACGTGACCGGTACCAAATCAATGCCCGTGTGAGGGAAAAGGGGATTTTCATACCCGTACTATCGGGACCGTGGATTTTTATACCTCGACATTTTTGCAGTGTATTTTCCAACCCAAACTGAAATAAAATTTGAATTTCATACCTGTATTTGATAAAACGAGCAAAAAACGGAGTCAATCTAACGGGTGTTAGTCAACTCCGTTACGGTGCTGAGTCATCGTACACGTGTACGCTTACGTGTATCCCATACGACGTCGTTTTGTTAATTGTTCTCAAAAGTTTTAATTTTTTGCAAAATCGGGGTTTCGAACCCGTGTCCCTTGGCCCAACATCGAGCACCTTTACCAATTCATCCCACAACTCTAATCGAACATTTGTAAATCATTTTAAGTTATAAACCTTGAACGTTTTGTGTTTGGAAATTAATCAAACGTTCAATTGGGGGAAAAATAAAAATTCTAGGGTTTCGAATTGAATCTGGGTTTCGAATTGAATCTTTTGTACTAAAAGAATGATGTGTTTTGAATTATGAGAATCTATATGTATGAATGATGTTTGTGTTTGGGTTTGTGTAATGATTGAGAAGAAAAAGAAATCATATTGTCTTGAAAAGCATATTGTTTTGAAGAAGACATGAAAACAAAACACAAAACAGATCATAGTCTTGCCAAAAGCATACATAGTACCAGCACAAAACAGATCATAATGTCTTGTTAATCCGATCCGATCAGCCTAAACAAAAACCAACTTAATCTGATCATTTTAGAACCAAAAAAATCCATGATCCGATTAACCTAAAGCCTACCCCGATTAGTCTTGTGTTGCTTGGCTTGCTTGTGTTGCTTGACTTGCTTGTGTTGCTTGACTTGCTTGAGTGTTATTGGTCTCATTTCCATCTTCTCCATCTCCTGTGGCAGGTGTCTTCTTCTTCCTTGGTGGTTTGTATCTCTCAACTCCTCCATTAGGACACTTTTTTTTGTTGTGTCCAACATGATCACAGAGAGCACAATGCATAATTCTTCTCTCTCTACTAGCCTTCTTCTTCTTTGTAGGAGACTCATGCCTTGCTTTCTTCCTCTTTGGCTTTGGTTTCCTCCCTTTTCTGTTTTCAATCTGCTCAACTAAGCTAGGAGGTGGCACCACAACAGAACCTGATTTATTCCAAAATAACAAACCATTGACTGGTTCAATGGTGTCACTGTAAATACACTGCTGCCTGAAATTCAAATACCATTCAGATATGAAATCTTCACGATTGAGTGATTTCTTCTCTGTGATGACCCGCAAAGCATGACGACATGGAATTCCACTCATATCCCATCTCCTGCATACACATGTTCTCAGGCTAAGATTCACACTATGACTTACACCACCTTCAAGAACATCAAATTTACCATCTCTACTTGAGACAAATCTACAGAACTTAATCTTCTTTGCTTCTTCCTCTAAGAACTCCATTGCTTTGGGAGTAAATCTGCCGGGATGGTTCTCAGCTTTTGTCTTCCTTATATCAATACGAGCCATGGTTCTTCTCCTTAATGTCTCCAACATCTCAACAAGTGGCATGTATCTTGCTGGATCAATTGCATTGTTGAAAGACTCTGATATGTTGTTGTGGACATCAATACATTGAGCTGTGGGTTGACAGAAAGCTCTACTACAATTTCGTGGGTTTCTCTCCATGATGGCATCATATAGTCGCATATCATAAGCTTTCACTGCTTCCAAACTTGCCTCATATTCAGATCCCGTGTAACTATCTGCTACTCTCCAAAACAGAGTCTTCACTTCACTTTGGTTAGGAAAGACCTTCTTCAAGTTGCCATATATGTGCCTAGCACACATTCTGTGCTCAACATGAGGTAAGACTCTCTCTACTGCATTCAGCAAGCCCTACAAGTTGTAAAACTTATTGATTAGATAAGAGTAAAACATATACAAAAGATAAGATTAGTATATATATACCTTTTGTCTGTCAGATATAACCGTATATCCTTGACCCTCTTGCAGATTAAAGTCTTTTTGGAGCTTCTTTATGAACCAGGTCCAGTTATCCTCATTCTCCACATCAACAACAGCCCAAGCAAAAGGGTACATACCATTGTCGATGTTGGGCCAAGGGACACGGGTTCGAAACCCCGATTTTGCAAAAAATTAAAACTTTTGAGAACAATTAACAAAACGACGTCGTATGGGATACACGTAAGCGTACACGTGTACGATGACTCAGCACCGTAACGGAGTTGACTAACACCCGTTAGATTGACTCCGTTTTTTGCTCGTTTTATCAAATTCAGGTATGAAATTCAAATTTTATTTCAGTTTGGGTTGGAAAATACACTGCAAAAATGTCGAGGTATAAAAATCCACGGTCCCGATAGTACGGGTATGAAAATCCCCTTTTCCCGCCAGTGTGATGTACCGAATCATTCTCGATTTCGGTTTAGGTTCCAAGTAGTCAAAAATTGAAAGAATAAAACGAAATTATATCAGGTCTGATCCGGTTCGGGTTATTTTTTGGTTAGGCTCAGCTTATTAACATGGAGGAATACAAAAGAGAGGGGAAAGAATGCAATTACATTGTTTGGTGAAGACTACTCAAAGACTCAGACTTTATGTATCCATGCGTCAAGTCGAAGCTGCTTCAATGGTGGAACTATCTTCCTTTTGTTCTTCTGCGGGCAACGCCATTTTCCTGCGATCTCTTCAGCTCCAGAGGACTGGTGATTAGACATTTCCCCCAAAACTTTTCTCTTCTTGTTTCTTTCTTCTTTGTCTTCCTCCCCAGCGATATTCTTTAACTCTTTACTACTCGAACACTTCATGAGAACTACTCTATTTGGTTTCTTCAGGGAACATTGGTCTCTTGCTTCTCTGAATCTAGCCTTTTTCATGGTCACAAATCCAGTTTCACTGCTTTGTCCGTTAACATTTTCCTTGTCATCTGATTCTTGGTCTATTGGAGACATTTGTCTGTTGGTGTTCATGGAGATGGATTCTTGGATATGTATTGGTCTCAACTCATGTAAAGAAGCGTTGTTCTTCGAAGGTGATTTGGGTTTTGGGTTGTAGCTGGAAACTCTGGGGCTAAACCTTGCTTCTTCTTGTGGTTCACATAATAATGCTTCCTGCTTGAAGCTTGATTCTTGTTTCGCTTCTTTCTTTGAGGCATTCAACAATCCAACTGATGACCTCTTTTCCATTTCTTGGTCTGAATATGCATTGTCTAAAGAGACCTCCTTGGCCTAACATGTAGAATCGAGAAAGAATCAGTGAGAACTAACAGAATCTAAAGTCAACACAAAATTGTGCCCTTGAAAATAGCTGACAACTAGATTTCATCTAATATAACAGTGATCCACACTAGTTTCTTTCTTTAGACTACGGATGTGGTGGCAAGCTTGTAGACTTTAAAGTGCAGTAATGACAAGAACATAACTTACTGTGTCTGCGGCTATGTTTTCCTTGTAGTCATTTGAATCTAACCTGCCAAGACCAATACTCTCTTGCTTGCTCTTAAGTTTTCGAAATATACCAGAACTAATTCTGTCCTCTGTGTCACTCTCCTCAATGACTAACTCATCTTTCTCAAAAGAAGAAAATCCAAGTTCTTGAATTTCTGACATCTGAGGAGATTGATACTCATAGCTTGAAAACCAGTTTCTAAGATCAGGAGGCTCTGATAGAACAAGAAGTAAATCATGTAAGATTCAGCTCTTCTAACAATAAATCTGAGTCACTTTAATAACACATTATAAGAAATCAAACATCACTAACATATACAAAAAACAAGTGCCTTTACTCACCCGAAATAACAGACTCCGACTGCGAGAAATCTGTAACCTACAAGGAGACTAATTCATCAGCCGGTTTAAGAGCTAAGAAAATCTACAGATGTAACTGGCATAGGAAGTAAAAGTCAGTACTTCAATAGCAATACCTTTGTAGAAGAGACAAGTTCTTGCTCAAATAACCTCGGACAAACATGGTTTCTTTCAATTTTTGGCGTCTCATTATCTATTTCGGTCTCCTTTACACATTCACTTTCTCCAGGAACGTACAATTCAAGAACATCACTTGTATCCAGCACCGGTGATTCATAGACATAGCTCGAAAACCAATTAGCTAAATCAGGAGGTTCTGAGAAACAAAGGAACCAAAACAGATTAAAGTTACTAACAAATCCATCAATAGCACATAAATTCACAATAATCAACCAAAAGAGAGTTTACCAGAAGGAAGTGATTCATCAATAACACCACCAAGATTTACTTTGTTCACCACATCTACTTCGTTTTCACTTTCATTGATTGAAGAAGACAATGGTAACGATTCGTAGACATAACTGGGAAACCAATTCGTGATATCTGGTGGTTCTGTAACAAAAATACCCAAAATTAAAAATGTCAGAAAAACCTAGAAATTGTAAGAGAGATATTAAACCTAGTTATTAATCACTCACCGGAAATGGGAGATGTTGAATCAGAGTATCCATGTTTCTGCTAGAAAATATTAACCGGAGATTTCAAACTCACAAACTCAAATTCCACCACTAAATGTCCATAAATTTCAACAACAAATTCACAAAAATGCGAAATAATTATACAGAATTGAAAATCTCACCACTGAGATGAATTCCGCCATTAGAGCTCTCCACTTCGTCTCTCTCTTTTTCTCAATTTTTTTTTGATTCTGCAATCTGAGAGGTTTATTTTTGCTCTTCGAATTTTTATGGTTTCGCGGGTTAATTTTCACCTAAAATTATAGGGGAGCGGAAAGATAAATTTGATGTTGGACTTTACAATATTAATGGGCCTATAATTTAAAACCCAAAATAATTAAGGCCTTTTGCGCTATATGCTATTCAATTAAAGGTCCAAATCGTGCATTGAGAGAAATTGAATGGATAAGGATAAATTTTATTAGGAAAAATAAATATTAGATTTATTTCTTCTTTTTATTAGAGGGTTTTTTTGTTTCCTATTTGATTTCTTCCTTTTATTAGGGGATTTTTTCCCCATTTTATTTCTTCTTTCTTCTTTAATTTTAATTTCTTTTTTTTGTATTATAGGATTTTTCACATTTTATTTCTTCTTTTCATTAGCGGATTTAGATAACTCTCTAAATCTATTAAAAATTCATAATTAATAGATTATTCAAATTAAAATGATAGGTAACTGTTACATGGCTATGACTTTTTGGGTCATGCTACATTTTGAAACAGTATTTTAGAAAGAAAAGTGATTAAGCATACACTTAATCTAGATGTGAAAAAAACAACAGAAACTGAAAAAGAAAAAGGGAAAAGAGAATGTAAAACTAGCCCACTAGAGATTACTAGTTGAGGTTTCCACAACCGCTTCCGCTTCCGCTTTCACGACCACGACCACGACCTCTACGACCACCGCTTCTGCGACCATCAAAACTAGTCCATTGCCACTCTACCATCTTTTGAGTCGGTATGATCGGCCTTTTCCCAAAGCTTCTCTGATTAATAAATGTGATTGCGTTCACATCTTGCGAAGATTCTGTGACAGTAGCTGACTCCATTTGCTCGCATAATGTCAACCGGTTATTACCTTGTTCTCCCACATTCATTTCATCTTTTTCCCCATTTCTACACATGCCAGTCTCAGTAGTTTCTTTGTCCCCCCTAGCAAAAATAAAATAATCCAAATAAGAAATACTTTTGCTCGTAAACAGTAAAAAAGATAATAAAAATTGCAATCGAAAATCGTCCTATTACTCTTTGTTTTTGTCACCGTCCACAACATCCATATCATCACTCCTCGTGTTGTTGTTGTTGTTGTTGTTTATGTCATCGTTGGTGTCTGTGATATTACGGTAGATGATGGTATTGCATTTGTTCATGGTGACTGCGTCAAGAATTCCATAATCCCATTGTTTGATCATGAATTGTCTCCAGCACCTGAAATTTTTATTTTAGTTTTCTTTTTCCAAGAAACAAAACAAAATTATGTGTTTATGTATATATATAGTTTTGAAGAGATAATTACAAGTCGAGTGCTAAGTTACTGCGCAACTCTTGCAGGTGTAATCTTGAGAATGCTTCACATGCCCAAGGAATATGATAATCTGCAACAATCCTGCAACATAAAATCATAATTTGATTTATGCCAAAGTTTTATAAGCCTAACCATTACGACAAACGTATGGAAGGTAAGAAATATAGTTAGTTACCTTTGCTTTTTAACAAAGGAGTTCCAAAGTTTTATGAATCTCTCTGCTACGATTTCATTCTCATCCATGGAATCATTAGGCATCTACAGTTTTTTTAAGTTCTTAATTAAAGTCATTAGCAAGAATAATCGTATACAGTTGTTAATTTAATAAAAGCATAAAGAAATCATGGAATATATATACCTGGCTTTCTGCGAGATGTTCAGCAACATCGTCGACATCATTTTCGTTATCTCGGTCAGACATAACTTCCTCAAGTGACAGTGGCTTTGTAACAAAAACATGCAGTTTTTGGTTAGTGACAATAAAACATTCACGTGGATACAAACTGAAGCATAAATACTAATTTAACTGAGAAGAATCAAACCAAGAAGGAACTTGAATCACCTGGCCGGTTCGGGAATGATAGAACTGGGGTTTATGAAGAGGTAAGTAGTGGCTGCAAACAAATTTACCCGGTTAATAAAGGCAGTACAAGAAAACACAGAAATGGTAAATTAAAATAACAGCCTGTCATGATGAAAAAAATAAATTAATTTAGGTTTTGATTGTTTGAAGAAAGAAATATACAAAAACTTATGTTAAATAGAAATATGTGAAAATTTGATAAATTATAGTATATAATAGTGTTATCAAGAGCTAGATATAGAACTTTTGGTTTGAATACAAACTATACAATGTACTATATATAGCAAAAAATAAAATAATATATAGACATTTTCATTTAAGATTGTATTAGTATCTATAAAAGATTTGTTTGTTTAAATACATTGAATCTACCAGTAAAGTTAAAAAATCTAGAAAATATAAAATCAAATGAATTAAGTAAACTGTATAATAAATAAAATTGAAATGAGATTTTTAAAAGAAGAACATTCACTAAGAAACAAAGTTAAAAACAAAATTTAGAAAATCATTCTTGGACTTGATATTTATTTTTCTTGGTCGAAAAATCATTACTCAAAAGAAACCAATAATATAAAAAAAATTTGACAGTTGTATTAGATGACAAAAAAAATATATATATATAAAAATTTGACCAACAGAAACATATGAAATTGGGACCCTAAAATTCAGTTTCAGAAGTGGGGATTTTTCACATCCTATAACCACATTTATCAACAAACCTTCTAGCCTTTGATCGCTTAGCAGGGACCTTAGCTTCGGTTGTGGGCTTGACCGGATCCATTATAACAACAAGGATGTTGAATCTACAAGATAAATTATAACTATATTACTTCATCTTCGATTTAGAAATCAAGATCTAAGAGGATAATTAAAATTGGATATACTATTATATATGATGAAATGTACGTAAAAAGCGAACGAAAAAATGAAAGGAACTCATGCTACGGTAATGTGGAAGCTATATTCGCTAACATGGAATTATGGATCGTTGTGGAAACTAAGTTGAGGGAAAGAGTAGATGCACCGGAGAAGAGAGATAATCACCGGAAAACGAGGAGGAGGAGGAGTTGAAACTCTTGTTTGTTTTTGTTACTCACCAACTTTTGTTATCTACATCAAAACATATCTCACCTTATATATACAAGTTATTTGAAGTTTGGGAGGGAAAATTAAAGATAGAAATACATAAAAATAAGTTATATAAGGTATGGAATTATTTAAAAGTGAAAAAATAATTCTGTATAAGTAAATAATTTGTAATTTATATTGACTAACAATTATTTGTTGGTAAAGATAGGTTAGATTCGTCGAACGATGAGTCGTATGTGTTGGTTATGAATGGAATTTATGTTTATATTGACTAATATTTATTTGTTGGTCATGATATGTTAGATTCGTCGAACGGATGAGTCGTATGTGTTGGATCTGAATTGACCAAGTTAAAGAGAGCGTTCGACTATTAAGAAGCAAACATAACTTTATAATCTGTTAACTCTAATATCATGTCTTTGAGTATGTTATTAGAAAGAGAAAAACATACGGAAATCACTCACTTGTTAGGGAAGCATCCTTATTGATGGGGAGGCAAAGTGAGGTCCTAGAACAACAACATAATCATGAAAGTTATTAGAAAGATAAATGAGAGTTGTTTTTTGAAGATTCATATGGTTTGAGTAAACAGCTTAAAATAGAGTTTAAGATATTAGGAGATTGAATATTTTTGAAAAGCACATATGAACATGAGTCATGCCACAAATTATGGACATGGATGAAAGGAACAAGGAGAGTGAATCTCAAATGTAAGGTTTGAATCTAGTTAGACATCGTAGGTGCATGTGTGTGGGAGCTAGACACAAATGTAAGAAATATAAGAAAATTATCTTGCCCCGTTTTCTAGATGTATTAAAGGAATTTTTATAGTAAATACTTGATCGAATTGTACGTTGGATAGTCGGACAGAGTTGTCCTAGGTATTGGATCGTGGGCAAAAACTAAATACAAGTATTTTTGGCGAATGGGACATGATCACATGACTTGTAGCTCTGGCATTTCTAGTTAGCTTATGTAGCACATGGTGACCGACGAGTACATATGTTTGTACAATCGTGTTTGATGTTTGGTCAGTTCAACGTAAAGAATCATACAAGTTATTAAAAACCTAGTTTTAGTTGTTTCAATGATATATTAGAAATAAATAAATCATGCTGAATAATTAAACTATGTTTGTAAATATTTTTCCTATTTTAATGTGTACATATATTTTATGGTTTTGAATAGAGAAGGTGCAAGACGGGTATGTAGGGTGCAAGGCGGTCTGAATAGTGGTAATATATACTCACTCCCAGTGTTCCTTACAAGTTACTTTTTTAGAAATTTTCACACATATTAAAAATAATCTATGTTCATACTATTTGAACCATCTAAAATATCAATCTATAAGGAATGGGGGATTATATTTTTTTATTATTTGAACTATCTTGCATGTTTTCCGTTATGTTGTGCATCATCTTTATTCTGAGTCTATTTACTATTCATTTGTCCTCAATATTACAAGTCACTCTAACATTTCTTATACTTAATAACATCAATAAATGAAACCATTTTCAAAAATAGACAAAGATTTTTGCCATGGGAACAAGTTTATAGGTTTAAAATCCATGATTGTAAACCTAAACATTTTCATTTTTATGAATATTTACATTCTTAGCAAAAAAGAAAAAATAGACAAGGACATTTAAAGATTTTTTTTTCTGACTCAACATTTAATGTAAATTTGACAAAATGGGATTTAAATATATTATTCTATGTTTATGAATATTGAAAAATAGGAATTAAATTATTTTAAAAAGTATCTATCATCCTCTGATTTTTTTCTATATATAAATATTTATTGACCAACCGAAAGACTAATGATGTATATAAATTACACTAATATATATCATAAATCTTTCATTTGGTCAACAAATATGTATATATAGAAGAAAATCATAAGAGAATAAAAAAGCAGAAGAAAATGTAGTAGAAACTTACATAGTTTTTTAATTTGTGTAAAATATGTCAAAATGATAGTTTTGTGTCTAATTTGTCTTGATGCAAAAAAAAAAAAAAAGTTCGTATAAAAAAAATCAAATTGTTAATAATAATAATGACGGCCCTGTTCTTTTCAAAAGCGTGCGATTCCCACTGTGCGACTGATTTGTCACCTCAATTATCTTTTAAGTTTTTTTCATCTCTTCTTCGTCTCTTCTATTTTTTGTCGCTGCGACTAAAAACGTGAAATTTTACAGTCGCCGGAGAAAACGGCGACACAACCCAACCCTTAATTTCAAAGAAGCGATTATCGCTGCGTTTCAAATTTCCATCATCGAAGTTTACAGATCTCTGCAATTTTATCATCTTCTTCAACAGAAAAAATATTTTTTAATTAGGAGTTTATTAAATTTACATTTATGCCCTTAGAAAGACTCATAATTACAAGATATAAAATAAAAACAAAAAAACTCAGTTTTTAAAATTGGTCGCGGATGAGAGTCGCACGATTGTGAAAAGAACATGGCCGACCTCTAGAAATAGGTTTCAGTAAACAGGCTTTATTATTATAGATCATTTATGGGCTAATAAGTTAATTAGGCCCATTAAATGGCTGCGATTTCGTATATTCAGAAGTCAGAACAGTAGAAGATTAGTCAAAATGCTGAATCGACGTGTCTGACTATTCCACGTGTCATTAAGACAGCTGAACTGGAACGGCAACAGTAACGGTTCAACACGCTTCGCTGAGACTTGAGAGTTTAGTTCTTCAAATGGCTAACAAAAGAAACAAACAGAATTGTAATTTTGACATTTGCAAATTCAAATTTATGCTAAAATTGATACGTGTATCAGTATATTTTAACACATCGTCGTTACTTGAGAACTTGTTATATTCTATACAAAGACGAGTAAAACTATGTGTATGTATAAAAGGTCTAACATGTGATTTGAAATATTCAAATATGATTCCATTTTTCTTGATTTGGTGGAAATGCTTACGTTTTCTTATTAAATGAATGAGTTACCATGCATAAATATAAGATTATTGTCGTATATATGCATTTGGATGCAACATAAATATTTGACCTGTTATTTTATTAGTATGTTTGTTTAGACTGATACTATTGATGCCAGGCTGTTGTAGTTGTGACATTTCTCAGGTGAAGACTTGTTCATTTTTCCGTACGAAATATTTGTTTTTGATAAACTTGTTAAATAAAGTTCTGATCCATTATATACCTTAGTTTTTCTAAAATATATAATCGATGAAACTCGTATTTGAGTTTGACTTGATATTTTGTATTTGTAGATAAAAGTTGAATTACTATTGCTAATAATAGGTTACCAATACGTTTAAAAACTTTTACGCTCGTGTGTAGGATTTAGACTTTAGAAATACACAAATTAAGTACCGGAAATTAAATCATATATAATTCTACGACGTAAATTTCTTGCATGTTGAACGGTTGTGAAGTTTGGATGAAAGATGTCATTTATATGATTTTTCAATGTAATGTAAGAAAAATCCATGAAAGTTGTTGTTTCTTTCAAACGTTTGAATTGGTTAGACGACAAAAGTACAATTTGTAAACAAAAAATTATCTTTGAATTGGTTAGACAAAAGCATATGTTCACAGTTGTTTTTATATATTAGGTTTTATACAGTTGTATGTTTACAAAGTTAAAAACAAATTATATACGAATATGGAATCTCTACTTCAAATAATCTACTTTTTAACAGTAATGTACTGTAAATTTACAGATCTAATTAATTAAACACTAAATGGAGGGAGATTAATACCGCATAAAAAACAAACTAAAACACTCTAACTATATACATTCTATATGTACCAAAACCAAAGAAAACTATTTATTTGACGTGAAACTGGTAAGTTGTGTGAAATGCAATAATTTTGAAGTCATACTTGGACCGCACGGTAAGTTGGTAAAAGGTTGTCAACCGTATTGCAAAATCACTTTCACACCTAAAGCTCGTACATAACGACAATCGGTTTGGTACGAACATAAAATATAAATTGAACTGATTGACCAACTCATTCATTCTATATCACAACCGTCACAAAGTCCTTTTATTTATTGTTTTGTTAAAGAGAAATAAAGTCCTTTTAGTTCGTCAAAGTTAGTAGAATTCATCCAACGCTATTTGATTTACGCGATATCTTGAATCCGTAGTTTGGATATTTTTTTTATCCGTTAACAACCGTACCGTCAATTATTCTATTGGTTAACAAATGTCATCTCATTATTCTTTGATAAGACAAATTTTCTTTTAGAAAGTGTGCATCCATAGTTAACAGCTTGTGTTACTGTTTTTTAATCTGGTACATACATGTAGTAAATAACGTTACCGTTTACATATAGTAGTGTGTAAAATAATCATCTTCGTTTTGCAAAATAACCCTGGATTAACTCATTAATGATGTAAGATTTTTAGGAAAGAAACCTTTTTTGGAATCATCAAGTGATTTTTTTTAACACCTATCAAGTGATTTCTACCATGATATTTATGTAATTGAGTATTTACATGGTTTTTCTAGAAAAAAATATTATGACAAGACCAAACTTTGAGTATTAAAAATAAAAAAATAGGCAAAAGATCCATGGATTTGGTTAAGTTTAATTGTTTTCGTTATCTCTATAAGACAAATTTAACATCTAAAACCCATCAGTTTTCTTTTACAACATTTTTGTTTGGAACGTTCAATTTTTTTTACAGTTGATTTGGAGACTAATATGAAGGACGATCATAACATAAACCTTAAGAAATCATAAAACCGGTCTTACAAAATTGATAGATCTGGTTGGACAAATTTATCATAACGGCCCTTTAGATACTTAATAGGGTGCTTGTATACACTTTTTTTGGGGTCAAAATGTACACTGTTTAAACTTTCGAGCACACAACAAAAATCAATTGACTTTTGCAAACCTTTTTCTCTTATGGAGTAATAAAAAGAGAATTCGTTGTTTATTCTACTACAGCAACTGTACCTTTATATAGGACAATCCGACCATCCTAGTACCTAGGAAGACGGCTTAATAGACCAAAACTTATCTACTCTATCTAACTCACATAAAGATTGTCAAATCAAACTCGTCCATTCTGACCGAAAATACAATAAAAATCAAACTCGTCCATCAAAAAGGCAAAATCCATCATCAAAGAAAAACAGTTTAGTCCTCAAATTAGTTTTGAGTTTTATTGAGAATACATGATTAATAAATGTAATACATACTAGTATACTACCATTAATGAAGCAGGGTTCTTCATTAGGACTTTTCTTGAAAACACACGGAATTTTTGGAGACTTTACATGGAAACGGTCCAAAACATCCTAAAAAATAGCAAGCCAATACGGTCCAAATATTTCAATATTCCTTAAAAACAGAAAGGATAAATCAAATAAAAACAAAGTCAAGTCAAACGAATTAACGAGGGTCGAAATGGTAATAACATTCAAACTCCATGCTTATTCCAAATTACGTCACAGCCACCTTCGACGTTTTTTATTTATTTAAATACCAATCTTAGTTTCATTCTATCTTCTGTTCTTGTCCCATCAAAACTTGAGCTATCTCTCATTCTCTCTCGCCAATAGTTCACATGCAGACACTTACGCCTAACGCCGACATATTCCATGCAAAACGCCGTCGTTTCACTTGTAGTCAAACCTCGACTTTGATTCCGACGAAGGCACTCTCGGTTTCTCCGGCGAGAAAAACCAACAAAGAACATCTCAGAAACCTTGAGAACGTTCTTAAAACTTCTTCAAGTTCTATAGATCATCTCGAAAATGTAACTTCTCGTCAAGAGAAGACGACGACGAATACATCGACGTCGTCACTTCTTGGAGGTTTGAATTTGGCGCGAATCTGGCCTCAGATGAAAGCAGCCGTGGACGAAATGTCTCCAAAGAATTTGAAACGGCTCCAAAGGCTTCTCTCAAAGTCATCGGAGGAACGTTCGCCGAAGAGTAAACTCGGGTCAAAATGGCGGGAGCTACACGGGTTAAACAACTGGGCCGGGTTGTTGGATCCATTAGACGAGAATCTCCGGCGAGAGCTTGTCCGTTACGGAGAGTTTGTACAAGCAGCTTATCACGCGTTTCACTCAGACCCGGAAGGTTCGCCGAGACACGTGGCCTTACCTGATGGGTCTTTTAAAGTAACGAAGAGTCTTTACGCCACGTCATCCGTTCGTCTACCTAAATGGATCGATGACGTTGCACCGGATCTCCGGTGGATGACTAAACAGACGAGCTGGGTTGGTTACGTGGCAGTGTGTGATGATCCGAGAGAGATCCGACGGATGGGAAGGAGGGAGATCGTCATCGCCCTCCGTGGAACCGCCACGTTGCTCGAATGGTCGGAGAATTTCAGGCCCAATCTCGTTTCAATGCCTGAGCCCAAACCCGATCAATCCGACCCGACTCGACCCAAAGTGGAATGCGGATTTAATAGCCTCTACACGACGGGTGGCCAACACGCACCAAGCCTCGCCGAGTCGTTGGTCGGAGAAATCACCCGACTTGTCGAGCTCTACGCAGGAGAGGAGCTGAGCATCAGCGTCACCGGTCACAGTCTCGGCGCCGCAATCGCTCTTCTCGCAGCCGACGACATCGCCGAGCGTGTTCCACACGCGCCTCCTGTTGCGGTGTTTTCCTTCGGTGGGCCACGAGTCGGGAACCGCGAGTTCGCGGATCGTTTGGATTCGAAAGGAGTGAAAGTCCTCCGCGTCGTGAACAGCCAAGACGTGGTGACGAAAGTCCCCGGCATATTCTCCGATAATGATAAGCAGGGGCAAAATCGTAATAACGGGAGAAGTCCAGGGGGTATAATGGAGATGGTGGAGAGGAACAATCCATGGGCTTACTCGCATGTGGGAGCGGAGCTGCGTGTCGACATGAAGATGTCTCCGTATCTGAAACCGAACGCTGACGTGGCGTGTTGCCATGACCTGGAAGCGTACTTGCACTTGGTCGACGGGTTTTTGGCATCTAACTGTCCGTTTCGGGCAAACGCGAAAAGGAGTTTAAGGAAACTGTTGGATGAGCAAAGGTCAAACGTCAAGGTTTTATACACAGGAAAGTCTTTAAGACTTAACCGTACTTTTCATGATAACGGAGATGTTTTGCCTAGTCCGTCGTCTTCATGAGCTTTTTAATTATGGAAAAAAGATTTATTATCTTTTAATACTTTTTAAGTACTTCTTTATTTTTTATATATATTTTTTCTTCTTCTTTCTAAAGATTAAGATATTTATTATTGGTGGTAGTGGGGACTTATTTATTTATTTGTTTGTTATGATTAAAAGTTGTGTAATTTAAACTTTTCGCATTTGTTTGAACAAATGGTGCTTTTTCCACAAAAAGTTGTAAATAAAATAAAATGAAATAAACGGTGTTGGTATTACATATTTACATAAGTTATTTTTTTTTATTTTTACATGACTATTATTTTGAATTAAACTAATTAATGGTTTACAATTTTTTTTAAAGTGATGTTCTTAATTTTTAATGTTAATCTTTTTATTTTATTTTATTTAAGACCATATATGTTTTTGCAGAGTTGTTTTTTTGTCATTGTTTGAATTATTAAAATTTAGAAAATTAAGTTTTACTATTGAAAAGATAGAAAATAACATATTTTATGTGTAAAAACCTTAAATATCAATTAAAATGACACAAATGGATTATTTTCATATATACATAAGAACATTTTAATATACACATTGGAAAACCTAAACTGAATAATAAATTATAAGTGGGCCTAAATGACCAAATTTTACTAAAATGACCCATGGAAGAAGTTCTCTATGTTTTATAACCAACAATGAACATTTTTGTTCATGGAAGAAATTTTTTTTTGGATGCAATGACCAATATTGAAATAAGTTATATTGTAAATTGGAATGAGTATTTTTTGTGTATAAAAATCTCTCCATAAAGCATTAAATATATTGTAAATTGGAACGAGTATTTTCATATACATAGGAGCACTTTAACGTTAAAATTGCAAAAATAAAACTAAAAAAAAAATTTTTAGTGGAGTAAAAATGACCAAATTTTACCAAAACTGTCTACTGAAAATTGTAAAATAACTTTTGTTTATTTGTTTGACGGCAAAAAATAAATAAAAATAAAAGAAAGCAAAACGATTAGGATCATCACTGCCGATTCTCGGCTATTCCAAGTTTCCACACATTTATTTTTCATTTTTTTTCCCCTTATCATTTCTTTCTCTCACCAACCAACAAGTTCTCTCCTCTATACCCATTTCGTCTCCTTCATTTTGACGTTTTCTTTAGATCTGTTAATAATCCATGGCTTGGTCTAGTCACTAGTGGTGTTATCTCTCTGTGTGGAATAAAAAGCAAGGTTTTTGAATCACTTGGATTGTTTAAGGAGATGGCAACTTTGAACCCTTTTGATTTGTTGGATGACGATGCTGAGGATCCAAGCCAGCTCGCTGTTTCCATCGACAAGATTGATAAGTCCAAGAAATCTGGACCGGTTTCGGGCTTCCCTGCTAAGTCAGCTCCTAAGCTTCCATCGAAGCCACTTCCTCCTGCTCAAGCCGGTGAGGTTTCTTCTCATAAATTAATATTTGATTAGAAAAATTCGATCTTTATTACTAGAGTAAGCTGTCTGTATTGTTGTTTGGATTCTCTTGATTATTCATGGAGTTGTGTATTGTCGTTTGAGTGATTGAGATTGGTGTATGTATGATTAGTTTTGATGTTGTTGATTAGTGAGAGAGGCAAGGAGTGATGCTCCACGTGGTGGTGGTGGAGGCCGTGGAGGATTTAGCCGTGGTCGTGGTGGTTACAACCGTGAGGATGGTAATAATGGATATTCAGGAGGATACACTAAACCCTCAGGGGAAGGAGATGTTTCAAAGTCTTCTTACGAGAGGCGTGGCGGTGGTGGTGGTGGTGGTGGTGGAGGGGCTCCTCGTGGTTCTTTCCGTGGTGAAGGTGGTGGTGGTCGTCGTGGTGGATTCAGCAATGAGGGTGGTGAAGGAGAACGTCCTCGAAGGGCCTTTGAGCGTCGTAGTGGAACTGGCAGAGGGTCAGTGATATTCTGTTGTTGCATAATCTGCCATTGAAATGACTGTATCAATCTCATAAGTTGGAGTTTATATTTTGGTTAGGAGTGACTTCAAGCGTGACGGATCTGGTCGTGGCAATTGGGGAACTCCAGGGGAAGAGTTAGCTGCGTAAGTACTTGTTTATATAAAAAATGTAGAGTTTTATATGATTGGGAATTTGGACTAAAAGAAGCTTTCTCTGGATCTTTAAGTGAGACTGAAGCAGTAGCTGGTGTTGACACTGAGAAGGATGCTGGAGAGAAGCTAGCTGTTGATGATGTAGCTGCTGATGCTAACAAGGAGAATACTGTTGTTGAGGAGAAAGAGCCTGAGGATAAGGTAAACAGAGAATGGCATAAAAATGATAGGCTTCTATTTACTGTTTTCCAACTGGTTTAATGATATAGAACTCAATTTGCCATTGTAAGTTGCTAAAATCAATGGATATTCTCACTGGTATCAGTTTTTTATTCTCACTGATTGCTTATTGACTTGTGTTTCTACAGGAAATGACTCTTGATGAGTATGAAAAAATACTCGAGGAGAAGAAAAAGGCACTTCAATCATTGGCCACCTCTGAGAGGAAAGTCGATACTAAAGTGTTTGAATCAATGCAACAACTGTCAAACAAGAAGTCTAATGATGAAATCTTCATCAAGCTGGTAAGACGTATCCTTTATCATTTCTTCATGTCGACTAGAAAGTTGTTTACACGATTCTGAACCTTTCTTTGATCTATTTCCCAGGGTTCTGATAAGGACAAACGCAAAGATGACAAAGAAGAGAAGGCTAAGAAGGTTTAAATCATTGTCTAAATCTAACATTTTGTAGAAGTCAACAAGTTTGCTTATTGCTGTGTTTTGTGATTTGCAGGCTGTGAGCATCAATGAGTTTCTGAAGCCAGCAGAGGGTGAGATCTACTACCGAGGAGGAGGTCGTGGTGGTCGTGGACGTGGTGGTCGTGGCCGTGGAGGTGTTTCTAGTGGCGAATCTGGTGGTTACCGTAATGAAGCTGCACCAGCCATTGGAGATGCTGCTCAGTTCCCATCTCTTGGGGGCAAGTAAGATCCATCCATGAAAACGTCCATACTCTGCATCCTCCTCTAGGATTTTGTGCGAGGATTTACTGTTTACCGGTCTCTCGTTGTCAGATGTAAATTTTTAGGTGTCAGTCAGTTTTTAGATTTTATGCAAACTTACGCCTGATGGTTTTCTTTACTTTTGAAACAGTACACTGTTTTATTTTACCATTTAAGTGTTTGTTGTTTTCTTATTTGTGAAACATGTTTTGAGACAGACATATCTAATGTTATCGGTATGACTGTATGAGTCTTCTTCACTCTGTATCCTCTTTTCTCATTCCTGATCGTGTTCTTACTTCTTAGATGTTATAAACTCAGTTATAAGATACAAAGTCTCTCATATTCTCGCAATGGTTGCTACTTGCTAGTTGCTACTACATTTTGTAGGATTTAAACATTTTCTTGTGTTCTGTCATAAACCATGTAAAATGCTTTCTCGCTTCAACATTCATCAGCCATTAAAACGCTGGAAATTTCGATTCTTTTCGCGCTCAGTAGAAAACCCAGATGCTATTTTGGCGGGATCATGTTTGTCTTCCACTTGTTCATCGCCAGAGCCATCTCTGGTTCGCTCCGATTATTTGAATAAACCTTCTGATGAAGACCAGATTTTTCCGTTGAACAAGATTATAGCAAGTTGTGTACGTTCAGGAGATATAGATGGAGCTCTTAGAGTGTTTCATGGGATGGGAGCTAAGAACACAGTTACCTGGAATTCTCTGCTCGTGGGGATTTCTAAAGATCCAAGCAGAATGATGGAAGCACACCAACTGTTCGATGAAATTCCTGAACCAGATAATTTCTCTTATAACATCATGTTGTCTTGCTACGTTCGTAATGGTAACTTCGAGAAGGCCCAGAGCTTCTTCGATCGGATGCCATTCAAGGATGCGGCGTCATGGAACACAATGATCACAGGGTATGCACGAAGAGGTGAAATGGAGAAAGCACGGGTATTGTTCTATTCCATGATGGAGAAGAATGAGGTTTCTTGGAATGCCATGATCTCTGGATATATCGAATGCGGGGATTTGGAAAAGGCATCACATTTGTTCAGAGGGGCTCCATTTAGAGGCGTTGTGGCATGGACGGCGATGATCACAGGGTACATGAAAGCCAAGAAGGTTGAATTAGCTATGGCTATGTTCAAAGACATGACAGTGAAGAAAAATCTTGTAACTTGGAATGCTATGATCTCTGGTTATGTTGAAAATTCTCGGCCGGAAGATGGGTTGAAGCTTTTCAGAGCAATGCTTAAGGAAGGAATTAGGCCTAACTCGTCTGGACTAAGCAGTGCATTGCTCGGTTGCAGCGAATTATCAGCGTTACTGTTAGGGAGGCAAATCCATCAGATAGTGTGTAAATCTACGTTGTGTAATGACATAACTGCATTGACGTCTCTGATCAGTATGTACTGCAAATGTGGAGAACTTGGCGATGCTTGGAAACTCTTTGAGGCGATGAAGAAGAAAGATGTTGTGGCGTGGAATGCAATGATTTCCGGGTACGCTCAGCATGGTAATGCGGAAAAGGCTCTGTTTTTGTTCCGTGAGATGATAGATAACAAGATCAGGCCCGATTGGATAACGTTTGTTGCGGTTTTACTGGCCTGTAACCACGCTGGACTAGTGGATATAGGGATGGCGTACTTCGATTCAATGGTGAGAGATTACAGGGTAGAACCGCGGCCTGATCATTACACGTGTATGGTTGATCTTTTGGGTCGGGCTGGGAAGCTGGAGGAGGCATTGAAACTGATAAGATCAATGCCGTTTAGACCTCATGCTGCAGTCTTTGGGACGCTCTTAGGGGCTTGTAGAGTGCACAAGAACTCGGAGTTGGCTGAATTCGCAGCTGAGAAACTGCTTGAGCTAGACCCTCGAAATGCAGCCGGGTATGTGCAGCTTGCGAATATCTATGCATCGAAGAATCGTTGGGAAGACGTTGCAAGGGTTCGCAAGAGAATGAAAGAGAGCAATGTTGTGAAGGTAGAGCGAGTCAAAGTTCGATTCTTTATTCGAGTTACATGACTCTAAATGTATTCACTTGATTATTTCAGGTACCCGGATACAGTTGGATCGAGATACGAAACAAGGTTCACCATTTCAGATCAAGTGATCGGATTCACCCGGAACTAGACTCAATACACAAGAAACTGAAGGAGTTGGAGAAAAAGATGAAACTAGCTGGATACAAACCGGAGCTAGAGTTTGCTTTACACAATGTAGAAGAAGAGCAAAAGGAAAAGCTATTGTTATGGCACAGCGAGAAGTTAGCTGTTGCATTTGGTTGCATAAAACTCCCTCAAGGTTCACCAATACAAGTGTTCAAGAACTTGAGAATCTGTGGTGACTGTCATAAAGCAATCAAATTTATCTCGGAGATAGAGAAAAGAGAGATCGTGGTAAGAGACACCACAAGGTTTCACCATTTCAAAGATGGGTCTTGCTCTTGTGGCGATTACTGGTGAAAAGAGAAGAGCTTTGACTCTCCCATTGGTCAAACCTGACTGTATATAAATGCGTTATTGTGTGGTAAAGTTTCGACCTTTGACTTGACAAGTTGGCGTTAAAGAGAGAGATGCGTAGATCAGCGAGTGGTTCTAGAGTTTCTGATCATTTTCCGGCGAAGTCACCGCCTCGATCTCAGAGTGTTACAGCTATGGAAGATGATGTGGAGCTGCTTTTGCCTAGGTACGATCCGAATTCACAAGCGGGGAAGAGAGAGAAATCAAGATTCAGATTTGCAGAAAACGTCATCCATTTGATTCCTCTCATTCTTCTTCTCTGTGTCATTATCCTCTGGCTCTTCTCTCATTCAGGTAAACCGAGGAATT
This sequence comes from Arabidopsis arenosa, assembly GCA_905216605.1. Classification (NCBI taxonomy): domain Eukaryota; kingdom Viridiplantae; phylum Streptophyta; class Magnoliopsida; order Brassicales; family Brassicaceae; genus Arabidopsis; species Arabidopsis arenosa. The sequence goes on along the minus strand of LR999457.1, from coordinate 10,634,238 downwards.
GATTCAATCTCTATGAATCCATAATTGATCTATGAAACTTAATTAGGAAATTCAGAAAAACCCATGTGGAATGTTAGAATCTTGTGTTGAATTATGGTTTCAATTTGTTCATGTAATACTAAACCGGTGATGGATTTGGAATTTGTCAGCAGCGTTAAGGAGTTGAGTTCAAGAAGCAACATGTTGTCTTGTCTCCATGTGAACTCATATTCAGTTTTGGGAAAGGAAACAACTTTTTACTTTTTACTCCCGGTGATTTTGTGCTGCAAACCATACGTAACTCTTGCAATTTGTTTGTTCTTTACACACACATTCATTCTCATCTGTGAGAAAAGGATCTCTCGTTTTCATGAAATGTATGTGTAATATTTTACTATACATTTATAGTCTTTGATTTTTTTTTTTTTTTTGTCGTCTGGATTTATTATTTATTGCAAATTATGAGAACTGTTACATAGACGATTCTACAACGGACAATTCCTTCCGACCCTTATTAGATTCACGACAGACGACACCTCCTTCACCTCCTTCTTCATGCTCTTGATGGACACTTCTTTTTGCGTAGAATCCTGGCGAACGGCTATAATTGTACATCGCTGGAGATCTCCTGCACACTTGCCTCCAATAATCTGCAAATTTATTAATAAATCGCATTATCTGGGACTCGAACCCCAGACCTCTGGGTGTAGAAACATTAATTAACCCTTGGTCAACCAATGGGCCAAAGGGGCTTCCACATAGTCTTTGATTAAGTAGCCCATTTTTTTTTTTGTTTTGGTTTAAATGTAACTATTTTAGTAGTATGTAATAACTATTTCAACATCACACAACTCGAGTAAAAAAAAAACACTGATGGTAAATTGGTAATCCATTAGTCATCATTCTATATTGGTTGAAAATTAGTTACAACAAAAAGCTACCTCAGTGATTTTAGGGTTGGCTGATTTTATAGCCATAAACTAGTTGCATTCTCAGCTTTCCCCCCAACCTTTTGGCTCCTGACAATTCCACCATGAACTTAGATAATTCTCCCAATTTCAACATGTACTTTCGGATTCATCCTTAAAAATACGCCTCCAATTGAACCGGTCATTAAACCGGGATTAACCACAAATCCGCGTTTACTGTACCGCGACTGCGATTTACCCGATTAAATACCCATTACCCGTTAAGAAAACGACGTCGTTTTCCATTTGTTAAATCTCATCAAAACCCCAAGCAAAAAACGACGTCGTTTTCATTCTTCTTCTTCTACAAAATCGATTTGGGCGTTTAGGGTTCTACATTCCACTTCAGAGCTTCTGAAATTTTAAGAAAATGAGCACCATGAGCTACTACTCATCTGCTTCCAGTTCAGGTTTCCGTGCCTCTCCTCTTGGTGTCCCCTCCAAATGCTGGTGTGGAGAAGAGATCACCACTTTCACATCGAAAACAAAGGAAAATCCATACCGGAGATTCTACCGGTGCGCGATAGCAATGAAGGTACACATTTCGATTTTTTGAAATTGTTAATTGATCGAAAAGAGTAAATGGGTTAGAAATTCTGTTTTGTAGAGAGAAAATGAAGAGCACTTGTTCAAGTGGGTTGATGAAGCTCTCTTGGACGAAATTAACATGGTAAATGAGAAGTGTAAGAGAGTTGCAGAGAATCTTAGTGCTTTGAGAGTGAACGTGATGGCCAATATGGAGCTCCAGAACAAAAACATTAAGCAAATTGAGGAAGAGCTGATTAAGAAGATGGAGGGTGAACTCTTGACCATGAAGGAGAATGTGGAGGAGCTAGGACATGTTATGGCTAAGTCAGCTTTGAAGACTGTAGGGATTGCTGCTGTAATTGTTACCTCAATTGTATGGCTTTGGGGAAGAGTGTAGGTGTTGAGGTTTTAGAGTGAATCTATGTCAGTTTGTAGTCAATCTGTTTGGTCTCTGTTTGTCTTTGTTTTGTAATGTGAATCTATGTTTGTCTTTTGTTTTGTAATTGTTTTTGTTTTGTAATGTGAATCTGTTTTGTCTTTGTTTTGTAATGTGAATCTGTTTGGTAAGGAAAATGACAAATTGAAACATAAGAATAGGTAAGGTAAGATAAGACTCCTAAAGATTACATAAGAATCAGTCAGTCATCATCCAAAACAATAACATCCTAAAGAGAATCAACTTCCGAAAGAGGCAACATCCAAAATAGACAAAAGAGGATGAAGATTGTTCCAAAGACAACATCCAAACAATCTAAACCAATCAACAACTAGAACTACTCCCACGGCTCCCATTGACTGCTTCTCTGTGTTAGTGTGATTGTATCTGGTCCCTGAGTTGTTTCTTGATGCTCTATTGTAGGCTGAGAGGTAGATGTCCCTTGACTCTTCTTGGTCTTCTTAGTATTCTTCTTCTCCTTTGGTGGTTGAGACGATCCAGCAGCCTAAAACAGAAACAAAATGCAACATGAGCAACAAAATGTCTGACCAAACAGAAAACAGAAGCCTAAAACAGAAACAAACCTCATCATCTTGATTCTTCTTCTTCCTACTCTTCTTCTCCTTAGGGAACTTCTTACATCCAGCTGCATTGTGACCTGCTTCACCACAAGATCTGCAATGCATTGTTGTTCCTTTCCTTCCTAGTTTTAGTTTCTCTGGTTCACCCTTCTTTTTCTTCTTTGGTGACTCATTTGGACCCTTGATCCGATTGTAATTCTTTTTCTCACCTTTCTTTCTCCCAGGTGGAACAGGATCTTCGAGAGGTGCAGTTATTAACCTTAAACCTGTAGGCCAATACATTTGCCCTCTAACTGGCTCAGGCCCGGTCTCATATTGTTCTTGCCAAGTGTGAGTGTTAAACATTGGAACCACAAAGTCTTCAACATCCTTACCCACATCATTGATTGCTGCATAGGCGTGTTCACATGGAATCCCTGTGACTTGCCATTTACAGCATGAGCAGTCCCACTCATCAGTGGTCAAGTTCACAGCATTAGAGCTCCCATCTTTCCAAACCTCAAATTTTCCATGTGTTCCTTTCGTCACTTCACATTGCACAGCAATTTCCCACTCTTCTTCCAGAATGTCTGAGACATACTCAGATGTCTTCTTCTTCCATCTGCTAATCTTCTCTTTTCTCTTACTTATACGTGCCATTGCTTGTCTCCTAATTGTTTCCATCATAGGAACCAATGCTTTGGCCCTAGCTTTGACAACTGTGGCATTGAAAGACTCTGTTGCATTGTTGTCCACATCCTCACAAAAGCTGCCTAGTCTAAACCAAGCTCTACACCAATTCTTTGGTTCTTCCTTTATGACATCCTCATACAAGGACATGCTGTAAGCTCTCATCTCATTGAGATTAGCTTTGTATTGTGAGTCACTGTAACTCCATGCTAAATTCCAGACAAGCTTCTTCAGCAAATCCAATGATCCATGTCTCTTCTTCAGGTTCTCCACTATATGCTTCACACAAGGTCTGTGTTCAGCATTTGGCAATGCACTCTTGACAGCACTAATAATTCCCTGCCAAAAACACACACATTAGCACCTATAAAGCACTATCATCTACACATAATAAAACAATGACACATAAGAGAATACATACCTTGCAACGATCTGATATGACCACATAGCCACTGCCATCCTTTAGGTTCAAGTCATGCTTGAGCTGATTCAAAAACCAGAGCCAATTGTCTGCATTCTCAGACTGAACAGTTGCCCAAGCCACTGGATAAATTTGGTTGTTAGCATCATGAGCAATAGCAGTGAACAGACATCCTTTAACCGCATGCTTCAAAAATGTTCCATCTATCCCAATGAGTGGCCTACAGTAGTAGAATGCATTCTTCATTGCTCCAAGACATACATATATCCGGTTAAAGACATCATTTCCTTTGGCATCAGGAATGGTATCAACAATTGCAGTTGATCCTGGGTTTGTAGTTATGATTTCTGCCACATATCCTCGGAGGTGAGCAAACTGTTGAGCATATTCTTCTTTCAGCCACTTCAGAGCTAGTAGTCTTCCATCTTGCACTTGTCCTATAGTACTAACCAGCTTCCATTGCTCCTTGATATGCCTCTGAATGTCAAGAGGCATGAAATTAGGCTGCAACCTTAGTTTATCCATAAACAATCTCCCAATCACTCTCCTCTTCAGCAGCTTGCATTTTCCATTAGAAGTACACTTATGATCCAAGCATTTGGTCTTTACAACCCACAACTGCCTATCATTATCATATGAGGCATAGACATACCATTCACACTCCTTTCTTTGTGCACACCTAAAGCTAATTTTATCCTTCTCCCACCTACTTTGTTTAGCATTTATCCTATGCTTCATCGCATAATGCAACACCGTCTCTTTAAACTCAAAACCAGTGAAGAATGTTCTGCCTATAGCTAACTTATCATCCGAAGCTAACCTAATTTTCCTATCTCTAGTGATCACAGGATCTTCATCTTCATTTTCATCTTCTGGAATTTGATTCCTTCGAATCTGAAACTCATCAAACCAATTAGCTACTGCTTCCTCTATCTCGAACTCAAACCTCTCGGCCAAATCTTCTTCAGGCACATCCTTCTTCTCTTTTCCCCTCTTCCTCTTCTTACTGCTTTCAGCTCCGTCATCAGCTCTGTCATCTTCTCCATCACCTCCGTCGTCTTCGCCAGCGGCTCTGTCATCGGCTCTGTCGTCGTCTCCGTCATCGGCTCTGTCTTCGTCTCCATCATTCTCTCTGTCATCATTCTCTCTGTCACTCTCACAATCGCCCTCAACTCCGCTTTCACTGCTATCGCTTCCACCGTCGGCATCGAGAGAACTGTCTGGAGGATCGAAATCGGGGTCATCTGGATCGCTTTGATAAACCAACCCTTCATCCCACCAATTCTTCATTGAATCGAAATTGAATCGAAAACCTATTCGAAACCCTAATTCCCACCCAGATTTAAGATTCCAGAACCCAGAAATCCGAAAATCCCCAAATCCCCTTTTCTCTTTTTCTCTCAAGAACCCTAATTTGAGATTGAACAATGACGATTCGTAAACCCGATCTTAGATTTATCAAAATGAAAACGACGTCGTTTTCTTAACGGGTAATGGGTATTTAGTCGGGTAAATCGCAATCGCGGTACAATAAACGCGGATTTGTGGTTAATCCCGGTTTAATGACCGGTTCAATTGGAGGCGTATTTTTAAGGATGAATCCGAAAGTACATGTTGAAATTGGGAGAATTATCTAAGTTCATGGTGGAATTGTCAGGAGCCAAAAGGTTGGGGGGGAAAGCTGAGAATGCAACTAGTTTATGGCTATAAAATCAGCCAACCCGTGATTTTATGTTCCTGTAAGTTTCAGCTAGCCAACTCGACTAGAATTAAACAATGAAATCAAAAATACATATTCAGGATTTTAATCTTCATGGTTTTAAATCCTCTAATACTCACTGTACTGCCATGGTAGAGGTAAATAAACCAATTTTAGAAATATTAGTGGATTAAGCTGTCCAAGTTTCGTTGTATTTTCTTTACATTTTATTAATTAAAAAACATAAATAAGTTTATTGACTAATAATAATACGTGTTAAATGTCTATTGGTTTAAAATATGGGCCTATGGCCCCAGCCTTGACAAAAAACTTGAAACCCAAAGTTTTATTTTACATGTTTTCTTTCTCAGTGAATTTCTCCCAATCTAGCTTCTTCGATTTTGCTTACTCTCTCTTACACCAATCGGTGTTTTCGCAGCTTTCAGGTTTGTCTCAATCTCAAATTAGATCGGTATCAAGTAATAACAATTGATAAACCTAATTGTTTCCATTATATGGTAAGAGCTGAAATTTTGCAGTAGATCCGGAATCGAATTTTACCTTTTTTTTCCCTATAGTCTGATGATGTTTTAGGAAACTGAGCCTAGTTATGGATTTTAAAGATTTCTTCATACACATTTGCTCCAAAAGATCACATAATTTGACAAGATATCATCAATGAGTAGACTTTATCTATTGTTCAAGAACTTGTTGTAACTCTGAAAACTCCGTGCTATGTAGAAAAAGTCTTAACGTTTCCGTCCAACTATGTTTGATCCCTCAACTTGTTGTTTGAAAAAGTTACTGTTTCTAGAATCAGTGCTTAAAGTGTAATTCTTTCATCTTGTCCTAAGAAAACTGTGATTTTTCTGATAAGTGGCATTGGATAAAGTTTCCGGTTTTGCAATACGCCTACTCTTGTCTGTGTCTTGAATGAACTCTCTGAGTAGCTAAAAAAGTCTCGTGCTTTATTTATTACACAGCTCTCAATACAAGACATTCTCTATAAGCATATATATCTGCATTACTGTAGCATGAATCTGTTATCTTTTTTTGGTTCTCTTTTAAATTCTTAGAGCCATGAGAAGATATTATAAGTTGTTTGTAGATTCAACGCCCGTTTGTTGTTATTCCTCGATTTTTTTCTTAGATTATCATCCTATTTGATCTAGTTCTATTGCAGAGACTTTACCCAGAAGAGCCGGATCTAATTGTTGCATTGAGTTGATCGCCATGACGTAGGGAAATTCTAATTTAGGGGAGGCCTCGGAGTTTGCACTAACCTCATAATCGGCTCTGGACGTCGTTGATTGTAATTGAACAAGAATGTGTAGGCAAAACTGTCGCGCAAAATCCTCACCGGAGGAAGTGATTTCAACTGATGAGAATCTCTTGATATATTGTAAACCTGTTCGACTATACAACATCTTTCACCTTCGCTCTCTAGGCAACGTATGATTTGCCTTCCTCTCTCATCATTTTAGTTCAGTAACGACTGTATTCAATTTTTTCTTTCATCTCCTTTGTAGATTGCCTACTTAGTGTGGGTTTGTTAAGCCGATCATGGTCTGACTCATGACGAGTGGGTTCTTCTTCTGTCTCCTAATGTTATTTGAACTTGTTTTTTGTTGTTGCAGCCATCGTTTCTTCCAAGATGCTTGAACTACAAAATTGGAGCAAAGCGCAAAAGAAAGTATGAGTTTCTTCTTGAATGTAGTTGCTACAGTGATATATTATTTATTTTACTTCTAATATGGAAGCTGGTGACTTATTTATCTTTGTTGAGTAGATATGGCCATAATGAATGGTTTTCTCTTTGTTCATGATATAAACTTACATTTTTCTAAATTGTGTTTTGGTTAGGTCAAGATCTACTGGGATGGTAGTTTTCAACTATAAGGATTGCAATAATACATTACAGAAAACTGAAGGTGATTCTTCGACAAAATTCGATGTCAATTTCTATGTTTCTCTAGATGATTTTTTTATTTACTATTTTTTCTGTATTGTCATGCAGTTAGGGAGGATTGTTCTTGTCCATTTTGCTTTATGCTATGTGGTAGCTTCAAGGTGGGCAACTATTACAACTGAGGTTTCTTCCGAGGCCTTTCATATCTAACACTGTGAAATGCTGCTGCCTTTTCATGCTGTATACTTGCACTGTGCGGTTGCATATTTTTGTGTTTGTTGTTTGTCTTCTCACTCTTTTCGAACTGCTGAGTGTGTGCTTATCTGAGAAAACATGTTCCAGATGGAGCTTACAATCCATTGTCTTGTGTCTATGCAGGGGCTGCAATTTCATTTGAATTCATCTCATGATTTATTTGAATTTGAGTTCAAGGTATGTGGTTTTATGGAATTTCTTGTTTTGGTATGCCTTTTTGATGAGATTATAGTTAAAAAGGGTCTTTCCTATTGTAGCTTTCGGAAGAATACCAGACAGTTAATGTTTCTGTAAAACTTAATTCCTTCATATTTGAGGTCAGTTACTTCAAACTTGGTAACTTGGGGAAATCCTATAGCTGGTGAAAATTTAGTTTATATTCCATCCTTCTTTTTACCAGGAAGAAGGAAGTGATGAAGATAAATTTGAGCCCTTCTCTCTCTGGTAACTTTCAGAACCCCTTTATAAATACCTTAATAGCACTAACTCCTTACTTTTCTTGTCAGTACATTTCTATGAACCCAACCATAATGTTTTGTAGCTCGAAACCTCGTAAGCGTAGACAAAGAGGTGGCAGAAATAACACCAGGCGACTTAAAGTACGATTTTTACCGTTGGATTCACCCAGTTTAGCTAATGGCACAGAAAATGGAATTTCCCTGCTGAATGATGGTAAAACCACATCTTCTTCTGTGGTATTCCTTGTGGCTTAGAACTTAATATTACAGGAGAAGATACAATGGCTTGATTGTTCAATTTTTGTACTTCTCACATTCTTCTTGTGATGGTAGTTTTACCAGAACTGATTTACAAAATGAATGGCATGCTACAGGAAACCGTGGATTAGGATATCCCGAGGCAACAGAGCTTGCTGGACAATTTGAGATGACTAGCAACATTCCACCAGCCATAGCTCACTCTTCTCTGGACGCTGGTGCTAAAGTTATATTAACAAGCGAAGCTGTGGTCCCTGCTACAAAGACAAGAAAGTTATCTGCGGAGCGATCAGAGGCTAGAAGGTTTGTTCATCATGATAGCCCGTCATCTTAATTTACCATTCCTGTTGTTACAAATTGTTCTTCCTATTCTGGATAAGTGTTTACTGTACTGCTATATTAACCGAGTAAATTTCTTCCAGCCACCTGCTTCTTCAGAAACGCCAATTCTATCATTCTCACAGAGTCCAGGTGATCCAAGTTCCTTCACCTGCTTCTTAGACATTTTCTTTATATTGCTCATGATGATATCTTATCAAAGCATACTTGGTCCCGAGTCACGATACTCTGGTTTGATTGTTCTCATCCAAATTTGTATTTTTGATTTTGTGTGTATCAACGCAAAAGATACTATGTCCATGTTGTCTCTGTTTTATTGCCACTAACCAAAAAGTGCGTGTTTATGTGACAAGCCAATGGCGCTTGAGCAAGTAATGTCTGATCGGGATAGCGAGGATGAAATCGATGATGATGTTGCAGATTTCGAAGATCGCCAGGTATTCCATGATTTCTTTCTGCGTTCATTAAATAGACAACAGAAAAATGGTATACGATGTAACTTGCTAATGGCTTTTGAAACTTAAAAAAGCTGCAGATGCTTGATGATTTTGTGGATGTGAATAAAGATGAAAAGCAATTCATGCATCTTTGGAACTCATTTGTAAGAAGGCAAAGGTAATTACACTTGAACACACACAGAGGTGTGCAAGTTAATTCATTCATACAATAGAAGTACTTTTGCTATAGAATACCTGAGATATTGAATAGATTGATCCACCAGTAATTATTTTACCTTTGGCCCTAGAACCCTGTTCCGTTTTGTTGACAATGACACACAACATGTTCTGTTGCTTGTTTCATAGTCGCGACTCAATAGCAACGAAATCATATATGTTTTATAGTCGCTGACTTAGCATTGGGGATAGATATCGCTAACTACTAACCAAATATTTGTAAACATTGCAAATTAAGTGTGTTAAATTGAAAATCAACAATATTGTCCGGTGAAATATGTTGTTATCGCCGGTGAAAGATGTTATATCTGAAATGTGTCGTTGAATGTGTCTGTTGCTAACGACATGGAAAAAAAAAGACCTTATGTGTTACATTTCATATCTTAACGATTTCGCTTATGGAACATTGAGCACAAACCAAATTATGATTTATGTTGCAGGGTTATCGCAGATGGTCATATTTCGTGGGCATGTGAAGCATTTTCAAGATTTTACGAGAAAGAGTTGCACCGTTACTCATCACTCTTCTGGTAATATAAGTACACCAACATATACATAACCTTATCAATTTTGTTTCGGTTTTCTGAAAGAATAATAATAATTCCAGGTGTTGGAGATTGTTCTTGATTAAACTATGGAACCATGGACTTGTCGACGCAGCCACCATCAACAACTGCAATACCATCCTCGAGAATTGCCATAATAGCTCAGACACCACCAACAACAACACCAACAGTGTGGATCATCCCAATGAGTCAAACACCAATAACAATAACAGTGTGGATCATCCCAATGACATAAACAGCAAGAACGATGTTGACAACAAGGACAATAACAGCAGAGACAAGTAATTAAATAGGAAAATCTCCGGTTTAGATGATACCGGTTAATCGGATTGTAACTTATTCTTCTTTCTTAAAAAAAATGTTTAGGAGCAAACAAAGAATTTATTTGTTAGTGTATTCAAACTGATTACATCTTTAGTTGAAAAATGGATTCTGCTTAACTATTTTTTAATTAAAAACTGAAAAAAAAAAGTTTCCTTAAATTTTATTTTTGACTTGAGAAAAAGCTCCCCTAGTAAATTAAGTAAAAAACATAACTGTATTAGTGCAAATAGATTGAAAACAAATCAAGAAAATTATAATAACAGAGAGTGGTTATTGGTTAAGCTTAAAAACCCCATTTTGACCTATCTCAATGAATCCTTCCCAAGCAAGCTTCTTCGAATTTGCTCTGACACCACCAATCGGTGTTTTCGATTCTTTCAGGTTTGTCTCGATTTCAATCTATATCGGATTCAAGTGATTGACTTAATTGTTTCCGTTCTGTCGTAAGAGTTGGGATTTAGCCGTAGATCGGGACTCTTTGTTCTGGATTCGTTGCGTCTAGTTGGTTATCGATGGATTGTTTGATTTCTTCATACACGTTTGGTACCTAAAGATCACTGAATTTTATACCATCGATTCGTACTCAGATTAGGGTTTATATTCTTAGATGAACTCGAACTTGTAGATAAAGTCCTTAACATTTTGGTCAACTATGGTTGATTTTTTAAAACTTGTTTGTGTTCTCTGTTTTGGATTAATCGCTTCAAGTGTCATTCTTTCATATGGTTCTGGCAAAACTGTGATTTTCCAGATAAGTATGATTCTTTTGCTGAAAGATGGTTTTATTTGGATAAAGTTTTCAGCTTTGAAATACGCATTGTCTTGTCTGTGTTTAGTATGGATCCTTTGAGTAGCTAAAAAGTTTTGTGCTTTCACTATTACCACAGGTCTCATACAAGCTGACATTCTCTAGAAGCATAACATCGACTCAGATTTGAGTTTCCCCAACAGCTGTTGAAGCTTAACGAGGTTCTTATGTGCCTTTTGCAATCATGATTGAGGTAAAGCGACCTGGTTCTTCCACGCGGATCACCACTACACTTCTTGATTCCTTCATGATTCTCTTCAGAAACAAACACATCTTAATCCCAGTCTTTGCCTTCATAGCGATCCCTCTCGCAGCCTTACACCTCTCCCTAACTCTTACCTCCTTTCGCCTTAAAATCCATGTCTTTCGTCTGGAAGCCCTAGCTAATGTCGTGCATACACGGTTTGAAGCTAGACAGATCTGGCAAGAGTCTAGAGAAGATGCTGTCTCGCTTTTACATCTCAAATCCCGGTATGTCGTCCCATCATTCATCCTCTCTTGTATCGCCTCCATAACCGTCATCACATCAACTTCCTTCTCACACCAAGGCCTAAACCCATCTCTGAAATCGTCATTTGCTTCAGTGAAGTCCTTTTGGATGAGAGTAACAGCAACTTCCATCATCGTCTATGGTCTGCTCTTCCTCTACTCACCAATTCCCATGTTTCTATCAGCTCTCTTCGGTTACACACCCACATTGCGTTATCTCATCATGGTCTTCAGTCTCGGCATTGAGGTATACATAATGGCTATAACAGGGCTTGGCCTTGTCGTCTCTGTATTGGAAGAAAGATATGGTTTTGATGCGATTAAGGAAGGAACCGCTCTGATGAAAGGGAGGAGGATAACAGGGTTGGCTTTGGCGGGTGTATTTGTGTTTCTATCGAGTTTCATTGGTCATGGGATGGAGAAGTTGGCGAAGGAGCTAGATATGGACTCGAGCTCAGGGTCGTGGTGGAGGTCGGTGGTTGTGGCCGGTGGATGGGACGGGTGGAAGCTGGTTTGTATGTATGGGGCTGAGGTGGTGCTGAGTTATGTTGTAATCACTGTTTTTTACTGTGAGTGTAGGAAACGCCATGGTAGCAGCGATGCAATTCTTACTGATGAGGAAGGTCTTGCTATTTAAAATTAGTTCCAACACTTTGTTGTTGTTGATAATTCTCTTGTGAAATTATGAAATACATTTTTGTTTACCAAAATTATGATTTATTCATTGCTTTAAAGAGAGAATAAATAACCTTTGGTAACATACACGGAGAGAGAGATATGTGTTTCAAAAGAAAAGACTGTAATATTTACATCTTTTCAGGAAAGTGAAATTTTCAAAGAAGCAAAACAGAGAGATGTAAGAACAGAGAGTGCTTCTGTTGTGGACATGGAGCCATAAAAGGTTTCTAGTTGTCAGTAAGTGCTCCATCATCTGCAGGATAAAATGGCTTGTGTGAAAAACTAAGATATCGTTATGTCATTACCATTATAGTCATGGTCGATCCCAAGTTCATTACAAAACAGACTAACAGAGTTGTAATATGTTTCAGGTTACCTTAACAATGTTATAAACTGTGGAAAGGAATCTTAACAATGTGATGGTGAATTCAGTGAAGGCAGATCATAACTGTGCAGGGTCAGCAGTGAAAGGTGTCGTTACAATCATGAGGTATAATAACAGAGTAAGTGCCGCAGATCACACGTCTATCTTAGGCCCTTGATGCAAACCAATTCAGTCAAGAAAAGCCACAGAGAATTAGCTTCCCATCGTAGATATTCTAATGAGTAGTTCAGGCCTACAACTTTCATCTCAAGGAGTCAAGGCACAATATTTATAATAACTAGTAACTCGGAAGCTAAAACCCACTTTCGCTCTTTACCATATAATTAAAGAGTGCAGCGGCATTGGGGTCAGCTTTCCCCGGAACAGCAGCGACATGTTTCTCATATGTAGGATAGCTGGATGATATACTTTATGGTTGGACCAGACAATGTCTCGTGCAGAAAGTTTGAAAGCTCGTCCCTTCACCTCAAGGACGCTGGTCACATCTTTGGCCGAAGTTAAGCCAATTTTGGCTATTGAATCAGCAATGCAAATGTTGCTGATGACGAGGATCTTGCTAATATAAATTAGTTCCAACACATTCTTGTTGTCAATTCTCTTGTGAATTTGCGATATACATTTTTCTCTACCCCAAGTCTGATTTATTCATTGCTAATAAAAAGAGAAACAACCTTTGCTAACATACACATTGAGATCTATGTTTTTTTAACAAGCAAAGACTATTTTGGCTAGTAGGTGAGTTCAAGTATGTAAACCTTAAGCTCACAAATTCAATGTCTTTATTAAAAATAGATAGATGTATGATGTACAATACAAAACCATGCCAAAGATGTTTTTCCAGAATATGCTAAAGTGTGGCTTTTTGAAACATTTATTCTTTCAGGAAAAGCGAAATTTTCAAAGCAAACACAGAGTGTTTCTACATTCAGATAAAGAAGAAATTACAAACACTTTCAGGCTCCAGAGTTGGAGAATTTAACGGCATTTGATTCTCCGAAAGATCTTCCCATCTGCAGAAAAAAATGGCTCGTGTCAAAACCTATGAAATCTCATCTTGTAATTATCATTATAGTCATGGTCGATCCCAAGTTATCCTAAAACAGAGCAAAACAGAATAATAAGATGCTTCAGTTACCAGAAACAGGATACAAGATAGGAATTTGGTCAGCTTGTTCTTCAGTTATCATGGAATCAACACACAAAGCTTCCCCCTCCAGAGATGGATAAGAAGAGACTGATGATGCTTCTCCATGCCCTAACGAAAGCTCCAAAATTAGAGCGGCCAATCCTGTGTCCGCTACAATTTGGTCACCGGCTAAGTTGATATATTCTTCAGATGTTCCCGATGTCATCTGCATTATAAATCAAACGATCGATTCTATTAAATAGTCTGTCGCTATGGAATTTCGATCCTGGAAAAACATATCAAAAGTCAAAAGATATCTTTATAATTTTCAACTCTAATTATGGCAAAAGGCTTACCCGCATCCGACTCTTGCTTCTCCTAGTCGGTTGGTTGTACTCTGTTTCAGAGCTTCCATCACTACCATCTGGAGATGGATAGACATTCAAGAGTTGTACACCACATTCTTTTATCATCTTGGAGCAAGAAAACTTAAACTCCACATCGTTGAGAGTCAATTTACATGGAAGGTCTTCATGGTGGAACTGGAATGAACAGAAAAACAGATGATCCGTCTCACAAAACTGCAGTTCTGAATCTTCAAAAAATGATTTCTGATACAGTGTGCCACTGAAGCCAACGTTAACCATCAAGGATGTATACAAACCCTCGCCCTCGGAGAGAGGGTCAACCACGACGCAAGCCTTAAATAGCAAGAAGTATTGAGAAAGAGAGCTCTGAGGTAAAGTGACAGTTAGGGAATCTCCATAAGCTCGATATTGGAAATACGTAGGCACTTCTTCACCTGGTAAGGCCGCAGGCTTGAAGCATGATCGTAGGATGAGTTCTCGGGCATCTCTATTCAATTTGAAGCAATTACGGAAGCTAAAATATTCCCTAAGTAAGTCCCGATCTACCTCGAAGTAATCATCATAAAACTGATCCCAGACACGTTCACGTGTATATTCAATGTTTTCATGTAATGGTACACACGAAAAGTGATCTTCCACTGTCGCTACCACAGTGGCATCACTCAACGCCATGATGACACCTCTACAGTCTGTAAAGTCGACGAGCTTTAGACTTGTCATTCTGAAAATGTTTGGGGAGATGTTTTTCAAACTTTGGCAACAATACATCATTAGTACAGTGAGCCACAAGAAATCCTCAATGCAGCAGGGAACTTCTACAATGGCAGTGTTTTCTAGATAGAGCCTTTCGATATTCCATGAAATCACAGGAAAACTTCTCAAACTTGAGCAACCACTCAGATCGAGGATATCCAGAGATGACAAGTTGACATCGGTTGGAAGAACCTCCAGCCCTGTGCATTCTTTCATTTCCAACTCCACCAAGTTTTGGAGATTCCCAATTGTAGAAGGAAGTGTCAACAAACTTTTGCACCCGCTGAGATAAAAACGCTTCAGATTGGTGGCCTTTGAAAGATCTGGAATTTCTGTCAAGTTTTTACATTCTGACATATTCATCGTCACAAGACTTGCAAGCGACTGAAACAGAAATTAAAAAGAAAAAGAAACATTGGTATGCTTCAATCATTATCAATGATATATATAATCATTTTAATTTTATACCTATATATGTTTTAAATTATAACTATACATCATTATGTATCTAAGAAATAACCGTGGATCACAAGCCATTTTTGACAATTTTGGTTAATACTTAATTAGTTATATAACAGAGGGTAAACAAAAAGTAGGAAATCGCTATAATATTAACAATGTACCTGGACGCCTTCCCATAGCTTCTCAAGCTTGTTGCCTCTCACATCAAGTCTAACGAAATATTCTGGGCTAAATTTACAAGGCATACATCTCCTAAGGCAGTCGAGATAATCGAGTCCAGGGAGATTCTTGTTCCAGAAACAATCTTCTACCACGATCTCAAATATACTAGCTAGCAGAAAGTCGTCTGAATTTCCCATTTTGATTGCAGGGAAATTTCTCAAATTTAGGCATCCAGTGAGATCGAGGTACTCCAGAGATTTCAAGTTGAGATGAGTTGGAAAACTCTCTAGCTTTGTGCAACCCCTCATATCTAAACAATTCAGTTTAATGGCATTCTGAATCGAGGAAGGAAGTGTCACCAAAGATTCGCATCCAGAAAGAGCTAATTCCTCGAGGTTGATAGCATTAGAAAGATCTGGAATTTCTTTCAAATATTTGGAACCACGCAGAAACATCTTCTTGAGGCTTTCAAGTGGCTGAAAACAAAATAGGAGAAAAGAGAATACACACGTTCATAAACATTTTAAACAGATTCAATTTTAGTTTTTCTAACATATATATGTTTAGAAATTGACCACTAATAGAATAAGTACCTGATTTCCTTCCCACAGCTTTTCAAACTTACTATTCTCCATTATGAGTTCAACCAGATACTCAGTCTTAAAATTAGAAGGCAAACACTTCAATGGAAAATAATTCCAGTATAGCGATATGAGTTTATGGGGGAAATAAACGAGGCCCTGAGGTAGATCCATATCTGACCAACTAAAAACTGATAGATATTGGAGATTACGCATGCCTTCTAATGATTCTGAATTTATTAATAGCTCTCCCGAACAATTTAACTTCCTCAGTTTGATGGCATTCTGAATCGAGGAAGGAAGTGTCACCAAAGATGAGCATCCAACAAGATCTAATTCCTCGAGGTTTATGGCTTTAGAAAGATCGGGGATTTCTTTCAAATATTTGGAAAAGCACAAATTCATCTTCTTAAGGCTTCCAAGTGGCTGAAAACAAAATATGGAATTAGAGAATACACAAGTTCACAAATATTTTTAAACAGATTCATTTTAAGCTTTTCTAACATATATATATTGATAAATATACCACAGATCCATTCTAAAAATTGACAACTAATAAAATTTAGAATTAGTACCAGAGTTCCTTCCCACAGCTTCTCAAGCTTACTATTCTTCATTCTGAGTTCAACCAGATACTTAGCCTTAAAATTAGAAGGCAAACATTGCAATGGAAAATAATCCCATTCTAGCAATCTGAGTTTATGGGGCAAACTAACGAGACCCCGAGCTAGTTTTATATTTATCCGATTACGAACTGATAGATATTGGAGATTATGCATGCCTTCGAATGCTTTTTCATCTATTGATAATAATCGCTTTTCCCAGAAATCTGTGTAGAGACGTATGTAATCTGTGTAGAGAGGTCTGTAATATGCGTCGAGACGTATTCCGAGAACTGTTTCTGTGCCCTGAAAAAATTCAAAGAAAACTATAATTTTAACAACCGCAACAATTTTTATTTTTCTGACATCAAAAGAGCCACGCTTTAATTAAGCAGGAGGCAACAATTGTTAAAGTTTATCAATACCCATATGACGACTATATTAATATAGAGTCATGCATTAAAAGGCAGCTGGTAAAGACTTACAGTTTTCTCGGTAAGTACTTCTTCAATATCCTCAAAATCCGTCAAAAATCGACGTTTTCCAAGATTACCATTGGACTTTGCACGATCAATTTCTATACCCAACTTCTCTAGCAAATTGTGCATCTCTATATATCCTTCGGGTGTAATACGTATGAGGGACTTATTAGCCAACGTTGTAAGCCGAGCATTATCTTTAAGTAAATTATTGACGTAACTGACTTCAAAACCATTGAATAAACACGCAATGTAAAGGAACATATCTTGATCTTTTTCATGTAATCTATCGTAGCTGACTCTTAATGTTTTTATAATATCTCCGTTCAAACCATTTTGGAGCTCAAGCAACAAATCCATCCACTCATCTTTTTCCCTTCTTCTTAATGACGAACCCAAGACACTGAGGCCCAAAGGAAGATTGCCCGCAAGCTTTGCAACTTTCACTGCGAGCTCCCGAAAATCATCAGGTGGAGTGTTTTCCCCAAAAGCAGATCGGCATAACATCGTAAGAGCAAGACCTTGAGATGGGAGCTTCACCTCATATATAAGGTTAATATCATGAGCCTTGAGAAGTTGCCTATCTTGAGTGATCACAATAATTATGCTTCCAGGTCCAAACCATTCAGTTTTTCCCACCAAGGTTTTAAGAAACTCTAGATCATTCACATCATCAAGAACGATAAGAACTTTCTTCTCATTTAACCTTTCTTTTACCGCACCTACTTTCTCTATCTTTAAGTCTTTTTCACCTAACATTTTCGACAGAATTTGTTCTTCCCAATACAACTTTTGCTCATAGTCATCTCCGATGGTTCTCCTACAAGTTTCAAAAGCCCGAAGATGGAATTGGCTAGATAGTTGACTGTATTGAGCTCTTCCTATGGTACTCTTACCAATCCCTGAAGTGCCGACAATCCCGACCATTCTAGCTTCCTCAGATTTGAAGCACAACAATTTTTTCAATGCCTCTAGGTGAGCTTCAATCCCCACGAAGTCGCCAAAATCATCTGATGGTGTCATAGTTTTTTTCAAAACATCTTGGGCAACCTTTTCAATCATGGCTGCTTCATTAGGCCTAATAACAATAGTCAATTGTTTCATTAAAGAAGCAATAAAAAGCAATTGAAATTCAGGAGCGATTAAGCGGCTCCTCTCGATCTCATCATCTATGAATGTGATAGATTTTCGCTTGAGCTCCTTGAGAAGATGGCTAAGGAATGAGTCGCGTACATCTTCTCCACGAAAGCTTGGGAAAACGTCGTATCTCCGGCTGCCAGAAGAAGAAGCTATCTCCATCTCATCATCTTTGGATGTATCCATCATTTCACGGTCGAGCTCCTTGACAAGATGGCTACGAAACAATTTGCAGAAAATTTCTCCAGTGAAGCTCGCGAAAACATTGTATATCCATCTGAAAACATTGTATATCCATCTGAAGGAAGAAGACGCCATGGCAGAGGATGAGAGAGAAGAGACGAAAATTCTCAAAGGAAAGCACTTTGAAGTAAATCAATAATATAACACAATGACGGCCGAGGAGAAAGTTCGCCTTGCTTTCCTCGAAGACTTTTCACAGAAGAC
The DNA here is from genome assembly GCA_905216605.1 of Arabidopsis arenosa. Lineage (NCBI taxonomy): Eukaryota > Viridiplantae > Streptophyta > Magnoliopsida > Brassicales > Brassicaceae > Arabidopsis > Arabidopsis arenosa. The sequence goes on along the minus strand of LR999457.1, from coordinate 10,615,697 downwards.
TTTTTTTTTCTCTTTTGTTATTTGTTATGTCTAGATCACACATATCCTAACCCACAAGTGGGCTCGGGTTGACTTTGACGAGTCGCGTGATAGAGTCTAAAGGCTCTGAATGGTTCATACATAGAGAGAGCGTGGGAAATTTTTGTTTTAATCAAAAAAACTGTTTGTGAACAAAAATAAATAAAAAATTTGAGTGGGTTATTTCCCACCCAAGTTTTTGAGTTATTTTCCTCGATTTCAGGTTTATTCAGATGATGTCAATTTCCTCGATTTCAGATTCTACGTTTTTTTTGGTTAAAAGAATTTTAAACAGTGATGGAACTAACATCAGGTTTGTTAAAATAACACTTTTCAAAAAGTTTGATACAATATTTGTTTGTAGTTTTATGTTTTTAGATAACAAAATGAACTTTAAAAACAGTCAGTTTCCCTATTATTTCTAGATAATATTTTTTTTTTTTTGACTTTGGTAAGTAGATCAAAACTTCAGAAACTTGGTCTTCCTTTGCTCGAAGACTTACTGTACAAGATATTCATTTTAATGATTTAAAATCAAATCCCCTAACAAAACAATTGGGACAAATAATACGTAAACTTTGCCTTCCTTTACTAGAAGACTAGCATAGAAGACTTACTGTACAAGATATATTATTTTAGTGTTTAAAAAATCAAAAACCCTAACAAGAAGACCATATCAATGATACAGAAACTTCCCCTTCCTTTCCTTGTAAAGCTTTTACTCTACAACGATATTTTTGAAGATATCAATTTTGTGGCTATCAGTTGTCACTGAATTATGTATGATGACGAGAGCAGCCATTCTACAAGACATAAATAAGTTTTCAATTTATCGTAATTTCTAGGCAAAATAGACAGAAACTTCCTCGAAAGCTAATTTTACTCTCCACAGATATTTTGAAGACACAAATTTTTGTGGCTGTCAGTAGTTCAAGACAGAAACAAGATTTCAATTAATCTTAAGAATGTTAAGCTTGCTTATTATCAAAGTCTTGTGTTACATACATGCAAAGAATTAAATTAGGAGATTAATAAGTATGTCAATTGTGAGGATTTTAATTCAACTAATAATACAGTGATGGTATACACATGTCACATAACTTTTAAATAAATCATACATGATATATGATTCTTCGAACCTTATTCCTTGTCGATATTCATAATTCGAACTTAATAGGAAGTAAACAATGCTCTAACAAAGAACTGAATAGGAACCTTATTCCTTATTCCTTACACCATTGAAGACTAAGAAAGAAAACATAAAAGTAGTACCTCGACTCCTTCCCACAACTTCTCAAGCTTGCTATTCTCCATATTGAGCTTAACCAGAATTTCCGCCTTAAAGTTGAAGCGCATACATGTCAACGGATATTCATCCCAGTATAGAAATCTGAGTTTTCGGGGTAAATAAATGAAGCCCTAGAGGTAAACACAATCTGCCTTCACTAGTCTCTCGCGACCACTCCTTGTAAAATTTTAGAAATGTGAGATTACGCATTCTTTTGAACGATTGTTCACTTATAAACAACGGCTCATCGATTTCGGATGTGTTGAAAGATATGCCTAGCACATTTTCAGTTCCCTGAAAAAAAAATTAGTATTTTATAACAGTCACAATAATCTATCAAATAATAAATGACTTTCTTCAATTTATATGGAGTCAAACATGAAAAGCATATGTAAAAAACTCACACTATTTTCGGTAAATAAATCACAAATATCCTTAGTATCCACCAAGAATCGCCATTTTCCAGGATTGTAAATGGACTCTGCACGAACAATTTCTTTACCCAACTTTTGTAGTAAGTTGTGCATGTGTACAGTTTTGCGAGGTTGTGTTATACGTATGAGGGACTTATCAGCCAACATTTTAATCCCAACGTATACACTATCTCCAAGCAAGTTTTTGATATAATCAACTTTTTGACCATTAAGTAAACACGCAATGTAAAGGAAAACTTCTTGATCTTTGTCATCTAACTCATCGTAGCTGACTCTTAATGTCTTCTCAATTTTCCCATCCAGACCATTTCGGAGCCTAGGCAACAACTCCATCCATTCCTGCTTGTCCTTTCCTCTTAATGAAGAACCCAAGACATTGAGACCTAAAGGAAGATTACCGGCTAGGTTTGCAACTTCGCGAGCTAACTTCACGAAACCATCTGGTGGAGCGTTTTGCCCAAAAGCACATCGACAAAACATTTGTAGAGCCAAAATTTCAGATGGGAAATCCACCTCATAAACAAGGTCAATCTTATGAGACTTGAGAAGTTTTTTTATCTTTAGTTATCACAACAATCCTGCTTCCAATCCGAAACCATTCAGGTCGTCCCACCAAGGTCTTTAATAGCTCTAGATCATCCACGTCGTCAAGAACGATGAGAACTTTCTTATGCCTTAGCCTTTGTTCCACCGCACCTAAATGCAAAACCTTGATGTCCTTTTGGCATAAAATTTCTGATAAAAACTGTTCTTCCCAACACAGCTTCATGCCATAGTCGTCCCGGTTGGTTCTTTTATAAGTCACGAAAGCGCGATGGTGGAATTGGCTAGAGAGTTGACTGAAAAGAGCTCTTCCTATGGTACTCTTACCAATCCCTGATTGTCCCCAAATCCCGACCATTATTCTAGCTTCCTTGGATTCCAAGCACAATATTGAACTCAATCTCTCTAAATGAGCTTCAACACCAACGAAATCACCAAAATCACTCGATGGTGTTATGAGCTTATTCGAAACATCGTTGGCAATTGTTTCAATCATGTTTGCTTCATCACACCTGAAAATCAATACTCAAATGTCAACAAGGAACATCCTAGAATCGGAGTCTAAACCCTAATCAAACAAAAATTTGAAAAAATACCAGTTTCGAGAATCCTCTCCAGCCATGTTTGCCACATCTGCTAGAGCTCTTATCCACCTTTGTTTCTCATCATCTGTTTTCTAACTTCCGAAGGATTAACGTTGTAGAAAATCGGAATCACTATTTGATCCAATTTCTTAGAACAGTCGTGGATCTCAACCAATTCATTCAAGCACCAGGTGGAAGAAGCATACTTGTTAGAGAAGACGACGATTGAGATCCTCGATTCTCTAATCGCCGATAAAAGCTCCGGGGTTATTGGGCGACTTCTCTCGATCCCATGATCGATGAATGTATTGATTGATCTGCGATCAAGCTCCTTGAGAAGATGGCTGAGGAATGATTTGCGGATATCTTCACCGCTAAGCTCGGGAAAACGTCGTATCTCCGGCTGCTAGAGGGAGAAGAAGCCATAGAGAAAAGATACTAAAATTTAAATTCTGTTGGGAAATCATTCAAAACACTGAGGTAAATAAGTAATATGAAGATGGAGGTAGAGGAGAAACTTCGTAAAAGTTACTCTGAAGACTTGAGAGAAGAATTACTTTACTGTCCACACTGTTTAAGGTTGTTTACTCTCACCAAAACCCTTTTATTGTTTTCCTATAGTTTGTTACCTTTTTCACTTCCCTACTTACTTAATAATTCAGTTACATTAATTTATTCTTACTGATGAGGAAGGTCTTGCTATTTAAAATTAGTTCCAACACTTTTTTGTTGTTGATAATTCTCTTGTGAAATTGTGAAATACATTTTTGTTTACCAAAATTATGATTTATTCATTGCTTTAAAGAGAGAATAAATAACCTTTGGTATACCATACACGTAGAGAGATATATGTGTTTCAACAAACAAGACTGTTATATACTTATATTCATATCTTTCAGGAAAAGCGAAATTTTCAAAGAAGCAAAACAGAGAGAAGTAAGTACAGAGTACTTCTGTTCTGGACATGGAGCCATAAAAGGTTTCTAGTTGCTCGAGGAGAAAATGGCTTGTGTGAAAAACTAAGAAATCGTCTTGTCATTACCAGTATAGTCATGGTCGATCCCATGTTCATTACAAAACAGAGTTGTAATATGTTTCAATTTACCTTAACAATGTGATAAGCTGTGGAAAGGAATCTTAACAATGTGATGGTGAATTCAGTCAAGGCAGATCTTAACTGTAGAGTAACCCCCGCAGACACGTCTATCTTAGGCCCTTGATGCAAAGATCTGAAGCAAACAAATTCAGTCAAGAACAGCCCCAGAGAATTATCTTCCCATCCTAGTGAGTAGTTCAGGGCCTTCAGGCCTACAACTTTCACTCTTTATGATATAATTAAAGAGTGCAGCGGCATGGGGGAAAAGCAGCGACATGTTTTTCATCGACTTAGGATAGCTGGATACTTCATGGTTTGGAAGTGGACCAGACAATGTCTCCTGCCGAAAGTTTAAAAGCTCGTTCCTTAACCTGAAGGATTGTTCCTTATGCTGGTCACATCTTTGACCGAAGTTAAGCCAAAAACGCTTCTGCCATTTGGCTACTGAATCAGCAATGCAAATGTTGCTGATGACGAGGATCTTGCTATTTAGTTAGTTCCAACACATTCTTGTTGTCAATTCTCTTGTGAATTTGCGATATTCATTTTTGTTCACCCAAAGTCTGATTTATTCATTGCTAATAAAGAGAAAAACAACTTTACTAATATACACATTGAGATCTATGTTTTTAACAGGCAAGAGTATTTTGGGTAGTACCTAAGTTCAAGTATGTAAACCCGTAAGCTCACAAACCATGCCAAAGATGTTTTTCCAGAATATGCTTAAGTGTGGCTTTTTGAAACATTTATTCTTTCAGGAAAAGCGAAATTTTCAAAGCAAAGACAGAGTGTTTCCGCATTCAGATAAAGAAGAAATTACAAACACTTTAAGGCTCCGGAGTTGAAGAATTTAAAGGAATTTGGTTCTCCGAAAGCTCTTCATCATCTGCAGAGAAAAATGGCTCGTGTCAAAACCTATGAAATCTCGTCTTTTAATTATCATTATAGTCATGGTCGATTCCTAGTTATCCTAAAACAGAGCAAAACAGAATAATAAGGTGCTTCAGTTACCTGAAACAGGATCCAAGATAGGAATTTGTTCAGCTTGTTCTTCAGTAATCATGTAATCAACACACAAAGCTTCCCCCTCCAGAGTTGTATAAGAAGAAACTGATGATGCTTCTCCCTGCCCTAACGAAAGCTCCAAATTTAGAGCGGCCAATCCTGTGTCCGCTACAATTTGGTCACCGGCTAAGTTGGTATACTCTTCAGATGTTCCCGAGGTCATCTGCATTATAAATCCAACGATCTATTCTATTAAATAGTCTGTCGCTATGGTATTTCGATCCTGGAAAAACATATCAAAAGTCAAAAGATATCTTTATAATTTTCAGCTCTAACTATGGCAAAAGGCTTACCCGCATCCGCTTCTTGCTTCTCCTAGTCGGTTGGTTGTACTCTGTTTCAGAGCTTCCATCACTACCATCTGGAGATGGATAGACATTCAAGAGTTGTACACCACATTCTTTTATCCTATTGGAGCAACAAAACTTAAACTCCACATCTTTGAAAGTCGATTTAGATGGAAGATCTTCAGGGTCGATCTTGAAGGAACAGAAAAACAGATGATCCGTCTTACAAAACTGCAGTTCTTCATCTTCAAAAAATGAAGTCTGATATTGTGTGCCATTGAAGCCAACGTTTACCTCCAAGGATGGATAACAACCCTTGTCTTCAGAGAGAGGTTCAACCACGACGCAAGCCTTAAATCGCAAGAAGTATTGAGAAAGAGAGCTCTGAGGTAAAGTGACAGTTAGGGAATCTCCAGAAGCTCGATATTGGAAATACGTAGGGACTTCTCCACCTGGTAAGGCCACAGGCTTGAAGCATGATCGTAGGATGAGTTCTCGCGCATCTCTATCCAATTTAAAGCAATTACGGAAGCTAAAATATTTCCTATCTACCTCGAAGTAATCATCATCAGAGTAATCATCATATAACTCATCCCAGAAACGTTCACATGTATATTCAATGTTTTCATGTAATGGTACACAGGAAATGTGATCTTCCATTGTCGCTACCACAGTGGCATCACTCAACGCCATGATGACACCTCTACAGTCTGTAAAGTCGACGAGCATTAGACTTGTCAGTCTGAAAATGTTTGGGGAGATGTTTTTCAAACTCTGGCAACAATACATCATTAGTACAGTGAGCCTCGAGAACTTCTCAATGCAGCATGGAACTTCTTCAATGGCGGTGTTTTCTAGACAGAGCCTTCCGATATTCCATGAAATCAGAGGAAAAGTTCTCAAACTTGAGCAACCACTGAGATCGAGGATATCGAGAGATGACAAGTTGACATCGGCTGGAAGAACCTCCAGCCTTGTGCATCCTTTCATGTACAAACATCTTAAATTTTGGAGATTCTCAATTGTAGAAGGAAGTGTCACCAAACTTTTGCACCCGTTGAGATAAAAACGCTTCAGATTGGTGGCCTTTGAAAGATCTGGAATTTCTGTCAGGTTTTCACATTCTGACAGATCCATCGTCACAAGACTTCCAAGCGACTGAGACAGAAAAAAAAAAAAAACATTGGTATGCTTCAATCATTATCAATGATATATTTTAATTTTATACCTATATATGTTTCAAATTATAATTAAAAATCATTATGTATGTTAGAAATAACCGTGGATCACAAGCCATTTTTGACAATTTTGGTTATAAGATGGGTTAAACAAAAATCAGCAGATGCTATAACATTAACAATGTACCTGGACGCCTTCCCATAGCTTCTCAAGCTTGTTGCCTCTCACATCAAGACTAACGAAATATTCTGGGCTAAATTTACTAGGCATACGTCTCATAAGGCACTCGAGATAATCGAGTCCAGGGAGATTCTTGTTCCATATACAATCTTCTACCACGATCTCAAATATACTATCTAGCAGAAAGTCGTCTAAATTTCCCATTTTGATTGCAGGGAAATTTCTCAAATTTAGGCATCCAGTGAGATCGAGGTACTCCAGAGATTTCAAGTTGAGAAGAGTTGGAAAACTCTCTAGCTTTCTGCAATCACTCATATCTAAATAATTCAGTTTAATGGCATTCTTAATCGAGGAAGGAAGTGCCACCAAAGATGAGCATCCAGCAAGACATAATCCTTCGAGGTTGATGGCTTTAGAAAGATCCGGAATTTCTTTCAAATATTTGGAACCACGCAGATTCATCATCTTGAGGCTTCCAAGTGGCTGAAAACAAAATAGGGGAAAAGAGAATACACACGTTTACAAATTTTTTTAAACAGATTCATTTTTAGTTTTTCTAACATATATATATATATATATACTAGAAAGCTACCCACGCATCGCGTGGGCTATATATTTAATATTAATTCTGAATACTAATGAAATTTGTATTAAAGTAATACGTTCGATTATTAATATAGTTTTTTGAATTTTTTTTTTTTTAAATATTAACTTTTATGTTCCTTTTCGAAGTACTTTTGTGAATTGCTAAAAAATAAATTCTGCTCTTTTTTATTCAAGATGGTATGACATAAATATATACCACTACTTTTTCTTAATTTACATAAAATATTTTATTGTGGAAATATATATCATACCTCCTCGTACAGTCTCTTGTTTGTTGATTCATGATCCTTGGATCGGGAAAACGGTCAAAATCAACTCCAACTATTTCTATGCGGCTTTTTTTATCCCAAACCCTGACCCCTGCACTTATCAACCCGAACTCATACAATTTTCAAAAAACAAACCTAAACTATCTAACCGTTATCCAATTTCAACACAGTTTTTTTTTTTTTTTTTGTATTTGTTAATGTCGATTAGAATTGTTAAGTCGTAATTATCTGTTCTTTTGTATCTGAATCATTCCTTTTATTCAATTGACTAAAGGTTAAATAATTCAGGTTTGTTACATTATTTAATAACATGTATATGTTAAAATTGGCTAACGATTACATAGTTCAGGTTTGTTATTTGAAATTTATGTGGGTTCGAGTTGATAATTGGGGTTGATATTGGCCGTTTTCCCTCGTTGGATCTCATCAGAAGGTAGATCTTCCTGATCTCATGACTTTCCCTCGACAATAAGCTTTAGATATTATATCCATATAATCCATAATAAAATTAGGAGATCAAATGTAAAACATAATCATATTTATTATTTTTTTGCTAAATTTTATCTATATATGTTAAAAATTAAAGAAAAATTTAAATAATTTGTGATAATGATTAAATTTAATAAAATAGCAACGTGGTCCAAATGAGCAAAAACATATTTTATATAGTTAATCTGAGTTTTTCACATCTCTCTCTCGCTTCCGACTCAGCACAGCTAGTCAAAGCTTTAAAATCAGAGCTTCAACACAAAGAGCTTCATGGGATTCTTTTCGATATCCTGAATTTATCTTCTACCTTTGATGTTATTTTGTTTAGTTTCATTTCCCGTTTGCAGAACTCAGATGCCGATTCATTGTCAAAACAGTCTCTGGTTTCTCTTGTAATGGGTCTGGCCCAAACCTAAGTTAAATTGAATCAGCCTATGAACAAAAAACAAATATATATGTTACACTTAATTATAATCATATTTAATTTAGGAAAATGACTTCAGATGATATAATAAAAAATTTATCTTTGAAAGTTTATATCAAAAAAATTTAGTTCAGTTTTGATATATATATAAATTCAATTCTTTGAAAAACAAAATGCCATTTTATAAACTGTGTATATATATATAGGTCATAAGAGTACAAAAATTTAATAAATATAATGTAATGCCGTTTATCTAAATACTTTAATGACATGTTAGGTTTTAACTGAATTAGTCAATTATGATATTCTATGCAATTACCCTTAGCAAACATAATTCTTTTCAAAAATCCCATGAGGATAGATTAAAAGAAAATCTTTGGTGGAACTTTTTAAATTTTTTGGTTGAATTTCATTGGGTTGGTTTTATGGAAACTTTGATAAAAATAAATACAAATGTTATATTCTTTCATATGATCTTTATTTCTTACTTAATTTGTATGATTGACTAAAAAAAATTGAATTCAAAACATAATCAAGTCAAATGTTATACAATATTAAAAATAAAATAAAAAATATTTACTCAAGCTATATGAAACTCAAACGTCGTTCCCTCTCAAACGTTGAGTAATTATGTAAAAGAAATAAAGAATGACATAAACTATCAAATAAAGAATGACTCATGATCCCATGAGTTTTACGTATTCAAGAACAAAATCATCTTGAAACAGCTTTACGTATTCATAAATTTGAAAACAAACTCTTAACTTTTTGATAAGTGATGTTGAGAATAATTACATAAATGGTTTTTCAATTTATATCATAACTTTTTTTAACAAACTTATGGTTTTCAAATTTATGAATACATATAGATCATAAGAGTAAAAATTTAATAAATATAATGTAATGCCATTTATCTAAATACTTAAATTTATAATTACACTTTAACTGACCATAATGATAGATATAAATTTTCTCAATGTATGTATATAAATCTTATTGGTGAGTTGAAAAATAGAGAAACAATTAAAAATAGAACTTTAAAAAAATAGAACACTTTTATGTAGAACTAATGGTGTTGGTGAACCTAACTTGAACACCATATGAAATCACAAACCTAATTTGAACACCAAATGAGAAAACTTTTGTAGATATTTTTACTATGTGGACTATAGCCTGAAATAAAGAGAAAGCAACTAAAAGTCAATAAAAAATAAAAGAATGGACTGGAAAAAGCAAAAACTCTACAATAGTTTTTTTAGCTTCACATGTGGGTGATATATAGAAGTAGATTAATTGGAGTCAATATTTAGAGTATTAATTTACACTTTAAAATTAATTAGATTTAATGTTTTGAATTAATTGTAGTTATTGTGGTTATCTGTTAGCCTAATGCATCAATTTAGAGTTATTTGACGTTACATATGTTTTAATAAGTTCATTTGTGGGTTTTACTTTGGGTAACTAATTCTAGAACAAAAAAAAAACACTAATATATTTCGGTATTAGAAGCCACATGAAAAGCGTTACTGGAGAAGAAAACTCGTCGCAAACATTTATTTTGAGAGAAGCGTAACACATGGAACAATACATTAATATAATTAATGCATGTTACTATATTTCTTTATTAAAATTATATTGACGGTTACATAAGTTAGAATTTCATTCACTGAGACATTTATAAAACAATATACAGTAAAACCTCTATAAATTAATAATGTTGGGACCAACTTGGAAAAAAATTATTATCTTATTAATTTTTCCATTTATGTCATATTTTACACTGGTCCTAACTCGGAACCGAAAGAATTTATTAATTTAGAGAAGTTTTTAATTTATAGAGTATTAATTTATAGAGGTTTTACTGTATGGGATGACATATTAAATTTAATAATTCCTGTAAATTATATTATACTATATAAATACATTAAATGTATTGTGTAATAAAAATTGTAAATAAATACTCCAACTTGGAGTTGTAAAATGTGAGAATAAAGTGGTGTTATAAATTTTTTTTATTAAAAAGGTTAGATTGGAAAGAAGAAAAAAAAGATACAAATTAGAAAAGATTAGAAATGTATATTATGGAGATATGAAAATATTATGTAAGATAAAAAAATGAGGAAAACAATTAAATTTAAAAATAGATGCCAAATGTACTAATATTATGAGAAGTTTTAAAAATGTACTAATATTTTGTGAAGTTAAAATTTAACTGATCCATAATTTTGAATCAGATGAATAAGTGGTGATTAAGTAGATAATAATTTTGGCAAAACAAATTAGACACAAATTTCAATTTAAATACATGTCAAATGTATCAATAGGGTAAGAGAAATATCTTTTTGGAATTAAATTGTAGGTACAAACTTTCAAAACTAAGGATTTTAAATAAATTAAAACAAACATTAATGAAATGAAAGAGGACACATGTCACCAAAAGAGAGTGCCAAATGTCGCAATGGTAGGAAAAGTTAGAAGAAAACCTTCTCATATTATATAAGATGTTTAGAAATTGATCACTAATAGAGTTAGTACCTGATTTCCTTCCCACAGCTTCTCAAGCTTACTATTCGGCATTATGAGTTCAACCAGATACTCAGCCTTAAAATTAGAAGGCAAAGACTTCAATGGAAAATTATACCAGTCTAGCGATATGAGTTTATGGGGGAAATAAACGAGGCCCTGAGGTAGATCCATGTTTGACCAATTTAAAACTGATAGATATTGGAGATTACGCATGCCTTCTAATAATTTTAAATCTATTAATAGCTCTCCCGAACAATTTAACTTCCTCAGCTTAATGGCATTCTGAATCGAGGAAGGAAGTGTCACCAAAGATGAGCACCCAGCAAGATCTACATCCTCGAGGTTTATGGCTTTAGAAAGATCTGGAATTTCTTTCAAATATTTGGAAAGCCACAAATTCATCTTCTTAAGGCTTCCAAGTGGCTGTAAACAAAATATGGAATTAGAGAATACACACGTTCACAAATATTTTTAAACAGATTCATTTTAAGCTTTTCTAACATATACTATATGTTAATAATTATTCCACAGTTCTGTTCTAAAAATTGACAACTATTTCAATGAAAAATTAGTACCAGAGTTCCTTCCCACAGCTTCTCAAGCTTACTATCCATCATTTTGAGTTCAACAAGATACTTAGCCTTAAAATTAGAAGGCAAACACTTCAATGGACATTTATACCATTCTAGCAATCTGAGTTTATAGGGCAAACAAACGAGACCTCTAGGTAGTTTTATATTACGAACTGATAGATATTGGAGATTATGCATGCCTTCGAATGCTTTTTCATCTATTGATAATAATCGCTTTTCCCAGATATCTGCGTCGAGACGTATTCCGAGAACAGGTTTTGTGCCCTGAAAAAAATCCGAAGAAAACTATAATCTTAACAACCGCAACAATTTTTATTTATCTGACATCAAAAGAGCCACGTTTTAATTCAGTAGGAGGCAACAATTGTTAAAGTTTATCAATACCCATATGACGATTATATTAATATAGAGTCATGCATTAAAAGGCAGCTGGTAAAGACTTACAGTTTTCTCGGTAAGTACTTCTTCAATATCCTCAAAATCCGTAAGAAATCGACGTTTTCCAAGATTACCATTGGACTCTGCACGATCAATTTCTATACCCAACTTCTCTAGCAAATTGTGCATCTCTATATATCCTTCGCGTGTAATACGTATGAGGGACTTATTAGCCAACGTTGTAAGCCGAGCATTATCTTTAAGTAAATTATTGACGTAACTGACTTCAAAACCATTGAATAAACACGCGATGTAAAGGAACATATCTTGATCTTTTTCATGTAATCTATCGTAGCAGACTCTTAATGTTTTTATAATATCTCCGTTCAAACCATTTTGGAGCTCAAGCAACAAATCCATCCACTCATCTTTTTCCCTTCTTCTTAATGACGAACCCAAGACACTGAGGCCCAAAGGAAGATTGCCCGCAAGCTTGGCAACTTCAACTGCGAGCTCCCTAAAATCATCAGGTGGAGTGTTTTCCCCAAAAGCAGATCGGCATAACATCGTAAGAGCAAGATCTTCAGATGGGAACTCCACCTCATATATAAGGTTAATATCATGAGCCTTGAGAAGTTGCTTATCTTGAGTGATCACAATTATTCTGCTTCCATCTCCAAACCATTCAGTTTTACCCACCAAGGTTTTAAGAAACTCTTGATTATCCACATCATCAAGAACGATAAGAACTTTCTTGTACTTTAACCTTTGCTCCACCACACCAAAATGCTCTATATTTATGTCCTTTTGGCCTAAGATTTTCGAGAGAAGTTCTTTTTCCCAACTCAACTTCATGCCGGAGACGTCCCCACCGGTGCTTTTATAAGTTAGGAAAGCGCGAAGGGGGAATTGGCTAGAGAGTAGTTGACTGAAAAGAGCTCTTCCTATGGTACTCTTACCAATCCCTGATTGTCCCCAAATTCCGACCATTATTCTAGCTTTCTTGGATTCCAAGCACAATATTGATTTTATTGCCTCTATATGATCTTCAATTCCGACTAAGTCGCCGAAACCCTTTGACGGAGGAAAAAGTTTATTCGAAACATCATTGGCTATCTTTTCAACCATATGCGCTTCATCAGGCCTAATAACAATAGTCAATAGTGTCAATAAAGAGGCACCCCTAAAAGCACAATCGAAGTCAACGCAAAAAAAATAGTATAGTTTTGCAATAATTCAAAAACACACAGAAATAATGGAATCAAAACAACATACCCGTTCCGAAGATCCTCCCCGGCTATATCTGCTATATCTTTGAGAGCTTGCACCCATCTTTGTTTCTGCTCCTCTGGTTTCTCCTCGCATGTTTTTTTAAAGACATCGCCAAATTCACCGATCTGTTTTCTAACTTCCGAAGTATCAACGTCGTAGAAAACCGGAATCACCCTTTGATCCAAGTCCTTGTAACACTTGTGGATCTCCACCAATTCATCCAAGCACCACGTGGAAGAAGCATAGTTCTTAGAGAAGATGACGATTGAGATCCTCGCTTTTTTAATCGCCGATATAAGCTCAGGGGCGATTGTGCGGCTTCTCTCGATTCCATGATCCATGAATGTATTGATTGATTTGCCGTCGAGAGCCTTGAGAAGATGGCTGAGGAACGTCTTGCGAACATCTTCTCCACGAAAGCTTGGGAAAACGTCGTATCTCCGGCTGCCAGAAGAAGAAGCTATCTCCATCTCATCATCTTTGGATGTATCCATCATTTCACGGTCGAGCTCCTTGACAAGATGGCTACGAAACAATTTGCAGAAAATTTCTCCAGTGAAGCTCGCGAAAACATTGTATATCCATCTGAAAACATTGTATATCCATCTGAAGGAAGAAGACGCCATGGCAGAGGATGAGAGAGAAGAGACGAAAATTCTCAAAGGAAAGCACTTTGAAGTAAATCAATAATATAACACAATGACGGCCGAGGAGAAAGTTCGCCTTGCTTTCCTCGAAGACTTTTCACAGAAGACTTTTTTTTTCTCTTTTGTTATTTGTTATGTCTAGATCACACATATCCTAACCCACAAGTGGGCTCGGGTTGACTTTGACGAGTCGCGTGATAGAGTCTAAAGGCTCTGAATGGTTCATACATAGAGAGAGCGTGGGAAATTTTTGTTTTAATCAAAAAAACTGTTTGTGAACAAAAATAAATAAAAAATTTGAGTGGGTTATTTCCCACCCAAGTTTTTGAGTTATTTTCCTCGATTTCAGGTTTATTCAGATGATGTCAATTTCCTCGATTTCAGATTCTACGTTTTTTTTGGTTAAAAGAATTTTAAACAGTGATGGAACTAACATCAGGTTTGTTAAAATAACACTTTTCAAAAAGTTTGATACAATATTTGTTTGTAGTTTTATGTTTTTAGATAACAAAATGAACTTTAAAAACAGTCAGTTTCCCTATTATTTCTAGATAATATTTTTTTTTTTTTGACTTTGGTAAGTAGATCAAAACTTCAGAAACTTGGTCTTCCTTTGCTCGAAGACTTACTGTACAAGATATTCATTTTAATGATTTAAAATCAAATCCCCTAACAAAACAATTGGGACAAATAATACGTAAACTTTGCCTTCCTTTACTAGAAGACTAGCATAGAAGACTTACTGTACAAGATATATTATTTTAGTGTTTAAAAAATCAAAAACCCTAACAAGAAGACCATATCAATGATACAGAAACTTCCCCTTCCTTTCCTTGTAAAGCTTTTACTCTACAACGATATTTTTGAAGATATCAATTTTGTGGCTATCAGTTGTCACTGAATTATGTATGATGACGAGAGCAGCCATTCTACAAGACAGAACTAAGTTTTCAATTTATCGTAATTTCTAGGCAAAATAGACAGAAACTTCCTCGAAAGCTACTTTTACTCTCCACAGATATTTTGAAGAAACAAAATTTTGTTGGCTGTCAGTAGTTCAAGACAGAAACAAGATTTCAATTTATCTTAAGAATGTTAACTTGCTTAGTAGCAAAGTCTTGTTTCCCTATACATACATCATAATAATACATGTATGATACATGGATAGAAATTAGGAGAATAATAAGTATATCGATTATGAGGATTTTAATTCAAATAATAATACAGTGAAAACACTAACATCAAACTATCTAGTTTGCTAAAATACTCTTTTAGTTTTCCAGAGTTGTGTGGTGTGGACAGTGGAGTGAAGATTTTCATATAATGTTTTCTTATTTACTTTTACAATTGTAATATTAGTTTAGTGTTTGGCCTACTGCGTCAGCAACCACCGAAGGCTGCGATTGCGTTTGCTGCTGTTTAAGGAGCCTTTGGTGGCTAAGGGTTTCATGAACTGGATGGAAGAAGTTGTGTCTGAGAGCATCCTCTGTGCTGATTTGTCGCCTCAGGTTAACTGTCAAACATCTATCAACAAGGTCAAGGAGCGATAGTGGAATTGCGCTTAGAAACACTCTGAGTTTCGTGTTGAGTTCACACCATTTTCTCAATTCCACCCCCTTCAAGTACCTTGACTCGTACAATTCCTGAAACAACATCAAAAAAATCTACGTGAATTCATCTCTCAAGATCATCTATCTAATCATTTTGTCAGTAATTTACATTTTAAAGATATATATAATGCTAACAATGAAAACCCTTTTATGTGATATTTGAATCCAAATGGTGGCAGTAAAGAAGAACAGAGCATATATATTATGTCATACAAATGCAGCAATCAAATGAATGGAGAGTTCAGAAGGGTGGTAGGATGAGATGTTACCTCAGGGAAAGAGGATTCACGGTTGTTCACTACCTCGTAGTTGTGCAATAAGCTTTATTGTTTCCCGACGATTGCATGGATCCTGAGTTTTTTTGTACCAAAGATTTATCTTGATTAGCTGCTGTAGCAGAAGGCTTCAACGGCAGCTCTCTGAGGGGTACTAAAGATGTCTACAGCGTGATCTTCTTCCTTTAATGGGTTACAACTCAAGACAAGCACACAGAGAGAAATAACAAATATTATCAGGATCCGGACTTAGGAGACATTAAAGGTTTCTAGTTCTCAGAAAGTGCTCCATCATCTGCAGGAGATCATGGCTTGTTTAAAAAACTAAGAAACCGTCTTGTCATTTACCAGTATATATCTCCATTCATAAGGAGAAAGGGAAAGATACAACGAAGTTCCATCACCATGAAACTTGCTCAAAGAAACTGATGACGATGGTATCATACTTGTCCAAGACATCTGGGCGGAAGCTTCACCCTGTCCTAAGGAAAGCTCTAAATTTGGAGCAAGCTACTGTTTTTACCACAGAGTAAGTTGGAAGGTTCTTTAGATGTTCTTACAGACATATGCATAATAAAATCAATATTCAATTCCAATGGTCTATTTCCAGTTGATCCTGGAAATGAATCAAGAGTTAGATCTCTAAAATTTTCAGTTCATTGAAAAGCTTTACCCGCATTCACTTCTTGCTTCACCCACTCTCTATGTCACTATCTCCATACTGTTGGTTGTACTCTGTTTCAGAGCTCGTACCACTACCATCCTTAGATGGAGAGACATTCAAGAGTCGTACTCCGCATCCTTTTATCTTCTGGAGTGACAAGGGACATGTTTGCTTGTAGTGGATAGGCGAACATCTCATGCAAGAACAAGCATTGCTATGATATTCAAACTTGAATTCCACATCGTCGTATTCAAATTTGTATGGATGACCATCGACTTCTTTTGAAAGACATAACTCAAAGTGGAACATAACCAGATGATCTACCTGACACGAGTCAATGTCAATTTCCACATGATGAATGTTGCTTTTGCCTCTGAAGTACCATTGTATAGTAATTTTTGCAGAATGATCCTCGGGGAGAGTCAAAAGGTCAAGCATGATGCAAGCTTTAAACCGCAACACTTTTTGAGAAAGAGAGCTCTTACATAAAGAGATAGTTAGAGAACTTCCATAAGCTCGATTCCTGAAATATGTAGGCACTTCTCCACCTGGTAAGACCGCGTACTTGAAGTCTGACTGTAGGATGAGTTCCCGTGCATCTCGGTCCAGCTTGAAGCAATTGTGAAATTTGAGACAACTCATTGGATTGAGGAAGTAGTGAGATATACTCTGGAGAGATTTACAGTTCTTTGAGATATTCCTGAAATATTATTTGTTTTGTTTAGTGTTTAAAATTATATAATTATATTTAATTTTTAATTCTTGGATTTCACCCGTAGTATACCGTCATGTATTAATATTGACCCAAACATGTCCCACCATATAACCCCGTCCGGTAAAATTAAACATCATTTTATAATATTTTAAAATAATTTTTTTTAAAAAAACATACAATTCAAGTCAAATTAAAAGTTTGCTTTAAAAAATGTCTATTGTAAATTTTAGTGAAACCCATGATTTATTTCAAAAATATCTTCGAAAATCTAAATATAGATATATTCTATATATACATTTTTGCATCCATTTTATGAAATAAATTCTAGATTTTGAACTTATTTACGATCAAATGCTATTGTTTTAAATTCTTAAGATTTTAATTTTAAAGCAAATCCTATACTATTATTTGGGGAGTACACTTTATAAGATACCCTTAACTAACCTTTCCTTTTGTAAAAATTTTTATAGAATGTCATTACAAAAATCTTCTTTTAGAACAAATTTCATTCAATTTATTAAGGATAAACAAGTAAAATACTAATTTATGTCATTTCATTAATTTAATTAAATTATAAAACGAAAATCTGTTATTTTTTTTTAAATGACCAATCAAAATGAACATATAAGATTTGATATCTAACTTACCATATTAATTTGTTATTAATCGTTAAACTTCACCTCTCATCATTATATGATTATATTAATATGAAACAAATAAATCATCATATCATCTACATAATTAAAAAAAATAATTTTTTCTGCATATACCAAGATTTGAATTTTTAAAAACGCATATAAATTGTTCAATCTATAAATGAAACAATTAAACGGGTCAAAAATTCAGACTTGAGTAATATATTTTTTTTACACAAAAATAAAATCAACAAAAATTCCGACTGAGCAACGGGTCAGAATTTGAATATTTATATTCGATTTCATACATTTATTTTTTTGAAATGTATAATTTTATATACTACAATAAAAATTTAAATATTTTAATTTGCAACATTTAAAATAAGTTTTACTTGATATTTTTAGAGAATATCATCAATACTTAATAGTTCAAAAAATTAAAAATTATAAATACTCTAATTTGATTATTTTTAAAAATATTTATAATAGGTAGCGGGTTAAATATAATATATTATATGATGAAATGAGTTTTGATCCTTATAACTATTTGAATAGTTATATTTAATTTCATATAATTTGTTTTTGAAATTCATAATTTATAAACTACAAAAAAAAATTAAAGATTTTAATTTGGAATATTTAAAAATAGTGTAGAACATTTAAATATGGTTTGACACCTCTAAATATTTGAAAATTTGATTCCACAAGCAATTTTAGAATTAACGAATAATAGATTGTGCACGCAATATTTAAAATAAAATATTGAGATTCTAAAATAAAAATATAGACTCCACGCACGGGTTGATTTTGGTATTATTATATACTAAATATATGTTTATAACATATTCGATTATGCGAATAATTTGGTAAATTCCATAATAAGAAATCTCAAACAAATTCTGTAATTAGATTAGCTCAAACAAATCTCTATTTTAACAACCAAAGAATTATAAATTGAAAAAGAATTTTCTAAATTAATTCAAAATAATAGCTAATTTTCTTAATTATTTCAAAATAATCTATGTTTTATATGCGATTCATTTATGATATTTTAATTTTTGATCTAACTGAAATATATGCAATCCTATTTTGTGGTTGTTAACATAAATTAACTCATTGTTCAAAAATATTACTTTTTAAAAAATAAAATTATTTTCCGTTTTCATATCTTAAAAAAAAAATTATCCATAATTGAGTATTATAGAAAAAATTCTATATTTATTCTAATATTGTATATAGGGACTGACAAAAAAATTAATATTTTTTCACTTACTATTATAATATATTAAAACTTAGTTCTAATATATATATTATATTAATTTTGTAATAAATAAAATTTAACCCGTACTTTAGTACGGGTGATGATCTAGTATATTTAACAAACGAATTCAATTAAGAAACAAATTCAATCCTAATTTGTTTCCATAAATATCGAAACTAATCTTTCTAACTTACTGAATATATGTGATCACAATTAGTTACTCCAACATAATCCATTCTCTGATTTTTCTCCACAAAATATTCATCACAACGATTTTTTAGAAACTATTAATTACTTTTCAATTTCGTGATATTAGCATATGGTGCAAAAAAATCCAATTACATATATTTTGTTCTATTTTAGTTAAGGTATATATAAGCGAGTTCCGATTAGGTCAATAATCTTTTGGTGGCCAAGGAAAATTTATTTACAACCTCAACTAAATTAGAATAAAATCTTTTTAATCGGATTCTTTTTTATAGGAATATGCAACTAATCCGTTTTTAATACAATCTAATAATTTCTATTGTCGAGATAATGAATTCAATATTTTGTCAAGATTTTATGGCAAATAATTGAACATTGAAATTCAGTTCAAAATCTTTACTTAAATAGAGAATATATGATAATTGTCGAGATATTAAGGAATATTTTTGCAGATTTTTGGCAACTATTTAACTAACAAATCGAAATTAAAAATCTTTACTTAAATAAAACAAATCTAAACAATTAATGCCAATGGCATTCCTTGTAAATACTTAGCAACTCCAGAATTTATTTGCTAAGTGTACTCCAAAAATGTATATATAGATAAGTAATTTAAATAGAATATAAATAGATTTATAAAATATATAGATTTCGGTATATCTATTTTGAAGCTAAGAGGTTTTATATCATATACTAGATCATAACCCGTGCTGGAACAGCACGGATGAAATTTTAATTTTTAAATATTTATATAAAGTTGGATTATTGTTTGTTTTATAGTACAATTTTAATAATTCTTTACATAATACAATGACATATAAGGATTTTTTATTTTATTTTTATTTTTTTGATGAGAAAATATTAGGGTTGGGGTACGGTTTTTCGGTTTAGTATCGTTTTTTTCGTTTTGTAGAAAGTGAAACCATATAGAAACCGTAAGTAATTCGGTTTAGTTACAGTTCGATTTTTACGGTTTTTTACGTTTTTTTGGTTAAAAATAAAACGTATGTATTTGATATATGCTAGTAGTAAGTGAAAAAAAAATTGCATATATAATAAACATATTTTGGTATATAATAAGATTAAATTCAACCCGTGCGTACCTATATTTTTATTTTAGAATCCCAATGAAAAAATTGTGTGCACAATCCATCATTCATTATTTTCATATATACTTATAGAATCAAAATTTTAAATATTTAGAGGTGTCAAACCTTATTTAACTCATCTCATCATATAATCTTAACATGGTTTCGGTTATAAAGATCATAACCCTTTTTATCATATAATACATTACATTTAACGTGCTGCTTGCTATATGCTTTGAAAAATGAAATTAGAGTATTTATAACTTTTATCTTTTGATTTATTAAATATTTATGATATTCTTTAAAATATTATATTAAACTATTTTTAAATTTTTCCAAATTAAAATATTTTTTTATTTTTTATTGTAGAATATAAAATTAAGAATTTTTTAAAAATAATTGTATGAACTTAAATATAAATATTCAAATAGTTATAAGACCATATACATGGGTGATTTATTTTGGGTATCAGTAGCCCAAAAACTATTTAATAATGGATCAAACACAAAAATTGGGCCTGATCCGTATCAGTGGACTGATACTTGTGATACCCAGTTTCATGTGACGTGTCAGTTTGCTATTGGACAATGATTGTATTTTTTGGTGAAAACAGAGAAAAAAAAAAAATCATTTGCTCTCAAACCCCGATCCCTTCTCTCCTCCACCGATTCTTCTTCTTCTCCATTTCACCTCTCCATTTCTTCTGTGTGATCTAGGATATCTGATTTCTGTTTTAAAATCACAAAAAAATCAGGATTTCTGATTTCATGTTTAAAATAGCATGTTAATAGAGTATCGATAGATAGGTAGCTTCAACCTAAGGAATCTAAATTGGTTTTAGCTCAAAAGCGAAAACGATGGGTTCCATTGAAGAAGAAGCAAAACCTCTCATCGAAGAAGGTTTAATATTACAGGTCTGTTCAATTTCGATATCTTGGATTCGGTTAATCAATTAGGTTTTGCGAATTTTGATTTTGCTGAAATTTCAAAACTTTTGACTTTAGATTGATCTTATGCATTTTCATTCTGGGTTTATTGAGATCTTTTCTGGGTAATCACTGTTTTATCTTAGTGTTCTTGATCGTTTTTGATTTAGGTGATGATTCCAATGTTTGAGTTTTGCAAATAAAGATCAAATTTTGCTTGATTTAGTTAGCTAATTTATTGTTGTCTTTGGCAATTTTGTTGAACTAGGAAGCGAAATTGTATGTTGAAGATGGTTCAGTGGACTTTAATGGAAACCCACCATTGAAGGAGAAAACAGGAAACTGGAAAGCTTGTCCTTTTATACTTGGTAATGAATGTTGTGAGAGGCTAGCTTACTATGGTATTGCTGGGAATCTTATCACTTACCTCACCACTAAGCTACATCAAAGAAATGTGTCTGCTGCTACAAACGTTACCACATGGCAAGGGACTTGTTATCTTACTCCTCTCGATGGTCATATCTCATGAGTGTATATAGCTTCTGTGTCTATCGGTTCTGAAGTGAATTGAATTGAATTAGCTTGAATTAGCTTGTGCATACTTTATTGCGACCAATACAAAAGTATTACTTGAATGGTTATAGATATGAGCTGGCTTTGAGCATTGTGTGCACGTTATTCTTTAATCATGTGATATATTTGGTTTCTCTCTAGTTAGAGAAGCTTTGGTTTGGTCTGTGAGCTGTTTGATTTTCTTCAAGCAATTTTGGTGTTGTGATGGCCACTTGATGGAGCATCAAATAGAGAAGAAGGATGGAGCGCCCAAGATGGATTAAGCAAGTTTGATTCTAGAGTGAGTGCAGCAAAAGATGAAGCTAATTCAATTGATATGATGGATACGTCACAACCAATAGAAACAGAAAACAGAAATTATATAACTCTGTTTCGGTTTGCTTTGTAACTTGATTTATAACTTATAACTTTGTTTTATTTTAGATTTGGTTTTGGATTTTTAAATTTATTTATATAAGAATGAAGATTAAAAAAATTTGATAACCAAATACACAAATTTTAAAAAATCAGTCGCAGCGATTTATTTATCTTTATCATCATGTTTTTTTATGTTTTTTTTTGCTTAAGTATATTCTACGTTTTTTTAGATTGTAATATTACTTTTTGTAATCTTATGTTTTTATATATTTATTTTCGATTTTGCAATTTTTTTTTTTATGATACTTAAACCAGTCTCACCAATAGAAACATATTTAGTACCGGTATCATAAGAAATCTCAAACAATAAAAAATATTAAAATTAATACTAAAAAATTGTTAATGATACTCTATTAGTATCAACTATGTGCATGCTCTAAGGATCATAACTCATTCCATCATATAATACATTATATTTAACCCACTGTCTATTATAAATATTTTTTAAATATATTTGTTTTAAGAAAACCAAATTAGTGTATGTATAATTTTTAATTTTTTTTATTTATTAAGTATTGATGATATTTGTTTTTAAATATCAAGTAAAACTATTTTTAAATATTCTAAATTAAAATATTTAAAATTTTATCGTAGTATATAAAATTATATATGAAATTAAATATAATTACTCAAATTCTGACCCGTTATTCAGGCAGAGTTTTTGTTGAATTTATTTTTGTTTAAAAGAAATATATCATCCAAGTTTAAATTTTTGACTCGTGAAATATTTTTTTCATAAATTGAATAATTTATATTCGTTTTTAAAAATTCAAATCATGGCATATGCGGAAAAAAATCTATTTTTTTATTATTATATGGATGATATGATGATTTATTTGTTTCACAATAATGGAATCATATAAAGATGAGAGGTGAAATATAATGCTTAATAACAAATTAATAAGGTAAGTTAGATATCAAATCTTATATATTCATTTTGATTGGTCATTTAAAAATAATAATAATAATGTATTTTTCGTTTTTATAATTAAATTAAATTAATTAAATTGTATAAATTGACTTGTTTATCCTTAATGAGATGAATTAATTTACTCTTTGAAATTTTATCTCTAATGGCATTTTTAAGTAAATTTTTACAAAAGGGAAGGTTAGTTAAGGGTATCTTATAAAGTGTACTCCCCAAATAATAGTATAGGATACATACTCCAATCAAGTTTGCAGGCCAAGCAAATCATATAGCAATTAAGAAAGGCCAAGAAAATATTATAGAACATCATAAGATAAGAACTTTACCTGGATACCTTCCCATAGCTTCTCAAGCTTGCTACATGGCATTGCGAGTTCTATGAGATGTTCTGCGCAAAAGTTAGAAGGCAAATATTTCATGGGACAATTACTCCAAATGAGTTCAGTGAGTCCAGAGATATCCCCGATAAAGAAACAATCTTTGTCTTCTTCTATCGCAGTTCCGTTTAGATGGAGCTCTGAAATGTTCCTTGAAATCCGAGGGAAACTTCTCAAACTTGAGCATCCCCTGAGATCAAGGTACTCTAAAGATCCCAAGTAGACGTTGGTTGGAAGAAATTTTAGCTTTGTGCATCCTTGCATTTCCAACCGCGTCAATTTATTGAGATTCCGAATTGAAGAAGGAAGCATCACTAAACTTTTGCAATCGTTGAGTTCCAAGTGGTCAAGATTGATGGCTGTTGAAAGATCTGGAAATTCTTCCAGGTTCTCACTTCCTGACAAATCCATCCTCACGAGGCTTCCAAGCGACTGAAACAAAAGAAATTAAGAAAAACAAATAATGAGTTTTTTGCTTGTCCTATTTATTAAAAGTTACATCAATACTCATGCAGATAAGAAATCTCTAATATTTTTTATAGTCTAAATTTTAAGGATGTGAAATTTTTACTTTTAGTTCCCTAATATTAACTTGTCTTTTCTTGAAACCCACTCTAGCTGAATCATAATGTTAAGCTTTAACAATAGTTTCTAGTCTTTTTGTATGCATTCTTGATTATTTCATGTTGTAAATTATATATTTAGGAACATCAAGACGAGCTAGCACGTACACACTCTGTCAGACTTCTTTGGGAATCAAGCCAATCACCAATGCTATAGCTAAAAGAAAAAAAGACCGTTTATGAGAACGTTACATTACCTGGATTCCTTCCCATAACTTCTCAAGCTTACTACCTCTCATGGTGAGATAAACTAGATTTTCTGGGCGAAAGCCAGGAGATATTCCATTTCATTGTGCAACCATTCCAGTCGAGTTTGGTGAGCCCGGAGATATTCTCAAGGTAAAAAGAATCTTCTCCTTCTATTGCAGTACCATCTAAAATGAGCCCTGAAATGTTCCTCGAAATTCGAGGAAAACTTCTCAACCTTGAGCATCCACTGAGATTGAGGTAATCAAGACATCCCAAGTCGATATCAGTAGGCAGAACCTTGAGCTTTGTGCATTCCTCCATTGATAACTTCCTCAGTTTACTGAGTTTTTGAATTGAGGACGGAAGTGTCACCAAAGATGTGCATCCCCAAAGATTCAGTTTCTCGAGATTTATGGCATTAGAAAGATTTGGAATTTCTTTCAACTCCGTAGACCCATCCAATCTTATCTTCTTGAGACTTCGAAGTGGCTGAAACAACATGGCGAGAATTAGATGGTATACACATGTCACATAACTTTAAAATAAATCATACATGATATATGACTCTTTGAACCTTATGCCTTGTCGATATTCATAAATCAAACTGAATAGGAAGTAAACATAAAAGTAGTACCTGGACTCCTTCCCATAACTTTTCAAGCTTGCTATTCTCCATATTGAGCTTAACCAGAATTTCCGCCTTAAAGTTGAAGCGCATACTTGTCAACGGATATTCATCCCAGTATAGAAATCTGAGTTTCCGGGGCAAAGAAATGAAGCCTTGAGGTAAACACAATCTGCCTTCACTAGTCTCTCGCGACCACTCCTTGTAAAATTTTAGAAATGTGAGATTACGCATTCTTTTGAACGATTTTTCATTTATAAACAAAGACTCGTCGATTTCTGATGTGTTGAAAGATATGCCTAGCACATTTTCAGTTCCCTGAAAAAAAAAATAGTATTTTATAACAGTCACAATAATCTATCAAATAATAAATGACTTTCTTCAATTGATATGGAGTCAAACATGAAAAGCATATGTAAAAAACTCACAGTATTTTCGGTAAATACATCACAAATATCCTTAGTATCCACCAAGAATCGCCGTTTTCCAGGATTGTAAATGGACTCTACACGAACAATTTCTTTACCCAACTTTTGTAGTAAGTTGTGCATGTGTACAGTTTTGCGAGGTGGTGTTATGCGTATGAGGGACTTATCAGCCAACATTTTAATCCCAACGTATACACTATCTCCAAGCAAGTTCTTGATATAATCAACTTTTTGACCATTAAGTAAACACGCAATGTAAAGGAAAACTTCCTGATCTTTGTCATCTAACTCATCGTAGCTGACTCTTAATGTCTTCTCAATTTTCCCATCCAGACCATTTCGGAGCCTAGGCAACAACTCCATCCATTCCTTCTTGTCCTTTCCTCTTAATGAAGAACCCAAGACATTGAGACCTAAAGGAAGATTACCGGCAAGGTTTGCAACTTCGCGAGCTAACTTCACGAAACCATCAGGTGGAGCGTTTTGCCCAAAAGCACATCGACAAAACATTTGCAGAGCCAAAATTTCAGATGGGAAATCCACCTCATAAACAAGGTCAATCTTATGAGACTTGAGAAGTTGTTTATCTTTAGTTATCACAACAATTCTGCTTCCAATCCCAAACCATCCAGGTCGTCCCACCAAGGTCTTTAATAGCTCTAGATCATCCACGTCCTCAAGAACGATGAGAACTTTCTTATGCCTTAGCCTTTGTTCCACCGCACCTAAATGCAAAACCTTTATGTCCTTTTGGCATAAAATTTCTGATAAAAACTGTTCTTCCCAACAAAGTTTCATGCCATAATCGTCTCCAGTGGCGGATCTAGAAACAAGTTTTATAGGGGTCATTTGGAAGTTAGAACAAAAATTTATAGGGGTCAAACAGTAATTTTAACCAAATATTTTCTTAAATTCTATCAAATTTACACTAAAAATAACTAATGTATAAAATTTATAGGGGTCATGTGACCCCACTAACCCCTTCTTACCTACTCCACTGATCGTCTCCGTTGGTTCTTTTATAAGCTACAAAAGCGCGATGGTGGAATTGGCTAGAGAGTTGGCTGAAAAGAGCTCTTCCTACGATACTCTTACCAATCCCCGAAGGTCCTACAATCCCTACCATTCTAGCTTCTTCAGATTCCAAGCACAATATTGAACTCAATCTCTCTAAATGAGCTTCAACACCAACGAAATCACCAAAATCACAAGATGATGTTATGAGCTTATTCGAAACATCGTTGGCAATTGTTTCAATCATGTTTGCTTCATCACACCTGAAAATCAATACTCAAATGTCAACAAGGAACAAGTCTAAACCCTAATCAAACAAAAATTTGAAAAAATACCAGTTTCGAGAATCCTCTCCAGCCAGATTTGCCACATCTGCTAGAGCTTGCATCCACCTTTGTTTCTCATCATCTGTTTTGCCCACACATGTCTCTTCAAAGACCTTTCCAAATTCACCACTCTGTTTTCTAACTTCCGAAGGATCAACGTTGTAGAAAATCGGAATCACCATTTGATCCAATTTCTTAGAACAGTCGTGGATCTCAACCAATTCATTCAAGCACCAGGTGGAAGAAGCATACTTATTAGAGAAGACGACGATTGCGATCCTCGATTCTCTAATCGCCGATAAAAGCTCCGGGGCGATTGGGCGGCTTCTCACGATCCCATGGTCGATGAATGTATTGACTGATCTGTGATCAAGCTCCTTGAGAAGATGGCTGAGGAATGATTTGCGGACATCTTCACCGCTGAAGCACGGGAAAACGTCGTATCTCCTGCTGCTTGAAGAAGAAGAAGCCATAGAGAAAAGATACTAAAATTCAAATTCTGTTGGGAGATCATTCAAAACACTGAGGTAAATAAGTAATATGAAGATGGAGGTAGAGGAGAATCTTCGTAAAAGTTACTCTCAAGACTTGAGAGAAGACTTTTACTTTATTGTGCACATTGTTTCATGGTTGTTTCCTCTCACAAAAACCCTTTTATTGTTTTCCTATAGTTTGTTACCTTTTTCACTTCCCTAATTACTTGATACTTCAGTTACAATAATTTATTTATTTTTCTCTTAAATTTTGACGAAAGTTCTACGTAATTCAATAAAATCAACTCAAAAATGAAGTATTTGGAAAAGAGATCTTTTATAGCTGAAACAATTAAAGTAAGGATTGTTTTCATTTCTGTATTTTTTTTCCCCTCGTTTACGCACCTTAATTAAGGGAATCATTAAAACTTAAAAGGATGGGGTGGGACTCAAAATTCAAAAGTATATGATCATTAATGTGTTGTATCGGATGCCGCCACTTTATATTTTTCTTACATTAATAAAGAATACTCCGGCCATTTGTCGCGGCGACAAAGTAATGTGTTTTAATTTGTCGTAGACGTAGGAGCTTAGGATGAGACTTGATGGTTTGGAATTGGAGTTGACTCTTGCAGAAAGTTTTAAAAGCTCTTTCCTTGCATGACACGGCATAGGCTCTCTCCTCTTTTCACCACCTGAAGGATTGTTCCTTAGACTGGTCACATCTTTGGCCAAAGTTAAGCCAAACTTTTGTGCCCCTTTGGTTATTGAATCAGCGAGGCAAATATTGCTGATAAGTGATGACGAAGGTCTTGCTTTTTAAAATTAGTTCCAACACTTTGTTTGTTGTTGTTATATCTCTTGTGAATCTGTGAGATACATTTTTGTTTACCCAAATTGATTCTTTTGCTGAAAAATTGGTTTTATTCGGATAGAGTTTTCAGCTTTGCAATACGCATTGTCTTGTCTTGTCTGTGTTGTATGGATTCTCTGTGTAGCTAAAACGTTTTGTGCTTTCACTATTACACAGGTCTCATACAAGACACAGTCTCTAAAACCTTAATATCAACTCAGTTTTGAGTTGTTCCAACAGCGGTTGAAGCTTAAGGAGGTTCTTATGTGCCCTTTGAAATCATGATTGAGGTAAAGTGACCTGGTTCTTCCACGCGGATCACCACTACACTTCTTGATTCCTTCATGATTCTCTTCAGAAACAAACACATCTTAATCCCAGTCTTTGCCTTGATAGCGATCCCTTTCACAGCCTTACACCTCTCCCTAACTCTCACCTCCTTTCGCCTTAAAAACCATGTCTTTCGTCTAGAAGCCCTGGCTAACGTCGTGTATACACGGTTTGAAGCTAGACAGATCTGGCAAGAGTCTAGAGAAGATGCTGTCTCGCTTTTACATCTCAAGTCCCGGTATTTTGTCCCATCCTTTATCCTCTCTTGTATCGCCTCCATAACCGTCATCACATCAACTTCCTTCTCACACCAAGGCCTAAACCCATCTCTAAAGTCGTCATTTGCTTCAGGGAAGTCCTCGTGGATGCAAGTGACAGCAACTTCTATCATCGTCTATGGTCTGCTCTTCCTCTACTCACCAATTCCCATGTTTCTATCAGCTCTTGTTGGTTACACACCCACATTGCGTTATCTCATCACGATCTTATGTCTCGGTATTGAGGTATACATAATGGCTATAACAGGGCTTGGCCTTGTCGTCTCGGTATTGGAAGAAAGATACGGTTTTGATGCGATCAAGGAAGGAACCGCCCTGATGAAAGGGAGGAGGATAACAGGGTTGGCTTTGGCGGGTGTATTTGTGTTTCTATCGAGTTTCATTGGTCATGGGATGGAGAAGTTGGCGAAGGAGCTAGATATGGACTGGAGCTCAGGGTCGTGGTGGAGGTCAGTGGTTGTGGCCGGTGGATGGGACGGGTGGAAGCTGGTTTGTATGTATGGGGCTGAGGTGGTGCTGACTTATGTAGTAATCACCGTTTTTTACTGTGAGTGTAGGAAACGCAATGGTAGCAGCGATGCAATTGTTGCTGATGAGGAAGGTCTTGCTATTAAAAATTAGTTCCAACACTTTTTTGTTGTTGATAATTAATTCTCTTGTGAAATTGTGAAATACATTTTTGTTTACCAAAATTATGATTTATTCATTGCTTTAAAGAGAGAATAAATAACCTTTGGTAACATACACGTAGAGAGATATATGTGTTTCAAAAGACAAGACTGTTATATTTACATCTTTTCAGGAAAGCGAAACTTTCAAAGAAGTAAAACAGAGAGAAATGGAGCCATAAAAAGGTTTCTAGTTGCTCCATCATCTGCAAGAGAAAATGGCTTGTGTGAAAAACTAAGAAATCGTCTTGTCATTACCAGTATAGTCATGGTCGATCCCATGTTCGTTACAAAACAGAGTTGTAATATGTTTCAGACTACCTTAACAATGTGATAAGCTTTGGAGACGGCTAAGGATCCAGGAGAGGAATCTTAACAATGTGATGGTGTGAATTCAGTCAAGGCAGATCTTAACTGTTCAGGGTCAGCAGTGAAAGGTGTCGTCCCCATCATGAGGTATAACAGAGTAACTCTCGTAGACCACACGTCTAGTTAGGCCTTTGGTGCAAAGATCTGAAGCCCCAGAGAATTAGCATCCCATCCTAGATGTTCTAATGAGTAGTTTAGGCCTACAACTTTCATCTCAAGGAGTCAAGGTACAATATTTATATAATAACTAGTAACTCGGAAGCTAAATTAAACCAAAAAAAAAAAAAAAAAACTCGGAAGCTAAAATCCACTTTCACTCTTTACCATATAATTAAAGAGTGCAGCGGCATTGGGGTCAGCTTTCCCTGGAACAGCAGCGACATGTTTCTCATATGTAGGATAGCTGGATAATATACTTCATGGTTGGACCAGACGATGTCTCGTGCAGAAAGTTTGAAAGCTCGTCCCTTCACCTCAAGGACGCTGGTCACATCTTTGGCCGAAGTTAAGCCAAACGGACTTTGGTTCTCCAAAAGCTCTTCCCATCTGCAGAAAAAAATGGCTCGTGTCAAAACCTATGAAATCTCGACTTGTAATTATCATTATAGTCATGGTCGATCCCAAGTTATCCTAAAACAGAGCAAAACAGAATAATAAGATGCTTCAGTTACCAGAAACAGGATCCAAGATAGGAATTTGTTCAGCTTGTTCTTCAGTTATCATGTAATCAATACACAAAGCTTCCCCCTCCAGAGATGGATAGGAAGAAACTGATGATGCTTCTCCCTCCCCTAAAGGAACCTCCATATTTAGAGCGGCTAATCCTGTGTCCGCTACAATTTGGTCACCGGCTAAGTTGATATAGTCTTCAGATGTTCCCGATGTCATCTGCATTATAAATCAAACGATCGATTCTATTAAATATTCTGTCGCTATGGTATTTCGATCCTGGAAAAACAAATCAAAAG
Organism: Arabidopsis arenosa; assembly: GCA_905216605.1. Lineage (NCBI taxonomy): Eukaryota > Viridiplantae > Streptophyta > Magnoliopsida > Brassicales > Brassicaceae > Arabidopsis > Arabidopsis arenosa. The sequence continues at coordinate 10,584,999 of LR999457.1, read as the reverse complement.
TCAAAAGATAGCTTTATAATTTTCAGCTCTAATTATGGCAAAAGGCTTACCCGCATCAGCATCGCTACAACATCACATTTTTCTCCAGACCGTTGGTTGTACTCTGTTTCAGAGCTTCCATCACTACCATCTGGAGATGGATAGACATTCAAGAGTTGTACACCGCATTCTTTTATCCTATTGGAGCAACAAAACTTAAACTCCACATCGTTGAGAGTCGATTTAGATGGAAGATCTTCAGGGTCGAACTTGAAGGAACAGAAAAACAGATGATCCGTCTTACAAAACTGCAGTTCTGCTTCTTCAAAAAATGATTTCTGATACTGTGCGCCATTGAAGCCAACGTTTACCTCCAAGGATGGATACCAACCCTTGCCTTCAGAGAGAGGGTCAACCACGACGCAAGCCTTAAATCGCAAGAAGTATTGAGAGAGAGAGCTCTGAGGTAAAGTGACAGTTAGGGAATCTCCAGAATCTCGATGTTGGAAATACTTAGGGATTTCTCCACCTGGTAAGGCCACAGGCTTGAAGCATGATCGTAGGATGAGTTCTCGGGCATCTCTTTCCAATTCGAAGCAATTACGGAAGCTAAAATATTCCCTATCTAAGTCCCAATCTACCTCTAAGTAATCATCATCAGAGTCATCATCATAGAACTCATCCCAGAAACGTTCACATGTATATTCAATGTTTTCATGTAATGGTACACAGGAAATGTGATCTTCCATTGTCGCTACCACAGTGGCATCACTCAACGCCATGATGACACCTCTACAGTCTGTAAAGTCGACGAGCATTAGACTTGTCAGTCTGAAAATGTTTGGGGAGATGTTTTTCAAACTCTGGCAACAATACATCATTAGTACAGTGAGCCTCGAGAACTTCTCAATGCAGCATGGAACTTCTTCAATGGCGGTGTTTTCTAGATAGAGACATTCCATTCTAGTTGAAATCAGAGGAAAACTTCTCAAACTTGAGCAACCACTGAGATCGAGGATTTCGAGAGATGACAAGTTGACATCGGTTGGAAGAACCTCCAGCATTGTGCATCCTTTCATGTACAAACATCTTAAATTTTGGAGATTCTCAATTGTAGAAGGAAGTGTCACCAAACTTTTGCACCCGCTGAGATAAAAACGCTCCAGATTGGTGGCCTTTGAAAGATCTGGAATTTCTGTCAGGTTTTCACATTCTGACAGATCCATCTCCTCGAGACTTCCAAGCGACTGAAACAGAAATTAGCAAAAAAAAAAAAAAACATTGGTATGCTTCGATCATTATCAATGATATATAAACATTTTAATTTTATACCTATATATGTTTCAAATTATAATGAAACATTATTATGTATGTAAGAATAAACCGTGGATCACAAGCCATTTTTGACAATTTTGGTTATACTTAATTAGTTATATAACAGAGGGTAAAAAACAATCATGAAATCGCTATAATATTAACAATGTACCTGGACGCCTTCCCATAGCTTCTCAAGCTTGTTGCCTCTCACATCGAGCCTAACCAGATATTCAGGGCGAAATTTACAAGGCATACATGTCTTAAGGCAGTCGAGATAATCGAGTCCAGGGAGATACTTGTTCCAGAAACAATTTTCTACCACGATCTCAATTCTTTTAAATCGCCGAAAGTCTGGATTTCCCATTTTGATTGCAGGGAAATTTCTCAAATTATCGCATTCAGTGAGATCGAGGTACTGCAGATATTCCAAGTTGAGATGAGTTGGAAAACTCTCTAGCTTTGTGCAACGCCTCATATCTAACTTCCTCAGCTTAATGGCATTCTGAATCGAGGAAGGAAGTGTCACCAAAGATTCGCATCTAGCAAGATCTAATTCCTCGAGGTTGATGGCATTAGAAAGATCTGGAATTTCTTTCAAATTGTAGGAAGCATACAGAATCATCTTCTTGAGGCTTCCAAGTGGCTGAAAACAAAAAAGGGGAAAAGAGGGTATACACGTTCATAAACATTTTAAACTTATGTTTGAAAATTGACCACTAATAGAATTAGTACCTGATTTCCTTCCCACAGCTTCTCAAGCTTACTATACTTCATTCTGAGTTCAACCAGATACTCAACCTTAAAATTAGAAGGCAAACACTTCAATGGAAAATAATCCCATTCTAGCAATCTGAGTTTATGAGGGAAATAAATGAGGCCATGAGGTAGATCCATATTTGGCCGACCAACAACTGATAGATATTGGAGATTACGCATGCCTTCTAATGATTTTATATCTATTAATAGCTCATTCGAACAATCTAACTTCCTCAGTTTAATGGCATTCTGAATCGAGGAAGGAAGTATCACCAAAGATGAGCATCCACGAAGATCTAATTCCTCGAGGTTGATGGCATTAGAAAGATCTGGAATTTCTTTCAAATATTTTGAAAACCACAAATTCATCTTCTTGAGGCTTCCAAGTGGCTGAAAACAAAATATGGAAATAGAGAATACACACGTTCACAAATATTTTTTAAAAAGATTCATTTTAAGCTTTTCTAACATATATATGTTAATAAATATACCACAGTTCTGTTCGACAAACTGATAACTAACAAGATTTAGACTTCGTACCTGAGTTCCTTCCCACAGCTTCTCAAGCTGACTATACATCATTTTGAGTTCAACAAGATACTTAGCCTTAAAAGTAGAAGGCAAACACTGCAATGGAAAATAATCCCATTCTAGCAATCTGAGTTTATGGGGCAAACTAACGAAACCCCGAGGTAGTGTTATATCATACCCAAAACGAACTGATAGATATTGGAGATTATGCATGCCTTCGAATGCTTTTTCATCTATTGATAATAATCGCTTTTTCCAGAAATCTGACTCGAGACGTATTCCGAGAACTGTTTCTGTGCCCTGAAAAAATTCAAAGAAAACTATAATCTTAACAACCGCAACAAATTTTATTTTTCTGACATCAAAAGAGCCACGCTTTAATTAAGCAGGAGGCAAAAATTGTTAAAGTTTATCAATACCCATATGACGACTATATTAATATAGAGTCATGCATTAAAAGGCAGCTGGTAAAGACTTACAGTTTTCTCGGTAAGTACTTCTTCAATATCCTCAAAATCCGTCAAAAATCGACGTTTTCCAAGATTACCATTGGACTTTGCACGATCAATTTCTATACCCAACTTCTCTAGCAAATTGTGCATCTCTATATATCCTTCGGGTGTAATACGTATGAGGGACTTATTAGCCAACGTTGTAAGCCGAGCATTATCTTTAAGTAAATTATTGACGTAACTGACTTCAAAACCATTGAATAAACACGCAATGTAAAGGAACATATCTTGATCTTTTTCATGTAATCTATCGTAGCTGACTCTTAATGTTTTTATAATATCTCCGTTCAAACCATTTTGGAGCTCAAGCAACAAATCCATCCACTCATCTTTTTCCCTTCTTCTTAATGACGAACCCAAGACACTGAGGCCCAAAGGAAGATTGCCCGCAAGCTTTGCAACTTTCACTGCGAGCTCCCGAAAATCATCAGGTGGAGTGTTTTCCCCAAAAGCAGATCGGCATAACATCGTAAGAGCAAGACCTTGAGATGGGAGCTTCACCTCATATATAAGGTTAATATCATGAGCCTTGAGAAGTTGCCTATCTTGAGTGATCACAATAATTATGCTTCCAGGTCCAAACCATTCAGTTTTTCCCACCAAGGTTTTAAGAAACTCTAGATCATTCACATCATCAAGAACGATAAGAACTTTCTTCTCATTTAACCTTTCTTTCACCGCACCTACTTTCTCTATCTTTAAGTCTTTTTCACCTAACATTTTCGACAGAATTTGTTCTTCCCAATACAACTTCTGCTCATAGTCATCTCCGATGGTTCTCCTACAAGTTTCAAAAGCCCGAAGATGGAATTGGCTAGATAGTTGATCGTATTGAGCTCTTCCTATGGTACTCTTACCAATCCCTGAAGTTCCGACAATCCCGACCATTCTAGCTTCCTCAGATTTCAAGCACAACAATTTTTTCAATGCCTCTAGGTGAGCTTCAATCCCCACGATGTCGCCAAAATCATCCGATGATGTCATAGTTTTTTTCAAAACATCTTGGGCAACCTTTTCAATCATGGCTGCTTCATTAGGCCTAATAAGTAAATAATAATAGTCACTTGTTTCACTAAAGAGGAACGCAAAAAAAAAAAAAAAACACAATGTTGAAGTCTGTTCATTAAAATTCCAGTTCTAAGGTAATAAAAAAGCAAGATACCAGTTCCGAAGATCCTCGCCGGCCACACTTGCAACATCTGCTAGAGCTTCTATCCAACTTTGTTTCTCATCCTCTGATTTGCCCTTGCAGGTTTTATTAAAGGCGTCGCCAAATTCACCGGTCTGCTTTCTAACGTCCGAAGGATCAACGTGGAAGAAAATCGGAATCACCATTTGATTCAAATTCGTATAACACTTGTGAATCTCCACCAATTCATTCAGGCACCAGGTGGATGAAGCATAGTTCTTAGAGAAGACTACAATTGCGATCCTTGATCCTCTTATTGCCGATAAAAGCTCAGGAGCGATTAAGCGGCTCCTTTCGATCTCATCATCTATGAATGTGATTGATTTGCGCTTGAGCTCCTTGAGAAGATGGCTGAGGAATGAGTCGCGTACATCTTCTCCACGAAAGCTTGGGAAAACGTCGTATCTCCGGCTGCCAGAAGAAGAAGTTATCTCCATCTCATCATCTTTGGATGTATCCATCATTTCACGGTCGAGCTCCTTGAGAAGATGGCTACGAAACAATTTGCCAAAAATATCTCCAGTGAAGCTCGAGAAAACATTGTATATCCATCTGAAAACATTGTATATCCATCCGAAGAAAGAAGAGGCCATGGCAGAGAATGAGAAAGAAGAGACGAAAATTCTCAAAGGAAAGCACTTTGAAGTAAATCAATAATACAACCACAATGACGGAGAGGAGAAAGTTCGCCTTCCTTTCCTCGAAGACTTTTCACAGAAGACTTTTTTTCTCTTTTGTTATTTGTTATGTCTCGATCACACATATCTTAACCCACAAGTGGGCTCGGGTTGACTTTGACGAGTCGCGTGAAACAGTCTAAAGGCTCTGAATGGTTCACACATAGAGAGAGCGTGGGAAATTTTTTGTTTTAATAAAAATGGCAACTTACTGTAATCAACTATCCATTTATAACACTGGATAGGCGAATTATTTATTAATCTTTTTAAAATACATAATATTTAGTGGCAAAAAAATTATTAGGTCGTCTTACACTTATATGAAGGATTGTCTTACCATGATCTAGAGAAGATTTCGTATACAAAACAATACTACTCTTCACATGCAAGCCTTGAATTGTTCAGACTATTTATATTGTTTGTTAATTTGCACGACTTGTCTTTGTAATTGGTACTAGTAATAAACAAGGATCCAAAGGAATTTTTTTTTTTTTTTTTAATAAGTAAATAATGAAATGGTCGTTTATATATATATATATATATATATATATATATATATATATATAATATATATACTAGATCATGACCCGCACGTACGTGCGGGGTTTCATATTTTTAAAATTTTCTAACAAATTTTAATTCAGTATAGATTATTTTGTTGTTTTTAACTTTTTATGATATATATTTTAGTGTATTAGATCTGGATCTACGTACGTGTAGAGATATTTTTATAGAAATCGTTATATAGATTTTAAAAATATAAAATATTTTGTTGTGTTAGTGAATTTCGTAATAGTATAAATATTATAAAGTTAGAGTAATGAACAAATTCAGTTGCGTTAATGCATAATTATATTTTAAGATCCGGACTAATTTAGTTGCAAAAGTTAAATGGTGTTGCATTTTTATTTTCTTAACTAATCAAAAAAATTCTAACAGTTTGATTACATATGTTAAATAGGATATGAATTTGGTTTTAGTTTGGGTTATTTCATGTATATTAGCTAGGCGTAACTATTTTGGAACATGAAAATATTCCGTCCGGTATCTGTCATAAATTCTTTGTCCCATAACTGTCACGTATACGTAAAATAAAAATATTATGGTCCAATATCTGTCATAAATAGAGTATGTGTAACTGAAAACGTATGTACATGGTTATGTGTGTAAACAAATTTATTTTATATAGTGCTCATAACCCGAACTCATGCCAGTTGGGTATTTAGTTTGATTTTTAATATATGTTCCCCTCCCATCTCGTCTCGTAATTTATATTTCTATTTTATTCCATTAAAATCATATTCCAAATTCTTGTTTGCTTACCTTTAAATACCATACAATATTACAATATATATTGTGAATTTTGCGGATTAATATGTATGCTGTTAAAGTTACAAATATATTTTAACAAATTTATTAATGTTTCTAGCTAAATTTTGCATATTTTTCTTTTCATTCTTTAATCATAATTAATTCGATTTTTGGGACTAAAATTAAAATTTAAGATACATCTATAAAAAGGATATGCTATTGCTGCATAATTTATTTTGAATGCAAAATATATAATTAGTTCACATTATTTCGAAAACTGTGTGCAATATATTATGAATTTTTTTAAGGAAGATCCGGTTGAGAAGAAAAAAAAAAAGAAAACACAAAATATTTCGAAATTAATATGTACAATCTTTTGTTTAGATATTTCTGAAACTTACTCTAAACGAATGTCATAATGATAATTACTTTAAATTTATCATTATTTGAGTTTATTTCATAGTAAATATAAATATTTGTTAATATCTAATATCGTTTTTTTAGAAATTTTGAAATAAAATTTTGTTTTATATTTCAAAATTTGTGAAAATATTATAACAAAACTGAGTCTTAAATATTTCTATTTAATTTTTTTACGAAATTTCAAATTCAATCTTAAAATCCTCCATTGATAAAACTTTTTAAACGATAGTGTTTTTAATTTTGAATTAAAATGTTATTTATTTTTATTTTTATTTTTGATATAGAATAGTTTATTAGGATTGGTTTAGAATTTAGATAAAATTTTAGTTGGATATCAAATCTTAGTTTTTTAATTCTCATTGGTTAACAATCTATACTATTAATTGGGAAGCACTCAAACATAAATAACCTTATAAAGTGTAAAGTATTACAAAAATGCCATTGGTTTTTGTTTTTAAATAAATTCATTAAAGATACAATAATAATCACAAAATAATATATTTAAATAAAAAATAGTAAAATTCTTTAAAGTAATTGTTAGTTTCCAAAAAATTAAACTCACTTTCTCTCTCATATTAATTATGGATGGAATTTTTTTTTTCTTTCTAATAAGTTGTTAACCAATGAGAATTAAAAAACTAATATTTGATATCCAATTAAAATTTTATATCAAAAATAATAGTTCTAAACCAATCCTAATAAACTATTCTATATCAAAAATAAAAAGAAAAATAATAACATTTTAATTCAAAATTAAAAATACAATCGTTTAAAAAGTTTTATCAATGGATGATTTTAAGATTGAATTTGAAATTTCATAAAAAATTAAATACAAATATTTAAAACTCAGTTTTGTTATAATATTTTCACAAATTTTAAAATATAAAACAAAGTTTTATTTCAAAATTTCTAAAAAACGATATTAGATATTAACAAATATTTATATTTACAATGAAATAAACTCAAATAATAATAAATTTAAAGTAATTATCATTATGGCATTCGTTTAGAGCAAGTTTCGGAAATATCTAAACAAAAGATTGTAAATATTAATTTCGAAATATTTTGTGTTTTCTTTTTTTCCTTCTCAACCGGATCTTCCTTAAACAAATCTATAATATATTGCACACAGTTTTCGAAATAATGTGAACTAATTATATATTTTGCATTCAAAAAAATTATGCAGCAATAGCATATCCTTTTTATAGATGTATCTCAAATTTTAATTTTAGTCCCAAAAATCGAATTAATTATGATTAAACAATGAAAAGAAAAATATGCAAAATTTAGCTAGAAACATTAATAAATTTGTTAAAATATATTTGTAACTTTAACAGCATACATAATAATCCGCAAAATTCACAATATATATTGTAATATTGTATGGTATTTAAAGGTAAGCAAACAAGAATTTGGAATATGATTTTAATGGAATAAAATGGAAATATAAATTACGAGACGAGATGGGAGGGTAACATATGTTAAAAATCAAACTAAATACCCAAATGGCATGAGTTCGGGTTATGAGCACTATATAAAATAAATTTGTTTACCCACATAACCCTGTACATACGTTTTCAGTTACACATACTCTATTTATGACAGATACGGGACCATAATATTTTTATTTTACGTATACGTGACAGGTTATGGGACAAATAATTTATGAGAGATACCGGACGGTATATTTTTATGTTCCAAAATAGTTACGCCTAGCTAATATACATGAAATAACCCAAACTAAAACCAAATTCTTATCCTATTTAACATATGTAATCAAACTGTTAGAACTGTTTTGATTAGTTAAGAAAATAAAAATGTAACACCATTTAACTTTTGCAACTAAATTAGTCAGGATCTTAAAATATAATTATGCATTAACGCAACTGAATTTTGTTCATTACTCTAACTTTATAATATTTATACTATTACGAAGTTAACTAACACAACAAAATATTTTATATTTTTAAAATCTATATAACAATTTCTATAAAAATATCTCTACACGTACGTGGATCCAGATCTAATACACTAAAATATATATCATAAAAAGTTAAAAACAACAAAATAATTTATACTAAATTAAAATTTGTTAGAAATTTTTTAAAATATGAACCCCGCACGTACGTGCGGGTCATGATCTAGTTTTTTTTTTAAAAATTAAATTTTCATCCATAATTAATATGAGAGAGAAAGTGAGTTTAATATTTTGGAAACTAATAATTACTTTAAAGAATTTTACTATTTTTTATTTAAATATATTATTTTGTGATTATTATTATATCTTTATTGAATTTATTTAAAAACAAAAACCAATGACATTTTTGTAATATTTTACAATTTATAAGGTTATTTATGTTTGAGTGCTTCCCAATTAATAGTATAGATTTAGTAACAAGGTCGTTTAACTAATGTAAGCTAGTATTACGATGGCAATTTTACTTATTGGGAATAGAGAGCTGTGTTTTTTTTATTTTTGGCCCAAAAAAGGAAAGAAAAAAGAGCTGTTTTTTGTTTTATTTATTGTTTAATTTACTAGTGCGTAGTTGGGAATTGAGAGAGTTGTTCTTGTTTCCTCGGATATTTATTTTCACAAACAACAATAATGGAATCCCATGTGTTATCATTTTTCTCAAATGGTATGGGTATCAAATATTAAATGACTTGATCTTTTTCTTTTACCAATTCAAGGCAAAAGATAATATTTTTTGAAATAAATTATTTGAAGAGTATAGTTTAGTCGAATTATTACGCGTTAGCACCATGAAATGAGCATCTGACATTATAGCTCCGAATAGAGAAAGCGTATCGGTCAGTGTTGATCAAGCGTATCAAACGTATCAAGTAGAACAAAATTAGACCAAACAGGTCTAGTGGTACAAATGCAGATTAATCGGTTCGAATGTTTCAAAATATGTGTTGAATAATGAAAGCGGATCAGACAGTACGGATGAAATAATTATATTATAAAAATAGTTAATTTTAAATAACATATTTTAAATACACTATACATATTAAAAAAATTATATCAAAATAAATTTGCAATATTTGTTTCATATTCTTGAAGATGTATTTTTTAAAAATATCTATTTATTAATTATAAGTATCATAATAAAAAAGAGTTAGATCTTAGATAATTTGAGTAAAGATATATAATATATGTAATTCAAATATTTTAAATCACGACTCCTATTTTCATTAGTATAACTTAAAAATTGGTTAATTTGTATTCTAGTAAAAGTAAATATGTCTATTTAGAAGATTAAAAAATATATCCAATCAGGATTAGAAATAGATAATTTATGTAGTTAACATTATTGTTCAAACACAAATGGGTAAACGACATGTATCCCCCTCGGAAGTTTCGTATAGCACTATATCACATAATTGAGTGACAACATAAACTTTGCCTTCCTTTACTAGAAGACTAGCATAGAAGACTTACTGTACAAGATATATTATTTTAGTGTTAAAAAAATCAAACACCCTAAGAGCACCCTTAGTGGTACATGTGGGTGGGTGTGTATTAGTGGGGATTTAATAATAAAATAATGTAAAAAGTTGCCAAATGATTTTAATTTTCCAATTACAAAAAATAAATGACCAACCAGACGCTGCCACGTAATCCCACATCCGGTTGTAACCTTACATCCCACTTGCGACTCCAATCCCACTTTTCTCTTATTTTCAAATACTTTAATGCTCACACCCGACTTAAAAATGTACCAGTGCGTGTGCTCTAACAAGAAGACCATAGGGGCGGATCTAAGTGGTTAGGATGTGGGGCACGTGCCCCACACTAAATCTATACATGTTTGTTTGTAAAGCTATGCAGCTAAGTCGCCTCTAGCATTATTGGCTATGCTTCTTTATTCTATTAGTCCCGTGCCCAGGTTCGAATCTTCATGGTGTCACAAGATATATTATTTGAGTGTTTAAAAAATCAAACACCCTAACAAGAAGTCCATATCAATGATACAGAAACTTCCCCTTCCTTTCCTTGTAAAGCTTTTACTCTACAACAATATTTTTGAAGATGTCAATTTTGTGGCTATCAGTTGTCACTGAATTATGTATGATGATGAGAGCAGCCATTCTACAAGACAGAACTAAGTTTTCAATTTATCGTAATTTCTAGGCAAAATAGACAGAAACTTCCTCGAAAGCTACTTTTACTCTCCACAGATATTTTGAAGAAACAAAATTTTGTTGGCTGTCAGTAGTTCAAGACAGAAACAAGATTTCAATTTATCGTAAGAATGTTCTTAATATCAAAGTCTTGTTTCCCTATACATGCATAATCATAATAATACATGTATGATACATGGATAGAAATTAGGAGACTAATAAGTATATCAATTATTAGGATTTTAATTCAAATAATAATACAGTGAAAACACTAACACAAACTATCTAGTTTGCTAAAATACTCTTTTAGTTTTCCAGAGTTGTGTGGTGTGGACAGTGGAGTGAAGATTTTCATATAATGTTTTCTTATTCACTTTTACAATTGTAATATTAGTTTAGCGTTTGGCCTACTGCGTCAGCAACCACCAAAGGCTACGTTTGCGTTTGCTGCTGTTTAAGGAGCCTTTGGTGTCTAAGGGTTTCATGAACTGGATGGAAGAAGTTGTGTCTGAGAGCATCTCTCAAGATTATCTATCTAATCATTTTGTCAGTAATTTACATTTTAAAGATATATAATGCTAACAATGAAAACCCTTTTATGTGATATTTGAATCCAAATGGTGGCAGTAAAGAAGAACAGAGCATATATATTATGTCATACAAATGCAGCAATCAAATGAATGGAGAGTTCAGAAGGGTTGTTCACTGCCTCGTAGTTGTGCAATAGCTTTACTTTTTCTGGTGTGTTTTTTTTCTCAGGGAAACAGCTGTACGTTTTGCTGTTTCCCAACCATTGCATGGATCCTGAGATTTTTGTACCAAAGATTTATCTTGATTAGCTGCTGTAGCAGATGGCTTCAAAGGCAGCTCTGTGACAGGGATACTAAAGATGTCTACAGCGTGATCTTCTTCCTTTAATGGGTTACAACTCAAGACAAGCACACAGAGAGATATAACAAGCATTCTCAGGATCCGTACTTGGAGTCATAAAAGGTTTCTAGTTCTCAGAAAGTGCTCCATCATCTGCAGGAGAACATGGCTTGTTTAAAAAACTAAGAAACCGTCTTGTCATTTACCAGTATATATCTCCATTCATAAGGAGAAAGGGAAAGATACAACGAAGTTCCATCACCATGAAACTTGCTCAAAGAAACTGATGACGATGGTATCATACTTGTCCAAGACATCTGGGCGGAAGCTTCACCCTGTCCTAAGGAAAGCTCTAAATTTGGAGCAAGCTACTGTTTTTACCACAGAGTAAGTTGGAAGGTTCTTTAGATGTTCTTACAGACATATGCATAATAAAATCAATATTCAATTCCAATGGTCTATTTCCAGTTGATCCTGGAAATGAATCAAGAGTTAGATCTCTAAAATTTTCAGTTCATTGAAAAGCTTTACCCGCATTCACTTCTTGCTTCACCCACTCTCTATGTCACTATCTCCATACTGTTGGTTGTACTCTGTTTCAGAGCTCGTACCACTACCATCCTTAGATGGAGAGACATTCAAGAGTCGTACTCCGCATCCTTTTATCTTCTGGAGTGACAAGGGACATGTTTGCTTGTAGTGGATAGGCGAACATCTCATGCAAGAACAAGCATTGCTATGATATTCAAACTTGAATTCCACATCGTCGTAGTCAAATTTGTATGGATGACCATTGACTTCTTTTGAAAGACATAACTCAAAGTGGAACACAACCAGATGATCTACCTGACACGAGTCAACGTCAATTTCAACATGATGAATGTTGCTTTTGCCTCTGAGGTACCATTGTACAGTAATATTTGCAGAATGATCCTTGGGGAGAGTCAAAAGGTCAAGCATGATGCAAGCTTTAAACCGCAACACTTTTTGAGAAAGAGAGCTCTTACATAAAGAGATAGTTAGAGAACTTCCATAAGCTCGATGCCTGAAATATGTAGGCACTTCTCCACCTGGTAAGACCGCATACTTGAAGTCTGACTGTAAGATGAGTTCCCGTGCATCTTGGTCCAGCTTGAAGCAATTGTGAAAATTGAGACAACTCATTGGATTGAGGAAGTAGTGAGATATACTCTGGAGAGATTTACAGTTCTTTGCACATACTATTAAATATGAAAGATGAAAGGAAGCTTCCTCGGTCACTGGTAGCTGACTCTCAGTGGTATGTGTATCCGCACTTGCATCACCGAAACACGTGACTCTTTCACAATCTGAATAGTCTACCACCAGAAGACGTTTCAATTTAAAACTGTTTGATGCGACCTTCTTTAATTTCTTGCAACTTTTCATCTTTTTTTTTTTTTTTTTTTTTGAATGAATGTAAAATTTATTCACCAAAAAAACCTGGGTTACAACATGTGTGGCTTTTCAGAAAGTGTTTTTAGAACTATAGATGCAAGAAACTAATTTCTAGTAGCAAACCAAAACATGAGGATATCCTCATATTTTTTATCGCCGGAGTTGCGAAGAATACTTAGCCTGTTCCGAATGGTTTTGTCAATGAGTTTGCTGAGTTTTTGATACGTCGTGGGTTCTTCACCGTGTCGACGGTTGTTACGCTCCCTCCACAATGAATGAACCGTTGCTTGAAGAGTGTAACGCAAGAGAAGCTGTGAGCGATGATCTAGTGTTGCATTTGTAGCTAGCTGACCAAGCTGATTCCAATCTGTGGTGTATTTATTTTTCAGAATGCCTTTCATGAGCTTTCCCCAAACTTGTTTAGAGTAACGACAATGGAAAAAAAGGTGGTTCCTTGTCTCCATCGGAGCTTGACATAGTACACATGCAGTGTTCGGCGGTTGATTCCACTTCATCATACGGTCACCTGTGGCTAAACGATTATGCATAGCGAGCCATGTGATGAAAGCATATTTCGGTGTAGCTTGTGGAAACCAGACACCTTTAGCCCATTCACATTTTTGTCGCTCTTCTCTAATGAGCATCCATGTCTCACGGGTTGAAAAACACTTCTTAAAACCTGTTCTCCACTTCCACATATGGACGTCTTCCTCATCAATTTTCCTAGCCTCTCTGGTTGCGCTTATTTCAGCCTCTATATGATTCAGCTTTGAATCCCGATGCCTCCTGCTTCGATGGCTGTTCATAACTTCTTCCATAGTCGCTGTTCTTGCAATCCCGAGATCAATGTAACCTCTGTTCCCAAGAACATCCACCAGAACTCCCTGTGTAGACCAATTGTCATGCCAAAAGGATGTGTTTTTTCCATTCTTTATCAGCTTATGGTGAAAGCCCTTTGCCGTTTCTCGCAGCTTCAGGAGCTTCCTCCACATCCAAGAACCCTGGTTAGTCCCTCCTCTCATTGCCCAGAAACATTTGTTGCGGATTAGATAGGTTTGCACCCATTGTGCCCAGAGCGACGTCTTTGCATCAAGGAGACGCCATATTAGTTTGAGACCGCAGACCTTATTTGTTTCTTTGAGAGGTCTGAGGCCGAGGCCTCCTTCACTCTTAAGAAGACAAACATCACGCCATGATACCTTTGCTTTATGTGTCTTTAAATCAGGCCCACTCCAAAGAAAAGCTGAGCAAAGACTCTCTATCATCTTCATACAGGCTCCAGGTAATCTGAAAGCAGAGGACCAAAAATTGGTGATACTCATTAGAACAGAGCGAATCAGTTGCAGTCTTCCTGCGTAAGACAAGAATCTGCTCGTCCAAGTGCTAATCCTGGCTCTTATTTTCTCGATCAGAGGTAAGCAATCACGTGTTGTCATTGATTTGGTCATCAACGGCAGTCCAAGGTAGCGTACCGGTAACTCTCCTGATTCAAATGGAAAATTGATTCGAATTTCTTCCTGCTCGGTGTTTGATATTCCTGCCATGTACAGAGTTGACTTCTCCAAACTTATTTGAAGACCCGAACATCTCGCAAAATCATCAAATATCGAGATGACACCCTCGATTGATCTTTTATTTCCCTCGGCAAAAACCATTAGATCATCTGCGAAACACAAATGCGTTAAAAGGAGAGCTTGGCATCTAGGATGATAACCAAACCGGCCTTCTACTGCTGCCTTGTTAATCAAATGGGATAAAACATTCATACATATCACGAACAAATAAGGAGATAGAGCACAACCCTGTCTCAACCCACGTTTGCTGCAAAAAAAACCCGCAAGTTCCCCATTTACTTGTACCGAGAAAGATGCCGTGGAAATGCATAATCGAATCCAATGGATAAATTTCTGTGGAAAATTAAGAGCATGTAGCGTGTTCAGGAGGAAGGACCATTGGACCGAGTCAAAAGCTTTCGAAATGTCTATCTTCATCGCACAACGAGGAGAAATCTCTTCTTTGTGATAGTCTTTAACCAATTCCGAAGCTAATAAGACATTCTCCATCAATAAACGGTCTCTCACAAAAGCTGTTTGGTTAGGTGAAATAATCTCCGGTAGCAGCCCCTTTAGTCTATTCGCCAAAATCTTTGATATCACTTTATAAAGAACATTGCAACATGAGATTGGTCTATAATCTTTCATTACCTTTGCATCTTCTTTTTTGGGAATTAGCGCAAGAATAGTGGTGTTTACTCCCTTTGGAAGGAAACCCTTAGTGAAAAAAGATTGAATTGCCACTGTAAAATCTTTACCAATTACCGGCCAAGCTACTTTGAAGAATTCACTACTATAACCATCCGGACCGGGAGCTTTGTTTGCAGGCATTGAGAATAACACTTCCATAATTTCGGCCTCTGTTACCTCCTTTTCTAGCATGTTTTGATTATCGCCATTGCATCTAAAAGGTAACAAAGCTTCCAACTCTTCCACAGTTATACCCTCAAATTCCTCGGGTACCAGACCAAGAAATTCCGAGAAGAACCTCTCTGCTTCACTCTTGATTTCCTCTTGCGTTGAAACAGTTGTACCATCCTCACAGCAAATCTCTCGTATTGTGTTTTGAGCTTCCCGAATTTTCACAGCATTGTGAAAAACTTTATTATTTTGATCACCAACGTCGAGCCAATGGAGCTTTGATTTCTGTTTGTAGAAAGCCTCTTCTAGCTCTGAAATGTGTTTCCATCTTTCATACGCTGCGACTTCATCCCTAATCGCTTCTTCAGTTGGATTTAGTAAAGTCTCTTGTTGTTTTCCACAAAGCTCTGTATAGGCAGTCTTTGCTCTTTTCGGTAAGTCCCCCAACTTGTCACGACTCAACTGCTTAATATGAGGCTTTAAACCTTTTAATTTCTTTGAGAACCTAAACATAGCAGAAGTTGAGTCAAACAAAGTCACCGTGTTGTCCCAGAAATTTTGGATCAGGGGCAAGAATTCCGGCATGCCTGCTATCATATTTGCAAATTTGAAAGGCTTCTTCACAGAAGGCCTTGCTGGTTGAAGCTGAATGCGGCTTCGGAGATGGTCGGAGCAGCCACCTGCTTCGTAAACACAGTATGCTTGTGAATTTCGATGGAGCCAGACGTCATTCATAAGAACTCGATCTAGCTTTTTACAAATCAAACCCTCATCGCGCTTGTTGCACCAAGTGAATAAAGGCCCGTGTGAACCCATATCCGTCAATGTGCAATGCCTCACAGTTTCTTGAAAATCTCTCATACCAGGGGGTATGATTGGGGAGTGAACAAAATCCGAGTGTTCTTCTCCATCAAGAATCTCATTAAAATCACCCATAAGAATCCAAGGTTTATTTCTAAACATTGGAGAGTCATGGTGATTCCTCAAATCCACCCATAAACTCCTTCTCTCTTCTACTAGATTTTCTGCATATATAAAAGAACAGAAGAATTCCTCCACCTCTCCTTCCATCAATACAGAACAAGTTATGAGTTGGTCGCTTTTGTATACCGGAGTCATACGAACCGCAGATTTCCAGAGTACCCAAATACGGCCTAACCGATTAAATTCATAATTTGCCATGAAAGACCAATCTTTGAAAACTGATGACACTATACAAGCTGCTTTCTTTTCCTTGACTCGCGTCTCTAATAGGCAGCCAAATTGCATATCCTTATTATTTGTCCAATTACGAACGACGGAATGTTTAATATGTTTGTTAAATCCGCGCACATTCCATGAGAAGCTCTTCATTTATAGGTTTCTTCGGGAGGACTTTTTACTCGATGTACCTAGGATCGTGTCCTTGGTTCCATGAGCTGAAGTCTCCGAAGTGCCGTTCATCTTCTTCTTTGCATTACGAGAAAGAGGAGCTCTACCACCCACCTTTGTCTCTGCTTCTCCTTTTGTATCCCCTGTTTTGGTTTGGACCACTGCTTTACCAGCTTCAGTCTTTCCCTCAACATTATCATCTTTTTCTACTATCTCTCCCTCTTCTTCATCTACACTAAGGACTGCAAATTGAGATGTTGTGGTGATTGGTTGTGATCTATCTTGTAGATTCGCCTTGCCAAATGGACTTCTACTTGCTTTCGACGGTGAAACTTGTGACCACTCCTCTGCATCTTCTACAGTTTTCTCTTTCGGACTAACAATCATCGTATCACTTATCAAAACTGTCTCTTCCTTCTCCACAACCTGCTCTGTTACGATCTTAGTTTCTTCACCAAGCATATTTTCAGAAACGTTGCTTTGCTTCGAAACTTCCTCTGATTTTTCTAGTGTTGGTTCTCTCAAGAACTCTCTTGTTTACCACACATCGAGAGTCTAAATGTCCCCATTTCTCACATATAGAACACCTTGGAGGCAGCCATGGATAGAGGAAATCTACCCAGAACTCGAAACCTTCTTTTCCAAAACGAATCCTTTTCGGCAACGGTTTAGACAGATCAACATTTACGAAAATCTTCGCGACATCGAAACTTGAGCAAGCAGCCGTTTCAGGATGCAAATGCAGAGGGTGGCCCACTGCACTCGTGATAAAACTCAAACCTTCCCATGAAAACATATTCATCGGGACGTTCTTCAAATAAACCCATAAAGGAATTGATTTTTCCTCCGGCTGTTCCTTCTCAGTTGTCGGGGACCATTTTGACACCACCATCGGGACTTCAGCTATATTCCACATACCCCTCCTCAGAATCCGGGCTCGAACCAAAGGATTACGAACTCGAAATCTTAGAGTAGTAGGATTGACCTCATAAACATCAATCTTCTGATCTGTACCCAATTTCCAAATTTTGTTGACAATAACGTGAACCTTTGCAACGTGAGGGGCCGTTTCCAGAAACTTACCCACCAGAAAATCTTCCCAGAGCGGCGTAGAGTTTTGGAGAATCTCATCTGGAATCTCCACCGAATTTTGACCATCTGAAGTTGAAATGTTGACATCGTACTTTTTTAGAACCTGCTTGTTTTGAACCACTGAGACCCATGAACCCGCTTCCTTTAGGTTTGGTAGATCCGGCGGATCCACCCTCACCTTCGACATCCTCTCTCGAGTAGTCGTGACGCCGCCGGCGAGGAGCCTTTACGATCAAGCAACCACAAAACCCTAATCGCCAAAAAATCGCCTACCTTACCAAAACGCACCGTTTTGAAAAACACTCTAAAACCTGATAAGGATTTGACAACTTCTTGCAACTTTTCATCGTTAGAGAAGTGAGGCTAAACATATTCTCAATCCAAGAAGGAACTTCTGTTATCGCAGTGAAGTCTAGAGAAAGACATGTAATACTCGTTGAAATCCGAGGAAAACTTCTCAACCGTGAGCATCCACTGAGATTGAAGAACGGATTAAGAGATACCAAGTTAACATCATTTGGAAGAAACTTGAGTCCTGTGCATCCTTCCATGTTCAAAGTCACCAGTTTTTTGAGATTCCGAATTGTAGGCGGAAGCATCACCAAATTTTTGCAATTGCTGAGATTCAAATATTCAAGATTTGTAGCCTTTGAAAGATTTGGAATTTCTTTTAGGCTTTCACATCCTGACAAGTCCATCCTTTTGAGACCTCCAAGCGACTGAAACAGAGAAAGGTATATTGTTATCCATTTAAACGGAGAAAGGTTTGAACCGAAGGATGAAACAATGAAAACACAAGTACAAATCACTAGGGGACTTGCCATTGTATATAACTTATGTAGTTTTTACATTTTGTGTGCAAATGTATATTAACATGTGACTGTGAGAGGTGATATGTTCATCAGAATTTCAAAGGAAAAAACAGCCAGGAGATTATCATTTTCTATTGAGGGTGGTTTCATCTGCATTTGCGTTTAAATTTTGCATGCTAAGAAGTGGATCACAAATCCGAACTTTTAGCAAATGATTAAAGCACATCAATTGTTAATTAAACTTGAGAATACGTAAATATTATTTAGTTCTAATAACACCTATAATTTGTAAGGAATAAGTAATTTATAATCATTTTTTTTGTGAAAATTGTAGTATATAAATAGATTTATAAAATATATAGATTTCGGAATATCTAGTTTGAAGCTAAGAGGTTTTATATCATATATACATACTCCAATCAAGTTTGCAGGCCAAGCAAATCATATAGCAATTAAGAAGAAGAAAGGCCAAGAAAATATTATAGAACATCATAAGAACTTTACCTGGATACCTTCCCATAGCTTCTCAAGCTTGCTACATGGCATTGCGAGTTCTATGAGATGTTCTGCGCAAGAGTTAGAAGGCAAATATTTCATGGGACAATTACTCCAAACGAGTTCAGTGAGCCCAGAGATATCCCCGATAAAGAAACAATCTTTGTTTTCTTCTATCGCAGTTCCGTTTAGATGGAGCTCAGAAATGTTCCTTGAAATCCAAGGGAAAAATCTTAAACTTGAGCATCCCCTGAGATCAAGGTACTCTAAAGATTCCAAGTAGACGTTGGTTGGAAGAAATTTTAGCTTTGTGCATCCTTGCATTTCCAACCGCGTCAATCTATTGAGATTACGAATTGAAGAAGGAAGCATCACTAAACTTTTGCAATCGTTGAGTTCCAAGTGGTCAAGATTGATGGCCGTCGAAAGATCTGGAAATTCTTTCAGGTTCTCACTTCCTGACAAATCCATCCTCACGAGGCTTCCAAGCGACTGAAACAAAAGAAATAAAGAAAAACAAATATATAATGAGTTTTTGCTTGTCCTATTTATTAAAAGTTACATGCATCAACACTATGCAGATAGAATTCTCTAATGTTTTTTTATAGTCTAAGTTTTAAGGGTGTGAAGTTGTTTTTGATACCTAACCAACTTAAAAAAGCCTCCATTCTTACTAAATTTTTACTTTTAGTTCCCTTATATTAACTTGTATTTTATTGAAACCCACTCTAGCTGAATCATAATGTTAAGCTTTAACAAAAGTTTCTAAACTTTTTGTATGCATTCTCGATTATTTCATGTTGTAAATTATATATTTAGGAACATCAAGACGAGCTAGCACGTACCCACCCTGTCAGACTTCTTTGGGAATCAAGCCAATCACCAAATGCTATAGCTAAAAGAAAAAAAGACCGTTTATGAGAACATTACATTACCTGGATTCCTTCCCATAACTTCTCAAGCTTACTACCTCTCATGGTGAGATAAACTAGATTTTCTGGGCGAAAGCCAGGAGGCAAACATTTCATTGGGCAACCATTCCAGTCGAGTTTAGTGAGCCCGGAGATATTCTCAAGGTAGACGGAATCTTCTTCTTCTATTGTAGTTCCATCTAAAATGAGCCCTGAAATGTTCCTCGAAATTCGAGGAAAACTTCTCAATCTTGAGCATCCATTGAGATTGAGGTAATCAAGACATCCCAAGTCGATATCAGTAGGCAGAACCTTGAGCTTTGTGCATTCCTCCATCGATAACTTTCTCAGTTTACTAAGTTTTTGAATTGAGGACGGAAGTGTCACCAAAGATGTGCATCCCCAAAGATTCAATTTCTCGAGATTTATGGCATTAGAAAGATTTGGAATTTCTTTCAACTCCGTAGACCCATCCAATCTTATCTTCTTGAGACTTCGAAGTGGCTGAAACAACATGGCGAGAATTAGATGGTATACACATGTCACATAACTTTAAAATAAATCATACATGATATATGACTCTTTGAACTTATGCCTTGTCGATATTCATAAATCAAACTGAATAGGAAGTAAACATAAAGGTAGTACCTGGACTCCTTCCCATAACTTTTCAAGCTTGCTATTCTCCATATTGAGCTTAACCAGAATTTCCGCCTTAAAGTTGAAGCGCATACTTGTCAACGGATATTCATCCCAGTATAGAAATCTGAGTTTCCGGGGCAAAGAAATGAAGCTTTGAGGTAAACACAATCTGCCTTCACTAGTCTCTCGCGACCACTCCTTGTAAAATTTTAGAAATGTGAGATTACGCATTCTTTTGAATGATTGTTCATTTATAAACAACGGCTCATCGATTTCTGATGTGTTGAAAGATATGCCTAGCACATTTTCAATTCCCTGAAAAAAAATTTAGTATTTTATAACAGTCACAATAATCTATCAAATAATAAATGACTTTCTTCAATTTATATGGAGTCAAACATGAAAAGCATATGTAAAAAACTCACAGTATTTTCGGTAAATACATCACAAATATCCTTAGTATCCACCAAGAATCGCCGTTTTCCAGGATTGTAAATGGACTCTACACGAACAATTTCTTTACCCAACTTTTGTAGTAAGTTGTGCATGTGTACAGTTTTGCGAGGTGGTGTTATACGTATGAGGGACTTATCAGCCAACATTTTAATCCCTACATATACACTATCTCCAAGCAAGTTCTTGATATAATCAACTTTTTGACCATTAAGTAAACACGCAATGTAAAGGAAAACTTCTTGATCTTTGTCATCATACTCATCGTAGCTGACTCTTAATGTCTTCTCAATTTTCCCATCCAGACCATTTCGGAGCCTAGGCAACAACTCCATCCATTCCTGCTTGTCCTTTCCTCTTAAAGAAGAACCCAAGACATTGAGACCTAAAGGAAGATTACCGGAAAGGTTTGCAACTTCGCGAGCTAACTTCACAAAACCATCTGGTGGAGCGTTTTGCCCAAAAGCACATCGACAAAACATTTGCAGAGCCAAAATTTCAGATGGGAAATCCACCTCATAAACAAGGTCAATCTTATGAGACTTGAGAAGTTGTTTATCTTTAGTTATCACAACAATTCTGCTTCCAATCCCAAACCATCCAGGTCGTCCCACCAAGGTCTTTAATAGCTCAAGATCATCCACATCGTCAAGAACGATAAGAATTTTCTTGTGCTTTAACCTTTGTTCCACCGCACCTAAATGCAAAATCTTCATGTCCTTTTGACATAAAATTTCTGATAAAAACTGTTCTTCCCAACACAGCTTCATGCCATAATCGTCCCGGTTGGTTCTTTTATAAGTTACGAAAGCGCGATAATGGAATCGGCTAGAGAGTTGACTGAAAAGAGCTCTTCCTATGGTACTCTTACCAATCCCAGAAGGTCCTACAATCTCTACCATTCTAGCTTCTTCAGATTCCAAGCACAAGATTGAATCCAATCTCTCTAAATGAGCTTCAACACCAACAAAATCACCAAAATCACTCGATGGTGTTATAAGCTTATTCGAAACATCGTTGGCAATTGTTTCAATCATGTTTGCTTCATCACACCTAAAACCAATACTCAAATGTCAACAAGGAACACCCTAATAAAATAATTTTTTTTGAAAAATACCAGTTTCGAGAATCCTCCCCAGCCACATTTGCCACATCTGCTAGAGCTTGCATCCACCTTTGTTTCTCATCATCTGTTTTGCCCTCGCATGTCTCTTCAAAGACCTTTCCAAATTCACCACTCTGTTTTCTAACTTCCGAAGGATCAACGTTGTAGAAAATAGGAATCACCATTTGATCCAATTTCTTAGAACAGTCGTGGATCTCAACCAGTTCATTCAAGCACCAGGTGGAAGAAGCATACTTGTTAGAGAAGACGACGATTGAGATCCTCGATTCTCTAATCGCCAATAAAAGCTCCGGGGCTATTGGGCGACTTCTCTCGATCCCATGGTCGATGAATGTATTGATTGATCTGCGATCAAGCTCCTTGAGAAGATGGCTGAGGAATGATTTGCGGACATCTTCACCGCTGAAGCTCGGGAAAACGTCGTATCTCCTGCTGCTTGAAGAAGAAGAAGCCATAGAGAAAAGATACTAAAATTCAAATTCTGTTGGGAGATCATTCAAAACACTGATGTAAATAAGTAATATGAAGATGGAGGTAGAGGAGAATCTTCGTAAAAGTTACTCTCAAGACTTGAGAGAAGACTTTTACTTTATTGTGCACATTGTTTCATGGTTGTTTCCTCTCACAAAAACCCTTTTATTGTTTTCCTATAGTTTGTTACCTTTTTCACTTCCCTAATTACTTAATAATTCAGTAACATTTATTTATATATTTTTCTGTTAAATTTTGACGAAAGTTCTACGTAATTCAATAAAATCAACTCAAAAATGAAGTATTTGGAAAATCTTTTATAGCCGAAACAATTAAAGTAAGGATTGTTTTCAACACTGTATTATTTTCCCGTCGTTTACGCACCATAATTAAGGGAATCATTAAAACTTAAAAGGATGGGGTGGGACTCAATATTCAAAAGTATATGATCATTAATGTGTTGTATTGGATGCGGCCACTTTATATTTTTCTTACATTAATAAAGAATACTCCGACCATTAGTGCGCGGCGGCAATGGGATCAAATAAAGAACACGTTTTAGGTTTTCAAAAACGTAGGAACTTTGGATGAGACTTGATGGTTTGGAATTAGAGTTGACTCCGGCAGAACGTTAAAAAGCTCTTTCCTTGCATGACACGGCAAAGGCTCTCTGCTCTTTTTACCACCTGAAGGATTGTTCCTTATGCTGGTCACATCTTTGGCCAAAGGTAAGCCAAACGCTTGTGCCCTTTGGCTATTGAATCAGCGATGCAAATGGTGCTGATGACGAGGATCTTGCTATTTAAAATTTGGTCCAACACTTTATTTGCTGTTGTTATATCTTTTGTAAATCTGAGTCAAGTATGTAAACCCTAAGCCATGTCAAAGATGTTTTTCCACAATATGCTAAAGTTTGGCTTTTTGAAACATTTATTCTTTCAAGAAAAGCGAAATTTTCAAAGCAAACACAGAGTGTTTTTGCATTCAGATAAAGAAGAAATTACAAACACTTTCAGGCTCCGAAGTTGGAGAATTAAACTGATTTTGGTTCTCCGAAAACTCTCCATCATCTGCAGAAAAAAATGGCTTGTGTGAAAACCTATGCAATTGTCTAGTCATTATTACTATAGTCATAGTAGATCCCAAGTTGATCCTAAAACTGAACAAAACAAAATAAGAAGATGTTTCAGTTACCATGATGACAGCTAATGATTCTGTTCAACATAGGAATTTCTGCATCTTGTTGCTCAGTTATTATGGAATAAACACACAAAGCTTCCCCCTCCAGAGATGGATAAGAAGAAACTGATGATGCTTCTCCCTGCCCTAACGAAACCTCCATATTTAGAGCGGTCAATCCCTTGTCCCCTACAATTTGGCCACGTGGTAAGTTGATACTTGAGATGTTCCCAATGTCATCTGCATTATTAATCAAACGATCGATTCTGTTAAATAGTCTGTCGCTAAGCTATTGATCCTGGAAAAATATAATAAAATATCAAGAGATAGTTGTACAATTTTCAGTTCAAATTATGGCAAGAGGCTTACCAGCATCCGCTTCTTGCTTCTCCCATTCTCTACTACAACATCACATTTTTCTCCAAACTGTTGGTTGTACTCTGTTTCAGAGCTTCCATCACTATCATCCGGATATGGAGACACATTCAAGAGTCGTACACCGCATTCTTTTATCCTCTTGGAGCAAGAAAAGTTAAACTCCACATTGTTAAAAGTCAATTTAGATGGAAGGTCTTCAGGCTGGAACTTGAAGGAACAGAAAAACAGATGATCCGTCTTACACAACTGCTGTTCTGCATCTTTAAAAAATGATTTGCAATACAGTGTCCCATTATAGCCAACATTTACCTCCAAATATGGACCCCAACTCTTGCCCTTAACTAGATGGTCAACCACAATGCAAGCCTTAAATCGCAAGAATTTTTGGGAAAGAGAGCTCTGAGGTAAAGTGACAGTGAGGGAATCTCCATTAGCTCGATGTTGAAAATACGTAGGCACTTCTCCACCTGGTAAGGCCACAGGCTTGAACCATGATCGTAAGATGAGTTCTCGCGCATCTCCATTCAATTTGCAGCAGTTCTGGAAGATAAAACCTTCCTTAGAGGCCAAATTATCGTCGTCGTAGTGGTAACCAGCAAGGTGTTCCCAGAAACGATAACGTGTATATTCAATGCTTTCATATAATGGTTGTATATAAGAAAAGTGATCTTCCGTTGTTGCTACCACACAGGCATCACTCAACGCCATGATATTGACACCTCTACATTCTGTAAAGTCAACAAGCTTAAGACTTGTCAGTCTGAAAATGTTTGGGGAGATGTTTTTCAACCTCTTGCAACAATACATCATTAGTATAGTGAGCCTCGAGAACTTCTCAATGCAGCATGGAACTTCTTCGATGGCTGTGTTTTCTAGATAGAGCCATTCGATACTCCTTGAAACCAGAGGAAAACTTCTCAATCTTGAGCAACCACTGAGATCGAGGATTCTGAGAGATGATAAATTGACATCGACGGGAAGAACTTCCAGCCCTGTGCATCCTTGCATTCCCAAAGTTCTCAATTTTTGGAGAGTCCCAATTGTAGAAGGAACCGTCACCAAACTTTTGCAATTGGAGAGATACAAATTCACCAGATTGGTGGCCTTTGAAAGATCTGGAATTTCTCTCAGGTTTCCCCATTCTGACATATCCATCTCCACGAGACTTGCAAGCGACTGAAACAGAATTTTTTTATAAAAAAAAAATGTTTTATTATGCTTAAGTCATTATCATTTTTAATTTAGTAACAATATAAGTTTTAAATAAATTTATAATCAAGACATAAATATGTATGTAAGTATAAACCGTGGATCACAAGCCATTTTGACAACTTTGGTTACACGTAATTAGTTACAACAAAGGTTAAACAACAATCAGTAAATGCTATAGCATTAACAATGTACCTGGACGCCTTCCCATAGCTTCTCAACCTTGTTGCATCTAACATCGAGATGAACTAAATGTTCTGGGCGAAATTTACAAGGCATACATCTCATATGACAGTCGAAATAATCGACTCCAAGGAGATTCTTGTTCCAGAAACAATCCTGTACCTCGATCTTAATACCATGTAGCGAAGATGTTAAAGTTTCATTTTAATTTGAGGAAAATTTCTCAAATTATCGCAAAAAAAAAGAGATCGAGGCACTCGAGAGATTCAAAGTTGAGATGAGTTGGAAAACTCTCTAGCTTTGTGCATCCATAAAGAACTAATTCCTCGAGGTTTGTGGCATAAGAAAGATCTGGAATTTCTTTCAAATATTCGGAATTACATAAATTCATATACTTGAGGCTTCCAAGTGGCTGAAAACAAAATAGGAAAAAAGAGAATAACACCCGTTCATAAACATTTTAAACAGATTCATTTTTAGCTTTTCTAACATATAGAATATGTTAATAAATATACCACATATCTGTTCTAAAAATTGATTAGTAATAAAATTTGGAATTAGTACCTGAGTTCCTTCCCAGAGCTTCTCAAGCTTACTCCCCATCGTTGTGTGTTCAACGAGGTACTCAGGCTTAAAATTAGACGGCAAACACTTTAATGGACACTTACTCCACTCTAGAAATCTGAGTTCACGGGGCAAATAAATAGGAAGTGTCACCAAAGTTGTGCATCCAGAAAGATCTAAATCCTCGAGGTTTATGGCATTAGAAAGATCTGGAATTTCTCTCAAATATATGGAACCACGCATATTCATCTTCTTGAGGCTTCCAAGTGGCTGGAAACAAAATAGGGAAAAAGAGTATACACACGTTCATAAACATTCTAAACAGATTCATTTAGATTGTTTAACAAATATATTAATAAAAATAACACAGCTCTGTTCTCAAACTGACAATTGTGTCAATCGAGTGATGGTGTATTCATTCAAGACAGATCTTAACTGTTCAGGGTCACCAGTGAAAGGTAAGACTATTTCGGGTAGTAACTGAGTTCAAGTATGTAAACCCTAAGCTCACAAATTCAATGTCATTTCGATTAAAAATAGACAGATGTATGGTACAATACAAACCCAAGCCAAAGATTTCCAGATTATGCGAACGTGTGGTTTTTTGAAATATTCAAAGCAAACACAGAGTGTTTCTGCGTTCAGATAAAGAAGAAATTACAAACACTTTCAGGCTCCGGAGTTGGAGAATTAAGATTTTGGTTCTCCGAAATTTCTCCAATCTCTCCATATAGTATCTGTAGAAAAAAAACGGCTTGTGTCAAAACCTATGAAATCGTCTTGTTATTATCATTATAGTGGTCGATCCCAAGTTGTCCTAAAACAAAACAAAACAAAATAATAAGATGCTTCGGTTACCAGAATGATAAAACAAGTTATACAAGATGGGAATTTCTGCATCTTGTTGCTCAGTTATCATGGAATCAACACACAAAGCTTCCCCCACAAGACATGGAAAAGAAGAAACTGGTGATGCTTCTCCCTGCCCTAACAAAAGCTCCAGATTTAGAGCGGTCAATCCCGTGTCCGCTACAATTTGGCCACAGGGTAAGGTTATATATTCGCCAGATGTTCCCGATGTCATCTGCATTATAAATCAAACGATCGATTCTGTTAAGTAGTCTGTCGTTATGGTACTGATCCTGGAAAAAAAAAATAGGGAGATAGCTTTTATAGTATTCAGTTCAAATTATGCAAAAGGTTTACCCGCATCCGTTTCTTGCTCCTCTCAGTCTCTACTACAACATCACATTTTTCTCCAGACTGTTGGTTGTACTCTTTTTCAGAGCTTCCATCACTATAATCCGAATATGGAGACACATTCAAGAGTCGTACACCGCATTCTTTTATCCTCTTGGAAGATGAAAACTTAAACTTAACATCGTTGAAAGCCAATTTAGATGGACGATCTGTAGGCTGGATCTTGAAGGAACAAAAAAACAGATAATCCGTCGTGTGCAACAACAGGCCTGAATCTTCAAAAAATGATTGCCAATATTGTGTGCCATTGAAGCCAACGTTTACCTCCAAGAATGGATACCATTCACTTATTTCTGAGAATCGATACCAATCATTGCCCTTGGTTGGAAAGTCAACCACGACGCAAGCGTTAAATCGCAAGAATTCTTGAGAAAGAGAGCTCCGAGGTAAAGTGACTGTGAGGGAATCTCCGTAAGCTCGATGCATGAAATACTTAGGCACTTCTCCACCTGGTAAGGCCACAGGCATAACGAATAATTGTAGGATGAGTTCACGCGCAACTACATCCAGTTTGCAGTATTTCAGGAACTTTAAATATTCCCCATATGTTCCATTGTTCCCACCACAAGAAAAGTGATCTTCCATTGTTCCCATCACAATGGCATCACGCAAAGCCATGAAGACACCTCCACAGTCCATAAAGTCGAGATTGGAAAGACCTGTCAACCCGAAAATGTTTGGAGAGATGTTTCTTAACCTCTTGCAACCACGCATCAGTAGTATAGTGAGCCTCGAGAAATTCTCAATGCAACAAGGAACTTCTTCGATTGCAGTGTCATTTAGATAGAGCCATTCGATACTCCATGAAATCAGAGGAAAACTTCTTAAACTTGAGCAACCACTGAGATCGAGGATTTTGAGAGATGACAAGTTGACATCGACGGGAAGAACCTCCAGCCCTGTGCATCCTTGCATTTCCAACCTTCTCAATTTTTGGAGATTCCCAATTGTAGAAGGAACCGTCACCAAACTTTTGCAATTGTTGAGTATCAAACGGTTCAGATTGGTGGCCTTTGAAAGATCTGGAATTTCTGTCAGGTTTTCACATTCTGTTAAGTCGAGATTGGAAAGACGTGTCCATCCCAAAATGTTTGGGGAGATGTTTCTTAACCTCTGAACAGTGAGCCTTGAGAAATTCTCAATGCAGCAGGGAACTTCTTTGATGGCTGTGTTTTCTAGATAGAGCCATTCGATACTACTTGAAACCAGAGGAAAACTTCTCAAACTTGAGCAACCACTGAGATCGAGGATTCTGAGAGATGACAAGTTGACATCGACGGGAAGAACCTCCAGCCTTGAGCATCCTTTCATGTACAACCGTCTCAATTTTTGGAGATTCCCAATTGTAGAAGGAATCTTCACCAAACTTTTGCAATTGTTGAGTTTCAAAGACCAGAGATTGGTGGCCTTTGAAAGATCGGGAATTTCTGTCAGGTTTTCACATTCTGACAGATCCATCTCCTCCAGACTTCCAAGCGACTGAAATTATTAAAAAATAAAATAAAAACATTGGTATGCTTCAATCATTATCAATGATAACAGAGGTCAAACAATAATCAGCAAATGCTATAACATTAACAATGTACCTGGACGCCTTCCCATAGCTTCTCTAGCATTGTGCAACCCCTCATATCTAACTTCCTCAGTTTAGTGGCATTCTGAATCGAGGAAGGGAGTGTCACCAAAGATTTGCATTCAGAAAGATATAATTTCTCGAGGTTTATGGCATTAGAAAGATCTGGAATTTCTCTCAAATATATGGAACCATCCATAATCATCTTCTTGAGGCTTCCAAGTTGCTGAAAACAAAATAGGGAAAGAGAGAATAACACACGTTCATAAACATTTTAAGAGATTCATTTAGCTTTTCTAACATATATATGTCAATAAATATACCACAATTCTGTTCTAAAAATTGACAACTAATTCAATGAGTATTAATACCAGAGTTCCTTCCCACAGCTTCTCAAGCTTACTATGATACATATTGAGTTCAACCAGATACTCGCCCTTAAAATTAGAAGGCAAAGACTTCAAAGGACAATAATCCCATTGTAGCAATCTGAGTTTACGGGGCAAATAAGCGAGGCCCTGAGGTAGTTTCATATTTGACCACACTATAAGATATTGGAGATTATGCATGCCTTCGAACGATTTTTCATCTATTGATAATGACTCTTTCAATAAATACGTCTTGAGATGTATTCCGAGAACAGTTTCCGTTCCCTGAAAAAAATCCGAAAAAAAATCTTAACAATCACAACAATTGTTAAAGTTTATCAATTCCCAAATGACGATTAAATTAATATAGAGTCAAAGCATTAGAAGCCAGCTGCGAAAAACTTACAGTTTTATCGGTCAATACTTCTCCAATATCCTCAAAATCCGTCAGGTATCGACGTTTTCCAGGATTATCCATGGAGTCTGCACGATCAATTTCTGTACCCAACTTCTGTAGCAAATTGTGCATCTCTATAGTATCATTCAGTGTTATACGTATGAGGGACTTATCAGCCAACATTTTAAGCCCAATATTAACATTATCGCTGAGCAAGCCTTTGATGTAGCTGACTTTCTCACCACTGAATAAACATGCAATAGAAAGGAATAACTCTTGGTATTTTCTACCTAACCTATGATAGCTGACTCTTAATATTTTACCAATATTTTCCTCCAAACCACTTTGGAGCTCAGGCAGCATCTCCATCCACTCTTTTTTGCTCCTTCCTCTTAATGACGAGCCCAAGACACTGAGACCCAAAGGAAGATTACCGGCAAGCTTTGCAACTTCAAATGCTAGTTCCTTAAAATCGTCAGGTGGAGAGTCTTTCCCAAAAGCATATCGGCTTATCATCTTAAGAGCAAGACCTTGAGATGGGAGCTTCACCTCATATAAAAGGTCAATATCATGAGCCTTAAGAAGTTGCCTATCTTGAGTGATCACAATAATTCTGCTTCCAGGTCCAAACCATTCAGTTTTTCCCACCAAGGTCTTAAGAAACTCTAGATTATCCACATCATCAAGAACGATAAGCACTTTCTTGTGATTTAACCTTTGCTCCACTACACCAAAATGCTCTATATTTATGTCCTTTTGGCCTAAGATTTCCGAGAGAAGTTCTTTTTCCCAACTCAACTTCATGCCAGAGACGTCCCCACTGGTGCTTTTATAAGTTACGAAAGCGCGAAGGGGGAATTGGCTAGAGAGTTGACTGAAAAGAGCTCTTCCTATGGTACTCTTACCAATCCCTGATTGTCCCCAAATCCCGACCATTCTAGCTTCCTTGGATTTCAAGCACAATAAATTCATTGCCTCTATATGAGCTTCTATTCCGACGAAGTCGCCAAAACACTTTGACGGAGTAATAAGTTTATTCGAAACATCATTGGCTATCTTTTCAACCATATGCGCTTCATCAGGGCTAATAACAATAGTCAATTGTGTCAATAAAGAGGCACCCCAAAAACCAAAATCCAAGTCTATGCAAAAAACAATTATATAGTTCTTGAGATAATTAAAAAAAACACAGAAATAATGGAATCAAAACAACGTACCCGTTCTGAAGATCCTCTCCGGCCACATTTGCTATATATTTGAGAGCTTGCATCCATCTTTGTTTCTGATCCTCTGGTTTGTCCACGCATGTCTTTTTAAAGACATCGCCAAATTCACCATTCTGTTTTCTAACTTCCGAAGGATCAACGTCGTAGAAAACTGGAATCACCATTTGTTCCCCTTTCTCGTAACACTTATGTATCTCCACTAATTCATTCAAGCACCACGTGGAAGAAGCATAGTTCTTAGAGAAGATCACGATTGAGATCCTCGATTCTGCTATCGCAGTTGAAAGCGAAGGGCGGATTTGGCTGCTTCTCTCGATTCCATGATCGATGAATGTATTGATTGATCTACGATCGAGCTCCTTCAGAAGATGGCTGAGGAACGTCTTGCGAACATCTTGCCCACTGAAGCTTGGGAAAACGTCGTATCTCCGGCTGCCAGAAGAAGAAGCCGCCGCCATGGAATATGATGAGAGAGAAGAGAAGTAAATCGAATTCACAGTGATTATTGATTAGTGAGAGTGGAAATTTCTTTTTTTGCCTATAGGCCATAAATATATATAAAAATGTAGCCAAATGTTTGTAGTGAGGTTCGAACCAAGGCCATGAACCATTTAACCTGACTTCAAGTATTCAATTTCAACCGCTGCACTACAAGTTATGATGCCCCTTAAATCAATATTAGATTTTGGTGCCCAAAGTCTTTTGCTTGTTGTAAAAAGGACAGCTTATCGTAAAAATGTTGAGCATAGTACATGAGGAATTCAAAGTCTTGTTTCCCTATACATAAATGCATAGAAACTAGGAGAATATGTAGGAGCATAGTACATGAGGAATTCAAAGTCTTGTTTCCCTATACATACATGCATAGAAACTAGAAGAATATGTAGTAAGTATGTATATCGATTATGAGGATTTTAATTCAAATAATAATACAGTGAAAACAATAACTATCTAGTTTGCTAAAAAAATACTCTTTTAGCTTTCTAGAGTTGTGTGGTGTGATGGACAGTGGAGTGAAGATTTTCATTTAATTGTTTCTTATTTACTTTTACAATTGTAATATTAGTTTAGAGTTTGGCCTACTGCCTCAGCAACCACTGAAGGCTGAGATTGCATTTGCTGCAGTTTAAGGAGCCTTTGGTTTCTAAGGCTTTCATGTACTGGATGGAAGAAGTCGTGCTTGAGAGCATCCTCTGCGATGATTCGTCGCCTCGGGTTAACTGTCAAACATCTATCAACGAGGTCAAGAAGCAACTGTGGAATTGCGTCTAGAAACTCTCTGCGTTTTGTGTTGAGTTCACACCATTTTCTCAATTCCATCCCCTTCAAGTACCTTGACTCGTATAGTTCCTGAAAGAACACAAAACTCTATGTGAATTCATCTCTAACAATCATCTATCTAATCACTTTGTCATTAATTTACATTTTTAAGATATATAATGTTCTGGGAGTGTAGTAGAAGCAATAGAACACAAAATGCTAACAACGAAAACCCTTTTATGTGATATTCAAGCTGGTGCTAAAAAAGAACAGAGCATGTATATTATGTCTCATAAATGCAGCAACCAATGAATGCAGAGTTTAGAAGGGTGGTAAGATGAGATGTTACCTCAGGGAAAGAGGATTCACGGTTGTGTAGCTTGGCTACTTCCCATAATTCTTCACTGCCTCGTAGTTGCGCAATGTCCTTTATGTTCCTGGGAATTACAAGGTTGCTGTAAGAAGGCAAGATAGAAAAAAGAGTGGAATCGAGTGATGGTGTATTCATTCAAGTCAGATCTTAACTGTTCAGGGTCACCAGTGAAAGGTGTCCTTCCCATTATGAGGTATAACAAAGTAACTCCCGCAGACCACACGTCTATCTTAGGTCCTTGGTGTAAAGATCTAAAGCATACCTGAACAAACCAATTCAGCAGAGAATTAGCTTTCCCATCATAGATGTGCTAATGAGTAGCTCAGGCCTACAACTTTAGTCTCAAGGCACAAGATTTTCATATGGATTTAACTAGTATTAAGTGAAGTGAGCGATAGTTACAGTTGATGTACCTCTGGAGCTCGGAAGCCTTTCGTTCCTGAGCAAGGACCGTCTTTCTTCTGACTTACGTCCCCTAGTAAAGTCAGAAAAAATTATTCTTTGGGTTTAAATTAAACTCTGAAACAAAAACAAGAGTCAATGATTACACCAGAACTGCACCTGCTTCAGGCCGACCGTTAGAGCGCAGTGGCATTGGGGTCAGATAAAGATGTTCCTTCTCAGCTTTCCCTGGAAGAGCAGCTACCCGTTTTCTCATAGACGTAGGAGCTTTGGATGATACTTCATGGTTTGGAATTGGAACAGACATTGTCTCCTGCAGAAAATCTAAAAGCGCTTTTCTTCCATGACATGGCAAAGGCTCTCTTCTCTTTTCACATGAAGGGTTGTTCCTTGTGCTGGTCACATCTTTAGCTGAAGTTAAGCCAGACCCTTCTGCCCCTTGGCTATTGAGTCTCTCCCATCTGCTCATGTCATTCCGAGCTCTTGTCTTTCCCTCTGCTTTCTTAAGACTATTAGGCGCTAAAGTTTTCTGAGAAGATTTGTTGGTCCCTCGGTTTGTCGCATCCAGTGATTTAACCAATGTATGATGTTTCTTGCTGGCGGTTGGAAGACATGAAGCTGCTTTTGATTTATCTACAGAACATAACAAGACATAGCTTTAGTTTCCATAGTTTAGAGCCAAGTACAGCACATATGCATGAGGGAAGAAGTTTACCTGCTCTCCTGTACTTCTGGTGCAAATCCTAATTGAGCCATATAGGAAAAAAAGAGATTAATGTCAGTGGGTGGGGAAGGGAACATAACAGTAAATTTTAACATAAACGTTTGTGTTCCCTCAAGTTTTTCAGTGCCTCTGTTAGACACTGACCTTAGAATTGAATAAGCACGGTTTTTCGTTACCTAAAATTCTATTGTAAGAAACACTAACCAAAAACCGTTGCTAGGAAAATTTTGATAAGAGAAGGCTCTAAAAAAAAAATGCTTACCATGGCAAGGTTAAAATCTATGAGATAGCCTTTGTTGGTCTTCCTAGAGAAGAGGAAGTTTCCTGGCTTAACATCCCTATGAACAACACCCTTCAAGGTTGCAGAAGAGAAACAATAGAACTGGTTAGTTGCGTGATTGAAATATTAACGCTAAAAATAATTCAGTCCAAAATCTGCATTACCTGCTTATGCAGACTCGATAGAGCTTTGAACATGCAGTAGCCATACCACTGTAGCTGATGCACGTCTATTTCTCTCTTTAATGAATCAGGTCTGTCATGTTCAAGGTGCTCAAGGATGATGCAATCAGAATCTCCATTCTTGAGACAGCCTTCATGCTTTATTATACAGTTTTTCCCCCTAAATGAACCAATATTTTCAACAGTTTCAGATCGTTATGCTTGAAAATGTGGAAGGTTCATGCCTAATCATACTTAGTTACTTACCCAAAACGCTCCAGCATTCTGATTTCATTATTAACATAGTACTTCTGAGCGCCAGCATGAGGGCCTGCAAGGAAATCACATGAGGCAAGTCTTCCAACGAAAAACACTGATGCAGTGAAAACATTTAGCCACATATCATTTTATTTCCCGTACATTTAATTGCAAACTCTGTTCCATCAGTTTTCCTCTTTGCCTTATAAACAATCCCGTAGCCACCTACATTTGGATTTCACCAGCGATTAGTCGATAACCAGTCAAGTTTTTTCAACAGAACGTGGATATTAATGAAATAGTCCGGAAAGAAATACCTGAACCTTCTTCCTCTACAATAGTGTAAGAATCAAAATCTGGAATTGTGTTATGCTTTGCCTGATCCTAAACCACAAATATGAGAAGATAACTTTTAATATAGTGTGCATTAATGCTAAACTTCGATGCAAGAGTGTTAACGTAGTTAGCATTATATAAAGGCCTCACTCTAGACGAAAGAGGCATGTCTACCTTCTGATCTTTAGGTCGAACGGAGTTAACATTCTGCTTCGACTTCTGGATAGCTTTACTTTTTCTGGTATGTTTTTTCTCAGGGGAACAGCTGTACGTTTTGCTGTTTCCTGGCAATTTGCATTGATCCTGAGTTTTTTGTACCAAAGATTTATCTTGATTAGCTTCTGTCGCAGAAGGCTTCAATGGCTGCTCTCTGACAGGGGTGCTACAGATGTCTACAGTGTGATCTTCTACAAGTAAATCTTCAGTATCCGCCACAATCTGCACTGGTTCTAACTCACTTTCTGTTGGCGTCGATGAGGCAGCGGGGTTGGACTGCACATAGGGAGTTTGTATCTCCCCCTTATGGAAGAGATCTTTCTTGTTTTTATCATCACCTTCTTCGAATAATATTTTCTTGTTAGCAATTTGAATATCTCCAATTTCAGGTTGCTCGCGATATCCATCCTTCTGTGGAGATGGCAAATCTTTCTTGATTTCCTTTAAGCGCTGCGTAGGATTGACATCCACTGAAGCATTGGCCAAAATATCGAAACCAAAAATTCGAGTCTGCGGACCAGGCTGAGGATTACGATCAAAAGCTACTATATCTCGGTTACATGCACCTAACTTCAAAAGCGAAGCTTGGGATTCAAGAGCTCTAATAGTCCCAAGCATAGATCCACTGGCAACAGTTGTGGTGTCGTTAGGTCTGCTATCTATTACCGAGTAATTCACCTAGAGAAAATAATCAATAACACAATAAATCAAAATCCCTTACTAAACTATACAGTGAGAATTTCATATATATATCAAGAGATTACTTACATCGTTTCCATCATTTCGGCTTCTTTTGAGCAATGGCGTGAGTTGTAACTCCTCTTGTTCATCAGTTTCTGAAATATTTTCATATATAACCCAAAATTGAGAAGAGAATCTCTTTGTAAGTGTGACTACTAAACCACAATAGCAGATAAAAATGCAAAAACTTAGTACCTCTCAAATGCTTAAGCTTGGGAGATCTCGGATCCATAAATTGTTCTAACACAACATTTTCCGGCAAACCCAAACTACAGGCGAAACTTGCCGGAGCGGAGGGAAACTCACGCGAGGGATTCACAGTGAAGCCATCTCCAGCAAGAGAAATAGGTGAATTAGGGATCGAGCAAAGAAATTTGACGAGATTAGAAGAACCCGGGAAGTATGTACACTTTGAAGAAAGATCTATAACAGATTCTGGATTGCCAGAAGAAAGTGGGAGACGACACAGCTCAAGAGCTTGCGGATAATAGCTAAGTGCGTCTCTTCCGGCTGTGGGAGTCTCGAGTTGACGCGGTTCAGAGTTTTCTGACATTGCAAATGCTGTGAATCTGAGGGGAGGAGGGAGAGAGAGAAGCTAGGGATTTGAGAATTTGAGATTTGGGGGCAAATGGAGAAGGAGCGGGAGAATGGCACGTGCGGTACGTGTGATGTTTTGTTTCGAGTTTTTTGTGCACATAAATGTTCCCGCTCATTTCTTTGCCAGCTGGATTATTTTACGGGCTTATGCGTATACAGGCCCATTTTAAATGAGCCCATATAACCTGGAAATCGTTTCATGGCCTAGCGAAGGGAATGACTGAATTCAAGTTGACGTTCTTGTGCCTCCTACTGCTTAGACAGCTACACCTCAACTAGATCATCACCCGTACTATAGTACGGGTTGAATTTCATTTATTACAAAATTTATAAATTTTATGTTTTAGAATAAAGTTGTGATATATTATAATAGTAAGTGAAAAAATAATATTTTTTTGTCAGTCCCTATATATAATATTAGAATGAATATATTTTCTCTTTTCTATAGTATTCAATTATGGATATTTTTTTTTAAGATATGAAAACGGAAAATAAGATTATTTTTTTAAAAAATTAATATTGTTTGAACAATGAGTTAATTTATGTTAACAACCACAAAATGAGAGTGCATATAATTTAGTTAGATCAAAAATCAAAATATCATAAATGAATCGCATCTAAAACGTAGATTATTTTGAATTACTTAAGAAAATTAGCTATTATTTTGAATTAATTTAGAAAATTATTTTTTCAAATTCTGATTCATTGGTTGTTGAAATAGAGATTTGTTTGAGCTAATTACGGATTCTATATTTTCATTTTACAATCCGTATGAAAATATTGCGGCACAATCTATTATTTATTATTTTCAAAATTGCTTGGAGAATCAAATTTTCAAATATTTAGAAGTGTCAAACCTTATTTAACTCATCTCATCATAAAATCTTAAAATGCCGTCTGTTATAAGGATCATAACTTTCTACCATATAATACATTACATTTAACCCGCCGCCTACTATAAATATTTTAAACATATCTTTTTAGAAAATAAAATTAATGTATTTATAATTTTTTTTATCTTTTTAATCTATTAAATATTTATGATATTCTTTAATATATTAAATTAAACTATTTTAAAATGTTCCAAATTAAAATCTTTAAATTTTTTATTGTATTATGTAAAATTATGAATTTAAAAAAATGATATGAAATTAAATATAAATATTCAAATAGTTATAAGGATCATAACTCATTTCATCATATAATATATTATATTCCACCCGCCGCCTATTATAAATATTTGTTTCAAAAAATCAAATTAGAGTATTTATACTTCATAAATTTTTGATCTATTAAGTATTGATGATATTAAAAAAAAAGGAATATATTACTCAAATATGAATTTTTGACCCGTTAAATTTGTTTTTTCATACATTGAATAATTTATATTCGTTTTTAAAAATTCAAATATTGGTATATGCGGAAAAAAATTTACTTTTTTTTTTTATTATATAGATGATATAATGATTTATTTATTTATAGAAATAGAATCATATAAAGATGAGAGGTGAAGTATAATGATTAATAACAAATTAATATGGTAAGTTAGATATCAAATCTTATATGTTCATTTTGATTGGTCATTCTTTTTAAATAAATTAATAATAGATTTTCGTTTTTATAATTAAATTAAATTAATTAAATTGCATAAAATAGTATTTGACTTGTTTATCCTTAATGAGTTGAATTAATTTACTCTATAAAATTTTATTTCTAATGGCATTCTTAAGTAAATTCTTACAAATAGGAAGGTTAATTAAGGGTAATCCATAAATTGTACTCCCCAAATAATAGTATAGGATGCAAATTAGTTTTATGTTTTTAATTTTTTTTTTTCAAAATTGTATACATATTTTAGTATTTGTCATCAGTTTTTTCATTTTCAAATAATTATAAGGGAATTTTGCCAAATGTACCACATTTTGGGAAAATCCTAGCAAATGTACCACATTTGAAATGGATTTAGCATCCATACCACATTTGGTGTTTGTGTGGCAACTCTTGGACGATTTTGCCCTTCTCTGTGCGTCAGGTATGTGTCAGGGGAAGGAGCTACAGTAGACGCCGGTTGGGAAACGGGGACAACTTTGTGTCAAAGAAGGACAACTTTGTCTGAAAGACAACTTTGTGTCAGAGAAGAAGGACAAAACATTGCATTAAATGCAGTTTACATTTACCATGGACAATAATTATGAAATAGAGTGAATGATGTCCCCCAAGAATAAGTCCAGATCTCTTGATTGTCCATCGCCAGATGATGTGGTTTTACCAGCCAGAGATCTGGATTTACTCGGGGACAACTTCTCTTGATTGTCCATCGCCAGATGATGTGGTTTTACCAGCCAGAGATCTGAATTTACTTGGAGACAACTTGATCTTTATTTTATTCCGCCAAAGAGCCGAAGACGAAGATCTGGATTTACTCGGGGACAACTTTGTTTTACCAGAGAGACGAAAACGGTTACCAATGCGTTAGGAGATCGAGAGACTGTGGACGGCAGAAAATTCGGAGAGTCCCATCAACCGCAGGGTCTTGTCTCAGTAAGTTGGAGGGTAGAATCGTCTTTTCACATGATGAATGTGGTATGGATGCTAAGTGAGCTCAGAAAGTGGTTCTGGAACTAAACTTTTTGAAAAAAGTGGTATTGGGGCTAATTTTCCCTAATTATAAACGGATACATAGATTAAAAAATTGCTGGTTTTTCGCCACCATTTTGGTTATAATCGAGGCATTTTATACTTTTAAGCTTCTAGAAGCCTATTTTTATAGTCAAGAAATTTTAGACTAAAACCTAGACTATTCTCCGGACTAAAAGAAAAAAGCTT
Organism: Arabidopsis arenosa; assembly: GCA_905216605.1. Lineage (NCBI taxonomy): Eukaryota > Viridiplantae > Streptophyta > Magnoliopsida > Brassicales > Brassicaceae > Arabidopsis > Arabidopsis arenosa. The sequence goes on along the minus strand of LR999457.1, from coordinate 10,545,592 downwards.
AGCAATCTTGTTGTTTTGGTTTACAAAAAAAAAAAAAAAAAAAAAAAAAAAAAAAAAAAAAAAAAGCAATCTTGTTGTTTAATGTTTTTGTGGTGGCCAGCATTGAAGTTATAGTGAAAAGATTCAAAACTTACATTTAGAACTAACAGAATCGACCTTTCAACCGCTAAACTATCGTCAATTGGTTATAGTCTTGTAGGTAATATTTAGAACAGTGCAATTATTCAAGAGGATCAAACTTGTTGCAATTCGAACAAACCCATTCAGTTTACAACATACAAAGAGAGAAAGCTGGTGTTTGTGGTTATATAAAACAACAATCCTAGTCGACCTCAAATGAAAACAATCTTATAAAATATATATGCGTGAATATATGTATGGATGGATGGATGGATCATGAATGGTATAATGTAAAGATGGATAAAGAGTAAATGAGGTCCAAAGAGTGCTCGTGAGAGACAAAGAAAAGGGTATGGGGTAACCAAAATGTCGGTTAGTGGGTGCGGACATAATATTGGCCGTGGAGCTAAATTAGGCTGTGTGACTAAATACAACACAAATGGTCCCTTTTGTTTTTCGTTTTTTGTTTTGTAACATAGCATTATGCTCTTTTATCTTTTCCTATGTAAATTTTGTCTTTTCCTAATAATATTATAGAATATCTTGATATGGTTATAATTTTCTGTTAAATTATCAAATAAACAAAATGAACATTGCTCTAGCATATCAATGGCTAACATCAGTAATGACCTGTTCTAATAAATTTGATATGGCCCCTTTAAAACCAAGCTGTCAATCCGATTGATCTTTCCACTATGTCTATAAAAGAAATATAAAGAATAAATATAAAAGGAACCATACTTAGGTTTACCCTTGGGGTGAACCTTTAAATTCACCCAACAGATTATAGCCAATCGTTTTGCCATGTCATTACTAATACTAGAGAATTAAAAAAAAAACACAATTAAAAAAAAAGGAAATCAGAAAATAGATTTAGGGTTTAGGGTTTAGGGTTTAGGGTTTAGGGTTTAGGGTTTAGATTTTATAATTAAAACGAAATTAGATATCGGTTTGGGTTGACAAATGAGTGGTTAGGGTTTAAATTTTACAATTAAAACGAAATTATATATCTGTTTAGGTTTGTGAAATATTTGTTATATAAACCCTAAACCCTAAACCCAAATCCTAAACCATAAACCCTAAACCCTAAACCCTAAACCCAACGGTGAACAGATATATGATTTCGTTTTAATTGTAAAATTTAAACCCTAACCACTCATTTGTCAACCCAAACCGATATCTAATTTCGTTTTAATTATAAAATCTAAACCCTAACCACTCATTTGGCAACCCAAACCGACATCTAATTTCGTTTTAATTGTAAAATCTAAACCCTAAACCCTAAACCCTAAACCCTAAACCCTAACCGATATCTAATTTAGTTTTAATTATAAAATCTAAACCCTAACCACTCATTTGGCAACCCAAACCGACATCTAATTTCGTTTTAATTGTAAAATCTAAACCCTAAACCCTAAACCCTAAACCCTAAACCTTAAACCCTAAATCTATTTTGTGATTTCTTTTTTTTTTAATTGTGTTTCTTTTTATTTTAATTCTCTAGTATTAATAATGACATGGCAAAACGATTGGCTATAATCTGTTGGGTGAATTTAAAGGTTCACCTCAGGGGTAAACCTAAGTATGGTTCATATAAAAGGCATTGTAATCATAATAGCCCCCATTTCTATATATATATATTGACTATTCTCTCTGTACTTACAAAGAGATTTCACTTTGGAATTTTTCAACTTTTTTTTTGTTTACAATATGCGGAGGAAAATAAAGAACAATTCTTGGGTTCACCCCTAGGGGTGAACCCAATTCATTCACCCCCTTTTAAATTACCAATCAAATTTTGACATGTCATCTAACTAAAACAATTAATATTATCTAAACAAAATAATTAAACTAAATCATTAAAAACTCAAAATTAAATTAATTGTAGGCCCTACTACTCTCTCTCCCACGTCTCTCTCTTTTTTTTTTTTTTTTTCAAATATTGTTTTTCTTCAACTTTAATAAAAAATGTAAAAAAAATAATTTAGTTTCATCAGATTTAATCATTAAAAATTAAAATTAAATTAATTGTGGGGCCACTAACTCTCTCATTCACGTAACACTCCTAAATCTAATAGGAAAAAAAAAACTTAATAAGTCAATAAAAAACCCTAATTCTAAATGTTATATAAAGTCATTAACCCTAACCTTATTCATAAGTTTTTTCTATTCTTCTTCTCACATATCATCAAAAGAGATTAGTTTTATCAAAGGAAAGAGTTTCACGTTTCTACACAATTTAAACGTAAGTCAAAACAATTTTTATATTTACATCAAAGTTTCTTAATTTAAAAACTAGTCAATTGAAGATTTTCTATCTACTTGATTCATGTATTGAATATCATATAAGTAGGACGTTGTTTGTGTTTTGAAAGCATGTTAGTACGTGAATTATTCTTTTTGTTTGGTATAGTTTTATTTGTATTCTATTTTTTGTTAACTTAGTTTTCAATTGTCAATTTTTTTTTTCTTGCACCACATAAAGAATTGTTCTTCTTCCTCATATTTTTTTTTTGTCGTAAGATCGTACCGTGCTATTTTTTTTTTTTTATTGGCAAGATTTATACAACATAATAGAAATATATATATTAATATATTGATTAGTGCAGATTGCAATGGAAAGTAGTGATGAGGAAAAATATGATTCAGTAAGTGAAGACGAAGCTTCAGTAAGTGAATTCGAAGAAGAAAAAGATGATATTCGATAAATAATTCTTCTTTTTTCGTTTATGTCCAATTTCCAGCAAAACGTGACTTCGTCAATATATATATATATATATATATATATATATATATATATATATATATATATATTAATTACAAGATAAAATTGATAAATGCTTCATGATTCAACTTTTGCTACCAGCAATCCGACATTACAGACAGAGCCATTTTCCTCACAAGTGCTACAAGTAAAATATTCATTCTTACTATTTATATTTGACTTTTCGGTGACTTCGTCAATAGATGTATGTATATTAATTACAAGATAAAATCGATAAATGCTTCAGGATTCAACTTTTGCTTCCGATATCCATTTATCTGTAGCTACAAGCAGTCCGAGTTTACAGACGGGGTCTTTTTCTTCACAAGTGTTTCAGGTAAATAATTTACTCTTACTATTTATATTTGACTTTACAATCAAATTTTTCATGATTTGAAATCTTATATTTTGTAGGAATTCGACAAAAGTTACGGAGATTTATTGTAAAGCTCGATCATTTTGAATACAAAGACAAAAAACATATGGAAATGCTAAAGCTTTACTATTAATTATTTTGGTTAAATTATTTTTTTTACATTTTTTTATTAAAGTTGAAGAAAAACAATATTTGAAAAAAAGAAAAAAAAACAAAAGAAAGAGACGTGGGAGAGAGAGTAGTAGGTGATTTAGTTTAATTATTTTGAGTTTAATTATTTTGAGTTTAATTTTGAGTTTTTAATTATTTAGTTTAATTATTTTGTTTAGATAATATAAATTGTTTTAGTTAGATGACATGTCAAATTTTGATTGGTGATTAAAAAGGGGTGAATGAATTGGGTTCACCCCTAGGGGTGAACTCAAGAATTGTTCGAAAATAAATCAGCATCTCATACCTATCTATCGACTGATACGTGTCACACAATGTATCCAACGATCCAAAATTATAAAACAAATAATCTCTAATATATATATCCAAATAGCACAAAGAACCTTCACTTTTCTCTCCAACTCTTTCTTTTACTACTCTCTCACATATCCCTCTCTATATATCACTTTACATAAACCACTATTTCACTTACAAACACACATAGCCATGGCCTCTTCTTCTTCTTCACAAGCCTTCTTCTTGCTCACATTGTCTATGGTTTTAATTCCTTTCTCCTTAGCTCAAGCTCCCATGATGGCTCCTTCTGGCTCAATGTCCATGCCCCCGACGATGTCTCCGATGCCAATGATGACTCCACCACCTATGCCTATGACTCCACCACCCATGCCCATGACTCCACCACCTATGCCTATGGCTCCACCACCAATGCCCATGGCTTCACCACCTATGATGCCAATGACTCCCTCTACAAGCCCAAGCCCATTAACAGTTCCGGATATGCCTTCGCCGCCGATGCCATCCGGAATGGAACCTACACCTTCTCCGGGACCCATGCCACCGGCAATGGCGGCTTCGCCGGATTCGGGAGCTTTCAATGTTAGAAACAACGTCGTAGCACTTTCATGCGTTGTTGGAGTTATTGCAGCTCATTTTCTCCTCGTTTGAGTTGATTATTGAATTGGTCAGCCTCGTTTTCTTGTAATTTACTTTCATTTTTTTTTTCTCAAATTATTAGTGTTCATCATTTTATTATATTTGAGTTTGTGTTTGATGTACGATTCAAACATTTGTTTGCATTATGTGCTTAATAAGTTTATCGTTGACTCTAGTTGAAGAGAGACTTTGTATGTGATGTAAATTTCTTCTTATCTATTAAACATTGCATTCGTAGTAGGATATAAATATGGTTACAACTTGCAAGGAGATACCACAATATGATCAATACCTCTCGTTGTTAGTCGATGATATCGATGTATATAGTCACAAGAAAAAAGAAAAAGAAAAAAAAAGAAGGCAATGCGTAATTCCTTTTAACAAAAAATACGTTAATTCAGAAATGTTATTTTCATAAATCTTTTAAATATGTTCTTCCTAAGAATCAAAAGAGACAAACCAAAGAAAAAGCTAAATTTGCAAGCTGTCATTTGAATGTTCTAAAAAATTTTCCTATATATAACATTTATTTTATCTTTTCATTTTATTTTTCTAGAGGTTATTTAGAATACATGAATAAGATTTAAATTTCAAGAAAAGTGAGAAAATTCCAAAACTGTTGAATTTGAGAATGGAAGAATATGAAGGAGGGTGGGTATAGTGAATAAATGGTAGGGAATATAGATATGCCCGACCCAAGAGGACAGCTAAAAAGAAAGTAACGTTCACATGACTGTCTTTCTCAATTGCCCCTACCATTTTATGATTTTAAGAGAATATTTGGGAAAAACTATATTTGAGAATATATTTTCCAATGTGTATTAGTAATAACAGAAATCATACGTTTAAAAAGAACTATATAGAAAATATTATACATATACATTATGTAAAAAAAAAAATCTTAGGAAAATTGGTAGGATATCACCTTGTTTTCTGTAGTATATATATATCTGCATTGTTAGTATCTGCATTTTCTTTTTTCAAGTCATGTTGATGATTTATTATTTTAAAGGAAGATGCCTAAGCTTTCTAAAGTAATTGCCGTAAATATATGTTCATTTGTAAAAACGACCGATGACAGAATCGTACATAAAATTGGATTATTTATTGCATATGTTTTTAAAACAATATCATGTATATTTAGCATGGATTCTTTTGCACTAAATTCTCTGTAAACCATAGAAATGTACTAGGCATGAGTTTTAACTTTTAACACATCAGAAATCAACGAACCATAGTTTTTAGATGGAAAGGGATGCCTAGTCTCCAATTTCTAAAAGTTATCAACGGGACTAGTAAAGGAAACGTGTATCTAGCCCAGGACCTCGACCTCGTTTAGTTACCCGGTAGCTCAAACTGCTACTTTGGAATGACTATCTGTCTAACTTTATGATGGAGTATAGTAAGCTTGAGAAGTTGTAGGAAGGAACTCTACTACTACATTTACGTTTTATTTCTTAGTATATCTAACAATGTTATTTATACTCTGAATGGTGACAATGTATAAACCGCAATAGAGCACTAATTCACATGCTTCGTTGCTGCTCCGTACACCGCCACCATCAGTAAATTTCTCAGTTCATTTATTGAAATTATGAATTGAAGAAGTTAGCGTCACCATCTTGTTTTCTTCCAGCTGCTGACGTTAACTTGGAATCTCTCAAGGACCCAAATCTAAGGAAATGCTTACGGTTGAAAAGTTCCCTTAGATTTCCAAAAAGATTCCAGGTATTTTTTGTTAATGTCTTACAACATTTGCTTCCCGGTGAGGAGGAGACCATCTTGTTTTTTCTTCTTCCTTGCTATAGCATTTGCTGCTTGCTTGAATCCCAAGAAAATTTAATCTCTATTGCTATAAACGCAGGTCAGCAGATCAATGGAGGTTTTAATTATAATCCATGGGTGAATAATGTCATCAATAGTGATAACTGGACAATATTTTTAAAAAGTGCCACAAATACAAAAATTTGAAAGTAAATGTCATAATTATGCCTTACTGTTTTTTTGCGTGGTGTTGATGAGCCGTTGACGTATAGAGGAATAGGATTTGGCCTTATTTGCTGTAGGATGTGCCCCTGACCCTAATAGGATGAGAAATCTTTGCTCAACTTGGCTTTGAGTGGAATCAACCTTGAAGTATCCTTCTCAAAAAAGTCTTCTCTTACGTCTTCTTCATCTCTTCCATTTCTGTATAAACTTCAGAATGCTTTCCCTTGAGAATGTTTCTCTCTTCTTTCTATAGTTTTCCATGAAGTCTTCTTCTTCTTCTTCTCGTTCCTGGAGATACGATGTTTTCCCAAACTTCAGAGGGGAAGATGTCCGCCAATCATTAATCAGCCATCTTCGTAAAGAACTTGATGGCAAATTAGTCAATACATTCAACGACACCAGGATCGAAAGAAGCCGCAAAATAAACCCAGAGCTTTTATTGGCGATAGAAGGGTCTAGGATCTCACTTGTCGTCTTCTCTAAGAACTATGCTTCTTCCACGTGGTGCTTAGATGAATTGGTGAAGATCCAAGAGTGCCATGAGCAGTTGGATCAAATGGTGATTCCTATTTTCTACAACGTAGATCCTTCTCATGTTAGAAAACAGACCGGAGAGTTTGGCAAGGTCTTTGTAGAGACCTGCAAGGGCAGAACAGAGAATGAGAAGCGAAAATGGATGCGAGCTCTAGCAGAGGTAGCAAATCTAGCCGGAGAAGATCTTCGGAATTGGTATGTTTTTAATTTTTTTTTTTTTTTAAGTTCTTTTTTTTTGAATATTTGTAAGTTCAAGCCCAAAAGCCCTACATCTTCCAGAGGCGGGATCCACACCAGGTTAAATTCATCTCCTTCGGAGAAGATATCCCTTCCAATGAGGGTCGAACCCAGTACCTCCACCTGAGAGATTTACCACTAGCCCAACACAACTTTGGTTTTTTTTTTTTAGTTTATATATATCAGAATTAGTTCCGTTGGATAGACTCCGATTCTATATGCTTTTAGGGATGTTCATTGATAACAGTTGACTGTTGTTATTGTTATGTAGGCGTAGCGAAGCAGAAATGCTTGAAAACATTGCCAAAGATGTTTTAAACAAACTTATTACCCCATCAGATAATTTCAGTGACTTCGTCGGGATTGGAGCTCATATAGAGACATTGATATCAATGTTGCGCTTCGACTCCGAGAAAGCGCGAATGATAGGGATTTGTGGGCCTTCCGAAACTGGTAAGACTACCATAGGAAGAGCTCTCTACAGCAAAATCAAAAGCCACTTCCACCATCGGGCTTTCGTAGCATATAAGAGAACAATGCAAAGCGATTATGACCAGAAGTTGTATTGGGAAGAACAATTTCTATCAGAAATTTTTTGTCAAAAGGATATAAAGATAGAGGAATGTGGTGTGGTGGAACAACGACTAAAGCACAAGAAAGTTCTTATTGTTCTTGATGATGTCGATGATATTGAGCTACTAAAAACGTTGGTAGGACGAATCAGATGGTTTGGATCTGAGAGCAAAATTGTTGTGATTACTAAAAAAAGGGAACTTCTCAAAGCTCACAAGATTGCACATGTTTATGAAGTGGAATTCCCATCAGAAGAAATGGCTCATCAAATGTTTTGTCGATATGCTTTTGGGAAAAACTCCCCACCTCATGGTTTCAGCGAGCTTGCATTTGAAGCTGCAAAGCTTGCCGGTAATCGTCCTAAAGCTCTGAAGCACTTTGGCTCGTCTTTTAGAAGGATATCGGACAAGGAAGAGTGGGCGAAGATTCTATCGGTACTCTGTAATGAGAATAAACTAAAAATCAGCTATGATGGGTTAGATGGCAAAGGTCAAGGTTACATTGCGTGTTTAACCAATGGTGAGGAAATCAATATTAAAATTTTGTATGGAGATAGTGTTAACACTGAAATTACCATTATTGTTGATAATTCCCTCAAACACATATGCATGCAGGTTTAAATTCCCAGTCTCAAAGAAACATGGGCGCAAGCTCAAGTGTTTCCCAAGTGAAGGCAGAGTGGATCCACTTGGCACTAGGCGTGTCTATATTACTTAATATCTGCAGTGACGGAACGACATTTCTCAAACATTTGAGCTACAAGTAATGTGGGATCTAAGCTTATACAATGTTACCCTTTCTTTTTGCATAGTAATCTGTTGGGATCATAAGTAATAATCTAGGATTTATATCAATCAATCTAACAATAAGTGGTTGTTTACAGTCGAAGCGTGGCGCAAGAAGCAAAAATATGGTGGTACGAGAATTGTGAAAGAGTGTACAAGAAGTACAATATATGTGGCATAGATAGCTCAACTGATGGTGGTGGTAAGAAAGTTTGTGACGGTGGGTTAGACGGCAAAGATCAAGGTATTGTGTGTTTATTGAATTTGATCATTTCAAAAAGTGTTAAGATTTTTGGACTTAGAATCATAGATGAGAAGTTCTCATTTGTTTTCGTGATCAGATGCATCATCTGTATACATTCACCAAACATTCTTCGCTTGTCCAACTTGGTATTGGCATATACTGATATACATGATACATTTAGATGTCAACCTAATTGTATGAAAAATATAGATATTTGGTTGCGTAAAAATGTAGAGTTTCGATGTATGTTTCGCAATGAAACTTGACAAATCAAAAACAAAAAAAAAAAACCTTTACAAAACTTAGGACAATTCTCAAAAATACCATAATTCAATTTTGGTTTTCCAAAAATAAAACAAAACTAAAATGTAACTTTCAACTTTTAAAAGTAAACCCTAAACACTAAACCAAACTCCCTACAAACTATACCCTAAATCTAAAATCTTCAACCAAAACCTATAAATTTAAATTTTAAACTCTTTTTTTTGTCAACAGCTTTTAAATTTTAAACACTTCAAGATCATTTTTGTGTTTGTTGTATTTTTAAGAAACCAAAACTTATGGTAGTATTTTTGGAACAATAAACTAATAGTAGTATACTAGTATTTTTGACAACAAAAACTTGAAAATGTGGTCTTTTAAAAAAAAATTCGAAAACAAGGTAGCAAAATATTGATTTTTTTTTTTTTGCTCCAAAGCCTGTGACCTAGTTTATTCATCACAGAACTAAAATAAAATAGATTTGCATCAAATTCGAGAGATTATGATTTTATGCCCAAATTACGGAATCTTGTCTTGGTGCGAAAATTTTGACGCCAAAAAGCAGAATTATATTTTTGATGCAAAAACTGTGAAACTTCTATTTAGCGTCAAACATGTGGAATTTTCTTTCTTTTTTTTTTGAAATTTTGATAATGTGGAATTTTGTTTTGGTTGAAAAATTTAGAATCAGGCTTTGACGCCAAAATTAATAACTCAAATATTCTATATTTTCTATATATATGCTTTTAATATTTGTTCTTCTTGAAAAATTTAATTTTCAAATTTAGATGTAGAAAAATAAATTAGTACTAGATCATCTCATTCAAATATCATTATAAAACCAACAAACTACCAAAATCCAGTATCCAGATGCAGAAACCAATCTTTGTAGCGTACATTGCATGTGGATAACTATCTTTTTCATTCTTAACGTCTATGCCTACAGGTTCAACGTATGGACAAAGTTCAAATTCTGAGCTTCAAATAAACATGGACGCAAGCAATAGGAGATATGAACCTGTGAGTGAGACGCTTTTCAAAAATTACGATGCGTATTTGCCGAATGGTAAGGGAAGTGATATTGAAAACTTGCATGGAGATATTGTTATCTGGACTTACAATTCTTGCTGATAAATCCCTCAAGCACATATGCCTGCAGGTTTAACGGATGGAAAATGTTCAAATACCCAGCCTCAAAGAAAATTGGATGCAAGCCTAAAGAAAGACAAAATTGTGCATGAGTGGATTCGAACCGGTAGTGGCTTCTCTTTTGATTTTCAGGGCCCAAAATCTATAGTGAGTGCTGCTCAAGTGGAGGAGAAAAAGATCGAGTGTGGAGAAGGCGTGTATCTAACACTTAGCAGGCTCAGTGGCGGAATTATAGTTCTCAAACATTTGGAGTTCAGGTAATGTGAAATATATTCTTACGTACTACTCAATATTTTTTGGATACTACCCTTTCTTTTTGAATCGTAGTTTACATAATCTTCACTAGTGATCTAGGATTCATATATTAGTCAATTTAACAATGAGTGATTATTTGTAGCCGAAGAGTGGCGCAACAAGCAAAAGTTTGGTGGTCGGAAAATTGGATAAAAGTGTACGAGGAGCACAATATATGTGGCATAGATAAATCATTTGATGGTAGGTTTGATGATAGACGTGTCATTTGTCAATTAAGACCAAACTGAAGCCCGGCCTGGCCCTTAAAAAAGCAGGACTTCAGCTATATACTTGAGCCTAATTAGCTTGTCTGTTTGGCTAAGTCTGGTCGGGTTAGCCCGAAATTGTCGAAATCTGTTTAATAATTGCATTTAGTGCAAGTCTTTTATTTGTATTTCATGGCATCAATACATTAAGTCATTAAACATTTGATCATTTAGTACCTGGTTTTTTTTTTTATATATGACTCTTGAAACACAGTTAATTTGAGAATTTGATTTGGATAAACGCTTCATCATTTCATACAACCACGATTCCGTTAATTCAAACAATTTTTGTATTGATCAATCTGGAAACTGAGCAAGTGTTTTTATACACACCAAAAAAATCTCACTTCTGTTAAATCGCAAAGATCAACCAAACTTACAAGACTCGTGTGAATCAAACTGCAGATATATTTTAAAGCCGATCTTAGACTTGTCATGCCACTCTCTTTGTACAGCTCTTAGGGACATGAATACAATGGAAGTTTGGTCCCTTTGGGACAGTTACAGGTCTTTTCTCCCCTGAAGCAACAACACAAACAGAAGGTTTGTTGATGATTGCAACTTCTTTAGATTCTCCATTCATCTGCGAGGCTTGCTCCGCGGTTTTGATTCTTTTCCTTGCCACTTGCTTCTTTCTACCTAATGCAACCCTGAGAAAATGCACAAAATTTTCAGATTACATGCCAAGAGGAGGCAACTGCTATGACAAGTCAAAATTCGTTTGCCCGGTTCTTTCAAGTGAGAGATTACACTTTGTCTTCTGCAGTTTTTACCTTTTGCAATCCACCATATTTTCAGAGACAAGTTTTGTGGATGTTCCTTTTGAAGCTTTTAACCGGGAAGTTGCGTTCTTCTCCAACTGCATATGAGATTACTATATCAGAAAAATAAACACTTACACGATGAACATTTATCAATATTCTACAGAAAGAACTTACTCGAACTTGCTGATGTTTTGGACCCAAGTTTTCACCATGGAACCCAAGAGTGCTTGCAGTTTCTTCTTTGGCAATAGTACATTGTGGTTTCTTCTCTGTATTTGCTTCCTTAAGAATTCCTCTTTCCTATAAAAATGTAAATTTCCTCCCATCAGAAACATAAGAGTTGCGTATTAGAGAAAAAGCAGCTTTGGTGGGTTGTATTATTGCACATCATACATCGGTTCTAAGTCGAAAAGGCTTTGGATTCGTGAGCTTAGGTTTTGTATACTTGACACGGGTATCAGCTGAAACAGTCTTGCCATTGAAACACTTGTCTGCTACTGTCATAACCTGGTTCATACAAATACATATAAATACACAGAAGATGATAAGTAGAGCCCAATTAGCAAGTACACAGGCTATATAACAGACCTTTTGAGTAGTTTTACAAATTTCTTTCTTGCCAAAAACTTTCTTTTTCAACCGAGGATAGGTGGCTTGGTCGACTTTTCTGCAAGATTCACACAAAACAAGTATATTTGTAAGCTGAATGTGCAAAAAGGAACCAAATTAAAGCAAATAAACAACATATTCCACACCTGTTATTGTCCAAGGCTGAAGAATTTTCCTTATCATCGCCTTCTCTATCGACATCCGTTACATTAGTAGCATTTTCTTTGTTCTCACACTCCAATGGTAATGCATTTTCCTTGTCTTCAATCTCCACAGTCTCACATTGCTTTGCCTTATCCAGTCCACTCACCTTTATTACAGAAATATCTTCTTTATCGACAGCCGCTGCAAGAGTAACATTCTCTTTGTCCTCACACTCCAAAGCTAATGCATTTTCCTTTTCTTCCATCTCTGCAATTTGATATTGCTTTGATGTAGCTAGTCCACTCTCCTTTATTACAGCAGGATCTTCTCTGTCCTGGAGCTGATTGTTTATGTTAGCCTTCAATGTGTCTGACAATTCTTCAGATTTGTTTTCGACCATGAGCTCTTCATCTCCACTAGTTTTACCCTCAACTTCTATGCCATTAGATTCATGAGCTTTGGAAGGACCAGAGCAAAGTGCAGGCTCTTCCAATTTCTCCATTTTCTTGACCTTCTTTTTCAAAATACCAGTACCTTTGGCTTTTTCATCAATCCGTTTCTGTGATCGCACAGAATCAAACACTCGGCTCTTCACCTCTCGTGTTTTTAGCGGCCTTCTAGATGGCGCTGAACTCACAACCTTATGATTAACCCCTAAACCATTTCTTTTGTTATCAATCTCAAGCTTCCTCATCCCATTACACAACTTCTTCACCGAAGAACTAAGCTCCACAGATCTCTTCAGTTTCACCAACTTTTTTGGAGATTGAAACACCAAAGCCTTTGCAACAACTCTGTTTTCAGACACCTTGACTGTTGCATTTCTCGGATTCTGTACACTCCTAAAAGCTGCTGGACTCTGAATTTGCTTCTTCCTCTCAGTTAATGCCTTCTTAGGAACTGATGAGATCACTGATGACTCCTTTCCTTTTGCCTTTGCCTTTGGAGTCACATTCTTATTTGTGGAAACTACTTTAACTTCTTTTGACCTGATATTAGCATTACCCTTCTGAGGAATTGATGAGATCATAGCCAATCTAGACACCCGTGATCTCGAGGGCTTTGCAGGAACGGTATTGGGACATTTAGGATCAACACTGCAATGACAAACGTATGTAGCACAATGCAATGTTAAACACACATTACAGTGATTGATCTCTCTCGAAGCTCAAACACACATTTCTCATATAATTTGAGTTCCATTACCTGAAATCCTTTCTATAAAGAGCTTTCCGAAGACGAACACTTGGACTCCTAGCTGCCATGACCTATTAATATTGATTAACATCAAAGTCTTATGTTAACGATACTCTTAAAACGAAATCAAATCGAGGAATAGAAGAAAAAAAAGTTTGGATCTTTAAGCTAACCCGAAGAACGAATTTTTTGTAAATAGCTTCCGAATCCATGAACTCTTCATGCTTCTGATCACATCCTAAGTACACATTATCACCAAGAAACCAAAAAGGATCAAAACACAAACTAATTTAAGTCAAACCTAAAAAAATCTGTTCACTAAAACCCTAATTTAGCAATTTTCAGAAAATCTAAAAATCAAATTTCCCAGATCTCTGGAACCTAATGGTATTACTAATTCTTGATTTGAATTTCAAAAGTAAAAAGTTAAAATGTAAAGAGAGAGTTCTGACCAACTCTGGAACAGAACCAGTAACGATCATCTCCTTCAGGGCGATGATCTGGTGCGGTGAGGTCTACAAACTTCGGGGCTTCTATCGTCTCGTAGAAGTCTTCTTCGTTAAACTCGTCCACTATCAAATGCTCGAATGCCTCCATTTTACACTCAAAATTATCAGAAAATTAGAGATTCGCAGAGAGAAAAGAGAGGAACAGAGAGAAAGAGAGAGAGAGGGTAGTGTCTAATTTGGTGCGTGTGTCTAGCTCAGACAAGATGAAGGAACATTCACCAAAACTAGCCGTTAAGTGGAAAGGATTGTAATAATGGTCTCCTGCCAGGGTTAATTTCGTCACGAAAGTTTGATTAATTTTGAGCTCCAACGCATCTTTTTCATCCTGAGTAAAGTAAATCTGAGGAAAGAAAGAGGATAAAGACGAAGTTAGACCGGTTCTTTTAAACCGGCATCTCCACAGAACCAAACCAAATTTTATAAAAACTTCTATTTCTGTCTGTCTCTAACGCCAATGCAGGCAAATCATTCTTGCTTTGTTTGCTTCGACAGATTCAAAATCCGTATTTAATTTAACTGATGAAAGTAAAAAAAATTGGACAATGCATGACATTTTTTTAAAAATGTAAGCGTTTAAATATTCAATGTAAAATCGTTATTTATAATCAAAATAATTAGTTTAATTAAAGAGTTTGGAGCCTAGTAATAATGTTCAATTTGACGCAACAAACAAACAACGGAATTGATCAAAGGAATTTATTTAAACGGCTACTTGTGACTTGTGAGACTCTCGAGAATCTAACAACGGCTACCTATACATGTGACTGGAAAAGCTAGCGTTTTTGAGCCCACTAAGCCAAGTTCTGAAAAAGGCCCACCACAAATTTTAAAGGCCCACTTAAGCCCACTATAGGAACGAGACAGAAGCAATGGGTATAATCTTCAAGTCAAGCGAGCGATCGGTGACGGTGTTATCTTACCGCCGGTGCCGGAGTTTCCCAGTATATTGTAGTAACGATATTTCGGCCGGAGTTCTTAGTGAATCCAAATCGTTGTTCTTCGTTGCGGCTTCATCTCTCGCTTGTTACTCTGCAGAGTCAGGTCTTTTGAGTTATCTCATTTTGCGCGTTCCCGTTTTTCGCCGTTTCCGATTTCCAGCGAGTACGTCTCTGTCGATCGGTAATTAGTTACCTAGTTGAGGTTTGTTGCATAATTTCCACTTTGAATTTTCTTTTAGATTCCCTCTGAACTGATTTTCTAGGCGTGGACCTCTACGATTTCGTTCATTTCGTAGTCGTCGATGCGAATGTTCCAGCTTTTGATCTTTAGATCTGTAGTTCGATTTTAGACGAAGGAGACATCTTTAGTTCGGATTACTTCTTCGATTTCTCTCAGCTTTTAAGTTTGAGGATACTAATGTTTGTTTAACAACATCACACATTTCATCTTTTGACTGTGATAATGTCAAATCAGCAGAATCCATTAAACTAATTGATTTTGTTCTTCATTGAATGTTTGCTTGGTGTCTTGCAGGAAAGATGAACAAGCTGTTGGAGTATGGGAGAAAAGCTATGTTCTATGTGAGAGTTCTCTCTGGCTATGAAGAGAGGAGAATCCGGAATTATAGGTTGCAACTCGAAAAGCGTATCCAGCAGGTTTTATTTTTCTTTCTTTTTCAACATGCCTCAATCTATTTTCTTAGCATTAATGGTAGAATAAGATGATGATAAAACCCTACTTTTGGACTATAGTTGATCGCATAAATTTGAATAACCCTTGACTATTTGATTGTGAGGATGAGGAATTTAAGAAACTTTTATGTCTGTCTATAAACATTACCCATGTTTTTTATTCATTGTTAATGGAAAGTTTATGTATGCAGGATATTCACTTCAATGTGTACTTCTAGTTTATGATAATTGAATAATATCTGTAAACTATACAAGGCTATGACTTACTGTCAGGACCTTTTGAAGACTGATGAAATAAGATCTTCCTTACATCATAGTTTCCTAATCGTCTAGACTTCTGTATTTTATCTGCTTAACAGACTTCTAGCGTCTATCTTGGGTTGGTCATGGTTACCTTTTTATTTGATTCAAACCTATGGTCTTGCAGGCTAACCAAAGGAAAGCAGAGATAAACAGACTCCCAGAGCAGATTGTATTATCTGAAGTCCGCCGTATGGTTGAGGAGATGCAGAATTTGAATAAGCAGATTGAGAATACGGTTAGTCTTTTGTCTTTATCCTCAGTCCAAAGCTTGCAATGGTTGAGTTTACCACTTGGTGAAAATGTTTGAGATATTGTTTCCTTTAACTGCTTTTGGTTCCAAAGCATTCATAAAAGGGAAAACACTTTTAGTTTCTTGGCTTCTAAGATATTTGAAAGCATGTTATTTTTTGGAAGAAAAGAGCGAAACCAGTCACCAGAGTCTGTGTTTCATAAATCCGAAAGCTTTCATCTTTTGTTCTACTTTTGTCTGTGTTAGGAGAATTTCATTTCTAAGTTTGTTTTGGGTCTTTACTAATACAGGAGGCTCAAATTGAAGACTACTTCAAACCGATAGACAAGCATGCTAGTACCATAATGGAGATTCAGCTCGAAGGAGAGAAGAAAACGATGGGGACAATGATGAACGCAACACAACAGGAAGCTATAAGAAAGATTGAAGAAGCTGAGAGACTCGCTCGAGCACGTGGAAATGCACATGTGACCGCAGAGGCAAACACGGGAGATAAGATCCAAGATTCGGAATCCTCAGCCAACGAAAAAGCTCAAGCAAAATGAAGAAGGAACTTGTCTTCATGGCGACACAGAATAGATACAGAGTCTCTGAATACATCCAAGGTTTCAGATTCTCTTAGTTGATAAAGCTGAGATTGTAGCCTCGCATTTGCTGGGTTTTTAATAATTTGAAATTTGGTCGACTGAATAGAAACAAGACCGAGATTGTGGTCTGTCTAGCGTGCAAGAACTTATAGAGGTGACCCTGGTTGGACTAATCCCCGAACGACCAAGTTTTGTCAATATAAGTTGTTTCAAACTTAACCGGAGCATATTTAGAAGAAGGTACAATTGCCTAATAAGTTTACTATGATTTATGGGTCTAACAACTAAAGGTTTCAACTTCCGTAATGTCCTCCGACAAATAGTCTATAACTCTATATACATCAGGGTTTTCGACAAGAAAGCTTGTAGTTTGACACTACCCATGTTTTTCTACCCGGACTGGAGCTGTTTGTGGTGCGCATGTGTTAGCAGGATAAGAACTATGGTAACTAATAGAGTTACAAGACATCAAATCGCTACTCTTCTTTCTCTTCTGCTGAAACCTCACGAAAGATATAGTTTGTAGAGTCAAAGCATGATATTTTGTTTTAACACGAGAAGAAAATGTGAGTTTCTTCTTGTCACTTGCTTTGGGTATGAAGAAACTCACGCATCTGATTGTGAACTTCGGATTTCACAACAAGTCGCATTCTCTTAGAGTCTTCCCAAAGAAGGCCTCCCCATTCTCGAGCAAAGTCACAAGCTGCCTCAAACACATCCTGCCAACATGATTTTGGTTACTTAGATTTACTATAACGGTTTTGCCATAAGGAGAAAACAAAATAATAAGAGGATTCAGGTTTGTTACTTTTGAAGGAAATTCATCATAGAAGTGAGCCTGCGTCATCTCAATTCTCTTCAGATCCGTCTCCCAAAGCCGAATCTGCCATAACAATACATTTTTATTCAGCATAAGCCTGATGAATCAGGAAGTAGAGATAGTATACACTTTTGATTCTATAAACTAATCCTAAACACATTTTTGTATAATCGACACTTGATGGGTAGAGAGAGTATAAACCTGATCAGTGACATTTTCTGGAATAGATGGGACTCGATCAGCACATCGTGGATGAGAATTCTGCTGGAGGAAAGTTATAATCTGTGACAATCAAAAGAAAAGGAAAAAATATTTATTCAGAAACTATTAAGAGACGGATCAACAATTTGATCAACATCTCAAGGACAGTGTGGATCCGGTCAAGTGTAAGCAAAATCATGCATTCGATAACTTCAAAATGTTTTTCAACTGAAACAAACTGTACCTGATCTGATGTGATGCCATTGTCAAATGCATTGTACAAACTTTCCTTTGTAATGGCACAAGCAATAAGGTTTGGAAGTTGGTACTCTATCCTGGAAAAATGAAGCAGCAACTACTTAGACCCAAAGGATTTTAAGACACAGAAGATTAGAGTTTCAGGTCGATGTTCAGGAGCTTCTACCTCGCAAACAGTCGTAAAATTTCACACTGTAACTTAGATGTGGAGTACGCATACATCCTGAAATTTGTTTCCATCACGACAAATCCCTGATGAGGAACAACAAACAACAACGATACGCAAAATCAAGAAAATTGTTGGTAGCAGGTAGAAATGGGACAAAAGGGGATAAAAAAGGTGTGACCTCTTTTCGAGCTGATGAATCTGCCAGACTGACTGATAAATTTGTAGCCAGTTTAGTAGGAATAAACCAACTGTCTTTCCTTCCCTTTAATAATCATAAAGACTGGCTCAGCATATGATACAGTTGTATAATATCTCTAATTTAAACGTTAGCAAAGTTATTTTTGGTAATGAATAAGATATTACAAATGGTCTAAGTCTAACCTGTTGAAGCTTAACTAATCCCAAGTCTGCAAGGTCCTTGAGGGTATTATTTTGAACCTCTGTCAAGGTATTTGAGTTATATGCCTGCAATGTGTAAAGAATGGGTAAGCTCAACGAAATATTATCCAGCTTTCAGCTAATCAAGTACGAGTAGAAAAAAGAACACGAACGCTTGAAATGACTTTTTCTGTGAAGTTCTTTTATACCTCACCAGTAACATGAAAACTAAGCTCCAACAAAAACGAAATCAAGTCTGCTGGTTCTACATCTCGCTCCTGAACAACAATGGCATTGGGTTATCCATCCAGCAAAATAGAGATATCAATTTAACAAAACCTTGTTAAGGCATAATACAAACCTCAGCATTCGATATGTATTCTCGAATAATGTACCAAAGCTGGGCATTTGTATCCATCAGCTGCAAATTAAGGTCAATCAGGTTACATGAGTACAGGTAAATAAGAGACCACTGACTCACGATTGGCATACCAAAAACTGAAAGCCACTCTCAGTTAATCTTGGGCCATCTTTGTCTCTGCAATATCACATGAAGTGTATTAAATAGGGAGGCTATATGCCACCACTATGCATCTATAGACGTGTATGACAACATTACCTCTGACTCAATAAACCTCGCTGGAAAATTTTCATCATGGATGAACTGATGCCAGTTAGCTTCTCACCTTGACCCGAATTTATAAGTTGTAGCAAGAAACACTGAGAAACATAAGTACACATCATCAGATACAAACCAAATTCATATTGAAAGATATTTCTTTTACAATTATTTCCATCTTACTAGTATTACCAATAAAAAAAAATTAGAAAATACACACACCTCCCATTGCTTAAGTGCATAGGTCTCGAGTTCTTGTAGACTTGGAAGCTTAATGGCATTGTCAGAATTCATAGGCTCTCTAGGTAAAACTCCACTGCAAAATTCAAGTTTGGCTCATCAACATCTTCTTTAAAAACCAAGAGTAAAACAAAAAAGGACAGTACCGTCAATGTAAAGATGTCTTTACCCGGAAATTATATGTTTCTGAAGATTGTTCTGAAATGTAGGATTTAGGCTGTAGCTGGTTCCCCTTTTCCTGCAAAAGTACGAAGAGCAGCCTAAAAACTATAGGAAAAAGAATCGGAACTATCATCTTGCCACATATCACCCAAAATCAATCCAAACACAATAATCAAGTATAAAATGAAGCTCAGAGGGTTCATGTTCATGCTCAAGTTAACATCCACCGTCACTCTTTAACAAAAATCGACTTCAAATGAACTTCCGAAACTAAATCCCTCCACAGTGAATATACTGAAGTATCTAAGTAAGTGAAATAAGTCTAATAATGACAGCATCAAGAAAAACCAAGAATGAAGCATACCTATCACTAATTTCTGAAAAAATCCTTAATTGAATCAGTCGATCAATAGCAACTCTATGCTTAGAGGCACCATCTGCGAGAACCCACTCCTCCATCATCGTAGCAGGTACAGGAACATTAATGTACAACATCTGCAATACATACTTCTTGGCAAGAGGCGGCAAAGACCTGATACCATCTCAAGAATGTAAGATCCTCAATATTTTGCCAAATTCAACAAATGATCAGCAAAAAAAAATCCTCTAAACACACATTTCATAACGACTTTTACTTGTCTTCGAATCATATAAATTAACCTGAGAATGGCTTCGCAGATAAAGACATTGTTGTAGAGTTTGTCAAGCTTGATAGCTGGAAGTGACGCCACCATGTCCATGAAATTTTTGGCTATGATTTTAACTTGCGGCATCTTCACCAATTGGGATTCCCTTACTCACTGGACTGGTTCTAAAAGAGTGCGCGACTTCACAATGTCTACGAAATTAGGGTTTATGCCACACAGCGATCAACTCGAAGCAAACCTGGATAACTAAAGAAGAACTCCACAAACCCCGAATCCAAAACAACTACTAAAGAAGAACTCCAGAAACGAATAAGGAAGGATTAAAGTTTCGATTTGAGTTTGAGAACAAAACAGAATTGAATTTAGGGTTTAGGTTCTCACTTTTCTCGAAGAGCTCTACTACAATCGATTATTATTACCCAGAATCGAAGAAAACTGACGAAATCGATCGAAGAGGATGACCAAAATGAATTAAGCCACCGATTTCTCCAGTTTCTCCAAAGAATCTGCGTATTCTTCTATTTTATAATTAAATTCTAATGGGCCTTAAGAATACTACTAATGGGCCTCTGTATAAAAAAATCGCGTCAATTTGTTTTCATGAAAAAATGGTTGATTTAGGGATATAAATATGTTTGACTGACCAAAATGTAAGGAAAAAAAAAAAAGCTTATGTAACGTTTGAGTTTGATCATCTGATAAATTTATTAGTACTGCTTTATTCCATTAAAATCGAACTCATACAAATCATTACAATCTTCTTAACGAGACGCAATACATAAACTATATGAATCTACTACGATTATTTATCATCATTATATTGTCCTAGAGGGCATTATTTAAATATATTAGCCATTACATAGAAAAACCATAATAAATACTAGTATATGATAAACACACTGATGAAAAGTGAAACAATTAGGTAAGTAGAATGTTGGAGTCGTAGGTGGCTCCGGCGGTCCAATCCGCGGGAATAGCGTTTGGCGATTGGATCCAATTGATTCCGGCGCTTCCGTAGACTAAGAACCTCAAGGTGAGAGTGCCTCTTGGTGGATTCTGCAAATCGTGAACCGCTCCAAACACTCTTCTCATACGTCTCCACTCTTTGCAATCCTCCTAAATCATACATACACATGCATTGCATACCACATATATTAATTTTTTACTTTGTTTCATAAAATCAACAAGCAAACCCTTTTTCTAGAGACTAATAAATAATTAAGTTTCTAGTTATTTAACGAAACCTGTCCTATCAATAAACTATTTTGATCCTCAAAAAACCATAAAATTTGTTTGTAAAAATCTTTGATCAATTTACCTGCCAGACTTCAACGGCGAGGATGTCATTGACACCACCAACGTACAAGACAAGAATGGCAAGATAATGAGGATTATAGCTTTTCTCATGGACCTTATACACCAGATTATAACCTGCGTATCGGCAAGGGATCCTTTGGTACTCAACGTCGACTACACCGAAGGAGTAGAGCTGATTCTCTGTGCCGGGTCGCGCCATACGTCCGTATGCCTTAGGGCTTAAGATGAAGTCAGTACCATCTCCTTCTCCGGAGTCCGTAGCCACTACGTATACTCCATCCTCACTGCAGTGAGGAGGTATTTTGCACCTCACCTTTTTATAATTAATTCATAATATAAGTTTAGTTATAATGACATAGTATATACTGTACTATAGTAACATTTGATGAAATGTTTATTGAGATAAACTATATAAAAACCTGGTAACAAGCACCACAGCCAGTTCCATTGTTCCATAGTCGCCATGAAACACCACTCACTTCACCGTTATTGATATCTCTTCCAAATTCTCCATACCCACAATGTCCTCCTGCATCGTCAAAAAATTATTAATTTTTCTTACTCTCGTCAACAAAAATTATAGATATTGTCATAATAGAAAGTTCTAGGCATATTATGATCCAGTACTAACGGATTCTTGAAAAAATCTCATTGCTAATTACGCAGTAATATGGACACTTAATGGACTCGTTTTAAATTATATATTTAGATAAAACATAAATTAATTAGTTTAATTAGTTAAGGCTAATAGTGAGATATTAGGACCAATGTATCTTTTAATGTGTACAAGTACTAATACTACGAAAACGAAAAAAAGTTAAGGTACATAAGATATAGAAATAGCTATTTCAAATACATACGAGGATTTGCTTTGCAATCGGGGCTGCCATAATAAGTAGCTCTAGAGTTAACAAAATCGTCGGATAGACAAAGGAGAGGCAAAAGGAAAATGATTTGAACAAGTAGGAGAAGCAAAACGTGAGATTGCTTCATATTGTTGTTCTTATCTATAAATATTGTAAGACTATGAATTGTAACTCTTTTTCTTAACAAACGATAGGAAAATAATAGAATTGGTATCAAAGATATGTGAAGATAGAAGAGAAGCTTAATAGGGTATTTATAGTTGGAGCTAGGATGCTTATTATACAATTGATCGAGCCTGATCACTATTTGATTCTTTCCACTTGGCAAAAAGCTTAAAGCTAACTCAAATTTATATTTAGCTATAACGCGTACTTGCATTACCCGATTTTCTAATTTAATTTGATCAGATCAAATGTATTAAACTAAATGTTTGCATCATACATCTGCCAATATAGCAGTAGGGTTGGCACAAACCCCGTAGATGCAAAAGCGATTCCTATTATATGCACTTTTATTAATTATTTGATATTAATCTAGATTAGTTAAGGAGTTTTGGTTTGGTTATAATCGAATTTACAATATGATAGTATTTTTAAGTATGTGAATTTTGAGGTAACCTGTTTTCAATAAATGCATTATCTCCATTTCCATATAACACATACCAAACTTCAAACTAATTTCCAGTGAAAAGAGAAAAGATGCATTTAACATTGAAAATCAGTTCCTATCACTCTATTTTATAGGATTATACAGCTATGCTATTACTTTTTGGTTGATGCAATCTCGCTACTAACCCTTTGTAAACATCCTGTATTGATTATGTGTTTTGAAAATTAGTGTAGATTTTTGTATAAAATTACTTATTCATAGAAAAATGAGACTGAGGAAATATCCAAAATATGTAATGCAATAGACAATGGTGGGGTATATAGCTTTTGGGTCTATTATTTATTTGAAAAATGATAGGTTGTGCCTCCAGAACGAGAAGTTCATGACACCTACTAGTAATTAGATGATTGGTTTACAATAGTTGTTTGGTGAATTAGATGAATGAGCTCAATAGAATATGCCAAGCGTGCTATTCTTTTGGAATCACTAAGTCTTTATTGTTTTTCACTACTAGCATTTTAGTAATATTAAGATTGTGTAAAATGGCATAACGACATGGCTTGCAAGTTGTAACCAATATTTGGACAGAAACATGGTTTTGGTCATTTTTCCCGAAAGAGTTTCTTCAATAGCATGTTGTTCGAGTTCGGATCCGGTAAGCCGTAAGCCTACGTCTACATTTAGAGGATCTTTGTGTTTGATCAGCCATTTGTATTACCAATGAATTTTGTTTCCAACGTGAAAAAAAACGTGTGTTTCCATATAAAACGTGAAATAAAAAAAAACATCTAAGAAAATACTTATAAGTTGCTATTAAGTATTAACCTACCACTGCATAGTCAGCATAGATATAATAAGGCAAACTAAAATAGAACTTTACTTTCTATAATTCATAAATTGAGTAAAATATCTCATGCAATATATTTTAGTTTGTCGATGTTCAAACTAAGATAAACACACCACGTAATTAAGCAACCGTTGCTCTTAAATGTGTATATCTTAATTTTAGTGATGTCAATAAGAGTAACACAATGGGTGGTATAGGATATTAGCAGCAGCCTAGCTTTTGTATTTGAATAAAATAAATTCTTATTATAATGTAACTACGATTAGGAGAAGAGAAAGACAAAAAGGATACTGTAAAGTCTAGTATGAATAGAAATAGAGAATTCATTAAACCTTTTCGTTGTTGGTTTGGTTGTGATCCACTTAATGGTATTTCTAGTTCCCTACCTTCCTAGATATATATTCCCCTTGTCACAGATTATATAATATTCTTTTGAATGAGATTCAATTCATAGTGGTGTTTATACACACAATCATTATCTCTACCACAAATACGTTTTCAACAGAGTTTCTTTACCAAAATTAAAATTTATCTCATGAGATATATTGCAATTTGAAAGTTTTTTTTTTTTTTTGAGCAAAGCAATTTGAAAGATAAAAAGTAAACTTTTCAATAATTCGACTCTCTCAATTTAAACGGTCATCAGTAAACTTTTTAACCAGTTAAAACCACCATGAATCAGTTTTTGATTCAATATTTTGAGCCTCGAGTTACAGAAATTGTGTACCCTTGGTTTTGTTTTAGTTCAGCTAAAGTTTGAAATGTAGAGAACCAAAAAACAAAACAAAAAATGATTAAATTTGACTTGTTCTTCTTGTCAACGTTTCGTTATGATATAAGTGCGCACCCTAACTCGAAATCATGGTTAGTTCTTACGCCAGTGGAAGAATTCATATTCGCCGGCACGTAAGGAACCGGTGACGTCATTAAAACAGTTGACATGTTAAGTGAGTCCAACAAAACATTGCGTGTTTCATGACAAGTGTGGGCTTTTCATAGGAAAAAAGGGATATTACAGATAATGGGGTTGGTGCATTTTATCGTTATGTCATCGCTCATTGATGTCTATCTCCATCTAATTCCATAAACGGTACACGTTCTTGCTTGGTGTGAACACAAACATATTGGTTTGTAACACATACACACATACGGATTATGAAGGTTGAGCAAATGAAATTGATTCATTTTAAAATTTAAGGCATATACTAAAGAGGGGGATACACCAATCCTGTTTCTAGGCATTCATAAGCCTACACATATGGGTTTGTTTCTGTTCAAATAACCCTACAATTGCAGCATTACTAGTAAACTTTTTTTTAACATGTTTTCCAGACTTTACCTCAATTCGCCGGTGAATGGTTCACCGATTCCCCATTTGATCAGCGGTCAAATCTCCAACCTAAGTAAAGAAACACAGTAAAATGATAATGTCATAACAAAGTAAATTTTAAGCAGGAAAGCTAATAGTATTGGAAGTCTTAACATAATGAAAATGTCACAGCTCACAACATAATGATTATAAGTCATAACAAAGTTACTTTTTTTCAGAGGAGAAGCCAATAAAATTTCAAGTAGAATTTCATTGCTTTTAGTCACCAGACCTATCAATGGTAGGTGCTAATAGGCAAACAATCAAAGAAGGCAAGGGTTTGAGATTTAATGATTTGTTTAAGACAACGAATTATATGAGTTCTAGTGTCCGAAGGAGCATAATCCTTGGATAGGTGTCTGCCATCAATAGTGAAGTTTATTATAATGGGCAATGAAAATGATATCACTAAAAAATGGGTCCTAAGAGAGCAACAGAGGAAAATGGGAAGTAACTATTTGAACTACAGGGGATGCAAAACTAGAAGATACGAGTCCACTATAAGCACTTACATTACAAAATATATGTCCCCATGTGTTCGTCCGGTTAATATAAGGATATTGCTTGAATGCTAAAGTAATTATCATAAACCATTTATGAGGTGTAAAAACTATTAGAACTTTTACAGGTGTTCCTCTTTGTTAGTGAGTGCAGGACAATGGGATATTTGGTCCAAATTTGACAGAACGAAAGTGGTACATGATTCCAGAATATCCCCCCAGGAAGTGTAAAATTTATGCTTTGTGTAATTATAGGAGATTAAAGTCCAAAAAGCAATTTCATCATCATTATAATCGATATGTAGAATGACAGCGAGCAAATTTAAGCTTTTACCTGTTAATCATGGGATTTCGGAAGACAATTCTGACATTCAAATGAGTTGTGCCTTTTTAAGGTCAGACACAACTCCTCTGTCTTGGCTGCCCCTTTCATTGTAAACCACCTGCAAACAGATTACAGGAAGAAAATAATTCAATTATGCAAAAGATAATGACTCTACGTTGACGGAAAATAAAATCACTCATACGTTTTGCAGATTTTTCTGTCATTTATCGTACCTTATCAATGATCCCGTACTCAACAGCCTCACTGGGACTAAAATATTTCGGGCGTTTCATGTCAGCTTCAATCTGCTCAGGGGATTTACCAATATGCTTTGAATACAGCTTGACCTTGAACATAACATTACAAAGAACGGAGACACAACTTTTCAGGTAAGTTTGAAGATAAAAGTGAAAAGTATCGTAATGAGAATGCTAGCAAGTGCATACTATTAATGGCTAATTGATGCATATTAAGATGTCTGCGAGTGTACACCCATTGCCTACATGTTACATATATTTATATCTACCTATTAAAAGACCCAAATCACACCACAACTGGACACTGTTGCATAATGAAGATCAAACTAAGATACTCTACGTACATTACAAGGGTCAAAACTTGATTCTCTACTATGTGATTCATATCAAGTTTATCTTCTCACCATTTCTGTCTTTATGTGCTTGATTTCTTTCCTTGCAATTTCAACATCGGTTGCTTGGCCTTGAAATCGTGCAATGGGCTACAAAGTTAACATACATGAGAAAATTATGTGGATGAGTAAGAGATGCATGCACAGAAATTAGGAATCATAAGCCTTTGTTTCTTTTAACTGGAATAAGAAAACCAAAATCTTCAAGGAGAGGGAAAAGACGCCACCAAATATCTAAAAGAAACGATCAGAAAGAACCTGCTTTATCATAATAGTTGATGAGGGCAACGCGGAACGATTTCCTTTTGCACCAGCAGTCAGAAGCAAAGCAGCTTCACCCCAAGCATTCCCGACGCAAAGAGTAAAGATTGGTGGTTTGACATACCTGAAGTCAAAGATAAAGTCAGAGTTGATTGCTGCATGGATAACTGGTCAGTCTCCCCAAAATAGGCTTGATATGAAAATTGTCTCCAAGTGCAGTTTTGAATATTTGGGAAAGCAGTTTCAGGATTCATGTCTAGTTATCGATACTATTAAGGGGAAAAGTAAGTAGAGAAAATGGATAACGATCAATTACCCCATGACATCGTAGATTGCAAAAGCCTCAGTATCATAGCCCAACTTTTCACCATTCTGAAATGGGAGAAGATAAATTATCTTAAAACATTTTGAAGGAATAGGCAATGATTTATAAACGTTTAATCGTTCATTTGAAACAACCCACAGTTTCTATTTTAACTATTCAGCATGCGTTCTTAATATGATGGACTTTCCAAGGGAAGCCTACCTTGGTTGTCCCTGTCGAATTTATGTAAAGGTAAATAGGCTTTTCCTCGTCTTCGTACTGAAGGTAAAGAAACTCCGCGAGTATCAACTCAGTAACAGAAGGTACAAGAGACATTCCCAAATATACAATTCGGTTTTTGAACAAATATGATGCCAAATCAGGAGGAGGTTGTTCGTGTGCACTTCCCTTTGAGAAAGGTATAACCTGTTGACAAGAGAGAAGCACGACGATAAGAACCTTAGAAAAAGAAAAGGCTCACCAACAGTGAATTGATCAACAATAAACAATAAACAATACTGGAAAGAATATAGCAGCCTCCAAATTCTCTATGACAGCCAGGGGATCCATAATCATAATCCGAGCAAGTGATGCATATTATAAGTAGCACACACAATTACGTGAAACCTCTGCCACATAATAACTCAACTTCTTCCTTACCAGCCAAACACACAGCACATAATTTCTTCCCAAACTGCACTATCTAATCTTCATACTCAATTCTCTAACTAAACATGTACCATTTCCGATCAATTAAACAACAGAAATGAATGAGCAGTCTTTGCTATCTAATCGCATATATCTAGAGTCACTCTAATCCATTAATTCGAAGCTAAAGGAACAACAGTTGGTCGAAGTACAATTTCTGGAAATTCACTACCACAGAAGCATAAATCTCAGCTATAAAAATGAATGAGCATTCGCTACTCTAATCCATTGGTTCAAAACTAAGAAACAACAGTTCTCGGCCACTACAATTTCCTAAAACTGACTATCAAGGGAGCATAAATCTCAGATATAGCCACGAAAACCTCAATTTCAAAATCCTAACAATATAGGGAGCTTCGTTAATGAAGAAACTGAAAAAAGTATAAATTCGAGTACCATAGTGACAACTCCGCGCTTAGGTTTGGAACTGGACAAATTTAACGGATTCAGCGATTCCGTACGAAGCTTAGCGCCGCAGAAGTCACTAGAGATGCTTCCTCCGGTATACGGCGAGAGAAAGCCATTAGAGAGAGAAGCTCTAAGAGTAGAAGATGAAGTAAATCTCGCTTTAGATCTCAGATTACGTGTTGAAGACGGGATAATCGCTGACGTACGAGCTCGGAGCGTTGTGAAGCTCGTCGCAGTCGCTGCTGCTACCTCCATTTTTTGTTTGTTGCAGAGAGAAAGAGAGAGAGAAAGAAGAGTCGTCGAGACCCTGAAACGATAACGACGATCTGTATCAACTCGGGCTTCATAACATAATTAATGGGCTCAACAGATAGGCCCAATAGTAAAATTTCGGTTTTCGATTTTAAAAGAAACCAAATCAAACCGGAGTAAAACCGGGAGTTTCCGCTTTTTCGAAAAATATAATTTTATGAGGCTACCAAACAAAACATCTACTGGCCACTTCAGAGAATCATCTGTCGTGTTCTTCAGATTTTTATAAACATGAATGAATAAAGCATTGAACCTGAATCGTTCCACTAATTCTCAGCAAAAATGCGATCACTTCACTTAATCTTCTTCATCGTTATCAGTAAGTACGAATCTTTTATATTATTCATCAGTTTTTTTTTGTGTATACTGTGAAACTAATCAGAACTTTCTTATTTGTTATCAAAGGTCTTGTTAAAGCTTCGAAAAGCGATGATGGGTTTTGTTCAGCGCCTTCGATTGTTGAATCGGATGAGAAAACGAAACCTATTTATTGGAAAGCCACAAATCCAACACTCTCTCCTTCACACCTCCAAGGTTCAAGTGTTTTCTTACAGCTTCGTGTTATAAAAAGTTTGATACTTTTGCTGGTTAAGTTCGATTGCTGTTTTAGATCAATTGTTCGAGGTATTGGCGTATAGGATTGATTTTGAGATTAAGTTATTGAAAAGTTAGGATTACTTGAATTAGTGTTTAATTTGAGAGGGTCTCTGGCTCATGTCATGCAAAAAGCTCTTAACTTTTGATCAATTACGCGGCTGACATAACCATGGAAGCATTCATGTTCAGTTCTGTTGATATAGGCTCTTTCTGAGAGTTCTCCCTTTGTATAATTAGATTGGGCATTTTGCATTTGCATCTTCATAAAGTGTTTAAGCAGAAAATTTATGATTCTGTTGTTTTGTAGACTTGCCTGGTTTCACACGAAGTGTATACAAACGAGATCATGCGTTAATAACACCGGAAAGTCATGTATACAGCCCTTTACCTGACTGGTACATAACTCTCTTTTAATCTCCCTACTTTTCTTAATTCTATAACTACTAAAGTCTAAAGTTGGCAAGTTCTTGCACTTCTTTGTTGCTCAAACTTACAGGAAAAACACATTAGGGGCATATTTGATCACTCCGGCAACAGGATCCCATTTTGTCATGTACTTGGCGAAAATGAAAGGTCTGAAACCATTCTCTTCTCACAAGTAATGAACGTCAACTTCTTGGGATTATTTTCTTATATAATTTGATATAGAGTTAGGATCTAGCTTTGTGTCCTTGAGTGTGCTGCTACACTAATCTCATTGTTATTAGAACATTCCCTTGTTCTTGCTTTGCGCAGAACAAGTCTAGTGATTAAGGGTTTAAGGATTTGCTGTTTTATATGATCTACTCGTAGAATCTGATGATCATCTAGCTGATTTTATTGCCTCTTGCAGAAATGTCAAGTTCAGGTTTGCCTCCACAAGCCATAGAGCGGTATTGTTACTTATATGAACTTTCTCTTTAACATATGCTTACACTTATGATCTACATTCTGCTTATTCACTCCTTTCAATGTGTTGAATCTTCTTCAAGTCTTGTATTCGTGGTCGAGGGTGCTGTGACACTCACTAACACATCCAGTTCTTCAAAAACATTGACGGTATGATTTGTATAAAGAATAATTTACTACAGTATTCTTCTGGTTACATCATCTCTGCCCAGCTTTGATGGTGAAATGGTTGCAAGTTTCTCCGTTAGTTTTTTCATTTTCAAATCCATTTTTCCTGTAGGTTGATTCATATGCGTACCTGCCTCCAAACTTTCATCATTCCTTGAACTGTGTTGAGTCTGCAACACTTGTTGTCTTCGAGCGGAGGTTTTTCTCCTTTCCCTTAAGATGACAAGAAAATTTTGAGTTCTCTCTACTATTTATAACTTAAAAACTCATCCAATATCGCTACATCTATAGGTATGAACATCTAGGAAGTCATACTACAGAGCTCATCGTTGGCTCCACAGACAAGCAACCACTACTTGAGACTCCTGGTGAGGTAAGTGTGCAAAAGTTCTCCAATTTTCTCAGAATGCATCTGAGATCTTTTAATTTATATTGTAATCCAAGTTAGATCCTAAATTAGTCCTCTCTGAAAACCTATTTTGTTATTTTTATAGGTTTTTGAACTGCGGAAACTTCTTCCTGTGTCCCTTGCTTATGACTTTAATATCCATGTAAGCACTTCATTTGATTGGATGAATGCTTTTGCTTCTTGAGACCTCTAAAGCCTAATTACTGTTGTCTGTTATATGCAGATTATGGATTTTCAGCCTGGAGAGTTTCTGAATGTTAAGGTATAGAACAGATTAACTTCATTACCATATGCAGATATTGACACCATCTGCTGCTCATAACTGTTCTTTTTCCATTTCGTCTTGTCAATAATTTTGCAATGTGAACAGGAAGTTCATTATAACCAACATGGTTTGTTGCTTCTGGAGGGCCAAGGCATTTATCGCTTGGGCGATAACTGGTACGCAACACTGTATTAATAAATCGAAATGGTGGATCTATATAACTTCCAGAAACACACCACATGCACAACCAAGAACAATAGTTTTCTGCATCGGTCATGTAATGTGATCAGAAGCATGTTCCAAAATATTACTGGAAGCAGAGCTATATTCCACACAATACAAGCAATGTTTATAACTTTTTTATGATCTTGTCTATAAATAGGTATCCAGTTCAGGCTGGTGATGTCATATGGATGGCTCCTTTTGTCCCTCAATGGTAAGAGACTGTTGTCCCACAACATGATATATTCTACTCTGTTTCAAGAAAGATTCAAACTTTTGCAAGAAGAAAAGAACTTTCTATTGGAACTGTGTATTGATTGTAACTGAAAGATTATTCGACCACACTATCTCAGATACTATACTTTGTTTCAGGTATGCTGCACTCGGAAAGACTAGGTCTCGGTATTTGTTGTACAAAGACGTGAATCGAAATCCATTGTGATCAAAGTTTTATATTTGACTTTGCACCAAAAGCCAGAATCTTGTTGTTCAGCTTCTTGTCTTATAAGCGTTATGTCCACTCTAAGCACTAGCTACGTGAGAGTTGGTTGTATGAATATAACATTTGAAATGTCATATCTTTTTTCAGCAACTGTATGAATTGTATGTGCCTTGCTTCCACAGCTTTCTCCGTTGTTTTCACTTATTTTCTTTTTCATTTTTAGTTAGAATAACGTTATGGTTAGTATTTTTGACACACAAAAAAAAAAAAAGAAATAAGAAATAAGAAAACTATTCAGAATTACCAGTTGATGGCCTTCTTAGTATCCTTTGTAGTACCTATTTTCACTTTTTAAGTAGTCTTAGTTTATTTGGTTTCACTCTGCTACAGAAGAATATTCACTTAAAATGCGAGTTATACAAAAGAGAGTTACAAGCCCATTAATCCATTTAGTTGCCTCAGTAACGCCACGCCAGAAAGAGATTGTTACCACTAACCCATACGTGCGTGGACTTATTAGTTGACCTGGTAGTTGATTATTTGATAATGGAAAATGAATGGTCTGGAATTAGGACAATCAAGGTCCTTCATATGCAAGCAGTTGACCGGAGACTTTTGTGTTTTTTTACTAAAGTCTGTGTTGCAGGATCCAAAACAAAAACAAACAAACTGCAGAGGCAAGAGCCTGGATAAGTCTCGTGATAGCAGAAAGGGGTGTCAATAGAGTATCGGTTATGGCAGCTCAAAATGTTAATATCTATGAGAGACTTAACGAGGCGGCTCAAGTTGGGGATATTGAGAGACTCTACAAGTTGATTGAAGAAGATCCAAAGATTCTAGGACACTTTGATGAACTGCCTTTTTGTGAGACGCCACTTCACATTGCAGCTGAAAGGGGACAAACGCATTTCGCCATGGAATTGATGACCCTTAAGCCGTCGCTTGCGTTAAAGCTAAACCCGTCAGGTTTCAGCCCAATGCACTTAGCCCTGGAAAACAACCATTTTCAAACTGTGAGAGGGTTTGTGGCAATTGACAGCAACTTAGTCAGCATCAAGGGACGAGGAAGGATCACGCCTTTGCATTATGTGGCTCAAATAGGTCATGCAGAGTTATTGACCGAGTTCTTGTTTGCTTGTCCATCTTCTGTAGAAGATCTGACTATAAAATGCGAGACAGCTGTGCACATAGCCGTCAAGAACCACCAGCTGTTGGCATTTAAGGTTCTATGGGGATGGGTTCAGAGAGAGCACAAAGAAGAAATCTTGGACTGGAAAGATGAAGATGGTAACACAGTCTTCCATATTGCTGCATCCATAAATCAAACTGAGGTAGATGTCTGTTCCTATTTTTCCCTTAAAACTCTTGTTTTGCCATACAAGTTTTGGTCAAACATTGCTGTTGGTCCATGGGATTCTGTGGCGACGAGTGGAGTTATCAGTGATACATAGATGTTTATGTGTGATTGCTTTTGCAGGTCATGAAGCTACTACGTAGAACTGTGAAAGTAAAAGCCAAAAACTTGGCTGGTAAGACCGCGATGGACATACTTCAGACTCATCAATCTCCTCGTTTCCCCAAAGTAAGCAGAATTATCCGCAGTGCTAAAGAAAAATTCCTTTTTGGACCCACGATGAATCTTGTGGGATTCTTGCGCGAAAGGCCATCGCAACAGAACAAGCTCTTAGGGCTGAACCATTTGTTCCAGCCTAGCCACAGATCTTTAAATAGTAATGACAGCCGCAGTGCAATACTTGTGGTGGCTATACTGATAGTAACAGCCACCTACCAAGCTGGTCTTAGTCCTCCTGGCGGATATTGCAGGAAAATTCCCCAGATTCAACCCAAGATAATGATTACAACGTTCATGCAGCTGGGCAGATGACCATGTCTTTCAACCATGCCTTACTTTTTTTTATCGTCAATGGAGTTGCCTTCTTCTCATCTCTATTTGTGATTATGATCCTCATAATTGGACTCCCTATGTGGATGGTCCTTTATGGTTCAACAGCGGCTCTCGGGATTGCTAATTATGCATCATTCAGCGATACATTTCCAAATCCAAATAGCCCATTCAGGGAGGTCGCAGCGTCCCTCTTGCCCATTGCATACCCGGTGATTACAGGATTCATATTATTTCCTCCTATCGTGGCATTCTTTGTTAATAGACGTCGCCGGAACCAAGTGGACTTTCCGGCGATGTACTTTACCCCATCTCAGGGGTTATCGTAATGAAGCCTGAAGCGTTCAAGTTGAAGAGCGTTTTAATTGTTTATTGTCTGGAATTAGCTCTTCTTTCCCTCGACTTTGGTGTCTGTTTTGTTTTTTCGCAGGTATAGACTATGAAAATTGTTTATACGAAACTAAGTTCTGTAGACAATTTGTACCAACCTGCGAATTTCTTCTGACCATGGGCAAGTATCGAATTTTGCAAGTTGAAAGGCGGGAAAAACTGAGTTACTTCTCTGTTCCAATATAAAAAAAAGTCACTGCAAACACGATTTGGCTATCCTACGTTAAAACACAAATTTCATCTTATCAAATTATCAAAATGCCAATAATTTAAACCTTAACCTGCATTACTCGCATCAAATTTCACTGCCGTTTGGTTCCTAGAAACTCGAAGAAGACACTTCGTACTACACTCGAAAGCTATTTGATCATTATACCATATGAAAATCCATATTATGAACCGTTCATTCCTCTTGAATAAGAGTTTGCTACTAAGAAACCGGCCTCCTTGCATTTGTGCTCTTTTTCTCGCTCAATGCTTCAGCAAACGCGCCTATGATCTGCTGCTGCGACTCAAGCATCATCTGGCAATGCTTCAGCTCCATCTCCATTCTCGACTTCTCCATCTCTCTCATCATCTCCATCTTCGAATTCTCCACCCTCACAAACATTTCTGTCAACATCTTAACAGAAGAGACAACTTCATCAATCGGGTCAGACTCAATTTCTGCTGCTGCGTTCATTTGCTCGTGCTTGAACCTAGAAGACGATCCATAGCCATTGGAAACACCAGTGTTTCGAGGATAGCTCCCGTCCTTCCTGCTGTAGCCATTCACCCGCGAAGAGCTTCTAGAACTTTGAATCCTCGGGTTGAATCCTTCTCTCTCTGCTCTATCATCATCAAACTCATCATCATAATCCAGATCCTGAGAGAAATTGGGTTCAGGCTTACTGAAATTCTTGGGTTTAAATCCATGAGAAGCGAAATTCCGATCACCAAACGACTTCAACGGAAAACCACCACCACCGCCATGGCTAAATTCGCCAGAGGAAGGCTTGCCATGACCCCTAAGCCTAGTTGCCTTGGGGACTAACACAATCTCATCATCGGAATCAGCTTCAAAATCAGCACTAACCTTTGGATTCCCATTGTATTTCCTTTTCAATCCAAATCCACTTCCTGAATCGTGATCTGATTCAAACTCAGACTTGAAACCACCATACAACTTCATGTTACTCCTTGCCCTAGATCTAACCCCATATCCATCTCCTACATCTCGAGGTGAATCAGAGTAACCACCGCTAAACTTCCCAGACCTCTTCGATCTAACCCTAAATCCATCCAAACCGTTACTCTCATCATCATGATCCACATCTGGATCGTAAGTTTCTACGGCTGCCGGAGTCACCGGAGCGAATCCCATAGCATCCAAGATTGGGAACAAATCCCAAGAGGAAGAGAACTTGCCTGGTCGATTAAGAGACCGTTGTTTTTCGCCGCGATAACGTTTCCGTAGCTTCTCGATCTTGTGTCGACATTGGA
This sequence comes from Arabidopsis arenosa, assembly GCA_905216605.1. Classification (NCBI taxonomy): domain Eukaryota; kingdom Viridiplantae; phylum Streptophyta; class Magnoliopsida; order Brassicales; family Brassicaceae; genus Arabidopsis; species Arabidopsis arenosa. The sequence goes on along the minus strand of LR999457.1, from coordinate 10,510,166 downwards.
TTGCTGATTTCGGCGGACCTCCCACGGTGGACGAGGACGAAACAGCCGCGGCGACGTCGTCCCAATCAGCCGCACGGAGGTTCCCACGGCGGAGGGCGAACCATTTATCCTTGTAGGCATTGACAAGCGCAGCGGTTTCTTCGTCGGTCCAGCACGGAGGAGGAACTCTCCTAGTGGTGGTGGTGGCGACGGTTACGGCGGTGGAAGAATCGATGGCCATGGCGACGGGAGATCCATCATCGGGGATTGACATTGCGGCGGCGAAGAATAAATTAGTGAAAGTAGAAAGAGCGGTGGGTAAGAGATAATAAAGAGGCGGAGGAGAGGAGAGGCGCACGTTAGAAGAAAAGTTAGGTTAAAGAAGGATTGGGCCGAGAAGGAGGTGGCCGGTTGAGAGTTGTGCTAAAGTGCGCCGCGGAGTGGGTGACGTGTGCGCACCCGACGCAACCTTCTCCACCGCCGTCGAATACGCGCAGTCGTTTTAAGAGACCTCTCTCTCTGCCAGATAGTCAATTTACCGGTTAAGAGTAACCCAATGTATTCGGTTTAGTTTGGAGTCATTGTATTCAGTTTCGGTTTTAGTTTTGGTTCGATTTAAACTTTTTAATTTTGGAATATAGTAACCAATAAATTTTCATTTAAATGGCTAGAAAACCAAGAAAATTTAAGGTTTTTTTTGTTGTAGTTTCTATCTATGAACAAAGAGAGATTGTAAAATTCAAAAAAGGAAAAATCACATTTTTTAACCCTCAAAGTATAACTGGGTAGCACTTTAAACCTTGAAAGAATTCTACTAACACTATAAACCACCAAGATTGTTTTACTAACACTTTAAACCTCCAAACTAGTTTTTTTTGTTTGCAAAGCCATAAAAAATGATGGAATAATCAATTTATGTTTGTTTAATATATATATATAGCTATAATAAAGTTTTTTTTTTGTTTTTTACAGATTTTTATTTTTAAATTAAATTAAATAAATATATATTAAACAAACATAAATTGATTGTTCTATCATTTTTTATAGCTTTGCAAACAGAAAAGTTAGTTTGGAGGTTTAAAGTGTTAGTAAAACAATCTTGGTGGTTTATAAATTATAGTGTTAATAGAATTCTTTCGAGGTTTAAAGTGCTTCACAGTTACACTTTGAGGATTAAAAATAAAAATGTGATTTTCCCATTCCAAAAAAGAAACAAGAACTATTCTGGACTCATTTCTAGCTGTGTTCTTCATGAACCGGTTTCTTCTTGTTCTTGGCCCGTCTTCATTCTCCATACGGTTAAGGACACCGGTTTCTCCAGCACAGAGACATTGACGCTGTTCCAGACATCGGCTCTTGTCGGTAAACCGGCAATCGTCTCCACAACATCCATGTCTTCCGGTAGAACTGAGCCGAATACAGTGTAAGATTGTTTCCATTCGTGGTGGTTTGCTAAACTGATGAAGAATTCTGGACCCGAGCCGACCCACGCCACCGAGCCACGGCTTATAGTTGGGCAGTGCTCGGTTGGAATCGGTGTGAACATGTTTCCCTCGGCGTGGAGTATTCCTTGAATCATAGCGTATGGTGGGCCAAAGGGAGCCTGCAGGGACACGGATAAAGGGTGAGAGTTTAAATAACAAGTGAAATCTTTTTGTGTAGAGGAAGAAAGGCCTGTAATAAGGTATGAACAAGCTCAAACGGAAATGGAACCGATATAGACCACGACAAGCTCACTCCATACAGTACTAAAGCATTCATCACACGACCCATTTGATCTTCGATATTAGAGATGTGTTATTCTCTAAAAAGAAAGGAGTGCAATCAAATGAATCAAAAGGCTAAAGTTTCTATCAAATTGACAGAAATCAGTTCATAACGCATGTCACAATGTCTACTATGCGATCAGACCAGTTATGCTTTATGCCTCACATTATATGCGAGATATGAACAAACATTTTAAAGGAAATTTAATCGGTAGAAAGGGTGACAAGCACTCTATACAGTCTCAACAACAATGTGGGTTTAGCCAGAGGCAGTCAGTTCCCATTGATCACACCCGTGTGTCTAACATCAATGACGGATATTCTCTTTAAAAAATGTATAATCAAATGGCTAAATGTCTATCACACATTTGAACTTCAATATCAAAGACGGATAAATAAAAATGTATAATGGATGAATCAAATGGCTAAGAGTATCAAATTGACAGAGATCCTAAAACATGGATCAATATTTGTACTATGAGATCAGATCATAGCTGCTATGATCTACACTGGAAAGTGATTATGCAAAATCTAAGAATTAAAATGCAAAATTTGTGTAAGGTCTCTTACATTCTTTACATGATTGCCTTCTGAGTCCCAATATGATCCCCGGTTCTCTGCTCGATGAAACTGGCAGCCTGCACAGTGGCGTAGAGTTAACAAACTCAGAATGTAGTATACTGAGTGAGGAGCGCACTCAGGGTGAAGCTGCAACGAAGGGAAGCATTGTGTCAAATTTGGAACTTTTAAACAAAAACAGAAACTTTCCCACGAAGTACAAAAAAGCCATTATAAATAAGATACTTACTTTGACATGAATTACGCCGTGTTCCGTTTCAAAACCAACAATGCCCTAACAGAAACAAAGTAGCTAATCAGTAATTACGACAATCATCGAGAACACTTTGTTGTCACGAGTATAATCTTGTGAAATCTGATGAAACAGAGCGTCATCTAATCAGACAGACAAATCAATACCAAAAGCTGAGTAATCTTCATGGAATAGTAAATGTTTGACGAAAATGAGAACACAATTAAAGTTATAGTTAGTGAAATCTCATTGAAACCTATTAAATCCAGCGTTTGAAAAAAACATTAACTTTGAATTTGGTCGATCAATGGAGTTAATTTTCTGACATGTTATATAGATCTCCTACCTGGCCTTGTCCGAAGATAAGCCCAGATGTCCACATTACTTTCTCCCCACCTCCTTGTCGATCAGGCACCAAGACATCTTTTTGCTTCTTCAACCAACACTGCGCAGAGAAAAAAACGACCTCAGTCTCTGGAACTTGAACCGGTGGCAAGTGTCACCAAAGTAAGCATTTCTCAATCACTAATCACACATCGTGTCAAAAATCTTTAAATTTAGTAACTTTCTACTAAATATCTAGAAATTTGACGATAAAAAGCGCAATTAAGCATTTTGTCGAACACTTGGCGGACGATATCGGTAAATCATGCACACAATTCGATTCGATGACAAGGATCAGACTTTTTACCTCTCCAAACTTCGACCCACAAGCGTCTTTGTTTCCACAGAAGACCCATGAATCGCACAAGCAAGGTCCATCGTTACCGCTACACATAACTTTACAAGCTTTACAACATCCATCCGAAGAATTAAACTTGAAATCCGTCCCCCACTTCACCGCCGGACCCCAAAGCTCCAAATTATCAATTCCACGGCAACACCCGCCTCCACCTTCTTCAGCCGCGTCGTGACCTCGCGACCCCTCCGTGAATCGAACCGCGGAATCAACGAGTCTACGATCTTGAGGACGAAGGATAGTAGAGAAGACAGCGTAGACGATAACACAAGAGATCAAACCGATTAAAAGAAGAGCGGTGGCGGTAAAACGGCCAGGCTCGCCGTCGTTTAATCGACGGGGCATCGCCGGAGAGTCCGAGGATTCGTTGACGAAGAAGATGCGAAAGCAAAAGGAAGAGAGAAGTGAGGTTTCATGTGAAATTGAAAAATTTGGAATCTTTCTTCAATAATACTGAAGAGAGAGAAAGAGAAGAGAGTGTTGGTGAGTCAATTCGTGGCTGCGGCTTCCGCTCTGGAACCTTTGAACTTTCATGGCAGATGATTGTGATCTCTTGTTTTGTCTGTTGTGCTCTCTTTCGAAGATTTTTCCTTAACGTCGAGATATTCTTTTCTTTTCTTTTTTGGTAACAAAAAAAAAATTTGGATAGAAAATGTTTACGACCTTACTTGAACAGAAAATGTTTATTCAATATGCATGTGAAAGAAAATTTGGAAAAAAATAACTAGGAAAGGAATGAGGTGTGTTGTGTATTAAGTGTAACTATGTTGGTATTTATACCAATCACACAAGTCACACGACCGCATATCTCAGGGTGGATGGACTGGGAGAGATACAATTGTAAATGGAATCTATTTCTTGGCAGGTCAGGCTCAATCTAAATCCACGTTGGAAAATGAGTTCCATATTAATGGCAATGCAATGTTTGGTTGTGAAGCTACTAAATGGTTTTATTTGAAGGAGATTGCAATTTGAGGGTGAGCTTTTTTTTTTTTTTTTTTGGGTGAGCTTAATGATCAATAACAGGGCAATGGACTTTGGTTTTCACAACTGGATTAGACGATTAGTGAAGACTTTGAAGTTCAATGATGAAAATTTGTGATTTGCGAATGTCAAGTTCACGTGGATCTCTCGAGATTCAAACCAAGCGGCAAACATGCATGAAGAAAATCTTGAACATGCGAACGTATCAACGCATTAAATATTATAGAGCGTTCAATTGTGGTTTGATTTAGTTTTTTATTTTATTGTTAATTCAACCCTTTTTTGATAAAAAAAAACATGCACATGAATTTCATCAACCAATGCAATTTTATGCAAAAAATTTTAATTCAATCACTTAAAGTGTTAAGTGTTAGTAAAACAATTTCTCGAATTTTATCTCTTTTTATTTTCGCAAACTACATTTAATATGAACATTATAATTACACTGCACTAATCATAGTCACCAACTCACCATGTATATAGCTTTGATTTGGTTTGTTCTGTATCGCTTGTTTCTGTTTTGTACTAACCACATTTTTTTCCAGATCCTTCTATTTTATTTGTTTTCACTTGGAGTATTTTGTTTCTCAAAGCAGACACTTAGTAATATGATTAGCTAAAACGCTCCTATAATATAATTGTCAAGAAAAAGAGAATGTATTGCGACATTAAATTAATGAATCCACAAGAACTCTGACCACACAACTCGAATACAAAATGAACTTGTTCATTTAATTTATGTTTATCCTTTGTGTAGTTTTCAATCTTTATCCTTTCATATAAATGGGAAAAGGAAATATCGAAGCAAACCGTTGAGCAACACATTTAGTTAAGTAAGTTTTACAAAGTTATTTTGATCATTTAAGAATGATAGATATAATTACTTAAACAAATTTAAATAATTTAATTAATCATTGTTACGTTCGTTCCAAAACTTTAGTATATTCACCACACTACTTCATCTTATCTCGTTAGTTTTGCTTTATTACCTTTCCTCTTTCTATTTTTTTTTTATTGTTAGGGTCAAAGCTTTGTTACCTTTTTATCATTCGATATTTGTATAAACTATAAAGGTTTTGTTTGATATAGATAACAATTATCTACATTGGAAAGATGCGTTTGGGAGCCCATAAAAAAGGATAGAGACTTGCACTTTTGGATGATATCTAAATTAGAGAAATTAGAAAGTCAAGTTGCCAAAAAACTTATCCCTCTATTCCATTGGATCGGTATCGAACGGTGTCGTTCTATCATCTCGAGGCAATGCTAATATTAGCCGCTTTATGGCTGACACGTGGTCAGAGATTAGCAGCTGAAAGAATCTGATGACTCATCTTTCGTCTTATCACTTCGTTATTACAACACTACCCTTTGCTGCTAATGTTTCTTTACGTGCACTGGAAGAAAAATAGAATTATCAAACTAAACGACTAATCTATGATGAATCTAAATAACTACAAGACACAAAGTTGAATATTCTGATTTAACTAAAGGAGGTTTATTATTATTTTTAATTGGAAATTTATGACTCTTTCTCATCTTTCAAAACTGTACTTGTTGATTATGATTTTCTTCTAGTACTAATTCAAACCTTTTCTATATTAAAATTCATACTTTTTAGTTAATTACTCATTAAGGTCTATTATTGTTTACAAATATAATGAATGATTTAAATATAGGGAGTTGAAATTCCATCTTAATCATAGTTGGACTATTTTTTTAGTTTAGGTATGAGTTTTATGAGTGAGTTCTTTTTTTTTTCAATTTGGTTGTTAAATTGTTAATTATGTTTAAGAACCTTTTCATTATTATATAAAATATTATTTATTAAACTAATATTGGATGTTTCTTGTATGACCTCACTTCTTAAATTAATCCAATTGCTATACGGCGAGAATCAAACAAAAACTAATTATGTCAAAAACATATTGTTGTGAGTTCACACTTAATGACTTAATTATGTAAGATAATACTTATGAGTAGAATTATACATGTCACTATGTGTCGTTATGTAAAATATAATAATAAATGGTTATGAATCAAATAATTGTATTTGGATACGGAAAAAAACCCGAAAAATTGCTATCTATTTTTTCTTGGCCGTTTAATATTTGTATTTTTAAATTTAGAATAAAAATATTTTATTTAATTTTAATTGCCTTTTAAAACTACCGTTTTTTAAAATTTGGTAATTTCGAACCCGAAACTTAACAATCATTACTGGGCGTAACAGAATTATTTAACAGCGTTAAATTTAACGTCACGTGAAATAATTGACTGTCGATATGCGACCATTACCTAAAAATATTAGAATTATGCATGCTAAATATTGTCTGACTTGGAGGTAATTAGTAATAGTAGAATTTATGTGATATGTTTGCTTAAAACAATATCATTAATAAGAATTAAAATCATGAAAAGAGTCATGTTTGCCACGCTAATGGCAGACACGTAGAATTAAACCGTACAAGCAAAAATGCTTGTATTAGTCTCAAAACCATCCGGATAAACATAATAAAAGTTCATTATATTGCCATTTCTACAAGCAATTGACACAATTATTACCTAGAATAGAACTATTTTAATAAGAGAGTTTAAAAGACCTCAATTTTAAATTTTTATGTACGGCATTAATGTTTGCACATTGAATCGCTAAGTTACTCTTAATTAATTAAACTAAAAGAGAGTCTTTTGGTATCTTAATGACGAGAGAGATTTAACTAATCTCACATTAAACTAAGCTTAAGGATCAAGTGGGGGCAAACGAATGGCATAACGGTAAATAAAACGAAATGCAAGGGCTTTATTTAAGAAGCTTCTTTACCTTAGCTTCAAAACTGAGCTCGTTCTTCATCATTTCCTGAAAACTAGAAAACACAGTTTAAAGGAACATAAAAAGCAAGTCTTTGAGATCACAGAAACCCTAATTTGTTAAGAACCCTAATCTCAAATTTCACCGTTCTTCTTCTTCCAAAAGTCCAGATTCTGTATGTAAATGCATCTGAAGAATTCAACTGTAGCAGAACGGCGGTACATCGGAAAAGAAACCGCCGGTTGTTTATCTTCTTCCTCCGATTTGGATCCGAAACCTAAGATTAAACATCATCATCGTCCTCTTCAGGTACCTGAGATTCTGACTCCAGACATTGGTGCTGGCGCTGGTTTCAGTGTGTATAACAATCAAGTTCAAGCTCAGAGTCGTCATCTAACGGTTGAAATCCCAGATTCATCGTCTCAGAATCTTACATCGAAGAGACCTGTGGTGGTTCAATCTTCTAATCCGTTCAACGTTGACGATTTCCGAAGACAACGCGCAAGCTTGGGTTCGATTTCATCTTATTGCCCGTCGTATCTTTTATCGTGGTTTTCTTCTTCTCTTCCATCGATCCCATCGGCGACTAATCAGAAGCTTCTTCGTCATGTTCTTAGAGTCCGTTTGATATGTTTCCATCTTCGTTTCTTACTTCTTCTCTCTGTTCCTCCTCTCTATATCTTTTTCTTGTTGATTAGTTTCAGATTCTTCCTTCTTTTCGTCTTTTCGATTATCGCTTTCTCTTTTGTCCTTTCGATCTCTCTCAAATTCGCTCTTCCTCACTTACCATCAATTCGTTTGATTATCGCTCGATTGCTGTCCCTCAAGCTTAACCCTACCAGATCCTCGTCTTCATCTCAGGAGAGCACTAAACATGTTGTTTGGTCAATTGGGTCGAAGCCTGTGACTGAGAAGAAGACCAACTCTGGCTCATGGGTTCAGAAGTACAGCTCTGGTGATGTATACGAGGGAGAGTTTCATAGGGGGAAGTGTTCAGGAAGTGGAGTTTATTACTATTCTATGAAGGGTAAATACGAAGGGGATTGGATTGATGGGAAGTATGATGGATATGGAGTTGAAACTTGGGCTAAAGGAAGTAGGTACCGAGGTCAATACAGGCAAGGGATGAGACATGGAACTGGAATCTACAGATTTTATACAGGGGATGTGTATGCTGGTGAGTGGTCTAATGGACAGAGCCATGGCTGTGGTGTGTATACCTCTGAGGATGGTAGTCGTTTTGTTGGAGAGTTTAAATGGGGTGTCAAACATGGCCTTGGTCATTATCATTTCAGGTGAGAAATCATCAGTTTTAACTTTTGCAGAAATGGTTGAGCTTTTCGGTATAAGGGTGAACTTTTAGTACCAACATTTAGTGTGAGCGGTTGGGGATTGACGTATATGTGGTTTCTGAAAGTTTCTGGCTTTTAGTCTCGACTTTGTGTTAAGGCTTTACTTGTGCTTTGACTTTAGGATGCTGTGTTCAGGTCCATGTCTATGTTGCTCGTGGGATGTTCTAAAAGTTTATGGCTTTCAATCTTGAGTTCTTGATAGATTGTTATACTGCCTAATGATATCAAAACTTTAAGCTTAACTGTTACTGGAATTGATAATTGCATGAGATTATTCTTTGAAAGATTCTGGCTTTCAGTTCCAGTTGCATTTAGACCAAAAATGTTGGCTGTCTTCCTCTCTTGCCACGGTTATTCTTACATTTCAGACAATTATAAGTTTAGTGGGAATCAAGATTCAAGCTTATTTTTGCTGACTTGAGTATTGAGCTGAAAACAATTGCATCCATCACTGTCTTCTCTTCTTAAGTGATACCTATCTGACTTGAAGCCACATCTCTCTTGCAGAAATGGTGATACATATGCTGGAGAGTATTTTGCAGACAGGATGCATGGTTTTGGAGTGTATCAATTTGGAAACGGGCATCGGTATGAAGGAGCCTGGCATGAGGGGAGAAGGCAAGGACTTGGTATGTACACGTTCAGGAATGGTGAGACACAGGCAGGCCATTGGGAAGATGGAGTTCTCAGCTGTCCTACCGAGCAGACCACTCGTCCTGATTCATCGTTTTCCATCAGCCATTCCAAGGTTCTCGACACTGTCCAGGTAACTTATAAATTATCTTACTCCTGCTTATATTAGATCTGTAAAGTTTCGAGTATACACATGTATCCAATGATTGATTACAAATTGAATACCCACATGAGATTTAATCCTTCTCTCCATCTCTCTCTCTGTCTCTTCGTTCAACAGCAAGCAAGGAAAGCAGCCGAGAAAGCACGTGAAGTTGTGAAAGTTGAAGAGAGAGTAAACAGAGCAGTGATGGTCGCAAACCGAGCAGCAAATGCTGCTAGAGTGGCTGCTACAAAGGCTGTCCAAACCCAAACATTTCATTGTAGTGGTGGTGATGATCCCTTGTGAGTTGCTGTGACAAAGCTTTTGACATAATCACAGTCATGACCTTACCTCGACCTTCTTCGAAGCCACGAGAGAGAAAGAGAGACGTCTAGAGAACACAGTCAAAATCTGCATCTCCGTTGAGATTTTCTTGAAGGTGAACCACTTGGAACCAATGTCGAGATCTCATAAGTAATAAGTAAGAGATCAGGCTATGGAGCAAGCAATACAGGTTTACTTTTTCTTTTCTCCCACTTTTTTTTTTTCTTTTATGAGCAGGCTGGTTTAAAACTGTACATAGGTTGTTGAAGAGTAAGCAATGTGTGTTAACAAAAGATCTTTGTAACGCGGTAACACATGTAATAGAAGCAACAAAACATTGTCTTACTTTTGTAACGTGTGAAAATAACATCTCTGTTAACTAGATTTCTTTCGATAGAAATTGACACGAGAATTCCAGATACAAAGGAGCTTGCCTTGACAAAACCCAAAATCCAACAAAAAGTTCATTGGACGGAAGATAAAAAGATATTTGGTCTAAGACAAGGTTCAAGTACGTCTTGGTTTAGGAAAAAGAGACGAACTACATATAGACAAAATCAATCAGAACTAAGAAAGCATATAGTAAGAAGAATCAGACAACTTGGTATCTTCTTGCTTCATAATGTAGGCATCTCCATACTTAACCTCTAGGCAAATCCTAGCAGCCGCAAGTCCAACAGCCTAAGCCTACTTACATCTGAATAACCCGACCAAGCTTTATAATAGCCGTAGAAGATTTTTGTAGTACCTTTTCACAGAACCGCATAACTACTTGCTGTGCTGGCTCACTTTAAGCTTAGGAGATTTTTCAAGAAGAGGACTTGGCTCAAGCTCACAAACAAAGCTCTCAAAGCCAGAACCAGTCCCTTCTACTTTTCTGTGAATAAAGGTTTAAATGGGCTGGGCAAAAAAAATTATTAACGTAGGCCCATTAAACGATTCTCTCCCGCTCTCATGTCTTTCTTTTTAATCCTCAGGAGAAATGACCGGAAAATTCCCCAGAGTTAAAACTTAAAACAGAAAAATGCAGAAATCGTTCACGTTGATCCAAACAGTGGCAATCTCCGGCGTGTTCTCCGCCGTCTCTTGCTGGTGATTGATTTTTATTGTCTACCTAGCTCTTCTTTTTGATTTCTCTCTCTATGTCTTCTTATATCTAGGGTTTATACTCTTTTTCTCGTCCTCAAGGTATGGATTCATGTTCGGTAGAGAATCCGCGAGAAAAGAGCTCGGCGGTTTAATCGAAGAGCTCCGCCGTGGAGGTTCGAACTCTGATTCTCCTCCCCATTCATGACTGAGGTATTCCGATTTCCCAGGCGCTTTGATTCGAAGACGGAAGTTCTTCGATTTTGGTTTTCGTTATCTGTTGCTAAGTTAGAACTCTGTTTTGATTTTGATTGTTTTTCCTGTGAGTTTCCATTTATGTCACTTACAATTTCCAGAATGTTCATGATAATTGAGCAATTATTGTATAAACGATGTGTTCTCAAATTCTTCGAGTTAATGCAAGTATGAAAAAGTTACCAGATAAGATTGTAAGAGAAGAAAAATGCATATTATATGAGATAGAGTTTGAAGAAGTACAAGGAAATTTCCTTAGGATACACACAGTTCTAACTGCAATCTAAGTGTACATCATCTTGTTTTTTGCTCTGACCCAGTATTGTGCAAATCTATAGCTTTAACACTCTCTACTGGTTTCATCTCTTTCTCATCTCTCTATTTATTTATCAGACAGGAATACAATAAACACCACACTATATGTACCTATGTGGGATATTACACTAAAGCAGCCTCCTCCACATTCTCAGCGATCTTGCCTTTGACAAATCCAACATAAAGGTCACTTCCAGTTGTGTCTTCTTTTGAAAGTCTCCTTCCATGACCACCTTCCTTCATGTTCTTAACAAACTCCACTAACTGCTGCCAATTTTGACCCTCAAATAACCGCTTGTTCATTCTTAGGTAAGTAAATGCGGTTAACCCATTTCCAGAATCTGACCTATTTGTTGCTACCACTTGTCCGAATGCGCTAGAGTCGTATCGTTCTAGCGCGTTCTCCCCTGCTAGTTCGGTTCCAGCCTGCCTTGTCGCGTTCTGTACTTGCTTCACCAGACCTTCTGGTGAGCAATTTGCGTGCTCCGGTTGCTCCCCATCTTTCATTTCCATGCAGGTGAAGTTGAGCACTACTCCATGTTTGTTGAACATCTTAGCTATTGGCAGATACCCGTCATGGTTTCTTGTGTTGTAATATCCAGCGGTTAGCTCAGCTGCGTGTGACCTGGTGTTGTAGTGCCAGTGAATCCCAGCTACCTTTCCTGATAGCTTTGCTCCGCTTCCTTGAAAGATTCCTTTCGCTGAAGATAGGAGTTGGTCTCCATGTTCAAGTAGCTTCCCAGAGTACCATTCCATGAAAAACTTTCCGTACTCGCTATTCCATGTTCCGTCTCTCCGGAAAAATTCAGTATCTTCTGGGAGGTTCTTGTACTCGCCAGCATCATGAGGTCCACTTGTTCCCCAGTTAGTTTTCCCGATTGATTCAGCATATGCTTGAAGTGACGATTTCATATACTGCAATCAACAAGTATTATTTCTTAGAAGAAGCCTATGGAGTATAAGTAAGCATAAGTATACATGATCTTCTCTGGTATTTCTCTAAACTCTTGACTAATGTTCTTATGAATTTTGAGGCTTTTTCTGCTAGTTTAAAATACCTTGTCGTAGCACTGGAACTCTCCAATTCCGGGAAATCTCCAGGTCCCGTTGCTCTCAGGGTATGATGGGTATCTCAATTCTCCGCAAGGTCCCATTCCTACTTGAATTTCCTGCAATACATGAAAAATGATGATCCAGTTAGCTTAGGTCACTGTATTGCTCATGTCTTATATGAAGTTAATTCGTTTCCTTTGTAGTCTAAATTTCTGCTTACCGCAATAACTCCTCCTATGTAGCCTTCAAATCTTTCACGGAAGCTCCTCATGAAATCTGAGTAGACCTGGATAGGTGTTCTTCCTCTTAAGACAGGCACAGAATCACATCCCAGGGAGATATACTCAGCGTTCCTTCTCCCAGATTTGTCTGTGTAGACAAGATCGGGGTTCTTGCTGATTTCTTCAAGCACCCATGGGGGCAAGGGGATACTAGATTGGAAGAGAGAGAACCATATAGAGCATTAGCCAAGCTAGCTAGAAATGAGAGACAGATATTTTACTCAAAGGGAAACTAAAGTTGCTTCATTACCTGCAAGAGTCTCCGACGTTTCCTCCACATTGATGGAAAGACATAACGACCTGGAGTTTGAGACCGTGCTTTTGAACCATCTGTATAAGCTCGGCATAGCCTTCCCAATTATAATTCATAGGTCCATCTTTCTCCACCAATCCCCACCAAGCATCCACCATAACACCTTCCACACCAGCCCCTTTCAGAGCCATCAAACTAGCGTTCATGGCTCGTGGTTTGTTCAAATGCCCTGACATTGTTACAGTGTCAAGCGGTAACATGACGAACACAGGAACGCTAGATTCGTTCTTGGAGTGTGGGTATGAGAGAACGTGGAGCTTCTCCCATCTCTCAAGGGTTTCACCTTCTGGCGAGAAGGTCTTCTCGTGAGTGAACTTCATTTCCTTAACCGAGTTCTTTGCTTGGAATTGATATGTTGGCGGCTTCATCTTCGCAAAGGTCATGTTGTTAGAGGAACTCTCTTGGTTTCTAGAACTCTTGGCATCTTTACGTTTGATAAGAGAACTCGAGGAATTTAGTGTCAATTCCATAGTTTTCTCTCTCTTTGTTCTGTTGAGAAATGAGGATAGAGAATAGAACTGTTGGTGTTTGATAGAAGATATGATTATGTTTGAGAGAAGATGCTGTTTGTGTGTTTGTATTTATAAAGAATATTGATTGGCTGTGATTTAGGGACACAATTTCAAAAAGTGGAGAGAAAATATCACAAAGGTTGCTTAGTTAAACTTTTCACTTCTCACACGGTTCTTACACCTCAAAAATGAAAAATTGTAAATGTCACATCAGTTACCAAGCTAGATTGTTTTAGTTAATAAATTTTCAATTTCATCTGTGTATTCAACTATAGATAATTGAGTTTTGTTTTCCTGTTGGTAAATTATTCATTTATACACTCCTGCAGTTTTTAGTTACAGAGAGAATCCTTAAATCTAGTCTTGCTTTCTCTTGTTAATGTAGATAAGCTGATAATTTTGTCCTCTCACCTTTGGCTTTGAACACATGGTTCGTGTGGCTGAAAATTATTAAGGTCTCTTGATTTTAATTTGAATAAGAAGATAAGTGCAATGATTTAATTATTTCAGTATGAAATTTCTTGTGGTGGCTATTAACTCTGCTTTTTTTCTTCTTCTTGGACTTTTTTTCCTGTAGGATTTGTGTTTTCCAACTAAGCAGCTGACAGATCCATTGACCCATAAATTTCTAACAAAGGCTAATATTTTCTTTGAAATTTCTTCTCATGGCCCTCTTGTTGGCACATTCTCTTTGGGATTGTTTTTTAGATCATACCCATTGATCTGTTTATTCTGTTTTGTCTTGCCTGGTTATGTTATTCTGCCATTTTTTATCTGTTTAATCTGTTATGTTACTAATTTAAATTTCTTGTCAAAATTTTCCATTTGGACTGCCTGAATGCTACATTCTGTCTATATCTGCAATATGTTGCTATATCGAAACAATAGGACTTTCATTTCATGCATTAAGCCCCTAGTTGTGTTGTGTTCAATGTGCTTCACAGAAATTTATGGTATGTTACTTTAGCATATGTATCAAAAGTTGACCAGTAGTTTATGTAATGCTTAATACTTAAGGGTTTGATCTTATTCTATTAGCCATGTGAGTTTCAAGTGTTTGTTTATTGGAGATGACTTTTGATGCATTAGAATCCATTTCGACTGCAAATGTTATAGAGAATCTCTCTCTCTCTCTCTCTCTCTCTCTCTCTTTTTCTTGCTGACTCATTGAAAGTGACGGTTTGGTCTTTATTCAGGTGACGAAGATTGCGCTTTTGGCTATTTGCTCATCAAGTAGTTAGTTTTCTCTCGTTTCTAATTCTCACCATTAGTTTTTTGAATGGTAGAAATTGATCCTTATCGCCTTTGGCACCTTCTCATTTTGGCTTGTGCTTTTATTCAGTAGGCTAAGAAATGTAGAAGGCGGGGACGACATTGGACATTGACACAAACAGGTAGGCTCTTCAAATCCTAATTGGTGTTTCTGCAATTAGAAAGAAATTTGTTTTGTAAGAAACTGAGTATAAAGTCTTGAACTTCCTCATTCTGTATCATTAGTCCTTATGCCTTGCTAAGTATCTAGATACATATGCTTTGTTTCTTCTTTTGCTCTGTTAACAATGATATATGCATGCTGTGACATCTACGGTCAAGAATTGGAAATAGACACAAGCCTTTTTTTTGTGACAATATGTCTCTAAACTCTAAGGTAAGCATTGTAAGAAAATCATGATTGTGACGAGTGAAAGAATGGGTAGATGTTGATATTGGCTTTTGAGGTAAAAATCTCATTGTCATTTTCCTAGATTAATTTTGAGGTGAACAAGTTAATGTTTTTTCATGATTTCTTCTGTCCATGAAAAGGCTTGAGCTTTATTATAGACCGATGATGAAAAAAAGTACAAAGCGTGTGGACCTATTTTCACACACGCATCAGCAAAAATCCAAGATTTGTGGTTGGTCCCTTAACATTGAGTGTTTCTCTTTTTATGCGTTGATATCTTCCTTCCACGTAACCTACTTGCTTACCCTTCCCATTTCTTTTCTTTCTCTCTTTTTTACCCTCCTCACTTATTTGGTCGACTACATTTTTACCAAATTGGATATTCTAGAACCCAATTTCTGGCACTTATTTTATTTGTTGGTTCCTTTTTCTTTCTCTGTTATTTGAATGTTGCTTGTACCATTTTTGGTTAACATCTAACTAGGGCTTCTGAACATTATTTCTTGTCATTATAGTTAGAAATCTAGGATTTGGGTTAGAAATCATATGATCTCGTGATGTCTTGTGGCCTCTGAGGAGTGAAATAATGGTAAAACTTGGTGGTGAGTGAATGTTTCATATTTTTTAATTGGGGAAAGGCCAAGCTAATCTTCATAATCTGTTTAGCGTCGTGTGTAGAAATATTTCTGTGTTGTTAATGCAAAAAGATTAAATCGCATTATTTGCACCATTGCTATGTTAGAAAGGTAAACCGTATATGGCAAAGTGATTTGGTTTTGTGGTTAGCTCAGTGGTTAAAGAGTATCATCGTCTTGACTTAAGAATGAAGAACCTTGAGTGAATAACAGTTAAGCTTTGGTTTGTCATTGTCGTTAAGATATTTTTCTGCTTTGTGATGTGATAAGTGAACATCCAAGTGTAGATATAAGCCAATGATTTTCTGTAACCAAAACAAAATAAATACCTCTTTGAAATAAAAATTATTAGAAGATATTTTCTCACACATCTCTTCTATTGTTGTATCATTTTCAGAAAGGACAAGACATGGTTTCCCATTAATATCCAAGGAAATATCACAGGAGGATATTTCTAGTCTACACATGTAGACAGAAAGATCTGACAATATCAATAATTCAATACAGTACTGCGCAAGGAGCAGATATTTTTTGAGCCATCAAGAGAGGTTTCAAGATTCTGCAATGGGGAAAGCTGAGCCGATACGGTTGTTGCCAAGTCGGTAACATTTGACATTGACATTGTATGGACCCAACTGTATGTGGTTTTCTTCTCTGCCCATGAAGAAACACATTGTGTATAGAGCCAACTCGAACTCTGGACTTACTCCTACTAGAGTACTTGAGACTGATTTTAGAACACCGTTCCACTCGAATTGGATCGTTAGCAGCTGAGTCTCTGAATCAGGCTGCATATGAATCAAAAGTGTGATTTCTCACGGTTAGTCACTTGTTTTGAAGTACTTATATTTGAAGGACATATTTAGCATTGAACGAAGCTATTGTACTTACAATTTCACCGCGACGTCGGGGAAATATATAGCCTTGATAATCTACAGTTCCTTTGGCTTCCTCCAAGTAAAACTACGATAAAAGAGAGCCCAATATAATCATTTGTAAGTTTTACTGTTCTGATCCGGGCTTTCCAGAGATTTGGATTCATGGTGGGGAGGACAAAAAGTGTTTTACCTGAAGCCAGTTATGGAATCCAGAGACTTGTTCCCCACCAGATTGTTTGATCTCACCAACAAAGACATGCTCGAACGCAGAAGATGAGCCAGAGGTACCTCCGCGGCCATAGAGATCGAACCAGAGACTTGTCAACATTCTCTTGAACTCTTGGTAGCTTCCAGGAGCAACGTCCTTAAGCACAAGGTATTTGTGGAGGTACTTGATCACAGGGGTTCTGCTAATTTCTTCAATAAAAGCTGCTTGCTCTTGCCTCTCTTCTTCTGTGACTTCTTCTTTGTAACCTTCGTTCGGGTTGTAGTTATCAAGCAATGAACAGAATCTGGCAAAAGTCGGTTTTCTAAAGACTTCGTCGCTCACCCAAGAGAAGAGTAGTCCTTCAGCCATATCAGCTCTCTCATGGACCCTTTTCCCATCTCCGCAGTCGATTTGATAATCATTTCCAGGAACAAGGCGGTTTGAATCGAGCTCCCACAGTTTGTTGCAAGCTTCTGAGAGACCTGAGAGCTCTAGTTGTGAGGGTTCTAGGTTTCCATAAGTTTCAACTTCGTCTGAGTAGTGTTGTTCGCTTGCTGGACGTTTGTAATCTTGCCATTGCTCCTTCTGGACCTGCGGATAAAGAGAGAGACCACACATATCAAATCAGTGAAAGGACGGGTAAAATCAGCAGTTAGGGCTCCATCTCGGTTTCAAATTTTCAAACCTTATGCGATTGCCTTGCAGGTTTCTTTTTTCCCACAGTTTCCCAACCATCATTGTCCTCTTGCTGGCTCTCCTGTACATGGAATCAAATGCCAACATTAGATACTTAGCAAACATGCTAAACTGACATTAGGTTTTTTAAGAGGATCTAATGTAAAGAGTAAATGAAGTTATATCTCACTGAGAAGTCTTGTTTCTCGGCTACTTTAGCCGCATATGTATTCTCTTCCTGGTCCTCCTGTGTGGGAAAATCAAAATGCCAAATATTTAAGGCTTGTTTTGCCGTTAAAGACTAGAGAGCATGATTTATTTTGAATGAAATAAAAATGAAAGACCCAAGTTTAAGAGATTCATAAATATGATTCACAGAGTTTCTTGTTGGTACACAAGACTGTTTCATCAAGTAGCAATTTCACTGAAACTAAAATGCGTTATATAAATGTTGAAATGTCTTGATGATCACAAACCTTATTTGAATGTCTTGTAGGGTTCCTTTCTCCCTTCTTCTCCCATTGATTCTCCTATGCCGAGAGACGAAAACGATGACATTAGATGCATATTCGTGATCTTGAAACAATTGAGAGCTATTTTCATCGAAGAAGACTATCCAACAGTAACGCAATTAAAGCAGAATTAATAAAGATGCTTCTACATTACAATTGCCAATGACGTAGCTTAAATTCGATTGACTATATAAGCTTCTTCTACGAATCGTGTGTTTCTGCGAAATCCAGAGATTCCCAAGTTTATAACACTACTTAACCACAACTTGCTAATCAGAGTTCAGAATTGAGAGTTTTGATTTCCAGAAATCGGTTCGAATTCCCAAACGATTTGAATTTTGAATTCTTACCTCTAAATTCTGGCGTCGACCGTGCGACGATCCTCCCGCGCGATTCTGATCCTCCTCCTCACCGGAAACCACCTGCGATCATGTCCAGATCAAGAAGAAGAATCGTTCAACACAATTTCAAAATCTCAACAAAAAATAACTGATAACACAGAATAGGATTCGATGTACGAACATCAGCCCAAGTAGATCTGGATCTCTCGTCCCTCGAGTTCCCTTCATCATCACCACCATCGTCTCCGCCGCGGCGTTGGTTTCCTCCAATAGCCACGTCGACCAAACCTCTGATCAATCCGTCCATTGTCTCTCACAAGAAGAAGATGTTTTTTTTTTGATTAAAAGAGTGTGGTTTGTGTGAGAGTTGTGATCCAGAAATGGTAGTTGAATAACGACGTCGACGATTTACTTCCTTTTTATGTTTTCACAACGCGCGTGACTAATTTCTTTATTAGGGCTTGACTGGTTTAAACGCAGCGGTTGCAGTTGCGGTTGTGGGAGTTTGCGGAAGTGGGCGGTTGCGGTTTCAAGCGTTATTTAGCGTTTTGACCGACTGGTTTAGCGGTTGAAAACGGGTGCGTTTGCGGAAGATTTACGACTGGTTGATCAGCGGGTACGATAGCGGTTAAAGCAAAGTTTACCAAAATAAATTTAATATATGATTACAGAAAATTATAAAACACCAAAAATTATAATTATGAAAGTATAAATTTTTTAAACATGATTAATTAATGATTAGAAACCATAAATAATTATTCAAATAAATTTTTATATTAAAAACAAAAATAAATATTAATATTAGAAAATTAAAGTTAGATAATTATTTTTTTTTTAGAATTAACGTGAATATAAATAAGACATGATAATATATATTTTAATTTATTTATTTTCCTTTTGTAGTTTTTTTCCTTTTTTAAACCAACCGCAACCGCCCGCAACCGCAAACGCTTGCGGGAAGGAGCTTTTGAAATCCAGCGATTTCGAGCGGTTCGAAGCGGTGTAGAGCGGTTTCTGTGATTGGTACCAACCGCTAACAACTGCAACCGACCGCTAACAACCGCTAGGCGGGTGCTAGCGGGAGAACCAATCAACACGACATTTATTATTTACAGATCCACTACTAGTGCTCATAACGGTCGGTCGTTCGCTCCTGCCGACAAATTGTTGATTCGTAAAATTTAGTAAAAAAAAGGTTATGGCTAATGTTACAAATAGCACCAGAAAATTGATTTTTTTTTACAGTTATATTAGTGGAGGGTAATGTAGAAATATATATACATAGTGATCAAACCATATTTTTATACATAGACCAAATATAATCTAAAAATTTTTAACTAAAATTTTTTTTTGGATGCATAACATCACGTTCAAAATTATGATGAACCTTTTTAATCAATAAATTAAGCATGTTTGGATCAATCATCATTTGAGTATTTTCAAAAATTATATTCTCAAGAATTTATATGTGATGAGAAGTATATTCTCATTTTCTACTGGAAAATTTTGAAAATTGTTCACTCATTTTAGATGCAAAGAGAGTTGACTCATGGAATAATGCAGCTCAGACTCGTCTCTGTAAATCCTGATCCTTCCGTCCACGCGGGCCGTTACTCTCAAGTCTTAGGAGGTAGATTTGAGCGATGGAATTGACGCGCTAAAGTAGCGCGTGAAGCTCTAGTAGTGCGTTGGTCGTGTATTAAGCTTTGCACGTTCCCGCCACAACTAAAGGTTTTAAAACTTTACCAACAATCAACGTCTAATAATTAAAAATCATCCTAACAATCTTATAATATTAGACGCAATTGTGTTGTGTAGAGCAGCATCACACGATAGTGATATTTATGTTCCATAATCGAGTAAATTACTCAATTAGCAGAGAGCTCCGAATTCTACCAACTAGTCTTGGCTCAGGCTCAAGCTTTTTAACATACATAAAAAAATGTGAGCTAAATATTAAAATATACCATAGTAATAAAAGGAAATTAGAACCAAGTCGCCTTGGTCCAGTGGTAAAGGAGAGAAAAGTCTCCGCCACCTGGGTTCGAGTAGCATTGGCCACCGGGGTTCGAATTCTAACATGGTTTCCCCGGGCCCCAGGATTAGTCTTTGGGCCTAAAAAACCTTTAGACCTGAGTTATCAAAAAAAAAAATAATAAAAAAAAATAAAAGGAAATTAGAAACAGTCTTCTATTGTTTATACCTCAATATACCTATGTTGAGGCAATAGATAGGAATCGTCTAAGCCTAATTGCACGGCCTCTTAACAACAGAGCTCAAAGTCTACAATCTGCTATTGTCTCCTTGCCTAGAACGTGGGGTTTAGCATCAAGAGTTCATGGGAGAGTCTTGAATGATACTTATATCCAGTTCTTGTTTCAATCAGAGTTTGACTTAGTATCAGTTCAACGTCGAGCTCCATGGGTCTTTAACAACTGGTTTGTAGCCTCCCAAAGGTGGGAAGATTTCCCTGACATAGACTTCCTTACTACAATTGATATTTGGGTGCAAATCCGTGGAATCCCTCTTCCATACGTCTCAGAAGGAACAATCAGATTCATAGCAAGAACCTTAGGAGAGGTCATCTACGTGGACTTTAATGATGCAACTACTAACCAAATCAGGTTTACAAGAGTACGTATCCGTTTTGGCATCACTGATTGCTTAAGGTTCTTTAGGAGGGCCTGCTTTGAGTCTAGAGAAAGGGCTATGCTTAGTTTTCAGTACGAGCGCCTGCGAAGGCTCTGTAGTCACTGTTTTCGACTTACTCATCAAAGAAGTCACTGCCCTTACAATCAAATGCCTCCTACTCCAAGAAATAGCCCTGAAGTTCTCGATGTTCCAGTTTTCAATAAGAGAAGGGTTTATGATGAAGAGAGAAGATCTGATATTAACTCTCAATCCCAAAATTCTGAGAACTCTTTTCCTGCTCCACTGTCTCCTCCACCACGAGTCGCAGCTCCACCTTTGAACTCTGATGAACTTGCAGCTGCCTCTCCTTACTTCCCAGGATTAAGTCTAGAAGAACTTCAACGCATTGCTTGTCCTATACCTCAAGCTGCTTCGTGGAGGAGACAATCTTCCACAGGATCTAATATTTCGATCAATAATGAGGAAGATATCTCTTCAGGTAGGCCAAAAAATTTTGAGGTTGGTGAATCATCTAGACGTCCAAATCCAAGAAATTTTGAGGTTGGTGAATCATCTAGACGTCCAAATTCACACTTCAATAACCGTGGAGCCGATAGGAATCAAAAGCAGAAGTTACAAGATGAAGAAGGAGGAGGCTTTCTGAGGCCTCCTAAAAAAAGATAATTCACTCTACAAAATTCTGTCACAACTTTTGGGTTCCTGTAATCTGCTATTACAGGTTTAGTCAAGTTAGTTAAGTTAAGTTAAGTTCATGGAATAAGGATTCTAAAACAGAGAAGGCTCTTCATGAACCAATCTGTCATCTTTTGGTTCTGTTTTAGAATAACTTGATGGTTATCAAACTTACTCCTTGATAATCTTGTGTTGTAATAGTTAATAGGCTTGTTTACTGTGGCTATGACCACTCTTAAACTCTTGTACTGGTTATGTTTTGGCTTATATAATATTAACACTCTTGCGCAAAAAAAAAAAAGAAACAGTCTTCTGTTTTCTTAATTATAAATTAAAATCTTCTAACAATCTTATTATCATTAAAACTAAGACACATTTCTGTTATATAAGAACTTGTACAGATACATGCTTCCTAGAATGCACAAGTAATTGTATCCACAAATGTACAAAAATATCAACATAGAGGCTCTCTTTTCACGCCAAACAAAAAACCAACAAAAAAAGCTCTCTTTGTTTGCAAGTCTACTTCTTTACATGAAGTACTAGTTTCCCAAAAACCAAAAAAAAAGAAGTGAACACTGAAAAGTTTCATTCTAAACGCAAATTCTTTCCCGATTCAGATTCTATGGACCTGTAATCATCTCGAACTCTAATTGCTTTCCAATCGGAGTCCTCTTTGGTCTGTCGCAGAGCCATGAAATGAAGTGCATCACTTCGAACTTGGTAAATGTGACAAGCCCATGGGTACGAGTCAGGTGCAGACCAAACCTTCTGTTCCTCAAACTCAGTCTGCTCAGCCAGAGACGTTGGCATGCAATAGACTGTGTTGAGCTCTGGCTCAATGAAACCAGCCACTGCAACACATCCAGGAGAAACGAATCCCTCAGGAGCCCGTGGATGCCAGATCGATACAGGACTTATGTAATCATCTAAGCAATTCCTCCACACCTGACAAGTGAATAAACAAATATGTATCATGCTAAAACACACAAACTCAGGTTTGACACGGTTTGCGTTTGCTCACAATTTGGATGCTGTGCACTTTATACGACGAGTTCAGGGTTGAAAATATTTTGCGGTTAAGTGCAACGGATTAAGGTTGAAATTAAATGTTAGAGAGATACTTACAAGGTCATAACCCACAGGAAGTGCAAACACTCCATTGGTGTTATTGTAGACAGCAGCAACATTTGGGGGATGGCTACCAACGTGAGCTACATCACCCACTGACACGAATCTGGCAAAAAAACAATGACGAAAACTGCTTAAGTTTCAAAGGCTCAATGCAGCTACAGCATCACCATTTGGGTACTAAATAACCAAGTTAAGAAACAATAAAATAGTTTTTTGGAATTTTAAATCTCTTTTGGCTTTACTTACCCCTCTGGACAACTGGGTCTCCAGATAGTGCACACTCCTCCATCTTCAGAATCCTGAAAGCAAAAAAGGAAATAATTGTTAAGAAAACCTCAAAACGGTTGATGTGGTGGGTGATTATACATGTCTCGTCTCATAAAGTTATATGTCACGGATTCTTATTGACATATATTGATGACAAGGGTTTGAAGTCTTGATCCTGGTCTCCACATCTTAGCTTAGGCTAGAACCCAAAATTTTCGAGTGTCATCAAAAGAAATAAAATCTAGAAGGCAAGAAAATCAGAAATTTTCTGTACCAACTGGTGGGTTTACACGCAGGGCAACCGCTTTCTAAGCTCAAAGATATAGAGTGCGATGGAAAGGAACTTACCTGCTTTTTACACAAAGAACATCGACCTTTGGATTCTCTCTCACTACTCCAGATTTTTGAGAAGTTGATACTATGTTTGACAAGCTTTCTATCATCTGAGACAGAGCTTGAAGAAGAAAGTTCTCTCGATTTAATAATAGCTTTGTTTTTGTATGTTTTTGAGTCTCTTCCATCAGCCTCATTCCAAGCAAAATACACATGTCTCTGGCTTGAAGGGACCTGCAATGAGAAGAAAGAAAATTCATTAGGTGTGTTGCACTGGTATGAGCTTCTATACTTCCATAATTTACACTGGTTAGTAAGTTATGTGGAATATAAACCAGAAAACTTAAAACATGTTTTATCATCATATTTTTACTATAAAATAGTAGACCAAAGCATCTTGGGAGTAGTCATTTCAAATGGAAAATTTCTCTTGAATCATAGCCAAATTATTAATCAAAATATAAATTCTATAACTATAATGAGAATAGTGATAGCAATAACCTTGAGAACAAGATTTTTCATGTTAGACTGATATGCTTTCCACATTTTGCGCACTACTGAACAGATTCGGACAGCTTGAGGTTCTAGTCCATCTAATTCTTCTGGCACGCTGCACTTTATAACCTGAGCAAAACTCTCTGACTTCCGAAAACTCTTCAGATGCAGTATGAGATGCGAGGGCCTTTGGCTACCTGCCTTTGCCAATTCCAACGCCATAAGTTCCTCCCAAGGCACATCCCACATGATTTTGCTGGGTTTCTTATCCATCTTATCCAGATCAGAGCACTAAATGGAAGCAAACATTCGGTTAATAAAAACAATATTGAGAGACTAATGGAAAACCTGCAAGTAAAATCGTATTCTAGTTGGTTTAACCTGTAATAACACAACTCTCTTGTTGGTCACCATGACAATGCGTTTGTATGGAACAAGGAAATGCTCTTCATAGCAATCAGTCAAAGCGAATTTTGAGGGTTCCCTGAATATTTCTGTACAGCCAAAGTGTCGACTTGCTTCTGCTAGGTGAAGGAGCATCTGCAAGACGAGATAACCAACAGAAATCAGAACCAGTTTGGAGTTTTGAGCATGAGTGGCAAGCTTAACTAGAAGAATGTAACTTCGTAACTTTCTGGTAATATTTCAGTATAACTTACACCATATCGTATAAGGAGACTTAGAATGTAAAACTATCAGATTGAAATATTAAAAAATAGGATAGCCGACTTGTAATTATGAAGTTTTGATTTTTTCGTGGATTTAAGCATCCAAAATTTCTCAATTTCCAGTCTCACTAGTAGACAAGAAAAATAAACTGAGCCAGTACCTGGCCTATAGCTTCCTTCTCATCATATTCCCTGAGTATACCATCAGCATGAACAGCACGAGGATTTCTAATTCTCTCCAAGGCGGTCCTGTTGCTCAAAACCTCCAAACATCTGGTACAACTTGCTCCAATTCCATCAACAGTCAATGAGAAAAAATCTAATGCACCACTCACTGGTTGTACGATAAATCCTAGGAACGCACGTCCTACCCCATGGGCAAACCCTAGAATACCATTTTGTCGGGCGCTCTCTACAGGCTTCGTAACAACTCCTGATACCCCAAAGGCAACACCTTGTGCTAGGGCTTCTGTTCCTTGAACAATTGCATCACCTACACCGGTGATCCGCCTCGACCAAACCTGATTCACATTCAGACCTCTTTTAAGCAAACTGCCAAAGTGATCAATTCAATAATATAGCAAGAAAGGTACCTGTTTGGCCCGTAGTTGCATGAATTGACCATCAGTTGAAAGCTCGGCAAACCCTTTGCTAAGAGAAGCCAACGTTGAGCTAGTCATACCCAAAACATCTACTGAGAAAATCAAATGTAAGGGATTGTGGATCAGATCTCTCCATATGCGATTCCCGATGGCTGGAACTATTGAACTTTTCCGTATAAACCGATCTCTGTGCATTACTCTCCTTAGATGAACCTAAATGTACATATGATTTTAAAACATTAGCAACATTTCTCATTCTCCATTTGTCAGTATTTAATTCCAACTATAGCAAAATGATGAATTAGCCTGTGGTGTCAGGCAATTGAAATGCTTTCTAGCTACAAGCTGTTGCATGACAATCCAAGGAAAAAAGCTTCTCTTTAGAATGTGGTAAAATCTTCTGAGCTACTTATCTCGTGCTGGGAGTCAAGAAAGAGTATGGCTTAAACAAGCTCATGCTCAACAATTCATAATTACAACTAGTTCTAACTTCTCAGTAGTCAGTTCTCACATAAAGTAGACTCCCATGAAATGTAACCAGGTATCCCAACAATTAGTTTTATTACTAGGAAGATGTAATCACTATTCCATTTTCATAAGTGGGAGTAACTTCAAAAAAAAATCAACCACCTGAATTTTGAAAGCATTTCCAACAGCGGACAAAATGGGGCTCCAAACACCAAGAATTCCATGAGGCCTCTGAGCTGGCGCTGTTTCTAGTGAGACCTTTAGCCTTACCTCCGACACATCAATGAGGCTGAAAATCACAAACAAAAACATACCTCAATAAAGTTTGGAAATTGCTCGACTTGCATACCAAAACGGCCAAATAATATGGACTTCGTCCCTGAGATGGTAAAATTCAATAGAAGATAAGAATACTTTATATGTATCTCAGGATCAACTTGCGCGACACTAGAACTTTTGGGGAGACGGTCCATCTGAAGCTTATTGTAGAAGTCAGCTGAAGCCCATATGATAGGCTCGTGAATGTTTAGTCGCCAGGTATTATCAGTTACCTGTCAATTGAATAGAAAATACATCATGTGCTTCACATAGTATCTCAAATTTATGTTTGAGTACCCTGCAGATAAACCTGAATAGAATACATACCCGTACATACACATATGGATACACTTGAATGCCATCAGTTTCTTCGTTACACATTGTAATTGTCATCTTAAGCACTGGTTGACGACTATCTCCAGTGTTATCTGGTGCCAATAGTACTGGCATTAAAGTTAGAGGTAGCTGGTTATCAATCTGTAAATGACCCAGAATGATTTTGAACCTGGAAATCATTAAAAAGTATATTGATTATTTGGTTCCATCATTCCAGTTATACATGAAACAGACATGAAAAGAAAAAAATACTGCAATATTTGAGTTACCTGCTAGTTCTTCCCTCATCATACCCAGTGGAGTAAGATACAAATACTCTTTCAAGGTAAAAATATGATAACTCTTTAGGCATGTGATCTACAAGAGAGATCCCCACTAGTCCCATTTCAATTATAAACTCCAGAGTGGTGGTCTTGTGTTCTGTAGGTGTCTGAGGAGTAGAATATCCATGATTTCCAACCGATGTCAAAGATATGATTTCATTAGGACTCTGTGAATTACTATCATCATCGGTGAATCTAGCAATCTTGATGTTACCAATTTCTTGAACATCAAAGTTCACTTCTAACTCCCTACACAATTCAGAATCCACAACACCTTTTTCCATGTCTACTTTGAAAACCCCAGAGCGGTGATCACTTTCAACCTTAGCATCCAAGAATTTCTGACCATAAGGATCTTCCCAAGCAAAATTTGCTGTTGAAAGAGGTTCCAAAAAAACCCACGAATCTTCACCAAAACCAGATTGCCGAACACTGATGCTTTTGACAGTTGATCTATTTTCAACCCTGGTTTGAAAAGTTTTCACAAAAAAAAGAAGATAAGGAAATTAGTGATTGTTTCACAAGCATGGAAATCTGTCGCTTGTAAAGAAGATACCTCATAGGACCGTTGCTTGGTCCTAGTCGAAATACAACTATAAAACGTGACCCTTCTTCAAATCCCCGTATCTCTGCTTTCACATATCTCTGTGCACCATTTTGACTCTTTAATACAAGTACAATTGTGTCCTCTCGAGTAACTTGAACGGGAAATGACCACTCTGTGTCTCTTAACCGGACCTGAAATTAGGCAATGTAATAAGAAGATAACACGTCATTAATGTAAAAAGAGAGATGCTCTAACCTCTCACAATGTAAACATATGTGGTAGGCAAGGGAAGTATGCATATGTTAAACCATCTAACAATACTAAACATCTTGCATTGAAACTCTAATCTACTGCTCCTAGAAGTCTCACTGGTTTGACTGAGCATATATCATGCTAGTATGCTACATGCTTCCAGTGGATACCTTAAACAACATTTTTAACCATTGTTTTGTTTTTTTGTCTCTCCCTTTTGCAACTAAGTGGCTAAAGCAAATATATGAGGAAATAGAAAGTGGTGAAGATTCTGCAACATTAGACAGCTCACCTGGAGTTCATCTCTCCCACTTGGTTGGAAAACAAAGGAGACCCTCGAATCATAAGCATGGAGTACTTTTGGTTCATCTGCACTGTTCAGTTTAATATACATGTCTTCACCGATCCTGTTGGTGAAAGTCATGAATGGTCGAACAGATATGATCTGAAAATAAATTTGAGTCAGTACGTAATAACAAAGAAGATGTAGAAGACAAAGTGCTTGTTACCTTTGTAGGAACCGACTGGTAAGTGCAAGGTTTTGTAGATAAAAATAGCCGCATGCAATTTCCATCGGGATCATACGCATCCACATCCAAAGATCCATCCTATTAAAATAAAGTCAAAGGTTAGCGAAGCTCAATATTTGAGAAAACTAGTCTATCAAACAAATTCAATAATATATAACTGACCATGTCACCAAGAGCAGAAAGATCTTTGGCAGGACCATGTTGCTGATTGCCAAGCTGAGATATAGACACTGACAGGCCCAGAAGTTTGAAATTCAAAGTAGAAGCAATTGTATGACCTTCATATATTTCTTCTTCAGTTACCTCCTCTAGGACTACTTCGTCATTTTTTTTACTTCGAAAGGGAAGACCAACTTTTCTTGTTTGCTTCTTCCCTGACAGATCTAAAAGCCTGAGTGTAAGCGAGGGACACCTCGCAATCGAAAACCAGAACGGAGCGTAGACTCTGATCATCTTCGACAAAACTATCTGCTGTTCATCATAGTTTTGCTCCAGTATTACTTGAGCAATCCTGCTTGCATAAATTCAACTGTATGAGACCAAATAGACTAGAAAAATTATACAATTGTAAAATCTCAGCAGAAAGAACAAGACCTTCCAGTGGCAGAACTTCTTAGTCCAATTGTCTTCGCAGGGACACCATTGGGGTGAGATATAAGGACAGCTTCCTGCCAAATTCAATAAACCTACTAAATATCCAAGGGAAAATAGAAGATACAGAACGGAAATTTTGGGTGCCTAGGTGATGTGAATCTAGGTTTAATTTCCTAACTTACATGCATTGGTAGCCATCCTCTTTGTGGTAGCAAAGAAAAGTATAAAGGGTTCCTTATATCAACACTATACACCTTGACAGTTTCCCCAGAACTAAAGACACCTCTACAGCGACAAATAAAATGACCACTGGCTTGCGCCTCTAGCACTGAGTACTCAGCTCCAAATGGAAGACAATTTGCTATAGAAAACGGTGATTTGACCACAAGGGTCCAGTCTTGAATAGGGTCCGAACGTATATCCTTTGCAATTTCTGTTGCTTGGGTCTTCAAACAGAACCACAACTTTTGATTATCTCCGGAAGAAGTACTGTTTATCTGAGTACAAAATAACAAGTGCTCGGATTCAGTAAGAGCCGATATACATATTTCAGACTCTGATTCACAAGAAACCTCTGGTCCCCCAGGCCTCGAAACCACAGAACTCCAAGAATATTCATCGGACCCATCAGGAAATACACATTTCAGTTTCAGAACATAAGATGCCGACTGTGTCAATCCTGATAAGGGAACCGGTAATGTATCACCAGGTTTCAGCAACCCGATTGGAATATCTGGAATTGAATTCACTTTTGACTGCAGGCAGAGGTCAAGTAGGAAGTCAGTATTGTTCTCCACCGAAACTAAAGACCTGACATTTACGTATCTGTTTCCATCCTGCATACTAACTTCACTTGCAACCACATCATTTCCCAACCTCCAGCAAGCAGCAGGAGCAGCATAATTCAGCCTAACTGTCGTCCAAGGACCCTCAATGCTAGGACTTACTTGAAGAAATCCAGATTTTTTTTCCCTGAAGGATTTGCTTTGGTCCACTTTCGATATAGCTGGCAACAGTACAGCGCACCTTATTTTTCCACAGTTCTTTCTTTGATCCCCTTGGTTCATGCTCTGCAGGAAAACAGGAAGGCAATTCATCACCAACTTTAGAAAATCATTTCATTTTACCTTTCGCAATCTGTGAACCCAGAAAGTCGAAAAATCCTTTACATGCATGTATTGATAACACATCATTAATATCATTTTCTTCACAACAATGGCTACATCCTGACAGGAAGAGCATGCTAAGTTCAAAAGTTTTACCATGGTTTCAGTTGTAGACAAGTCCAACCAGACAAGGTCATTAGCATAATTGTGCTGGTATAAGTTGTCCATATATTCTGCTATCTGTTTTAGAGGAGCTGAAAAATTCCCAACTGGGGCACCTAAATCGTGAAAACAACATCGATTTATATACCACAAATGAAAGAAACCCTTTAACTCGGATAGATTAGCACGTGATATTTAAGCTACAAGAACTAAGGAAACAAACCTTTTCCGACGTCTGTCACTATTAATTCCAAGATAAAGTCATCCTGGGAAAATGAAAGAACAATAAAATATCAAAAAGCCATTGCAGCAACCTTGATCTTGAAGACAAAAACTAATAACCAGAAAAAATACTCATAATACATTTTATTCTAAAGTTGTACGAAGGTACATGCACCAAGCTTACTAACTAAAATTTTTCCAAGCTATAAGCACTACAATTAAAACTGTTTCTGATTTTCTTGGATATTTGAAGTTGTGTGATCAATCAATCTATGAGATTAATAGTAGAAATACAATTAAAATGGCGATGGACAAGAAAATCCACAGAGAAGAGGAACATAGCCATTTGAAAAAAATAAAATAATCCAGCAGTATTCAGGGGATACAAATTAGTTGTAGGTCAACAAAAGGATGTTAGATATCATGGAGGAGAGAGAATACCAGGGAGTCAATTCTGAAAAAAAATATTTCATTCCAGTCAACCACTTCCAGCTCAGAGGACAACATATTTGAAACACTTCCACAAGTACGTGCACTTTGTTGACGAAGCACTGATTCAACTGGGGAGGTCTGATTGGGAGACAGGCGTATGACTGCTGTGTATTGATGCGAAGACAATCCACAAGTTCTTGGAAGCTATAAACATATGAAAATAAACAACTGTAAGAAAACCAGGTTACTCCAGATAACACCTTCTCCAAAATTTCTGTGTAGATCATATAACTAATAAACCCAGTAAAAAAAAAGTCACTAGAGGCGTAACCCATAAAGGATAAAAGAAACTGAAAGCACATTAAACTCATTTCATTTCTTTATCAGCATAGAGAAGTAAAAGAAGACGAAAAGAAGATGCATGAGCGCCTGGGAGGTAGAAATATATAACAAATAAAGGCACCACAACGAATGTAACCTTTGTTTTAAGCAGAAAGGTACCTGTGCATCCATCACAATAACTGTAACCATGATTCTAGGATTTCTGCATAATTCTCCTCTGAGGTGAGAATCCAACATATTGGTCAAGACGGGAACTTTTACAGGTCTCACGTCCCCAGATGGCATCTTTACAATATCCTTAAATCCTTTGATTTCGGTGGCTCTAATATATATATCCTGCCCAAGTTTGTTTTGTGGAATTATGAAATAGTTTTTCTTCTGATGCACTTCAATGACAGATTTTCCATTGTCAACTAGAGGAAGTGCTCCCTGTAAAAAAAGCAAGTGTAAATCAAGAGAGAAAGACGACGTGACTTCTTCAAAAGAGAAGGTAAAGCTAAATAAGCCTCTGCTTCACCAAGGGAGTGGCACAGAAGGACCAAAAGAAAAGTTCTCACTCTCTCTTTATGGTATCCATGGATATTGCTAAGGCTGTTCCAACTAGAATACGCTTGGATAATTGTATTGGCATTTGAAACTGAGACATTCACATTCAAGTCCTTTGTAGATGTCAAGCGTAACTGAGAAACCGCGCCAAAGGATCTAGGGTTGAACTGGTACCTGCATCATGATGGAACATAGCCATTATATAGAATATAAATCAGATTTGTTGGACTATATAACAAACAGAATAAAAAAAGCAAATCACCCGCTCCCACAAAGTGTTTAGACATAAACATTTCAACACTATTGAGACTTAAAATGGCACTGCAAATAGAAAGAAAAACCTTAAGAATCCGTCTGCAGGCTCAATGAGAGGCTCCCATGCTTCATACTTATCATTATATGACCTGGCCGCTAAGGAGAAGTTGATGGTTGAATTTGTGTAATCGGTTTTGCCAAGTAATCCAAAACTTATATTGTTCAAAGATATGTTAACCAATGGAACCATCTGCAAAGTACATAGATACACCATTATTTTCACACAGATAAATATGCCACACACATTTATTTGGTTTTCTTACCAGTCCCCCATAGTCATCAAATAGTGCAGCAGAAAAAGTCTCAATTTCTGCATGAATGACCATGTTATCAGTTCCCCCAGGCAAACCCTGGTCTGCTAGCATTAAAGCAAATCTCCTTGGTGGTTTTTTCAAACCACTACGTACAATAAAGGTCTTCAACTCATTCCCTATGCTCCATATACTAAATGGTTCTACCCTCTGCCAGACATCAGAGGTATCCCACAAACTTTCTTCCGCAAAATGATCACCAGCTACCATATCGCTACGAGCGC
The DNA here is from genome assembly GCA_905216605.1 of Arabidopsis arenosa. Lineage (NCBI taxonomy): Eukaryota > Viridiplantae > Streptophyta > Magnoliopsida > Brassicales > Brassicaceae > Arabidopsis > Arabidopsis arenosa. The sequence goes on along the minus strand of LR999457.1, from coordinate 10,478,046 downwards.
ATCTTAATTTGGTGAAATCATATGGTTTCGGTGAGCCTTTACATGCAACGCAACCCAAAGAAACAAAACCCGGTGGAGCTTGAGGCATCCAGAAAGATATACTTTCTACTCCCCTGTGTTTCTTGACACGTCCAACAAGTTGGAAATCAACAGCGGCTTTGAGGATCTCTTGATCGCTAGTATCATGAAAAACCACACAAGAGTTTGGAGGTTCATACCTACAAATTCACCCCAGAAGAAATTAACATCCAATTTGCAAGTACAATGGGATGCACTAAACGACATAGTACATCAGATTATGACTTACCCACTAACAGCAATATCTCCAAAATAAGCCATCCCTTCAGAAACGATTGGTCGCCATATTGAAACTTTTTTTTGTGAGCCTGAGCCCCTATTCCACCATATCAACTCAAAGGTGGCAACAGCTTCAAATCGATGACCAGAGTTAACAGAATTCAGTGGCTGTGGCTGTGGCCGTGTGGGCTGAATATTATTATCAGGAGTAGTACGAACATCCACGTAGCTGGATTCTTTTGGCAAGACTCCAGTGGATCCAAATAATATATGACGTAGCTCATATGGTCTTCCTAATAAGTTGAGAGTAGAGGGATCTGCAGGTAAGAAACTGCCAACAGAATTATCCACGCGCCAAAAAGCTAAACTTGATTGAGAACTGCATTGTAAACAAAAAAGCAAACATAAAAAAATGTCAACCATCAATGGAGGAAAATAGGTCAAACTGAACTGACCAGCATAGACGTACACTGCAGACGTACTACAATGGAATCATTTATGGATATTTACCAGAATATGAAAAACCAAATGAACAAACAAATTTTTGCATCTGCTACCAACTAAGAGCTTATGTATTGGGTAAGAAAAGAAAAACAAATAGAAACCTAAAAGAGGTAGAGTTATAAAATCCAGTTTTCATTTGAGACTTCCGCATATAAGTCACATAGACACAAGGAAAAACAACTTACGCTAAACTTCTTAATGTTTCTAAAAATAGGAAAAAAAGACAGTAAGCATGTTTGCACATGTCTACACAAGGGAACATACATCCCCATATACTTCAGTTTGTGCATGCATTGTGTCCATGTGTATAGAAAGTGAGCTACTCGTTAAAGTAAAAGTGAGAGGTTCAGAGCAGCGTACATATCTGTGGAGCTGATAGCTATACAATCTCTCAGAGAACAAGGGGAAACAGAAGAAGCTAGGATGCAGAAGGCAGAGGCCAGTGAAGGCGGTGTACTTCCACTTGATGCCACACAGCTTAATGCCACATAACCCTTTGGTGCTTCAGGGAACCAAATGGAACATGAACTCTCTCTTCATCTTTGTCACCAGTCGAAGAACCACCTAATCCCCCGGAAGCTAAAGGTGACCAAATCAGTTTGAATGATAAAGGCCTCTTAACTCTCATCAAATTGGTGTTGACAACAAGAACCCCTTTAGTTGGTGGCTTGTCCCTGCCATTTAATATACCAATTAATTAACTTGCAAAGGCTCTTGCGTTACCAGTTAAACAGTATATTCTAGAAGAGTAGACTAACAATGGTGTCAAATAGTCGCCGAGACTCGCAAAACCAGGGGGTGGATTGGGTCTCCAGAATGCATATATCTGATCTGTGTAGGGATCTGCATGCAGTAGAAGTACTAAGTACCAGGTAACAAAAATGATATGAACTGATAAATTTCAACAATAACTCGACATACTTCTGATGGTCCCAATTTTATCAAACTCTGAGCAGACGACAGTCATTTTTCTGGATGTCATCCTTAGAAATGATAAAATGTCTTCTTCAACGGCTATGAACAATCTCAAGATGCTGAATGAAAAGTTCATAAATATGTTTGAAACTGAAAGACGTATGTTAGTCTTCCCAGAAACACTTGAATACTTAACAGAGGTGTCGAAAGGTTCCAGAATTTTCACTCCATTACTTTCCATGGTTAGACCCAACGTATGAGCACTCATTTCAATTTTATCATTCTTTATGACAACCCTGTACCAGAAAAAAAGACAAAAGGAATGACATATAAATATGAACAACAGCTGTGCAAGGCTTATCAATTTTTATGCAACTATCATGCTTAAATTTCAGTTCCAAATCGCAGAGAAACCACCGACCTGCCAAAAGCATCCAACTGAGCATGCAAAAGTTTGTTGGAGAGTAATGGGGTTTTCACTACGTCTTTGGATGTATTGTAGAAAGTAAGTTCTGGGCCAATAGCCTGCAGCAGTAGAAACGAGCTTCAAACATTACAGTGGAACTTTTCTTGGCTAGTTATGCACATACAAAGAAGAAAGTTGGCCACTATAAGAACCTGGAACTCAATGATCATTTCCGTGGACCTCTCTGTTGTGGTGCTGGGAGATTGAGAAACCGGATCTTCCTTCCTCTCAAAGTCTTGTTGTGGGGCTTTATGATATACTTCCAACTCAACCCCATCCTCTCTAGAAACAGAATAGCTGCTGCATGCTCCCAAGAGATACATGAATCCAAAACTTGGCCATTCTGTATCAATATGAAAAAAGTGAGACAAACTAAAAGGACAACAGAAATAAATTTCAGATCTAACACTGAGTAATAAAATTTAATATAGAACTTCTATACCTTAAAGACTACATTCCTGAATTGCAACCTTTTCCCACTTCCTACATATATAATAGGCTCTGTACTAGGTGAAGAAAGGATGCCTCCATTTCTATCTCTCAGATATAACGTTCCACCATTACCATCATAAACAAAGTTATCAAATTTCTCATCTTCAGCGATCAAAGGACCAAGAGGAGAAAGAAACGCTTCAGCAGTTTGTTGCTTGTAGATAGACTTATCCATGACAATTGCGTCGACCATGTTAAGGATTTTATCTTCTTCACTTGATAGCACACTGCCTATAGTAGGGACAAAAAACTCTACTACGGCCAGTAGAAAATCCAAAGCTACAAGCAGCTGTGGCCTTCGAATAGAAAGGGAAACAAAAGTTGACAACTGACCAAATTGCGCATCAAGAGTGAGCATCGAAGGAAAGGGTCCAATACCACTCCCCGTGGTTACATGTGACTGAGTTAAACCCTGATCTTCATCAGTCACAGAATGTGAATCTCCAAAATCTAAATCTGCAGGTCTTCCTACAGCCAGTCGGAATTCTTTTTCAGTTCCTTCACGGTTGTCAATAACACTGAATCCCTTCAATGTTGCAGTAAGGAAACCCTCATCGTGTGTATTGGATTTGTAGAGAAGCCAACCGCCAGAGATCTATAAGCATACACGAAAAAAATTTGTCCAGATGTTAACTATGTGCCATGAGGTTGTTACTGCTATAAAATCCCTTTGACGTAAAATCCCTAGGAAAAAATAGACCATGAGAAGAGAAAATGGAACCAAAGAAATAGAGAAGATGTAGGGTCCCATAAGAACAATCACATGGCTGATACCCGGAACTCGAAAGAAATTTCACAAAAGACTGATTGGAATAATTCCATGTCAATATAGCGGAATCGACAATTCTGAAATCTTTTGGGGGAACCAGTTCCAGAGTGAGACAATTCCGCATGAAATATCTATGCAAAGTGATCCTCTACCCTCGGCTCTCTTCAAGAAAGAACTTAACAAATACATATGCCCCCAACTCCTCGCTAGTTGGTGTTTACTTCTATCCCTCTTAAATGTATCAGCTATGGCAGCTCCAAAGGACAAAATAATACTAAATACTCCTAGATAAATATGACAAATGAAATGAACATGGTACATGGAAGCGGACCTGTACAGCAGCCAACGGTGCATCTCTTGCTGTCCCAGCATACAAACACAACTCCACCAGATTGATGACAACAGAAACCTTCATTGAAATCCAAGCATCAGTTTTCTCTGTTTGAGCAGCATTAGTATCCTCAGAAGTAAGAGTTTCATGTAAGTTTCTTGAAGATGTCACAACGTCACCACTCAATGGTGGCACAGTATGTGGAAGCTCAGAAATATTAGACTGTGCACACTCTGTCAAGATCTGGTATTCCCTATTTGAGAGGGCTGCTCTTAGTTCGTCTATCTGATAAATCAGAAATTTCGAAAAAGCATGAGTAAGTAAGCATTACGCTACAGACTGGATATAAAACATTATCCTTTACCCCAATAGAAACTTCAATGCTCGGTATCTGATGTAACAAGTCTCGCAGAGATCGGTTAATGGTTACAGAAACCCCCTTCACATCTTGAATTATGCTTTCACCTATTTCAGCTCCAGAACCAACATTAAGGTTGATATCCATGACCTAAGTTGATGTTTTTTGGGTCAAAGAACAAAAATATTAGGAGAGGGTCATCAGAAAAAAAAACTGCACAAAAAAGTTGTAAAGATTAAAGCGATATCAACCAGAATAAATCATGCTCCTCCTAACAGCGAAACAACGAGAGTCCTCACCATTATTTTCATAGTTTCCACGTGAACTGCATTCAGCTCATTTTTGTCTCCAGCAAACCACTGAAAGGTATTGTCCACAGTTATATGCACAATATCTAGCTTCAGGTAACTGCAAAAAAAGAAAATATCCAAAAAGTGGAGAAAGAAAAATCAACCACTCGGATAAGCCTAGAGAATTCACAGGACCAGTAATTTTTAAAACAAAAATGTGTAATGGAGATAAAATAGTGGGGAAGGAAAATTCAAAATCCAAGCATGAACTTACTCAGGGCTATCAGTGTGCCGAGGCATAACAATTATGGGCTTCTTAAGAGATAGATCCAACTTAAGAGCAGGAGATCCTTCAATTTCGCTAGTCGTAAACCACTTCTCTGAGTCCGTAATTTGATCCTTCATCTTGACAACCCCTTTTGAATCACTTGGCACCAGTCCCATAAAGTATTCAGCAACCTACATGGTGGAAACTGATTGTAGGAAGCAAGACAAAAAGTTGCTCGTATCTATGCAGAGAGAATGAACTACCTCTTGAATAAAGCGATTTAGATAAACAATGCGCACTTCAGAAAGCTGCCCAGAAAGGCAGTAGTCGAAACCTTCATGATCTTCATCAATGATACTGAATGATGTGAAAGCCAACTAGCAAGACAAAAAAAAAGGTAAATCAAGATGGAAAAAAATAAATCTCATCTACCCAATCCCTTCTCATTCCACGAAGAGAAAAGTGAAAAGAAACAAGCAACCAATACCTCAACAAAAGAAGTTCCTCCAGGGTCTCGCATATCACAGATCCAAAAGTACATATGGTCGTCTGGGAGGCTGTCATCACTGATTCGTAAATTTCCAAGACTTGCCGTAATACTGAACGAGTTCGGAAAGACCTTCAAACAAATGGGAATCAGCACAGAAAATGCCCACTTACCTTACGAAAATTCACTATACTGAAGAAAAAAGAGATGAAATAAAGTTTGGAATGCATTCAAAAGAGCATAATCACACCTTAATATCTGTCAGCAGATTGTCTTGTGACAATGTAGCAAACTTAGTTCCATTCTCATTCATTAGGAATATCTGCGCCCGAGCCATGTTCAATGCCAAGTTGAAAATGATTCTGATTTCCCCTTCCCTAACAAACCCTTGACAGCTGCATCCCTAGAATCTTCAAATCCATCTCTTCTTGGGGAAGTATGCTCTCCAGCTACAGGAGAGTTGTCCTCAAAAGATTCACAGCTTGGATCCTCAACATTGATAGCATTTACAAACTCCAAAATAGCAAGAATTGTTGGCCTTCGACAGAAAAATGATAATGTAGCTAAAGTTACCATAACCTACAAACGCAGCCAAAAGATGAGTGATTTAGTAAGGCAGCTTCACTTTATAACAATGAAAAACTAAGATCTCCGGATTCGAAGATGCAAAAGTAGAAAACTATCAACCTGGTTATCAATGTTTTTATATTGAGGTGACGTCTGATGGTATATGACTATTTGAGCCTTCACGAAACTATCCAGTGACTCAGTTGTCTCATTGCTTGGCTTAGTGATATTCTTGTTGTCAACAGGAAGCAATCCATCAATGCGACTAAAACTAGGGGTCCTGAGAGATGTATAGTCAATGGAATCAACCAAGATTTCTGGTGCTTCATAAAACTTTTCCTCCCCTTCACTAGAAGTAGGATCAATGCGTTCAGGGCTCCTGCTCTCAGCATCTTCAAAGGATGGAAGCATTTCTGAAGACTGAATAAAAGATCTTGCCAAATAACAAGATTCGTTTAAACCAGAATGGCTCACCAAATCTTCTATTTCCAAAGATTTTAGTACAGTCCCAATAAACATATCACTCCCTCTCATCGAAACTTCAACCTGGTTCGACAAAGACAAACATACTCTCAGCAAAAGGAATAAGAAATAACAAAAAGATAATTAAGAAGCATACCATCTTACCTTCCCACCTAAGGCCCTAAACTCGAACAATTTACTCTCTCTGGCAAGAAGCACCGCCATGAAAGAAGCATCATCCTATATAAACATATACTCAGTCAAAGAATGCCCCAGCTAACAACTAGAAATGGAATTTCTAGTTTGAATTTACCTGATGACCATAACTGAAACATATTTTGAGTTCATCAAGCACACCGGTTACATATACACTCTCCAAGTTAGACAAATCAAAAACATCTTTCTGTTCTGTTTCTGATCCTCACTGTCAGATGAAGTATCAGAAAGACCGGCTATGGGAGCAGAACCCTGTATATTTTAAGTAAACTTTATAACTTTAATCAACTAAATAGCAAACCGTCAATGGAACTGTCTCACAGTAGACACCCTATTGATAAATGGACATAAAGTTCAATATCTTCTGTTAACCAAAATTAAATTTACCGAGGCCCGATAGACAGCGCCCTGCAAACGGCTATGCCATGTTTTTTGGAGTCTTCAGAGTCAAACATCAATATGAGTGCATTTACATCCTCCATAACCTAGAGACATGATATAAATTAAAAGCTGCAGAGCTAAATTTTCATTGAAAATTACAATCATCAGAATGAGATCTTAGACCCTTCATTGACGAAAACACACAATGAAAACATAAAAAGCAGGACCAAAATTTCCCCGCATTTAATACAACTAAATGAGATGTAAACCTTATCACTGATCCGAGAAGCATTACGAATGGACAAGACATGCTCTACTCCTCCCGCAAGCTCTACGGGAACTTTGTATAGATGCTTCCCGCGTAGCTACAAGAGATTAAGAAAAAATCATTAGAAAAGAAGGATAGTGACAAACAAAAAAACGAACAGATGGTATTACGGCAAATATATCAAACAAATAGACACTTTAGTGCTTAGTGGAATAGCATACAATTTTTGGGTAATGAGTTCTTACACTAAAGTTTATGAACGTAGCTCAATAACACTTTTAGTGGATTTCAGTTAGACATGGAGAGCTAGATAAGCCCGTTCAATAAAGACAACTAAGGAGCATAACATTGGTTTTAATTTCAAATGCCTCCGATAACATCAAACATTGAGCACAAAAAGGAAATCTTGGCCATACTCTTCCACATGTTGATTTTCGTATTTATATTTCAAGATGTAAGATAATTGTAAACAGACGCAAACATTTGCATATAAATGAGCTGGTCTTTATCGAGTTTGTACAGGCCATTCATTTTTATCCAATCACCGAATCTTTAGAGCCTACTACCAATAGCCAAATTGCAAGAGTTGGAAATCAGACCTGGTATACTTCTTATAAGATTTTGAGCCAGGACTTTTCGAGCACGTAGATAAATGGACCAAACTAAGCATAAGTACCCACGGCCGCTGCCACGTAGCTTCTCTTCCCTATTCATGGAATTGACACTGGAATAAATAACTAGTGTCCAAGTAGACAAAGAGTTTGCAACCAGGAAATCGATTCTGGTATGCAAAAAGGAACGGACCTTCCAGCTAAGAATAGACAACCACCCCTCAAAATCAGCTTCTTCCCAGGACGTAGAATTTGAGAGCTCTCATCATCCTTAGTTTGAAAGATCTGCACAACTTGCATCAACTATTGGTATCGAGCCGGGGAGAAGTGAAAGCCTAATTATGGAGCCGCACAGCAAGTCTGGTTGATGGGTACGATGGGTTTGGTCGACGAATTCTAAGCAGCAGAACAAGTAACAATGTTTGCTACAAATCATATAGTCTGAAACATAATTCTTTTACCAAAAATATAATTGCCGGATGTTTAGGAGTTTACCTGTTGAAGTTTTAAGAGTACCCCACACTTATCAATAACTGGCAAGAAAGTTACACTGCTTTCCCTGCAAGAACTAGAAGATCTTTTTGAGGATAATTGTTTCCAGGAGTAATCACCATCAACAAGTAAAGCGGACACATCACTCAAAACTAAATCAAACTGCAGATACATATCCATTCCTCTGTCAGTTCGTGCTTATAGTCGTCCTGCAAAATTTAAATACATAGAAATTTGAGATCCTGCATTGAATATAGGAATTATATTGTTAAGACAACTGACACTTTTATACTTTACCTGGGAACGGATGACCAAATTACCCAGGTCTAGAAGAAGCTTTGTAGAACGATGGTTATCAGGACGAAATTCTGTTGGAATTGTGATTTTGGGTGCTGCAATATCTAAGTCGAGCAGAAACCTGGTTGTTTTGTACAACGTCATTTACTGTAACAAACATGACATAAATTTGACCAAAGAGCATATGGGAGTACAAACAGACCTTGAATGATCTTTCAATGCTCTATTCATTCCTTCTTGAGCAGTGCGTCTAACTTCATCAATAGTTGACTGAGAAAATAAGTATGTGGCTTATAATGATTAAAGTGGTTCTCCTTGGGCAGTTGAATATAAGGAAGGTTCAGAGATATAATTCCAACAGTTTTTTAATAAGCTGCCAGGCACCATTGTAGCTCACGTGCAAGGAGCAGGCTCTATAAATAGTTTTGCCATTTCCATCACAGATATGAAGTATCATTTCAACAGTGTAAGCTTTGATTCCAGTATAAAAAAAGTCGCATGAAAAATTCTGTAGTTCCAACAGAATTACTCAGTGTTCTAGTACAATATTGACAACAAACAGAATTTGCTTGCTAAGATCCTAAATTCATCACGATGATTACCAATAGTTAACAGGCTATATAACGCTAATATGAACTTGTGTTAGCCAACTTTGTACACCATAGCACATAAAGGACACACCTGTACAGCAGCGGCAGTCTCCAAAGCTATTGTCTGGCTCACAGCAGTACTGCTTTCGAAGAAGTTGACAATTCCATCAATGGAATCCTTTAGATACTGCAGATGGCAACACAATCAGCCACATATATATAAATACAGAACTACCTATACAAATTTGCCTCAGAGAGAGGTCACGTACAGTCATGTAACATGGAGAAGCTTTTGCAACAAGACTCCAGTCAACTTTAGCATCAAAGGGCTTATAACAGAAGACAGCAAGTACAGAGTGAGAGGCAGGTGCACTCTGCAGGAAGAGAGACATTTGTAAGATTTTAAGATACCACTGATAATGTTTTACACAGCCAGCAAAACAAAATGAAATCCACGTAACAAACCTCAGCAAGCAGACCACTTGGCGATGACAAGCGATATCTCCCTAATTTAATGTCAGCTATCTTCGTCTCTGGGAAAAGCTTAACGGAGCAATTAAGACCTTCACATGATAACTCCGCAAGACATTCTTTCTCCCCATCATAAAGTTTTGAAGCACTACGCTTCATCTGTACCTCCAAGAAAGTGTGGAGAGCATCAGGTTTTGCATTGTTGATAATTGATTGCTCATCACCTTCTTTGTACCCTATGACTTTATTTAACCGTTCCCAATCTTCATCTGTGAATTGAATAGATTCTCCTTCACCTTCGGACACTTCACTCTTCCTGAAGGCATACATACACGATAATTGAGAAGAAATTTTGGGAAAAAGAGTTGTGAACTGGAAAGAACCAGAGGAGCATTCACCCTCCGAATGGCCACCATGAACTTTTAGCCTGTTGCTTCTTCGAGTAATTTTCTGCCTGTACCGACCTCTCAACAAACTTGTGCGCCAACATCCTTTAAAGAAACTCAAGGAACTTAGTCAAAATTGAAAATGATTAAAATATTTATTCTTATTTTACATTATATGGAGCAGAACTCATGTACTATGATGACATATGGAAGTAAAACAGAGAAATGTCATGGAAGCAAACAGAGAAAGGAAAAAAAAGAACAGTCCTCATGAAATTTCATAGAACGACACAAGACCAAACCTTTGAAAAAACTAACTGATATTCTAGGATGCAACTAAAAATTACTATTATTTAAGCTTTACAGCTTACCTCCATTGCAAAATAACATCGGTATCAAGTTCCCGATCAAGGGCCTCGATTTCTTCATCATCATCAACAACTATCCTACTGATATCAGATTTCAGTAACGAAGCATACTGTGTGATGTATCTCTTGCGTAGACTAGTGTACTTTAAAACGTGCTCCCATGACATTCTCCCGCTGTCATAAAGGTAACAATGTCAGAAAATGTAAACAAAACCTAATGTAAGGAACTGCAAAGAAGATGTTTCCACAACCGATGCAAATTACGCAAAAAGCCGGCATCAATAAAAAACATAGATAAAGGTTTACATTTAGATACCTTGCTATCTTAATTTGTTCTGAAACAACTCTGTAAGCATATTGCCACCACGATTTTGCGTCGATTTTAACTGGAACAGATGGACGGTAATGTGCATATTTCAAACGCTGATTAAATGCAGCAAAATTATCAGCAAGTTTCATGACATCCCTGTATCCTCCCTGAGTACAAAAAAAAAGACACATAATCAAGACCACCGGGACAGCCAAATAGAAAAAGAGTAGAAACCTTAAATGTTTGTTTTACCTTTGATAAACAAAGTGTCACATCGTCTAAGTTTACATATGCCTTCTGCAAAGGTTGAGCAGTATTTGAAGATTCATTTGGTTGAGACTTAGAGTACTTCGCATTCCCTGAGACAGGTTGCAGAATATAGAAATGCTTCCTCGTGAGGCAGTCAGCTGGCTTACCATCCTTTGTGCCAAATCTAAAATCTAGATATTTGCATGCACCGAAAATTAGATGTTGGGTAAGAGACAATGGAAAATTCTGGTTCCACTAAATATACATGATTTTCCTTGTCAATACCTGATCCCACTCAAAAGGAGTTAGAACCTCCCATGGTTTGTCAATATGCCACGGAGACATGTCAGAATCAAGATAGAATGCAAGCCGATCAAGTTCAACAGACTGCAAAAAAAGGCAAAAGCAAACAATTATAGCAAGAAACATAAATGTAAAGTACCCTTGCTTTTGTTTCTTGGCATGGGTATTCCTTTCCCAATGCAGTAAATCCAGAGAGCAGCCCAATTCAATTTTCCCGTGCTTCTTACTATAGCCACATAAACTTAACTTATTGAACTAGATTAAAATCATAAACTACCAAGCTACTACCTACAAGC